>OX578228.1:2515000-5015000 GCA_951216915.1 Tetheella fluctuosa
GTTGCTATTTTGTTATCTGAAGTGATCAGGTAGACCTTCTAAATAGCACCTTCTAATGTTTTAGTATATAAGCTAGGAATTATAAGAAGTTATTATTCATTCATTAAACATGTGATCAGCTTCGCTAGTTGTTTCTCTACATCACCACCACCCGTGACGTATATTAAATGGCGACCGTGACGTATATTGAAGCACAAAGATACTACTATCCTTACAAGAAAAGCTGCAGTAGCGTGTCTGCATAATGTATAACAATATATTACTTTTAACCATTCCAAAGGCAGACAGGGTCATTAATTGATGAACTGTAACAGACACTGAAGCAAATGATGAAATAAAACATTAACCATCAAGAATATAAGACTAAATTCTAAAGAAGCACAGGTTTACCCACGTTAACTAAACAGAGTTAAGACAACTCTACGGGGTGCACGATTGTGGTAAATAAGCCGTTTCTCTTTCGTTTACGCTCTAGTGCGTAAACCGTAGCGCTCCTATCTCCCGCAGAGATGCCGGGAAAATAAGCCGAGTAGCCGAGTTAGCTGCTCATTGCCCCGCGAACCGAATCGGAAACAAACATATGGGATTACAACCGAAACCCCATTCGTTATCAGCTCTCAACACAAACAACGCATCTTCACCATCCGCAGTTCGAAGCCTCTATTTTTTCCCGAGAATTCTTAATACAAAGCAATAAAGTCGTGATTCCAATGCGTCGGTATTCCCCCAATGGTAGGTATGGCAATTCCGATTTGATGAATGCCCTGGGACGCGATGCGAAATAATTTCTTCTATTCATCCGCTAAAATATTACGCGCCGTCTCTCTGACTAATGAATTCATTTCAATGAAGCCTCCACAGTCTGTAGAACTGAAGCTATCGATAAAGATGACGAATAGTGAAACGGGTGTGGTTTAATTCTGACGAGAGACTAGTGGAAGTTAAAAAGAGATAATTCATTTTTATTTTTATTAAAAACCTTCGACTTTGCATGAATTTGAAAATAGAACACATGCAACACGTAGGTATAAAAATCTACTACATGTTGAAGATGAATTTTCATGTAATTTCAGGAAATATTTCCCAAACTTATGTGAAAGTAGCATAGCATTGTAAATCCAGATAAAAAACACATGACTTTTGCAGGTTTTACTTTGCCAACATTATGCCAATAATATTCCGGAGTGAACGTTTAACGTACGATCTACTGTCATGTCGCAAGTGTCGTGCTATATTTCAACAGTCTCAAGTACCATTATCTCAGATTCTGGAGCCAAGAAAATTTCGGCGCCATTCCCGCGGCTGCACTATAAATATCACCGCAGAGGTATTTATTAACCTTAATGGTTAGCTGAAACTACTAATTGCTGCAAATAAATCTGTGTAGTGCATAAGAAAATGCAGTGTTGAAACAGGTTCAAGACTTAACTGTTGAAATGGAGTTAAGTGCGATAAAGGTGGGTACTTTGGTATACAGTAAGAAACGTGCTACTGGCGTCGAGTAGGCACTAAATTTATGAAAGCGGAAAACTGTACGAGTAATTTTATCAGATCATAAATATTCGTAATAATAAGGCGTGCAAAATCTTAATGTATTGTTTTTTGTTTATTTCGCTAAGCTTTTATTATCTTAACAACTTCAGTCTAGCGCCAAGTCGAGTTTCAGAACTTTAGCGACAGACTAATGAAGTTAAACAAATGTGGTCCCAGGCTCGACCCTTGTGGGCAGCCTAGCGTAAACGACTTCGATACGACATGTCCAAAGACTTAGTCTCGTGGTTCCTTTCCAACTTTAACATTTAAGGAATTAAATGGGTTTAGAGTACCTTAACCAATTTATTTGATATTTCACTTGAATTTAAACTTGATTGCTTTATCAAACGCCTGTGTGTATGCTATGTAAAAATTAATTCACGTTGGCTATTATCGACGATGTAAAGTAGGGCAGAAATCCATAAATACACTGTAATAACATATTAAATGAGAACAAAGATGGGGGAGGGAGAAAAAGAAGAGCTCCATAAGTTACGATCTGCAATATAAGCCAATATCGCCCCGCTAAAGGTGCGCATAAAGAATAATGGTTTTTGAATATCAAACTAGGTATTTCCGAAGCACCTAAGTACATGTTCCGATGCTTCTCGCGAACGTTACATTTTTCTTTTCGACAAGAAAATATACGCTTACACATGAGTTACGAACACTAACAGAATTGTAAATGCGGCATAGTCGTAAATTGTGACGTAGGCATTCATATTTATTTTTATTGATATCTAAGACAACTTACACAGCATAATTAAATAGGTACATCTCCAAATTTGAAATGCGTTTACGAAGCTCCATGTTTTGATATATTGCTAATAAATCTACGGATACTTATATGCAATGCAGAGTAAATATATATAATTTATGTTGTTTACTATCTATTAGCTATTGATATGTGTATTCTAAAAGGAGAAAATGAAGATCATCGGGTATTAAAAGGAGAAAATGAAGATCATCGGGTATTTGAAATCTCGACAATTGAAACATACATAATATTTAAGAATAAAAATAAAAGTGCAAAGTTAGATGTGTCAGAAATAAAAGTAAGTTATGTATGGTACGGGAACTTAAATTCATTTATTTAGTTAAGTACTACAGTAATTTACCGTAATTTTAGCACTTTCGTACCGTAAGCCAAGTTTTAACAAATCCTAAAGTTTTAAGTGTTTATCATTCTAAATAAAATAATAGCAAGAGCAATTTTAAAAGTATATATTTTAGTTGTAATTTACGGAATAATACCTATTACTTTGCTATTTTCAGCAAGTAATTCCTCAACCCTCACATAGATTGGCTTACAAACTCTAGCTCACTTACGTGGGAATATTCACATACTTTCCAAGATAATCATAATCGCGAATTTTGTTCAGGTTACCATAATCGTGTAATTCTCTACTCCTTAGTATCTCAAGTAACAAGTTTTTTTTGTATAGGTTTGTGTTTGATCTCACTATGATAAGTTATGTGGCCGAATGTGGTAAGCACACAAAGTCTATAAGAAACTGGCTCTCAATTGCAGCTGCCTGAACACACCGGTAGGTCATTGGCGACAGATTTTTAACTTGAGGGTGGTAGCCAGTCACGCGGGTACTACAAAGTACCCTACCACCGTATGGTTACATCGCGATATTTTCTTTCAACGAAAGCACTTTTGTCGTGGCATCTGACGTTACTACCACCGAGCTATCATCGCTTGGATTTCGTTATAAAAAGATTTTTAACCATCAAAAATATCCTGTAGTTAAAACACCACATCCAAAAGCAGCTTTCCATTCTAGACTGAACAAGGTTCGTCGTCAGACTACAAACTAGCCAAGGCTAAATGTAGGTGAATACGGAATTCACTGGAGTGTGCCTAGTGGAGATGCGACCACTCGTGAGCGGCTGCGTGCGGGGAATAAATTACGACTACCCCCAGCTTGCGTGGTTTATTTGGGAATGCAATATACTGAATTAGCTTTAACTGAAGAATCTTGGTGCATGTGTTTCTTTATACTAAGTTAGGTAATCTACAGATAAAGCCAATATAAACTTTATTGTGTTTAAATTGTCACATTGTCTAACAGCTTTTTTTCTTCAATTTTTATTTGAATGTAAAATGTTGTCTAAGGTCTGAAATTATATCATTAATTTCAAATTCAAATTAAGTCTGAAAATAATTCAATTCGATTCGAAAGCGGGTAAAACTGCGAAGCGGAAGCTAATGCACTATAATGGAAAACAAACTGTTTATAGTAAGCTTAATTGGACGACAGCATTTATTTCTGTTAGTTAACGTCAATTAGCCAAATTGTTTCGTAATTTAGACAAATGGGAGATAATTTCAAATGACATCGCTTCTTTTAGGACAAGTTAGTAATGAAAGAGAATTGTCTCGTTTTCAACACCAGACATAGCGAAGGTTAATTAATGATAGGACCAATTCACAGACTCAATTGTCATTTAAATAAATAGCTGGCAGCTTAGATTTACAATAAAAAAAAAACATAATCCTCTTTACGTGGTCATCTGCTTTAAAAAAATCCAGAGCTGCATTGCATGCGGGCAATATGCTTACGGTGGACAAAGTTCAATTTATTGCCGGCCATTTCTTTTTAAAGCCTTCATATGCCCTATTTTTAGCTTTTATTGTCCGTGTACAGTTCAATCGGCACGCTGGCCGTGGACCAAATAGGTCGGATCACTTCTTTGTCAGGCGACGTCCAATCCACGAAGCGATATCAGAAGTTCCGTGGCGATATCACGATGCCACATGATTAAATACCAACAAAGTCCAAGCTTTATAAGTTAAACCGCTTGCTGAACGTATTATATACTACACTACTTTTATGGAGATTGTCCAAGTACCTACCCTCAAACTACTGGCGAACGCAAAGGTGTATTTGCCGCAGCGCTTTTAAATATGAAGCCTTTTTATATTGAAGAGTTATGATGCGAGGCGAGGATGTAGCAAGCTTGCCCAGGAAATGCTTATTAACTCTAGAAGGAAAACAGGCTATATGTGTTGAGTTACATAGATGCTAAAAGTGAGTATTTGTTCGCATTAAGAACTATGAATCAAAGCGTTATATTCGTATATGCGTAATTCACAACGACTGCGGGACTCTGTTATAATTTACTCATGAGACGAACGATGCACCACTTTGATTTATAGTCAGACTGGACCGACGCCACCCGCCGCCATCTGTACTCTCATAACATAATTATTGCACTGTCGTCAAAAAGCTAATGGTCCATTCTAGTCTCTGGTATGTGGTAATAGTGTAGAATACTAGATCTCATACTCTCTAACATGTGTTTAGTTAGCGAGAGTTGTCACTAAGTGCACTTTTTTGGGGCGGGTAAATTTTCGAGTAATGCCGTCTTCTACTGATATCAATAATTATGCATTTTTTTTGTAAAAAAAAAACCGTCTGATTCAATCGTTACTAAGACGATATATCAATGAAACTATAAAATTGCCTATGAACATTTGCAATACCAGGGGGATTGCTGATGTGTTGCTTACTTTTCAGACTCAAAAACATTATATAAAGTCGGCATCATAATGGACCTGCCTTTAAAGTAGTTATAATCTTCAATGTGATATTGTAGTTTCAAGCAAATCCAAGATATAATAAAGAATGAAAATGTCCAAGTTTGATCAACACCATGCACTAAAACCTCTCAAATTCTGCCAGACCATCATAAAATTTTACGACTCGTATTAACAATTCGTACAATGGTATTTTTATCGCTATTAAATCTCTTTACGACGTTATTAAGCAAATATTTTTGTGAAAATAATGCAAAAACGCGTTTATGTACATAATGCTTTTGGGACAGTTCGAATTATTTCGTATTACCACATTATGTTATGTATATTCTAGTTATTGCATGGATGCAAGCAAGTGGTACGAGACCGTTTGTTGTGGAAGTCTATAGGGACAGCCTGTGTTCAGCAGTATACATTATTACTAGGCTGAATATGATGATAATAATGGAAAATAATAACTCTACCACAAATAGGTTACATTTACTAGTTTCCGCCCCGCAGTTTCATCCGCAGTCCCAAGGGATCTTGTATTTTTCCGGGATAACAAGTATCCTATATGTTCATTCAGAATATATTCTATCTGTGTGCCAAATTTCATGCAAATCCGTTCATCGATTACGGAGTTGAGTGGTAACAAACATCTAAACGAAACAAAAAAAAAACCAAAAGTGCACGCCTCATTTAATTGTTAAGAAAAAATAAGTCGTATTATATTACTGACTTTTTTGTATTTTGTATTATATGGACAATTCAACAAAACATGTGTTATTGTAAAAGTGTAAATAGTGAACTTTTTTTTTTATAAAATCCATTTTATTAATAAACTACGGATACTAGGTTATTAATAAGAAATAGGTTGAACTAGTTGATTTTATTCTGAAGATAATAAACGAAACCCAGTCTCGATACGTCCATTTTTTCGGTAGGTATCGTAATATAAATAATAGTAATTTTTTTTCTGTTTTTTTTTAAATAGCAAAATAAAATTGTTTTTTACGGAATATGAGATGGATTATTTAAACTTTTTTCTTGAAATACATCTACTCATATAATCGTATAAGTGCCAAAATTGCTTGACTTTGACGTGTCGAGAGTAGAGCACAACCTCTCGGTACGCGGTATGAGGCGTGCCAAAGGTTTATCAATCCATTTAGGTAACTAAAAGTCCATTCAAATATCCCATTTTTTTTTTATATGGAACGCAGCGATACAAAGTTCTATTGTGAGGTATCGAGCTGATTTTAGCTCAATCGCATAGGTTTATAGCCGGCCAAGTTTGTTTAACCTCGTTTGCCCTGTTACATTTTAACTAACTCTTACATCGTGTATGTTTTGTTGAGCAAATATTTGTTACTAGTTTCCACCCCGCGGTTTTACCTGCGTTGTCGACGGATCTAATGTAAAATGTATCGTATGTTGTTGTACTTATGTATATGCGCCAAATCCGTATAGCCATCATTACAGAGTGATTTAGTAACAGATATACAAACAAACTTTGGCATTTATATTATTAGTAGAATTAACATTGCATTACAATTGATTTTTTGTTTATGTCAGACATAGATACCATTATTCACATAAGAGTCTCAATAGCCAATTGTGCCAAAAGTCATTAAAGCTGCTTAAAAAAGAATAGTCGAGTTTTTTAATCCTTTCGTTAAGAAATAAAAAAACTTAACGATATATCTTCTATTTCCTATTCCCTACAAATTATACTTTCAAAGCGGTAAATAACATCGCAATCCAACTTGCCGTCTCAAGTAATAAATGAAAGAAGCCAGTGTGGTGAGACGACGAAGTGATAACATTTTTAAATCTTCCTTAGAGCACTAAAACAGAAAACGTGTCTATTCCAAGTGGAGTCAGCCCAAAGTGGCATGTATAGTGCTGTCGTTAATTTTCATCGTTAAAAATGTTATGGGCTACTCACGCACTGATTTTATACCCAATCCGTAAAGCTAATTCGTAGTTTGTTCTAATTGGGATGTCATTGTGTGTTTACAAGTACGAATGTCTTTTAGCTGGTGAAATCTTAGGGCCGTAGTCTACCACGCAAACTCAAGTACAGAACGGTGTTTGTTTGTAACGCACAAGGCGAGAAGGTACTTTGTTGTACGCGCTTGGCTAGCTACCACCCACTTATATCAAGCTAGTAGTAAGTTCCGTTAGCTATACTCGGAAACTAATACACTTCTAGGCGTTGTGTGTTTACTACCTTCGATCAATCATCACTTTACGATCTTGAGATTGTGATCAAACACAAGTCTATCAAAAGTAACAAAAAAAAAGATACGAATGAGGTTCTCGTCAAAAATACGAGGTACATATTTAGGGCAGTTTCATACAATACATATATTCTGTCCAAAAACATTTCTTATCTTTTTGTAATTACTAAAATATAAGATCCCATTTAAGAGCTTCAATATACACAACACAACCATTCAACAATCAGATCGGGTGCGAAAATTGGGACGTGAATAGATCCCTTTAAACATATACGTGTATAGTAAAGTGGAATCCAACCGTCGCGTCGGTAATACAGCTTTATTAATGTTATTAGCGGGACACAAGCGCCATTATTGTTTCCTCTCGATATATTTGAGTTAACCAGCGCTGGCCGCTCTGGACCTATAATTCGTGTGATATCGTTAATGGATATTAAGCTGGACGTTAATATATTTTGTTGTGGTGACATCATCAGTTATATTGTAAGGAATTTTATTTGAAAACATCCAAACGAAACAAAAACAAGAAAGATTGATTGACAAACTGATAACTAGTTAGATGGGACATCATATGGCCGAGGTGAGCGGTGCAATAGGGTGAAGTCTTATACTTTATGACGATGCACAATGTATAATCTTGGAGACTGCGTTTAGCATTACAGAGGTTAATTGAGCGTGCAAAACTACATCCTAACTAATATTAGTTTGTTTATCACCTTTTCACGCCTAAACCGCTGAACCGATCGCGATTAAATTTGTTACGCAGATAGCCTATGGTATGGAGGACATGCACTACATTTTTTCTCGGGAACGCGGGTGAAACCGGGGGGGTAGACTACCCTTTGTATAACTATGAAACTAAAAAAACAATCCTTAAAATTGTTAATTCTGAAGTTTTTATCTGATGTTTAAATAAAAATACGTGTGACACTCGGGGACTGCCGCGGTAAAGCTATTGCATAGCATTTTTTATCAACTTATGCAATTATAATTATTTATTTATTTTTTATTTATGCAGTATTTTTTTTTTCTCTTTTTTTTTTCTTTGATATTAATAGATACCTATACACCTATATACTTTCTCACAAACAACTGCTTACGTATTCGTCCGATTTCGGAGCAGTTCGTCTTAGGTTTTATTTTCGTTACGGAATTTCTTGATTCGGTCGTCGCGCTCAAAGCCCGCGATAAAAGCTATACAATAGCTTAAAACTCATCTATTTCTAGAACACAATATTCTACCTACATTGAAATAGTTACCTAGTGTTCGTTAGTTTTTTATTTGCAGTGCTGATAGGTTTTAAGCAAGTTAGTAGAATGTAGCTGACCCATTTTTGTACAGCGTTGTTTCTAGATCTAACGACCGGGTAGGTTCTCTGTATTGTGTATGGTTTACTACACTTATTTTATTTTAAAACGATTTACCGTTTTAATTCCAGCCCGTAGAAACCTAACTCATGTCGCATTGTTGTTTTTTATTTATTTATGTCAACAGGCGGTCCATCTGATGGTAAATAATCTCCGCCGCCTATTGACAGATTGATTAGCAAACCCAGGAGGATATCCGCTCTTCGAGAAAACCGCAATGGGAATATCATATATATCCTAATGGTCGGCAATAAATCAATCGATCGATCTTGAATCAATGTACCTATAGACGACCAAAGCGAGTGAGACGGTGACTACAGCACCAGTTTAAAAAGTTCTTCGTAGCAATCCCCATTATACAGGCGATGAAACTCGCAGAGTAAGCCTGTCTCTCCGTATATAGGTCCTAAGCTAAGAGTGGCCCGCCTTTTTAGAAGCAAGTGGACCAATCTGGCAAACGGTTGCGCCTGCCCAAAGGTGTAAGCAGTAGTCTGCAGCCGCTAGAGCTGCTTAAAACCAGTTTGACTTTGCTCTCCAAATGTCTGCTGGTATCTTTAAAATCGTATCATAACGATTGAAAAACACCCTCATTAGCTCGCTGCCATAATGCGATTACTAAAATGATCCTCGTTTATTGCGGGCTAGTCCGACAACCATATTTAAATATCAAAAAGTTATTAAGGCGCTGACAACAGCTAAATGGCCTTGAGAAATTGAAATTTTAGCCACGCCCCTCTACATCCCCAATATATATAGCACGTATAGCACAGCATAGCGCCACACACGAAGACGCGGTAAAACGGTGCACTTTTTCGGCCATCATCCAAACAGTAAACAAGTACAAATATATCTATGAAACTAACACAACTAGATGGCGCTATTATTGATAATATAAATATGTAATTACAACTAGCTATAAAGAAATAGTAATAACCGAGTACTCAATATATTTTAACCTAGTTTTGTAACTTTTCTATTTTATTTCCATCTTTCACACCATTATTTACAATAGTATGTACCTACTAATTTTAATGAAACCGCTTCTCTTATCATTTTATATTCGCGTCGCCCGTGTGGATATATAAATGTTTTTTAATAAGAAATATGAATGAAGAAAATAATGTACAAAATTCAAAATATATAGCTAGGTTTCATTTTTAGAAAACGTCGTTTTACCGTGTTTTCAATCAATGAGAAACTGCTACATTTTCATTAGAATACGAAAGTAAATTTCGCCACTATCTATAAGTAATTAATAGCTCAGGCGGGAGATCGTGCGATCCTTAAACCCGATGTCCGCGGTTCGAATCCAGATGATGTCTCCAGTTTCATTCATTAATTTCCTCTTTTTCAAGTTCCTTCTTTTGTTTACCAAAATAAAAAGTATTATATACCAGCACAACTCAATCATCCAGGTACTTTACATTCATTATAAAAACATGGTGTCATCACATGGATTTGAACACACACATCCAAGTAGTAATAGGTTCTTGACCTATAACCAGGACCGCTGAGCTACCAATGACTTGACCTATGTGATGAAAATAAGAATCTTTCTCGGTCAGTGATGCGGCACGACACATTTTATTCCCAATGCATGAAAGATTAAAAAATTAATCAGTTATTATGCCCTTTTTGTGGTAAGTAAATCTTTAGTTTGAATACCTACTTTTTTATGCGAAATAATACGACGAGATCATATTGCAAAAGTTATGTAATGTAATTCATTTTCCCTCCAAATATTGTCATTTAATTTGATAAAAAATTCAATAAAAAGTTATAATGTGAATAGGCTGAATACATTCATAAATTACACTGCAATCTAGCGGCAGTGATATGACGCTTTGACAAACACAAGTATTTGTTTACTTTTATCATTGTCAATCACTGTGAAATAAATTGCTTACTACCTTACTTTATTCATCAGGCATTGCACATTTTTTTTAAAAGATATTTTACCCATTTATGGATGATAATGTTGAAACCGCGCGCTCGGAAAAAAAGTGGTATAGGTCCGTCTAGCAACGCGGATCGCCGCGGAATGCGAGTGAGGGCAAAGCAAAATACGCAAGTAACGTGACAGAAGAGTGTGGCATAATGTTGACTCCTCCCCCTAACTGCTCCGAATTAATAACGTAAGCGACATTTATAAAAATAATTAATTATGTACAAATAAATTCCTTATTCCAAAAACTAACGAAATAAATCATTTTCTAATTATTCGAACAATATTAATGTAGAATATCACATCGAAAAATACATTCATGTATAGGATAAATTTGGGAATTCCTTGATTTTCAGAGTTGTGTTTGGCAATTTTTTTTATCGAGGCAATGAAATGAAATCGTGTTTTGAGATTAATAAATTTGTCATTTATATCCTTGAGTATCGTGTATTTAAATTTCAATACCGTACATTTAGTAGGATTAATATAGGTTGGGTTGCAATAGAGAGACTTTAGCTGTTGTCAGCGCCTTAACAACAAAAATAATTTCATCTGCACAACCAAATATTTTCATAATTTCAACATAATGACGTCTTCGGTACAATACCTATGAAGGCTTACATTTCCGCAACCAATTTTCTCTAACGACACTTCCTAAGTAGAATAATGACATTACGGAGCACTTTAGCTATATATTTATAAAAATTATAATAATAAAAAATAACAATGAGAAATGGTCGAGGAGCGGGCGCGGGTTGCCCGAAAGGGTGCAATCAGACCGCCCCTGGGCCTAAATTATACAGCAATACAATCATGGTTCGACCGTGCCGCAAAAGCTTCCGAACATTTGCAGTACTCGTTTTACAACCACTGTTTTTATACGAACTATGTATATTATAACAAATGTTGAATGTAGCGAGTCAGATCCAATCGGAAAAAGCAATCGACAAAGAAAACAACAGATCGAATAAATATCCCGCAAAATACCCAAGTCGATTAAATGCATGAATCCGAAAGCACGTCTCACATATCATACAAAACTATCTCCCGAAATATCATATCCTCTCCGTTCGGAAGTGTCGTAAAAACCGGGAGTTTCCAAAAATGGCCGCCATCGGGCACGTATGATCGAATTAATCAAAACTTGCCCAAACGCTGGGCGGCTATTTAATAATGTGGCTCTGTTGCCGGACAGCAGTTGGCCGGGGCGGGTGCGGTCCACATGCATTAGTTGCATTAAATTTATGGTAACACTCCGACCCAAAAATTTACGTCCCGCATTCGCCAACACTGTAAATTCGTGCGAGTTACCGAATACCAAGTAACGTATTATCCAATGGCTTTTGGTAGTAATTATCTTTTTCAGCAGAAATAAGCGATGTTGGATAATTTATGGTTAGGTAAACTACGTTCGTGAACAACTACGCGACGTTTATAAAAATATGGATGTAATTGTTGTTTCAGACGTTGAAAAGTTTTCAGCCACAATAAAAAATAGGCACTAAACTGTTACTTTAGAATATATTTTACGTCTCATAATTCTTAATGCTTCTTTATTCGGAACCAAATAATAGGCTAAAATACTAGGTCAGACTAAATCCGTCTGAATCTTATAGCTGAAAGAAATTCTTCCTCCGATTGTTATCGCATAAAGGCGTTTTATGACAAAAGTGTGGCAACCCTATTCATTGTGATCTGTGTGAGCTTATCATTAGGTGTCGTAAATAAACCACGTCATATACATATATAGTCACACGGTATAATTTGACCACAATGTCACCAGGGTATATTATGATGTGGTCGAAGGTGGTAGAGCACACAAAGCTTACAAGGAACCGGCTCTCAAGAGCATCTGCCGGAAGATGCTTGTCGGCAAAGTACCCTACCACATCGTGGTTTCCTCACGATGTTTTCCATCACCGAAAGCGCTCATTGTAGGATTCGAACCGACGACCACCACGGCATTTGACGTCACTGCCACAGCTATAATCTTTTTATCTAGCTGCATGAATAGATGCGTCATCTTGAAATATTAAAATTTCCCGTCGTAAATATTGAGCTTATTTATTTATATGAAACTACACAAAACTTTCACCCTCATTCGTGAAAGGAGCCTTGTGCTCAACAGTGGGGCATAAAAAGAACCGGCCAAGTGCTAGTTGGACTCGCGCACCGAGGGTTCCGTACAAACTTCGTCCATCGTTCATCCATCACGGGAAATGCACAATTTTATTTATTGACCTTATTTAAGGTTGGTGCCAATAAAGCTAGACTTCTAAATTTTATTAGCGTCAATACAACTCAGTGGTCTTTATTAATTGGCGTAACTATGTATGGGGACACCCTTTAATTTTCAACTTTTTTATTTTTTAGAATTTTTCCTTTATTTGTGCTGTAAGACCTCGCTTTTTGCCAATTTTTTTTTATGTTTGAGTTGATTGAATGAATGGTAAATTGCGGTTTACGATTAATGACGTATTAAAAAAAAAACCACTTACTAGATCTCGTTCAAACCAATTTTCGGTAGAAGTTTGCATGGAAATGTACATCATTTTTTTTTTTTTACTTTGGAAGTGTCTCTCGCGATAACTATTCAGTTTAGAAAAAAATGATATTATAAACCTCAATATCATTTCTGAAGACCTATCCATAGATACCCCACAAGTATGGGTTTGATGCAAAAAAAAATGAGTTTCTGTTCTAAGTATGGGGAACCCCCAAAATTTATTGTTATTTTTCTATTTTTGTGTGAAAATCTTGATGCGGTTCACAGAATACATCTACTTACCAAGTTTCAACAGTATAGCTCTTATAGTTTCGGAAAAAGTGGCTGTGACATACGGACGGACAGACAGACATGACGAATCTATAAGGGTTCCGTTTTTTGCCATTTGGCTACGGAACCCTAAAAAGACTGTAAAGAAAAGGACGGCACTACACAGATGCCAAATTAGTTTTTAATAAAAAATTAAGACTAAAACTAGAGGATGCACAAAACTAAACTGCAGTCCGTGACAAAATGGAAATGAAGGTTTTAAGTCAAGTTTTCTGTTTAAATCATTGTTCATTAAAGTAAATGGACCTAATTATGCAGCGTACATTAATTAAAAACTTTAAATAAAAATTTGAAAGGCGATACTTTTTAAGGCGATGATAGCTCAGTGGTAGTGGCGTCGGATGCCGCGGCGAAGGTCGTGGGTTCGAATCCTACAATGAGCTTGAGCTTTCGTTGAAGGAATACATCGTGAGGAAACCATAGCACTGTGGTAGGGTACTATGTAGTACTGCCCGCCTGGCTGGCTACCACCCTCAAGTTGAAAATCTGTCGCCAAACACCTATTGGTGTGTTCCGGCAACTGCACTTGAGAGCCAGATCCTTCTAGGCTTTGTGTGCTTACCACCTTCGGCCACATCATCATCTATCATAGTGAGATTGTGGTCAAACACAAGCCTATACACAGTAAAAAAAAAAAATGGAAGCCAGGTAAAAGTATGCAGTTTTACTTCGTTCCAAGTCAGCATTTAATTATAACTGTTGTTTAACAGACTGCGGGAATATATTTTTTTTAAAGTTCTCTTGATGACAAAAACTTTTATTTGTATGTCACTTGATAGTAGGTACTAGACTATTTAACTTTTTTTTTCTTTGATTCTCATGTTCTGCTATCAATGCGATTAAAAGTACCTGTTTAAAGATTGAAATCTAGATTCTGTGTTTTGAAGTCGAAATTATATCCGTGCCACACGATATTCCTATAAATACAAACGTGGTTTGAGGACGAGCCTTAACATCCTTTTATCTCATAAAATTTTAATCGATGAGAATATATGGGACGTAGCGGAGTTTGGGCGGTTATTAAAATTTAATTTCTGTAGAATATGTGCGCTGTGTGTAGCGGAGTTTATATAGTACATTAGCTTAGAACACTGTAAAATGAGTCTCTTTCAACAATTTTAGGCTTTTATTCTTGCAAGGTATAAATTTGCTGCACAGCGAAGTGAAAAACATTAGAGATTAATTACTAACTAAGCTTAATTGTAATGCCTACATCATTAGGCCTTCGTCGCCTATTGACTATTTGCAATACCAGGGGCGTTGACAATGTGTTGACAACCCATACAAAGCCTAGAAGTGTAGTAATGTAGAGACTGGTCACTTATTTAGAACATCATAAAATATTTCGAAAAAGAAACGTCCCTTTCTACGGTGTCAGTGAAAGTAAAATATAAAATCAAATAAAGCTTCATTAGAAAGTCGTTTCAACGCGAAGCATCGCCTCGTCCATTGTCACTTGCCGTGGACTCTGAGACCGGCCCGGGGGAAATATCACTCCATAGATATTCATACTATTGTCACGGTACCTACACTGCTATGAAAATTATAATGAAATTGTATATTTTAGTTGTCTATTGGTTTTGTGGACACAATACCTGAATGTCTTCAACTTGTTGAATAGTTTTTAATGTAATTTTTTATTTATTTTAATACGCAACCTAGCCTACCTACCTCTTCAAAGCTAGCTAGTTATTCGAAGGACTTTAAGATTTAAGTCCCGAGAGATCTACTTTATTATATATACTGGGTGGATTATTCCCAAAAACTACAGATTTTATTAGAGTCAGAGAATCGTCTTAATTTTTTTTTTGTTGGAGACATAATTTTTGGGTCGCATAACTACCTAAACAGCTGGTTTCCCCATGGACAAAGATGTCTCGAGTGACAAGCTGTAACTTGAAAATCGCTTCAAAGTCGCAATAGTCGGCGTCAAAAATTAAAACATTGAGATTTGGTTGATTGAAAACAAATAATTTAAGAGCTCAAATCCCCGCTATTTAACGTCTCTCATTAAAATATTGATTTGATTCCTAACATAATACGAACAATACACAATATACCAATTAGCAATAATGCTATAATCAAATTAACATGTCCAAATTAGTAGATTGACCTACTAATTACGCCGGAAGCAACATCACAAGATCGAGTGCTTTCCGGTATTAGCAGATGATTAAATAGGACATTTCCACACATACTCATAATTAAAACATACAGTGTTTAAATTGTCACATATTTAACGACAATTTTCATATCATTATCAATAAAAGTGACTTATTTACGTGATTAACATAATCATATATATTTTACAAAGCGAATATTGCCACCCTCGATTTAATAAAAAAAAGAAACGACAAGATATAGACTAAAGTCATGGCGATATCTATACATAGATTTGTAAAAAAAAAATATACATAATATATTTTATAATCCCAAATATTCTAAACAAATTCACACTTTCGAATGTGAAATATTTATTTAATTAATAGATCATTATATCTAATTAAAAACTGTCATCTTTTGCTTAAAAATAGTACTAAAAAAAAACAACCGTATACTTGTATAGCTTAAGTTTAAACGTTGGGAAGGACGAAAGCGACTTATAAGATATTTATATTAACTTGAGGAGATATCTATTCCAGACCCAGGATTGTGAATATTTAATTGGAACGAACAACCGCCCTACGTCGGTACACCGTATTCAGTTCACGTGCTTCACTTTACTTGTATTGAAGTTGTGTATTTCATTTGACAGGCCTTGGTAAGTTAATGCTGTGTAAACTCAAATTAATGTTTCTACTACGGTTTTACCCGCGATCCTGAGAAATCTTCAATTAGGAGGCGATTAAATTTTGCGGTTTTCTGATTTTCTAACATTCTGATAACTACAAAGCTTCATTTCAAATTAAATCATTTTTAACAGTGTATTAGTTCTATCGATTTGGAGATTGTTTCAAATTTAAACTGATTGTTACTGATTGTATAAAACTTACATAAACCACGTAGTACTGATATGTCCCAGGATAAAATGTTTCATTCCAGAGTATGATCTATCCTTGTGAATTTCATCCTAAAACGTTCAGCCATTATAGTATAACAAATATCACACAGAATTTCGCAGATAAACTATTAGTAGGACTCTTTATGCCAAAAAAGGTGCAGCTATCGTTATAATTAATAATTTCCACCAACTGAATTCTACCACAGATTACTTACTAGTTACTGATTTGACTACGGTGTGGGCAATACTTTCTCGGGAGGAAGACTCCCGAGTCGAATATCAAACGAGTGATAAAAATATGTCATCGGATTGCTTGAATTAAAACATATACACGTATTAATTGCGTCATTTCACATAAGATTCGTTGTCTCGGTCGGATACATCTCCGCTCCCGCTCTATCTCAAAGTAAACCTACTTATAACGACTCCTAACACGTAAATTTCTAGGCAACTTCGACACGTTTTAACTATACGAGTCGAACACTGAATCATCCTCAAACCATCGAAATAAATAATGCATTTTCACTAAAATGCGTCCTAATCCCATCAAGTATAAGTTAATATTTGATTGGACCGGACAACCTTCCTAAAGGCACACTCACGCCTCGCTGGGTCGTTCATTAAATAGTAAATTTGAGCCGACCATCCCACTAAACCTAGATTTCGGTGTCAGCGCTAAACACTTGCTATATTTATAGCACTGCAGGTCCAAAACTACGGTGCGGCTGAAGCCCGCTCGCCTGAAATACAGAGGGATGTATTTTGGCTTATTTAATTGCAGCCAGAGTTATGGTTTTGACTCTGTCCGTATGAATTGTACGTAGAAATTTGTTTTGTAATATTGCAAGAGAGATAATTCTGACGTAAAATACAACAATGGTTGTATTTATGCGAAATGTTTTTGTGTAATAATATAAAAGTGTAATTTATCTTAACTTCTTCAGATATTTTTTAAGCGGTAAGGACATGGTTACATTTATCCAATTAATAGGGAACTTTGTGCTTGCTTTTATATTTTTCTATAAAAAAAGGAAAAACAAAACAATAAATTCTTTACCCGTAAGTACGACTACCTAGGAAAATTGCGAGACAAGTGATTTTTTCGAATTCAAACAATTCATTAAACTAATTAAAAGCACTTGGTTATGTCAAACACGCTTCTACAAAAGGAGCGCTTCGTTTAGTCACGGAAATACTGAAAACGGCCAGTTCTTTACAAACTGATTGATGTTGATGACAAATAAATGTAATGGGCGCCTGACAGCGCATTATTGCCGTGAAAAGTAATCATATTAAGTACCCCGTATCATTGCTTTAATACCATCACTGATTCAATAATGAATAGGTGAAACCAACAGCGTTTTCCATTATTATTTTACAGAGTGAACTTAGTATAAACTTAAGGCCAATTACAGGTAACCTTATTTTAATATATAGTAGATCTGTGCTTATAACATTGAAGTATGGAGTGTGGGATGTATGAGTGAGTGAGTGAGTGTGTGTGTGTGTGTGTGAGGGTATGAGGTTGTATTATTGAGTTTAACAAGGTAGGGCAATATAAACATAATTATTATAAAATTAACTTAACATAATAAAAACATATTATACGTACTTAACTTAATGTTTTAGATGTAATAAATGCATATTACTGGTCTGTCATAATAAATGTGTCGAATACACATAATATTTTACTAACACTCCATAAAGCTTTGTTATTCGAATATACACGATGATTTTTTATCACTGGCAAAGTTGATCATTTTGATGAGTACTTTTACCCCTGCAAGTATTGCCAGTGACTAAAAAATCACCCAGTATGCACGACAGTTTTGTGATCGCAATTTAAAATTGGAAGATCCTAAGATCTTTGGCGGCATTTTTAGACATATCTACAAAGTTATTAGTTGCCGAGAACATCACCAATATTGACCCTTCGGTACTGCAATCAAAATCACCAAACATAAAACCTTAAAAAAACTATCCCAAAATACACGATACAGTTTGAACAAATTGAGGGAAACCAAATCCTTAGTATGGCATTTGTGAATAGAAAACTACGAGATAATAATATTACGCACAACCCGCGGAGATATCGAGGATTTGCCTGGAAAAGCTAAAGAGAATGCGGATTGTGAACAGCTACCTCGCCTATGTAAGGTAGGCATTGTTATCTACCCTAGTGTCCTGTCTACTTGGTATCTAGCAAGGTATTCCGCAATGGTATATTTGCCGCAATCAAAGAGCCTTATTTTAGAAAATATATACCTAAAGTAAATACATGACCCTTGTAGACAAGGAATGAAGCTGCAGTTATAAGAGAATTGAGAGGAAAAGCAGGTAATTGTCACTTTTCGACATACAAAGATCATTATAATTATACTCAATACCGTTCGAAAGGATGGGTTAGACAAGACCAACATATTGCCCAACCGCGAACAGTTTTTAGGCTGATCGAATATTTGAAAAAAGAAAGGTCAATTCAAATAGTATGTACTTGTTTGTAAATCATTGAACATTATATTTACTTCTAACCTAAGACCCCCGAATCCTATCTCAAATCAGCTCCCAAATTCGAGATAAAAAGGAAGATACGCGTTCGGAGCAACATATTGGGTATGAGATAAATCTTCAGATATATCTATCCAATTCTGTCTTACTTGTGTTTAATGCTCAAGGGCATTAGTTATGCATATAGAAAACCTACGGTACGTCTATTTCAACCGACTGTTTTATTCATATTGTATGCTCGTACCTCCGTCCTGGGTAGCGATAGGGTTTGTTTTCGTTATAAGTTTATATTTTGCTATTCATGTCATCATCTACTGCCAAAAATAGAATTATAATCATCTCAAAAATATTAAGAGAAGAATATTGCACAGTGGTGGGGAACTTTGTAGTACCCGCCTGGCTACCACTGGTGGTTACCGACTGTCGCACTTGAGAGACAGTTGCCTCCTAGGCTTTGTAAAGGTCGGCAACCCATTGGCAATCCCCTTAGTAATAATTAATGTTTATAGGCGACGGTGGTCACTTACCATTAAATTAACCGTGTGCCTGCTTGACATAATTAAATGGATTTTTTTTTATTAAAATATTGAAAAAGTCAAACATGATAGAAAATACAGCTTCATACTCATTAGTTAATTTAATTATTCGTGTCTTATATTGAGCTAGATTTCAATTAAACTAAGAGTACGTACCCTGATAAACTCAAGTCTAAAACTCTTACTACAAAATTACTCCCTAAAATTAGTTCCACTCCACTACCAAATCACGTATGCAAATTGAACCAACGTTACTTGTAAATACGGGACAATACATTAAACGGTTGACAAGCGGATTTATCTTCGCGCTATTTTCATTACGAAACATAACATCGCCGCTCGGTGGTCGACTCGGCCGGCTTAGAATATTCAATTCACTTGAATAATGGTACAACACCGTCTGAATTATGGAAACTGAAAACCGCCAGTTCGGCGAGTCCCGCTAACATGTTACATGCTTTATCTGTTAAACTTTTGTTACATCATTACAATGTGATGTGAACGAAAATGAAATCCTCCTGAAGCGCTGAAACTTCCGCAGTTGGCGTTTCGATTCTTCCGCTCGCTGTGTAAAATTTTATGTTGAATGGATCTGATTGCATTTGATAGTCCATTGCATTTTACTTCGTATTTGTAATCAGAAACATCATTTTTAAACCCGCCAGCTTCACACACACACCTATAGTCATATCCACAATACCCTGAGTAATAAACCTCGGTACCCAAAAGTTAGGTTGAAGTTACATTTTAACAATGTAAACTATGTTATGACAAACACCGAATTTTGCCACAGTAAGTAAGATATAAAACAGTAGACGTACCCTCGCAGCGCATAAAAGCAATAATAAATGACACCGTTGCTTGTGAAAAATGCAAAACGCGTCCCGCATCGACATAATACGTTCAAACTAAAACTTTTGCACTTCTGCGTCTATTTTATCTTTGTAAGCAGATTTATGGTATTTTTATCGCTGAAGAGATATTATTTCATGCTTCTTTAGCGCCTTATTGTTTTGAATAAAGTTAAGTGCAAATTACATTTATGATATAATGATTCCGTACTCAACAAAAACAGGGTGTTCGGTAGACCGTGTTAAGTTCTTTTTTTATATATTTTCTCTTCATTACCAATCTTAAGGCTCCAGTCTCCCTAAAATCAGTGTTCTTGCGGAATTTATCAGAAAAGAAATATTTTTTTTTAGTCATCAGAAAAGCAATAAATGAAATATATTTTACGTTATTTTAAAGTGTGAGATTTGAAGTTTCCAATACATATTTTATTTTTTAATTTGACGCCACTTTTATTAGCTTATTAGAGGCTTTAAACTTACCTCTATTTACGTTCCACGCGTAGAGGGTCTCATTCATGCACACGCCACGAAAAAAATATAACAAAAACAAGAAATGTATTCAGATAACATTTGTCGGCAAATCCTCTACAATTAGTTACTTTTTTTCAAAATCGTTTAAATGCATATATTTTTTATTCGACAGATAAGTAGTTGCTTTCGGAGTGGTTAAAGTGTGATTTCCCTAAACCATTACTTTGTAATAGAAAAAAATATATGTTGCAAGGGTCGAATTCAGAAATTTATAACTTTTTAAAGCAGTTTAAATAATTCACACAATCACACAATAAACCTTACCCCTTCAGTCTAGCTGCGGTAGGGTAACAACTATAAGACTTTAGTTTTTGAATGTACTTTAGATCACATGTTTCTTATGGGCCTAGTTGCCCCAGTAAAATTAATAAATAAAAAACCGGCCAAGTGCGAGTCGGTTCGCGCACCGAGGGTTCCGTACAAACTTCGTCCATCACGGGAAATGCACAATTTTATTTATTTACCTTATTTGAGGTTGGTGCTAATTAAGCTAGACCTCTAAATTGTATCAGCGCCCATACAAATCAGAGGTTTTTATTAATTAGCGTAACTATGTATGTATGGGGACACCCTTTAATTTTCAACTTTTTTTATATTTTGGAATTTTTCCTTTATTTGTGTTGTAAGACTTTGCTTTTTGCCAAATTCCATGATTCTAGGTCAACGGGAACTACCACAAAACAAATAAAAGGGCAAAAAAATCGCGTTTGTTGTATGGGAGCCCCCTTAAATATTTATTTTATTTTGTTTTTGTTGTTATAGCGGCAACAGAAATACATAATTTGTGAAAATTTCAACTCTCTAGCTACAGCGGTTCTTGAGATACAGCCTGGAGGGAGACAGACAGACGGACGGACGGACGGACAGACGGACGGACAGACGAACAGACGTACGAACGGACGGACAGACAGCGAAGTCTTAGTAATAGGGTCCCATTTTTACCCTTTGGGTACGGAACCCTAAAAATGATTAGGCATCTAGGCCCATGGGTCTAGTTTAACGTTGAGCCTAGATGCCTAAATACCCGAAAAATCTATCTACATTGTAACTAGGTGGTAGGATACTTTATAGTACTCGACTGCCTGGTTACCACCTTCATGTTTAAAATCAATCGCCAAACACCTATCGGTGTGTTCCGGCTGCAGCACTTGACAGTCAATTCCTTGTAGTCATAATAAATGGTAATAAATGAGAGTGCAGTGTAATAAATAAGAGTCCATCCAAAGTAATATTTTTGTTTTAATAGAACGAAGCTATATAGCTATAGCTATAAAGATTATGCTACAATCTGTTTCTTTATTTATTGCGTAATTTTGTCAACTTCACGTGTATTGCAAAAAATAGATAAGCGTCGACTGTCGACTTCGGGAATTACAGTTCGCGAGATAAAAGAGTATTTCCGCTTCGTTTTATTATGTGAAAATAAATTACTCGTAGCTTACACGGTAGAGAAAAACATCATAAAAAACCGGTTTGAATATTTAGGTCATGATAAAAATTTATTTATTTGCCTTATATAAGGGAGGCACGAGAATCGCGACGTCCAAAGGTAAAATTTAGATCTCTAATATTAAGGGATATCCAAATCACTCCTACCCATTTATGATTCGCGCTTTTATGTAGTTACATTTTTAATTATTCAAAGTTTTCTCCTATAGCTAACAAAAGAATATGTACTTAAAACACTGGGTGCTAAAGCCTACTGTAAACAAACTTGGATAGCCTGACATCCAAACTAAGGTGGCAAGCATCAGTCTTACATTCCATATTATTATGCATGAAATATTTACAATATCATTCATCAACAACTAACTAATTCATTAGAGTTTTCTAATGAATTAGTTATATCATAAAATCATGTCCATAATATTTTCCAATATTAGACATGAAATTTTCAACAGATCCAATTTACTTTTTGACAGACAGCTAATCATAACTATTTCACCACCGTTATTTAATCTCAATTAAAATTCGCTACAAAATTAAAACGCTAATTAACAAATCTAAAACCGCAAAACAGGTAATGAGTTTATCGGTGGTTTTAATTAATGATACCCTAGGGCCAAAATCTGACCGACAAAGCTACATATTTATATTTGTATCCAAGGTTACCATCCCGTGATTTGAAAAACCTAACATAAAAACCGAAATTGAAAATATCCAGACATTTATGTAACTAAATTAAATCAAAAATCACATTCAGTATAACATATTCTATTTATTCATGTTTTATTTTTGATTGAAAATTCTCCAAAAATTCTGACTGTCAAAAAGCCAGATGGTAAGTTGGTAACCCTAGTTGTAGCGATACAATTGTGCATCGGTTCGTAACACGACTCTATCCGATCTTGATTGATTTAATCGCGTTAAGGTGGCGATTAGTCGTTCGGAACTGTGAGACTGTAACCTAGAATAGATTTGAAATCCAATCGAGTGGTCAATTTGGAGACTGAATTTAATTAAATCATTCAGTTGTCCATTTTATTTTATAATGATACGTAGCTAATATATTGTATGATCGTTGTTTTTTTTTATAGATTTCATAGCTAACTAAATACCTTTCAGAATTTGGGCTGCCGACTAGTAAGAATAACAATAAAACTACATAAAGATTAATAAAATTCATTGAAGATCTTATTCTGTTACCAGATCTTAAGATCGTTTAACTTAGGAACTGCTGCACAATGCGAATTATTGCAAATTAACAAAGTATTAACTTACTTTATAAACTTTGCTATTTCCAACAATACATAGACTGCCTGAATTGCCTGTCTTCAATTGAAAGCAGACTGAAGTAAAATAGTAATAATGCCTCATTTCAAATAACTCACAAAGTCACTTAAACCCGCTTTGAGCCGAGTTCGCTTCCGGAGGAATTTCAGAGTTCGTCTTATCCGCTAAGTATTCGACGGAGTTGGGTTTTATTTCTTGTTTTATGAACGAATTTATGTTAGTAGACTACCAGTACCACTTTCAACCACTTATAACAAGGATAATATTATAAAATGTGACTCGGTCGGTGATAAGACTACACGTCACCACTACCACTTGTCATGTTACCACTTGTCACGTTGCACTTAAATATATTCTATGAATATTTCTTCTTCTAAAAATTCATGGATGATATCGTGAATTTATTATAGATACCTACACCTATTATTTTAAACAAAACAACTTTTCAATGCCATAACATTGTTACAGCAGTATTAATAGTTATATTTGATCAAAACAGGAAAAAAACTACCGATAATGAAATAAAAACCTGTTCAACAGTTTAGTTTTTGGTTTGTTATAACAAATTATAATTCAACAGCGTTATTGCTGCAAAGTTTGTATCAAAATCCTAATCTACCTACATCACTAATTTCGAATCCGAAAATAATTTCGCATTTAACCCTAACAAAAAATAAACGGACGTGAGTACAAAATTAAGGCGACGCTTTGAAGATTTTGGTTGCAAGGATTCCGATTTTTCTCAACAATGACTGAAGCGAACGAACTGAAATTTGTTGTAAGTATTCATCATGTCTTTGACTTTATTTTGTACGTTGCATAACACAATTGGTTAACTTTTATAACACAAAATAATTTATCAAAAAGACCTCTTTAAAATAAGAGATTCCAATTTTACCGGCATTGAGGATCGATTTGAGGTTCCAAAATTTCTACATATATTAATTGAAACTGATACTATAAATTGTACTTAGGTTTTATGAAATATATTTGTAGTTTTTAAATTAAACAATAATAACCATTTTGTCGCATACGCCCGTTCCGTTTACGCGGGTTTTCTATGAGAGGTCGCTATAGTAGGGAGCGGGACGCAGCACGTTGAATCTCAGATTTTTAAGCTTAACGCGGCGTCACCTTAAGTTATATTCGTTACTTTATGAGAGTACGCAATTAATTTTCTCGGGCGGCTATTTCTCGCAAATTAATACAGAAGGAAGCAAACCCTGAAACGAATGAATACCTCGGGGGTCGAGGGTCGCGCGCCGTCACCCCGCGTGTCGGCCGGGACTTACCTGAAATGATAAAAATATATTTTTAAGTTATACAAAAATAAATACTTGTCGTTTCGAAAACATGGTGGTAATAATAGGGAACTCTATATAAAAAGCAGTAGGTATATAGCAGAGCTATACTTAGATTCCAAACGATATTAATTTCTCACCGCTGTCTTCTTCGTCACTACAACTGTTCTATAATCACTACAAAGCTAATGTAGATTTTGACGCTCACCAAAAACGTCAGCATTATCGACTTAAACGATGCTTTATTCTAATTAGCGACGGTAAAAGTCGCCCGTCACGCCAATCGACAATGTCATTGTTCTAATGTTGATATAAACAATGGGCGAAAGCGGATCAAACCATTCAAAGCGGCACTTGATGAGAGCACTTCACGCCATTTTCGATACACTCCATTTTTCAGAGTTGTAAAAAGTTTACAGTAACAATGGTTATTAACTAGTTGGGTGTTCAAGCCTACATCCTATTGTAATTTTTTTATGTGTATACGCCTGTTTTGACCACACTTTCACCACGGTAAGTGGTGATGGGAAATTAAATTCGAGGAAAAATGTTCTATATAAAATGGTACATAACAGGTATAAAATAAATTAATCGCACGCTAAAAATAATAAAAAAGTTGAATAATTTTTCAACAATACAATACATCAGCGTATACCTATATGGTACCATAAATACGTATGAAATAAATAAAAAAACTATATAAATTTATTCAATAATCTCAAATAAATTTCCGTTTCTACACGAATAATACAAACCAAATACAGGAACTAATCAGTCATATTTGAATACCATCTAGAGCTGTCTGAGGTTTAGTCATACGGAGACAAATATGGCACATCACTGATTGATTCGTTAGGATTGGCAATGCTTACACTGTTTGTCATATATGTATCGTTGTCAAAATTTATAAACGTATCTAATTAATATAGACGCTTCAGCATACGGTACAAAGCCTACTTTTTGTAAAAAGAAAAACAAAAGTTCATACAAAAATCAAAGTCGACAAGAAATTATGTGATAAAATTGGAAACAGATTTAAATTTAGAATCAATCAGTTTTTTGGTTAAATCTAACAGCTCTCCAACTATACTAATAACTCAAAATTGTTATCCAACGTTTTGACAAGCCACCTTATTAGGATGCAGTGGTTTCTAGCCCTCTTCAGTGGTCGAGCACAATAGCCCAATGTCCGTACATTGTACCACTCTCGAGATTACCAACTATTGAAATGAAACGTTAACTGAGAAACTATGAGAGCGGCCATCTTGGGTAGAGAATCAACCATTGAAATTGCAGATAGGTTATTGTTTCGGGTATTGTAGGCTCGCTATGTTATTGTGGATGGTAAGGATTGGACTGTAGTGAAAAGCAAATGTAGCTAGGACTATGCGACAATTGTTGGAACTTCCAAAATGAATTCGAATAACTGAATTGTATACACGCAAATACTAATATGTAGTTAGCTAGCTAGCTTATATTTTAGGATTAAAGCATTAAATAAGTTGGTGTAGTAGGTATTAGGTAGGCCTCATGACCTGGATGATAATTCAAGTGAGCCAAGCAAAAAAAGATCCACCTACCAAGGTCATGCCTATATAATTGAACATAAGGAATTCAATAAACATAATAATATTCTAGGTACCTATCCCATATAAACAATTAATAAGTTATTATTACACAGGTGTGCTAAATATGAACGAGATAAAGACGTCAAAGATGTGAGAAATGGTAACAGCTGTGCAGGAAGACTAATTATCATAATTACTGATATAATTGATATAAAATAGAGCATGTATTATTTAAATGTATTTACTATTTGCTTATTTAACGGTAACCAAAAGTGACATTGAAATAACCTTCATATTAAAATCTATCAACAAGCATCTACATTTGGGATTCATCGGATGTTATTTAGAGCCAGTAAACACTAAAGTCCTAGGTCTTTTGGGTTTACCACCTTCAACCACACTTATCACAGCGAGAATGTGGTCAAAAGCAAACCTATTCAATGTAAAATGGGCCGGTTGGCGTGGTTGGTAAGATACCTTATATATCACGCCGTGGGTTCGATTCCCACTCAGGACAAACATTTGTGTGCATGAACATGTCTGTTTGTCCTGTGTCTGGGTGTAATTATCTATATATGTGTGTGTATTTACAAAAGAATAGTAGTATATGTAGTATATCAGTTATCTGGCTTCCATAGTACAAGCTCTGCTTAGTTTGGGTTCAGATGGCCGTGTGTGAGGAATAATGTCCTAGAATATTTATTTATTTATTTTTTTTATTTTAAATTAAAACTAGGAACTAATAAAACAATAACATTAAGCAATTAATCGCTTAAACAACTACATTAAAGTTATGTAGGTACCTACAATCGAATACAACCATTCTCCGCACGATTTTGACATACATGCATTCAAACTGATAATTGCTTTCGCCTTGACTGTACTCCGGAGGTCTTACGTATCATTTGAAACAATTATAATGATAAACAAACAGCCTTCAGTTCTTCGTGGGCATGGAAATCGAATCAGAATTCATGGGTATAGAATTGGCATACTAACATTCATTCTTACGAAAATGTAGCAGTTAGTTATGTGAAATTATTCTTATATTAATAAAAAAAAAATATAGATTACAGAAAACTGGTATAATTGAGTGAGATAAGACTTTAAGATTTGATCCCCAAAATCTTTGAACTAGACTCGAATCAATGTCTTGTAGAAGGCAGTTCTACAACTTTATTGACATTTCTATGGTCACAAGATATAAATCAAACTGCGCGTATGGCTATAAATTCAATCAAGGAAGACAATATCCTAAGATCAATATCCTTCGAAGGAGCCGTCCGTTACAAACTGAACGTTGTATAGGCTAACAGTATTAGCGGGAACTTTATTCCTGCATAATTGACTAATCTGTCTTCGGGTGAGCGAAGATTCATAGTTTTTTAAATCGCTACCGTCTGCTGATAAATCTGTTCAGAATCGAAGAATTCAGACGTTTCGGATTAATCATCTGGAGATTGATTTATTTATGGATGGTATGGAAATGAAAGAAGTTGTCATGACTCATGATTTATAAACTCATAAGGGCTCGGATCATAGTTCAACGAACTTTAGTACTTTTCATATATAATAAACCAACCATTCGTAAAATAAAACCAGCAAGTGTTAGCCTTATCATCACCTTATTAGCATGCAATCGGATGAAAACTATTCTATTAATTAAAAAGGCCTTAGTATGCAATATAATAAAAAAAAAAATCAGACCGCCTGACATTTTCTGTGTCTGAGGCTTTCATGGTGAGATTGTAGTCAAACACAGGCCTACAATAAGTAAAAAAAAAACCCTCGGGCACGCGGGTAAAACCGCGGACGGTAACTTGTACACGACATTACAGTCAGCAAGATTCAATTACATTGCTCAACCGGCTTCGAAAGGGTCTCAATTCAAACCAGCTGTAATTAAACATGTAGAAAACAGGACGGATTTGCTTTCGTTAGAATTGCCGCCATCCTGGCCCAACCGGTCCCAATATTGATGAAAGTTAATTTATGAGAGAAATACGGTGAGTTTTGTACTGCTTTATTGTTCCCATGTCAAAAAGGTGAAATTTATCATAAAACGTGTTTATTTTGTAGGCTTGTGTTTGATCAGAATCTCACTATGGTAAGAGACCATGTGGCAGAAGGAGGTATACACAAAGACTTAAGTGTACCGCTAGTGCAGCTGTCGGAACACACCAGCACAGACACTGGTAGATGCTTGAGGGTACGGTCGCCAGCCAGGTGGGTACCTACTACAAACTATAACACGATGGTAACGTGCTATAGTTACGCTCATGATGCATTCCTGCACTGAAATATAATGCTCAATAGATATAAGAATTAGATTCAAATTGCCTATTTCTACATAGAAATAACTCTAAGATAGTGGTGGCAAAAAAATAACGTGAGGCAGTTATTAAATTATATTTAAAAGCGTAAAACTGAAACCAACGACTCCGTGTGAGAAACTGCGCACCGATGACCTCGCTTACAATTTTTCAAAATGACTTACCGACTTAGCTGATAGTTTATGCTATAAAACTGTAGCCTAATCGATAATACGTTTAGTACGATTCGGTAATTTAAGAATGACCAAAGAAAAGTTCACGTTTGCAAAATTGATTTAACAAATTACTATAAGCGTGGATAAATGTAAATTCTCTTATTTATTTTGAGCCAGTATCACAGGTTACCTATAACTTCCAGATAGCTTATCTGACCGATATATTGTTACTGCAGTCTCTCTCTTTTGAAATGAACAGATTGAGAGAGCCTGTAAAGATATCTACCATATCTAAGCAATCAGGAATCGGCAACCTGTTAGACTGACCCAATGTATGTGCGTATCAGATCTGGATCAAGTAAGTTAAAGCTGTCTTTATCACTTAAATAGAAGTACCATGATTATTCAAGCAATTTATGAAATGAGCAAAGGATACCCACTACAGAAATATCCCAGTACCTTCGTTGACATGATACTGTTACGAAGTGGGCCCTTGAATATTACAGCGTTTGTGGTAGCATCTTTTTATGTAAGTAGCCACCGTTGCCTATGGAGATTAAAAAAATACCAAGAGGTTGTCAAAGTGTTGCCAGCCTAGAAGGCAAATGGTTTTCAAGTGCAGTTGCCGGAACACACCGGTAGGTGTTAGGCGAAAGATTTTTAATTTTACGGTTGTAGCCAGCCAGCCGGCCAGTTAGTTAACCACAAAAGGTTCATTTAAAAGGGCATCACTATAAAACGTTAGTTCCACTTTCCACGTACACAACGCGTACATTATTGCGCCACGCCCGAAACGACAGTCAATTTGACTGATGGACCATATCGGTGGCAAGGGTGTGGCCACAAAGAAGCTCTTTCGCCTTACTCTATGTTACATGCTATGTGCGCGGTCACGCATAGCGCAGTGAAAACGATACGTGATTAATAGTTTCGTTTTTTTATTGTGCGATATACTTATTACTACGGAGTCTACTTTGAACATTGCTCAAGAAAACATGAAAATGATGGGTGATAACAGTTGTTTTATGCCTAAATTACAAAATAAATAATTGCACGTTTACTTGTACAATAAACAACAATAGTTTTGACTAAAAACTTATCTATTTAACACAAGGCAAAATTTGTGAAGGTATGTTTTCTCTCGCTCTGAAATTACAGAAAATTTAACAGAAAACAGAGGAATTATTTAAAAACCGCTTATGAAACCATGTAAGTACATACGATATTATGAACACCGCAGTTGGTAACAGTGTATTCCGGGTTGAAATTCAACCAACTTGCGGCATAAACATAGTTGACTATTACGCTCCATTTCCGCTATTTGAAAATGATATTAAGCCAGTTGTAATATTACGTAAAGGCAACCTCACACGATCATATTAGATCAACTAAGTACATTGCCAAAAAGAAAAATAGTTATAGAACATTGTATTTAAGTTACGGTGAACCAGTTCACTTTTAAATCGAATAGTTTTCCCCAATCAGATGGTTGGATTAGATAGACTTGTAGCGACATCTATCAAGACTTCCGCTATCCGTGGATAGATGGCGCAACAATTTTCTACATCGCACTGACAAAGTTATCTGTCAAATATGCATATATACAAGATTCCAACTACTACAGTCGGACCACGGTCCCCAGGCACGATGTCCCAGCCTGGCGTAAGATCTTCCCTTTTCAATGGAGGAGTGTACCACCTTGCTCCTCTATAGACTCAAGGTAAAGAATTCTAACTGAGAGAATAAGTTGATAACTAGGTATTAGTATAAATAATATTGATTAATTCAATTTGTCAAGACCATTGACATTTTTAACCAACTTCAAAAAAAGGAGGAGGATCTTCGAGTGTTTATGTATGTTCACCGATTTCGGAAACGGCTTAACTTTGGAGTCAAAAGTTAATTACATAAATATAAAAAAATCTCAGCAATAAACGCTTGTAACATAGAACATAGAAAACCATAAAGACGACATTATAACCGTTAAATAAACTTATACTAAGATAAAATTTTGCCATAACACTAAACTAAACGCAATGTTGCACGTTATTTTCCAAGATTAAGCAATTCAAACCATAAGAAAGATGTACACTTGTGCCGCAAACACTTTACTGCTTCGTTTCGCAAAATAATATAGATTTAACAGATGGATAACATATTGAAATGAAAAAGCTTACGAACATCAAGATAGTGACGCATGGCTACATCAATTTCTGTCGATGATTAATTATCAACACGAAAATCACCTCACGGGCAACATTTCCGCATATTAACTAAATCAATTTGGTGTGATCGTGTGTGGCACCCCTAAGGCTCATGCAGGTAAAGCAACCATATCACGATTGCACCGAGCGCCAACGCCAGCGGGCTTGCGACTTGGACCAACGTCCTCCATCTAACGAGTTTTTAACTTTTACGATTATTAAACAGAAAATAATGGAGGCCGACATGTTATCCATTACAGTTTGTACACGGTTAAACAAGTTATAACGGGGAAGTTTGTAAACGTTAGTTTGTTGAAGATATCGCGTGAGGTAGGATACTGAGTTGAAGATGTTGGGTTGTGGTTTTCACGAAGAAGGTTAGCAAAAACCAGCTTGTTATTTATAGAGATTCTGTAAATATTCCATTATGCGACGACTTTCTAATATTTATTTATGAATACTTAATTTTGTTCATGTTCTTTTTTAATCAGTTGAAATATCAGACACTCCCAAAAAAGCAACTGCCGCATTTAGGATAAAATAATCCTAAGAAACCATCAAAAACTCTTTTCAAAAATACACTATGGTCTGGAAGATACAGTTTTAATTTTCCTAGCCCCAAAAATAGATAGACCACATCCAGCAATCATCTAAGCTCATATTAAGGGAATGAGTACGATATAACGATCTATAATAATTGAAACCAAAGCCAACGAGGTGCACCTAAATTATGAAACGCAACTACATGTTCATGCGAGCTAACGCTAACGACACGGATGTAGTCATTATATTAGAAAATGGAAGGTATACGGAGCGGAAAATAGCACAAAAGTCTACCCTGTCTAAGATTTACACTGAGGAATTTAATTAAAATCTTGCTACATATTATTTTTACTGAAAACATTTCAGCTCAGAAATATTTGTACTGTTTTTAAATTCCAATTTGTGAGACGGCTGTAAAGTCCATATATATTGCATGATACAGAACATTTTAACTTGTGCTTGCTTCTTTTTAAAACATCCATCTAAGGTCGAAATCCGTTTGATGAATTCCGATACGATTAAATTATCATATATGCATAACATGATCTATTTTTACTGCAATTCTGTTCTTGAATATGAGAGAAAAATATTTTTACCGCCGCAGACATGATATTGATGTTAAACTCAAGGTTTCAGTCTACGTATTTTTATGCAAAATTATCCCATTATTTTGATCTGACCGATACAAGGTTAAAATAAAATTTGCATGATTAATAAAATGAGCAGTAGATACGACGAACGATCGGGAGTTCGAATACTACATTGAGTTTGAGCTTTCGGTTAAGAGAAACATCGTGAGGAAACCATAGCACGGGTGGTAAGGTACTTTGTAGTACTTGCAGCATAAGCTATACTAAATTCCTTTGGTATTGCTAATATCTAAAGGCGATGGGACATCCAGCTAGTCTAATTCTAGTTTAGTCAAGATCAGTCAGGTGATATAGACGAGCCATCGGCACTGGGAGCCTCGGGTAACTCGCTGTTGACTCTATTAGCACACGAACCGCGAACTGTCAGATTAATGATACAACGCGCTTGATTGCCGCCGCGACGCCACGCTCAAACTGATACACACGCAAATGTTTTAGGGTATGTTGTGTGATGTGTTTGAGGTAATAATAGCTCTTATGTTGACTGTCGAGGGTGGTATTTAATATGTACGACACGAAAAGATTTTCTATTATGCATAAAAAGAGTGAAAAAGGTTTTCGCTCGTCGCAAAGAGGTCTAGCAAGAAACCTAGTTCATCTTTTGTCTATTATGAACGTAAAATGTCATGTAGGTACTTATATCAGCTCCTCCATATTTGTTTTAGATGAAACAAAGGGCAGACTATTTTTCAGTTGATATTTTCTAATCATAATTTTTTTTTTATTTATTCAATAACATGGTGTCTGAATGTCAATGAAAAAAAAAAATGAAAATAACTAGCTACACATAAAGAAAACAAAATAATCAAATTAAATCACAATCAATTTAAAAAAAATGAGAGAAAAAAAAGTACACATGTCAATAAAATAGTCTTTAACATTACAAGTCAAACAATTACAACTAAAACATCCAACATATCAAATAAAATCCTCGATAGAATAGCAACACTATTCCAATAGGAAGGCCCTCAGTTTTGCTTTAAATAGGCTAGATTTGTCGATAATACTCTTTAGTTCAAGTGGCAATTTCTTGAACACTTGTACTGCTCGATATCGCGGAGAATGTTTAAAGACGTTGAGTTTAGGTACAATTTTAAGTTTGAAGTCCTTTCTACGTATGTTTTCCCTCTCAGTTTTTTCTTCTTTCGTTTCATATTCAGACAAGTGCTTAACGAAGTTGGACATAATGGTCAATATATAAAGACTAGGCACAGTTAATATCCCCAGAGCCTTAAAGTGTTCGCGGCATGACTCTCTTGGAGAAATACGCACGATTGTACGTATAGCTCTTTTTTGTAATTTAAATGCCTTTTCACTGTTGTAATAATAATACTGTTGTTGCCCCATAACTGTATGCTATATCGTAATGTTGACTCCACTAATGCATAATAGCAAACTGATGTTATTGAACTTTCAATCGCAATCAATTCAAGTTTCCAGTTTAATAAAGCGTCTATATTAATACCTAAAAAAAATACTACATCTACAAGTTCTATTTTATCTTCATTTAAAACAATGTCTAATTCATCAACAGTTCTAGCTGTTGATTTATATAGCATAACGTTCGTTTTAGGGTTCCGTACCCAAAGGGTAAAAACGGGACCCTATTACTAAGACTTCGCTGTCTGTCCGTCCGTCTGTCTCTCTCCAGGCTGTATCTCAAGAACCGCTATAGCCAGACAGTTGTTTTCACAAATTATGTATTTCTGTTGCCGCTATAACAACAAATACTAAAAACAAAATAAAATAAATATTTGAGGGGGGCTCCTATACAACCAACGCGATTTTTTTGCCCTTTTATTTGTTTTGTGGTAGTTCCCGTTGACCTAGAATCACAGATCAGAAATTTGGCAAAAAGCAAGGTCTTACAGCACAAATAAAGGGAAAATTCCAAAATATAAAATAAGTTTAAAATTAAAGGGTGTCCCCATACATACATAGTTACGCTAATTAATAAAGACCTCTGAGTTGTATGAGCGCTAATACAATTTCGAGGTCTAGCTTAATTGGCACCAACCTCAAATAAAGGTAAATAAATAAAATTGTGCATTTCCCGTGATGGACGAACGATGGAAGAAGTTTGTACGGAACCCTCGGTGCGCGAGTCCGACTCGCACTTGGCCGGTATTTTTAATTAATGCTAAGTTTATTGGCAGAAAACCATCTGTTAAAAGCCATGAAATGATTCCTAGAATGATATATTTTACTATGCCTGACACAGTAACTTCTAAAACATCTTTGGTAATTTTTGTGAGCTAATATTATGATCAACACAAGTATAGGTAGGTACTATAACACTATCGGTAATCTCGACATCGGCAGTTATTTTTCTGACCAGTGTAAGGAGTTTCTAAACTGTAGGATATAGACAAAAATCCTGAAAAGAAGCCAAGGGTTCTTTTTCGTAAAAAAAATATTATTGTTAATATTATGTAATAAATTACTTTAAGATATGCTCGTTTCCGTTCAGCATTAAGTAGGTATCTGTATGTCAAAAAAAAGGTGAAATCAGTGCATGCCTGCTACTTTGCAGGAGAGAGATATTTTTATTATACAAAATTATTTCAATTTACGATCATTGCTGCAATCATAAATTGAAAACATTAAAAGTTGATAAAAAGGAAACGATAAAATCGCGAACGTATAACAAGATCTTCCGACGACGGTCATCTCAATCAGAGCGAGAGAAGCAATTTGCTACAATTGAAAACAAATAAACGACCGACGCCATCTCAATTCACCACGCTTCCGTACTGCAGTACTTTTATCGAACGAACGTCTATATTTTATAACTACGACTTACCGTTTCTAGATATAACTCTCCGCAGCATATGGCCGAAGCGGCGTGCGCCCATGCATATCCTCTGCTCCCGAACCACTTCATCCGAACAGTCACTGTCAGTAACGGTATCGTCATCGCTGTCATCGTCTGACACGAGAGATTCACACTTGACAGTTTTAGAATTATCTTCACTAAAACTTAAGGTTGGTTCACTGGCACCTAAACTCTTTGGCTCGACGGTCCAACCGTCCTGTTTTTGTACGTCGTTGAATAGGTCGTCTAGATTAGTCTCTAATAAACCTTTGGCACTGCATATCACTTTACTTTTGGCATCATTGTGCGTGACGATCGCGTCTACGCTATTAGAAAGGCACTTTTCCCGTCTCACAGTTTTTGCATCATCAGCGTCATCCATCTCATGCGTGACGTTGATATTGTCGCGCGTTTTCGTTCGTTTCTTGATTCTTAAAGAATTTTCGGTCACTATTTTTGATTTATCCATTTGTCTCACACTCTTCTCCGATGTTATTGTATTCAATTCCCTCGGCACTATTTGATTCTGAGTATGGCTCGCTCGGAATACATTTGATAACACTAACATTTTCACTGTTTTTAAAGCACGAACACTGGTCAAATATTCCATCACTGCATTCCTCATTCATTTCACTGTTACCGACGCGTAACACTAGGTATACAAAAAATATAAAAGGTGGTTTTGTGTTCATGTTAAATTCGGGAAGAGAAAACTGCCTGTTGCAGTACAATAACGTATGCAAATGCATTCTTTATGGAAAACTAGACATTATTCAAGCGTATAGAATATTCTGGAACGGCCCGGGGTTTTAGGTGATACTTGTGCTTGGAGCGAGATGTCGGACACGTCGTGACTGAATAAATAAAATATCAGCAGGGAAATAATACACCACTTCGTGAGGGCTTAACGGTCTTTTTAGCACGTAGAGTAGTTGAGAGCGTATTTCATCCAAGCAACATTATTTCAAAGAGAAGATTGAAAGAGTTCCTTAGCCTGGAAGCGGTTTAGCTTTTCTAAGCTGACGGGAATTCCTTTCACGGGATTCGCGACGGAATCACATCTGTCACCTAAGAACAAAGCGGTGTCTGTGAAGCGACGACGACGTGATAGCATTTCTAGCCACGTAACGTTATCACCTTGGCTTAGGCAGACTTATTCTGAATCGAATTTAGTTAAGGTTGAGAACATTCTGCTGAATTTGTTGCCAGCAAATTTGTGGGCGAATAAATCCTACATCATTTAACACACACGCGAGGAAAAGTTCCTAGTTAAAATTAAAGGACAAAAACAAAATTATTCAAGTGTGTGATGATATAAACTACAAACAATCGAGTCTTGTGTTCTGCATAAATGAATTGAATGATTCCTGATGATTGACGTATTCCTATTTATTTATTAGTCAACTACTTTTTTATCTTAAGAATAGGAAAACCCAGATATCAAACAAATGTCCTAACAATACATTGCAAATCGAACTATCAAATTATATGACGGAAATAACTTAATAATCGAATGTTCAAACCATATCTTTTTCTCAACATCTATATATAATTCAGGTATCTACCTAGCTAAAGACGTGAAATTCGAGTGACTTTTCACGTGGTACACTGGATGGCTTGTCGAGATATCCCCTCGGCTCCATTATGCAGTAGCTTACGGCCACCGGCCGGCTTTTTGTCGGTAATCTTGTTTAACAGACGTGTTTCGCGTACGAATTTTAAAAACTACATTTTCACCACGTATCTACGGATTTTGGCGGGCGTTGATGGCTCTTTGTTTTGTCTGTCAGGTGTGTTTACTTTTCAGAAATTTGTTATTTTTCGTGCAGCTCAGAGTGAATTATGATCCGTGTTTTAAAATGTGAAGATATTAAGTGAATTGCCGATGCTAACTCTTAAGTTGGTAGAAACTTCATAAAAATCTATTTTAACATGAAGATATTGCAAAATGAGACGAAGTGTCTTTAAATACAATATTGTCAAATACCGGAACTATTAAATACAGAAAAAATTGGCGGTAAAGGCAAGTATTTAATGGGTAACAGCACACATTGGGACAACAAATTGGCGAAACCGCATACAATAATATGTACAAATTATTATTTCAAGTTCACACAATTGTAACTACAATGTTAACAGACTGTACAATCAAATCGTTTTCTTTATCAAAAAAACTCTCAAGGTGAAGGATATTACATCATCTACTTAGCTAGTCCTTAAGGCCGTTCATACACCCTACGACTATGTAGATCTAAATCTTATAATACGCTTACTTCCGAATACCAGTCAAAAAAGAAAAAAATAATAATCATAAAAATGTAGTGTCGCAGAGTGGCCACTAAAATAAATGTATATAAGAAGATTATTATATGTACCTACATATAATCAATGATATCAGGCACAAAGCAATGAGAATTTTGAATCATCGCGAGTTAAAGTTCAATTTGCAGAAACATTCAGTGTGAGTAATTTGTCACAGTAATAATTTTACTTATTTCAAATTAATATACCTAATAATGTTACGGGCATTTATCGGATCACAGATAAATTGAAGCGGCTTCGAACTCCCAAACGATTGAAATTGGTTTAATTGAGCTAAATTGAAGCATCTTTGATTTGAACGTGTTTGAATTCACACGTTCACGGATTACTGTAAGCGCTTTATAGACCTTATAACAACGAACGAATGAATGTGTAATAAATATTTTTATTACAAATTTATGATATTTTTTTGCTTGCGGTTCCGCTTGCATGGGGAGATCCTCTCATCATTATTTCTTAAAAACGCTGTTAGTTATTGTTATAACATGGAAACTAATAATAGAAGAAACTCCACTTCTAACCATCCAACTACTAGAACTGAATAAAACTGGATAAATCCAGATGTAAATGAAAGAAAATTATAAAATAACAATTCATTTTACGTTCTGTATTTGTTTATAATGTGTTCTTAATGTCGTTTATGTACAAACGGCCTTAAAGTAAATTAGAGTATAAGTTGTCACACTTTACGTTTGTCAATTTCCTGATTCCCGGGCGGGAATCCCGCGGGAACTGTAATTCTTCCCCGGTTTACGATTACATTTCTCACTAACTCGATTCTGAGTTGCGACAGTTGATCGATTTGGCGTGATTGGGACGCATCCTTAATGTTATGAGAAAAATATCAGGATAACTTATTTCAGAACGGGGATTTGATGACAGGTCTTTGAACAAATGTCGATCTTCATTATTATTGATGCTTAGGCCGGTAATAGAGTACCTACTAAAAAGACTAGGATAGTTAATATTTTCCCTCTGATTTATTAACTGTTGATTTTGTTTGGGACAAAGTACAATTCATTAGACAACAAAAACATGAATAAAAACTACACTTTTAAACTGCATTCAATGCTATAATAATACTAAACCGAAGCAGCTACTCTATCATATTATTTTAATGAAATATGTACTACTTTTCAAAGCTATAATTTTACAATGGCGCCAATAAATTCAGGCTTTGAATGTAGGCTAAGTTATAGGCGTCAAACGCGTACGTGGCCCGGCGCTAGGGTGTTTACACACCAGCGCACATAAATCGTCGCGTTATTTGCGCGGATCTCGCCATCGTAAAGTACGCTTTGATCTCGATTTCCGATGTTAGGTAGGTAACTATGTAATGTATGCTTAGGCATGTGCAGGGTTACCTCATTATCAGATTTCATGATTAAGAAAATTAAAAAGTTTAGTTATTACTATAATAACTTAAAAATAAAAAGTCAGCAGCGCAATGATTAGTTACATTAATTAAGTACTCGGGATCGGGACCTAGATCAACAAGTTATACTACTTTTGAACGACATTTAAAAAACAATATCTATATGCGTTTTTTGATTTCACATTTAGAATACGCTTTCACATTGATGTAAAAGCGTATTCTAAATTAAAAATTCTCCAAACGCGTGGCATCCCTGTCGCTCGTGTGAAAATATGCGCGCCCGTGTGTACCCACCCTGCCCACGTGACATTATGTGCATGCCTTTAAAAATGGGCCGATTAACTCTCAAACGATACCATATTGAGTTTCAAAGGGCTTTTTAAATTTCATTATCCTTCATGTTGTGTTTGTGTATTGGTTAGTGTTTTTTGTTGTTGTTGATGTTAAGTATATTTTATAAGCAGGTTAAAATTTCATTGTACTTAGTGCAATTTATTTTTCTTTTATTGAATGTAATTCATTCAATAATTATTATTACAGTAGTTGCATTTGTTTCTAATACAAACGATTTGTTCATCACTGTTAAGGCCGCTATTTATAATTTTGCATTTTAACTAAATGCAAAATTATAAATAGCGGCCTTAAGTAATTATTTAGTGTTCGACACCCATCGAATGCTAATAAGTAGGTACTTGGAAAGATATAATTCTAAATTCGAATAAACCATCGATACAACACGCAACTCGAACAACTAGGGCGTGGACTATAGTACAGCAGCAAATGACAAATAGACCATTCAATCAAAACTTTAATCCTTTCCACTATTGGTATAAAGTTTAAATTGTAATGAAACGTTGTCTAGTGGTCGACTTTGTAATTATGCTAATTACAAGTTCACGTACACATTATGTATGTAAGTGGAGCTTACGTAACGCTTGGATATCGCAAATTTTATAAGATTATGCATACACACGTCGAGGTCGTGAGTTCGATTCCTATGTTAAGGATTGTTTTGCGGAATTGGCAAGGGATTTCCAGACCTTTGTAGCTAACGTAATGATGGTGCTGTATAGCTGGAACAGCTAGCAATAAAAGATGATATTTCCTCATATTCAGATTCTGTTGCTATTCTGGTGGATTTGATTCGATAGACGTTTCGTTTCCGAAATCTTGTGCGCATCCGACCAGCTTTGAATAACTTCAAGTCCCCGAATTTCCATCTATATGCTATGATCATCAACTCAAATAAAAATGCGGATCAAAAGCCTTTTCCAAAACCTAAAAATTTGATATCTTGTTCTTATCACGTGTCTCAACCTAAGGAAGGACACCCCACATTTAAATTTTCTTCAACGTGAAACAGGTTATAGCTGGTTTTAAAAGTACGGAGATATAGGATATACCTTCAATTCAAAAGCTAATAATCCACGAGAAACCGCAATGGTTCAGTTGCAAAGAACATTTGCGTTTTAAATATTAAAATAGTGATTATTTCAAACGCAGCAGCTATATTGACTCTAAATCAACAGTGGCCCCGCTCAATTGTGGCCAATTATCTTTGCGAACTGTAAGGATAGGGATGCACTGAACCGCTTAATGACTGTTGCTCTGAAGTTGGTCTCAACTTAATAATACGTTTCGTCTAACCAATCAAATGTTTTAATTAAAATGTTTAAATTATATACGCATAAATATAATAAAAATGGGGTGAAGGTATTTAGAGAAATAAATAGACAGTTAACTGGATGGATTCCAAATGAACTAGTAAATATTATTGATTAATTACTCTTCACAGCTAGCAAATCAAATAGTATAAATAACACATAGAAAAAAAATAAAACACAAAACGCAACCGTGGCACAACCGCACGGTGCGTATACACCCTTACAAAAACCGGTCGGGCGTTGTGCTAAATGGATACATTAGCCACAAGTGCTTATGATATGGGAACGTTGCCTCTGACATCATTCACGGTTCAGCCTGTAAGATGGGCGTGCGAAAAAATCCGTCCGAATTGTCCCGTACCACCTAGCTATGGCCTATTATTGGGAGCTCTGATTTTTTTATTGGCAATATTGCTTTTCTATAGGAAAATTATATACTAACTATAGATAATTCTTCAATTAAAAATACCAATAATTTATGATTAATTGCAAATCGCTGGTTCATTTCAAAGTCAAGTATTAGAATCAAGAAGTCAAATTAAATTAGTAGCTTCATAAAGACATTTGGCATCTGAAAGAATTACCCATTCATTAAAGTCAATAATCGAATAAGTCCATTGTTCATCGATAGACCATCCATCATTCAAATTAAAAGCATAGTTACAATAATTGAGAGCAATTATTGTTAGGCTCAATAATAAGATTTTTTGTTTAAATTGAGAAAGAGTAGATACGAATTAAGCTTGCGTGTCACAATTACCATGCAGTCAAGAAAATTATATGACTAAATATATTAGTCAAATCTCAATAATAGATGTTCGAAAATAAGCCTTTTGTCATAGCGGCAGGTTTTAAATACAATTGTTTTTAATCTCGACTTAGGCTTGGAAAGACGTTCCACAATATGGACCTTAATGAAATAAAACAAAAACTTTAATCAATCTCAACTTGTAAAGCAACATTACAACTAATAAACTCAGTTTTCAAACATTGGCGTTGACTTATCAAATATAAATTTGCAACACAACAGAGGTCAAAGCGTTGCAGCACAATCGGCGCGTATGCACACCCGCCGCCGGTTCCAAACATTGGACAAAAGATACATAATGTTATAACCGTGGGAACACTCCCATGAGCGACATTAAACACACGCCAAGGACTTATCGCAGACGTTTCTAACACAATATGAATAATTAAAACATTTTAAAGTGGTGTGCAAAAAATCACCGCTAACGAAGAATTAAACAAAAACAGTTTGTCTTTTGTACCGCGAAAAAAACTAATCCTTTAAGTATAAGAGTTGTATGAGAGTTAAAGTGCACTAACTTTGTTAACACATATTTTTAAATAGTATCGTTACAAAATGAGTGTACCTACTTAAGTATGTGTATCATTCATACTTGAGAGCCGTTGCTATCTAAACTAGGTTTTGTAACGTTTGGCAAAACATTGGCCATATGCGACGGTAGTCACTAACTTACTGGAGTACGGTTGGCCTGATTGTAAGCCTTTTAACATTAAAAAAATAACTACTTAAAAGTTTGTTAAAATGGGTGCAATAGGCTTCACATAAATACGTTCAATCTTTCTGTCTGTTTATACATGTAAAAGTATTTATAGAATACCTCAAGGAAGCTCCTGTGTGAAGCTTTGATACAAGGTAGAAGGGAAGCTTAAGCTAAGCTCTCTTTTGTCCATTCATAATGTTGTTAGCGATAACATCGCAAAGTGTGCAAAGCCTGAGATTACACTTGTATTAAATATTTAGTTATTGCCAACCCTGAATAAAGAAATTGAAAAAAATTAACACTCTAAAATTTACATTTTATTTACATATAAAAATATAGAAAGAGTAATTATTCCTTAAACTTTTTTCTTTGGGAAATTGTTATAATTATTATTTTTATAATTAATTATTCATCATCATCATCTCAGCCACAAGACGTCCACTTCTGGACATAGGCCTCCCCTAAGGATCTCCAACAGGACCGGTCTTGGGCGGCCTGCATCCAGCGATTTCCGACGACTTTTACAATAATCTAATTATCTTTATCATAGATTAATAATTATTATTAATGAAATGAGTTATGATAACTGGAGATTTACAGATACTTCAATTTTTTTCTTCGTATCTAATGTAGTTATAAAAATTCTTTCGCTGACTTCTTCTTTTTGTTAAAAGTTAATTTTATTTTTTCATTTTTAGATTTTTACGCGTATTGAATACCTATCAAGATTTGTCACTGATCGAGGATATGCGTATCAATAATACCTAAGTATCGACAATACTGAATAAGATATTTCAATCGCTATAGTCATGCTCCTTTTCGTTGAGGAATTCCGTCATATCATCAAAGTACATGATCAGATCATAATAAAATTTATTGGTCCCACCTCGAGAGTATACTCTTTCAAACAAAAAAATAATTTTCAAAATCGCAATTGACGGAGAAATCGATGAACATACATAAAAAATATATACAGTCGAACATAGAACCTCCTCCATTTTTAAAGTCGGTTAAAAACAAGTTTTTTTGAGTTACTATATTGTATTGTCACCAGCACGAAAAAGTGTGCATTTCAGCTCAATCGGATGGGTGGAACTGGTTTAATACAATTGCAGTTGCAATTTTTTTACAATTGCTACCCACACATACTAACAGGTAAAGATAAATAAAATTGTAATAACAAGTAATTTTTGCTAGAGATCCAGAATAAATAAAATAAAATAGGGATTGAAGAATGAGCCGAAGCGTAATATCAGTATTTGTTCCCTGTCAGTCCTGACATGCCGACTGTTGGATCCCAAGAATCCATAAAGGATGAACAATATCTAGGTAAACATTCCAATTACTAGAGTTTGTGCCAGCACAGAAAACAGATGACGCTGGTCCATAAAGAAAACCATTAGGCTTACATATTTTCTAGAATTAAATAGAAGTAATGCGGTCACGAATAGCTTTCCAAATAACTGCATCGATCATCATCTTTATGTAAATGCAGTAAGACCTTAACTAACACCCACTCACCTTACATTACATAATCGAAGACAATAGCAACTATCACATAGTCATTCGATTACAAAGATCTCCATCGCATTCAGTACTTTCTCTCAATCAAAGTCTAGATCGCGCGTAAAAACATACGCTATACACATCTCCTTCTATCCAATACAGTTTCATATGTGCGAAGGAGACAGCCGTATAACACGCATGCCAAGTGGAGTGGAACTTGGACCGTTCGCATTGTGGTTATTGGTTATTTTCGGCCTTGAGTGAAAGTTGGGTTGTGAAGTAAAGTACCAACGTAAATGTACGCATGTATGGATAGTAGGAAATTGATATTTGTTGAGGATTATATTTGATAATGGTATAATTCGGTTTGGTGGTAGAATCCTGCTTAGCTTAGCACTCTAGCGCTGAATTAAATTCCAGTTTAAGATAGGAAGGTGAAATGAATATTTCAAGATTACGTTAGGTAGGTATATAATGAATATAATTATATTATTTTAATGATAAAGATATAGTAGGTAAATTATTTCATCCTATCGGTACCATAAAAACTAACTGAAACACTGATATGATATCAACGGTAATTATTATTGGGTACGATAAAAGTTAAATTCGAAACAAAACATGGGAATGACAAATGTTGGGTTCATGGTTTCCAAAACATTGATAGCGTTGGATTTTTGTTTACTTCAAATTGTATCGGATTTACTTTAAAGTAAAAAAAAAACTTAATCAAAATGTGGATATGCCTAATAATAAATTTACAAGGTCTTAAAATGTTGAATTCTTATCTCGCACTAAAGGTACTAATAGTATTCGTAACAATAGTAGTACAAATTCGCATTATATGATTACGGTGTCGAGCCACAATATAAACTCGAACTATTGTAAGTACGTAACTTTGATAATACCTGTTTGGCGTTACAAATTACGCTATAACCTCCTTTAAATCTTTACGAGGTAAAGTCTATAATTGAATGCACTTTTGAAAGATGGCATAACCGATTGTGCCGCAGTATGTATAGTTATAATGTATGTAAATGTAATATACATACGTATGTTCGTAGTTCGTGAGTCACACCAAATATTCCAAGTAGCGAGATCAAGGCTTCAAAAGGGAGGGTATTGGCCTATCAATATGTTCAAACCTAGCTCCAAGCTAATATCTCAGACTTTATTCCTAAAGCGGTATGGTCGCATTCGGTCGAGGATAACAGCAGAGTCATTGGTACGTCGCAAAGTTTTTTTTTTATGACAAAAAGCACTTCGGAACACCTGATAGTACGATACCAATATCCTGTCAGTTGTATGTTTATCTACAATAAGAGGTTTGTTTTGTATAAACAAATAATTTCGTGTCGAATAATATAATATTTGCTTGACGGCGATACGATGCCGCCAACTTTCAGACAAATGCGTAGCATATCTCGGATTTGCCAATTCACTTATATTATTAGACACGCAAATAAAATTTTATTCATTACGTTTTCTACGAGTATAACTTCATGGTAAACAACATTAGTAAACGGAATTCCGTACAATGAAGAATACAAAACGGACTGTATCGAGAGTTGAGGGATTTGACTTTTTATGTCAAAAAGCACTCACATTAAGTGACACAGAGCTCAAAACATACATTCGAATGTTGACTTCAATACTCTGTGTCCAGTTTCTAGCAAATGCGTCGACAACAACACTACAGAGTCTGCAGACATGTTTTATTTTATTCAAACTCCGCAGTCTCCGCGGGTGTCGTCACCGATTTTTATCACTTTTTGTGCTCTCACAGAAGGTCAACTCGCATTACTCTTTATACATAGCGAGCGGAGGGCGGACAAAGAATTCTAGCTTTATTCAACTCGCGTAACACAGTCGTATCTGTTTTCTCCGCGGCCCATAAGCCAGATAACAGAATAGAGAAATCTCTGTTTATTGCCGAGCGTAACCGAGATATTATGCGATTATAACATGTATCAATATATCCCATCTCGATGGAATTCGATATCGATACAATTCGAACGACGATTGTAATCCGAAACATACCGCCAACTTTACGAATACAAAGCCTACATGTACACAATAGGAGCCAGCGTTATCGGTGTCTGTAGAATGAGTCCCGGCCTATAGTAAATCTGCGGGTGAAATTTTGAAAGATCCGCACACACCTTGTGCAAGCCCGGTCCTGATGTGGGTCAACCGCACGCGACGTTATCTCAGGTGCCGGCTGACACACACGACTATAAACAAAGAAACATTTGAGACTCGCGGACAAAATACTGGTCACCGACGAAATTATCAACAAAAACTGCATCGAATCCAATTAAAAAACAAACACAAAACCACCTCATCGGAGAACCCGGCGAGTGTTCCGGCGAGCGATGGTATCCGAGGCGAGGTCATCGCATCCATTCTAGCTGCACATTTCACGTAATCACTGCCACTAAAACACGTAAATACGAAGCGGACCGAGGCGCAATGGAATAACGTTCACTGCAATGGCGCGGACGTTTCGAAATGCGAAATTGTCACCAGTGCCGGCGCGCGCGCATGCTGTACTATCCGTCTCAGCGATCGCGCACAGATGGCGCGTTGCCCCGCCGCGCGAAAAACACGCGTAGGCGGACCGATTTTCACAAAGCCACTGTTTCCCGCGTACAGCGCCGCGGTGCCAGCGGCGAAGTCAATTAGCCATCACGACCTCCGCAACAGTCGACGATCGAAATGATAATAATCGCCGGCGCGGGCGCCGGGCGGCCGCTCCTCGCGAACAATGAACCACAATAAGCTGAGGCGGTCGAAGATTTACATAACTTAGCACTGTCTTCATAATACCTCATTGAGCGTTTTGCTTTTTATATCCCTCGCAAGAAGCACCGCGATGATTGGCCGCGGCTCGTAATCATGTCGAGTACGGACCGGATCGTCATTTTTATGATGACTTCAAATTGTCGCGGGCGGAGATGTGACGTCACGGGATTGCTGCGCCCGTTCATCGCGGGCATTGCCCGACATAGCATTAATAACTTGTCATGTTTACGAACAATTTTTTTTGCAATATTAAAATTGTGTTGCTTCCGTTAGCAAAATTACGTTCCTACAGAAATAAAAAGTCGTTAAAACGTACGAGGTCATTTTTATTTTACCTTAGCCATTACTTTTTGCTTAAAGTCACCTTGTTAAATCATAAATACGGCCAATTCACTAAGTACCTAATATTTCTATTAATATTTTTGCGGAATACCTACACAACTGGTCATTGTCTTTTTTGTAACTGACATCATTTTGGCTCATGGTTTCAAACAGACATAATTCAGATCACGACGTATTAAACGATCTCAAATATAACTGCGTCGTAACAAGAACAGCGTCGATGATTGGACCAATTACGCCCACATCTTCCGCATATATGAACATACGTTTATGATCTATGACACGATATCCAATCTAAACATTGACAGTCGTAAATCTGTCTCATCTATAAAAATATAAACGAATTGAGGACAACAACAATCGCCTACTTTTCTAAAAGCATATCTCAAATAATAGCATACCACCTAATGCCATCGGAAATCCGGGAAGCAGAAAAATGAATCCATTATTTATTTTCGTCTCCGCTCTTTGGTTTATATTTTCGATACTCTATAGAAGAATGACGAAGTAAAACATGGCTGCAAGGGGATTATATATACAGGGCGATGAAACTATGAATTTAATATGGCAAGTTGGGAGCGGGTGGCGCAAAATTACACAAGGATACATTAATTAGCGTGGAAGTTCGTGACGCCATCTTGACGCGACCCTGTGGTCTCTAGCTTAACTCTCACTTAGAAAACCCAATTTTGTTAGTTCAAATGCCCCTATAGAAATACACTATTTTCAGTATCTAATAAGGACAATACAACATAAACAAGTATGTTATTTTAGCCGTAATACCAGGACTAGTTTTTATTTTATGTCAGAAAGCCGACAAGCAGGCAGGCGGTCTACTTGATGGTAAGGGGCTATCATTGCCTATGGACAATAGCAATACCAGGGAGGTTGCACATAATATGTGGCCGACCTTTATAAAGTTTCGAAGGCAACTGGTCTTCAAGTGCAGCTGTCGAAACACACCAGTAGGTAACTTGGCAACAGATTTTCAGCTCGAGGGTGGTAACAGGTACTACAAAATAACCTACCTACCACCGTGCTATGGTATCCTTTTCTTTCAACGAAATAAAACATCAGATTTGAACCAATGACTTTCGCCGCGGCATCCGACGTCAATACAACTAAGCTAACGTGGCCTTACAAAAATATTTCTGATACGTACTATGATTAATGAGCTCTTAATGAATTACCAATTAAACAAACATTATAAATACATATTAATAAAGGTTCTACATCCTCTACGGAACATCGACAGAAATATCAATTAAGGTACAAGAAGGGCGGACGTATTAACGAATAGCCGTTAGCAAACAACAGCAATCCCATTCAAGCGCGGGCCACGTATTCAATTAACAGAATAGGATTCTGAATTGTCGTTCATAACGTTCACAGAGTTAATTAAAATATCCTTAATTGCGCAGCGACAGCTACAAGCGTCGCTTGAACAAACCGGGACCCCACGTTGGGCGCCAAGCGTTCCCGCAGTGTTTGCACTTTATTAGAGCAAGTTTCTCCACTCCTGTTTGCATACAAGTTTGGGCCGCTTCCGTTTTATTTACACACGGTTTGGAACATACGCCAACTTTCACGGACGCCTCACTAAATCCTCGCAGGATGTGTAGCTATCGAACTCATATGCAATATCATCTAGAAGGAAACACCTACAGACAAACTACACAAACCTACAAGTTGCGATGTGACTTGTAAACGAATGAATCCATCATCACAGCAAATTGTGTTTTACGACCGTTTGTTATTTTGCTACATCTTCAACAACTGAGATTAATTCAAGCAATTTCGATAGACAAGAAATATATATTCACATCGTTTCAGAATACAACTGGTATAAGGCACTAAAACGAACATATCTCAAAAAAGTACCAGCTAAAACGAGCTCACTCGCAGACAATTTTTAATACATGCCCCTGATAGAATCACTCCAAAAGAAAGAATAAAACAATAGTGGAAACGGAAACAAAGCTATTACTCATACCGAATCCCTGTCGCACGTGACTGGATACGGCTGATCACTACGCTTGGTAGAGAGAAAAAGAAAAAAAAGCAGAAATATCGTCGACGAAATGCCAATCTGAATATGGAAATGGCCGGCCGGATTTGCAATGCGGGCAGATAAGGATTTTATGGGTAAAGTATGGCCAACCGGGTATTCCGGGTAAACAGTCCAGGGTTGGAGTACGTGCGAAATGACCAGATAAATGTACAGTACAGAATTATTGTGCATTGTTCGACAAGTGTTTGGGCGATAACGCATCCGCTATGAGGGTGTGCTGTAAAATGAGCATTGCCATTTTTTTTAAGTTATTGTGCTGCATATGTAATCTATACTTCTATATTATAATATTATAAAGCTGAAGAGTTTGTTTGGTTGATTGAACGCGCTAATCTCAGGAACTACTGATTCGAATTGAAAAATTCTTTTAGTGTTGGATAGCCCATTTATCGAGGAAGGCTACTTTTTATCCCGGGAAAACATAAGATCCGTCTAGTAATAAATATATGCTTAAAATTTATAACCCTCTAATACAATGTAAAGGTCAATGCAATTACTTGTTTTTTTATAGGTACCTATCTACGTACGTACATGTACTAAATTATACGATAAATACCTAATATTTTATCAGGGACAAAGTGACCCCAGTCATAGGTACATTCTAAAATATAATGTTATAATCTGACCCAAGGAAGCCAATTCTTTACGTTTCTTTGTAATTTATTAGGGGTCGATAAGTGAAGTCGGCAAACTGTCCGCCCGCACTGAAGCTTTCTACCTAAAATGTCCTCCCTTCTTTAATAGTGTCACGTATTTTGTAGCCAATCCTTTAACTTTTTTTGTATCAAATTACCAACGAGCGTATCGGACAGTCTTGAATAAATTCCATTTACCTACGAATAATTTTTGATACGTCTTTTATATTTTTATGAAATTGGGCAGCTCCTGTGAAACTGATTTATACTGTTGAAAACACTTTTTATTTTCATATAAGTTTCATAGTAATGTAATATATCAATATGTGCTAGGAGGACGATGGCTACCACATGCGTCATACTTGTGAACAGGAGCTGCTTGTGGGGGCTGGTCTGCTTAAATTTGCTATTTATTTATTAACTAAATCACTTATCATTTTGTTTCATTTATTTTTTTGTTATAACACACATATTGTCAGTGCAACTAGATAAGTAATTGAATGTAATAAATCTGAGATGTTTTTGAGTAGAGTAAAGAGTAATTGCTGAGTTTCTTGCCGGCTCTTCTCAGTAAAAGCAACCTTCCGAACCGAGCATTAGAGTCAGACTATTCATAAGTGCTTGTGAACGCCTATTTGAATAAAAAGAAAATTCATTTTCATTAGTATCATAAAATAATAAGTAGGTATGTATAGCGTAAATGCATCAGTATTACGAACCTCTTAACTCTGCAACACCTACGTTACATTTTGTAAAATATTGACAGTAAAGTAATTTATTTAATTACAACTGACACTAACCTATTAATTTAAGCATCTTGTAAACTCACATTAACTCATTTAGTTAACTAAGTGAGAGTAGGTATTTGAATAAGGATGTTAAAACTCAATTTTGTTAGCAATTACCTAGCTTTATCGAGTACAAGTTCCGCCCAAGACCGGTCCTATTGGAGATCCTTAGGGAAGGCCTATGTCCAGCAGTGGACGTCTTGCGGCTGAGATGATGATAATGATGAACGAGTACGTACTAACATAACAAAAACCGGCCAAGTGCGAGTTGGACTCGAACAAATTTGAGGTTTGTGCCAATTAAGCTAGACCTCTAAATTGTCAGTTTAATTGACACCAACCCCAAATAAGGTAAATAAATAAAATTGTGCATTTCCCGTGATGGATGAACGATGGACGAAGTTTGTATGGAACCCTCGGTGCGCGAGTCCAACTCGCACTTGGCCGGTTTCATTTATAATCAAAATCTATTAGTTGCTGACTGTTTATGGCTCGACAATCATACTGTACAGCTGACTGCTTAAATCTATACAAAGCTGAAGAGTTTGTTTGTTTGTTTGAACGCGCTAATCTTAGGAACTACTGCTTCGAATTGAAAAAATATTTAAGTGTTGGATAGCTTAGCTCATTTATCGAGGATATAACCTTCCTTTTATTTTTTTTACTTTTATCCCGGGAAAACATAAGATCCCTTCGAAATGCGGGTGAAAGCTAGTTAATTATAGGTACGCAGCTAAATCACGATTTTATTTTAAGATCAAACTTAGCGTAATTTCCAGACGAGTATTCTTGCCAATAGTGTGCTAATTACTCATTTAAATAGTAACTCGCGTTGACAAGTTTCAAAAATAAACTATGTCAGGTGGATGACACTTGTTTACGTTTGTATGTCGCAGGTATAGTATAGGTGTTGTAAAATCTGCCGTTTTAAAAAATACCTAGACTTCTAGTTTGTAAATTGCTTGGCAATATTTTGAGAAACTTAATTTTTTGTTCAAGTGCCAAAGTGTAAAAAGATTTATACCATTTATGATGAAATTTTAATTGTATAATTTCATCTGAGTTTTATTTGCCACCTAGCTGTAAGGATTTTAAATGATTTTTATGTCTGTATTTCTTAAACACAGCCTATTAACCTTCAAGGCTAGACTGAATAGGCGTTTTCTGGGCAAACGTGCAACATCTTCAGGCTCGTCGTAGCTCCATTCGTAATGAGTCGACGGCAAAACCTAGCCTATTTCAAAATAAAAAGATTTCATAAATAATCCTATAACTTTAAACCTGTATCTCGGACACGGCTCTAACGATTTGGTTAATTTTTTTAATTTAGATAAGGTTTATCTTTCTATGTTTAGGTATATATATTTTTTTTTTGAGGTGAGGACAATTTTTGAGGTACTTACATTGTTGTTGGTACCTCAAAATTTTGTAAGATGGCGCTATATGGCATTATCCGAACACGACAAGATTTTACAAAAAAAAATAGGTAGGCTCAGTTACTAATCGATGTGACAAGCGAAAATAAAGGCGATGATAGCTCAGTAGTAGTGACGTCGGATACCGTGGCGAAGGTCATGGGTTCGACTTCGAATCCTGCAATGAGCTTGAGCTTTCGGCTAAGGAAAACGTCGTGAGGAAAATACAGCATACAGGTGATTAAACCTACCGGTGTTCCGGCAGCTGTACTTGTGAGCCTACTAGGCTTTGTGCGCTTACCACCTTCGGCCACATCATCACTTACCATAAGACCGTGAGATTGTGGTCACAAGTATTTTAATTTTAAAAAAAGAATTTAAAATATTAGTAAAATAAAACTAGAGTTAACAATAGTATACCCTTTTCTTTCGAGTACGATAAATCTTGAATTTACGACAATATATAAATATAAACTATAGTGACATAAACACAGACAATAGACAAGGATAAATACTTTAAACAAGTAGAATTATGGTAATTAGAGACATGCAGTTAGCTCATACGTGTTAACGATTGTTCAACGACTATCACTACATAGATATGAGTAAATAAATGTCACTGCATCATTTAGCAAGACATAAGTCTATGTTGACTGTAATGATTTCATTATTTTAAATATTACCTAGATTCTTCAAGTTGTTTTCTAGAAATACAAATATTTTTTGCTGGAATGAAGTTTGAAAGGTCGGTATATCGACAGAGATGCGAAGGGAGGGATGTGTTCGAGCTATGACTTGATGAGTTCCTTGTAGTACTTACCCGCCTGGCTGGCTACTACCCTGAAATTGAAAATCTACCGCCATGTACATGCTGGTGTATACCAGTAGCTGCACTTGAGAACCAGTTCCTTCTAGGCTATATATGCTTACAACCTTGGGCCACATCTTAACTCACGATACGATGTACTCACTATTGTGGTACACAAGCCTAAACATAAAAAACATTGTGAAAATTGGGTCCGTTTTTTATCAATTTCCTTTAGATAGGTAGGACTTTGCATAGCTTATAATGTCTGGTCTGACTGTAGTAATTTTAGGTCACGGTGTAAAGCTTCATTTGGTACGAACCATGAGCCTTAGTTATTATTCACAAGAGCTTAAAGTTAAGCTTAATACATAAAGATTTAGTTCTTATATTATATGCACCCCAAGGATATAAGCATGCTACTTGTGTGGGTGTGAGCTCTGTAGTCGTACTAAACATCGAACTGAGTTTGACGGTGTGACCGTCTGGCATAGCATCCACAGAATCGGGCCGGCGCGAACTAGTGTGAACGCACACAATTTAATGTCTCTCGCTCTAACGTATAATGTTTGAGCGACAGAATAGATAGAGATAAGATAGAAGAAAATGCGATAACGGGCAGTCAGATGAGGTTTGACTTTCGGTCCTTAGCAGTGGTATTATGAAAGTGCATACAGTACATACCGTGAACAGTGAGCTCCGAGTCCCGATTCAACTCGTACAGCCGCAACGCCTCATCTAGCTCAAGCTGCGTCGAAATGGTGCACGGATCACCTTCTTCATCCACCCACTTCATGGTGAATACCTGCCGAAAATATTTATAATGGAATAAATTAAGATGCTGGCTGTGACTTCTAGGCTGATGAACCCACCACCAAGTTCAATATCCAGCCAAAAAAAATAGTAATTATTATTACGCATGAACAAACAATTTTATTAGTTCAGTATCTAGTTGTTTTATTTAAGTCAAATTCAAAGAATGAAAATGGATATCTAGAGAAAAAAATGTCCACAATGGATGTGGTCCTAAATACAGCTACACATTATGACTTAATTGATATTTGACCACTATGCATAGTCTTGAATGCCATAATGCATTCTGAACATTATCTGATGCAATAATTGTGGAACACAAACCTGGTCAGGCATAAACCGGCATATAGCAACCATCTCCTGGGTAAATTCATCAATATTGATGTTATGGTTAATGTATGTGATCATCACATCTCCACTATACACCGTCTTGACCCGCACATCATTTGCGTGATTGTCCTGATTCACCAGTTGAGTCGGCATCATGTCAGATTGGGGTCAAATGGTGGTTGACTCAATCTCTTTGTCTGAAAGTGAGATAAGTTAATTGTTAGGACAAAGGTAAGTAGATAGTAACTTAAAACTGTTTTTCAGAAGGATTTTATATGATTACAGAATACATTCAATCTCTATAAGGCAATAATGCTCTATGAAACAACAGTTTGTAACTAGAATTTTTATTTTTTACATTATGTACTTTACGGACATTCATCCACCTATATTCAACCTGAGAACTAAACAGGCCCTAAGCATAGAAAGACAAGAAGATAGAAAAATCCAAATTCAGTTTAAATTTTAAATATAACATTTTTCTCTCTGTTTCCCTTGAATTTTCAGAAAAGTATCTAATTACATTAGTTTATTCAAATTGTATTCTAAATCAATGTAATATCAATTCAAGTAAATTGCAGGAATAAGTCATATGTTATTAGACAATAACTTTGATATTTCCAATATGAAAAGGCTGTGTATATTCTTATAAGTTGCATAGTAATACAGATTTGTTTATACCACTATTATGTTTCCTTTTCTCATCTACTGTAAGGATTCCTGCAGGGTCATATGCATAACCTCATAAAGAGATTACCATAAGCGAAACCTTTGTGATACAATATAGCGATACAAACAATACCTGATTGCATCAACGTTAAGCTTACTTCCTGCTTCGTCCCATAGAATAGGCGCTATAATAGAATAACTCGGTTAACATTCCCACTTTATGATTCATTACAAAACTCCTCCATAGTACAAACCTTATATGATAATTTTCGACAACTTAGCGACGTAACTTCAATGCTGATTATAAAGAGATTACAATGCCATTGATAAAAGTGTTATTGTAAGTAATAAACTGTATTATATGCAATTAAAACTAATAACAACAACACTGACACATAACATTGGATTCACAAACTGACATTATCAAGGAAACTGTCATACCAACCTAATGATAACAGTGAAGTATACATTTGTTGCCTTTATTTTTTGTGCGGATATGACAAAGATAGATATACCGGCGGCGTCTCAGGCTATGCAACTTCGGAATATGGACAAAATAGTGACGTCCTAGCTGTTTCAGTATCCTGCGACCACAGACTAGTCAGAGTAAATTATTACACTATCCTATTTGTAGAAACTCTAAATTGTAAACAATTAAAGAAGTAATGCGTTTGGCACCTTCCAATCGCACAAAATTGGAATTTAACTACGATTACACCTTCTGATTTTCTAATTAGAGTAGAAATAGAGTACAAATAGGATAGTGTAATAACCGCTTTAGTAGCAGGCGGGATCCAAATAGGGTATTTGCCTGTATTCTAAATAAATTATCCAATACTAACCAATGTATAAAACACCTAAAAAAAGGGAAAACCACGATTATTGTATTAAATTTGTCCTTATTATGATTTTTAATAACTAATCTAACCATATGTATGCTATATAACTATGACGTCACATGCTTGTATTTCATACAAAACTCCATATATACCTATCGTTTTGACATTTCATAAAAAGTAACATAAGCCTATACAAAGTAAAAAAAAAAAAAGGTTGCTGATTTGAATGTCAGTCAAATACCCTATTGCAAATTATAAACCGAATGAAAATTAATTAACGGGTCCGCTTGCAACTAAACTTAATGCGGGTATTTAACGACTTAGACTTTCAGCTCATAATATTATAGACTGTTAAACCGAAGTAGAGTTTACTTGGTTTAGGTTTATTTTAATTTTGTTTTGTATGCACAATCTTGTTTCGATCTTTATAGTGCTTAGATTTAAGTGAATTACTTTTAAATCATTTTTTTGAGTTTTTGATTTTTTAACTGCATTATTTTTACTTAAAGCACAAAAAGGAACATGTTGTATTTATTTTGTTTTATAAAATAAGGAGCGCTCAATTGATGTTGTTTATAATCTGTCGCAGTTTTTGGTTTCGTAGTTCTTATTCTTCTCGCTACAGTAAAAGTTTTCTGTGATGTACAACAAATAATACTTCACTGGTTCGTTCCATAAAAAGAGGCAATTTTCTTAATGTAGCTTTTTGCACTATCCTTGTAAAATTGCCCAACATATTTAATTTTATTAGAATTTTTATATTGTAATGTATATAAGATTCTGAACTTGGCGCTTCGTTTAGCTCTGACTTTCGGTAAAGCCCGAATTACTAATATGTAGCTGGCAGCATTGAGTGTAGTGCCCCTGTCAAATAAAATTACGTCAAATTTTTGGGTCAGGTCTTCCTTTAGTTGTAATTTTGCTTTTATAAGCCCAAATACATTTTCAATTAATTTAATTTAGTTACTTTCCTGTTTTTCTAATATAGTATTCAGCCATGGTAAGTTTTGTCGTCAGTGTAATTGGTTAGAATAGTGGACGAAACTTACGACACTTGTTTATTATGATGACTAATACCCAGAAAAACTTGCGAAAATAACTCATTCCTTGTGTATTACAGACTGAACAGCAAATGGATTGTGCACTGGACCTCATGAGGAGGCTGCCTCCTCAGCAGATCGAGAAAAACTTGACGGATTTGATTGATCTGGTGCCTAGTATGTGCGATGACCTTTTATCTTCAGTAGATCAGCCATTGAAGATTGCTCAGGATCGTAGTAACGGAAAAGACTACTTGCTTTGTGATTACAATCGCGATGGTGACTCGTACAGGTCCCCATGGTCAAACACCTATGACCCTCCCCTAGAAGATGGATCCATGCCATCAGAAAGATTAAGGAAACTGGAAATAGATGCCAATCATGCATTTGATCAGTACAGGGAGATGTACTTTGAAGGTGGAGTCAGCTCTGTGTATTTATGGGACATGGATCATGGATTTGCTGGTATGTTTTTGTTTTAATATTAACTAGCTTCTGCCCTGTAGTTACACCCACATTCCAAAGGGACCTTATGTTTTCTCAGTGTTATATGTGATAATCGAGAATATATTCTATCTGTGGACACACACACTCAAACTTAAACATTTAATATTAGAAAGATAGGATTTTTACATATAATATTGTATGATTAGTTTTGCCAATGTATTATAGAAAAGAATTTGGTATGTCAATATTTTTTTTTTTGTGTGAAGTCTTAGGGTATTTTACTTTTACTATTAATGTTTGTTGCACCAGTAGGTGCTAGATGAAAGATTTTCAATTTGTTACCTAGCACCTACCGGTGTGTATGTATGTTTCACCGAAAGATCACTCATTGTGGGATTCAAACCCATGACTTTTGTTCAGCATCATTGCCTTATTTCTAGCAATTAAGCATGCCCTTTGGTAATGAAGATACATTATAAATTATTTAGTTATTTTATTGTAAAATTAGGTGCCCTATTTATGTAAGGAAAACTGGGAAATAGTGACTAATAGTAAGATTTCATTCCAACAACCAATTTTAAGCTTCTAATTAGAAAATGTCACATTATACACTTATCCATCACTTTGAACATTATTAAACATCTATAATAAATGTGGGTTTTAATCCTCCAGGAGTGATACTGATTAAAAAAGCAGGCGATGGTTCTCAAAAGATCAAAGGTTGCTGGGACTCTATTCATGTAGTAGAAGTGATTGAAAAAAGTTCAGGACGTAATGCTCACTACAAGCTTACATCTACGGCGATGCTGTGGTTACAAACTAACAAGGAGAGCAGTGGTACCATGAATCTTGGAGGCAGCCTTACTAGACAGGTAAGGGAATTGTTCAAAAAATACTATTTTGAGGCAAGAAGGTTGTATGCTTTTTTCATTCATACGGAAAGTGCGCTTACATAATACTGTTTTTGATTTGTCTTTGTTTTTAAACAGATAACAGTCTGTTATATAATAATATCATTGCACAAAAAACATGGGAATTTATTCTACTGATGATTCTGATCGAACTAATTTCTGGAATATGGTAAAAGAATAACATAGTCAACCAGAAATGCGGCATACAATTCCCATATTTATTTTATCTTTCATTCAATGTCAGTTTTTGTTATTGTTTTCGTTTTGGTTTTTCTTTTCTTTTGTTATTTGAATTTTATATTATCTTTCTATAGCCTCTATTTTGTATTTCCTGCAAATAATTATTTTTTCTTTCTTTCTTTCTTTTACATAAGTACTATTAGGCTGGGCGGTCATCTGCCGGCAGTGAACGTTTTATAAATAAAATCATAAATTCAAATTGTAAAAATGTATTGCACTTTTTTTAATAAGTTACTAATCATTTAAGGCAGAGCAAGATTCAGCAGTGAGCGACGTTACTCCGCACATTGCCAACATCGGGCGTATGGTTGAAGACATGGAAAACAAGATCAGAAACACGCTCAATGATATTTACTTTGGCAAGTTATTTTCAAATTAATATTATCAAGTTTATACCTTTGGAATCAAAGTAGCCTGTGTTTACAAATAGCTATTTATTATCTTTTAATAATTCTGACACCTCTCACTCTTTATTTATATTCTATTCTATTCTAAATTCTGTATATTATTAATTTTGTGGCTCTGTTATACAACTTTACTGTGCAATGTTTCTATGATATTGGTGGTAAGAGCACAATATATATTTTATTAGGTTTAATCCTCAGGGATCTTATGTTTTCCCGGGATAAAAAGTATCTTATACATTATGTTATTCCAAGGTATGATCTATCTATGTACTTACCAAGTTTTATTCAAATTGGTTCAGTCGTAACGGAGCAGAGTGTAACAGACATACAACAAAATTTGCATTTATAATATTAGTAAAATAAGATTTTGTTGGTCATTCGATCTTTTTACAAAACAAATATATTTCTCACTAGCTTCTGCCCTGCGGTTCCACCCGCGTTCCCGAGGGATCATATATTTTCCCGGTATAAAAAGTAACCTATAGCCTTTCTCAATAAATGGGCTATCCAACACTAAAATAATTTTTCAATTCGAACCAGTAGTTCCTGAGATTACCCCCTGAATTTGTGAAGTTGTACAAACTCACAAACTTTACCTCTTTATAATATTAGTACCTATAGATAACCTAAAAATCCACTGAGTTAAAATAGTTTTGTTATCGGCCGGTGTGCAGGTAAAACGAAGGACATAGTGAACGGTCTCCGGTCGGTGGTGCCGGCCGAGGTGGCGCGGCGCACGGCGGCGCTGCAGCACGACCTGGCGGTGGCGCTGCAGCGGCGCCACGTCGCGAGGACCGACTGAGCCGTAGCCGACTCCGACCCCGACCCCGACGGTGGCCGCTCTACTGTCTACTTGTGTACGTCACTCTTCCAACTAATCCAGTGGACTAAAATAAATTGAATGAACATTTCCTAAAAGGATGATTGCCATTAACACGTTCGGTGCCAGTGACACGACGTGTACGATCTAAAACTTCTTACTCCTATGCCAGTTGACACTCATGTGTGTCAACGGAATTCGTACTCCTATGCCAGTGAAGTGACACTTATCGGCGACTACGATAATTTCGGCCGGCATAGCGTAAGGGCTTAGTCGTTAATCGTTGCCGGCGCCGAATGTGTTAAATGACAGTTCTGTGATAGTGACATCCAATGCCATGGCAAAGGGCATTGGTTTCAATTCCTACAATGAGCTCGAACTTTTGGTGAAGGTAGGTAAATATTGTGAGAAAACTATAGCAAGGCTGTACCTGCCACCTACCAAGCTTTGCCTGGCCACCCTCATGTTGGTCACCTACCGGTACATTTTGGAAGCTGCGCTTGAGAGCTTCCTCCTTTATACGGTAAATTTACAGCCATATCACTTTCCATAGTGAGATTGTGGTTATAAAGGCTATACTAAAACAAAATCCTTTCTGAAGCTCCTTGATAGTTTTATCCACTTATATAAATTGTTTTAATTTCAGATGAGGTGGAGATTTTGGGTAACGTATCTAAGGAAGATATACTATATGATCATTCAATAGAGTGATTTAAAAACATTAAAATATGTGAAAACTTATGAAGAATTAATTTTAAACTATATTTCTCTCATATTCGTATTAAGATTCGAAAAGAAACCAATGCAACCACTGTGGTGCTTTGAAGAAATTGTATTTATATTGATAATAAACAATAGATTAATTAAATTTAACTGCACAGAGATTTCATAAAAATTCAATGGTTTGTAACTCAAGTAGATGCAAAAGCCTTTACTCAGGTGACATTAAATGGTTCACTTGGGTTTCTTGAATATACTTGAGTTTAACATTTACATAAGTTGCTGTTAGTTAATGCTTTTGGCAAAATAACTTTTCCCTATATACTGGGTGAATTTTTAGCCACTGGCAATACTTGCAGGGGTGGAAGTACTCAATAATATGAACAGCTTTCACTATGGGACCAACTCTGATATCGCGTAAAATAAAACAGTTGCTTTATAGATTTTGCTCGAGTAGGTTGAACTTTTGTATGGAACAGCTGTTTTTTTTTGTGATTTAACAGTTGACCCCATAGTAAAAGTTGTTCATATTGATAATACTTCCACCCCTGGAAATACTGCCAGAGATTAAAAAATCACCCTGTATGTATAATCCCCCTCATTTATATGTATGTACCATAAATGCAGTAAAGCATAGAACACAAAGTTTATTATGAGATAAAAATACCAATGTAACATCACTAGAGGCGCCACCAGCACTTATACTTTTAATTTTTAAATTGCTTTATGATATATCACTACAATAATAACTAAGATTCCGAAATAACGAGTAAATATTTTTTTATATCATCAAAACATAAGTATGACATTTATGATTTTTATGCATGTGCTGGTGACGCCATCTACGAATTGCTTTACATTTTATCCCCGCGGTTTTTACCCGCCTACCCAGGCTAAAAAGTAGCCTGTTTCTCTCCATGCCCTTATGTGACGAAACCTGGCTTGATATAAAAAGTCCAGTTTCAAATCAGTCCCCTTTGGGAGGGAAAATAAATATCAAGTTATGTACATGTCTGTTAGTCAATGAAGCCATTATGATAATATACAGGTGAACTTACAGAGGTGAAAATACTCTATAGTATATCTAACTTATATTATGGGACTAAATCTGGAATCTCGAAAAAATATTTTCATACTATAAACATAAACTAAAGGTCAAACTTGTTTGATCATCTTTTTTTTTCACGATTTCGGAGTTGTTCTCATAGTAAATGTTGCCTCAGAATAATAGAGATAGTAAAAAGTTATTTGCCAATATAACATAATAAAATATTCGTAATTCATATTTAACTAAGAGCATCTTGATCATATTCTATTTATAATTTCGAATTTATTTTTAACACACCCAAAATGTCATCCATCTCATTAGCGATTGCATTTCTTTTGGAGTATTTTTTTAAATTTAAGATTATAAAAATTGAATTTTAAATATAAGAAACTATTTGTAATTATAAAATAAGAGATTACAGTATACATAATTGCTATAAAGTTGGTGATGAAGGCAACAAGCCAATTGTTAATGTTGCTATTTATTTCACAATAATAACAATAGTGTTAATTGACCTCTCTAAATAAAGATTTATTTATCTGATTCGATATTTTTTCTTTATTTTCACAGGTAATTAATAATCGTAGTAATTTTATTATTCTGTACCTTTTTTTGTTGGTTAGGTTGGTTTAAGAAAGAGAGATTAGTATTAAAAATATAATCACTTGCAACCATAGAAACTCTGAATGGTACATTAGGTCCTCTATTCTCTCCATTATCCTCAGAGAATAAGTCCTCGGTTAGTCACGCAGACCCACAATGACCTACACATAGTTAATTTTGTTACCGTTCGCAAACGAACAAATGTGATTTCATTCATGAGTCTGATATTATTCTAAGGTCAGAAGGCTCAGAAGTCTTTTTGACGGTAACTTGTAAGTAAAGAGAGAGAGAGAGTTCAGAGTGTTTATTATTTAGTTCGCTTGGGGTATGATTTCTCCGCCAATTTTTTTAAAATAGAATTTTGATGTTTTTGTAGGTTACTTTTTTTCAACCAATTGGTATTTCTTTTCTTTTAGAACTTACTAGTGACTGAATCACAATCCTCAGGTTCCGGACAGCAAAAGAAAAGAAGAACTTAGAACAGTCTTTTACTCAAAATAAAAGCAAACCTTTTCGACAAGTGAGTAATTTACTTGTAATTATTTTTTTTAAATTGGGGAAAAATTCCCTCTATCTGGCAATTCTTTACACATTTAAGGCGATGATAGCTCAGTGGTATTGACGTCGGCCGCCGAGGCGAAGGTCGTGGGTTTGAATCCTACAATGAGCTTGAGCTTTCGGTGAAGGAAAACATCGTGAGGAGACCATAGCACGGTGGTAGGGTACTTTGTAGTACCCATCTGGCTGGCTATCACCCTCAAGTTGAAAATCTGTCGTCAAACACCTATTGGTGTGTTCCGGCAGCTGCACTTGAGGGCCAGTTCTTTCTAGGCTTTGTGTGCTTACCATCTTCGGCCACATCATCACTTGCCATATTGAGATTGTGGCCAAACACAAAGTAAAAAAAAATGGATCTTCGATTATTTCTTAGTGGCCATCTGTCCGCCTTTTTTTTTAGATCCATGGCTTGAGTAATGCACATTTTTTGTGAAATCGTCTGAGAACATAAATTCCGTGCAATTTATTAGTCGACTTATAAAAAAAATCCTTTTTAATCCCTCTGCCAGTGATGATAAGTTCCCCATTAACCTCTTAATCGGGAGATCTACTGATTTTGGCCTTTCCTTCCCGATATCCCGATTTAGCGACCCTGTCTCCCAATTTTTTACAGTGTAAACTTGAATAACGATTAACGGTAATACTAAACCAATGCACGGGTAGGTAAAAATTAAATTCTCTTTGGCACGGGGGTGGATTCCCTAAAAATACTTACACGGCCTCTCAAACTCTCAATAAACACAAAACATATTACACCGAAATGCTTCACAATAGAGTTTATTATTGTTTGGTGGGGAATTAGTTCGGGTTGTTTGGCGAATATACTGAGATGTTTAGTTAGTTTATTATTTATCGTTTCGTTCGTCCGCACTGTTGTTGTGACAAAGGAATTTAAAAGTTTTGTTTGTGTATGCTATAAGATACAATGTCCGACTTCGATGTATCGGAGAAAATTATCAAACATGTTTTAATTTTAATATTGACCAAAAATTAAAAAAAAAAAAAGTAAGCGAGAACGGTACGAAAATGAATAAGTAATCAGTTATCATTGTACCTTTAATATTTTTCACAAATTACTTTAATCAATAGCATAAAATACTGTTGTTTTATTGTGATAATAAAATCTCCCGATTTCTCCCGATTATTACCTGGAAAATTACCCGATTTTTAAATTTCCACTTTTGCAACACTGCCCTCTGCAAAAGTAAAGTAACATTGCATAGTAGCTGAACATTTTCTTTGAAAAATTGACTCACTGAGAAGTTCTCAGTGAGTCAACTTTTCAAATTGTTCTCAGTGAGAACATAAATTCCGTGCAAATAGGGTATTTGACTGACGTTCAAATCAGCATCTTTTTATGAAATGTCAAAACGATAGGTTTATATGGAGTTTTGTATGAAATATATAGCATAATTATATAGCATACTCTTTATGGTTAGATTGGTTATTAAATATCATAATAAGGATAAATTTAATAAAATAATCGTTGTTTCCCCTTTTTTTAGATGTTTTATACATTGGTTAGTGTTGGATAATTTATTTTGAATACAGGCAAATACCCTATTAGGCCGGGGATCAGATTTTTTCACTCGATATAAAAAAATCTGAAGTATATTCCCGGCCTTAGTCAGTCGAGTTTTAGATTAACTTCAACATCACTAATTCAGGCTAACTCAGCTGTTTTATGAAACTGTCAAATTTGACTGGAGATCGTCTTGCAGGATATGAAATAAACACTATTTTCGTTTTAATGTTTACTTATTTTGATGACTACTTATTTTTATCATGATTGATTCAGACCCTGTAGTGATAGACGATGATAATGATGAGGTAAGTTCTTACATCAGAATCTTGTTCAAAATAAAAAAGTTTCCAGCCAGTTGATGTAGAATCAAGTATAGCATTATTTTTATTGAGTGCTTTTATAGTAATTGAAGAGTATTTTGTAATGAGCTAGTATAATTTGGATCACAGGGAAAACAATGAAGACGTAACAGTTTAGTTATATTTACAACAAACTGATTATACCCACAGTTCATTATGAGAAACGTACCTAAAACTACCCAATATTTACAAACACAGTTACCAATGTAATTTAGCCTAGTAATTTTTGTATTTCGTCAGTATAATACAGCGATACATCCTATTATTCATTATGAATGCTTATATTCGCATGTGACCCTTTGGTCTCAGATGATAACATAATATGTTAAGTATATATTATATACTTAATGTAGCTTGTGTACTATTTACCAGAGTCTATTGTATTTCCCAGTGTAATCATCCAAGTATAAATCATAAAATATTTGACCGGTTTTAAAGGTTGTGGGTTTGATTCCCAGTCAGGACAGACATTTGTGTGCATGGACATGTCCGTTTGTCTTGAGTCTGGGTGTAATTATCTATACAAGTATATATTTACAAAAGAAAAGTATTTTTATTTATAATATTATTTCTGTTACATACCTACTTACAATTGATTATATCTCTTTGATGTATTTAATCAGTATCCTTATTTCTCTCATAGTAATATCTTTGTACAGTTGATTTGTCACCATGAATTAATTTAAATTATAATTATTATATTTTGCATATTATGAAACGGTATTACAATATTAGCTCTTGTTTATGATGCATACTGAAACTGTCTGTCATTGAGAGTACAATCAACACATATTAATACCACAGTTGCATATTTACTAAAGTAATTGTCTATCTGGTAAGATGTTTCATAAAGCAGACTGTATGTTATGACATCTTGTTGTTTGTCTTGGTAAATTTATTGAATTTAAAGCCCAGAATTATAATGAAAATCTAATATTAGTCTACTTTACTTATATCCAACTGTGAGATGGCAATAATGTATGAATAAAGAATCCCACATAGATACATAAATACAAATAGATGCATGAAAAACAAACCCAGTCTTTGCTGTTCGGTTTTAGGCTAGGTTTTCTTTTTTATGGCAGTGGTAGAAAAAAAATTGCCTGCCATATTGTATGAGGTATCACTGAAATGGTCTTTTAAAATAATCATGATGTTTCCTTGACTATGTCACAGCTATAAGCTATGTTTAAGAATTAGATAACACAAGAGGTACATTTATTATTATAGGCTCATTTTTTGTTTGTTTGCTAATCTCTGTTGAATCATAACGAACTTTTTTTTAATAATGTACAGGCGTGTGTTTGACCACAGTCTCCTTATGATGTGTGTGTGGCCGAAGGTGGTAAGTGATTCTCAAATGCAGCTGCCGAATCACAACGGTATACCATGTGTAAAGATGTTCCATGAAATTGTTTTTAAAATCATCAGTCACCCTTTGATTGTCCCCACTACTAAAGTAGAAGCTTTCTCTTATATTGTTGCATTGATAAATTATTATTAGCTGTTTCACAGATAACCCAGGGTGACAGTAATAATCCCAACCATAAATGTAAACCACGTATGGATATGATTATCATTGATGATGTTGAAGACCTAACACAAAATACAATTATAGATATAATTGAGATTGATGATGAACCAGACCTTAGAAACAAAACTAACCAGTTAAAATATTTATGCGATAGAATTTACAGAGAAAACAAACTTTTAAGAATATTTGTTGAAAAATGTTTAGATTTAGAAAATACAGATGGAATGCTTAGAGTAATAAATAGAACACTGCTACGTGGGTACAGAGAAACTGCAAACGATTTTAAAAAGTCTCCAGAATGTGAAGAGACAATACAGAAAGCAATAGATTTGATACAAGCAGATCCTGAACATAAATTTTCTCATGTCAAGTTTGTCTGCGAAGTATTTAAAAAACATAAATTTCGAAGAAAAGTTGATTTTGTTACACTATCGCCACATTTGAAAGGTATTTGTTTTTATTAATTTAAAAACCAAAATTATAGTTAAATATAAGACCTAATTATAATCTTCCTAAACTGTTTATCTATTACAGTGATTGAGTAACTAACATATCCAGAAATATTTATTTATAATGATAATATTATATTTATTAGGATTAAGTAGTAAGAATAGGAATTTTATTTTCTACTTACATAACTTTATTCCACTTAACTTTATTCCAGGATCTGTAGAGAATAAACTTAAAAGACCAAATAAAATATCAAGAATGTCGAAAAAACACAAAACAGATATTATAATAGATTTAGATAGACCCGTAATATTTGAAGTGCCTATAATAAATCTAGAAGAGGATGTAAATCTTTCAATTAATATAAATGATAAGCCAGTTACTAATGAAATAAAACTAAATGAAGAAAATGAGAATTCCAATAAAGAAAACCATTTAGACAATGATGGGCTTGAAGCTAACAATCCTGGTGAATTAAATAAAAATAATGAAGATATTACCAGAAACTCAAGCAAAAATGGACTCTCAATTCCTAACACCTTATTGTCAGATCAAGGAAGGGTAGATGTATCTAATCAACTTTTAGTTCCCCACAGAGATGAACAATATGGAGGTCATATATCTGAGAGTAATACTATGGAGCAAGTGAAACAAATTGAAAAAGACATTGCATTTTACAAAGATGCTATAGCACAACTTGAGGAAGAAGAAGTGGTTGAAAATTCTTCAAACTCCCCTTACATAAGATGTGAAAAGTATGTTATTTTTTAAATATTTATTGAGGCCTTTGCCGTTGGTGATGATAGCTCAGTGGTGACAGTAGTCTCAGTGACGTTGAATGCCGTGACGAAGGTTGTGGGTTCGATTCCTACAATGAGTTTCAGCTTTCGGTGAAGGAAAACATCGTGATGAAACCATAGCACGGTGGTAAGGTAATTTATATTAGCCATCTGCCAAAAATCTGTCGCCAACACCTTCCGGCAGCTGCACTTGAGAGCCAGTTCTTTCTAGGCTTTGTGTGCTTACCACCTTCAGCCACATCATAACACCATGGTGATATTGTGGTAAAAACACAAGCCTATATAGGTACATATTTTTATTCTAGTATTCTAAAAATCATTCATCTCATCTCATTAGGGACCTGTCTACAAACTGACATGAAGATTAAAAAAAATAAAAAACTTAAATTACAGATTTAAAGCTAAAATAACAAAACTTTATGCAAATTTGTGCTTACTAACCGGTGAGGAACCAGTAAAACGGTATGAAGTACGCTTGAATGTTGCCGACGGTCACCCGCCGGGCCCCGTGCGGGAACTCGAGAAGTTCATCAATGACAACATTGGGAGTAATGGGGAGCCACCATTCCCAGACTTCTGTGACGTTGTAAAATGTGTCTTCAAGGCTAACCAGAGTGAACAATTGGGTTGGAATAAACCACAGATTATGAGGGAAGGTAAGGAACTTTTACAACCATGTTTATGGAGCTGGTGGTGACCGATGTTATTGTCTTGAATGTTGCTGTGTTGCCAAAACACATGTGGCAAAAAAGTGTGACAGTGTGTAGCTGACACCCTGGATTAACACATAGGCTACTTTTTATCCCGGGAAATCATAAGGTTCTTCTTCGGTTCTTGGGCTATTAAAATGCAAGAAGAATTGGGCTATTAAGTGCATTTTTTTTTCAAATCCGACTGGTAGCTTCATTGATAAGCGCGTTCAAAACAAAAAAGTCTTCAGCTTTTTTATCCCGGGAACGCGGGTGAAACCGCAGGGAATTATTTGTATGTAAAAATGCTTGATTAAATTTTTCATTTCGAACCAGTATTTCCTGAGATTAGCGGAATCAACTAAACTAATTCGCTTTATAATGTTAGAATAGTTTGAACTTCGTTCCTGGCGGGGGTCCCACGACCGCACATAACTTTTTTATTTTTGATTATCTCCGAGAACCTCCGAGAAAGTCGTGGAGGGGGCATAACTGGTGACGTCACGCCTGTCTATGTATCAAAGACAGTGAATTACAATTCACACGTAATTGTCCGCGTAAGGGTGGTCGAAGGTCCACTGAAACCACCACCATCGTGTCCCATAAAAAAAATACGTGTGGCACTCGGGGACTGCCGCGGTAAAGCTATTGCATAGCATTTTTTTTCAACTAATGCAATTATAATTATTTATTTATTTTTTAATTAGGCATTTTTTTTTCTTTGATATTAATTCAAGTTTTTTCTTTATTATTAATAGATACCTATACACCTACATACTTTCTCACAAACAGCATACACACACATAGCGTTCGCTTAACGTGTATGTATGTGTGTGTGGGAGGTGTTAGGTTTTTTCGTTACGAAATTTCTTGATTCGGTCGCCGCGCTCAAAGGCCGAAGCCCGCGATAAATGCTATACAATAGCTTAAAAAAAACACGCACACGTTACGTTCTCTTTTCTGCTAGTCAACTCCTACCGCAAGCCGCGTAAAGTAACTTTAATCCAAATAATGATGAACATTTTTGAACCCAAATAGGTATGTATATCGGAAAGTAATATCATCTAAAAAAATCATAGAACCCTAGTGGAAGAGAATTTTCAGCGATCATTTTTATGCATAAATATCTTAGGATATTCTTGACGGCCTATCTGATCCCAAACTAAGCAGTGTTTGTATTGTGGAAACCAGGTACAGGGTACTAAAATGACCATCTACTTTTGCGGCTGACTGTACGTGACCCTCTTAACTTTGTTTCATCAAAAATATTGCAAACTCCACAATACCCAATTACAAACTTATAAATGTTTACTCATTCACGTAACGATAATAATTTTCTGAATATATCCGTTTATTTAGCACGTAGATAGAATTTCCCTTGGTTACCATACATTCTTTCAGTTATTAAACGTACTGTATGCTCCAGCCAACCTACTGTTCGTGCAATGCGGCCGCGCGCTGCAGCAGCGGCGACAGCGGCGCGAGTGGCGCGACATGCTCGGCCGAGTGAAGCAGAAGAAGCTCGATTACGACCCTGCTGATGAGGACCCCGTACTGGAAGCCAGGCTTGAGCAGAACAAACGTATCGCTTTGGGAAAGGAGACTGATTTACTTGAAAGGTACTTTTTTTAGTGCGTTAGCCACAAAACTCATCACATTACGTGAGATGGTATGAAACAAGTCTTGTAAAACCCAGGTTTTGAGTAGTCCCGTCTCTTTTTATCCGACTGTTAATTATGACGATAGAAGGTGATGAATATATTTAACCCCATGGCTCGCGAATGGGCGCGCGTAGTCGCGTACCTAGAACTACATTATATTAAAAACTGATACTAAACTTGCTTTAAGCCATCTCACGTAATAAGGGATGTAATCATGTGGTTCAGGATTTCGTTCAAAGCCTGGGTTTGAGTTTGTTTGTGAAGAATAGGGACATTCTTCACAACTCAAACCCTTTTATTCCGTTTATGTTCCGAGGGCACTTATTAACGTTTAAGCTACTGAAGTTACCATCGCCACCGGTACGGAAATCGACCTCCTGATCCCAAACTATACAAAACAAATTATACACAATTTTTTGCCCCTGGAATCCATGATCGGTGAGGCAGTCTAGATACATATCTATCCTACAACTCGCCCGTTAAAGCCGTACAAAGTCAAGTTTTCAATTTGAAGATATATCATTTTCTTCACACAAGGTTTACCCGGGATAATTTTTTTTCTTCCTTTTACATTTCAGGTATGCGAATATGGAAAATGAAATCCCTACCACGATTTCTAATCCTAACTTGACTTTAGAGCATGACAGTGATTACAATAGTGAGAATGAAGACCAAGAGCCAAAAAAATACAGACAGCAAGCACCAAGTATTTGTATACCACCTAGCAGTACTAGTGCTCATCAACAATCTAATGGAACTATCTCATGTCTAATATACACTCATAGAATTAGTAAAGACTGTTCAAATGCCAATATAACAGAAGATTCTCAAAAGTCAATGGACTCGATAAATAATTTGGCGAAAACTGAAGTGAAAAACGAATTCTGTGATATTAATAATGTTTCTGAAATAAATAAGGCAACTATTTATAATAAAATACCAATAGAAGATGCAAATATGAAAGCTAATGAAAACTCCACCCTTCCAAATAATCTTACGAACGCCTTAGATACTCCTACTTCAGAACCTACTGAGACAGAAGATAAAATAAATATAAAACAAGAGCCAGAAGATGTTGCGATGTTATTAGAAGAATTAGGAGATAATTACACATCGACTATAATTGATATAGAGGATCCGTTCCTAGTCATAGAAATATCATCAGATAGCTCTGATGGCGAATCTGATTAATGAACGATGAAGGTAGAAACTTAAGGGTCAGATCCCACCTATAATAGACGCGACGCGGCGCGCACTTTTTAAGATAGCGATACAATATTCCTTTTTGTGTAGTAAATAAAGTGCGCGCTGCGTCGCGTCTCGGTGTGACCTGATCCTAAGTGTTCTGTATGAAATTGTCATATCTCTACGTAAAGTGAGTTGACCTCTAGCTAGTCATGTTATGTTCATATCGTGCGTATGGCAGTGTGACCTTTCTAGACAGGGCCACCATCAAGGATTTAATTTTGACTAAGCAAACAGATCTTCACTAGGTGCTCTAGTATTCTTTTGAACCAGGCACCAACAAATTTTGATAAATGGCGACAGATTTCGACAAATCACCGATATTTGTTTTGTCCACTTAAAATTCAAATCCTTGATTGTGCCAGGAACGGTTAAGCTATGAAAGGTCATATTTTAGTGTTAATTTATTTTATCACATTTTATCACTTTACAATTTTTTTTTACGACATGTCCATGTCCACAACATAAAACGCGAGCACCTACATAATAATAATACATACATAATAATGAATATGTTCAGCAGAGCAAGTAAACGGTTAAAAGTAATTTGTTTCCTAACAAATTAGCAGCTAAAGTTTACCAATTTGTCATATCGAATCAATATAGTGCAAAAAATAAAAACTTGCACAGTAATTTTAAGTACCTATCGACTAAATAAAGCTGGTCTATATTTAACCGAATAAATTCCAGCTGTAGTTATTTTTATGTGTTTTTAGTATTAGCTGTTGTGAAACTGTTGCCTTTTAATGTTCACAAATTTATACAGATATTCGCTGCCGCAGAAGTTTATATTGTTATTATGCGGACTTATATCTGAATATGCTTTTATAACTTCCAAAAGTATTTATAATTCGACCATAGTTAAGTTTTATATGTATATTTCTGAGTTAAGACATTTTGTGATGAGAATAACAAAACCAGAAGCTGAAAAAAGCCTATCATTTGGCCCGTTTTTATAGATCGAATCGAAGCCTCCTTCATTTCAAGATTTCTGAAGTACCGATTCCAATTGTGTGAAATTGGCCACGTCTGTGATAGAGGGAACCTCATATCTTAATATATATATTTCTTGTGTGCGTGTGTATGTGACTGAACTCCTCCTAAACGACTGGACCAATTTGGATGAAATTTTGTGTGTATATTTGAGCGGGTCCCTGGATGGTTTGAAAATACAATTGGACCCGGTAGATGGCGTCGTAATCGAGTTTGGACAGGACAACGTCTGTTGGGACAGCTAGTTTTATCTATTTTTTTTCAAAAACTACATGTGAAGTGATAACTATTATGAATCTAGCCAAGAACATAATAGGGTTCTCTACGCAAAGGTAATCGTAGATGGCGCCACTGAAATGTGTCGAATGACGTGTCACGATTTGATTTCGTCTTGTCATTGTAGTACCTAACTAATCGTGTCATTTGTTTACGTTATAGCACAGTCGCCTCTAGCGGACGAAATTGTACTATAGAATAGACTACTATGAGTAGCCAGATATCTATCTATAGTATCTATACCATGAATGTAAGATCTATATACAGTAAGTATCATCAAAGGCTTTAAAGTCAAAGCCGTTCATTCAGTTTAGGCCCTAGAAGGGCATTTATAAACGTCGAAACTACTGAAGTTACCACCGGTTCGGATACCTACCATTCGGTTCTTTTACAATAGTTTGATCATGTCCTCTCGTTCTCCTTTACTTTTTCTCTCTTCATAATACTAAGGACAAATGTCCATACTTACTAGTTGCCTACTACTACCTTTTCCATTCCATGTTTAGTTCTTGTATATTTTTTTATAAATTTATACTCCAGCCTGGGTTATACTTATTCTTGTAAATAAGCATGAATTTTCAATTTCTTCCTCAAATAAAATTTAGGGGTGCAAAATAAAATGTAAATACAAAACAAAACTAACTATAAAAGGGAACATTGAATCACAACTCACGGTAATTCGTTTTGTACAGATTTAATTCGACTGATTGTTAAATACTTATTAACTGCATTTACATATATTTATTGGCCGTTGCTATTTTAATTCGGTAGTGTGTTTCCACACTGATAATACAACCACGTCATACTGCATCAAGTGTTTTATATTGAATTCTTTATAATCACTAAGTGTTAAAATCCTTTACCCAAACGTCTATGTTCCATTTCTTACGTATATACAGAACATTAGCATTAAAAACCGTCACATAGTTAGTTCCGTCCTACGCCCCCGATATAAAAAATAATTTAAGATATCTAAATTAAAATCCGCACAATTTATCATCATTACACGTTCAGTACGCCGACTCCCAGCCACAAGTCTTTTTGACTTAAATACACCAATCCTAATTTTATATTTATTAATAAATTTCCACAAGCTATACATAGAATTGGCCAATTTTTTCAATTATTCAGAAAAGATTGTACTAATTTAAACGCCAGATTTCAATCATATAGTTCGTTTTACAGAAAATTAGTATACTTCATTGTTCTAATAGAAGCAACAGACCATGTGCAAGATTTCAATTTCTAATAATAACTTATAGGTGCACCGATAATTAATTAATTCTAAATGGTAATGACAATTCACATTTATAATGCGCAAACATCGTATGCTTCAGATATTACACATATTCTGGGAAGGATTACATCGATTCAAGGTCTAACAGGACGACATTATCTCCACATAAAGAAAAGTTTCCTTTTATTTTACTTAAGTATTTTATTTTACACCTCCTGATGTCTTTACATAGATACCTTAGGCTTTTTATAAAATAAAAACTTGATTACAAGCTGCTTAGTATAAAAACTTTACCAACAAATAACGAGTGTGCAATTTTGGAAAAAAATGTACAGTGAGTCAGAGAACATAAATTATTTCTTGAGGATTCTGCATTTATGATCAGCCTTTAGTCTAAAACCTGCGATGATGTACGAATTTGAATGCATAAAAAAATATCTCTCCTATAGGGCCTTACCTTACATTCTTACATTAATTTTCGTATAATCATATCGTCTTTGACAATCTGATGTTTTAGAAAAGAAATGTGACAAGTCCACTAACATACAAGTAAGTTATCCCTATCTAAAGCCTTTGAAGGCAACACTTGTTACGTACGAGATGCGAGAGTGGCCGCAGCGCATCACTACACACAAACATGGAAATAGGCAAACGTAAGCCACTCGATAATGTGTAACATTTCATGTGTTCAAATGAGCAAATAAAGAGAGCAAGGAAAGGCCGTAAGCACATCTAAAATATATAAAAAAAACAACTATTTTCTTCTATAAAATGCATTGTCAGTCATCGCTGAAGAATAACATTCTCAGGAGACGTCGTAATCAGTCTTCATCGATTTAGCACGTGCGATCGAAACGATAGTAGAGTTCATTTGCATGGAATACACACCACAAGTCGAGTATTGTTTGACCGTGCTTGTATTTGAACAGATGGCAAGTGTTACACATGAAGGGATCCGGCGCTGACGCCGCGGCCGGGCCGCGTCTCCACGTAGAGGACTAATCAATCACACACCACATTCAAGAATTTTTCTTTATTTCTATTTTTTTGTTTATTTTTTTTCTCGATTTTTTTATGTTTTAATTAATTTAGCATTAAAATATGGTAATAACTTCAAGTTTGCGTCCATCTTTTCGTCTGATCATAAACCACTATAAAACATTTTTTTAATATCCACCACGGCTAATTTTCTTCACACCGATGTTGATCAACAAACTTTCGGTGGCACGCGGAGTGCAAAGTAACTTTAACGTTTATGTCGACGTCGTAAGCGAAAAGAGAACAAACAAAACAAAAACAAACGTGAAGTTTCGGGCGGCGGACGCGGCGGGCGCGGCGCTCTGCTAGTCTCTTTAAAATAAATTAATGCATCAGCGCTCTGCACGGCTATTTCATTATATAAATCGATCATTTCGCAATAATCTTACTTTCATAGTTTTAATGTTAAAAGTCAGCCGGTGATTCCCTGTATTGAGAACATAGTCGCTTCCACCTCTCCATTATAATCAAGAAATACATTGCGACGGAGGCCGTTACAGCGACAAGTTTTCACTATAGGGGCTAGAGACCCAGTATGCGTCACTAAAATCATTCACAGACATCTCTAGATTCAAATCCTTAATACAAGTGGACCACATTTAAAATCTTATGATTTTGTAGATTATTGCTTGAATGATTGTCATAAATAATACCCGTGTGTTTGGAGTGTGCGCATCGCGATCGTCGCGCCCGACCGCGATATTTTACGTTAAATTATACATAATATTATGTTTACATTTATGTAAGAGTTGTTGATTGTAAAAAAATTATATGTTTGTTACATCCCTATAAATGCTGAGTTGGTTTATTTATCGAGTGCTGTGTTTGCCTTAACCGCGATTACACATTCCTCGCCGCAGGATTTCAGCACGGTGCACTGAAACAAACAAATTGATGTGTTATTTACAACAAAAATATAATTTACATATAATTATGTTATTGCAGGTCACATGTATTTGATAATCCCTATCTGATTGATAATTTTAATAAAAAAAAAATACTTTGTATAGGCTTGTGTTTGACCACAATCTCACTATGTGATGACGTGGCCGAAGGTGGTTCACACGCCTAGAGACAACTGGCTCTCAAGCTCAGCTGCGCGAACACCTGTTAGGTGCTTGGCAACAGATTTTCTACTTGAGGGTGGTAGCTAGCCAGGCGGGTACTACAAATTACCCTACCACAGTGTAATGTTTTCCTTCACCGAAAGCTCATTGTAGGATTCGAACCTACGAGTTTCGTCAAGGCATTCAACGTCAATACCACTGAGCTATCATCACTTTGAAACACACTCACATGAGCAGATGTTATCAATAATATCAGTTTATGAACATTCCCACTTCGATCTAACCACAGCTAAAAAATAACGGATTAGATTTATCTTGACTAAAAATAAATTACTAACCTAAATATAAAGATTAATAAAGGATTATATAAATAATCTTAGTAATATTCGTAAAAGAGACATATTTACACAGTATTTATCATGTTAACGCAAAATAACTATCTACTCAGTGTTATCGGGTTCTGAAAATTTAAGCATAGATAAGCGCGAGGGAATGTCACGGTGATTAATAAGACGCGATGTCGTCGCCCTTTGTAAGTAAAACGATGTGAAATATCGATTCAGTATTACAATTAATTAATTATAATATATACATTACATTAAAATATTTAAATCTTTATTATTTTATAGACTACACAAATAAAAGATAATAATTCATTTCAGCTTCCAGACTGTATGTATATGTTATCTAGTAATGTAATAAAATATTGATTGAACCCCAATTTTAAGCAAAAGGGAATTTATTATTTGACCTTATTTTTATGTATAAGGGTATTGACGCTTAATTAATATCAATAAAGTGGACTAGCTCATAATAACATGATAAAATATCGACAACAAAAGATAAACCTGGCCTTTTGTTAAGAATGTCCTCAAAGCCCACGTTTCCATATGACTGGTGTAATTCACCAGCCCAGGTAAGAGGCAGATATTATTATGTACGAGTAGATTTAGCACCAACACACCATTTGAGTTATATCGGAGACTCTATACTCGACAATATGTGAGTGGTTACGCAAAAAGGGACCTCAAGGGAAAATAAATGATTTCGAGTAAATCGCATTAATGTTTTGAGTCGAAATGAGTTTCGCTTCGAGTGTGAAACTAGTATGCGCTGTGTGAAAGGTGTAATTTTTCCAAAACTGCCTCGACTCACAAAAAAAAATCATAAAAATAAACTACGGCACCTAAAAATATTCTGATTAGACCAAAACAAAGCTGAAAGACCACAGAATCAAAACTCATGAAAAAAAAACCGTTTCCAGTGCCTTCAGGTCCCTTTTTGCGTAACCACTCACATATATTAATCGTACTATTAAATGTTAAAATTAAAAAATACTTTTTAATCCGGGAAAACTGTGGATCCTTCGGGAACTACGAAATTAAAGGAAGTCAATATGATGATGTTATTTTCGAATTCCTATAAGATAATGCTCATGATATTTAGTGGTGCCGCCAGATTCTAGGAAGAGATGAGTGATTCATATTAGATATCTTATTGAAATTCGTTTATTTTTTTACCTTTTCAGTGAGCTAATGATACAGAAAAACAATTAGCTGCCTATTTAGTATCATATAACATATGCATGCAACTACTAAGGAAGCAGTTGAAATAGGAGATCGCGTGTGAAACTGCGAGGCTGATCGGATAATATCGTATAATAGTAGTACATATATTAGTATTTTATAATCCCCATACAATGAAAATATTCCACAGTAAAATAGCAGTTTTTGGCTCATTTAGGTATGATAATTATTTTCTTGAAGAAACCCTTTCATGATTCAATGATTCCTTAACTAACAGCATTATCAATATAATTGAACTCACCAACAACTCTTTGCCGCTGTCGAAGTCAGAGCGCAGCTGGGTGCCGAGATCGCCGTCAGGGATCTTGAGGTCCTCGCGCAGATCACCATTGTCTGCCATTAATGTTAGATACCCGTCGTCCGAGATGTCAGTCAGTTGGTAGTCTTCGCGTTTCACGTGGGGTACGTCCATATTGTGGGTGGATGGGCAGATATCTTCGTATCTGGTGGAAGAGTGTTTATTACATTAAAAAATGTTATATTGTTGGGTTATTGGACAATAAATCTAAACTAATAACGTCCTACTAACTTGAATAAAGTGTCAATGCGTGTTTTAATTGTCATAATGTATGCAAGCTAAAGTGTTATATGTACATCCCAAATAAGACTTATAATTTGAAAAGAAACGTAAAAAAACATTTTAAAACATTCAAGTATAGACGATTTATTATGTATAAACCTTGACATTGCTCAAAATAGCAGGTCATCTGTTCTGTCCTAACATGTCTGGCTATATTTAGACGTCTGTCTGGCAACCTTTTAGTAATATTTTTGTGATAAAAATTGGTACCTATATATTACATTTCTACTAAATATATTTTAGGAATTTTATAATAAAGGACATGAAATTAATTTTGTGTCCCTGGACGGTGATCCCAAGGCACAGTTGTACGATGAGACGCATAGTCGGGACTGGGGTATAATTTTCGAGTACCCTCAGCACGATAACAGTACTAGAAACTGCAATCGCGACTCTATGGGCTCGTAATTAAAACTTTTATTATGTTAGCTGAAATTATTAAATTCTAAATGCATCTGTACGAATGAAAATGTTATTTTTTAAGGTTACCTATATAGATAAATGTTGGTCAGTATAATAAGTCAGTGGTAAAAGTTACTTTGCCACAGTCCGGCCGAGGCGACCTCGCAGTAATAGGTACATGATCAATAAACAATAAGCTGTTAGTAAAAAGAGTTCTTCAATCGATATGAACGATGGAAATAATGAAAGATCAGTGTAGGTACGTGATTTTTTTATGATTTGGCTTAGTTTGTTTTGCAGTTACGAATATTTTGTGACAATCGATATGTTACGTTAGTTTGAATGGTATAAAATGGTCGGGTATCTTATATTCATCTCAGACAACTATTTCATTACAATCTAATAGGTTGTATCCATGTGACTAAAATATATAAATAAAACTAGTCTGAAAGAGATATCCTCTGGTCAAAATTATGATGCAAAAACATTTTTTTTTGCATATTATCAAATTAACTAGGTACTTTATTTTCTCAATTTATTTATTGTATTTTGAGAACTAGTAATTTTAGAACGTACAGTGGAACTTATGCTAAGTAGGTACCTCGCAATAATCTGACATCTGAAATCAGTATGATCAACTAGGATGATGTCACAGATAAATATAATTATGAGATGTGTGTATTGACTTGCTACAATATCTAAAAATATTGCTAGTTTAAAAACAGACATCATTTTGTAGACATGCTTAATCATATTTGAAAGGCTGGGTGTGATCCCGGGTTGGCAAATTATATTAGGTAACTCTGAAACATCTTTTACTAGTCTTAAATTTTCTTCATCATGACATTAGAACAGACCGTCACACTGTCTCGATTCACATGTTTTTTGAGTTGCTGAAGCGAATCTTAACGCACGTTCAGTTTGGAGACCAATATGAAAAATATATAATACCATTTTTCGTACGTGTCCCACGACACCTTACGATGTGATTTGATTAAATTACTATGTGGCTGAATGTCATTAGTAAACGCCTAGAAGGAACTAAATTGGTAAAATTTCCTAGCTGCGCACCACTCGGCTCCGGTAGACAGACAGCCTAACGGCGCGTGCAGACGAATGCGCTGTATAAGCATTTAAACTCCTAAAGCCTCCTTAACTCTTAAAGTACCTTCGATAGCCGAATATGAGAATAACCAAAGGAAACTCACTTCTTTCCGTTAAATATGTCAATGCCGACCAAGTGAACTTTAGCGTGGCCGTGCTTGCCAGTTTTGGAGGTGGACATCTCGACGATCTTGCAGGGGCGACCCTTGAGCATGACGAAACCGTTCTTGCGCAGTGCTGAGCATTGCATGGGGAAGGTGGCCGAAGCCCCGGAATCCCCGGTCTCGAAGTGTGTGTCTTCGATGTCACCCATTGTGTTGTGTACCGAGTTTAACTGCGGTCAGGAGTGATCTGTTGATTGAGAAACACATGTTATCATTTTTGAGTTTCAAAAACTTGATATCTGAAGAGAAATTCATTACCCAACTCATTAGGCCTGTGGACTAAAAATGGGATCGTAATTAATTTGTGACCCTGGACGGTGATCCCAAGGCACAGTTGTACGATGAGACGCATAGTCGGGACTGAGGTATAATTTTCGAGTACCCTCAGCACGATAACAGTATGAGGAACTGCAATCGCGACTCTATGGGCTCGTAATTAAAACTCATTTCACATAAACCCGGGTATTGTTTAAAGATTTAACTTTACTGATCAAGACTACGTAACTATCTAAATTTAAAAAAATATAAATATACATAGCTACTAAAAAAAAGGACAGCTTTCCTGTCCATGAGTAAACTATTCAAAATATCAATGACGCGAAACTAAAATGCAATAAATTGAATTTTGATTTACAAATTAAATAAAACTATATAATGTATGCTGTCCATAGAAAATATACAACATAAAGACAGAGTAATAAACATCCAACCAATGAAACCTTGGCATTAACTGTAGAACATGATTCACACTAAAGTGACGAAAAAAATTTGCAGGTTGTTGCCTTCTCATGTCATTGAACTCTACAGATAGTAGGTGGAAAGTGAAAACGGTTTTTTTTATTCATTCTATAAACGATTTGATATTGGACTCTATGCTTTACGGTGTGGTACCTATTTTACTGGTAAACAGGGCAGGTAATAATTGACGTTGGAGAAGTTGAGAGAAACATGAAGAAAGACATCCTATCATCATCATCCTATCCTATGCCTAGAAGGCAATACCAAAATGGAATAAATACTGTATAGAAAACTTCATATTAAATTGGGACTATGTAAGTATGTATATCCACAAAATGAAAGTTGCTCAGCGAGCTATGGAAAGAGCTATGCTCGGTATTACTCTGAGGCATCGAATCCGGAACGTTATTCGCCAAGATTCCGACGTAGCTCAACGGATTAGCAAGCTGTAGTGGCAGTGGGCTTGTCATATTTGCCGCACCGATAACTGTTGGGGTAGACGAGTTCTAGAGTGGAGACCGCGAATCGGCAAACGTAGTGTAGGACGCCCTGCGACTAGGTGGAGCGACGATATACGCAGGGTAGCTGGCAGCAACTGGAGTATGAGAGCCGACGATAGAGCTTAGTGGCGTGTTTTGGGCGAGACCTATTTCCAACAGTGGATTAATTTAGGTTAATGATGATATTATTATAATAACGTCGAAAACGAAAATTGCATGGTACCTACTACATGCACTTAAAAAGTGATTTATTTATTCTTTTACATAGAAAAAAATATCAAGAGATCCAATTTATTTAATATCCTTATAAGTTATTTCTATAAGACTACATGCCGATCAACCATTTGATCTCAAATGCAAATCAATCAACCATGGTGCAGTAGGTATAATGTAGAAGCAATAACGCAAGTCGAATGTTGTTATTGAAGATCAACCATGTACACCATCTAACCAACCACAACCACTATGATGATAAAACTAAGACAAGACACTAGATAGGTATCCAACCAACTGAACAGAAGTTATAGGGTCAAAAATATTAATTTGATATAGGTAGGTATATTGTATTATTATTTTATTTGATATCATATCATTACATTTGATATCAAAGGATGCCTTTTGAAGTAGGTATACCTAAAGTAGCAAAAACATGATCATTATCAAGGGGTGATTTGTTCAATATGAACATGTCACTCCATAAAGAAAATGAAAAATAATGTTTTATTTATTAATAGACCTAGACTTTGCAAATCAACAATGTGTCTTTAGAGATGACTTTAGAGGTCATCATGACAAAGGTAAAGCATATATAATAGAAGAATAGATATGAGATTGATAGACTAAGGGATAAGAATAGGGGATGAAGGAAAGTAGTAAAAAAAAAAGTAATCAAAATAAAATAAGAGATTAGTATAAAAATAAAAGCAAAAATAAAAACAGTTCCATGGAGTAGAGGTGGAGACGACGATATCCTGCAGAACCGCGTAGGCAGTACTCTGCAGAACGTCACGGAGACAGACAGAACCGCGTAGGCGGCTGCATGCTCAGGTGAAGGCTCAGGGGTAGAGGCAGGTCAGCAGAGCGCAGGTGAAGGGAACAAGGGTAGAGACAGGTGGGGGCCAAACTGGCACGGTTATAAGAAGTTATATAAAGAGTGTTCAGATAAATAGAGAAAGGTAAATAAATACCTTACACAAAATTAACCTACCTTTACTATACCTTAAATAAATATTTTACATTGGGCGCCAAACTGTCATGATACATGAAGGTACCTAACAATAAATAAATGGAATAAAATTTTCTATGGTTCATGTAATGTAAATAAAAGAAAGATATACAAAATACAGAGTTAATTAAAAAAAGGAAGAGTCAAGTCCAAGAAGGGAAGATTATGTTACGGTATGTCACAAGGAAAAACATACGAGTATTTAGCACGGGTAGAGGATGGGTCATAGCATGCAAGGGACAGGAGAGGCGGTTACAATATCTTGCCTTCTCATATTGGCAACCATCATTGTCAAACCAGGAATAACAAAGTAAGGAAAGGTTGAGGTGTAGCTAGCTTTGCTGGAAGGTGTATTTTGCACAGTATATCTATATAAATAAAAATGAATTGCCGAAATGTATGTACACGCATAACTTCCGAATGACTGCACCAAATTGTATAATTCTTTTTTGTGTTTGTAATTGTCAGGAGGTTTGTAAGAAAGAAATATACCGGGAAGATGGGTGAAACCGCGGGGAACAGCTAGTAGTAAATAAAAATACTATATGAATGCTTATTAAATATTCAGATCATTACAAACTTTGCATTTTCTTTGTCAACCTATAACTGATTTAAATGTCGTAAGTGACTTTATAAAGAAAAATAAAAGCATATGATAAGACTGCACAGTTATGCACACTATAAATAGCAATAAGTATGTATGCAATGTGGAAAAAAAAATACTGCATCAGACAACTTGACATTTCCTAATATGAGAAACCTTGAAGTATGGACATATATGAACTACTTACAGCTCCCAAATCAGTCCATTAACTAAATTATGCTGTGCTCAAAGTGAAAATTATTCTTTTAACTAAATATATTCTATACTAGCTTCCACCCCCCAGTTTCACCCGCGTTCCCGAGGGATAAAAGGTATCCTATATGTTAATCCATCCTAGGTACATCCATACCAAATTTCTTAACATTGAATTATGTTAACTTGAGGCTATGACATGAATGAAAGTTTTATAGGTAAATAAATCCTTTACACAAAAACAATACAAGCTAAAGTAAGTAAAGTATGATTTTGGATACTAGGTAGGTATATATTTTAGGATACATGACAATAAATTGGCGACATTGGCTGTGAGCAGAACTAAGAAAAGTTTTGGATACAAGTATTATACAAAATGCACAAAAAACATAAGTGCAAATAAAATAGTCCTGTCAATTTGAGAAATGTTGATACTGATAAATCAGACCTCTTGGTTGAAATATATTTCACACAATCAATTATTAATGTTCAATAGATACAGATATGTAAATAGCCATGGAATTATGAAAAATATTTTTTTATTCAGAAATTTTGACACGGCCTAACCCCACCTACCGCTGCGCGAAGAAAACCTTTGTGGGTGTATTTTCGCGACTCGTACCGTATGGTGACCAAATGCTATCAATACGATTGAAGTAAATTATGAAATAGATTTATAATAATATTGATATCAGGCCTGACACGACGTGGTGGCGGCGACACAGAGGCCACGGTGTGGTACACGCACATGTGACTTCCCAAAAGGGACATCTTGGTCATGTCTTCCAAGACCGAAGCACAAGAAAACTATCATCCACAAACCGTCATTTCACCTCTACAGCAATCCAGAACACGTTTATAATATAGCAGTAAATCTCGATTGATATTTATCCCGGAATGGAAATATCGAAAAAATAGCAGATTGACAAACGTGCCGGCGCCGCGGTACATTTTCTTTTCCATTATTTACACAAAATCCACACCGTGGTCACGCCGTATTATCACAAAATTACATTCACCATTGAAAATACTTACGAAAACAGTAATGTTAACTATTTAGAAAGGATTCACGATTTAACTAAGATATTTATCGACACTCACATGTGACCGACGGATTCTTCAACCGAAAGGTCAATTTGCGCCTGCGTAGCACCTACAACACTCACTTCCTGTCGCGGGGTTCACAAAATGGCCGGAATGCCGCCGCTTTTTGGCGGTAATTATAAATTCATAAAAAAATTGAAAAAAATATTTTAAAATTTTAAAATTACCTCAACTAAAAATTTTAAAACCACATTAAAAGATTGTAAAGTAGTAAATTACTTTAACAACAAGATATTTTTATTCAAATAACGTGAAAAAGATTGCAGTGGTGAAAACTGTTTTACCGACTTACTCACAGCATGATAATTTTATTACTTGTCGAGAGATGGCGCTCTGTCCACGACCTATCCACAGATACACTAAATTTACTGGGTTAACAGGAAAAGCGTGAAAAGTTTTGATTCATACTCTGTTTCTTTATATTATGAAGACTTTTTACCGAGAAATTGCAAAGTGACTTGCGTTTGTTATTTTTCATGAAATCGGTGTATTTTGAGTTTTATTGAATAATATTATCGGTGGCGTTTTATTGAAGATCAATCTTGTAAAGTAAAATAAAATGAATGCGTGTATAGTGTCTTTTCAGGTTGTCTCAAAAACTCCGTGTCAAGTTTTAGTAGAACTGTTTAGGCTTGTTGAAAAAATATCGATACATTGATATATCGATATTATTTTGTCAATATATCGATATTTTTGAGCGATATTTAATAGTTCGATATATCGATGTATCGATATAAAATTCTAAGTATCGAAAAGGTATAAAAACCGATATTTTTTTCAGACCAATAAACATTTATAAGTTTTAAGATTAAAAAATCCCAAAAAGAAAATTCTTTTTTTATACTAACACATTTTAACAAATTATATTTTATGTATTTTTATATAATAAATAATAAAAAATTTTGAATGGTTGTTTGATTTATTAAAAATTATGTATATTAATTAATATTTATCTAGAAATGTAAGATGATTGAATTAGATTAGACCAAATAAATTAATTTTTAGAGCACGAATATTCTCTGTCTAATCATACCGATATATCGATATTTTTTAATAAAAATATCAATATCGATATTGATATTTTCAAAAAACATCGATACGATATATATCGATACTTTATTGCATTTCCGACATCCCTAGAACTGTTATCATTTTATTAAACCCTAACCGACTCACTTGTATGGACTTGCTTGACTTGACTATGAATGAGACTAGTTTATATTATAGCTCGACACTGGCAAAAAATAAGTCCTAATAAAAAGGTTTGGTTGCCAAACTAAAAATAATAATAATAAGAAATAAAAGATATTCTTATAAATATAGATAGCCATAGTAAGTTAATGTAAAAAGATTGTAAGGGATTTTAATCCTTTCTTTTACAAAATAACACCCAAACCGTGTTTACCCGTACGTCTTTTTTATTGGTTTTTCATCTCAAGGCCTGATTATTTTAATGGCCAGATAAGCTGTGCCAGGCCAATAGCTAGGTTAGGTTAGGGCTAAAATAGCGATGCGCGATTGTGAATGATTTCAATAATCGAATACACTAACTAATACTAATCTCAAAAATCGAATTAGAGATTAGTAATATACTAATTTCAATAATCGAATAGTATTATTAATTACTTACTAATTTAGGTAGTATGCAAAACTGTGTCTTAGCTAGCTAAGTAGAGTTGATTATCGCTTTGCGATAGAGTTGATTTGCGGCTGTCGGCTCAAGTCGACTGTTTGATTGAATTTGAAATTTTGATTTCATGAGGGAGGTGCGGGCACATGCGCGGCGGCGGCGGCAAGTGGGGTCAACCGTCAAAATCATTCGCGAATTTTTAGCCTAAAATACTGTGAACAGACAATGACAATAGTTACTAATCTCAACTGATCTAACTGATGTGTGGCAAAAACCTGCTTGCAGGTGATTCCACACTTTGTAGGGGTAAAGCTTGGTACCGCCATGTGCCTTGCGATCCCCGCGATTCGGCTTGTATGACCGCAAGGTTGCTCAAGCCATGGGAGGCAGGTTACGTTGAGATTATTCAGTCACTTTGCTCATATTAATGAATTTGAATGGTCATTCAAATAATTTTTCCAGTAGTTAGTAGCATTAGTAATATTATATATTTTTATCATCATGCGAATGATTCTAATAATCGATTGATTCAGTTAGTATCATTCATAATCGCGCATCGCTAGGCTAAAAGGAAAATCATTTTTTGTATAGACTTATGAGAAAAAGAAGGTATATAATTCTTTAGTTTTGTGTAAATTGGCTGAAATATGACGATGATTGTTGAAGATGTCGGAAAATAGCAGGAGGGCCGCGTAAACTTATAGAATAGAGTTATAAATAATAATATGCTTCTAAAAAAATGTAGGCGTATATTCTCTGCTACCCAAGCAAAGCCGGGGCAGGTCGCTAGTGTAAAAAATGTTTCAGATGAAATAAATGCAATAATAATAATAATACCACCGTGAGACATTCTTTACACACGACCATGGTACAATAATATACTGTTTTCTTGGATCATGGTACAATAATATACTGCGCCTGGTGTGGCATTCCGAGATACGATGGTCACGTGGGTGACACTAGACTACGTCATCTCCGCTATCAACGATTCTCAACCTATTGTTTAGGGAGATGTTATGGGAAAAAAAGAAAAAAGATTAACTTACATTTTATAATTTTTATTGATTTCCAGTACAATATGAAATGTTTGACACTTTATATAATTTTCTTTTACACTTTTTTTGGTGTAGATTATATGCGGTATTTCTATTTAACTCTTTTAATAAGAATTTGAATTTGAATCTCATGTATAACCGAGTAATCTATTTGATGATATCGATCCTTAACTTTATTGACCGGAGGTAAAAATATTGTCCACATTTTTTTTTAATTCTTGAAATTCTTGGACTGTTCTTTTTAATTGCTTAAATTCAGCCAGAGGAATCGTGATATTTTCCTCACTGAAACAAAAAAATAACCCGTAGAAATTATTTTTTAAATCATATACTTTAAATAAGATATTTAAAAACTGGAGTTACCAACGGAATCGCAAAATATGTTTAATGTATTAATTTAATCAATTTAAATTTATTACCTTTTCTCAACACTCTTTGGAGAGTCCGAAACTTCATTTACTGTGTTCTATTACGTTCAGGAACAGGCTTTATATTGCCTGAAGTATCAACAATTGGGCTGATTACGTCTGTCGACGTATTAATAGTATTTTCTTTGATAATATCATTAGTCTGTAAGTGTAAGTACTGCGTCTGGCTTTAATTTTCTCACTTTTCTAGGTGATTCTTGTAAAAGAATATGATTCAGTGGCTTGAAATAGTCAGTAGATAAAAAATGGTTTGAACATACTTTTCCTGAAAAAATAATTAATTAATTATTTATTATCATCTAAAAACAGTGTTGCGGTAACCTCTAATTGCATTACCTCACCTCCCTAAATGTATTTTGTATGCGATGACATTCATTTCGATATCAATACCTATATCAGGAATATTTGATACATACCGTTTTTAGTAGTTGTTTTAGGTCCACAATGACGAAGCCATTCATTAGCTACTGATCCTTTTCTAGGAAATGTAATAAATCTTACTGCACCATCTTTTACACTTCTACTCTTACAGTTCCGAATGGAACAACCAACCAACCATTTTAATGAGTAGTCATTGCTATGTTTATAAAAGTTTGGGAATCACTGTGTACACTGGAACTGAGCAAGAGCGAAATATGCAATGTAAATACGTTCGACAAAGACAGCTATACACGACGTAATGGCGGAATCAATGACAGCAGCCCGTTGAAGCTTCCCGTTTCTGTGTCGCCAGTAGTTTAAAATCATAACTCCCAACTTCCAGTCTGACCTGTGCAAATCCTATTAGTCCATGAGACTTTTTCATGAAAATTACGTTAATTCATGACTTGTTTCGTTTTTATGACAAACAAAATGACGCTAAAAAAAAATATTATATTTTTTTGGGATACGAATTCAAATTTAATTTAAACATGGCTGCAACAGAAATACATGGCTGCAACACAAATAAGATTCATATATGGGCTGCTCAGGATTCCATAGAGTTGAAGATGAGCCAATAGCATGTGACGAAAACAGTTAAAATGCTGTGATCGAAATAACACTTGATAGCTTTCTTACAGAGCCAAGACTGCATAGAAATGCTATTTATAAATATTTTTGAATACTGGTATTCCTCACCTTATAAAGTAGTGTTACGAGCTAGGGGTTCGGGATAAGTAAATTAACCGATTATATCTAAAAATACACGCTGTTTATTAAAAAGGACACACAAAGAAACTTCTCGAACAATCAAGATACAATTACACGAAAACAGGCACACAGTAGTCCACACTCAAAGTTTATTAAATGCACTGATCACTAATCACAAAAAAATCGCATTGTTATATCGCTTAGTTCATCTCCGTACTCCGTAGCCAAAAGAAGACTGACTTTTCCCGCCACTCGTCGCGTATTACAACTTCATAGACGCATCTCGAACGTAGTTCCGCCACTCCCCAATAGGTGGCGTGTGAATAAATGGTTCCTCTATTTATCAACAGATGGCGCTAATAGTCGCGCCGTAACTGTAGGTACTTAGGCATGCAACAAAAAAGTTTTTATCTGCGCCGCCCACTATTGTAGCAAATGAACAGCTCTTTTAGTAGAGCCATAGATAAATACACGATAACTGGGATAGGTACTCTCAAAACCATTTATAAAACATTTAATATCCACTGCCAAATGATGGCATTAGTTGTATCATGGTTCTATAAATAGATGTCGTTTAATCAAATTGTCGAGAACTTTCTATATTAATCAAGTAAAAAAACAACAAAAGGGAGATTTTTCATGTTTTATTTATTCAGATTAATTTTGATCTTATATATAAAATTCTCGTGACACAATGTTAGTTACCATACTCCTCGTGCATATCGGGTAGGTCTCAGGATCGGCTACTATCTATTTTTTAAACCGCTACGCGAGTGAAACCGCGGGGGACAGCTAGTCTTACATATAAAATTCTTGTGTCACAATGTTAGTAACCATACTCCTCCGAAACGGCTCGAAAAACTCATTATTATAAATGTCGAATGAATTATTACAACTTAACTCATAAATTGTTACAAACAATTTCTCACATTATCCTTAGCGTGAGGCCTGCCATCTAGTAATATTTTTAACAGATTTTCAAGAAATGGTATATCCACTGACGCTAGGTAGCGGTAATTTATATGATTTTTTTGTATCCTAAAATTGTATGGCAGTTTCATCCCCATGGTAGAGCAAAACTCGTTGTAAACGCTGAAAATTGTTTTTTTTTTGTGCTAAAACATTATGTTCTTTATTTGTAAATATTAAAACATATTATTACACTCTTGATTTATAATATTATGCAAAATGAGCGCATTTAATTTATAATTTTTCACGATTTACCTATCTATTCTCGGTATGGCTCTCGGTTTCGAGATTTTTTTTTATTCTCGGTCTCGGTTTCGGCCTCGGCCGAGAACGAAAAACCAGTCTTGGTCAACCCTTAATATGTATATCCATTCATCCATCACTTTCTCACCATGCCAAGTGATGATGTGGACGAAAGTAGTAGGCAAACATATCCTAGAAGGAATTGCAGCTACCAGAGCACACGTGTACCCGCCGTACACGGGCTACATGGCGATAGTAATTTAACTTGAGGGTGGTAGCCAGTTAGGCGGGTATATATTATTATATTGTGATATTATAAATGCGAAAATTTGGATGGATGGATGGATGGATGTTTGTTAATCAATCACGCCAGATCTAGGTGAAATTTGGTACAGATATAGATTATAGTCTGGAATAACACATAGGCTACTTTTTATCCCGGGAAAACATAAGAATCCTCGGGAACGCGGGTGAAACCGCAAGGCGGAAGCTAGTAGGTTTATAAATAAAAACATTGTCAAGTACTAGTTTGACTCGTGCACCGTTAAAAAGCATAAAACTAACATTAATTTTGTGGTTCTGCTCAATAAAGTTAAGTTACATTGTTGCAATTTATATAATACTAGCTGTTCCCCGCGGTTTCACCTGCGTTTCCGTTTTTTTTTTCATTCATACAAACCTCCTCACAATAACGAACACATAAAAGAAAGATTAATCCAATTTAGTGCAGTCGTTTGGAAGTAATGCGCGTACAAACATTTCGGTGATTCATTTTTATAAAGATTCATATTTTTAAAGAATATATAGATTAAATAATATATTATTATCCCGTAAGAGAAAATAAAGCTTGTTTGTTTTAAGCTTTCTAACATGGATAAGTAGGTATTTAGGGATAATAAGTGGTAAGCAGGCGACTTTCGAATCGGTGGTAACTTCAGTAGTTTCGATGCACATAAGTGCCCTTTTAGGGCCTAAACTGAATCAATCAACTGGCTTTGACTTTGACTTTGAATATCTATACCTAAATATTCAACCCAACCGACAAAGGGAAAACCCAGTACAGAAATAGTGTCTCATAGGAGCATAGAACTGGTTCGCAACAACTACTGGAATTTTTTACACGTTTTCCTTCATGATAACCAAATTAGGGAATAAGTAATGAGGTATATACATTGGTTAAAAATTAGTTTGAAAATTTTATTAATTATCAAACTTTCATTATACATATACCATATATGCATATTTTATAATAAGTTTAACCGTCGAAATTATTCTGATAAGGAAAGTATTCCTTATAAGGTACCTATGTAATAGAAGTCTCGCCATTTATCAAGGTTATTTGGATAAACTCTGTTTCACAACTTTGAACTTTGAACCTAAGTAGTTTTTTGATATAACTATAAAGTTTGAAAGGTGATGTAACTACTATTTGTAAAATTAAACATAAAAAGAATTTGTAAAATCAATACAATACAATACAAATATACTTTATTGTTTACACTACATTACAACACAGGAGTTACAAATAATACAGACATCAAAGTGAAAACAATTAAGGCGGCCTTATCGCTGAAGCGATTTCTTCCAGGCAACCTCGGGTAACAGGATACATTTATAATGGGTAGGTACACCTACGTAAAACATACACTACATATTCATTTTAAATCCTAATACATCAAATAAATAATTAGAAGCAATAATAAACTAATAAATATAATAATAATACACTAATAAATACAAAAATTAACTAATAAACATATAAAGAAATTAACATATTATACAAAGAAAGAAATTAAGATATGAATTAAAAGGAGTGAAAGTGTGAAATAACAAGTGATTTAAATGAATCTATAGTTTGTGCTTGTCTTATATTAAGAGGGAGAGAGTTCCACAGCCGAACAGCTTGCACAGTGAAAGACTGAGCATAGAAGTGGGAAGTGTGGGAAGGAGTATTTAAACGATTAGCATGAGTATTACGAAGAAGATGTAGTTGGGAACTATAAAAATCAAAACGTTCCTTGAGATATGTAGGGGCACATGGAATAAATAAACTTGTGTATAAGAGCGAAAGGATATGTGTATTCCGGCAAAGGCGGATGGGAAGTCACTTGAGTTGTTGACGAAATAGAGAGACATGGTCATATTTGCGAAGACCAAATATGAACCTTATACATAAATTTTGAAGTCGCTCAAGTTTATTTAATTGCTCTTCAGTGAGGTCAAGATAGCTGACATCTGCATAATCAAGAATAGGTAGAAGCAATGATTTTGCAAGCGCAATTCTGGTGTCAAAGGGAAGGAAATTACGCAGTCGTCTGATCGAACCAGCCACAGCAAACATCTTCCTACTAACTTCCGCAATTTGCGGAACCCATGATAGGGTGCGATCAAAGATAATACCAAGATTTTTAACAGTGGAGCTATAAGGAATGTTAACACCATCAAAAATAATCGGGGGAAGCTGATCCCAATCTACCCGAGAAATCATGTATTTACTACCAATAATTATTACTTTGGTTTTAGCTGGGTTAACAATAAGGCCATAGTGAACACTCCAGTTGGATATATGATCTAAATCTTCATTGGTACACAAAATGGCACTGGAGAGAGTATTAAGAGAAGATTGTCTGCAAATTTGGAGATCATCTGCATAAAGGTGGTAGAGTGATGAAATATTCTTAGTGATCGAGGAAATAAATATTGAAAATAAAAAAGGAGATAAGACGCCACCTTGAGGTACGCCAGCAGTGGTTTGACACCATGAAGATAAAGAATCATCAATACGTATACGCTGCTGACGCCCATACAAGTAACTATGAAACCAGTCAATAACTGTTGGAGATATATTAAGAGAGCACATGATAGCAAGAAGAATATCAAAGTCTACGATAGTCCGAAAAAGAGATAGGGTTAGATTTTTTAGGAAGGGGAATAATTTCAGCTTCTTTCCAAAGTGTAGGGAAGCAGCCAGATACAACAGAAAAGTTAAAGATATATGTAATGATAGGCAATAGAAAATCTAAAAGAGGCAGTATCATTTTACGACTGATGTTGTCGCAACCTACAGCGTTAGAGGAAATAGAGAGTATGTGCCACCTAACATCACAATCAGTGAATTGACTAAAAGTAAATGAAGGACAATTGGGAGTTTGAGATGAAAGAAGATAGTTTAACGTGTTAGTTTTAGTTGTAGCATTAAAAGCGGGTGATGAAGAGAAATGTTTATTGAGAACGTTTAAATTTAAATTAGGTGGGACTGAATTATTACTAGATTTTCCAACTCCCAATGATCGTAAGAATTTCCAGACTTTAGCTGGATCACCATTTTCAACTGATTTATGGATATGGCGTCGTTGTGCATCTCTACACATCTTATTGTAGTGATTCCGTATCTGTCTATATTAAACATAAAAAAAACATAAAACTCATTCAAAACCAAACTTCAGAGGTGTTTAAATTTTTTTGATGAGAAGTATATAATAGGGGTTAAAACAAAAAGATTTTTGAGTGAAATTTTTTTCACATGGTAGGCTATGAAGTTCTTCTTTTAAAAACAGTGCAACATTCGATTATCGACTTTCAGTTGTTTTTTTATTCAGCTTAGACAAGAAAGATGCATACTTCGAAAATTCGAGTGATTTTTGAATACGAGTTCCCACGCGGAACTAACTCAGCTCGCAATATCAATGTTGCGTTTGGAGAGGGGACTGCTAATGAACGCACCGTGCGATTTGGTTTAAACGCTTTCGTGATGGAAACTTTGATTTGAAGAACCAACCACGTGGAAGACCGCCCACACAGATGAATAACAATGAATTGAAAGAGATGGTGGAAGCCGATCCGAGCCAAACTACCCAGAAATTAGCGGCATGGTTTAACGTTACCTTACCAACAATATTGACCATCAAATCAATAAAATAAAAAAATATGAAAAATGGGTGCCTCATGATTTTACTGATCTGCAGAAAGAAACGCGTGTTGAAACTTGTGTTGCTTTGTTGAATCGATATAGAAATGAAGGAATATTGGATCCAATTGTGACATGTGATGAAAAGTGGATTCTTTACGATAATCGTAAGCGAAATATGTAATGGCTGACCCCAGGTCAAACGCCGCAACAGTGTCCTAAAGCAAAGCTTACCAATAAAAAGATAATGGTAACTGTTTGGTGGTCTCAACATGGTGTTATTCACTATAGCTTTCTCCGATCTGGTCAAGTAATAACGACAGATGTCTACTGTGCCGAACTCCGAACAATGATAGCAAAACTAGCAGTGAAACAGCCCCGACTCATGAATCGGTTTTCACCATTGTTGCTCCATGATAACGCGAAACCTCACACAGCACGAGAACCCGTTTTAACTCTACAGGAACTGCAATTAGAAACCATTCGTCACCCTTCGTATTCGCCAGACCTTGCTCCAAAGGACTACCATTTTTTTCGTGATTTGGACAATTTCTACGTGATAAAAAGTTTTCTTCTCAGGAGGCAGTACAAAATGCTTTCACACAGTTTGTCGAATCTAGATCACCAGAGTTCTATCGCAAAGGCATAAATGACCTTCCTATTAGATGGCAGCAATGTATAGATAATAATGGTAATTATTTTGATTAAATAAATGTATGTTAAATTAAAAATAAACTAATTTCAATTTTTCAGTACAAATCGGCAATTTCATACTTAGAGTATACAGGTTGAATTTTTCAAGTGGGCGTGGATGGCCAAATCCTAAACTATAAGGAATAGCGAAAAATACTTAAAGGAATCTCGAGCCCGATTTTGATAAAAACTAAAACTGCATCATTGAATGTTTGAAAAATCAATATTCCTAGCCAAGAATCGAACCCGTTGATTTTGAAATAATAGACACATGCTGTATTATTACACCATCCGATAGTGTTGCTAATAAGGATCAATTTCTGGGAAGTGTTGATATCCGGTAAACTAAAGGAAAGTGCTCTTTTTTAACATTTTATTACTTTCTTACGTTGCCTTTCTTCTTCTTATTTTTCAATATGGCAACCAAATCCTTTTTATAAGGATTTATTTTTGCCAGTATTGATTAATTATTAAAAAATTATCGCCTTTTTTAAATTTGAAATTAGAACGTGATATTGTGAGGCTGGCTGCAGGTGTGTGGTGATAAAAATTGAGCATCACTTCGAACAAGGCACAAGTAATTAATAAATGAAAATCATTAAATATTATTTCCAGTACTATGTTAATGTTAATTTTGAAAATATGAGTCCATTTATTAAAATTAAACATTTTTTGGTTTGCCAGATATCATTAAGTACATATCATTACGTGGTTTTGGTTCTTTTCCCAATTGTTTTTATTCATCGACGAGGAGATTACAAAGCGATGACTTTTTTAAATTATAACTACAGTTCGTGTTTAAATTGACTGTTATATGTAATTCATAATTATTTTGAGATTTTTTATTAGTAGATAATATATCATATAATAATGTGATTAAAATATATTCTGGTTATATAAAAAAATCAATTAAAGACCAACGTAGGATAGTAATAATAAACCAATTTTATATTAAAAAGATGACATGTAAAATATCCACCACCCAGAAGTCCTCCAATAAAAAAGAAACAATACAACAACATTAAATTAATAGAGCAAATCTGAGCACAGCCCGTAATGATCCATGGTATAATAAAAGACACAAATCAACTACAACGGACACCGCAAGGGTTTAAAAGCTTTCTTCAATAAATCACTTGCGTCGAGGGGTCGAAAAAACCCCAACATTGGTTTTTGAGGGTTGGCTCTTTGTACGTACAAAAGATAGATATAATTACGCAAGCATTGATGTAGTTATTACGGGGCTATTAAGTGTTGTTGCAGAGTCATTGTGGCTTTCGTCTTTGTTGTCAATGACAAAGTGAAAACACGCCTAAATAAATGGAAAAGGTTTCTGGGAAAACTACAAGGCGATGATAGAACAGTGGTAGCGACGTTGTACCTTCAATGATCTTGACCTTTCGTGAGGAAACCATAGCCGATAGGGTACTTTATAGTACCCAGCTGGCTGGCTACCACCCTCATGTTGAAGATCTGTCGCCAAACACAATACTGTAGTTGCATTTGAGAGCCAGGTGCCTTCTAGGCTTTATAAAGGTATACATTTTTTATTTTTTTTTACTTTGTATAGGCTTGTGTTTGACCACAATCTCACTATGGTAGGTGATGATGTGGCCGAAGGTGGTAAGCACACAAAGCCTAGAAGGATCTGGCTCTCAAGTGCAGCTGCCGGAACTCACCAATACCAATTGGCGACAGATTTTCAACTTGAGGGTGGTAGCCAGCCAGGCGGGTACTACAAAGTACCCTACCACCGTGCTATGGATTCCTCACGATGTTTCCCTTCACCGAAAGCTCAAGCTCATTGTAGGATTCGAACCCACGACCTTCGCCGCGGCGTCGGACGCCATACTGGTAATCACCCTGATTTCGCTTAAGGTGACGCTGCGTTAAGCTTAAAAATCTGAAATTCAATGTGCTGCGTCCTACTCCCTACTATAGCGACCTCTCATAGAAAACCCGCGTAAACGAAAAGGGCGTATGCGACAAAATGGTAAAAAAACTACAAATATATTTCATAAAACCTATGTACAAATTATAGTATTCAGCTCTAAGGTATTCAATTTCATGTAGAAGTAGAAATGTAGAAATTTTGGAACCTCGAATCGATCCTCAATGTCGGTAAAATTGGAATCTCTAATTTTAAAGAGGTCTTTTTGATTAATTATTTTGTGTTATAAAAGTTAACCAATCGTGTTTTACAATAGACAAAATAAAGTCAAATACATGATGAATTCTTACAATAAATTTCATTTCGTTCGCTTTAGTCATTGTTGAGAAAAATCGGTATCCTTGCAACCAAATTCAAGGCGTCGCCTTAAGTCCACTGGCAACCATTTACCATCAGGTATACCGCCAGCATGTTTGTCAGCCTTCTGACATAAAAAAATCAAACGTTTAGTAAATTTGTATTCCGAAGGCAGTGACAATTTTATGACACTACCTATCTATTCTCGTCTAGGTCGGTAGTATACCAGGTGAATTTTCCAAGTGGGTGTGGATGATCGAATCCTGAACTATAAGGAATAGTGAAAAATGCTCAAAGAAGTCTCGAACCCGATTTTGATAAAAACTAAAACTGCATCCATGGATTTTTGAAAAATCAATATTCCTAGCCAAGAATCGAATCCTTTGATATTGAAATAAAAAAAAAACACATTGTATTAATGCACTATCCGATAGTGTTGCTAATAAGGATCAATTTCTGGGAAGTAATGATATCAGGAAATAGCTCATTCTTAACAAATAAATAAACTTGAAGTGTATGTTTTTAATGTCAAAATAAGAGCTTTTTACTACATGCATATGAAGGTACCTATATAGCTGTATTTATAACAAAAAAAAATATTTTTAAAAATATTGTCTGTTTGTTCCGGGTAATCTCCGAAACGGCTGGACCAATTTTGACGGGACTTTCACTGGCAGATAGCTGATGTTATAAGAAGTAACATAGGCTACTTTTATTATACCGGAATCGCGGGTGAAACCGCGGGGAAGAGCTAATAAATATAAATGATTAGACATTTAGTCCCATTGGCCTAGTTTTGCGTGGAACGAGTTACCTAAACCTCCATATTTTTTTATGCTACGGGTCATCTCATTATTTATATTTGATAATTAAATATTTTACAAGCTTTTATTCAACTTTTATCTTGAAGGTTTGTCTAAACTCGTACATAAGTAGTTAATATTATTTATCATATATTTTCATCCGGTTTATCCGTTGTTTTTTACTCAATCAGCGGTTATATGTATATACGTTTTAAGTTTACAATACAATACTAAACTCAAATTCAAAGGGGTAGTTATAAATAAAATTTCACACTGTCAATCTTCTTAAAATCAAGTCACGTGCCATTAATAAAGAGCGCAAAGTGTCGCAAACAGTGTACCAAACGAAATATAGTTTTGGAACACTCAGACAGGATGTTGCGAGCAACATTGAATATGTATGGGGCCAACATAAAGAGCGATAAAAGTCAAGTGCGGCAATAAATGCTGGCGAAATAAATTCAGCGCGTAAATGAAAACGCGCGGACAATGGAGCGGGACTTTCCACGGCCCATTACCCGCCCCCGACGATTACGAGGAAACGGCAATTCAAATGAAATCATTTACCATATTATTTTCATTTGGTAACGTCAACCCCCCCACCGCCCCCGATGCACGCCCGCAAACTCCATTTCACCGCCTAAACGCGTACGCGCGGCTCAGCCAATTTTTTAAGTGTCTCAAAATAAATTATGTAGCGAACGGGGAAGGCGCGTTCGCGCTGCGGACAAACAAGGAATAAAACGGATGAGCGCGACTCGCGACCCGGTAGAGCGAGACGGCAACACTTGCACGCTCCTCCCTCGACTTCCCCCCTCGATTCAGCATTCCTCCCCGCGCCCTCCGCCGTTCCACTTGAAGACGGCCCCGAGAGCTAAGCTCCCGTTTTATTGTCACTTACACCTCGGCCAAGATTTGTTTACCGCTCAAATTGTCTTAGCTCCAATCTTCGTCAAACTAGTGCTGAAGACATAAGAATCAGAATTCGTCGAGGATTTTTTTCATAGACTACAAGTTAATGTTGCGAGTGTAGTATACAAGACAAGTAAATTTTGAATCAGCGCTCTGATTAAAGAATCAGGCGCTGAAACGATTGCTTATAAAGTATTAAGATGCTTATTTTGGATTGTCCGAACTTATTTGATAATAATGTCGTCTTATTGTTCTTTACTAACTTTGAAGGCTTTGTGTAATGCTTAGAGCAAAGTAAATCACGGAAATTATATAATGAGTTGTAATTTCCTTTGTAATAAGTATTTAAGATTACATAAGTGTGTAGTTATTTATTTGTATAGAATCAATAACAATTGCATTTGCTTCTAACGAATATCGGAGTAAATGAGTAAGTGAATTACAAGAAAACATGAAACTACGTGTTCTCGATGAGAACACGCGCAGATCCATTGAAATCATCATAAACAACGAGTTTTAGCTTGATCGTCTTAAACTAGCTGATAAATCGATTTCAAACATGGAAAAAGTAAAAATTAAAAAGATCCATAGTGAGGAGTCGGTCCTCGCCGCCGTATCTGGTCATGGGTTCTGAAAACATAGCTAAAATATAGCTTTTTCGGTTGCTAAGTATTGGGCGAAAAGACTACTTAAAATTTTTTAATCAAAACAACAAACCAGAAAGTTAAGTTCTTAAAAAAAGTTAATTAGAAACATCAAAAACTCGACTACGTTAAATATTTTATTGATCTCTTTTTAGTATTAGGTACCTAACTCATTTACCTAATCTACCATCACTCTTTCTAGTCTGTTCTAGTCGACAATGTAGACCTTACACAACTTTTTACACAATTGATTTTAAAAGACGTATTCAGTGATACCCCACAAATTTTGGTCCTACGCAATATTTTTTTCTCTACTTAAAGAAAACATAACCATGCACAGTTGTCGTCTAAACTATAGACATGTATTAAAATCTATGCATCCATTGCAGAGCTTCGAAGGTAAAATGAACCCCACATACGTAGATATACGCGTAAGATATAACCCTGTCTTCGCTGTTGCGCAGCTGGGTAAAAATATAGTAGGTGTCCTAAAAACTTGCCTGCCTTAAAATAAGTAAATAATCAATCAAGTATTGAAACTATTTGGCAGCTAAAATAATGATATAGGTAGAGCCATTAACATTACGCATTAACAGTTATTACAAAATTCATTTATGATTTAAAAAATAAATATCTATTTGACGAGTTATTCTCATTGTTTATGGTACAAATAGTAGGGTATCCGGTAACCGAGCACCAAGTGAACCAAGAGTTGGTAAAGAGGTCACGAACACCATTAGAAGTTAGTTTGCGACTACCGAAGGTAATGCGATGATAGTTAATTGGATAGGTTAACTGTACCGAGGATTAAACAGTTACTCTGTTTTAGGTATTTACGTTATTTTGTTGTTAAAAAGCGTAAATTATACTATATTCGGTAAGTACGCTTCAGGTGATGATGATGCACTCAGACCGTTTTCGATCAAGGCGACCACTTCAACTTCGAGTCCGTACGACGCTGATGAGCCCGAAAAATAATTTTAATCACAGACCCGTATTTATCACTGGATGTCAAACACATTCACATTCTCCATAGTAATGGAAAACATCGTTAGGAAATCCTTCTGGCTTTTGTATTTACCACCTTTAGCCACAATATTACTTACCATAGCAAGAGTGAGATTGTGGTTAAAAATAAAAGGCTATTATTCATAATAATATGAAACGTCTTAAATGTCAAATTCAAAGATATTTGAAGTCTGTTAATTCACTCTGGGTCCGCGTGGTTGACCAGAGAGTATATTACGAACCTTTGTTATAATCAATTTTACGTTAAAATTGGTTATGCAACGATTTTGTAATGACGTATAAAAAAGTTTCGATTGCTACGATTTTTGATATTTTAATATTTGTATCGATTATCTAGGACCTAGGTACTGTCTCTGGAGTTTTATGTACAATGGAGACGTGTATGTGTTGTTGATAAGCTTCATGCTCATTAGTAAGGTTGACATGTGTGGTTACCATTAACTGCCTGTTATAACACGCAGTACGACAAAAACTAAAGTCTCTCTGTATCAAGTTTTATTCACAGAATTTCAAAGATGAGTTTTGATGAAAATAAAATTTATCTTTCAAAAGGTTAATTAAAGAAAAATGCAATAAGGGTAGGCGCTAGTACCAAGGACCTCATGGTTCTGGTTCCGATTGTCATATTAGGTTAAAAAGATTATTTTCACTACTGTGAAAACTCCTAATTATGTCTACTATTATATGTAGTAGTAGGTGGGTATAGTTACTATTTAAAGAAGTTCTTGTATTCTAAGAGAATGTACTAAAATAGTTTGAAATATATATTCTTATTGATTGATGATGAGCTGACCCGACAAACGTGGTCCTGTATAGTCTTGAGTTCATCCAATAGTTTCATAGAAAAAAGCACTTCCAGTTTTTACCAAATCATACAATTTTCTGGGAAACTTTTTTAATTTTTCTTACCTCAAAACCTTATTCGGTCTATTACAAACATATCTATACTAATATTATAAAGCTGAAGAGTTTGTTTGTTTGGTTGAACGCACTAACCTCAGGAACTACTGGTGCGAATTGAAAAAATATTTTGGTGTTGGATAGCCCATTTATCGAGGAAGGCAACTTTTTTATCCCGAGAAAACATAAGATCCCTCGGGCCCGCGGGTGAAACCGCGGGGCGGAAGCTAGTTAAAAAATAATGGTAAATCAGTTTTTAATTTTTAAATTTTTACGGTTATTTACAACAAAAATACAAAATGCAAACTATAATATACAGAAAATATCCTAGAAGCTACGTTTAAGGTTCGTATATTTTATTTATATATACTTATAATTACATATTACTAGATATTATATGTAATTAAATTAATCTGTTAAGAAAATATATTCACGAAATACCGTTAAATAAGTTTGGGCATGAACGTCAGGCGTAGATTGCTACGATGCGTGCTACGCCGTAGCTGCGTAGCACCGTGGGTACTTGTATGGTACTCGTGTATCCTATTCCTAATTTTCGTAGTAGTCTAATATTTATACTACGAATTCATATTACTATGGCTTTGATTATCGGGATACCTAATTAATTCTAATTGTATAGTTTAGTTTGTTAAGGTTGTTCTTTTTTTGTAAATGTTAGTTAAAAATAAAAAAAAATGTCGTTGGTTTTTGACATTGCGACTGTGTGACAAACATGTTTATTGATCGCACAATATCATCTTCATTGATGTTTTTACTCATTGAAAGAGATTTTTGAAACATAAAGTGAACATCCTTATCCATATTTAATAATAATAAAAATAAATTTTAATTTTATTATTATCAAGATAATTTCAATTGATTATTGTATGTATTTGATTTTGGATTATATTAGATGTATTTTTGTAATTATAAGTAGGTATTTTTACATAAACATTGACATTATGTAATTAATATTATTATTGAATTATTGTAATGATTGGCTTTCGTTTGATATTGTTTGTGTAGATATTATTACCTCACATGTTACTCTTTGCATGCCACATAGTATGGCGAAATGTTTGGAAACCTACCCACATTATTATACTACATTTCATGCAATAAACATTTCTATTTAAAATTATCTTTGGAATAAGCAAGGACAGCTTTTGTGTATGAACTAAAAAAAAACTTTTTCCTAAATTACCCTGCAGTTTCATGAAAGTGTTGTTTGTCAACAGTATTTTTTTTGAAGAACGAAAAGAAGATTAAATATAATTAGTTTGATGAACCTCCCATGTCGTAATCCACCCGGTCACTCACTAAATTCGGCACGTTTTGAAGCAATCTTTTTCAGCGGCTCGAGCACGCCGTTAAAAGTATTTCCAAACGTATAAATAATTTACGAAACGAGGACATAAAGTTTGCGGAGCGACCCCCGCTCGCATGCAAATCGAGTTGAAAGAAAAGAAGTGTCCGCGACCGCGGTACCATCTCTTTCCAATTCTCCGTTTCTGAGCGAGCGCGAGCGAGAGAGAAGACGCAGAGTGGATTACTATTTGAGCGGGAGCGAGAGAGAAGGAGTCGGTAGTTGCGTTCGGTTAAGTGAATCAGTGCCCGCTCTCGCTATTAAATCAGGGCGCGGGAGCGGGGAGGCGCGCGTGCTAAAATGCTCTTTATGGCGGGTGGGGTTTTGTTTGCCGAGGGCGGTTTCAGAACGATTACTCGCAGTTCGGTATTCGCGGCGAGTGTGGTGTGCCCGTGAGTCAGTCGCTCAGTGCCGCGACTCGCGAGTGCGCGCGTGTTTTAGAACGGATAATGAAAGTGTCAGCGCGGTGACCGTGCTTTTACTTACGCGGATTTAGGCGGGAAGAGTTCCCGCCCACAACGCAACAAAATATTTTCGGACGCTAATAAGGTAATTAAAGTTTTTCAGTGCTGAATATTTACTTTTAAAACTTTTTAAAGTTGATTTGCTATGGTTGAGAGTACGTAATTCGTCGAATTCTCCGGAGTTAAAACTTATCTAACTCGGAATTATTTATGTTCTACACTAATTTTGATAACAATCAATGATTTGGAATTTAAAAAAAAATAATATAATAATATAAATTCATTTATTCAAGTGACCAGAGACTCACATTAGTGTTAGTAAAAAACCTTATACTCTATGTGTTAGCCTTAAAAACTATGTTGTGTTGCTTAATACATGTAAGTCACAACAACGATGTATATATGGACAATCAAGTCTGTCCGCTATCATTGCCAGGACGTTGTTGGCACTGGCCCAATAATAACTGGCCTAAAAACAATAATATTTTAAGAGATATTATTTTTATCGTATTATTGCTGCTCAAAATTTAACATTTGTTCATTTACTCAAACTAATGCATCCATCTTAAATCCTTGCCCCCAGAACTTGTAAAAATATCTCCCTGAAAAGTTAGAATATAAAAAAATATGTATGGTAGGGTAAATTATAGACGGTATCAAATTGAGGATTTGTTCCCACCTACTGATGTTGTTTCCTTGTTTGGTTAAAAGTCTGCAACAAATTGGTGATTCTCCTGATATTAATCATGTCCATAGGCAACGGGGGCAACTTATCATCAGACATAGGACAAATAAAAAAGCATAATGACTTGAAAAAAAAAGTATATCGTGAGCAGTAGTGGTGATGTGAGATGAAGAATCCGTAGCTAGTATCAAGCCATCCCATGTTTTTTTTTATACCACATAGTCGGCAATCAAGCATACGGCTCGCCTGATGGTAAGTGGTTACCGTAGCCTATGAACGCTTGCAACACCTCCCCAATGAGCTCTGGCGACCTTACTCACGCGCAGGAACACAACTATAAGTTATTTGGCTGCGGTATTCTGTAAGGTGGAGTGGAGGTACTTCCCCAGTCGAGCTGCTCTTTGAGCGACATATCGCTATGCTCTACCTCTCTTAAACCCCTCTTACCTTGTTCACTCGTACGTAGTATATATATAAGTCATAAGGTAGATCTTTAAAGAGAATAATAGTATTACTTTATTATAATCCAAACACGATGTCATTTACAAAAAGTTATTCTAAAACCGTTTAACAGAAATTAATTCGCTAGAACGCTTTTGTAGAATCGATTGTCGTATCTACTTATATTTTGACATTCACTATACATTTACCATATTGTGAAAAGAGTGTATTTTCGTGATATTAGGCAGCGGTTTAGTTAAAATAATTTTGTTATACGTATGTACGACAAAAAACTGTTGTTTTATTTTTTTATGGGTAGGGTTGTGTTTTGTCACAACCCCAACAGTGATGATGATGCAAAAGGTAGTAACCAAAGCCTAGAATGGAACTGGCTCTCAAGTGTAGCTGTTAATTTTCAGCCAGGCAGGATATATTACAAGGTAGGGTACCGCCGCTTATGGTTAAGTTCACTGAAAGCTTAAACTCATAGTAGAATTTGAACCCGCGACATTGACAACACAATCACTGAGCTATCATTCCTTTATATACTAAACTTAATTTACAACCTAAATTATTAGGCAATAGTGACAAACCCTGTCATCGAAAGTCCAACGTCCACCGTACAAGTTGAAAAAAATAAAATATATATCAATATCAATTTATTATTTAAAAGACGTCACAATGCATCGTCTCAATCATCTGGCACAGTAATACAATAAAGGCCAATAAGGCATTGCGTCCAATAAGCTCAATTACTGGCAAATACGAGAATTATATTGATATGCAATCCCAGCCGGCGCCCGCCACAATTACAGAGAGGCGCTATGTCATATACAAACCTACAAACTTACTGATATACGTATATGTTATAATATATATGTATATTATAAGACTAGCTGTCCCCGCATAGCGACAGAGGTAGAGCATAGCGATATGTCAAAAAAAAAATGTTTCCCCATATTTTGTTATTTTTTACAAGTGCTACGAAACCTCTACGAAATTGCTACGATAGCGTAGATAGCGTCTTATTCTTATGCGCATCACTCTTGACGGAGTGGTCGTCATGACGTGTGATTTGTAGCTAGCTTCACAACATGCCGCCATTCTTCCCTAACTGCTGCCCTTCTGGTACATTACCAACCATAGGTACACTTCATTATAGTTAACAAATTACACTAATATACACTTAGATCATCTATATACTGATCTAAAAAAAACTTTACACCTAAATGGTATAAAATAATGTCACTATCTGCCTCCGTCTGTTTCTCCGCTTACTTTTTGTATTCCACGCAACATATTTTGATAAGGTTTTCACTAATAGAAATAATAATAAACGGAGATGGTTTATGTATATAAATTGTACCCATGCAAAACTGGGGTGGGTTGCTAGTTTTATACAAAAAACCGGCCAAGAGCGAGTCACACTCACGCACGAAGGGTTCCGTACCATTATCTATAGTAACGGCAAAAAAATCATATCTGTTGTATGGGAGCCCCCTTAAATATTTATTTTATTCTGTTTTTTACTATTTTTTGTTATAGTGGCAACAGAAATACATCATCTGTGAAAATTTCAACTGTCTAACCTAACTATCACGGTTCATGAGATACATCCTGGTGACAGACGGATAGACGGACGGACAGCAGTCATAGTAGTAGCACAGCGTAATTACATACAGTGGTCTATCGCATTTGAAGTCACGCGAAATGCCGCTTTGTATAGGCTATTGATAGCTCTATTGTGTCCCAAGCGAGTGTATGACAGCTTGGGCTCGCTACCGCCCCTCTCTCACCCCGCAAGACCCGCACGATTGATCTGTCTAGACGTGTCCGTTGGCCGACTGTAAGAAAGAGTTACATAGACTGTGGTAGAAGGGTCCCGTTTTACCCTTTGTGTATGGAACCCTAAAAAAGGTCTATTAATCATCCAAATCTTTCTTTAAAAAAATATAAACATTAAACATAATTTGCATAAACAAACTAAACTCTTGATAATACCATAAAGTATCTGTTTTCATATAGTATACAAAGTTATAGTGTAATCATTAAATCCTTTTGCTATTCAACTATAACTAGATCTAGCTAATGCTCACCTAGTAAGGGCTATTAGAATTCAATGCAAGCACAAAACACCCCTAGTTGGACTAGGGGTGTTTTGTCAGCTTTTGTGAATAGTTGAGTGGTTTGGCGGAATTGAGTTGTTTGTGTATTGCTGGTTGGGTTGTTAGAGGTATTAATTTTGAACCATAAAGTCTGTTTCATTAACAGAATTAATTAGTGCAACATTTTTTAGTTTCTTGTGTAATTATGTAAATATTAAATATAAATCAAGTTCAAAAAACAAATAATTTATTAATAGTTTTTATTAAATATTTTTTTAACCACATAACTATGAAACTCATTTCTCTTTTTGGTTAAAAATAAAACTAAAGTCATAGAGCACATATTTATAGCGTAGAAACATTCCTATTATTTGTACACTATTAGTCTTTTTAACCGACTTCATAATAAAAAAAAAGGAATATGCACTTTATCAATACGAAAAATGAGCATAATTTTATGACCTCTGCTTATTGACTCCAAAAAGTGTAAGGTTATTTTTTGGGACGAGTACACGCTTCTATAAATATACCTCCTGTAGGTACTATTAAATAAAGTCTTTAAATAAATTTAAATAACGTATTTAGTACATAAGGTAATAGGTACCAACATTAACGAATATTTAAATGACGACAATGCTTGAGTGCAGCACTTGCTCTTGCAGGATACCTACTTCTTATGTAATAAATCTAAATTGGTTTTTCGCCTCTTCTCAACAAAAATAATCTTCCGAACTGTGCAATAGAGTCAAAATATTTCTTATTTGTATTAACAAATATTTAGTTTAATTTTAACTTCAGTTATTTGGAATATAGCAGATTTTGTTTTCTACTTTAAATAGAGATACGAAATAGCCAGTACTAATGGTATCATGATGAGTAGGAATTGTCTAGGATAGAGTCTTCTCAGTCCAAGTGTAGAATCAATTGTAACGTTCATAAGTGCCTTATTAGGGCCTAAACTGAATAAATGATTTTGAGTTTGAGTTTGATACCACAAGCTGTAGGAAGCTCAGCTTGTATCAATAAAGTAAACAATTATGTCATTATTCTTCAGTTCAATTCCAGATTTGCACTTTGACAATTTAGTTTGATGACTGGTTTGCTCTGGATTGAATAATGATTTATTTTTTTAACAAAAGTTTTAACGCATAGGCTATTATTATTAATCCAGGGAAAACATAAGATAGACATAATAAACCACAGGGTTAAACTGTTATAAGAATATACATTGTGTGACAAAATAGCAATAAAGTCAACCACCTTTACAATTTGATGTTAATTCCTGACTCTTAATAGTATAGTACATCCAACAACCGATTCAAAGTACGCTTAATATTAGCAACATAATTGTCAGTTGAACAAGCGAACTTTATTAGATATAAGTTCAATTGCGTCGCGACGCTACGTCCATATAATTGTTCATAATTGCTTGAGAAAAGGGTTCATCTATACATAGGGTAATAGGCAAAATTATGGCTCTGTGATCATGTGTAATTGAACCTGTCTATAGATAGATTTTAGCGAATGACATCGACTATTATTAAAGTTTTTTTTTTTTCACTTTTAGCGAGTCAATTATGATTTTTTTTTTCTCCGGTTCCGTTAGTTCATATACAGGCTTGTCCTAAGTTAGGTATTACTGTAATTAGTATATCCCTACAGTTATTTTTGGCATCAGAAGAAAAAGAAGCCAGGCGTCTCACAAAATTTATGGTTTATTAAATCCTTCCTCATCCTCACACTCATGACAGAACGAGAGAGAAATAGTCATCGCAGTACTCAATAAATAAATAACTACAATAATAAAACTACCTTTTATAAATGTAAAAATGTAATTAAGTATTTTTTTGAAACCCTATACAAAAAAAATGTGACGACAAAAATATTAACTGCTATTCTAGTTATTCAAAATGCAAGAGAATCACAATGAACATTAATGTTATTACAATAAAAGATACAAATTGAATTGAAAGTATGAGGTAGCGGGCATGTATCGTCGCATAAACCGATTAAAGACCAGATAGACCTAGTTACGCAAATTGTGACTGACAGATGGGTGTAGGGTTGCCACAACATACAATATTATTAAACTTCCATGTTGGTATAATATTTTGTTAGTTAAAGAAAGGAGTCATTTTATAAGATTAACTTCAGTAGGTATTATGTTTTCAATAATGTTAATCAATAACTTAAATATGTCTTAAATTATCATGTATAACTAAATAGGGTGTGAAAATTCAAAATATGTAACTTGTTTCTCTAGGAATGTCAAAAACTGTAAACAATTTTGCTAGAACTCTTTTTCAAATAAATGTTTTTAAAAATAAATATTCTGGGACATTAGTTATTTCTCATGTACGGCCATCTGACCCCAAACTAAGAAGAGCTTGTACTATGGAAGCCAGACAACTGATACTACTAGACTACTTTTCTTTTGTAAAAACATACATATATAGATAAAATTAGTTAATTAATTAATTACACCCAGATATAGGACAAACAGACATGTTCATGCACACAAATGTTTGTCCTGAGTGGGAATCGAAGCCACGACCTGCGGCGTGATAGATATTCAAACGAGTACTTACATGATAACAATGCCAAACGTCAAATTCAATATATTTTGACGTATAAAAATAAATAGTAAAATAAAAGTTTGTTTCAGGAATATTTATAAATAGTATATTATGATACAAGTGAGCTAAGTTGCTCGCCAACCGGCCCGTCGTCGTTTTAAAATGGAATTGCTAGTATATACCACTAAAATGTTATTTAATATGTAAAATAGTTATTATTGCTATTTATAAGTAAGGAAAATTTAAACATTAAACCTTTTTAATACATACTTACTTTTTAATGTTGGTCACGTAAACTAAATTAATTATCTGTTTTATCAAATTTATTCCATTTATAAAATTAGGTACCTACATACAAGAGTTATAGTAAAATGGAGTCAGTCTCTTGTAAAAGTATCCTCGACCCATGTTTACATTTTAATTACACATAGGTATCGAATATTTTATCAAAGCTTTACCACATCATGAACGTTATTAGGAAAAAGTACGGTATTATTAAATTATACTATTATACACATATGGATATATTACATTTAATCACTGGTTTGTGTGTGGTTAGGTACCTTTGCATTATGGGGTCGATTCCCACACACGACACATTTTTTTTTAATGCACACAGTAAATAATCAGTGCCATCAGGCTGTCTCATGAACCGTGATAGACAGTTGAAATTTTCACAGAAGATGTATTTCTGTTGCCGCTATAACAACAAATACTAAAAAACAGAATAAAATAAATATTTATGGGTACAACAAACGTGATTTATTTGCCGTTTTTATAAATAACGGTACGGACGGAACCCATCGTGTGCGAGTCCGACTCGCACTTGGCCGGTTTTTATGTATCTCTTTGTAGCCTACGTTAGCCGTATGTTTTTCGGCGAGTTGGTTGCAAAATATTGTATTTTTCTAAATACATTATTTTTATACTAACTTAACTAGGTTTTATTATTTTGTGAAATAATATCTAGGTGATGGAGAAAACCGCATAAATATCCGTTACGTGGCATTGGAGGAGTAAGCGGATATACAGACAGACTGACAGACGCAGAAAACAACTTTGTTTTATACTATGTAGAGATAATATTTATCACAATTTTCTTACCATTTCGGTACTTAATTAAGCCCTGGTATTTGTTTTTCCCCGAATTTAAATTTCGATTACCTATCTTCCTCTTAATAAAATAATCATGCTGCCACTATATATTGCGTATTGATAATAAATAATAATTTATTTACATTTTCCGGAATTATTTCTCTTTACGAAATTAGGTAAAACACAATAAAAAATATTATTAAAATATGTACGTTTTTACATGTTATTAAAAGTACCTTTTTTTTTTTTAAAGTCATCTACATTCTACAGACTCGTGGTCCGTACTCTTTTTAGATTAAGTTATATTATTATATTATTGTTATTGGTTATCTTACAACATCTATATTGTCGCGCAAATACAATATAATCTTGTTTTTTTTTTTACACTAATTGTTTGAATTTGTTATACCTACTTATCTTATTCATACTACAACATATATTCTATACCTTATTAAAATCTATGTTATTATAAATATTACATTGATATCTCTCAATACAATTTTGCACTTATTGTTAATACTTAAATCTATAGATATGACTTACATAAATATATCACAATAGCAATGCTCTCCACTCACGATAGTAAAAGTTTAAGCTGACCAGCCCCCGCAAGCGACACCTGTTCACAAGTTTGACGCATGTGACAGCCATCGCTCTCCTCGCCATATTGTAGGGAAGTGAGCGACCCGCCACACGACGCCGCCGCAAGTAGGGACATTTTAGTGAGTATGACTGCTCAAACTATACCATGAATAGAGAACGATACTTGAGGATAGCATTTTTTTGTTTTTATACGGCATTTTTAATTTATTTAACAATTTACTACGTTTTAGTTAAGACAGACTGTTACATTTTTTTTTTTTTCCTAGGACTTGAACTATTACGTTTAGACATAGATTATTATTACATTTAACTTTATCATTTTGTCACGCTCTCTTTTCCACGGAGGACAAAAAAAAGAATCAAAGCGGGGCTCGCTTTGATTTGAGCCTCCACGACATTTAGGTCCCTGTTTTTTATTGCCATTTTGAGATTATTTGACATGATTTGTTTGGTTGTTGCTTCCATTGCCCGTTTTGCGAATCTGCCTATTGCGTCATCACTGTCATCTGTATAGTATACACATTTGACAGTGTGTCGTGACACTGCCACTACCGCGTGTGGGACGCTCTCGTGGATTTGCAACTTTCTGGATAAATGGGCTATCCAACACTAAAATATTTTTTTAATTCGAACCAGTAGTTCCTGAGATTAGCGCGTTCAACCAAACAAACAAACTCTTCAGCTTTATAATATTAGTATAGAAAAGTATAGATTACTTCGTAGGCACAGAATGACAGATTACAGCGGATAATTTGTATTACAGCTCCTTTTATTGATTCAGAATGAGAAAATCGTAAGTGCACGCTTTATCAAAATTGGATAGGATATATCCTATATCCTATACCTTATATTTCAGAAAAGTTAATTTTGCTACATACAGCTTCTTATATGCTTTATATCAGAATTGAATTCACCAGACATTTTTAACACAAAATGGTAAATAGCATTACATTGTTTGACATTGACAGGCATATTTTGTGACAGTTTGTTTAAACAGTGTTTTAGTGATAGCATATAACTACAACACTGTTACTTTTTTTCTATAATAGCAATAAGCCTATGCCAGTGTCAAGTTTACTATAAGCAATAAAGCACAGTTATACACTGCTTTATAACACTACTATTACTAAAAATGGCAACCTTTGAACCAAATTTTCACGTCTATGGTGACAACACACGGGAAAAATATTTGAATATCGAATAATGTACAGAAGTAATTTAAATGTGAAATAAATGATGATTAAAATGAGGATGATTTTATTTCAGCGATCGTAATGTGTGAAATGCACGTCATGTAACTGGTCGCTCGCAGCACCAAGTAAGCGTTATTGAGTTTGATTAAATTTAACATATAGTAGGGTTACCAAACTTTAATATTATATTGTAAATAGATATTAATATTAACTTTTTTAAATGAGAGAAATGTAATTTACCTGGTAGATGGTGATGATAGCTCAGTGGTTGTGACGTCGAGTGCCGTGACGAAGGTCGTGGGTTTGAATCCTGCAATGAACTTCGTGAAGTAAACTATAAAACGATGGTAGGGTACTTTGTAGTACCCGCATGGCTGGCTACCATGGCTACTCTCAAGGTGAAACTCTGTTACCACACACCTACCGGTGTGTTCCAGAGAATTTTATCCTTCTAGGCTTGGTGTACTTACCACTTTCAGCCACATAAAATAAATAAAGAAAGAAAAAAAATCTGGGACATTATTCCTCACACACGGCCATCTGACCCCAAACTAAGCAGAGCTTGTACTATGGAAGCCAGATAACTGATATACTACTTTTCTTTTGTAAATACATACGTATATAGATAGTTACACCCAGACTCAGGACAGACATGTTCGGCCCGTCAGCGATTTTTTTGAATTATTTCTAACGATGTTTTACTAAATTAGAACGTTTAAAAGCAGCTCAAACATCTATAGACAAACACAATCATTTAATCAAAATACAAAAATGAATTTCATTCGAAACAAATTGAAATAAATTATTTTACGATACGTACCCGCTTGTAGAGACGAGTTAAACAATCAATAATATTTAATCAGTGCTGTGCTCGCTCATTTGATATCGAACTTTTATAAATGGTAATCGAGATCAATTGAACAGTTTAAATTAACTATTAATAAACGAATGGTTCAATCGGGACGCGACAATCGGATCGATTGAAAAAGAATCGATACGAAGCGCCGTAAGCTAATGGATTTTAAACCATTTTAAGGAACTTTAAATTATTTAAGTATTTATTTTCACCCTATATTACGCCAATTGAATAAGCAGTTAATAAGTAAATATCTGATTCCATCACACCAAAGAGATGAGAGTAAGAGAGGTAGAACATAGCGATATGTCGCTCAGAGAGCAGTTCGACTGGGGAAGTACCTCCACCTTACAGAATACCGCAGTCAAATAATTTATAGTTGTGTTCCTGTGCGTGAGTAAGGTCGCCAGAGCTCATCGGGGAAGGGGGAAGGGACGGCAACGCGTGAGTGATACGTCTAGTGTTGCAAGCGTTCATAGTATACGGTAACCGCTTGCCGACAATGTAGTATAAAAATATACATAGTAGATATATATCTTAATCTTAATATATATAAATCTCCTGTCACGATGGTTGTCCGTGATGGATTCCTAAACTACTTAACCGATTTTAAATTAAATTGCCACACCGTGAGCAGTCTGGTCCAACTTGAGAGATAGGATAAACGGCTGGACCGATTTGGATGAAATTTTGTGTATGAGTTGGACAGGACAACGTCTGTTGGGACAGCTAGTATATATATATAAAAAGAACAGGCCACCTGTTCACAAGTGAAGAAGTTCACAAAATTAATTTCAATGTAACCTTGATATTGCAAGAGTACACCAAATTTGTGTCGAAATTATGATTTGTGTTCAGATAATTTCAATTCGACTGTGATTACACAATTCGATTAAATCGACTCAAATCAAGTATTTAATTAGTTATCCTATTTACATTAGCGTTAATTGAAGTGATTAATTGATTAAAATTGTTTATTGATTTTCTGTCAACGGTTCATGTTAAGGTGTTACCCCACTGCGATAGATCGACCTTAAGTTTTGTTTAATACTTGCTATACCCCGCAGTTTCACTCGCGTTATCGAGAAAAATAAATAACCTACGTCCCTCTCCATACCATAGAAAATATGCGTACCAAATTTCATCGCAATTGGTTCAGCGGTTTAGGTGTGAAATGGTATAACAGAGTTTTTACTTTCGCATTTAGATATAATTTCAGTATGGATTCATCGATTTAAATGCCCTCAGCACATTTGACGACATTGTTTTCAATGAGATATTATGGTTCATCCAGCTACTTACATAATCCCATTACCAGTGAAAACATACTTTACAAGTAATTGCGATAATTGCCACTCAATTAATTATTGAATAAGCTAGACCAAGTTGATCGTATTCAATCTGATTGTCTGCATCGCACTGAATCGATATCTGCAGTGTGATCGTGCCTTTATTTGTTATTTCTAAATTCTTAAAAAACTTTTTCATTCATTTTTTAAAATTATTATTAAATACAAATAATTAATAATAGACAAGAAAAAAGAAAGAGTAAGTAGACATGTTTTGTAATATTTGAATCATGCCTATTATGGTTAACTACATTGCAGTTTAGGCATACTCAAGTTGTTCGTCTTTATGAGATCATACTGTGATTATAGTTAAAGGAAATATTGTTTCATGATGATGAAAATAAATTATAAACCCAATGATATAGTTGTTTGTGCAACAAGAGAGCAAAGTCGTTTTTTGCTGCGAGTGCTGATTTTGAATCCTGAGTGTGGCGAGGGATTCAAAGGCACGAGATGCAAAAAACTTTGTTCTCGTGTAACACACATAACTTTTCACTTCAGCAGCGAGAACACTTTAGGAGATAATAAGTATTTACATGTTAAATATCAGTTTTATTTGCAGTAAATACTTATTTTCGTTTAAATACAACAATAAGTTAAAAATTCAATAAATTAAAAGACATAATTATGTTTTTGCAAAATTTCTTTAGTTAGTACGAAATTCCGAACGTGTTTGTCTTTGAGGTCGAATTCAAAATCGGAACTTCGAAAGGGCTAGTCTTTGTCTCTCTCTCTTTCTAATGACGGGAAAGAGATAGAGTGTGAATGTTTCGAATTGTATGATTAACCCAAGGCTGAATAAGATATTCGCGGCTTTCTGAAAAAAAAAAAAAGTTACTTGGTCTCACTCATTGAGCAAAATCGCATTTTGCTCACTGATTTCAGGCAGCAAAACCTACATGTTTGAGCTACTGAAGTGAAAAATATAATAACGTGTTTACTTACATAAATAGCTCTTAATAAAATAAATATGAAAAGGGATGCTGTGATAAGAAATCAGTTCCCACATATGGCGGCACGTCACAATAGGCCCTCTCGCACTTTTTCTTCCGAGGGTGTTGTCCCGGTGACAATAATCTCGCCTTTAATGTGAGAACGTAGATCAAAAGCTTTTGTTTCGTTGCTAGAAAATGTAATTCAAAAAGATTTCGAAATTCGAATGCTAATTCTTTTGATTTAATTTTACTTTTTTTAATGAAATAAGTGGCTGAGCTTGATTACTATCTTTCTCTTTGCTCTGAATATACAAAAGGTAATCTCAGAGGTATGTAGGTATTTTTTTTTTTAACCAAAGGTAAATTTATTTAAAAAAAAAACTTCACTTCCGTGACAAGATCAAGAAAGTATAACAAAATGAGATAGGAACATAAAAACTATTTCTAAAAGTTAGAAATACTAAACTTATTAATCCTGAAATTTACAAACATCACTAACTCATGAATGAAACCAAAAGCTTCGAAGCTTCGAAGTAATTATTTTTTAAAGAGGTAAGTAATAGTTCATTATAAGCAATAATGCACTTGATAGAGATTTCCCCCCACGACAAGGTCACTGGTGCAGCGCGGATGCGGCGCGGCGACGGCGCGGGCGCGGTGGGTGTTGTAATGCGGTAATGACACAATAATATAAATAGGATTAGTCGGATCAGGACCCCACGCGCGCAGACAGGACGAGCCAATACACGCACAGAGCACTGCGGTTCAAACGAGATGTTTGCTGGACAAAGTCAGCTGATGAATATTCAATTCTTATAATTTTGGAATATCTTTATTGGAAAAAGAAGTAGGCTGGGCCTGGTGTTAGATGCAGTAGGTAATGGTCGAGTTTAGACAAATTCTTTTAAAAAAAAGTACTAGGGTGTATCTGTGCATTGTGCAAAATCCTATAACATATTTAATTTAAATCGTCCATTTGGACGTTAATAAGAAATGAGAGAGTAAAAGAGCAGTAACGTTTTTGGTCAACTACGACTGAAATATATTTTTAATAAATATTCCTGAAACAAACTTTTATTTTACTATTTGTCAAAATATATTTAATTGAATTTGACGTTTGGCATTGTTATCATGTAAGTAGGTACTCGTTTGAATCGATTTTGTGGTTTTTATTGGCTGGTTGGCGTGGTTGGTAAGACCATATCTATCATGCCGCAGGTCGTGGGTTCGATTCCCACTCAGGACAGACAGACATTAGTGTGTATGAACATGTTTGTTTGTCCTGAGTCTGGGTGTAAATATCTATACAGGGTGAATTTTTCAAGTGGGCGTGGATGGCCAAATCCTAAACTATAAGGAATAGCTAAAAATGCTCAAAGGAGCCTTGAGCCCGATTTTAATGAAATAAAAAACACACTGAAAAACCACTTGAAAAATTCACCTGTATACATTATGTATGTATGTATATATGTAGTATATTTAGTAAATCAGTTATCTGGCTTCCATAGTACAAGCTCTGCTTAGTTTGGGGTCTGTTGGCCGTGTGTGAGGGAGGAATAATGTCCCAGAATATTTATTTATTTTATACTAGCCTTTCCCCGCGGTTTCACCCACGTTCCCGGTGTAATTTTTTTTCATACAAACCTTGTCCTGACAATAACGAACACAAAAAAAAAGAATTATCCAATTTGGTGCAGTCGTTCGGAAGTTATGCGCGTACAAACATTTCGGCGATTCATTTTTATTTATATATATATAATAATAATACTCGCTGTTCCCCGCGGTTTCACCCGCGTTCCCGGTGTAATTTTTTTTCATACAAACCTTCTACCAATAAGGAACACATAAAAGAAAGAGTTATGCGCGTACAAACATTTCGGCGATTCATTTATAGATAGATAGATTTTACAAGTAACCTACCAATAAACCTAAAATTGTCACTTGTTTTGAGTCTGATAAGTAAAGTAGGATTAGGCAATACATATTTTGAAAGATACAAGTTGTTTTACTTGAGTACTTACCTAATTAATTAATAGATTTTAACTTAAAAAAAATGTTGTCATAGTAATTTAAAAATAGTTATTAGTTTTAGAATTGAACATTATAAGTTAGTCCAAAACCCAATCGTGATCCAATGTGCACTGACGTCACTCGCGGCATCGAATGCGCCCGCGCATCGTTTAGCCGATTCATTGCTCCATTAATGTCATTTATACAAACGACTCGTCGCAAATCCACACGTGGGTCTTCAAGAAATGTGTGCAATTGGATTTCATTGCCATTTCCCTTTCACATATGAAGTTATGTCATACATGAAATTATTAAAAAAAAATATGTAATAGTAGTTGTTATACTTCCTTCCATGTTCACTATAAAATTATTAAGGATTTTGGCTAGTCACTGCCACTGAGCTATCATTGATTTAAATACTAGATCAAAGAGTAAAAAGATCATTCAGATATACTAGTACATAATAGTATAAACGTCCATATTACAAGTGCGTGGAATGAGCCCCTCAATGCAGTGCAGTGCAATCTAGCAATTTATTCATCGAAATTAATTGATTTATGTGCGCAGTGTCCTTTGCTATTACTGTGCTCTGTATTTCTCTAGGGAAGGATTTTATATGATTTAATCATTGTAGGAGGTACCAGAAAATAAAAATTTGATGTTTTTCGATGTCACCTAATCCTTTTTAACAGCCTCTGGCTAATGCGATTCTTTAAATTAATTTTCAAAATAAAAACTCGCAAGTTATTGGAATTTGTAAAATTAATTCTCTTTTTACCTATATACTTTATATAGGACATCACAAAATTTTTGCATCATTCAAAAAACTAAAAATGAAATCTATAAGTGCAGGGTGATTTTTTTGTCACTGGCAATACTTGCAGGGGTGGAAGTACTCATCAATATGAACAACTTTTATTATGGGACCAACTCTGATAACGCGTAAAATAAAACGGTTGCTTCATACATTTTGGTCGAGTAGGTATTGAACTTTAGTATGGAACAGCTGATATTTTTTCGTGATTTCACAGTTAGTCTCGTAATAAAAGTTGTTTATATTGATGACTGCAAGTATTGCCAGGGACTAAAAAGTCACCCAGTATATCAACCTACTAGTCGCCATTTGCAATTCTGAATTTATCAATTGTGCATCTGACACAATTCAAGCGATTTAATATTCCATATAACTATAAATTAACAACTATACACGGTTAGATGGCTTATGATCATAAGAGATCAACGCCGATTACAATTACTATCGGATCGTGATCGCGGTCGGCGAGCAAATCTATTGCAGTCCGTGTTTTATATTCACTGCGCATACGCATGATGAAGGACTTAGTTCCACCAAGCGCCTTATTATTAACTGCGGTATCATATCTATGTTAATGTGGGATTAGATCGCTTTTGTAATTACAACTTATATGTACAAGACTTACGTTTAACATTTTGTTTTCTAATTATATGACGGTTTTACTTTGATTGCGTTTCTTCATCTGACATATAGGTATCTGCATTGATAATGATTGTTTTATAGTCATCTTAATCAACAGAAAATGGGCGCATAGGTTTGTATACACATATTGTGATTGTGATTGCAATCACTGTTTTACTTGGAACCGACTTCAAAATGATGTAGAAAGGCAATATTTATTTTATGCTTTTCAGTTTTTGAAGTCGGTTTTTTTTTTATTTATAAATTATTTTTATTTAACACTTTTAAGTTACGAATATGGAATAGAGCTAGTAAGGCAGCTTTTCGAATGCAGAAACGACGGCTAGATGAAACGGAATAAAACAGAACCGTACAGAAACAGAAATATTGAAAAAATATGAATGAAAGTCCGTAAGAGTTGGGCCGTCACGGTGCACAAGTTACAAGGCACTACATTTGATGAAGCTGTTATAGATCTTGGAAATAAAAAAAACCCTGAAGGCCTTAACCCTAAATGTGTATGTATTTAGCTGTCAGTCGTATAAAAACCTTTGAAGTAATAGCACTGTCTAATTAAGACTCAAATAAATTATTGAGTAGGCCACACAGACTTTTTCGTCAAAGAGCATTGCCAGAAATGATACCTACTCTTTATAATGTTCAACTTTATGCCATGAGATAATATCCATTGGTACTGAATTTACAGGAGTTCCATTGTATGCATTCCTAGTCCAAGTCCAGTCCAGTCCAACACGTCCTTTGATCATAGTTAGGTACCTCCTCGTAATGGAATTGTCATATACCTAACTATACCTCAATCACTATACAATTCCTATCTGGTATATCTTCGGAGTCCACTGTCCAATACCAATGAAATTTAAATGGATTCGTTTTGACGCTATACTAAATCCAATGCAAAAGAATTTATTAAAATCGATTCGTAAACAAAGAAGTTATCCCCAGAAATAGGTAGGATCATTGAGAAGTTCCGGTGGTCGTCTATGGCCTTCTTTATCAGTTTCACATCACCAAATTATACTTTCTGAATGTAAATTCTTGATTTGTTACCGAAAATACCAAAATCGCTATGTATATGCCTATAATATTTGAGGAGTTCCCTCAAATCCTCAGGATTCCATCGTCAGAACTGAATTTTGATAAAAAAAATGGGACCAATCTGGAGGTATACCCTTTCAAATAAAAAAATATTTTTTCAAATCGGTTCATAAATGACAAAGTAATGAGTGTACATCCATTAAAAAAATACAACCGAATTGAGAACCTCCTCCTTTTTTTTTAAAGTCGGTTAAAAATGAGAATTGTTATTTTTTTATGCTCAATTTCAAAGAAAATAAGTTTTGTCTAAATAAAAATATGTCACCTTTAGTACTTTCAGTAGTTATTGGATTAATTAATACGCGCTTAGGTATTCTTATTACAACGAATCAAAGACAAATATATTATGGCGATGATAGCTCAGTGGTAGTGACGTCGGACGCCGCGGCGAAGGTCGTGGGTTCGAATCCTACAATGAGCATGAGCTTTCGGTGAAGGAAAACATCGTGAGGAAACCATAGCACGGTGGTAGGGTACTTTGTAGTACCCGTCTGGCTGGCTACCACCCTCAAGTTGAAAATCTGTCGCCAAACACCTATTGGTGTATTCCGGTGGCTGCACTTCAGAGCCAGTTTCTTCGAAACCGAAGGTGGTAAGCACACAAAGCCTACTTTGTATACTTACCACCTTCGGCCACATCATCACTTACCATAGTGAGACTGCTTCTAGCACAGTATCAATTATTCGTATCTACATTTACCTTACTGACAGAAATATTACGTTCTCGGAAATTATTCGATTTGCAATGAAGCACTCAAAGTCAAAGCCATTTGTCCAGTTAAGGCCTTAGGTGGGCACTTATGAATGTCGAAGCTACTGAAGCAAGTACCGGTTCAGAAATCAGCCTTCAACTGAGAAGAACCGGCAAAAAACTCAGCAAGTTTTGATATGCAGTTATTAGAACGTAAATCACGTTATATCTAACTGGTTTCCAATTTCAACGTTTATTAACCTAATAGCCACACAGCTCTCGAAGTTTATCAACGCTTTATTAAATTTTATACATTATATTATATCTACATTGTTATAATTATATTGCAATCATGAAATTTTCCATTTATATCGAAGGGAAGGTCAAATTTATTACACTTATCAACAACCGCAGCAGTTGCCTTAATCTTACAGGAAACTTGTTCTCAAGTATGTTATTTGATGGTGAGTTGTTTTAAAAAACTGTGTTTTTTTTTTTCATTTCATGTTATTACCTACCTACTTATTGCTATTATTTAAACATAATTTTACTGTACAGTAAACAGGAAAAATGAAGTGTTGACAATAAAACCGTATTTTTATTTTTAGATTGTAGTTTCGACGTAATTTAATCAAATAATACTGACTTATTTATACGAATACCTTATAATTGGCAAAAAAAAAAAACAATAATGAAAACTCGCAAGATTGGCAGCTAACATATTTTATCACGTCAAACCCACAGCAAAATCATGATTTTACGCATTTTCTTAACTACATCTGAGTATATTTAAACAGGTTAATTTTGTCAACAGCTGGCGAGCGGCGGCGGTGGCGGTCGCGGCCTGTTCTGCTACCACTGTCCGCCGAGCCTGCCGCCGCATCAGCACCGGCTCCCGACCTTAGAATATCCATTCACAGCATCACACCCATGTGAGTACGCCTTTATATTGTGTGTGTATCTATAACTTCTGTACTTTAATTAAGTACTAATAGTCATAAAGCTATATTGTGTAGCCATAGCAGTAATCGATGCAAAGCTTTGTCATAGTAATACAGTTTTCCAACAAAAACATCTGCGAGTAGATAACTAATTCCTAATTCCTAACTTTTTTAAATTTATTTTTTAATATTATAAATGCGAAAGTGAGTTTGTTTGTTTGTTACCTTTTCACGCCTAAACCGCTGAACCGATCGCGATGATATTTGGTACACAGATAGCCTATGGTATGGAGAGGAACATAGGCTACTGTTTTTTTCTCAGGAACGCGGGTGAAACCGTGGCTGTCCCCCACGGTTAAGAAAAATATAAATTACCTATTTGTCGATAGTTTTAAAATATAGATAGTTTATCCGGACGCCTGGCAACGCGTGTACACAGTTCAGACTCGGGGTTGTAGTCGCGTCGATTAGTTCACTTATCGGTCGGCAAACTTCTATAACACAGTTTAGAGAAGCCGCGGCCCGTACTAATGCCATTATTGTCAGTTAAACCTCTTGTCTTGTTACGATTTACAACTCGATTCACAGTGCAAATTCGATTTCGATTCAGTTTCAATTTATCGATGGATTGTAATGAATCTGTGGAAATTGATTTTAGAAGGAATTTGATTGTTTTTTGTTGAAACAAAATGTCTTTTTAGGGTTTCGTAGCCAAATGGCAAAAAAACGGAACCCTTATAGATTCGTTATGTCTGTCTGTCTGTCCGTCCGTATGTCACAGCCACTTTTTTTCGAAACTATAAGAACTGTTGAAACTTGGTAAGTAGATGTATTCTATGAACCGCATTAAGATTTTCATACAAAAATAGAAAAAAAACAATAAATTTTGGGGGTTCCCCATACTTAGATTTTTTTTCTAAACTGAATAGTTTGCGCGAGAGCCTAGGCACTTCCAAAGTGGTAAAATGTGTGCCCCCCCCCCCTGTAACTTCTAAAATAAGAGAATGATAAAACTAAAAAAAATATATGATGTATATTACCATGCAAACTTCCACCAAAAATTGGTTTGAACGAGATCTAGTAAGCAGTTTTTTTTTAATACGTCATAAATCGTAAACCGCAATTTACCTTTCATTCAATCAACTCAAATATAAAAAAAATGGCAAAAAGCAAGGTCTTACAGCAAAAATAAAGGAAAAATTCTAAAAAATAAAAAAGTTGAAAATTAAAGAGTGTCCCCATACATTCATAGTTACGCCAACTAATAAAGACCTCTGAGTTGTATAATTGGCACCAACCTCAAATAAGGTAAATAAATAAAATTGTGCATTTCCCGTGATGGACGAACGCTGGACGAAGTTTGTACGGAACCCTCAGTGCGCGAGTCCGACTCGCACTTGGCCGGTTTTTATTTATTATCGCAATAGTTAAATTGAAGTATGTTTCTCTATGTTATGTTTTTACCAACTATGATGATAAGTAATTACTTACTGTTCCTTGCTGAACTTTCTCTCTGATCGTTTTTTGAAGAGAGATTTTTTGGAGTTTGCTTAAATAATTTCAATCATTTAAATTTTTACAGGGTGTAACAAAAAGGGACCTCATTCTGAACAACTTTCACTATTGAACCAACTTATTATTATTAACTTTATTATTATTTATTAACTTGATCAAAGCAACTTTATTTTTCTCATCTCAGTACATTTCGGGGCGAGTCGAGTGCTTAGCTGATTTGTATGGTGGAGTAAAAAATAAAGTTGTTCTGATCAAGCCGGTCCCATAGTGCAAGGCTTGTAACACCTTTTCTGTTACACCCTGTATAATAATGAATAACGATACAGACAGACATGGGTGCGCTCATCAATTTGTTAAATATATCATCACCTTGGCCACGGTCTAATGCACCAAGATATCTTATATACCTACTTTATATGTAGCCAGGCGATTATTCCGTAAAACTTTAAACTAATATCAAAAGTACGTTGCGTAATAGTAAAACTACATCAATAACATTTAAAAATAAAACTAGTTTCTCGACATGGCACTCTAAAGTGGATGAAATGATTGTAGAAAAAATATCGCAATCATTTAAGTCAATATTGTCATCTGAGCTGTCGCTGATCACGGATAGCTTGAAGGAGGTTACCGTAGCCATTACAGGACTACGATCCGATTGCATTATCCTACAGAACTCAATGAAGGATATGGACAACAGATTGTTGGATATGGAAAAGGCATCATCGTTTATGGCAGAGAGGCAAGACTCTCTTGACGCCCGGCTTACAACGATAGAAACTGAGATGTCACATATGAATGCCCTCCCAGACCAGGTGCAACAATTGGAAATCAAACTAGCCGCTTTTGAACAGCAAACTCGAGAGTGTAATATTGAAATCTCCAATATGCCCGAAAGACAGGGTGAAAATTTATTGTCAATTGTTGCAGAACTGGGGACGACTATTAACTACCAAATTATGCCGGCGAGCATCATCTCAGCTCATCGTGTTCCACATGCCACCAACACGGACAAACGACCTAAGAATGTTATAGTCAAATTTCATTCTAGAATCTTCCGTGATAACTTACTTGCGGCGTGTCGTAATAAAAAGGGTGTAACGTCGGAGCAATTGTCAATAAATGGTGCAAGTCATAAGATATTTGTAAATGAACATCTGACCTTATATAATAAACAAATATTTCGAGAAACCCGTGAACGAGCAAGAATGCACCAGTATAAATATGTCTGGGTCAAACACGGAGTTATCCTCGCGCGCAAGTCTGAAACAACACCAGTGGTGGCAGTGCGCACCAAGCAGGATATCACAAAGATCAATTAATATAAATGTATATAAAAGAAACCACATAATTCTCTCTCAGGTACTTGATTTTTTAATGTCAGTGTATTATAATGTCAGTGGATCAGTTAGCGCAAATGTACCCTATTTACCCTTTATGACATTATATTATAACAAATATATATCTTATTTGCTACACATAGTATACCGTAACTTAAGAAAAAACAGTATTATACTCTTATCATGTCATCACAGAACCATACTAATTATAATTACAATTGTACTTTTGACAAGAGTATTGTTGCATGCATATTATACTTATATCCTATATGTCTATAATAACATATTAAAAACTACCTATAAAATATTTTACTATAATTCATTACATCCGTTGTATCACAGTGTTGGCATTTTGTACCTCTATCCTACTTGTCCACGCTATAAATCAACCATAAAAAAAAATTGTTTACACTTTTTAAATGCTATTAAATCAATATTTTTTATAAATTACTTCATCAATGGCTAATCTAACTGTCTATTATCAAAATTGCCGTGGACTTAAGACAAAGCTACATACAATCTATATGAATATTCTTTTACACGACTTCGACATTATTGTTATTTCTGAGACTTGGCTACATTCCGATATTTACGATAGTGAGTATATTGACGACAGATACCACGTATACCGTTGTGATAGGAATCGTGCGGTGACAGGACTGCGCGATGGTGGGGGCGTACTGGTGGCTGTGAGGCGAACCCTCAATGCTACACTATGCGCGAGCGCGCCCAGCGCGACTGGCGCGAATGGCGCGACGACGTCCCGTAGCGCGCCACTCCCGCCTTATCCTATTGTTGATCACGTAATAATTGATCTTACTATTGGTGCGCGCCGTTATATTTTTTCTTGTGTATACATACCACCTAACCAAAACAATGATGTATATTCCTCTTACCTCAATTACCTGCAGGAAATTCTCGATTATTATGAAACTAAGTATTGTTATTTGTTTGGCGACTTCAATCTACCATCGCTTGGGTGGGTAAAAACGGGAAGTAATCAAATGGAGCCTACTTTTCTTAACTCATGCACATCTAGTAGAACTTTAGTTAATTTTATGAATCTTATGAATGTTTCCCAGTATAATACATTTCAAAATAAAAAAGACAGAATCTTGGATTTATTTATGACGGATCACAGGGATTGCATGGTATCGAATTCATCACTAGCGCTTGTGCCTGTAGATGAGCACCATCCGCCATTTTACGTAACAATACCTACTCAAAAAACACGTAATATGCCCCACAACTCACGTCCATACCATTATTGCTTTAAGACAGTTGACTATTCGATTATTAATAGTAGTATTTTAAGCACGGACTGGGTCAGCTTATTCCAAAATAAATCGCCTGAAGCCGTGGTTGATATATTTTATGAAACAATATATGGTTTTATACGTATGTACATTGTAACTACAACCACAAAAAATGCCAATTATCCAGTCTGGTTTAACTCTTCCCTGATCCACGTCTTTAAAGATAAAGAAAAAGCATGGATCAAATGGAAGAAGTATGGCAACTTGGCAGATTATGAATTGTTTTCTATGTACCGTAAGCGCTTTAAAAAACAGTCACACCATTGTTATGCTGAATATATGGATAAAGTTGAAGATAGTATCAAAATTAATGTAAAATATTTTTGGAAGCATTTATCAAGCCGTAAAAGTACTAATGGATTTCCTAATAATGTTTTTTACAAAGAAAAATCTGCTATTGACCCCATTGATACTTGCAACCTTTTTTCAAATTACTTCTATAATGTTTTTGAGCCTTCTGAGGGCCTTGATGAATTCGACATAAAAGATGACAGTCATTTAAATCCCGACTCCGACTTAATCATCAGTGACGTAGTTATCTCACCTGAGGATGTTCAAAGGGAATTGAAATGTCTAGATGTTAGCAAGGGCTCAGGTTTAGATAACATTCCCCCAATTTTCCTGAAAAACACGGCTCAAACAATCTACAAATCGGTCAGCATAATAATGAACAACTGTTTACAGAGTGGGTATTTTCCATCTCAGTGGAAGTTGGCTCGCATCGTACCAGTGCATAAGAGTGGATCGAAAAGAAATGTTGAAAACTATAGGCCAATATCAATTCTCCCCGTACTGTCGAAGCTTTTCGAAAGATTAGTGCACAGAGCAATTTACCCAAGTCTGCACAAAATAATAATCCCACAGCAACATGGTTTTGTACAAAAGCGCTCAACAATAACTAATCTATTAGTATATACTTCGAATATCTTTGAAAATTTAGACCAAAATAAACAAACGGACAGCATCTATACTGACTTTCAAAAGGCGTTCGACAGAGTGGATCATAAATTGTTACTTGAAAAACTTGCATTCAATGGTATACGTGGAAATCTTTGGCGCTGGTTTAAATCATACATCACAAAACGCACTCAAAAGGTAGTTATCAATGGATATGAGTCTGCAGCTGTGGTAATAAGTTCAGGGGTCCCGCAAGGATCAATACTAGGACCTTTGATTTTCATCTTATTTATTAATGACATTTATTTATGTTTTCATTACAGTAATTTCCTCTTATACGCTGATGACTTAAAGGTATATAATAACATTAATGATGAAAATGACTGCCTTTGCCTTCAGATGGATCTCGATCGTTTAACTGCTTACTGCAATAAGAATAAATTAAGCCTTAACCTAAAAAAATGTAATTACATATCGTTTACTCGCAAAAAAAAAAATACTCACTATACTTATTCTCTTTCTGACAATGATTTAGAAAGGGTTGACTATATTCGTGACTTGGGAGTTACCTTAGACAAGAAGTTAACCCTTGATACTCATGTCACTAATATTATTAATAAGGCATACAAGATGTATGGCTTCGTAATGCGAACCAGTATTAATTTCAAAAGACCTTTAACTTATCTTCACCTGTACAAATCACTCATACGTTCGCAGTTAGAATATGCTGTTTGTGTGTGGAATCCATTATATAATAAATATATAATGAACCTTGAAGCTGTACAGAAAAAATTTCTACGTAGCATGCACTACAAATGCACGAAAACGCGTCTAAATTATGACAAATTGCTTAAACACTATAATATACTAAACCTAAAGGAAAGACGTGATCAACTTGTAATAAATTTGCTATACGACATATGCAATAATAAATATGACAGTAATGATTTAACAAGAAAATTGTGTTACCGTGTACCCACACGTAATCACGTAAGAACCATCCGTACTAACGAGTTTTTCTCTATACCTAAGTGTCGCACTAATGCTGGTAAACGATCCCCAATGCATAGGATAGTACAGACCTACAATAAAACATTTGCCAATATCGATTTATTTAACACCCGACCTGGTACTTTCAGGAAATTGATTATAGAGAGACTAAAGGCCAATACTGTGACTAACACTAATATTTAATTTAATAAAATACTTGTATATGTGTATGTATGTATGAGTATGTGTGTATGGATATGTGTTTGTAAGGATGTGTATGTGTATGTATATGCTTACAATGCGTACTTTTTCTCTTATCTTATTATATATATATATTCTTTTTTTTCATTTTTGTTTTCCATTGATAGGTTAATACGACCACATGTTTAGTAAGCTGTTAGATAACGGGGTTGACTACACACTTGTTAATATTTTAAGCATCTAATATTGTAAACATTTGTATTTTAGTGTGTAGTTGTTTGTTGTCTCTAATAAAAATAAAAATAAATAAACTAGTTATATCCAAAATTTTCAATTTAAACACTCCCATACATTTACTATGGCCTTCGTAGAGTGGCTTGGGTACTTAATGCAATAATAGAGTGAACGGGTTACGTAAAAAAACTCAAAAGGCTGAAATCAGTTTCTTTCGAGTTATCCCAACTGAGTCGCGTGCCTAAGGGGTGGTAATGTGCTAATGAATAGAGAAGGCAGGCCAGGGCAGGGGTGTCGCGGGGGTGAGGCTTCGAGGGGTGCGTCGTCGGGGGAGGGGGCACCGGGAGCCGGTGGGCGGTGCTCCCCTGGGATTGGTCGCCGCCGGCGCCATCTATTATTCATAAAATAGTTTTTGAGTCGCGCCGCCGGTCGCTTTAACTCGGTTACATCGGATAAGTTAATAAGGATCATGTCACTTTTGATTAGTCCCAACGCGTACCGCTTTTTTACTTTAAACGTGTAACAACGATCAAAGAACCGCCGTAACTTAGTTAGCCGACTGCCCTTATTTCATTTGGGCCGTCGAAAATGACAGCCCGCCCCGTCTGCGTAATTGCGTAAATGTATTAATTTTTAAAATCTATTAACGAATTGCCACCCAGGCGCCCCCTATCGCCCACTCTCAGGTGGGGGTAGATTGAAGTTTTAAAAAGCGTCGGTCGGCTGCTAGTGGATAAAAAAGCGGCTTAAACGAATCTATTAAAAATGTATAAGGCAATTTCCAGCGTTCTGTCGGAATGCGCGGGGCAGCGCGGGGCGGCTCATTAGCGCACAATCACACCGCTCCGCCCGCGATGAGTGATCACCTTTATTAATCTATGTGTTAAGGGTAGGCTTATACGAGACTATCTTAATTTATTTTATAACCGGTCTAGCTTCTTTTAATTTACATGCATTTACGCAATATTACGCTAATTGGACTATAGCTTTATAAGAAAATTGTAACTATATATGATACTTATTTATAGTATAATATATTTAGTTCATTATGTACTTACATGAACTATCGGTACCTAAGCCACTACCTACTGAAGTAATTATTTTATATAAATATTTCCTTATTAAAAACATATAAATGTATGTATGTTACCTACTATCAAAATAGGGAAATATACTCCTTTTATACGGCCAAATCCAGCCAATCTGTCTATGGTCCAAAAGTGTGGCACAAACTTAGATGAACTGTCCCTCGAGTGCAATAGGTGCTTGGCAACTAAATTCAATTTGAGGGTGGTAGACAGTCATGCGGGTACTACAAAGTACCCTACCACTGCTATGGTTTCCTTACGATGTTATTCTTCACCTAAAGCTCAAGCTCGTCGTAGGATTCGAACGCCTTAAAATATTTGCCTTTACTTACCCAGTGAGTAAACACTTTAGTACACAAGTATACTATGATAATATAAAAGTTATGAAAACGTAAAATATTGCATTTATCTAAAGCTAGTTAATCCCCTCGGTTTCGCCCAACTTTTTCCGGTGCACTCAAGCTCAGACCGGACCACTTCCGGCGGACGTGGAATACTTTTTAATTTCCGCCGCCGAGGGATTTTTCTACAGGCACTGATGGCTACTCAATTATTAACATTCAATTAATGAAAATATTTAATGATCTGCGGGAATTTGAATTTAGAGGGTTCCTTAAAAAAGTTTTTTTAATAAATTGGCTCTACAAGTTCAGGTATACTATATAATACTGGCTGTGGTTTTACATACTCACCATATTTATGGAGGTTGATATATAACATGAAAATAACACAAAACAATTTTATTCTTTTTATATTATAATTGTATTTTTTTATTACAGTCATTTACAATGTTTGGCACAAATAAAAGTTGGGGCGATATTTTTTTTTTACCATTAGGGTCTATTATTATTTGTTCCCATAGATTATTTTTAAGAAATAATATTAAACTCCGTATATGGCAGTAAAATGCAATTAATAAAATAATAAAAATAATAATATAATTAATAATATTAAAAAAAAAAAAAATTAAAGACTTTTTATATAATACTAGCTGTTCCCCGCGCTAGTTACGACCGATTGTCAGACCTACCAAATATGCACAAAAAAAATCATAAGAATCGGTCAAGCCGTTTCGGAGGAGTTTGCAGACAAACACTGTGAAACGAGAATTTTATATATTAGATAGATATAGATTACAGTATTTTTAATATAGACTTTTCATAAAACAGACAGATAACGAAATACAAGTTATAAATATTGAACAAACACCGCACATCGAGTAGGTACATAAACAAGTAACGAAATTAATTCGAAGAGTGAATCGCAACGATACAAATTGGTCCAATTAATTCACTCCATTAGCCGCGGGTGGCCTCCACGTCTCGCTTTGTACCATTCGAATCGAAGAACCGTGTTGTTTATGAAACACTAGCTTTCGATCCGTGGTTTTACCCGGGTTCCCGAGAGACCATAATAATATTTTCCTGGGATAAAATGTTTTCTATAATTCCAGAGTATCTAAGTTTCATCTAAATAAGTTCAGCCGTTATCAAGTGATTAAATAAAAATATATGCAGAAACTTTTGCATTTTTAAAACTAGCAAGGCATGCAAGATAGTAGTGAAATGGAAGAGTACTTACGTCCCTATTTTACCCGTTTATGAGTTGAATTTCGGAAAATCCTTTCTTAGTACACCCCTACGTTACAAAAGGAATATACCGTCCAACTTTCGAGTAAACCTGCGTTGATTATCACCCGTCAGTCAGTCAGGATTTTTTTATATAGATACAATAAAGCAATACTCACTCCACTTTGATTTCATTTGACTGTGACGCGATGACGGCAAGTGATAGTGAGTATTATGAACAATTCCAGCTCCTAATGTATAGAATGACATCTTCAAGAATAATGGAAAGAAATGAGCGAGGGTGGGACAGCCCTAGCATTTGTCAATGAATCTATTGCGACGCGGTAGGGTGACCAAGGCGTGAAGTTTAATGAAATAGAATGTATTTTAGTACTGGCTAGATTCGTGGCTTCTTGAGTCTAAGGAAGTTTTAATTGAATTGTCTGACTCTAAAGTCGTTAAGGAATGTTGATTTTGCTGAAATAACGGTACTATTTAGTTATAAGAAAATGTATTTATTTTTTTACAATTAGTTTACGTTTGATAAGTAATTCATTTCACCAAAAGGAGATTATCGTTCGAGTTATATTATTTCATCGTAGAGGTGCTAATAACTTACGAAATTTAACGCACTTAAGCACTTAACGTAGTGTTAAGTTATATGAATTTACTGTTATTCTAGTAATTTATAAATTATTTATAATATACCAATACCAATTATACCTTCAAAAATATACTGTAATAATTCATAATAGCACAAATTGGTTTGATAGTTAATTTCAGTACAAAGTACAAACACAGTTTTATTCTAAACTAGCTTCCGCCCGCGGTTTCACCTGCGTTCCTGAGGGATTTTGTTTTCCCGGGGTAAAAAGTAACCTTCCTCGATAAATGAGCTCCATTCAACACTAATATATATTTTTTTATGTTGTAAACATTGTCGGCAAACAAGCATACAGCCCGCCTGATGGTAAGCAGTTACCGTAGCCTATGAACGCTTGCATTACCAGAGGTATTATTCGCGCGTTGCCGACCCTTCCACCCTCCCCGATGCAGATGAGCTCTGGCGACCTTACTCACGCGCAGGAACACAACTATAAGTTAGGGATGTGACATTGAGTGAAAGAAATCGATTAGGTACTTAATAATCGATTTTTAAGTAATCGATTTTTTCACTCAATGTCACATCTGTGCAGGGTTGACACCTCAAAAATCATCTTGTCACTAGATCCAGTGTAAAATATCACTAGAAGAAAACCCTTAAAAAGATGCAACTATGAAACTATTTTACAAACATACACACAAATGGCGCCGTCTTTTGATCAACTTTTTTATTTTAGTGAACTTACTTCGTATTTTTTCATTCGTCGCACATATGGCGTTGTCTACAAAAATCTATTTAAAAAAAGTGTGAATTATGTAATCGATAATTAAAAATCATTTAATATTATAAAAAAAATCAATGATTAAAAATCGATTATACGAAAAAAATAATCGATTAATATGATAATCGTTTTTTTTCACATCCCTGTTATAAGTTATTTGACTGCGGTATTCTGTAAGATGGTGGTACTTCCCCAGTCGAGCTGCTCTCTGAGCGACATATCGCTATGCTCTACCTCTCTTTAAATAATTATTCAATTTGAACCAGTAGTTCCTGAGATTAGCGCGTTCAACCAACCAAACAAACTCTTCAGCTCTATAATATTAAGTATAGAATATAATTATAGATTTAAACACATTTGCTTTCAATAAAAACTAAACTAAAAAGTTCTAAAACCATGGCCACTCTAAACAATACGGTGTCTCCACCTCATCAATTCTCATGGACATGCGGATCCGTTCGAATTGCTATGATAACAGTAGGGGCGGGGATTTAGCACTCCTAGTGTAATGGCCCGCCGTTTCCGGACAGTACTTTACCAGCGTTTGTTTATATTGCAGGGTAGAATGAATTAAAAGATTTATTTCAATAAATTAACATTTTTCAACCGAAAAATTTAAACATTTTTACCCAGTAATATTACAATTATTTATTTCCAATTTCTAGTTTTATTATTTTGTTAAACATTAATTAAAAAACTACATATTAATAATATTTCAAATATCTTTATTATATTTTGTCATCGTTATTGTAAAAAAAACATTTAAAATAAAAATTAAATGCTATAACTCTTTTGTCTCAACTGTTGACCTTCTCTACTCCTTGTATATTAGTACTCTGTACTCGAGTGTACTTTGCTAAGGTCAAAGTACAGTCGAGTGAACATGGAGAGAAAATGAAGTTATTTTGTTAAAAAAAATAACAAACGTACATGAAGTACTTACTATTTATTTATTTATTTTTATGAAGATTTCCAGCAAATTGATACAATATAATGGACAAATAAAATGACTTAATGCTAATTAAAAATCTCAACCGATCAGTCAGAAATTCCCCTCGGAAATTACTGCAAAAAGCAAAAATCTAAAATATTTACCATAAATACTTATTTATGGTAAATATTTTTGATTTTTGCTTTCATACTTATGAATACTTGGCTACTTATAATTATTTTTATTGCAGACACGAGCTACTCGTACCACCCGGCTATACACGATGATACCTTCGTGCGAAGAAAACAGAGACGCAACCGAACTACTTTCACGTTACAACAGGTAAATAACTAAAAATCTACTACATGTATCTTTTCGATATCCCAATTTGGTCGAAGGTCGTAACCATACAAAGCCTAGAAATCATCTGGCTCTCAAGTAGGTACAGCTCGCTCGTAACCAAACGTTTCCATTACAAAAATATCATACAGATGGTAAAGATAAGTTGATATAAATATTTAAAATTAAGTATTGCAAATAAATACCAAATCAAAATGCAGCCAAATTATTAATTATTAGTATTTAGATTGAATTGACTTTTAATCTGATATATTTACAGCTGGAAGAGTTGGAGACAGCGTTTGCGCAGACGCATTATCCCGATGTGTTCACTCGGGAGGACCTGGCGCTCAAGATCAACCTAACAGAGGCCAGGGTACAGGTTAGTACTATTTATTTTTCTCTGACACTGGAAAAGATCTGCCCTTTGAGACTTTTAAAGAATAGATGAAAACAAAAGCTTTTGTAATTTTGCTTTAACTAGTAATATTTAGTAAGATAAATAAAATACCAAACATAAGCATGTTATCAGAATATACTTACCTAATAGTTTTATAATCGCACCTTCACGTGGCTTTTTATTTCAAGTCACCACAAAATAAAAGTAATCTAAAGGGAAAATCGAATAACTCAACGTTTATCGAAAAACCCATTTCCATACTTATTTTACACGTGAAAATCTTAAGTGCCATTTATTATGCCACAATTTTCGTAATAAAAGTGATCATGCTCGTATGAAATTTTAACGCGGGCGCACTTTTGACGTTTTACGCAATAAAGATATGTTTTACGATGTCTGCCGACGCCGTCGCGCGCCTCGCGCCTCGCGCCTCGCGCCTCGCGCCCGGGCGACGTCGCGTGAATGTTATTGAAGGTGGCAGGGTCCTCGTGTCGGGGACAGACAACATGCCGCTAGTAAATTGTCAACTTTACTGGTTGGAATTAGAATTTGTACATGTTTCAGAATATATGTTAGTCAAATAGTAGTCGTTGTTAATATATAAGTAAGTTAAAATGTGCTATGTGATTAAATATTGTTCAATGTAATAGAATTCATTATTTCATTGATTTGGGTTTAGGATGCTACTATTTAAAAAATCTTGCATATAAATCTATAATTTATTATCAATAAATTACGAGTATAACTAAACTCGAAAACATACAAGAATAGAGCCATGAATTCAAAGACAATGATGTTTTTTTTGTGTATTATTTAACTAATTGTGACTCATCAAAGAACTCATAAATATGTGTCAAAAATCTTGATTGGTTTCTTTTTAAAACCTCTAAAATCTTGTCATATATTAAAGTAACGTTATTACATGGACTAGATACTTTACGCAATGAATCTTATATCAATTTAAAATCACCTCTCAGCTCAAGAGCTTTTACCATTTTCCATAAACTTTTTAGAATGAAATTAGTTTTGCATTTTCCACAGTTCAAACGTAACTTGTAAAATGAAAGTTATTGAGCAATTCAAAGGCTATACGATAGCTGTACAACCGTGTTCAGAAATTTAGCAACCTGAAAATATATTTATATCAGTTACTCTTAGCTAAACTAATATCTGTAGTTAAATTAGTAGCAAGAAAAACTCGATTATTTAATATTTTTATAGCCTTACTACCTGTCCCCAGTGGTTTCACTCGCGTAGCGGTTAAAAAAATTGATGTTGACCGATTCTCAGACCTACCCGATATGCACACAAAATTTCATAAAAATCGGTCGAGCCGTTTCGGAAGAGTATGGTAACTAATATTGTGACACGAGAATTTTATATATTAGATTTGCCTTACTCCTGATTGACAATATATTTAACTTTTCAACCATAAAATATATATGTAGGTTTTGCATTTACATCCAAAACATTATTCATGTTTATTAGCACACGTACGAAAATAACCGGCTATAACCGGTTCGTGAGCCGTGTAGGAGTTGTAGTGACGCCCGGTTTTAGGCAAATTGCTCCGCGCAACCGGGTCTGCTTTATTTATGCCCAAATAAAAATTGCTCAATTCCGCCGGCTGAGCGCACACCCGCGAAAATTTGACGGTTCTGTCGCTTCAGGCCTATGTGAATAGGTTTTATGACCCCAGATGTGAGTAGGTATCTACGGAAATCGGTTGAATGGTTATGTTTGGTTAACGTTAATGGCTCTTAGAAACCGGTTTAGTGGTTATAGGCTTGTTTGAATTTTTTTCTGTTACAAATTATTTGATTTACATAGATGATCCAAAAGATAAGTTGTTCAAATTTATATAAAAATAAGTTAGCAAATTCATTAAAATAAGGATATGCTGGTTCATTAAATACCTACAATAAATTATAACATCTCCAAGAAACTATCAGTGACACACAGAAATGTCAAAGTCGATTCACTTATTCAGTAATATTATGTCCAATCGAGATAACCCATTCACAGACACGTAGTACACTAAGACAATATCAAATTTCGTCCGTCCATCGATTCACTACTCGCTTCCATTAGTTAACTACAGTCTATTGTCAAAATCCACTCTAGTTCGTTGCCAAAACCACCAAAACAGTTGAGAATTGAACGTCTACGTGTCCAGGGGTATGAGGTCTTTGGTGCGTCATTGGATTTCCCTTGAACCTCCTTCCCTTCCATTAACTTTAGTTAGATTTTAAGGGGCGCGGGAGGTCAACCAAAGTTGGTGGTCTGTAACGCATTTAAGTCGCTCATCTCGGAATGGTATTACGGTATGAGGCTGTTACCTCGCCCCACATGGACCGCACCCCCTCTCACACCTTATGACACGTGCTACTGGGATTAAGGGGTGTCGCTATATGAAGGCTTACACGTTCCGGGAGCAATTTCTAGCAATTTTAGGTAGCTCAAATTTCAATATAGGTAATTCGTTGAGTACCTTACTATTTCTGGCGTAATTTTATGGTATGAGTTACAAATCATTGTCAATTTTAGTCAAGAAGTTGAAAGTTTATAAGAAGGCATGAACTTTCCCATTTGTGTGATGATGACTTGAAGTTGATAAAATGTTTATTCCGTTCAGAGTTTTTATTTTTCAGTCGATTTTTGTCGGCCTTTTCCGTGAGGTACAAGGAAAAGGTTGGAAATCCGTCGATGTTGGATTAGGTTAGGTTATGTTGTTACAATCCTCTGTCTTACACTAAACGTCTATGACTTATAATGAAGGTCAAGAAAACCCGTTTAAAAATTACATAGTATATTTTTTCACGTTGAAACGTTATTGTATTGCCAACCCTAAAAGAGCTTGGTAATATAATTGAGTCGGCTTTCAATTTGATTCGCATCCTCATCCAAACGGGAGTGTCGGTGATAATTCGCCCGAAAAATATAAAAAGGAAGCTTTGGGAGCAGCTGTCAGACATATTGGATTACTCGCGGCAGTTGGTAGCGGCGAGACAGCGAGTGCGCTAGCGCTGTCTCTACTGGGCAGATATCTTTTAATATTATCGAGTTTGGATATTTTTATTGGTACAGCCAATTTTAGTTTCAAAAGTCAATATCATTTTATATCGCAACTTTAAATGGCATATTGTTATTTTCTGTACACTTAGTAAATACTAAACTAATATATAATAAACCTTTGTTTGACCACAATCTCACCATGGTAAGTGGTGAGAATGTGGTTGATTTTTGATTTTTACCATCCTATTACCATGCTAAAGTTTCCTCAAAATAAATTTTCTCACCGAGAGCTTAAGCTCATTGTTGGATTCGAAACCACGACTTTTGTCACAGATTTGGACGTTACTGTCACTGTCATTTCGTTAGCGTGCACAGCTGGCGCATAAACCTTCGGTGAAGCAGCACATCAAAATAATATTTCCATAAGAATTTATCATCATATTTATTTAGTCGTGTATTTTTCACAAAGTCTTACATAATACAGAGACGCCAGCAGTATTGTAAAACCAAAAAACTGAAAATTAATTCCCCAATGACTTTGACTGAGAACCCTAGAGCTGCTAAAACAATAGGGTTGTCGAGTAAACAACGCTCAACAAGCGTGTTATAATGATAACAATGCCACTTGAGTTGTCGCGCAGCTAGAGGGCGAGGATTGTTTAAAATAGTGACGGTACGATATTTAAAATTGTGCTCAATAATTTTAATAGAATTTATGATAATTTAGTTTTACAAATTTCTTGTGAGAAATGGATAAGAGGGATGAACTGATAACCTCATTATGGAAGAGTCAGAGATGGCAATGGATATACTTGAGGAAATTATGAAAAAAAAAATTATAAGGAATCAATACCATTTAATCAATAAATAGGTATACACAGATTGACTTGGCTGCCAAAAAACCTTTGCTAACTTTAAGGCATATCTTGCACATCCCTATAATAAATAGGGTTGTTAATAATAACACTTAATTATTGTTTGTTATGTTATTGAAAATAATTGCTACTTAAAATGTTATACATCGAGTGCTATACAGCTTCGTAAAGTGTCTTAAACGATGTTTTGTGTTATAACGTAGCTTGATTAAATAATCAATGCTCTCTTAAAGGATTTTTTTGTGATGAAATTAATTAATTTAAAGAGTAGATATTACTTTTAGTGATAATTAAGGCCGCCCAATGTAACACAATCACTGTAAATTATGTTTTTGTATTACTACTATAATCATATGATGTGGTGTAACAATAAAGTGTTATCCATCTATATTTCTATGAATTTGGTATTGCATCCTTTTTTTATATTGATAGGTTTTGTCTCTGAGTGGTCCCTCGCTAGGCGAACAAACTCTTCAGCTATCTATACTAATATTATAAAGCTGAAGAGTTTGTTTGTTTGAACGCGCTAATCTCAGGAACTACTTACTGGTTTGATTTGAAAAAATATTTCAGTGTTAGCTTATTTATCGAGGAATGCTATAAGCTACTTTTTATTCCGAGAAAACACAAGATCCCTCGGGAACGCGGGTGAAACCGCGGGGCGGAAGCTAGTAAATCATAAGTACAAAGATATAACAAAAAATAATAATATTACAACTTTTACTACATACTTAATGAAGCTACTGAAAGTAATTTGATTTTATGTTTTAGTTCGTCCATTTTGTGATTAGTTTCCTACAAAATGGGTTTGATTTTTTTTTTTACACTCTCACTATGATAAATGATGATGTGACCGAAGGTGGTAAGCACACAAACCCTAGAAGGAAACCGGCTTTCAAATACAGCTGCTGAATAAACTTACAACAGATCCTTAAGTACATTTACTTTCTTCCTAAGTTCATATTATTATGTACTAAATAGTATACCTACGGTACTTTGTGGATGTGTTTAAAAAAAAAGTTACACAAAATATAACAACAATATTTGCTGTGTAATATGTTAACCAATTGCATTCCCTTAGGTGGTAACCCTATCACCGTGTGACAAGCTCTAACGACGCGTCATATCGAACTCACAAATTTGATAAAATATACTGTATTTTATTGTGTGCGTTTTGATTGCAAAGGCTAGGTTACAAAGTTCAGTCAGACTATTTATATTCTAAACAACAATCAATTTTTGAACTATACAGCTTACATACAACATAAATTATTATTTATTTGTACTAATACCTATATAAATAACTATATTTAAATTATTTTATTACTGAATTTTCATGATCCGAATAGTTACGATGGTATCTTTAATTTGTAATGATTTATAATGTATTTATTTAAAAACGTAGGTAATATAGAAATATATTAGTGATCGATTTGGAGGGTTTCGTGACAAAAATATCTCAAATTTAAAAAGCGAACATCAAACTGGAGGATTATCGATGAACAGATACTAATTCAGTAATAATAATTTCTTTTCGTAGAGCCGTAGCAGCTACGAACATGCTACAGAACCGTGTGTTTCAATAAGTCTTCATTTTTACTTTTTGCCACTTGACACGTGGCTCGTGAACACCCCCGCTGTTGGGGACACTCCGCCATTCTCTTTATCAATCATTTTTGTACTGAAATTAAATCAGGGGTAAAAATGAAATATGTCACTTGTGTTGTTTTGATTGGTTCTTTGTAATTTCACTTTGGTAGGTCTAAGTGGCAAGGCTTCAGGCAGTTTTTATTCTGTTTCACTTTGTTTAATATTACGTCGAAAGTATTGAATTGAATCCGAATGATAAATCTAAAAAGGTGATGACAGCTTAGTGTACATTTCATAGGTTCGAGTCGTTAAAAAATCTAGCTTCCAGTGAAGAAAAACATTGTGCTAAAACCATAGTAATCATAACCATAATATATCATGTACATGCATAGTTGGCGATTTTAACCTTGGCTGTATAGACTGGAATTTTAACTCAAAATCTAGTGTTCAAAATTCTAATTATTTAGGCGAATTGCTAATAGATTTTGCATGTGTTAATGATCTTACGCAATGTAATAGAATTGTTAACAAAAATAATAAAATGCTTGACCTTATGTTTACCAACCTGCCACCATGTGAAATAACTGAAGCGACTCATGCTCTTACTAAGATAGATCCTCATCATCCTCCTCTTGAATTCAGTATAGCTAGACAGGGCAATCAAAACTTACGCCAAAACCAAAATTGCGTCAGACGTAATTTTTACCGAGCGGATTATTCTAGTATTCGTAGATACTTAGATAATATTGACTGGCATGAAGAATTAAGTAAACTCAGCTGTGTTGATGACATGGTAGAATTTTTTTATCTACATATAAACTCGGTAATAAAAAAACATGTTCCTTTAAATAAACAAAAAAATGTTAACTACCCGTCATGGTTTAATCAAAATTTAATCAATCTTGTTCATGAAAAAAATAATCTACATAGACGTTACAAAGTTTTCAAAACCCTTTAGACAAAATCTCACTACAATTACTCAATAAAAGATGTTCAAAATTAACAAAATACTGCTACCATCGCTATATTAACGATGTAGAAGATAACATTTCAGCAAACGCTAAAAATTTTTGGACCTTTGTGAAAAGTAAACGAAACAGAAAAAGTGCGTACCCTAATTTCATAACGGATGGTGAAAAAAAAGCAACTGGTGGAGAGGAAATTTGTAATATGTTCGCTGATAGTTTTGCTTCGGTATATACAAAAGACGAAAAAACTCATAATTACAAGATCTCATGTAGCTTCATCGATTCAGTAAGTAAGAGCTGCGATGGCTTCTCAACTTTATTAATAGACAAAGAAGAAATATTTAGGAAGTTAAAAGCACTGGACGTTACAAAGGGTTCGGGACCTGATGAAATCCCTTCAGTTTTTATTCATAACTCTGCTTCATCGTTAATACTGCCTCTCTTTATAATTTTCAATACATCACTCAAGGATGGAAGATTTCCCTCTGCCTGGAAAAAAGCTAAAGTTGTACCTATTCCTAAAGGCGTTGACGACTCGAAAGTGACTGAGTATAGGCCAATATCCATACTTAGTACATTTTCAAAAATTCTTGAATCAATTATATGTCCACATATTCAAAGTTATTTGAAAAAATTCCTTTCCCCCCACCAACATGGATTTGTGAATGGTAGGTCAACTACCACAAAAATTTGTGTGTAACTAAATAGTTACATTTGCGGAGGCCCTTGCGGAAGGAATGGATGACCAAAAACAAATTGACGTTATTTATACTGACTTCAGCAGGGCTTTCGATAAGGTGTCCCATAAGTATCTTTTGGAAAAGCTCTCCATTTATGGGTTCTCTGGTGCTATGTTGCAGTGGTTGCAATCATATCTTACTCATCGTAGTTTTTATGTGGTAGTAAATGGATTCAGCTCAAGGCTTCACAAAGTTTCCTCTGGGGTACCCCAGGGCTCACATGTAGGACCGATCCTTTTTGATCTTTTTGTGAATGATTTGGCGAATTGCTTCAAGCACTCGACTCCATACTTATACGCAGATGATCTTAAGATTTTGAAAACGATAGACACGTATAAAGATGTGTTGCTATTGCAAAGGGACGTGGACACGCTGGTTGTATGGTGCGATAATAATAAAATGCATCTTAATGCGAAGAAATGTTTCCATATCTCCTTTTCACGAAAAACCTTGAATATCGAATCCAAGTACCGTATTCAAAATAGTCCATTGGGTGAGGTAAAGAGCGTGAGGGATCTTGGTGTGGTACTGGATCATAAACTGACGTTCAATTCACATATTGATGCAATATCTAATAAAGCGTCTAAAATGTTAGGCTTTATCATACGCAGCGGTAAATATTTCCGTAGAACAAAAACCAAAATAATACTGTACAACAGTCTCGTCCGAAGTGTCTTAGAATATTGTAGCGTGGTGTGGCGTCCACACTATGCAACTCATGCTTTGCGACTGGAACGTATCCAGAAGAGGTTCATGCGACACCTTGCATACTCTGATAAACTTAGCAAACATTTACCATCATACGAAGAGAAATTGCGTTATTATAGAATGCACTCTCTTTCCGATCGCAGAGAAATGCTGGACCTAGTTTTCTTACATAAACTGTTTAATAACGTAATTGACTGCCCTCAACTATTGCAAAAGTTTAATTTTAGAGCCCCCGTAAGATTCCCTCGCAATAAAGTGACACCTCTAGCGCCACCTTGTCGGCGAACTGTCTTTGGTGCCAACTCACCGATTCCACGCATTTGCAGATTATTATTGCGTTTCATTATACATGCAGACTCTATTGGAAAATTTCGTAAGATACTGTTTGAATGTTTTAGTCTAGGAAGCGGATAATTACCGAAAATGTCATTTGTTTCTGTGTTTAATCTTTATCAGTAACTATTTTTTTTGTTTTTTTTTATGTTTAATTTCAAGCTTAAGTGCTTTTTATACTGTAATTTTATTTTTTAATTATCATATTACTTTTTTTTTGTGTGCATGTGGTGTTTACCTTAAATTGTTGTACATTCACAAATGAAATGTTAGTTCTAAGATAGCCTAAGTAATAATGTAACAACAACTGGTAGACCATGAAATAAAATAAAATAGCAAGGTGGTAGGTAGTTTGTTATACTGGCAAATTTTTATCTCGCGAAATATTTAGGGTTTATTTATTTTAATAATTAAACAAAATAAATAAAAAAGTAGAAATTAGGAGCAAAATTCTAATTCTTTGATATATTAATTACACTAGGTCGTGAAATAGGATTATTTCATATTCATTAGACATCAAATCAACCTTTTGAAGACCGCTTGTTAGTTAAATTTCCAAATATTAAATTAATTTAGCAAGCTAATAAACTTTACAACAGCAGACAGATGACTTAATCTCGCTCATTTTCCATCAACATAGTAGGTAAACTGTCATAACATGGTGGGTGACGGGTAAGCCCCCGCAGACTCGGTATGATCCAAAAGATAATTTGCCAGTAAATAAGTTATCCACGATACATCTTCCATTTTGCGCGAATTACACCACTCTCGACGTTGAATCTAATTATTTACGTTGATGTTGAAGGATATAATTTAGTGGAGGTGGTATTTGTAAATATTATAACGAAACATAAGGATATGTTAGCTTAATGCTAGTGGCTTTAAATACCGTGGCAGAGGACGTGAATTCGAATCCTACAAGCTAAGCTTCCTGTTGTATGAGATTATAGACAACCACAAGCTTAGAGATAGTAAAAAATAAATAAAAGTGGTGTTATGTTAGTACACTGAGCACTCAAATTAATTTAAATGTATCGTCTCTGGATATCAAATAATCTAGTTAAAAACTAGTTACGTTACTTGTACCTAATACATGATATAGTCACGTATAACTATAACTCAGAGGAAAAACTTATTGGCTACGACAGTACCTAGATATTTAGAATATGTATATCTTGTTTGGATAAAAAAAAAAAAAAAAACAATATTTACTTTCACACACAATGCTTTTATTTTAATCAAATAAAATATCTACTAAAAGCCATATCAAAACATTATAGTATCTCAGTTTGAAAAGCTAAGAAGCTCTTCGGGTCTTAGTCGAGATAACGGAAGATTTGCCGGATCCCAAGTGTCGGTGGAGAGGAGGGAGCGAGGGGAGGCAATTTTCCCTTAATCATGTGATGAAAAACTTAACGCTCTAACTTTACTCTAACCCTAATACTCATAGGTTTAAGCTTATTAGTGTCTGTTTGTACATCATTATGTTATACTAGTGACCCACCCCGGCTTTGCACGGGAGCAATTTATATACACAAACTTTTTCGTTTATCGTTCTTTCTATTAGTGAAAACTGTATCAAAATCCGTTGCGTGGTTTAGAAGAAGTAAGCGGCGAAACAGATTTACACAACATTCTATAACAATATTCATTCCAGGTTATGATCTATCTATGTGACAAGTTTCATTCTAATCCATTGATTGTTGTCGGTGTGATTGAGTTACAGACAATAGACATCCACACAAAAATAGTTTTTCGCATTTATAATATTAATAGCATAAATATTAACAAAATGGCTAAAGCTGTTGCGTAATCTCACTTCTACGAAACTCAAAATACTAAGCATCAACTAATGAGCTTTAAAGTTAAACGAAATGTACTGTTTACTCTATTTATTCGGAGTGTGTATGAATGTTTAAAAAGTTTGGTTGAATTAATGAGCCCCGCGCACACGGTCACAGCTCCATTAGGGTATTTTAATAAACTCTCCGTGTCAGGCCAGTCGCCGCGTGTACGAGGCTTTATGTGTTAACTAAAGTTTTAACGCGATGACTTATAAACTTAATTTAAATTTACACGGAATATGGCAAGGAAAATTCGTGCTTTGGAATTTAAATGGAGATTCAGAACGAATAAGCTGATTTGCGAAATGGAATAGTATTCTGGATAAGGGGTTTATCTAGACTCGTTTGTCCATTGCTATTATGATAGTCAAAGTCATTTATTCAGTTTAGGCCCCAGGAGGCATAAGTGAAGGCGAAGGCTACTGAAGTTACCACCGGTTTTGTAGTCAGCGTCCAAATGAGAAAAACCGGCAATAAACTCTGTAGGGTTACAATTATTTTTGTTTTGGACAATCTGACTGTTTATTTACATATTTATAAAGTTACTAACTTCCACCCCGCGATCTCACCTGCGTTACCGGGGTAAAAAGTATCCAACGTGAATCTAAAACACATTAATTAGTCTGCTGAATTTCATCCAAATCCGATCAACCTCTTTGGAGTTGAGTAACAAACATACATACAAACACAATCTATATATCAATATTACATTGATATATAATAATCTATATACTTAGTAGGATTATGGTATGTATTTGCTTGTAAATTTTTTGTTCTTAAAATAACATTTTAATGTTTCTACAACTTCATATTGGGTCATAACTTAACAACTTAAGTTAGAAAAAAGCTTTAGCTTGAATAAACGAGGACAGTCTGAACATTTTTTTTTTTAAGCTCGCATCAAAACAATTTCAATAATCTCCATGAAACAGAAATCATTACCTCAACGCATTAACCCCGTACCCTTAACCTGTCACTCAAGAACATGTCGCGAAAACATTCCCCGCTTCTTAAACAGTTTCTCCTGGTTTTCTTAATATATTTTCATCAGTCGTTAACGTTAACTTTCACGTTAACTCCACGTATGAAGTGTTTTAAAACATTACCGCGCGCTGACATAATTAAGGTGTGCGAGATAACTTTTAAGAAGCGATGTATGTTTTTAACTTTTAAGTTATGATGTGCTCTTCGGGTGGGGAGTTTGTGAGGCAAATGAAGTTAATTTACTGAACGTTTTATGTTAAGTGCTGGTAAAATTTAAATTGAGTTTGCTCACTATGTTAAATAATATGTAAGTCAGAAAATATTTTTTTATTTCTATGATTTTTTAAGGCGTATGGTACACCTGTCAAAAAGTCAATCTGAGGTAATTAGCAAAAAAGTGTCAAAGTGTCACATTTGTTATTACCATTACTACCGATATTTTGCTGATTACATTATTTGATGGTTGATTGATTTATAATGTTTCTATAGAGAGGAATTATGTAAAACTAGCTTCCGCCCCGCGGTTTCACCCGCGGTCCCGAGGTTACTTATGTTTTCCCGGGGTAAATAGTAGCCTATGTGTTAATTCAGACTATAATCTATCTCTGTGCCAAATTTCATCTGGATCCATTCAGCCGTTCTGGAGTGATTGAGTAACAAACATCCATCCATCCATCCAAATTTATTAATTTACACATTTATAATATTAACTTAGTAGGATTACTGACAGAAACAAATATAAAGTTGTAGTTTTCTAAACGTTTGTATTGACTCTTTTATCCCAATAAATATCATGTCGGCTTTTGTTTGACCCAAAAAATCAATTTTAGGCTAATTTGACCAGAATTTTATGATAAGTGGTGATGTGGCCGAAAATGATAAGCATACAAAGCCTAGATGGAGCTGGCTCTCACACTGGTAGGTGTTTGGCGACAGATTTTTAACTTAAGGGTGGTAGCCATCCAATCGGGTACTACAAAGTACTCTAACATCGTACTATGGTTTTCTCACGATGTTTTCCTTCACCGATAACTCACAATGAATTATCATCGCTTAAATTGGCAACAAACCCCAAAAAATCACCATTATTATAAAATGAAACATGAGAACAAAGGAAGCAATTAACCGACCACCCGCTAAAGTGCTATTACCTATTTCACACTCGCACCAAACAATATTTGTTATTATTTAACCCGAGCGCACACTCAACAAATGCAAACAATCATCTTACTATAGGTAATTACTGCGCCCCTACTGTGCAACACCCCTTATAATGAGACTATCAAACGACCAGACTCTTCAGACCTTTGCCGATTCATTATTAACCATATTTTGTTAGCATTATGTTAGTATTCAAAAGGGCGAGGGAGGCCAGCTAATGATGGACGTTTGTAAGTAAAAGTGACAAAGTCGCATGTTAACATGTGTTATTTGAAGGTTACAACTTTGTCATTATGGGGTGAATTTAGTTAACGTTTGATGTTTATGATCGAGTATTTATATATCACTAGCTTTTTTCCGTGGTTTCACCCGCGTTCCCGGGATAAAAAATAACCTATAACCATCCTCAAGAATTGGGCTATCAAATGCAAAAGTATTTTTTCAAAATCCGACTGGTAGTTCCAGAGATTAGTCCTTTCAAACAAACAAACAAAACAACTCTTCAGCTTTATTAGATTAAGTGTAGATTAAATATAGTATTCAATACAATACTCTTAAATTCTAATGAAAATTATTTAGCATTTTAACATTTCTTGATAATTAAATGCAAAATATTTTAAGAGCTTATAGAATATATGTAAATAAATTGGTGATTTGAAAAGATAATTACAAATTGTGAATTATTCATTTTAACATACACGTGCTATTTAATGTTTTGCAAGAAGTATTTGGGTCTGTTTTAATCCTAACCACTTTGAGACCTGTTTAAGCCTTAGAGGAAAAATATGTCTATATTAATTTATCCTATCAAAAGTTAGGCTGAATCTATTGACTGTACATTTTCTTTTGTACTCTTATCGTAGTGAAAAATAGAGAAGTAATAACATTTAAAATATGTTTTTAATATTGATAAAAAGTTGAAATACTTTAAAAAAATTCTATTCTATCTTCATCACAATAATATCACTTAAAAACAACACCAAAAACCACCCCTCTAAAACAATAAATGGCAAAAAATCACCAACATTACATCACAAAGGGGTGGGGAAGAGGGGTGATCCTCTCAACACGTTCAAATATTAATACTACCCTCGTAAGAGATAAAAACTATTAGGGCGCACGTCGGATTATGGGCAGATTATTATTTTAACGAAATTACCTTATGATCGTTAAGGGACTTACTGAAGCTGGGTTTCGGGCTCTGCCAAAGATTAAGTCTATTCTCGAAGTTGGATTTATACCTATTTTATCATCAATATATAAAATATTATAAGTATTATATTATTATAATAATTTAATCCAAGCCATTGTTAATTATTATAGATATTCAATAATCTTTATTCTAATATTAGCTTTCTGGCCCCGATAAGGATTGAATTACGGATATACCCTGCATCACTTAGAAGGGATTTTCTAAACCAGTGAATGTCTAGGTTAATGATAACTCCAAGAGCGAAGATCACCAAACCCGTTGTTAGTAGGATATTCGTTATTTCTATATGGGATTCGGTTGTAGAGTTACTGCCTCCCGCAGTATTTTGAGCGATTATGACCTCCTTGTCGTCAGTTTTTGAGTAGGATTTTCCCATTTTTCGGTAGACGTTGGTACAGTTCAACCACACAAACGATGATAATCGTAGACGTCTTTTTAAACAGTGCAACTAAATGCATCGAGGCACACAGGAATCCGCTGAATCGCTAGATTCGCCCGCGACCCGACACCCGATTCCGTCGCGTCGCGGCGCCTGCGCATGGCAGGGTCGCCATGAAGTGCCCGGATAGCGGGATGACAGTAATGAAAGACGTGTATGCGCAACGAGTAATTTATTACGACTGCTCTTAATCCTAATTACATATAGAATGCATAAACTGCATACCACACTACAATATAAAGAATCTGTTAGCCAAATTTGATGTTTCTAACCCCAACGATAGGCTGTGAGTTGACAGATCATGCAGTCAGTCAGTCAGGACAAATCCTAATAACTTTATTCTAATACATATAGGTACAAGTAGATTGTACCCGGATTGTATTGCTATTGAGTACCAAGATAGATACTGTTGAGGAGTTGACATACTCAAAATGGAGAACACCATACATTTTTATGTTAAATAAACACGACTGTGTATAATAAAAAAAAATACATAATAAAATTATTAATAATAATATTACAAAATCCTTTATTTTTAATAATTTTCAAACGTCGCTTCTATTTTTTTTTTATCGCAGCAAGATTTCGTAGCACTCCAACCAACAGAAGGCTTATTAAAAGTATATTGCGAAAATTGCAGTGCAAATGTGGCCCTGTCGTTATTCACTAACCAGCTTATAATGCCCATTTTAAAATGATCTCACACTACCTTAAAATTACTTCAAAACTGAGTTCTCCTAAATTGGACGCAATAATGCTAGCACCAATGTAACTTGATCTGTCGTAGCAAACTCTTTTGTTTATGGAACAGGTCTATTATCCTGGGCGTTGGTCTCACCCTAATTGTACCAAATGATTTGTAATCTTACGTCGAGAAATAAAATAGGGTGGTAATGATGTACCATTGAGTAATGTAGAGTTGACAGTTTTTGTATTACCCAAGGATTATCTAGGTTTACAAATTTTATGTGTTTTTTGGAATAGGGGAAAAAATGTTTCAATATTTTTATGATGAAAATGTAAATGCACATATCATATTTATACTTACTATGTACTTGACACTACGTGAGTTTTTTTAACTTTAGTTTTCGCTAGCTTCTGCCCCGCGGTTTTACTCGCGTTTTTGAAAGATCTACTGCTTTTCCAGGATAATATTTTATACCTACCCAGGATTTTACTTACCTTGAATATGATATAAATTATACCATGGTATAATCGATATTATTATATTTATTATGCAACGAGATTAAGTAACAAATATACGTACAAACATTTTAAATAAAAATATTTAACATGGTGGCGCGGACTTATGAATACTAAAAAAATATATACGCGACGAATTGAGAACCTTCTCCGTTTTTTCGTCGGTTAAAAATAAATTACTTTATCTGTAATATTGATATGTTAGAATAAATACTTTCCAGTTTCTTTTTATTTTATTTTTTTATTTTAGACCCGATTTTTCAACGGTTTTTTGTTAACATCTAGTTGTTGATTTAAAACAGTTTTTGTATGGACTTCGTCAGAAGAATAATTTAGGTTTATCCAGCTATTAAAAATTAGACCATAAATAATAGTGACAAGTTTCAACAGATCTCAGTCAGTCTTTTGTTAACAGGTATGGTTCCAAAACCGGCGGGCAAAATGGCGAAAAGCAGAGAGATTAAAAGAAGAGCAGAGGAAACGGGAGGGGGCTGAAGTACTTGCCAAGAGAGATCCAACTGATGATAAGGTATATCTAGATACATTCACATGTTTACTACATATAGACAGAGAGTGAGTGATTGAAAATCACTCGATTGAAATCGGCTCTAAATGAGATAAAATCTACATTTATCGTCGACTTTACAGCTTTTAAATTGCCACAGCGCCATGAAAACATCACACACGCATATCACCACAGCGTAAAAAACGTACAGTGGTACAACGCATTTGAAGGCATGCAAAATGCCGCTTTTGTGTAGGCAATCGTCATTCCTACATTGTATACCAAGCGAGTGTATGGCAGCTTGGGCTCGCTACCGCCCCCCTCTCACCCCGCAAGCCCCGCACGATTGCTCTGTCTAGACGTGTCCGTTGGCCGACTGTAAGAGTTACATAGACTGTGATATCACAAAGTTTATTTTCTATCCAGGGTTCATCGGAATGCGGTATGTCCCGGGGCTCGGCGGAAGCGTCTCCCGTGTCAGCGACAGCGTCTCCCCGTGGTTCCCCGCCCGTAACGCCTGGCTCGCCGCGTCGTTCGCCGATCCGTTCACCGCGCCGCTCGCCGAACAGGTCGCCTAGACAGGAGAGGTAGACCTTTCAAAAGTATATGAGGAATATATTTTGAAACGTGTACGTCTGAATGTATGAGAATTAATGTTGTTTTGTAAGAATTTGTGTTTAAAAATTATGAAGGCAATTTCGATATAGGAACATAATGTGTACAAATGCGTAGATATTTTTTATTTTTCATTCATTGCCTTTACAAGTGTGTTTAAATTATCAGCTTATAATAATTATTGGTTAGAGTTTGAGGCCTGTTTGTGTAGACTAACTATCTGAGATACTGGAAAATGTTTGCATTTTTTACATGGCTAAACTATACTACATGTAAAGAACTTAATTTTTCGAAATACTATATAATTAAGTAAATTAGCAATTAAAATGTATGTATATTTCATCTACAGATCTGAAACGAGCTGTCCATCACCAGCGCCGTCAGTAGGCAGCGCTGGCTCAAGAGACGCGTCGGCAGACACGCGCCCTCCACATCACATCTTCTCGCCTTTTGACCAGTAAGTCCTAAATTAATCCTTCTACAGTTTATATAATTATGTGTAAAAACGATCAAAGTATTATTATTATTTTTTAAAAGGTACGTCTGTCGTAAATAAAAAAAAGAGTGCGCAGTGTCATATCCAGTGTCAGAACCTGTACATTCCGAAGGCTACCTTTTTTACTTTGAACTAGGGGGGCTAAAAAGGAAGCTCGAGTAATATTGCTAATGCAATTCCTTTTTTCCAAATTTACGGTAGATCTTATGCAATTCATTAATCGCGCAGTCGCGGTACATCACAGGTTAATAAATTAAATTGTACATACATATTGGAATTACTTTGAATCTGCCGAAAATTCGAAAAATTCATTGCAATAGCAATATTGCGCGACCATTTTAGGGGGCCAGATCATCACTTACCATATTGTGATTAAGGTCTTCAGGCTTATTCAAATGAAAAAAATAATAATAACAATTTGTTTTATAATGGCTATATCTTATTATGTAACGTACGTCACGACTCAATAATAAATTAAACTGATCAAAATCATGTTGTGAACTTAGGAAATTTTATGAAGTAGGCGCCAGTGCGACTTGACCTCTATTATTGTTAATTTATTAGAATTATAATGCGTCTATCATACTTATACGTCAGAGGAGAGTGAGACAAAAAATATTTAATTTTAGATCACCAAAACATTAATTTCAACATTATTATTTTGTAATGTAAAATTCGGTAAATCCTTACTAATATTATAAGTAAAAGGGAAAGTAAACCTATCTATCTGCTTGTCTAATTTTGACGGCTAAACTACAAAAAAATTAAGATGAAAACTGATGATAATGAGGTGGACATGTTACTTTTTATCCCGGAATCGCGAGTGTAACTGCGGGAGCAGCTAGTATTAATATTTTTTATATTAGACATGATTATTTTTAATCACAATTACAGGAACATTTTAGATTTTATATCACTCGCGTATAGCTCATCAAGTCAATAGAGTTTTATTCGCACATTATGACTTTATGCATCTAAGCGTAACTAAATCTAATGCCTCTAAAGTTCATTTAGTTTATTACGAATATTTCATTACTGAATCATACTCAATTCAGTTGGAATGACGTCATATACATAGGTCTCATTCACAGTGAACTACTTTCCTACTCTATTTTACTACTCTATTCTATTAGCTGAAACTAGTGCAACTCTTTCAAGTTTAGATTGGGGCTATCTCATGATTTTTCTAATAGCAATAAATATATTGGATGGCATTTAAATAAGACGTTTCCGATGAGTGTTTAGTATGAGCTTTTGACGCAAATAAATTCAATATCTAAGTCAAAGCCGTTTATTCAGTTTAGGCCCTAGGTGGACCCTATATTTCAATTTACTTATGGGAGAAGTTAGTTTCGTGTGTATTCCGCGAGAAACCCAATAAGCTTTGCTGATATCAAAATATCGTAGTAGACGCGCACGCTATGCGCACGCTTATTTCGATAGCAATGCTGTACCGTACCGTACCAAACCTTTTTGGATACTAAAATGCGTTTAGACAGGTTTATACAGCGCAATTATTTTTATAAAAAAAACTTATAGGTATGGTATTTCTGATTCTATTTCATTTAAGATTTATATGTTTTAAATAATCTATTTCTTATAAGTATGTTAAAATTATTATGTTTTAATTAAAAGCCATATAATACGTTGAAATTATAAGAAAGTTTAGAAACAATATAATTAATTCTTCAAGACAGTATGTCTGCCAGTGTGAACTATCCCTACCCGTTGGTAGAGTTATGATGAAGATGAGTAAGTAACTACAATTACTCGATTAAGGCTACGTCCCCACTAATGAACGATAATTATATTGCGCGCGCAACTGTGCTCTCAACACACTTTGATATTAAGATGACGCTCTTAGTTATAAAAGTTAGTTTAGTTAGTGGCTTGATTGTAGTAAATGTATGTAATACAATCTTCATTTAATATAAATAGTATGTTTGTATACTTACTATGGGTTTAAGTAGACACCTTAAAGCCAGAAATTTTAAAAACATATTATATATACAATTCACTGGGGTACACTTATCTTCTGTATTTGTGTGTATATAAAAGGAAAAGGTGACTGACTGACTGATCTATCAACGCACGGTTCAAACCACTCGACGGCTCGTGCTAAAATTTGGCATACAGATAGCTATTGATATTATTATATGATGTATCCGCTAAGAAAGGATTTTTGAAAATTCCACCACTAAGGGGGTAAAATAGGGGCTCGCGGGTAAAACAGCGGGACGGAAGGCTAGTGTCGTGTAAATTCATTGTTTCCGTACAATCTAGCTTGCTCGCAAATAGACCAGGACAAGTCAGAGTGTGTGCGTTTTGAGAACTTATTTTGCGCAATTTTATGTTGCAATGTTTTAAGATTACAATTAAATTTACTTATATTAGCGTCACGCTATGGTGGCTATTTTGACATAAGGTAGACATAACTTATGTCAAAACGGTAGAGATACGTGTCTTGTTATGCTTTTCACTTTTTGGTACATGTACGGATAATGGCTGTGAAAATAAGTTTAGTAAAAGATGTTAAAGTTCCCTGAATACAGAGTCAAAAACTAAATTAATTATGACGATATAAAAGTACATTTTCTTACAAAGAGAGCCCAATTATCACTATCAACATAGTGAAAATCAAGCTTCAGTGAAATTAACCTTGGCATTAATTATTTTGATTAACCGTTCTTAACCGATCGGCAAAGTTAAGCAATGTTCAGTCTGGCCGGTACCTGGATGGGTGACCGCCTAGTGGTATTTCATCTTGAGCGTTTCCGTGCTTCGGAAGGTTACGTGCCTTCCTTTGGTCCCGGTTATCACTTAATTGTGATAGTCGTTAAGCTAGTTGGAGACCTCCTAGGTGGCCTGACAACTCCAACAGTAAGTTGACCACTAGCCTACCTCCACCAATCCGCAGTGGGCACGCGTGGTGGAGTATTTGCCCATTCCCCTTTCACCCTTATTCGTGAAAGGAGGCCTGTGCTCAGCAGTGGGCAGATATAGGCTGTAATTATTAATGCTATAGTTTATTTTTAGTGACGTTGAACACCACAGCCTGTGCCACAGCGAAGGTCGAGAGTTTGAATTTAACAATAAACAAGGTTTGGGCAAAATATTGTGAGGACACCAAAGCACCGTGTTATAATCCACCTGCTGGTATATTTCAGTAGTTGCACTTAGTAGCCAGTTTTGTATCGTCATCATCATCATCATCTCAGCCGCAAGACGTCCACAGCTGGACATGGGCCTCCTTTAAGGATCTCCAATAGGACCGCTCTTGTGCGGCCTGCATCCAACGTTTTCTGACGAACTTTACAAGGTTGTCCGTCCGCCTTGTAAGTGGATGTCTTACGCTGCGCTTGCCGGACCGTAGTCTCCACTCCAGAACTTTCGGCTCCATCGGCATATTTTTAATTATATATTCATATAAAAATTTGATTAAGCTCCGAATTAACCTGGGAGTCTAGACAAAATGGATGTCTGACTACACCATCATCAGACTATGAATATTTAGAAATATTTACAGAATTTTGTCGATGTGTACCGACCCTTAAGTCTAGTCATCTGTCAAAAAATTTGATTGATATTGATATATTAGATGTCAATTTAAATGAAGCTTGTTCTTGATATCTGGTATTCAGGTCACATTCAATGATTGTTAGGTATTTACAAAGTGTTCGCCGATACGACGACGCCGCGACGTGTCAATATAGTCGTTACTGCAATTCGATTGTTGAGGTCGTTTGAATTTATTTTAATTATTTGTTTAATGTTGCTATGGAGCTATTAGGAGTGGAGTGGTTTGATAGGGAACTTGTTTGTGAGAGTGACCACTTTCTTATTTGTATCGTTCGAACGAATATCGGCGATAATCGGCTTTGGCCAGAAATCAACCATCGGTCAGACACTAATTATTTATTTAATATTTATATATAACAAACATATAAGCAACGAAGAGCAGTATTTAAAAGAATATATACTGAAGGCATGGATGAATGTATTTCTGAATTTATGATAGCTACGTTTGGAAATTCTAGACTTTTTTAAGGAATGAATAAGTTTATTATCTATTGATATTATATGTATGTATACACATATACATAGTTTATTTACACAATTTTTATTTTACATAATTAGTCATTTTAAAGTTAGTCTTTAATCCTAACTAATATTATAAATGCGAAAGTGAGTTTGTTTGTATATTTGTTTGTTTGTTACCTTTTCACGCTTAAACTGCTGAACCGATCGCGATGAAATTTGGTATGCAGATAGCCTATGGTATGGAGAAGAACATAGGCTAATTTTTAACCCGGGAAAACATAAGATCCCTGGGGAACGCGCCTGAATTTCGTTTTGATATTTATCTAAGTTAAACTTTTTTTTTAAAAATTTCATATGTAGGCCTATAAAAATTAAAACCACAATATAGTTAGTGACGATGTGGCCGAAGGTGGTAAGCACGCAAAGCCTCAAGTGCTGCAGCCGGAACATGTGGCGAACGATTATCAACGTGAGTGTGGTAACCACTTATGATGTTTTTCTCCATTGAAACCTCAAGTTCATTATAGGATCTGAACCCACGTATTCGACGCCATTACCACTATTTTGTCACCAAATATGATGTATGTCATAATTAATCTAAAAGTTTTGTAATCGAGTTTGAAACATCTCAAACTTGGCTTTCACATTGAGAGTTCGCCGACACCGTCTAAGTTACTGGAAAGATTCACTTTAATCGAATCGGAGGGGAGTTTAATTGTCAATAATAACGATCGAGGTTAACTTGGTTCCACTTGATAAATTAACTTTTCAACTTCACGTTTTAATTTGTTACAAGTCGATTAATCTAATTTTGTTTTCTGAATCGCATTTACGTAGGAGTTTACAGTATGTAAGTAAAGTAATTTTAGTATTTAATATATAGATATGTAATACTAAGTTATTGTTACATATAATAAAAATATAGTTAAAATAAATTATGCAAGACTGAGATAGCTATAAAAAGATTTAGAGATTAGTATTTTTTTTTTAATATTGCCCTCTTCCCAATAATTTGGTGTCGACGCAATACGTAGGTACTGTCCATCCGATCCTTCTAATCGTCAATTCAGTCATATCTGTATTCAATCCCTTCTTACTAATTCTTCCAACTCTTTTTTTAATGTTCTAGATTACGACTTTATGATATTTTTGCATAATTACTGAATAAAGGTAAAAAAACCTAATCATTATTTAAATCAATAAAGAAAAATTACCATCACAAATCAACATAATTTTCAACGCAAATAAATTGTACTATAAATATAAACAACAGACAGACAAACAGGAGTTGCCAAGCTTGTAAAATGGTGTCGCATCCGGTCAGAGAGGAAGTGCCGTTAATGCGATATGTTGCCGACAGCTTGGCTTATAACGCCTACGAGTTATCGCCCTGAGATAAGTTGGGCTTGTTGTTTTGACTTTGGCTTTGGAATTGAGGTCATACTTTTGATAAGAATTGTTATAATTTGCCAAATTTTTGCCAGTTCGGAATTGTCAGACTCTAGTGCCCGGTTTGGAAGGTTGTTTTTTGTGAAGAGCCAGCAATTAACGTAATTATTTGTTTTAAAATACATTAAATAGTCATGTATAAACATAAAAAACGGCGAGAATGAGCAATTCTGTGATACAAAATCTATTCATCAAAAAGACATCAACGCGCAAAAATAATTAGCTTTTTTCTGGTACATCACAGTAAATACATTTCTTTATCATGGAAAAAAGAAGTAATAGAAACCTAAAATATTATTAACGAACTATAAGTTTGTATGTCACTGACCTTTTGGTACTGTGACCCTAATAACAATACATTCACTCCTTGTGCGCTATCACTTACAATAACGGCTATTATTTGAATTTCGAACGCGAGAGAGACGGGCGACGCGTGCGCCAACGATCAATTATTTAGTATTGAGTCACGGAATACTAATAGTAAAGGTGGCACAGTATAAATGGCCTGTCATATTCACTTCCAGATTTTGTGGGTTTATTTATCATTTTTGTTCACATTATTATTATTTACACAATACGATTTTTTTTTATTCCACATTGCCGGCAAACAAGCATACGGCCCACCTGATGGTAAGCGGTCACCGTAGCCTATGAACGCTTACAACACTAGACGTATCATACGCGCGTTGCCGACCCTTCCCCCCTCCCCGATGAGCTCTGGTGACCTTACTCACGCGCAGGAACACAACTATAAGTTTTTTGGCTGCAGTATTCTGCGGGTAAGGTGGATGTACTTCCCAGTCAAGCTGCTCTTTGAGCGACATATCGCTATGATGTACCAATTTTAATCTCAAGTTAATTTTATTTAAATAAATTACCTAAGTTACCCCTTTGGCTGTAGAAAATACCTACAAATATTTACAAAGCACTGCCTCAGACGGCGCAAATATATTAATATACAAGTTACATGTACAATTAAGCCATTTGGGGTTGAAACGCTGGATCCGTGGGGGGGGGGGGTGCATCTCTGACGTAATAAGTTGTCAAAGTCAAAGCCATTTATTCAGTTTAGGCCCTAGGAGGGCACTTATGAACGTCAAAACTACTGAAGTTACCACCGATTTGGAAGTCGCCTTCAACTGAGAAGAACCGGCAAGAAACTCAGCAAGGTTACATTTTTTATATATTTTGTTTTTTTTGGACAATCTGACAATGTTGGGTTTTTTTCCATTAAATGTTTAGCAATTTTTAAAGAAATATAATACACATAGAAACCAAAAAATGAAAAAAAAATTATAACAAGAATTAAGGAATTAGAATTGCCATCCAATGCTACCTCTTATTTTTTAACATTATTTGGTTAACTATAAATTGGCAATTATATAAATTACTTACGATGTTTGTCTATTTAACTACCTCTAAGTAATGTATACGTACGTCCACCACACGAATGCCGCCTCCATCCCTCCACGACTCCTCTCTCAATTACAGAACTCTATTTATTCACACGAGCTATGAATTATCATAATAAATGTAACAACGTCTGCGAGGCGCGCCGTCAATTGCACGAAATTTGTTCCTTGCTTATTCATTATACTTTGAATCATATATTTTTGTTGTGCTAAATTGTAATTGATCATTGAGTACCTTTATGTGATTGCTAATTTTTGGGAAATGGCTGAAATTATCGTTTTATATCGTCATAAGGCAAGTAGGCAGAGTGAAATTGTGGTCAAACACAAGCAAAAAAAAAACAAAATACGCAAATAAACAGAAATTAAAAATACTTTAGAATAGCGGATAAAAGAAATAGGTGACAATGAGGCGAGAGTAGGAAGGAGTTGTTTTTTCTGTACCATGATTAAATAATTGATTTAGGTACTAAAAAGTTATTTCATTCTTTTAAAGAACTATGATTTGCGAAAAAAAATACTCAGTAATTTTAAAGCAGATGCATTAATCAACATGACGGAATGTTTACTCACGTATTTTTTCACGTATATGATTATACCCTGATACTTATGTGAATAGTAATTAATCAATTGAACATAGCATGATATTTATTTTATTGAGAAATCTTAAGTTACTCTTCAATCTACGTGACGAAAACAAATAGAGATATTTTTTCTTACTTTCACAATAAACATCTCACTCATTCATTACGCATGCGTGCGGTCAATTCATTAAATATAATTTTGAGTGGCGGCAACATCGTAAAATGTAATTAAAGGCGTCGATTAAAACAACATTAAGGCTGCGCACACAATTGTTAGTGTAATGAACCCGTGGCAGTTTCGCGCGGCAACCCTTGCCGAGGCGGCGGCGCGCGGTGGTGCCCGCATTCGGCCTAATTGTCCACATTAATATGACAAATAGATTTACATCGGCCTGTTGTACCCCGCTACAATACACTGGATTGTTACTCGCGGTGATTGCTGTGGATTTGATGCTCTTGCTATATATAAAACAGTCTTATAATATGACGTACACTAACGCTGATGACATGCTCTCTATTTTATTAACATTCTAGAGGATATTCATTATATTTTCTGTAAAACTACTGAACCGTACTCGTGTAATATAACTCTGCTTGTAAAAATCATTTGAGCTAATACTCAATACAAATTAAAAAATCATTTTACTGAAAAACCCGTCTCTGATTGCGATGAAAATGGATGATTTTTTTTTCTAAAATTGATTAATTTCAATCGAAGAGTATCTGATCTGACATCATTAACCCGAATAGACGTGACGTGTGACGATTGTGCCGGGATAAATTCGTTAAGCGACCATTTGTCGACACGAACGCGCTCGCTAATTCCACTACGCGACTTAATCCTATATCGAGCGACAAATTGTATTGATGTGTGTAAACGGCTTTAATACTTTGATGCTTTCAACAAACGTTAGTTCAAACTTGTTGTAATTCGCTATTTTCATCATCATCGTCATCTCAGCCGCAAGACGTCCACAGCTGGACATAGGCCTCCCCTAAGGATCTCCAATAGGACCGCTCTTGGGCGGCTTACATCCAGGGTTTTCCGTCGACCTTTACAAGAAAAAAATGGATTATCAATATTATATATGAAACATGGGCTTCATGGCAATTTTGTAAGGTGCATTGCAAATGAGAGTCAAATAACTTATTCTAATTCTTTACTTGACAAGCTTTACTTTTTGACGGCTTTTATCGTACCCGATGATATGTCATGAGCTATTTGTGTGTAAGGAATGTCTTCTGCAGATGTCTCTCTCACGTTACCAGTAACAAATATTCTATGTTTCCATATAAACAAGTATAAATGATAAGCAGCACGCCCATTAGCCGGCGTGGTCGCATGTACCACGCCACGCATCCTCGCGTTGATTGCCGTATAACTAATTGCTTGTCTATTTAAGTCAATTCAGCGCTAATTAATGTTGTTAATGGAACCGTTGAGACGCACTAGCGTTGCCAACTCCTTCCTGTTGCTGATCTGCGTATAAATACATCATATACATGGTTATTGGGTGATTCTCACTCGTACAACATTGAATTTCTTGGTATTTTATGTTTTTAAGCTTCGTTTGTTAACTAAGTTGTGAGCGGCTAAATAGTTAAACATTTTATAGCAGATACGCCTTAAATAGTCCACAGTACTCAGATGTAAAAATGGTTATACGTAAAAGAAATACGTGTAAGATACAAAAAAAAACTACAAAATAATACTTTAATTACTGGTAAGCTAGTTCTCTTTCAGACTTTGTCTACAAGCTCACTGTAGTTCATCATTATCCCTTACATTTATAGAATGTTAATAAAAATTATCATCATATCATATAAAATATGTAAACGTCGTAATGCCAATTCCAGTTGTGTGCAGGGTTGTACTCTGTCGGGATGCATGATCCAATTGTCGTCCGCTAAATTGATACTCTATTTGGCTCAATTAAGCATTAATTAATGCTACTAATGAACACCGAGCCAACCCGGTCTATTGTTCTGCGCTCTCTGGGATGACTCAACTCAATACGTTGGACATCTTTGCCTTTTATTTTGTGATAACTTGTTTACTATGGTTTATGCGACTAATCTAATGTTTTTTTTTGTCAGAAAGTATTCCGTGTAAGTAGTACCTACTTAGATATAACACGATATAGCAAGAGTTCGTTTTGTTATTTTTGTCATAATTTAAAAAATAAAAATAGCTGTTTTTAATATTAATCAAGGAATATTAGATCCGTGTTTGACAATCTCTCCGATACAAGTGTACTATATCCAATCGTATGTTATGCGGTTGCGGTTGTCAAATTAAATTTGCTTGGTATATTTTTAGTTCCCGTTATTCAATTATAATTTAATGACTCAGTTACTAAATAAGCAGTAAACTTAATTCAGTGAATTGACTCATCAACGTTAAATAAATATTTTGATACCGAAAATGGATACAGGAAAATCCTGTTTTATACATATATAAATATATTTATTATATTTTTTTGTACCAAAATATTGTATTGTCTGTTTATCATCTATTTGTAAAAAAAATAAAAAACCCAAACCCTACTTTATTAATTCAACTTAAAATCAAAACGCTATTACATAATAAACCATTTGATCCATAAAGAAGTCAAACAAACAACACTTTAATAGCGGAACCAATGCCAATCAACAACCAAATATCTTTCGGACCATAGGGCGCGTATACACAGGGCATAAATCGCGCCGACCCGCCCGCGCCCGCTGCGTCACGTCGCCTTTGAAAAAACGGAAAGCCAGTCATTTATAGCCGCAGGGGTGTGTCGCAGTGCAATCGCAATAGGCGATCACTTAACGCGTTAACGCTAAATTGAGTCGAAACTGGCGGATAAACAAAACGCGAGCGCGTGACACGTGCGAGCTCAAGTGGAACCATTCGTGCTAAATGTACCGTAATTGGATCTTGATTTTGTTGCTTGCAGTAAATTGTGCTTGATTATTTCATTTGATTCATCTCTTTCAGTGCAATGTTAGTGTGTGTGTATTGTTAACAATTAAAATAGATTTTCCGAGTCGATGACCAAAAGAAAGCCCATTTTACATTAAAAAAATTGTGAACAAGATCTTAACTCTTCAATATATTTTTGATAATTTATTTTTATCCTGAATCTTTGATTTCTACAAAAACACAAAATATAGAAAAAAATATATCAATACATATTTTTTAATATATATCGAGACATATTTGGTGACGTACCACACAATAATTCATCAAAAAGGTGTCGAATAGATTGAAAAAGTGTTTTATTTAAAAACATCTATAAGGGTATAGATTTTTGCCCATTAGAATTTTTTATACTAACCACGGTCAAATCGTCCATAATGACAATGAACACACCCCGCTGCTTCGCCGCGGGCGTTTGACAATATTGTGCGATAATACGGGAAGCGCGCGTGCCGCTGCGACCCCTTTGTTAGTGTGCATTCATCTTTATGGAATAAAAAATATCTGCATTAAAATTGGTTTTATAAAAATAAAGTGGTAGGTAAATACGAGTACAAAATAACATATTAATATAGTATATTTTTGTTTTAATTTAAATAATTGTTATTATATTTGTAAGTTCTTTGTTCTTAGTTGTGATTAATTTTTATTTTGGCTTGAACTATTATGTTACTATGTTTTGTTGTTTATATTTTAATTTACATATTTTTTAACTCTGGTATTATTTTCTGAGCTATTGTACTAGCTTCCGCCCCGCAGTTTTACCCGTTTTCCCGAGGGATGTTATGTTTTTCCGGGATAAAAAGTAGCCTATAGCCTTCCTCGATAAATGGGCTATCGAACATTAAAAGATTTTTTCAATTCGAACTAGTTTTCCTGAGATTAGCGCGTTCAACCAAACAAACAAACTATTAAATCTATGCTATTAAGTATAGATTATGTTACCTACATATGTATAACGCATGTTGTGATACCTTAACTTTGCTCTCCTTTATGAATTAAAAAAAACTGATTTTTTAGAAAACTATTGGTTGTAATTACGGAAATATATTCTTAAGTTAGAAATGAGGGAAAATAATAGTCAATTTTTTATTTAAGAACTTGTGTTTAACCACAATCCCACCATAGTATGTAGTAAAGTAAGTCAAATTATTAGAATATCCATCGACAATGACTAATTCTAATAGACAGGTAGCGAGCCTTATTTCTTATTGTTAAAAACAAACCCCCTTCTCGCACTTAACCCGTAACTATGTTCGGACACGAGTCTTGATACAACCTACCCCTTTACCGACATTAGCTACGCCTGCATATAGTGGAAACATAAGTGGTTATAAAAAATAAATCAAATGAGCGCACTGGTCGGCGACGCGTAAAGATTGAGTGGTGACGTGACCTTTTTAGTTATTTTAACCCTCCGGTGACCCCATGCGGGCGTCGCCAAAACATTATACCATTGAACGGGTTAATTATAATCTCTTTTAGTTATTTTTTTAAAAGCCATATCAAATTTAGGCAGCAATCGTGAGAGTGTAGTGTATGTTATGAGAGTAGGTATTTAGTTACTGCCTGGCTTCTATCTGTTGAAAATCTGTCTTCAAGCATCTATCGGTTACGGCAGCTACTTCTAATATACAATATCCAGGCAATATAGGCTTTATATGTTTACCACTATACTCCTATTATTATTTAATAAGGTGGTAGAATTGTGCCTTCACTCTTGAATAGTCTGATTTTAACGCACGGTTCGAAAAATTGCTTTTACTGAACCGGCACTAAAGTCAGCAATTACTATTTTCAAAACCGATGATAGCTCAGTGGTAGTGACGTTGGTCGCCGCGGCGAAGGTCGTGGGTTCGAATCCTACAATGAGCTTGAGCTTTCGGTGAAGGAAAACATCGTGAGGAAACCATAGCACGGTGGTAGGGTACTTTGTAGTACCCGTCTGGCTGGCTACCACCCTCAAGTTGAAAATCTGTCGCCAAACACCTATTGGTGTGTTCCGGCAGCTGCACTTGAGAGCCAGTTCCTTCTAGGCTTTGTGTGCTTACCACCTTCGGCCACATCATCACTTACCATTGTGAGATTGTGGTCAAACACAAGACTATACAAAGTAAAAAAAAAAAAAACTTAGATTTATTACATAAAATTATTTATATATCCAGTTTAGTGGCGGAAAAATAAAAAATAAAAAATAAAATGATTAGTGTCTTAGTAAATAAGTAGCAGACTCAAGCAGTGGTTAGGGATGATAACTGACACATCAAATCAGCAATATTTTATGAAATGTCAAAACGATATGTTTATATGGAGTTTGTATTAAATACATAGTTATGACGTCATAATTACCTACAAAGCATCAAAAGTTTTACTTTTCATGGTTAGATTGGTCATTAAAAATAATAAAAAGGATAAATTTAATAAAATAATCGTGGTTTCGCCCCTTTTTTTAGATGTTTTATACATTGGTTAGAGTTTGATAATTTATTTTGAATACAGGCATCTTCCCTATTCTTTAGGTACAATGTTTTTTTTATCAGAAGGCTAACAAGACGTCAGGTAGTCTACCTGATACACCGTCGCCTATAAACAGTAGCAATAAAGTGAGGGAGTATTGCGAATGTGTTGCATACCTTTAAAAAACCTTTGCTTTCATGTGCAACTGCCGAAATACAGGGGTAGGTATTTAGTGATTCTCAACATGAGGGGCCAGCCAAGAGGGGACTACAAAGTACCCTTCCACTGTGTGATGGTTTTTTTTACTATGTTTTCCATCGCCTCAAGTTTATTGTAGGATTCGAACCCACGGCAATGAACGTCATTAACACGTGCTATACTCGATGTGAAATGTGAATCCAATATGAGTTCTGTATTTTTTTTGTTTATAACCTACGTATTGACGTTGAAACTGTGGTGAATATAATATATCTATCATCTAAGATTTTGCAAAATCGTACACCTACCATGTCTGATAATTTCTAGGCAACAAACAATTGAATTCCAAAGAGTTAATTAAAAAAAAGAATAGCTTATAGCTTTTATTTCCTACAAAACCAGTAAGACCTAAAATTTTAACAGAATGTTAAACTAATATCGATAAAACGCTACACCGCCCGAACTAAACTAACAGACGTTCATTCGATTGTGCCCCTGCTCGTTAATATAACGAAACTAACGGGAAACGTAACGATACTGTAACGGGAATGTAACGAGTCTAACGATGTTACGACGCGTTCGTTTGTTGTGCGAAAACTCTTTTTACTTTTCGATCGGTGTAATTCCTATCTTATTTTCAGGAGTTAAGATTCAATTTGCGTTGGAAGTGAGTTTGAGAGTGTACTTTAGTGATGGATAGGGTTGTCAGGAAACGTATCTATCAGGCTATCGTTTCCATAGTAACGGTTCACAACCTAAAGTTAAAAGTAATGCATGTTTTTAAAATAAAAAGAAATATATATTTTTATAAGAAAAATTACAAAATAATTACTTTTGGATAAACTCTATGATTAATTATCAAATATCGAAATGCTACGTCATATTGTGTCCTAGACAGTTATGTTTTTAAGTACAAGTTGTTACACTGTTAATTGCCTCAGTCACAAATAACAAATTAAAATGCCACTAAGTTATTTTGCGCTCTGAGTTGCGCTATCATTCTCTATAATTTGCATTGCTCTTGTAGGGTGTCTGTAAATTGAGGGTAAATATAGAGTTTCTATCGTAAAAAAATAATTTGCATCTAATATATACTAACTTCATTTAATAGTTTATATGTTTGTTTTATCACTACCAGTCCAAATTGTTATTTTTGCGTTAGATAGAGATTAACATGAGATAACATAATTATTGAGGAAGTTTATAGGCTATTTAACATTTTAACGCGAGTGAAACCGCGGGGCACTGCTAGTTTAATATAAGCAGAAGTTTTTTTATAAAAATTATTTTTGTCTGTGAAAGGAGTATAAGTGCCCAGCTAAAGAAGAAAATACCATTTGCTCATGATCATAATAAAAATTCAGTTTTCCATTAGTCTTGAAATAAGTGTAATGTGAACTGAATTATCCCACACGTAACACCAAAACACAGTCACAATCGTCAGGCGGGGTGTCCAACAAGCCACTTTTCCAAACTTGGCGCGTTGAAACTCACCCCACACCCCACCATCCCCCACGGCTCGCCGGGAATGATTTACCTAATAAAAATTATGCTGATCCATTTACAACTTTTATCATTTCCCTCGACGCACGTAATTTGTATCGCTATCCCGCTTTTTATATACTTACTCTTTATTTATTTCGACGCCAGTTTTTTATCGTGGATTTGTCATGTTTAGATTGAGAATGCTAAGTTAATTACTGTAAACTGTCGATAATAAAATACAAGTAACTTTTTATGTTGGATTATCTAATCACTAGCTTTCCGCCCCGCGGTTTCACCCGCGAAAGGGGTGGAATTTTTAAAAATCATTTCTTAGCGGACATAATAGCTATCATCTGTATGCCAAATTTTAGCCCGATCCGTCCAGTGGTTTGAGCTGTGCGTAGATAGATCAGTCAGTCAGTCACATTTTCCTTTTATATATACAGAAGAAAAAGTTAGTAAAATAAAATACCTTCAGCCAAAGCTCCTGATAAGCTCCTATTCATTTTTTTCGATTCTAGCAGCTGCGCTTGAGAGCCAATTCCTTCTAGGCTTTGTGTGCTCACCAGCTTCAGCGTCATCACTTACCATTGAGATTGCAGTCAAAACACAAGCAATAACAATTAGAGTATTACACCCATTTTTGAAAAGAATCTCAATTCGATCCTAATGTGCTAATAGACCACAAACAACACATAGTTTTTATTCACCTTAAAATTCCATTTAAATTTAACATTTTCAATTTTCGCGCGTAATTTAACGAAAACGCTGCAGCGCTGGACGCCATGTTACTTACTCTTTGTTGTCATGACGACATAGCAGTCTGTCTAATCAAATAAGTTTTCCTTATTAAAGACCTCTCAAGGAGAAAGATCATCTGGTTACAGGTTGATAAATAGTGGAGTAGTGAAGTAGTACATTCCATAAAACATTGTGATAAAATCCAAGTGCTATTTATCATTACATATGCATGTATGTAGACGCCACACACGATGTACATTGAAGCAAACAAGCAAATCTACAAACGGCTCAGTTGCGAGAACGTCAAAGGCACGAGCGATTCCTTGCAAATTGCATTTACGCGTCCCGCGGGCGCGTCCTTATCGAGTTTTCTCTCAAAGAGCCGCCATTTTTAAAACTTCCATCGACTCAGGTAAAGGCACGGTCCGGGCTACGGCCAATTGTGGTTCCGCTTTGTTCTTTACCTCCTTTATAGGGTTGACGAAGTTACCGAGTTTCGGCGCACGAATAATTTGTGTTCCCGGCCGCGCGATGCGATTACGCGAGTTTCGTCGGAATCCGATCCGCCGGTTGCCAGAATCGAATTCCGCCGAACCGCTTGAGTGGGCCGAGCTGACAGCGAGAACTTCATTTGTTTGAATTATAATCGTGTCGCCGACAGAATTAAACTCCATAGAGTTTGTCAAAGGGATTCGCCATGCAAATTACTTTCCATCTCTAATATTAATTGTTTAATTACTTACTTTACAACTTTACACGCGGAGCTTATTCGCATATAAATAAGAAGTAAATAAAGCTTAATCCGCATAACACATCGAGCGGGGAGCGTGAAATGAGCTCATTTCTATTCCGCGCGCAAACGAATTCATAACTCGCCGAAACTCATAAAATCATCCGCGAAACACACTTTTATTAAACGAAAACAGAGCTAACGCGGTCCGCGCATAAGTTAACATAACATTCCGGCTCTTGTTAAAAGATAAATTAGAGTGTACGCTTCGGACGTAGAAATGTATTCGCGGATCCAATCTCGCGTTCCCTCGGGCTGGCTGGTAATTGCTTAAGAGAAAAATCCAAATGAGAAATGAAAAGGGAATCCCTTTTCAGAGGAAAAATTATATAATTGAATATCTTTTTCGTAAGCATTATGAGGTATAAAATATGATAATTGAGTTTTTGCTTACGGTGAGCGAGGCGAAGTGAGACTGGCTGAGTTTGTTATTTTTGAGAGAGATCATCTACCCACACCACGCCGCGCGCCGCTGCGGCTTATGTATTTTACCCTCCCACTTGAGGTATGATATACCTGATAGTGGTTTAATTTGTACTGACTTGTTGACTGTTTCATTATTATTGAATATAGTAAAGGCTTTGTCACTATGTTTTATTTAACCATAGGACCCCATAGAGCCAAGACCAAATTATTCCTATTTAGTATATTATGTTCAATTTTCGATTATTTTTATCAGTTTCCCCAACGAAAATAGATCAAAAGAATCAAACAACCCCTATAAGAAAACGTGAATCAAATTTCCGCCCCGCTACCGTCCCACTGCCGTCTCGTCGCCGTGTCGTCATCGTTAGCAATCACGAGTATTTGTGTCGTAAAGACGTTAGGATGGCGACAGTCGAGACGCGCCGTGACTCGATTTCTTATTCTACTCGCTTTGTACGGGGCTACATTGCTGAATGTCTTTTTAGATATTATTTTATTTTATTTAACATTTTTTTGAGAAGTTTGTGGTTTGAAACAAGTATTATTTAATTTTTTGTTTTATTTTTTTCATAGAATATTTTAGCAAGAAAATATTTATGTCGATCTCTATAATGTAAGTTTCATGTGTCATGAGTTTCAATGCTATTGTAGAATTTCATGATTAGTTCAAAGCATTTTCTACTTTCTGTATATCATTAGTAAGTCCCAAGTCAATGGTATCTTGGTGTTTATTCATTTAATTAGAAATACATCAAAAGCAAATATATAATATAATAATATATTATAATAATATATATAGATATATATCATTGATTATACACATTTATGGGCCTGAAGAGGTGATGCTCGAAATCAAACGTCCAAAGTCTTAAATATAAAAAAATAAAAAATAGTAACATTACCTTTATTGTAGAATGGTGTTAATTTACTATGAAAATTTTGATGTAATTTTGTTACCGAATCCTTATTTATAAACCCGATACCTATTGACGATTGCGCTTTGTATCAAACAATTTGTCATACATAATTCATACACTGGTATCCTCGAGCTACCGAACTCCAAGGTCAATCTAAGAAAGTACATAATAAAAAGGAAAAATAATCCAACATGTAACATGAAATAAATCGCACTATAAATCTTCCCGCCATAATATACCTAACTTTTTTCGCGCGCCAAGTAGGGCGGAGCCAACACGCCCAATACCTGTTATTATAAACGCGTCTAAATAACAAGTAGCGGAACTGTTACCTGCGATCGGAGGAGCAATTTCACTCATGAATAATGGAAAGTCCGCCCAGTAAACGCGTTACGATTTTTCATAATAGCTCCTTTTTGACGTAACCTATGAGCATAGCAATTCTTTACACTCTAGTTGTTATTCACCTTTTATGCTATGCAGTTTAGTTTATTTTATATTAGTTTCTTTACGCTGGGAAGTTATTTTTATAGAGATGTAATTTGTTTCTCTTTCAGTTTTAGAGTGGGTGGGTTCATATTTCTTATTACAATAATTCATTTATTTCAATTAATACAAAAACTAATTACATATATCTCAATTAGCTTTCGCTAAAACTGTTTATTATAATATTTTAGATCTTACTGATTATCTCATTATCGAAAAGATATCTGTTGAATAAACGCTACATGTTCGGTAGGGTACCAAGGAACCTAATTTGTATTCCTCTATAAATATCTTTAAATGCCAATGTTTTTAACTGCTAAATTGGACTAAATGATTTTTTTTAGATGAAGCAATAATCATTATACTGCTAATTCGTAATAATTAATTTATTAATTAACAAACACAATAAAAATGTTAATTACCCCCATACACGGTACTATACTGGTAACTGCGAACAATGACGGATTGTGTTACGTAGGCATCTAAAATACCATTTAATTCGTGATGGAACCCTTTCACGTCGCGCTCTAATTAATACAATTTAAGCGCGTAATTAGAGGACACACGTGTGACGCAGCCTTTAGTGATGTAAGGGCGTTGGTATTTTAATATGAGTACCTAAATATCGATTATTTTAAATATTTTTTTAAGATTATGTTGTCTTTATCTAAATCTTATTTTTTGCAACTAAGTACGTTATACCGCCAGCATTTTGTACTATTATTTGTCGTCTGTCATATTGTTATGTCGCTAATGCTGGGGAACTTTTCTGTTATATGTAGTTTGCAAATACTGAAAAATATTACTATCATTTTGAAATAAAATTTTGCTTACAAGAAAATTAATTAATATCAATGAAATTTAAAAAAATATATATTTATAATGTTACAAAACCAAACAACATTGTCGACATTTCCCACCCCTATCCGAGTTGACAATTACACGAATTGCCGCGCTCGCTCGTCGCATGTTTTTTTTACCATCCCGTCTCTTCAACGCATTAATTTATGCCTTTTTTACGCAATAACGCTTAATTGGACTTTATTTATCACTTTTAATTTTTCTAATTTGATAACTCTCGCGGTGTTTTATTAGAATTTATGACGTGTCTGGGACGCCGCGGGAATATGATATTGTCTCAATTTAAAAGCGTAATACGAACAAATGGGTTTCGATTATTGTTATGAGAACGATGCGGTTTAGTTTGTTAGATGAATATAAACCCTCGTTTGATTAAATTAGTCACTGTCCATTCGTTTAAGAGTCAATGATCAAGATTTTTGGAGAAGTCAGTGATTCTTTTATGATCTTCGCGTTGTAGGACATATACGCCTCGCTCAATAACGAACGTGCATTGTATATGGATTCGCTAGATTTCTAGTGAAGGAAAACATTGTGCGGAATCCATAAAGTTCAATATTATTGTAGGATTCGAATTTCGGATCCACAACCGAGGCCACGGTATCCGACGTCACGACTAATTGACGAGGGAAATTACAGATGTACTTATTTATAAGCTGAAAGTTAAAAAAATAAAAAGATAAAAGTAAACTGATACCTAGATTTTTCAAGACATGTAAAAATGTTTGTTAACTCGTTAAAAATAGATACAAACTTACAAGTAGGTACATATCTACGGCGCTGTGTTTTAAGCTGTCTGTTTCCGCTTTAAAATCGCCTTATTGTTTTCCGTACAAACCTCTTATCAGCCGGCTTATAAATGAAGCTATAGCCGGGATTTTTAACCCACTGTAAGCAGTTTAAAGTCCACCGGGACTCCGGGAGACGCGGGTACATTAGCGACCGCGGGATTTGCGCAAATGTTATTATTTCCTTCCATGGGATTACCGAACATTGACGACTGTCTGACACTCGGTGTTGCCATATGCATTTCATGTAAACAGAAACAACTATCTTAAATACTAATCTAATTCTAGTTTTGTTAAGAATTTTGTCTCGTCTAAGTGCGGTATGTTTAGATTTAGATGATATCTACAATTGCCCCGTGAATATTTAGCGTTTTTTTTTTTTTATTGTATCTTCTATAGTAAAAGTTGTTCAGCATAACTAACCTAACATAGTTAACGAAAAGAAACTATCTCAATGAAGCCATCTCTTGAATTCAACACATGCCTCACCAAAAATATATTTTAGTACAGTAAAAATGCGTAAAAATGCTAGAGCGCAATATAAAATTATCCGAAAAATAAGTGTTTAATATGATAATTTTAAAAATGTACTAATCATAATAATTAAATTTTAGCAGCTGGCAGCACTGCTGTTACCTACATTAAAACCACGATACGTTATACTTTCAACCCTTTCATTACGCTTGTCTTATCGTCTTTTAATGCGACCTTCAATATTTAGGGTTGATTTTGGTTAACAACAAATGTTATTATATTTTTTTTTTAACTCTGTTTATCATTTGCGGTAGACTCTATCATCAGTCTGAAATTGATATAGGATTTTTAGGATTCGTATATTTTATTTATTGAATTTGTTATTTTTTGTTCAAAAACTAAATAGCCAAAAATGTCATAACCTAAAATATATGTAACCTTGCTGAGTTCAATGCTGATTCTTTTCAGTTGAAGGCTTCGACTTTCGTTTCGCCGTTGTCTTCAGTAGCTTTGACCTTCATATACTTATATTACCTAGTAGGCTACTGCCTACTAGGGCCTTAGCTGACTAAATTGCTTTGACTTTAATGGCGCCTTACTTATACTTGGAATTACACCCAAAACTAAAAGTAAAGCAAAAACATTCAGAGTAGGTACAGTATATACATCTAGATGTCAAAGTCAAAGCCAAAGTCAAGGCCATTTTATTCAGGCCCTAGAAGAGCACTTATGAACGTCGAAACTACTGAAGTTACCACGCTACCGAGTTACTTAATTAACACAAAGGTAATAATCTGAAAACTTCAAATAAGTAATATTTTTCATAATAACCTCAATAACTCTTTAATTTTTACACAATTCAATTACTTTAAAATTTCAAATAAAATATCACCTTCAAAAACTGAACTATCCAGTCTCCTGGGTACGGAGTAGGGTCCGCGATCATTTTCTTTGAGACCACGATAATCCCACCTCATGTATTATGCTCGCATATAAATTTCAATTTTGAGGCCGCGCGCCGCTTCTCGAGTTACACCCATTTGTGGGATTACCCACGGTTGGGGCCAGATAAAATATCCAGTGGTGCCGACTGTACCTAATCGCGTAATGCGTTTGCGACATGACACTGTAAATATGCAAAATCTTCTCTTGCATCGCTGATGAGGTTTATATATGCTACAATAATATATGTAAGTTCACTGCATTTTGCATTTCGTGTGAGTTTTTAGCGCCTTGCTACGGACCAATTGCAAATAGTAGGTGTCTACGCTAAATTATTTTCTTTACTGTATGTGGTATGGTAGTGCTTAGTTTTTGATCGCTACTTTTCATCACGAATAAAAGTATCTTGTGATTTAGCATCATACCATCTAATATCACTATAACATCATGCACTGGTATATACCAATACCGAATCTTTTCAGTCGTCATGATAAAAAAAAGTCAATTTATTGAAATTGAACTATAGCTGCTCCCGGTATATATTTTTTCAACACATTTGCTCAAAAAATGCATTTACGAAGCCTGTATACATTGTTCGAAAGTTAAAAATTACGCACCATACAACGGAACGTGCGGTAAAATGGGTACTCTCACCTAAGTACCTATTTTACCGCATACCCCGTTGTGTAACACCGTGCGTATTCTTTACGGTTTTTTTTTTATTTCCATAAAAAAATATTATAAGAATTCCACCACATTTTTCACATTACGAGAATAAATAAGCTGACTGATCGAACCTCCTTAGAAGCACTTTTTCTCAATACGTTTGACTCACTTTAATACTATGGACTGGAGTAAATGAGACGAAAGATGTAGATCTAATTTTCACCACGTGCATGTGGCGCCATTTGCAAATTCGCGCTGTTTTCATATTAGATACGTCAAAGAATGTTTGTTTCATTACATATTGTACTGTTTTCTCGCAAATGTGTTGAAAAACATTGTATGACACACGTGCAGAAATTGGTATTTACAAACTCATGACTGTGGTAAGCCCTCGACTTCGTCTCGGGATTATATTCGTCTACTCGTATGTAAAAACCAACTTACCGCACTAGTAGTATTCGGGGCGAAAAAAATACAACAAATCAATGATCGTAAAAATCGGTCCAGCCATTTTTGAGTTAATTGTGTAACTAACACACTTTTATATAAAATATATAGATTAGTCTTATAGTTTCGGTTAGACAGTTAATCAGATTTAAAGTTTGTCTCTACGTTCATGAAAATATTATAACTTTCACATTTAAAGAAAATACTTAAATAAAGAAAATAAGATTACCTAAGTACTGGATTGTTTTCATTTTGTTAGTGGATGGATAATAAATAACATGTTGAGGACTCAGGTTACACAGGTCATATGGTTGATGAGTCAGTTGGCGTGGTTGGCAATATACCCTACCTATAACGCTACAGGTCGTGGGTTCAATTTCCACCCAGGACAGGCATTTGTATGCATGAAAATATCTGTTCGTAATACTCTGTCTCGCTCGTGAAACTCCGTAATCAGGAGTTCACGAGTGAGACAGAGAATAGTCACTTCGAGAATTCACCGTCGAGTTTTAGTACAGAATAGCATAGCAGATGGCCGTGTGTGAGGAATGTCACAGGATATATTATTATTTAATATAATATCGATTTGAGAAAATTGATTAATTACAGCTTTTAAAACATGCATGCATAAAAATAAAGAAAAAAATTGTACTTACTTGGTAAGGAATTAAAATAAAATTATAAGTGTAGTCAAAATGGAGACTGACTCACCGCTAATCTAATGAAGATGATCATTACTCAATAATAAATCATTCTTAAAGTTAATTCTACAAAAATACAAGTTCTCTTGCCAAATAAAATTTACGAATCTACCTATTTATTAAATATTTAGGTATTTTAATTTAAAAACCAGCGGAGATGGGGGAGTGGTGGTTATTCTACGAGAGGGAGAGACGATTACGGCTATTAAATATGCATTAACGAATTTTTCTTCTTAAAAACTGAGAAAAAAACTGGCGTAAAGAGAAAATTGCCAATTAGATGTACCCCGCCTTCTTTAGCTACCTAGCTCTCGAGTAAAATTGAATTTACTCCTTAAAAATACGTACAAATTGAGTGTTGGGAATATTTTAATATTTTTCTTTTGAGATGAAGCCTGTGTAATAACTAATTTAAATATATACAGGTTTATGTGGTCGTTGGATTTTGTAAGTACCTAACTGTTTAATGTATAATAGAGTTGTTAAGTTTAAACACTTCGAAATTAGACAATTATTAAAAAGCGATTTACCTACACCATGATACTATGAAACGTTTTTCTTATTTTATGCTGAAGTAATTTTTAATATGAAATGAAAAAAATTTAAAGCAAGTAGTCAAGTACATTTTAAAACCGATTAATAAAATTTATATCGGTTTCATAATATTCTACATTAATGTAACCATTTCTACAACTAGCTTTTAAACTGAAATGAAAATATTTTTTATTCAAATAGGCCTTCGCAAGCACTTATGAATAGTCTGACTCTAATGCACGGTTTGAAAGGTTGCTTTTGCTGAGTAGAGGCCGCAATAAATTAAGTAGATACCTAACTTCATCATAAATAAACGACAAATAAACCAAAAACAAAACATCCCGCGCAAAACAAAAGCACAACCACCTCGTATCAAGCATTATTCGATTGTCTACCGCCTTTGACATTCAGTATCATGAAATGCCTGACACGCACACATGAATAAATTATCAAAATATTAGTTCATACGTAACTGAATATACACATGCGCCGGCGCGTACCGTTCTCTCCTCACAAATGAAAATTAATTATGCATCATGATAAATTGACACTAATTACGTGATACAGGGGCGCCGACGTTTACCGTTGTGTGTAGGTACCTTAATGTTGTTACACTACCGAAGTGTTGCTATAAGGAATTATTAAGGGATAGGTGAAGACGCTTCGATGTCCATTAAATTTATGGCTCTACCATCGCAAAGGATGATTGGGGTAACTGTCCTATATGATAAATTGATCATATTTTAACATATTTTATTTGCACTACAATCCATTTTTATCCGATGCTTTAGATAAGTCAGGAATATTAAACCGATAGATAAATTACATATGCTACGAGTTTTCGTAGCTCATCTACGATATTTTTTTGTTACTTTTATATTGGCTTATGTTTGACCACAATCTCACTATGCTCAGTGATGATGTGGCCAAAAGTGGTAAGCACCCAAAGCCTAGAGGGAACTGGCTCTCAAGTGCAGCTGCCGGAATACACCGTTTTTCAACTTGAGGGTGGTAGTCGGCCAGGTGGGTACTGCTTTGATTTCCTCACGATGTTTTCCTAAATTTCAAGCTCATTGAAGGATTCGAACCCACGACCAACGCCGCAGCATCCAACGTCACTACCACGGCCTCGAATAATCGTAGCCATTCCTTCTACTGAAATTAAATGGGAATTTATAACTTTTAAAAGCATTCAATTGTTACCTAGTCACATTACGTTTAGGTACATACTATTTGTACCTACATGGGTAGTTCGTGAGTGTGCCACAGGGGCGCCACTGTCGCTATAATCAGTTAATTGCATGCATAATTGAAAGCAATTATTAGGCCTATGACTAACCAACACGTGTGTACCTACCTATCGTTACAAATATCTTCTATTATATTTAGATTAGTTTATAGTCAAGTTGTATGAACGGGCTTTTTGATTGGTTGCGTATTTCCAGTTAGCTACGTGAAGTTATTTTGAGTAAAGGTGTCTATGGTTTTATTTTATTTTTACATACTGTGTGAATATTTCGAGATAGCATATTTTCGAAGGTAATTTTATGTTTGTCATACTGAACGCGTACAATAAAAAAAAAATAGTTTGGTGTACTAAGGCCCGTTTGCTATTGAGTCCTAGCTAAACCTAGTTGTAACGTTCAACATAAATCTAACTAATATTACTAGACTGTGTAATAACGGTCATGAATATTACATACCACTCAATTTGCGAAGGCGTGTCTTAATCACTACATTAACACAGTTAAATTTAATATCAATTCTGTTTGTTCAGTCTTCTGTTGTTAGTTGAATATTCATATTAGCCGAAGTGTCTCAAGGCGGACATTTTAGAGATGTCCCCGAATTGCCCCCTTCTCCCCTTTCCTCCAAATCAATTAATAGGGGCACGGTTGGTTAGTCCAAACGTGCTCAAAGTTGGTGGTCTGACCCCTCGTGTGGCTAATGGAATTTTGAAGCTGCAAGGAGAATTTTTGATGTCATTTGAATTGAAATAATTTCACTACAAATACTAATAAGATTATTGTGTAAAGAAATTATTTACTCAGTTTTTTAAATTTATTCATAAATGAATCAACAAATAATTCAATACTAGTTTATTGAAAAAATACGTGAACATCTTATGATATTAGAAATGTAAAAATTGTGTGGATATTTGTTAGTCAATCACGTCGAAATGAGTACCATGAATGAATAACATGACATGGATTAAAACAAAGGATATTTTCTATTCCGGGAAAAAATAGATCCATTGGGATAACATGGATAAAGCTGGGGGACACAAACTAGCTAACAGATAAATCATATTAATCGGAATGCTATAGATAATCTAGCTATCTAATATCGGGATGTTATTTAACTGTTTATAACAAAAGAAAAATACCAATAGAATGCTACCAATAAATCCACGAAAGCCGATTCGATAGGTAAACAAAATAAGTGTCAGTGTAAAAGCATTTTCTGAGCATCTGCGGGCAACGACGACCGAAGTGCGACACTCACCCATCCATCAATTATTACCGCTTGTAATGAACGCAAATCCTTTGATTCCATTGAACGAGTGCCGCCGGGAATTCTAACTCCAAGTTATAAGCGGTAGAGATTGATCGATAGCGGTTTTAGGCGGTGACTGGTCAAAATTAAGAAAAATCTTGTTTGAAGTACAAGAAGTGAGAATATTTGTTTCGATATGAAGTTGGTATGATTCATAGCACAGGCGCACAGCACTCGATATTTAATGGGATAATCGGCTATCATAAACTTTAATTATAATTGTAACTATTTGACCAATTTAATATGTATTTACACCTTACAATAAAAAAGTATAAACCAATGTTAGAATAAATATGAATTTAAACTCTAATGGTCAAAAACTGAAACGCTCTAAGTTGTGATTAAGTCGACATTTAATAATTCATTCGATACGATAGTTGCTTTTCAAGTATTAAAAGACTCCCAAATCTTATGTGCTATAGTAATTGGTCAAAACTTTATCAACCCAAAAATACTTGTTTATACTTACCTAATAGAAAACACTCACTTGCAAATTTTTATGAAAAAAAGTCGATTGCGTAGTGAAAATTTGCATGTACACTAAAACTCGCTCCCGCTGCCGTTTCCTCCTATAAACAGCACCGCCCCCAGTCGCGGTACATCAAGTATGCACTGAGAGAATGCGGGAGAGGCGACACCTCGGCGCCGTTCATTTCATTGTCTCCCATCTCTTATACACCAACACTAGTGCTACAATGTGATGCGATATGCCCTGCTGAATTTTACAACAGTTTCACTTTAGACAGATGTCATTATATGTATATGTAGAGAATAGGAGCTAGAAGTTGGTCACCACATTGCCTTATCCTACTTATATTATAAATACATTTGTGTTTGTAATCCGTCCAATCACGAAGTGGCTGCACTGATTCACGGAGTTCACCTTATTTCATGCGCGTATTTTTAAAATGGCGATTAAAGCAAATTAAAGAATGGAACTTGCTCCCGGCGTCTTTGTTTCCTGACTACAATCTAAGGACTTTCAAGGCCAGAGTGAATAGGTTTCTTCCGGGTAAGCGTGCTCGATCTTAGGCGTCTTCTTTGGATGGGTCAGAAGCAAAACGCAAGCCCAATATAGTCATAATAGTCAATTATGGCTGTGGCACAAACCTCCTCTAACATAAGGAGATTTGCTTTAATCCACTAGTGTGGATTGATTCCTTTCTACCAGCTTTAAAAATAATTTAATTAACTTATTGGCTATAAAATATCGTTGAAAGAGCTGTATGACCAATCATAGCCCAGTATATAACCAGTGATAACCTGTGTATGTTACGCTTATCTTGTGGTAAAACCCACCGATTGTGGTTGTTTGATATTTGTTTTTGACTAATTTGCCAATTTATTAAAATAAAATTGTATTTACATTGTATTATATTATATTAGTTTTAATTCCAGAAAAAAATCTTAATTATTACAATGTTTTATTAAAACAATATTATTTATCATATTTTTTGATTAACCTTGACCAGTGTTTTTTACTCGCAGAATAAACGAAATAATTCAAGGTCTATATGGTTAGGTAAGTTAGGTACTCGAGAATCGCATACTGTAAAAACAATAGTCGCTGAATTTAAATCAAGTACTGACAAAGCATTAATATTAAATCTATGACCTTTTAAACCAAACTCATTTAATTCAAATTTGATATCATTAGGTTTTTAACTTTTCTTGTAACAAATAGAATCAGCGTAGTCGTGTCGAGAGTCGTCGTGTACGGTTGGTTGGTCACAAACGACGTTTGCAGGATCAAAGCGACGGTGTCTGTATCGATATGCACCCACTTTAGACGACAACTCATTTAAATAAAACATCTTACGACGAGCCAATGCTGTAAATAAGAATATTGATTTAAAGGACGATCAAAAAGCGATATTGAGAAATATACTTAGGTATATTTGGTAAACCATGTGGTTTAGTTATGTGGTACATATAGTTGATTAACCAATGATGATAGAGTAGAGATAAAGTACTACAAAGATAGTTAAGTAGGTAAATATAAAAATCACAATGTGGCATTATCATACAAATTAAACGAATTTCCGACAGATTTACAATAATTGGTAGTCTACATAATTCTTGCAAAGAAAGGCTGATCTGCCAAGAGTAGGTTAACTAGTTGATTTTGATCTTAGTTTTATACTACATAAAACCAAAAAGGTTCGAACTGAAATCAGTGGAAGGAAGATTCCGGAGGAAAGGCTGCCTTTTACTTTTTGACATTTAGGTAGGCTTTTGTTTGAACAATCTCACAATAGTATGTGATGATGTGAATGTGAAGGTGGAAAGCACACAAAAAGTAGGTATACCGTATGCTCCGACAAATCTCCAATTTTCCGCACAATAACGTGACATTTTGTGTCAGTTCCAGCGCGTACCGCTCGTCGCCGGGTGGCGCTGCAAGCGACCCTCCCCCCGCGCCACCGCCGCCACTCTTTCTTCCCCCGCATCTCTCGCACCTATCGCAGCATCTCAACCATTTGTCACAGCCGTTTTTTCCTTTAAAAGGTTCGTATTTATGTGTATCTATAGAAGTAATCAAAATATCTATTTATGTAGATCGCAGTGTTGGAAGACTAGCGACCAGACGAGATACAGAGGTGACCCTCCCAGGACATGCCCGTTTGGCCATCTAAGAACGCTTATCTATATATATATATATATACTTACAAAAGAGAAAGTATGTATGTATGTTCCTTATAGACTCCGAAACCGCTGGACCGATTTCAATGAAATTTTCAGACAATCTTCATATTAGCCCCGCGGGTAATCCTGTAAGGTTTGGTGGCGATCGGAGTACTCGGGACCGACCGGGTGAAACCGCGGGGCGGAAGCTAGTAATTTTTAAATCAGGGACCAACAAAATCAGATATTTGGCGAGAAATGTCGACAAATTATAGAAGTAAACAAATCTGCGCTAGGTCTAGTCTTAGATATATCGGTCATGTCAGGACGAGTCACTCAACAAAATAGCATCTATTTAACCTCAAACCACACCTACACCTTTACAATTTGTAAATCTAACCCTTTCTCTCCAGGTTGGGGCGCACCCTGCCCGTGCTGCCCAAAGGAAGAAGCCAGGTCATCAAGTGTAGCAGAACTGCGTCGCAAAGCGCACGAGCACTCCGCGGCACTCCTGCATTCTCTCGCCAGCTTCCAGTCCCGCGCACTGTTGCCGCTGCCGCTGCACTTACCGCCTTTGCCCCTGTCCTTGTTGCCGCACGACGCGGCGCCATCGGCACCAGCGCCAGACCCGCCTAAGCATCTTGAATAAACCTGTTTTAACTGCTTCTTAACTTATGAACGAATTTTAAGGAAAATGAGATATGCAATTGAAAATTGTATATATACTTATATTTTTTTTTCAATTAAAGAAATATTTATATTACACTTAAATCTCACGGCCAAAGGTACCCTCAAGCACACAGTTTAAAAGTAATTGGCTCTCAAGTGCAACTGTTGGAATACGTAGCCGGTATAAGTGCTTAGCGAGAGATTTACTATATAGTACCTCACCAACATGATATGGTTTCTTCGCGATGTTTTCCTTCACTGAAAGCTTTAGCTCATGGTAGGATTCAAACCCACAACCTTGAACCCGCAATTCGAACCACGGCATTCGACCTTACTACCACTAAACTATCGTCGGCTTAAAATACAGTGATGATAAAATCCTTGTGTCAAATTTAATTATGATATCCTACTTGCTGCAGAATGCAGATAATTACATTTTGCATTCCAAAAATACAAAGTTAAAGTAATTTATTGTATACTAGTTTTTCCGCACGGTTTCACCCGCGTTCCCGAGGGATCTTGTGTTTTCCCGGGATAAAAAGTAGCCTATAGCCTTCCTCGATAAATGGGCTATCCAACACTGAAAAAAATTTTCAAATCGAACCAGTAGTTCCTGAGATTAGCGCGTTCAAACAACTCTTCAGCTTTATAATATTGGTATAGATGTATACCTTTCGTACATCCGTACAGTAGTTTGCCACATTCCTTAATTAAAACTAAAATATTTGTACCATCACATAATGATCATGTACGAGTAGTTACATAGTACCTATTATTTATACATTTTAATAGTTTTAACATTGTGAATTCATATGTGCCATAAACATGTTGTGCCAAAATTATGTGCCATGTTAATAAGTAATTTATGTTAAAACATTCTAGACTTAAGTTATTCTCTGGTAGTTTTAGATATATAGTTTTATTTTATAAGAAATACATTACCATCACAGTATTTGACCAAAAACCTGTTGTGAATATTTCTTTTATCATTACTAGCATAGCATTAAGTGATTGTAAATAATAATAATACTTAATAATTATTAATAATACCTACTCGTAGATATTGGTGTTCGTATGTTGTCTGTAGTTTGCAGATTTGTAAATAAAGACACGTAAATTAGCTAGATATATAAGCTACAATAAATACAGATATTTGTTTATTTTTATGTTTTTTCAGTACACGAAATTTCTTCTAATGATTTTTTATACTGTAGTTAACATTTTTAATCTATTTTCAATTGTTTGATTGCGAATCACATTACACATTTTGTAAAAAATAATTGAGACAGTGAGAACAAAAGAAGTGTAACTCACTTTTTTATATTGTAATTTTGCTCTAACTGCTAAAAAAACAAATATCTTTATGTTGCCATCACAAATAATGTAAATTAAGATTATCCGCGCCATGTTTGTAAATACGAGTGACAGAGAGAGGTATATAACCACTGCACCATGCACGAAACGTGGAATTGAAGGCGCGGATGTATTGTAACATAAATTATAAATATTATATCATAATGTACCTTAGATACACGTGATTAGTTGTTTTAAATATTACAAAATATACCATTACGTACAAATATAATTGTGTATTATTTTAAACTCGTCTTCATCAAGACCCTATCTCTAAAAATTTAACATGTTAATAATAATAATAGCGTCGACAAACATCTCAAGAGACTCGCGTTAAGCGGCTCGATCTAGGGCCAGATTCAGATGGCAGTGCTTCTGGCTCGCATAGTGAGAAGGTTCCTCACCTTGGAGCCTTGACCATCGGTAACTAGGATCCTATTCCCGTTGCCGATGGGATCTATTTTTTTTTCTATTATATGTACTTAAAAATGTAAATCATAATTCAGTTTACACAATCATGTACTAACATCGAGGTTGTTTAGTGGTCTGAGTGAGTGATCACATACCCAACGTGATGCAGGATGTACCCAAGACATACCGGATCGATTTTTCTTTAAATTCGATAATCTTATCGCCAACAATAAATGTATGTAATGATATTTTCTGAGTCATAATGCACACGTAGTACCAAATATCTGTGGTCACCTTCGCTTACCCTGAACGCTTGCTATCCTAGATGATGCTGATAATGTTAAACCTTCCCAGGAAAAGTAGCTAGCAGTGCATCTATTTACAAATACTTGGAATGTAACTATACCCAGCCATTACGATTTCACTCACATACACGGAGCTACATTTGGGAACTATGCGAACGCATTGTTTCATCATCATATTCAGCCCGAGGTTGTCCACAGCTGGACGGCCTCCCACCAGGTGGACCAATGACTTAGTCAGAGTTGCTGGGAGTCGCTGGATGCAAGCGGTCCAAAATTCATCATTGTGGAAAAGCATTGTTTACACACCATAAATTTATTTTACATTTTACTGTAACTATGAAATCGAGAAATAAAAAAACCGGCCAAGTGCGAGTAGGACTCGCGCACTGAGGGTTCCGTACTAACTTCGTCCATCGTTCGTCCATCACGGGAAATGCACAATTTTATTTATTTACTGTATTTGAGGTTGGTGCCAATTAGCTACCTCTAAATTGTAAGAGCGCCCATACAACTCAGAGGTCTTTATTAATTGGAGTAACTATGTATGTATGGGGACACCTTTAATTCAACTTTTTTATTTTTTAGAATTTTTCCTTTATTTGTGCTGTATGTAAGACCTTGCTTTTTGCCATTTTTTTTATATTTGAGTTGATTGAATGAAAGGTAAATTACGGTTTACGATGCGGTTTATGACGTTTTAAAAAAAAACTACTTACTAGATCTCGTTCAAACCAATTTTCGGTGGAAGTTTGCATGGTAATGTACATCATATATTTTTTTTAGTTTTATCATTCTCTTATTTTAGATGTTACAGGGGGAGGACCAACATTTTACCACTTTGGAAGTGTCTCTCGCGCAAACTATTCAGTTTAGAAAAAATTATATTAGAAACCTCAATATTATTTTTGAAGACCTATCCATAGATACCCCACACTTATGGGTTTGATGAAAAAAAAATTTTTGAGTTTCAGTTCTAAGTATGGGGAACCCCCAAAATTTATTGTTTTTTTTTCTATTTTTGTGTAAAAATCTTGACGCGGTTCACAGAATACATCTACTTACCAAGTTTCGACAGTATAGCTCTTATAGTTTCTACTCTTTTAGTCAACGACTCGTGCTATTGGTAGTTAAAGTCGTTACAATCTAATATTTCCATTTTGACAAGAGGGTATCTCTTTTGTTCTCGCTATATTCGTCTTGTTTGGCTGGAAACGGGCCTTTAATAGCAGAAATATCCACCTACAGTATTATTAATGAGTATGTTTGTTACGTAATGGCTGAATGGATTTGAATGAAATTTGGCAGGTACTAAATAGATATCCTGGACTAAAAAACTTTTTATCCTGAGAAAATATCAGCCTTCGGGAATGAGAAACCGCGGGGCGGAAACTATGGAAAGTGTTAGTTTAGTTTCTATAAATGGATCAATGGATTAAGACAGTTTCTTCATGTTACGATTAGCTGAGGATAAATCTATTCTCCTTCTATTTGTATTATTTCGACTATTTTATTATTCTGGTCGTGAAGTTAACGGACCCTAGCGCAAACGCTCATTTACCTGACTCACTTAAGTAGGTACTCTAGTATTGAATGTTAGGTTTATGGAATTCTGCACAATATTAATGATGATTCTCTCGTACGGTCAGCAACGTAAGTAACTGAACGGATACAAATTTACAAAACACTTGAACACGAAAACTATCCATTATGTAGAAATTTATACTATGTAGGTTTTGTAGACACCTGTTTACCTACTTTATGAGAGGTAGAGAATCGCGATATTTCGCTCAAAGAGCAGCTCGACTAGGGAAGTACCTCCACCTGCTAGAATACCGCAGTCAAATAATTTATAGTTGTGTTCCTGCGCGTGAGTAAGGTCACCAGAGCTCATCGGGGTGGGGGGAAGGGTCGGCAACGCGTGAGTGATACCCCTGGTGTTGCAAGCGTTCATAGGCTACGTAACCGATTACCATCAGGTGGGCCGTATGTTTGTTTGCCAACAATGTGATATAAAAAAAACCTTAAGTAAAATTAAATCTGTTCAGCTACTTATGTTGCTGACTGTACATATTAATGTACTAGGCAATATTTCACTTCAGGCAAATGAAAGCAGATGTTTAACATCGCCGAAGATAAAAGTAAAGGCATGAAATATTGCAATCTAGATTCCAAAATAGTAGATTGTTATACAAGGAGCTAAAATGACTCATTATATACGAGGTAGTTTTACTCCCGAGCTTTAGCGAGGGAGTAAATAGAAACCGAGTTTTAATGGGTTTTAGCGCCGTGTGTTACACTATACTTTTCACTACGATTGCGAGAAAATAAAACAATCCAATACAAGAATCCACTTTTTTTTCTGTCCTCCACTTCATAAACTTTTCGTAAGTATTTAAATAAATGCTTTGTGACCTTGACGGCAACAGATTGAAAATTATTTCTTTTCCTTTCTCTTCTATTTGTAAATTAGGGTCTCCATTCTCACTGTAATATAGAACAAATCTCACGTATTGACGTTCCAATACGTTAGCTATTTTGTTATCTGTAGACCTTCTAAATGGCACGTTTAGTTTAATATATATTAGTATATAAGCTTAACGATGTTGTCATTAATAAAGGTGGAGTTAAGATGTAGTTATATAAGGAATATAAGTGGAAGTATAGGAGGAGGTTATTCATTAAACATGTGATCAGCATCGCTAGTTGTTTCTCTACATCACCACCACCCATCGTATATTATATGGCGACCGTGACGTATATTATATCACTAGATGATGACATTTTCACTATTGTAAAATTAGTTATGGTCACTACCAATTCAATTTGCAATTAGAGAAAAATTATAAAGATCTCGCGCCAATGTCTTTTTTTGTTTCTTCTGTAGCCGCAATACATTGCATGCATTCTACCAGAGATCGCCGATTTTATTCATGATTATTCTACTTATGACTAAAGAGTTTTTCGTTTTTGTAGGCTCATTGTCATTTGACACACAAAATTAAAAAAAAAAACAACTTTTTCCCCTAGAGGAAGAATTGCTATTTTTTCTTCGCTCTGGTACGCCACAATGACGGTCTTTTTGAGCAAGAGGAGTGAAAAAACATTTGTTAGACAGCATATTGTTACTCTCTTGTCAAATGTGACTTTTTAAGTCTCGTGGACCTTACTAGCTAGTACGCAGCATCCAAATCTTAACTGATGATTAAGATAAAAATGATTTAGGATTTTTAAGACCTATATACAGTTATATTTGTAATTTACCAGCAAGTGGGTGGAATCAATATGAACGAATGTTGCCAACCAAACCTGAAATCGCGACAAAAATAAAAGAGCAAGGTTAATTTTTTGTATAAAAGTTAAATTTTTGATGACTACTTCCACCTAAAGCACTGATGGTGAATTACAAATAACCCTATAATAGGAGATAAAAAACAAATATGATTGACTTTTATAATAATTTATTTGTTTCTTTAGAAACTTATCATGTACAAAATTACAAAAACAGTTTACATAAGGCATTTTTGTACATGGATCACGAGTTATTTTTCACTAAGCATTCAACTTATTAAAGTTTAGATGCAAACTTTAACTAAAGTACTCGAAAGAAATGTAACAAAGGAATATTTACAGAATTAAAAACAAGTACCTAAGTAATTACTTGTACAACAATATTTTATAACAACATAACTTCAACAATGAATCATAACATTTGAAGACATAACCACGGTAAAGAACACTCGTAAATATCATCTGCGATGTATTTATGCACTAAGTTTACAATAAACTGGCTTTTCTTACCTGTTACTGCGTTTCCATTAATGAAAGAGCTTAAAGATTTGTGTTGAATATTTAAGAAGAAAACTATAGGTATTTATTAAATAAAAATATCAGATTTAAATCAAAAAATTAAAAAAGCAGTTAAAAAGACAACCTTTCTGATGGCAGTAGCTGAATTAATATACAAAAAATATCTAAAAATCTAAACGTAATCTTTAATATTATATTTTAGTAACTAGCATTCCCCCGCAGTTTGATCCGCGTCCCCGAGAAAAAGAGTAGCCCAAGTCCTTCTCCATACAATAGGCCATCTGCGTACTAAATTTCATCGGGATCGGTTCAACGGTTCAGGCGTGGAAATGTAACAAAGAAACAAAAGCTCTTCCACATTATTACATTAGTATAGATAGGATTTTGTACTGACGACGGTAAGTGACCAGTCGCTTTTGGACATTAGTATTACCCAAGGTAACCAGTGTGTTGCCGACCTTTACAAAGCTGCAATTGACTTGAAAATGAATTCAATTGGCTCCAAGGTGTAATTTAAACTACCGGAACACATCGATAGGTGTTTGGCGATAGATTTTAAACTTGATACTTGAAGGTAGTCACGCGGTTACTACTTAGTACCCTACCACCGTGCTATGGTTTCCTCACGATGTTTACCTTCATCGAAAGCTCAAGCTCATTGTAGGATTCGAACCCACAACCTTATCTCGGCATTCAACGTTACAGCCACTGAACTATCACCGCTATAGTACCTTATGTCCAGAATTGATTGTATTTGTGTGCCAAATTTCATCCAAACCCGTTCAGTCGTTACGGACCTAAGTAACACACATACACAAACCTCCGCATTTATAATATTAGTATGGTACAAATAAACAGTCTTGTATTTAAGGACAATGTAAACGAATACGTAAGCTCCTATTAGCATATTACAAGTTGCGATTTATGCACAAAGTTGCGGGCGCAGGTGTCGAGCAGACAAACCGTCGCGTTGTTACACAAGTTTACAATTTACTGCGTTACACAACTAAGCTGTTTGGGTATTATAAATTCATTAAGATTTTCGGTATGTACTGTTTTCAAGCAATTCGAGCCAACACAATAATAATAAGTACCTAGTTAATTTGTATTTTATATATAATTCAAATCATAAAATAATAAATAAGACAAACATTTATATTTATATATATCATTTTTCCCTAAAGCTTATTTTATACTTAAACAAAATAGATATTTCCAGATGGCATTTATCGCTATTTTAGAGTTGATCTCGTTTACATTTATGTAAGGCACTTTATATATCGATCATTTATTTTTACATTATCGAATTACCTTTAAATAATTCAATATGCTATAACAAATCCTTAGTGCGGACATTTCTTCTCACTGCATTATTGAATCCTTCCCTGTATTGGTAGAACACGCTGCTCGATGATATGACATCCGATGATGCGTCTGCGCAGAAATAAACTATTTTGATCATCATCGACACCAACATGTACCCTTTGCTTAGATAAAGACAGCACGATAACGCTGGATCTGTAATATATACTGACATTGGATCGAGCGTTTCGCGCATAGACACAAAAATATATATTAAGGGAAAAAAGCATGGTGATTCTGTAATCACCATGTTTTTTTGGTCTGTACATAAGACATTATCCTCTTTCCTGGGGCAGTCGGATAAATGCAGCAAAATATAAATTCACGTTAACAAAATATGAAAAAGCTAATTAAGAATCTGTGAAACATAATAACTCGTCTAGCAAATAGGTATAATTGCAAACATAATGTAGAATTGTAGACGTTATCCTCTGCGTATAGAATGGAGCGGGATGTTTGCGAGAGTTAATCACTGTACATTGTTCCGCCTACAACCGCCACCCACTGGAATATAATACCTAATGTTGGAGTCAAGAATAATATGTATATAGTAGATATATAGTAGGAATATTGTGTATTAATAGACTGTTTTTTATTAAATGTTGGTTGTAAATAAACACCCGTAAAGACCACACATCAGTTCATTCATCTCGCCAATCAAAATGGAACCTTATTACAACAACACCTACTTAATGTAATGTGCTTAAATATTTTTATATATCTCACTTCTTATCTTATTTTAGTTTAATCCTTCCAATATTATAAATGCAAAAAATTGTGTGTTTGGGTTTGGATGAAATTTAGGAGACGAATTGAATATGTTCTCAAGCGTTTTTTTGCCGGGAACGCGAGTAAAACCGCGGGGCGGAAGCTAGTATGATTGTAAATGCGAAAATAGATTTAGATGAAACGTGGAATGTAGATAAATATATTCTGAGAATGCTCGGTGAACAGTGAAGGTAGTATTCTAGGAAAATTGTATCCCTCTGCCGCCTGTCTGGTATAAAACGGTCTATTAATATAAAATTAAAAAGTTATCTATAATAATTTAATTTCGCTTACCCTAGGATTTTAAAAACAAAAACAGAAAACAGATTGTTTTGTCTTGTCCAAACAAATATTCCTACCCTTTTTTGTAACAAGTAAATATAAATTTTCAACCCACACAAACTAGTTATCAAAACTAACCATTTTCAATTAACAATCCGAAATCAATCTCATACAAATTATCCAAACAATCGAGATAACGATATTGTATCAAAAGTCAAATAAATCAGAGATTGTGTTGTACACCCTTCCGCACAGCTTATTTCATTGATACTATAAAGTTTAATGCATTGTTATATTCGGTGTTGGCAACTGTACGGTGGAAATATGCCAAGTTACGAGTAGCAGTTAAATCAAACAGTAAAGTCGATTTGAACGGACGCGGGCGGCGCCGGAGGGCGCACGTAGCGGGGAACAATTAATTTATATAGCGAGTACTCATTATAACTTAGACATATTGTTATGTACCGTCCGAATCTTAGAGCAAGTGAAAATTTGTAGTCACTGAATTTGTTAAATTAATTAATTGAATGCGATATTGCGACATTCATTTAATATATAAAAAAAAAACTTGCTGTTCCCCGCGGTTTCACCCGCGTTCCCTCTAAATAAAACTAGCCTATGTTACTCTTTATAAGATCAGCTATCTGCCAGTGATGGCCCGTCAAAATCGGTCCAGCCGTTTCGTAGATTAGCCAGAACAAACTGACATGCAGACAGACAAAAAAAAAATTGTTACAAGTAGTACAGTATATACTTTAGCATTTAGTTATATTTTGACATAACAAACAGACACTTCAATTTTATTTATTTGTATGTATTTATGTACATATATGTATAGATAATTAATAATAGAATTATAATAAAATTCGATGCTAGTTAGATTTAGTGCTGTTAGAAAAGTACGTAGACTATCTACGAAAATTTGTAGCACTTGTAGCATTCTATGTTATGTTTACAATGAGATAGTAAACTGCAAAATAATCATCTTGTACATCTTAGGGCCAGTCTCACAGTTTGTCAACAAGTTTCGGATACCTTATCTATAAGATAATACATTCTTTTTTTCGAAATGAACAGAATGAGCTTGTAAAATCTACTAGATAACCTTAACCTCTTAAATCTTATCGCTCAGTATTTTAATAGACTTACTTGCAATAGGTTTTATTTTTAAATTAGAAGGGAGCTATACTCAAACTCACAAATACATTTTGATCATTAACTCCTGAAGTAAAATCAAATATTCCAACGGTACTTCGTTGTAGAAACAATAATATACCCGTAGAGACGTCTCGACTCTAGCGAATTTCCACTCAATCCCATTACAAATCGCGTTGAGATTATTAAACAGTCACCTTAACGAGGATTGTGACGTAGGGTGGTGGGGAAGGGGAGGGGCGAGTAGACTTTGGGCTGAAATAGCTTTAAGGTAGGTTTACAATGGAGTTCAGTTATTTTTAGCTACAATAGCGTTTTAATTTCAAAATCGATTTCAGAGTTGGATTTCGAACTTAGCATATGTTTAAAATATATATATCACCTCGAAATACCCACCCGGTATTTTGAATTAATTTTATCAGCTCCTTCAAAACTTAACCAAGAAAAAAAAACGAAATGATAACGAAACCGGTGTATTTTACGATTTGGAAAAAAAAATACGAAGACCTTTTTTTGAAGCCCAAAAACATTTGTGAAGCCTATGAGACTTATAATCAGGAGTAGCAAAGCTGTAGTCACTCCTGCTGATAATTGATTGAATTATCAGAAAAATTAAAGCGACAAAATCAAATTCCGTTTCCATTCCTTTCCTTCCATGTTTCTCACACTTACTATCTACTATTCTTATAAATAACAACTTAATCTCATTAAAACAATATATTGGCCATAATATAACCTAACCCTAACGGTATCTTAAATACAAAATATAATTCCGCAGTAGTCTATTAAAATTTCCTCATCCGCGACGAAATTATACACGATTAATATCAAAATGGTAGACAATCGGTTGGATATTACATTCTCGAGGGGGTGGCGTCCCCCAGACTGCGAGGATGAGATCAGGTGGCCTTTAGGGTTCCGTAGGTATGGGACCTTCAGCGTATGATAGGAAAGTTGATTAAAAATCGGCGTTTGTGATGCGGTTATCAACTCAACTGAAGTTATTCCTTTTATATAGCTTTCTCAGAGATTGTTTTTGCTTGCATTTTCACAAATTTTCGGTATTTTGTATGGTTCCGTGACTACAAAGTCACGGAACCATACAAAAATAATTGTTCGATTCTTTCTTGGCTATTACCAAAGGATCAGTACCTATTATAAAATGAGATATTATTTTCTCTTAATAATATTATTTTAACAAGGAGTATTTGAAGCTTTATTCTGGGACGTATTTTTATATTATCTTTCACCAAATGTATAATTTAATTTATTTACATATTTACAATTAAAGTAAAAAATACAAACTATGATATATAGAAAACATCCTCAAAGCCCTCGCTGCTGTCGATAGGCAAGGTTCCCAACAGGCTGGCAGCGTTCCCTTTTTGGATGACTTATGCTTATGTATTATATATTTTTGATAAATAAATAAAAACTTTATTTCATCTAATAGGTTCAAAAATCTGGCACGAGCGAGAGAACCACAAAAGAGTGAAACAATTCCCGAATCATGGTGAATAGGGTAACAGGTGCTCGATACTGGGGTGTCGCGCAAATGAATATTAACAACCCTTTCGACTAGAGACCGGGTTGTAATTGAAAATAATAGCGCAGGTTGTAATACGACGTATGATTAACGTTATGTGATAATACGAGCGGCTTGTGCCGCAATTTTGTCGGATGAGAGGGGTGAACGTGTCATGTACTTAGATTTACGTCATAGCTATTTGGTTGATGATTTTATGGCAAAATAATCATCTAGCTTTATCTAAGTCGCAAGACAGCCAGTAGAAGCACACTAATGGCATGCCATTCGGGTCCCAAGGCGATGATAGCTCAGTGATGTGAGGTTCTACTATGAGATTGAGCTATCGGTGAAAGAAAACATCGTAAGGAAACCATAGCTCGGTTGTACCTACTTTGTAGTCCCACACTCAAGTTGAAAATCTGTCACCAAGCACCTACCCGTGAATTAAAAACTTGTAAAAAAATGATACCGACCCAATGCATGGTGCTTTGGTACGTCATCTTGACATAGACCGCATTAAGCCCGATAACCGATAGAGAATAAAAGCATTGGAATGACGCTCATGAACGAGACATGAAACGACATGCCGAGCATGATGGCATCTCATTTGGTGAACTGACTGATAGACATCCACGCATGTAATTCAACTAGAAATGTCCCTTACCAAAACCAGTTTTCTAATAGAGGTTATTTTGTATGATTGGCAGAATTGGCACTATTTATCAACCTTCATCCGGTCCTGTTATTGCCTAAATGTGGCAATAATGCCAATAAATAAAAAAGTACTATATAAAGTATTACGTGATCATATAAAAGAGAATACTAGAGAAACGCCTAATTGTAGAGGTTTATTTATGTGGATAATAATATAAATACAAAGATTATGGTCTTACCTGTTTTCTGTATTTGTGATAAAGGCACTACGCGCCCAAAGAAGTCTTTATGTACCTGCAACAATTAAAGGTAATGTAATAAATATAGTAAATAAAAAATCACCTGAAAAAATCTTCACTGTTTGCACACACTGTAAACTTAATTTTGTAGGTTCTGGAACATGGCAACATAATTATTATGAATAATTTATAACAATGTTTTAATTATATGTGTATATATGTTTTAATAAGCCATAACTTTTGTTTTACATTTAGCTTTTATTCGTATTGTTGTTTCAGTACATGATATAGTTAATATTAAAGCTAAATTACAGCATCTTAATACGTACCTACTAGCGTTTTGGAGAAAGAGGTAGAGCAAAAAACGTTGAATTTTTTTGTTTTTGTTTTACTTGTTGTTTTATTTATAATTTCCCTATTTCGTATCATCTGAAATATATCGGACGGCTACCTATTACAGTTAAATAGATACAGCCCTGTGGCAGACAGACGGAAGGATGGTGTAGACTTCATCAAAGATTCTGTTGGCATCTTTTCTATATGTAACATTAAAAACAACACTCAAAATAAAATATTGATTTCAATTATTCACAACACATTTGAATTGTTATGATTTTTGACTGAATGCAACGATTTATTAAATAAGTTTATATTTATAATCTGTACACCCCATTAAGACCTTATTATTAAGTTTTAAATATTTTTAAATTTCAAATTGTCTTCCAAGCTGAAAACATAGATGAACCTACGGAATTCATTCTAAAATTATGATTTTTCATTAAATTATTTATTATGTCATAAGAAAGCTGCAAAACAGGTAAACGGTTCGATGATAGTAAGTGGGCGGATATTAGCAATACCAGGGGCAAATAGTCCTTATTCTGAGGGTTTTTAAATTCACTTATGACAGACATGGTTACAACACATGTTATGTAGATTCACAATTCTTTCATAATCTATGTAACTCTTACAGTCGGCCAACGGACACGTCTAGACAGAACAATCGTGCGGGGTTTGCAGGGTGAGAGAGGGGCGGTAGCGAGCCCAAGCTGCCATACACTCGCTTAGGACACAATGCGGCAATGACGCATGCCTATACAAAAGCGGCATTTCGCGTGACTTCAAACGCGATAGACCACTGTATTTTTTTACGCTGTGGTTCTTTAGTGACAACAAAAATGTAAAACAACGCATTTTTGTTAACTATCACTAGGAGACTACCCTGAGGCTTTCCATCTCCAATTAGAAGCGTCAGTGCAAAAACATCAACAAAATCTCACATAACAATATCAACTTTAATTCCATGGCATATGTTACAGGATTGTTTGAGTGTGAACGTAGTAGGCAAGTGGTTTACGTGTTGTACGACGTCGTTAAAGAAGACTGCGGCGACGATACGTCATTATGACGATACGACAGAGAGTGGATAATACTTGACAGGTGCTAGCGACGTAAAAAAAATCACATACACTGTTTATTTAGTATGTTTGTTTTCATATAATGAACGGAAAAATGCATTCAAAAGTTATCCTTATATCTTTACTATTATAGGCGAGTGTCCATAGAGACAGTCAGTCCATACCGGAGAGTGACAAGTGTTACTTTATCACAAAAACCCGATAAAAACGGAGGAAAGCTAGTTTTATATAAATTCAATTCTTATTGAAAAATAAGACTAAACTAAAACCAGTGCCTGCTACGTTATAATACATACCACAGCCTTTCGTTTTGACCACACACAACCACAATATAATCTGACAAATTGTGGATTGTGGTATACTTGTGAAACAGAAATAGTCATTATGTTGGTTACCATACTGTAACATTATAGCGCTACGAAGTAGTGTCTTCGTAGCGAGATCAGGTTTCGTAGCAGCTCGTAGCACAAGTGCTACGGAATAATTGTTATTGGTTTGTTTATCATTGCTTAAATTATATTATACTAGCTGTTCACCGCGGTTTCACCCGCATTTCCGGGATAAAAATAGCCTTATAGAATTTGGCTATCAAATGCAAAAATATTTTTTTAAATCCGACTGGTAGTTCCAGAGATTAGCGCCTCTAAACAAACGAAAAACTCATCTCCTTTATTATATTAGTATTAACTGAATAATACAATTTCATGAGGAATTTTAAAATTGTATCTAAACTCAACGTTGTTAAACATTCTTCGCGATATCAAGCAGTACAAGTGTTCAATAAGTTGCCACCTGCTATGTTATTCTGTACTGAAACTCGACAGTGAATTCTCTAAGTGACTATTCTCTGTCTCACTCGTGAACTCCTGATTACTGAGTTTCACGAGCGAGACAGACAATAGTCACTTAGAGAATTCACTGTCGAGTTTCAGTACAGAATAACATAGCTGAACTAAAAAATATTATCGACAAATCTAGCCTATTCAAAGCAAAACTGAGGGCCTTCTTATTGGAAAAGTGTTGCTATTCCATCGAGGACTTTATTTGACAGATGTTTTAGCTGTGATTGTTTGAATTGTAATGATATTGACTATTTTATTATTTTCATTGACACGTGTACTTTTATTTTCTCTCATTTTTATTTGACGGTGATTTAATTTGATTGTTTTGTTTTCTTTGTGTGTAGCTAGTTATTTTCATATTTTCTCATTGACATTCAGACACAATGTAAAAATTGTAATTGAATTGAATAAATAAATAAATAAAATAATAGAGATAATGTTCCCATGTTCCAATAATTTTTGACTACTTCCTTACGGAAAAAAAGTTATGTATAAATATTTAAAATAAATATTTGGGACATTATTCCTCACACACGGCCATCTGACACCAAACTAAGCAGAGCTTGTACTATGGAAGCCAGAAAACTGAATACATATACTACTTTTCTTTTGTAAATACATACATATATAGATAATTACACCCAGACACAGGACAAACAGACATGTTCATGTACACAAATGTTTGTCCTGAGTGGGAATCGAACCCACGACCTGCGGCGTGATAGACAAGGTATCTTACTAACCACGCCAACCGGTCCGTCTGTATGTACTAAAAGATTACATTTAATATATTTAAATATAATAATAATACATTTAACATTTTTTTAGACCTCAGTGGTGATGACATCGAATGCTGTGAGTACTAATCCTAGAATGAACATGAATTTTCAGTTTCCTTCAGTGAAGGAAATCATCGTGAGAAAACCATAGTACGGTGGTAGGGTACCTTGTAGTTTCCGCTTGCCTATAAGCTACCACCCTCAAGTTAAATTTCTCGATCTATCTATCAATGTTCAAGAAAAAACAAGAACAAATTTCGTTGAAACTAGTATCACTCCACATATCTTCTCTAATACTATATAAAAATAAGCCAGGTTTTCCTTCCTGACGCTATAACTCCAGAACGCACGAACCGATTTCCACGGTTTTGCATTCGTTGGAAAGGTCTCGGGCTCCGTGAGGTTTATAGCAAAGAAAAACATAAGATCCCACGGGAACGCGGGTGAAACCGCGGGGCGGAAAGCTAGTCGTATATAAAATGTATAAAATAAAAAAGATAGGCAAACAGTATCAATAGAGCGAATGGCGCGGGCAATAGCAAGCCAATTACTAGTTAGTTACACGCGGCTCCCGGTGAAACGGGATCGACAATAACGCGAGTTGCCGGGACGTAGATGCGTGCGGTGCGAGTGAGAGCGGTAAGCGGGAGCGATAAAGAGAGGAATATGGTATTTTATCTTTATAAATAATGAGCTAATACTTGTTGTTAACCAACACCTGTACATGATACTATGAATTATAATAAATCATTTAATTTTTACTTTAGTTTTTCTAGTAACTTACGACAGGCCAGTTGGCGATGTTGGTAAGATACCCTACTTATCATGTTATAGGGCGGGGGTTCGATTCCCACCCAGGACAGACATTTGTATGCATGAACATTGAACATGTCTGTTTGTCCTGAGTCTGGGTGTAAGTATTTATTTAAAAAATAAAGTATTAATTATGTTGTATATACTGATATACTAACAATAATAACTATAAATAACTGTATTTGGTTTCTAACGTACAAACTCCGCTTAGTTTGGGATCAGATAGCCGTGTATGAGGAATGTCCCAGGACATTTATTTATTTTTTAATTAAGTAATGTTTTAATTTCCATAAAATTATTGATAACCGCCATCACCTATGACTTAGCTCACCACCTAACTTCGTTCTCTCGCAATATTTCCGATTACGCGGGTCTGAGCGAGCGGTGGCGGCAGTGGCTGCGCGGGCGGCGGTAAATCGCGACATACACCAGCATAAATACAATTTCGCACTCATAAAAGTTATCGCGGGGTTGACGCGTTATAGCGCACCTCACTTACCCCATACACGGGGTGTATCGGTGATATTGTCAATTATTGTGGTGATTGTTGCTTGAGGAAAATATGTTTGTTTTAATAACGTTTGATCGATGGGGTTATTCTTTAATTATTATATATTATACATTTTATTATCTCAATGTAATTTCTTATTTCTTGTTTAACTTCTTATGTAATTTCTTATTAAATAGTTTATTTTAGTGATTTATTGAAGGCTTATTTAATTAGCTGTTTTCAAAAATAAACAGTAGAAGCAACTTTATCTCGCTAACAGAAAAATACTGGAAGCAAAGTACATAAAATCATATTTTATTCCATTAAAAATACATAACTATATTTGAAATATTGCCACACACAATAATTTATTATTGACCGCACAAAACCACGGTACTGAAAAAAAAATCAAACATAGCATACTCCTCTCGAATATCAAATATTTATCGCAAACATACAATATTTCACGTTGTAGATAACATTTTTCCGCGCGGGTGCACCGCGAGGCACAGGGGGGATTGGAGCGAGTGCAAGGGGGGGTAGTATCAATTCGCCCCGCCCCACCGCAAACAATACAATCAGAGCCAATCTGCCGCACAAATAGGAAAATAGAGTGCTCGCCGAGACAGGGCCGCCTCGGGCTATGCTACAGATGCGGAGTTGTAGTGAGGCTATGTTTTCTTGAAATGTAATTCAGTATGAAAGGATTGTTGGTTAAGTTTGTGAAATTGCTTAGATTAGTTTTTGGGTGATGATGACGAAAATGTATCATTTAAATTATTTTATGCGATCAACAGCTTTCCACTCTGCGGGTTCACCCGCAATATCTATTTGACCCCCTTTTTAGGAGATACATTTTCACACATCAAAAATCCTTTGTTATTGCTCAACTACGTTATATAAAGAACTCCATTGTCTGACAGTGTTATAGTTTTATAAAGAGGATAACCTAAAGAAGTATAAGTGTAACGAAATGTTTTTTTGAATTATACAGCATTGAGATTTTATGGTATTTTTTATAACTGCTATGACAGTGAAACATAAATTATAAGTTACGAATAAAAACATGAAAATAAAAATATTTTAAATAGCTACTAGAATAACTCGCACCCAACTTCGTCCCTGTGACTTTTCTTAAACAGAGATCGCGTCGCGTCGCCGGCGGATTCCGTTCGAATCCGCGCAATTTTCCGCCGGTCATTTTTCATTGTTTCTGCACGAAGGCCCGCGGCCCGTACACTACCCAATACTTATTTGTTCCAACTCGTAAATAGGAAAAGGGTAAGTACTTGCAATAGTTTGTGATCGAAAAGATAGTCTACAAAATGTTTTTATTTGCTGTCATTGAAAATGTATGGTTTGTTTTAAGTAATAAGTGAAAATAAATTACCACAATCCATTTAAAATACAGAATTAAATGTAATAGGTTAAAACTTAGGTTCCAATACTCAATTATAAGTTAAATAGATCTAAATAAATAAATGTTCTACGAAATCTCGTAACGCTAAATTCGTAGCGCTACATTGCTACGACATTGAAGTAATGCGATTTGGCGTCACAGTAACTGAAAACTAATTGATTCAGGTGCAATAAAAAGGTGTCATATTTCAAGGGGTAAAATAACTAATATAGGTTAGCTTCTTTAACCTCATTCGTAAAGATTTCTGTTACATAAGTATACACCTATATTGAGTTTCGATAATAAAACCTTACTATGTAGATTAGATACGTTATTGATCAGTATTACCACATCAGTATTTTATTCTCTACTAGCTTCCGCCCCGCGGTTTCACCCGCATTTCCAAGGGATCTTCTTTTTTCCTGGGATAAAAAGTAGCCTTCCTCGATAAATGGGCTATCCAACACTATAATAATTTTTCAATTCGAACCGCTTTATTAGCTACCGATTAGCGCCTTCAAACAAACAAACTCTTTAGCTTTATAATATTAGTATAGATTATTATCTGCCAATCACAAATAAAAAAAATAATTATAAACATTATTTTTAAAAAAATCGGAAAAAAACGTACGAATTTTCATTTAGTAGTTAATCCAAAATCCTCTTTCTGTGAAGTTTATTTTATGCAAATAGAGACAATGCAATGCATGTATCAATACAAACGTAAATCTCAAAAGACTAGGGATATACCCAACTAGTATATTAGGATAAGTATATCACATACGTATATATTTGTAAATATATTTACGTACAAATTGCCCATTTATATCGTAATACCGGTCGAACATCCCCCCATCTTACGTTAACCTATTCGGTATTTATTTAATGGCCTACATATAAGAAAACGATATGAGGGCTGGCAATATAGGTAGTTAGTTTTGGAAAGCTTTTATGTTAGCAGATTATTAATTCCTATATTTTCTAAAGGTTGTTTTGAAAACATTTGAATTTCTTTTTTTTTAAGAGGATAGTTTGTCAATGTGATTTCTATATATTTTTTTTAGTTTAACTTAATTTATTGCTTTCGGACAAACAAGAAATAAAACACAATTTAATAGTTTTATTTAGAAATAATTTATTTAGATATACAAATCATACTAGTGCCTTTATTTTTTTGTATATTTATATATATCTATAGACATATATATTATTATATCTAATGTATAGTGTAATACTCCTTCTATCTTTTAAATATTTTAAACTAGTTCCTGTCCCAATGGATCAGATGCTTGCCCCGAATAAAAATGTATTATTAACATAAAATAATACCTAATTTTATACCAGGAAAGCGGGTGAAACTGGGGGACGGAAGGTAGTCCAAAACGAAATAACCATCACAATAATTCTCCAATCACAGTACATCGTATATCCTAAAAGAATCTCTTATTTTCTCTTTCGTATTATATTGATATTGTTACAATGATAGTGGTTTTAGTGTATTGAAAGTAATAAAAGCAAACAATAATGTTTCAGTCGACGGGACACCGAATAAATAGCCTCTAAGGCTATAAACAATTCACGAAAGGTTCTCGGATAGAGGGGAAATAATGTAATACCTTACATATATACCTACCGTTGTACGTTTATGTCGTCATAATATTTTATTGTTATAACTTTTTCTATTGGTTTGATACATTTTTGAAGGCTTTTCAGACGCTTTGCTTTTAGGCCAACGTTAAATCAACTACATGTGAGGCCATAAAAGCCAGAGTGGCTTTACTACAAAAACAAAAACTTGCAGTATCAAAGAAATAACAGAAGCCTAGATTTCAGATATTTGTAACTCATAACCTTACATCATAATTTAGTAAGCTTTGGTCAAAACCCTATTCAAAGTAAAGAAAAATTTGTTCTTTAAAGATAACTTATAGGCTCTAAACGGCACAGTATGCGGTAGGTGTGTGGTTTGAGAATTTATAAGGCAAAGCTCTCACATAAATTGCATTCACCAAAAACGATTTGTTACCCAAATGAATATTGTAAATTTAGCGAACTCCGCGGAGCGGGGAGCAAAGTGATCGATCGACTATCAGTGTCAATGACGAACATTTTAAATTGATAATATTAGAATATCTAATGCAGTTTATATTAGCAAACCTTATTTGAAATTTTACGAAGACACATGTTTTTTTTTTACTTTAAGGCGATGAAAGCGAAAGCCGTAGTTTCGATCTTTCGATCTACTATAATATCTTAAGCTTCCCGAGAAAGAAAACATCATTAGGAAGCCTTAGCAAGGTGGTAGACAGATTTAGAGTCGAAAATGGGTACTTCGTAGTACCCGCCTGGCTAACTACCCTCACGTTGAAAATCGATCGGTATGTTCAGGCAGCTGTACTAGAGAAGGCTTCACACTTTTGGCCACTTCATCAATTGAATAGAATCTGGTCAAACACAAGCGTATCCTAACAAGACATAACTCGTTAAGCTATTAATACGTAATTTAAATACATGACTCCATCCCTCTACAAGTAGTTGCGTCATTATAAATCCAAGCGCATAAAAGAAATCTCTCCTCAAACAAATTGCAATTAACCCGTCCATTTAGAGTGTAGTCATTTAGCCCGGAGCGCAGAGGCTAGCGTCAAAGCACGACCAGCGGCCGGGGGCCTTTCCAAATTGTTTGCGTTAATCAGATACGGGCCCCGCAATATGCCACATGTTTGCCAAGCGCACAAAAGATGATTACCGCAACGCTTTACACAGCAAATGTCGCTTTTTGCTTTCTAGTTGGAGGCTACAAACGGACTGTGTTGTATTGTGTACCACAGACTGAGGATTAACTAACATTTAAAGCGTTTCAGCGAGTTACAGAGCAGCGAAATGTATACCCAGTTAATCTTTCGCTTAGTTCGTACATATGAAATTGCTTCCCTAGTTTCCGAAGTTTAAATGTCTCCAATCCTGAATAATTATTTAATATCCGTTTTCGGATTAGTCATTAATAAATAAGAGATTTTCATTTATCAAACTAAACGAAAACAAGAGAAGGCGAAAGGTAAAAAGAAAACTCTTTCTACAAAAGTTAAGCTTAATAAAATATTCAAATATCTTTAGGCAAATGAAAGAAAGCGGGTAACCGTTGCGTTGTTGGCTGCGGCTGTGGCTCAGACACAATGGGATCGAGCCAATAAAACAGTTTATTATCCATTCACCCCACTCGTGAATATATTTGTGTTGTTAACGCTCGATTAGGGTATGCACACACTCGATACTTTTACTGACATTTAATTTTGTTCGAGTCAGCAAGGAGCAACTACTTTGATTGGTAAAAGAAATTGTTTATATTATTACTTATCATACATATCAAACTGGCTGTGTTGTGTAAGACATATTATATTATTTTTTAGGCCTAAGTGCGATTGATGCACTTGGAACAAACAATATATACTTACTACAGCCACCTCACACATACCTACCACACCACAGTGAGACTGGCCAGGGTACAAGACTATTCTGAATAGCAAAGAGGTGGATCGTTGATATTCATACTAGTACTAGTAATTATGCACACCGCCTTAATTTTCTGACTTTGTACGTACGTATCCGAACGGGTGCGACGATGTGGCGCCAAAAAAAAAATACGCCCCAGGCAATGCACATGGCACGCGCACTCTTGAAAATTATACGCCTGTTTAAATTTGGAACCGCATTATTTGGCCCCATTTGAATTTGGAACAGTACGGACGGATAATCGGACTAGGATTTAGTGACAAGATTAGTTACAATAATAGAGTGAGGGGTTGGAAAATTGGGATTGTAATCCACGTAATGCGGAGTGAAGTGAAAATTACTGCATAGTAAAGTTCGTAAATATTAGAACAGGGGTTAGTGTATGCTATATTGTCTATTCTAAATTACTAGAGATAATTAACAATCTGTGAATAAGCCTGCATATATATAGAAATGGTACGATTTTGAATCTATTTTTTCTGATGGAAAATTTGAAATCGACTGCATTTATTTTTCAACTTAAAACTTTTTTATCAGTTAAATGATACCGCCCTCGCGTGGTTGGATCATTACACCATTATTTGAATTTGGAAAACGAACGGCCCATCACCCCCGGGGCTTTGGGCGTTCTATAGATTAGATATTATTTGTTCGCAGCTTTATATATTCCAGAATTAAATAATATTATTAAGAGTTACGTTAGTTATAATTTAACAATTTAAAATACTAGGTATAATAAATATTTTACCTATAAAAAATGTGAACTGTAATGAGTTCAAAATATTGATTAACTAATATTAATTATTTATTTATTATTAATCAATATTTTGATGCCACGAATGAAAATATTATATATTTATATATATAGTTCTAAAGTTAATTTTATTCTTCTTTTTTGTATCTATAAATTTTCTAACAATATGTCCGCCGATTGTTGTATGTTTTATCTCACTCAAGGGGATAGGGAAGGACTTACACGATGTTTGGTAATCAGGGGTTACGACATTAACACTAAACTCAAAATGTTTGGTTCTTTTCAGCCTTTTTACTATATTTGTGTTATCGAGGAGTTGGACGCCTCTACTTTCACATGATGATGAAATCTATGATCATGGGCTTCGGAGTATTTTTTTATTATTTTATCAACGAATAAAGAGAGGAAAAATCAAAAATAATGTAAAAAAACAAAATGTTCATCTAACTAAAAACCAATAAATAAGAGCACAAGGGAAATAAGTTACCTAATCAAGTATTGTTGCCAGTTACTACCAATCTGTACTCAACGTCAGCACATCTAAATAATCAGCAACTGTGGTGCATTGATGCAATTTCCCCAACAAAGGGGTTGCCAGCGTAAAAACTAGCTAACAAGCGGTGCGGCACAGTGCGCCCGCGGCGGTCTAATTCACAATTTGCCGCGCCCGCCCGCGCCCGGGGAACGCGTTCTAAATTCAAATTTTACACCGTGTTCAAATGAATTCGTTCAGAAAAGAAATTCGTATTATCATAAAACCTTTATTATATAATCATTTTCACGTTGAAATTTTGTACAGGTTGTATCGAATCTTTTCTATACTAAGAATAGAGACGTAACACAATTATAAGTATTCAAAACCTTTACCATAACTTTGTGTTACAAGATAAATTTAAGACATACTTCTTAAGACTCATAATGACGTATCAATAACAGGATCCATCACATAAATCCCAATAGGGAACCATCACTCTTTAAAGGTGAAATACGAAATTACGCGAACGCAAACCGTATTGGCGTGGAAACTGCGGACTTATCATATAAATAATTCAGGGCGAAAGCCGTCGCATTACGATCCATTCGCTATCAGTTCGCGGGGCTTACGGCTAAGCCGCCGATGACGGACGGCGACCAGCCAACCGGCGGACGTGGAAAAATCTCACCCTAACTGAATAACCTTTGGAGTAGATAGAACTACTAGAAGTTGCGTAGAAGATGGTGTTATATCTAGTGGAATTAGGTATGGAGGCAGAGGATAGAACGTGTTTAAATCCATGATGAATATAGTTTTTAGCACTAAATTAAATAATAATCTTAAAGATTTTCGGAATCAATGATTAAAATTGGTAAAGCTGTACTGTATTAATATAAGCAAGAGATTTAATGCAAATATTATTAGCGCTTCAAAAACTTGATTTTCAATCAAAAGGATTATTTAATAATATTTATGAAGACCTAATATTTAATTATGTCAGCAGTAAAAGTATCTTGGTAATGGTAATACAAACTTGTATTTGCGCATACAATTTTTATATTTTCTTCTATTGCACATATTGATTATCTTGTTGTATAAATCTTTTGCAAAAATGCAGTAGATATTATTCACAAGCGTCAAACACAAAGTTAAGAGTTTTATCAACATCCCAAAATCCAAACAGCAAGCCTCAAATCTTGTCATACGCCAACAGCCAACACCGTCAAATAATTACGACGACCCATCTTCCCCTCAAAACAATCTACGTAACCCTTCAAAGGGGAGAGAGGGGGAGAGGGCACGTCTACGCCGGCTTCCGATTGGCCGCTTCCCCGGAAGGATATGACCTATAGTTTTTCTTCTTAAGAACTTCCTTCGACCATTGTACGCGTGATTTACGAGCGCGCGCCTCACATGAGGGGGGGGAGGGCTTAGATTGATGATTGCCCGTATCCGGGATCTCGCAATCGCATCTGAGTTGGCTCCTAAGCAATTTCCCCGCATATTCGTTTACCCGACGCATTATGGGGGTACTCTTTCCGAGTCTGAGTGTTATTGCCTCTATTATGAGCGAGCCGAGTGCTTAATGCTGGGAATTTCGTTGGGATATTACTCTATGTAACGTGATCGTTGTTTTTATACGGTTAAACGAATGGAATTGGTGTTTTTGCGTTTTGTTATGTAGTGTAAGGGTTTGGTAGATGGGTTTACTTAAGTGACTAGGATTTTTTGGAATTTAGGGTGTAACTTTCCTAAGAGATCGTAAAATAATATTTTCAAAATAGGGAATCGTACACATGCATGAGTAAACGACCGTGGAGCTAGTTTAAAAAAAATATATTTTCATGTAGAAAAATGAATATTCTTTCATAGAAATAAAGTCTATTATTCTTATGCAATTGCGTGGTCGGTTTTTTAATCAAGTGCTACAATTTTTCCAGGAAACGATCCGTTGCACCTTGTTCTTATAATAAGTCTTAGGTAGTCTTTACTTTTGTAATATATATAATTGAGGTACCTATAATAATATTTGCCTTGCCGATCTGCTTTACCATTTGGCTTTCGTATGAGACGCGCGTCCCAAAACTACAAATAAAAGAATTCTAGGAATCTTGAGTCAAGTTATTAAAAATAATCTATTTATTTCACTCGAAAATATTGATTTTAATTGAGTACTTTGCAAAATCGATACATGAAGAAGGCACCATGGTAAGCTATGATTTCCCTAAATAAAATTAAACCTAAAAGGAAACTAGCTCTCAAGTACAGCTACAGGAACACAATGATCGGTGCTTAGCAAAAGATTTTCGAATTGAGGGCACTACAAAGTTTCCTACCGCCAAGCTATGTCTTCCTCACAAATTAGCTTGAGGTATCAGAATAAAAGCTGGTAACAGTTCCGAAAGTTTATTTACTAATTCTGACAGTATTTTATGCTGATTTCCCACTTTCGTTATATCTAACTAGTTTCCGCCCCGAGGTTTTACCAGCATTGGTGAAGGTTATGTCTTCCCAGGATAATACAATATCCTATGTTTTATTGCAGGATATAATCTTTGATTGTGCCTCCTCAATTAGGACCTTAGTAGGATATTTCAAATGTTTAACCCACTTTAAGTCAAGTGTAAAACAAACAAACTAATCGACGCAGTAGTAGGTAGTTAGTGTGTTCACAAAACCACGGCACTTAGCCGGGGCGGCGCCTTAATGGCACAAGCTTAGTATTTATTGCTTAGGCTGGCTAACTTAAGGTTTACAAATAAGTATTTAAGTGTAAATAATGCTAAAGACAAATTATTGGAGGATATTAATAGGTTACTGAACGGAAGCCCTGCCAGGACTTGTTCGATGTTATTTGATCACACGTGTCGAATGAAAACAGGGGAATTATACGCTTTTGAGACAAGCAAATCGGAAGCATAGTTTAGCCTTTGAATATTTATATGTATAAGCAAACAAGCCCACATATTTATGCTGATGTGCGCGAAATTTACGTCTTACGCTCGCGCTTCGCTATATTGTTTGTTCTAGTGTGAGCGATTTAAGAGCTAACAGTTGGACGCTATTATTTTCGACGCGTTCACAGTTTCGACTGTCTATCTAGACATATACATAATCAAAGATGAGGGCCGGGTAGACACTCAACAGTCAACAATAACATAAAATACTACGCCTATAAACCGTTTATAAATGTTCAAACGTATCATGTAAAAAGCCAAGCATATAATAAACCTTATAACAAAGGGCTGGTCAGTTTATTAACATTTATTATAGTCTCCCTCACTCAAACCATTAAACTGGCGAGCAGAAAAATGTGTATCACGCCCACGTAATAAATTTACTCGCAGTTTACACACCGGGCGAGTGGGCGAGTGGGCGAACGGACTGGCTAGCGGGCTAGCGCACGCGACCAAATGTAAGTGCTAGTTTTGTGGGATGAACTAAAGTGCTTCGTTGAGATTTTATGTTCCGCTATTAGGGCATTGATGTAATATACGGTAATTGTACTATGTTACCACTTTGTTTGCTTTAAAATAGGATGGACTATACAAGGAGGGGGCGGTGTTTAAAGATTTTAACAATAAATAAATAAGCATTGTGCGACATTCCTCACAAACGGCCATTTGATCCCAAACTAAGCAGAGCTTCAGATAAAGTAGTAAATATGAAAACTTTCGAAAGACGAGACAGTTGCGGCTTTTCATTTTTTATTGCTTTATAAGGATCTTTGGTTATAGAATACATGGCCTTACTTATAAAATCCCACTACATTTTTAATGCAAAATTCCAACATCACAATATTGCAAAATGTCATTATTAAAATTAGTATAACAAATAAGGCAATGAATCGACGCAACCCGCCATCCCTCGCCGTCAGCCATTAGCTCGGAGAAATGAGAAAAAGTTTGAGGAAAAATGACATCTGTACGCAGCGTACAGTGGCCCAAGTTTGGAATATTTTTATTTTACTTGAGAGAAATTAATGGCTTATCATTTGAAAATAGAACTTAGGATCGTAATGACGCACCCGAAAATAATAGGGGATAAATATAATAACCACCAAAAAGAACGTTGTGACCATAACCACTATTACATAAAATATGTCCTACTATGTAACCAAATTTAGTAAATTGTTCACCAAATTATGAGTACTTACTTACATATTATCATGTGAAAACATTATACATGCAACTTCTAAAATCTCTTCCTATTCAGAAACGACCCGGATACATTAGGTTCGTGATTTTTTTTTAACTGCACGGACACCCTTTTTGCATCGCAAATTGTAAAATTTTTGGTTCTAATTTTAGGCTAAAATGGGGATTTATTTTTGGCAATATAAAGTGATTTCTTGCCGTTACATTTAACTAGATCTGGTGATTAGTTAAATAAAAGCCAAAATAATATGTTCGATATGTTCGACCAGGTGGTGGTTTTTTATTTTTTAATCTAATAAGATTTTAACATTTTGCAACAGTTGCCAAATCGATATTTTTCTATGCTATGTATGTAGCCATCAATACCTATACATGTAGTCATGTTTACGTAAAATACGTTTAAAATAGTCTTCAGCCTATTAACAACGCACCGCCAAAAATAAAGCCGATTAATGTTCTATAGTTCCTCTGTGCGCTGCGCTTAAATCAACCCTCCGCTGGTATTCTTACAGAGTTTTTAATAGAGAGACGGCCGCAACCCTTTTATTGTGATTAGTTATTGTATTTACGAGAGGGGCTTACTGTCCGTTCGATACCAACAGTAGAATAAAAACAGTAGAACAAGTTAGAAGAATTACAATTTTTTATTTTGCCTTTAAGTAACATAATATTAGTTATGTAACCGAAGATGGTAAGTTCAAAAATAATAAAATTATCTGTGTTTATATTACATTCGATCATAAGTCCCTTCGATAAGACTTTTCTAAATGTGTAGTGCCAATCGATTAGTTAAGTCATTAGACTTAACTAATAGGGCTGTTTTATTTTTCGTTAAATCCAAGAACATCATTAGAATTATGGATGTGTTAAGTAATCCAATTTGTATAAAACCTAACTCCGTTGTGAGGGTAATTTGAAGACCAAGATGTTGATTGGCAATCTAGTCAGTCTACTGTGTACCAGTTATACTAGGAAGTTAATGTATTGACTGAAAAATGTGGGTACTCCTTTAATGGGAATTAAAAAAAACAACTTTTACGTTTTGACACTCATTATTTGAGAAGCACTTTTGATTCAAGGCAGATTTTTGATCGACCTCTTGAATAATGGAGCAGATGTAATTTGAGATGAAGGTTTAAGAAAATAATTTAAACATCAGATAATATTTTAGAAATAAGTATTTCCCTTTGGCGAGACAATAGAGCAAGAATAGAAACAAAAAGTTCACATAGCAAGTCATTTATTTTTACTCCAGCAAGTTTGTAGACTCAACAATTGTTTTCTTAAAAATCGCAAAGTACTATATATTTTGATTTAAATAAAATTAAAGTAGTTTTTAACTAAATTTATAAGGATTTGGCGCTCATCGACCACTGCCACGGCTCGCTCGCTCGCCTCACACATAGTAAACAAAGATAGTTGTAAATCTTAGTAAATAAAAATCGGTCCGATTTTTTATCGCACCATCAATATTAAAAGACATGCAAATAAACTAGGATTTAAAAAATAATAAATCACCAAAATAATAATCACCAAAAAAAACAAATAATCCTGAGTGTATATTGCAAAAAAAAAAAGTTTAATAAAACAAAATAGGACATCCTATGATCCAAACACACACAGAATATATAACAAACAGATACGTAACCGTTTCTTCGTTTAATGTTGACACGACGCGACGGTGACAAGTGTCGCGTCGCGGATGGGTTAATTATTTCTTTTTGTGCGACCTCTCGTCGGGAGATTGCCGTGATTACGAAACTTCGCGCTACCGAGTTTAGACGCAACGAGTTATTTTTTTAATAGCGGGCATTTATGCCTACGAACAAATTGTCGCAGTGAGGCGTTTATGGTGTAATTAGAAAAGATAAAATAAAATTAGCTAATTTGTTTAATTTTGAATGTAGTATAAATAAAGCAATCACCCGAGTATATTTATAATTTAAATATTAGGGGTTAAAGTATGAAATTGCCGATTTGAACTGAAAAATTGAAATTAGTTTTTTTTTAATTTAACATATTTATTTAATCAAAATAATTACCATTATTATCTATACATTGCTGCCATTTAATAGGAAGGTCATTTATGCCTTTGCGATAGAACTCTGGTGATCTAGATTCGACAAACTGTGTGAAAGCATTTTGTACTGCCTCCTGAGAAGAAAACTTTTTATCACGTAGAAAATTGTCCAAATCACGAAAAAAATGGTAGTTCGTTGGAGCAAGGTCTGGCGAATACGGAGGGTGACGAGTGGTTTCAAATTGCAGTTCCTTTAGAGTTAAAACGGTTTCTCGTGCTGCATGAGGTCTCACGTTATCATGGAGCAATAATGGTGAAGATCGATTCATGAGTCGGGGCTGTTTCACTGCTAGTTTTGCTATCATTGTTCGGGGTTCGGCACAGTAGACATCTATCGTTATTGCTTGACCAGATCGGAGAAAATTATAGTGAATAACACCATGCTGAGACCACCAAACAGTTACCATTACCTTTTTACTGGTAAGCTTTGCTTTAGGACACTGTTGCGGCGTTTGACCTGGGGTCAGCCATTGCATTTTTCGCTTACGGTTATTGTAAAGAATCCACTTTTCATCACATGTCACAATTTGATCCAATATTCCTTAATTTCTGTATCGATTCAACAAGGCAACACAAGTTTCAACACGGGTTTATTTCTGCAGATCAGTTAAATCATGAGGCACCCATTTTTCATATTTTTTTATTTTATTGATTTGACGCAAATGAGTCAATATTGTTGGTAAGGTAACGTTAAACCATGCCGCTAATTTCTGGGTAGTTTGGCTCGGATCGGCTTCCACCATCTCTTTCAATTCATTGTTATTCATCTGTGTGGGCGGACTTCCACGTGGTTGATTCTTCAAATCAAAGTTTCCATCACGAAAGCGTTTAAACCAAAATCGCACGATGCGTTCATTAGCAGTTCCTTCTCCAAACGCAACATTGATATTGCGAGCTGTTTCTGCCGCGTTAATTCCGCGTGGGAACTCGTATTCAAAAATCACTCGAATTTTCGAAGTATCCATCTTTCTTGTCTAAGCTGAATAAAAAAACAACTGAAAGTCGATAATCGAATGTTGCACATTTTTTAAAAGAAGAACTTCATAGGTACCATGTGAAAAAAGTTTCACTCAAAAATCTCAAACCATGAAGGTTCTATGTCAATTTGAAGTACCTAATACAATAAAACGGCAATTTCATACTTTAACCCCTACTATTACGATTTCCGGGTGGGTGTACACTATCCAAAAATACACACACAACTCAATGCGCCTACTCCGCTTATTACTATTACTAGGTACTTATTGATTACTAGCTTCTGCCCCGCGGTTTCACTCGCGTTCCCGAATATCTCATGTTTTCCCGTACTCAAATACCGTACAAGAGCAAATAAAGATTAATATTTTTTTTTTAAGTAAGCGGTTACCGTAGCCTTTGTACGCTTGCAACACCAGGGGTATCAATGGCGCGTTGCCGACCCTTCCCTCCACCCCGATGAGCTCTGGCGACCTTACTCACGCGCAGGAACACATTTTGCTGCGGTATTCTGTAAGGTAAGGTCTGTTATATTTTACAGTGTCGATCATAAACAAATACTAATTTAAATCAAAAGTATCCAGAAATAACGCACAGTCTGTCTAATTAATGTTTTATTCTATGACAAGTTCCTCTGGAGCGCTTTCACGCTCTCACAATACGCGATGCGGATTTAGCAAACACAGTTTTAATTAGCGAGATTCGCTGAGATCTCTCACCATTCAGGCTATGTCAGTTACTGGTATCACTGCAAGTTTAAATAACCATATCTTATATAAATAAAAATCAATTGCCGCATGTATGGAAGATCATCTTGAGAAAATTTTTGTGTTCATAATTGTAAGGACAAACGTTTGTATGAACGAAAATTTTTGGGAAATCCACCGAACTTATACACAATTTAAATGGTATTTTTGCATGAAAATCTCAATAAAAATAATGTGACGTTCAGTTTTACAGTTCTGTTGTCACATGTTTTCATAACAACAAATTCCGCATTGAATACACATTATGTGTATGTGTGTGTGTAGGTATATTTGCTATCACCCAGCGCCGTAATGGCTGGGCGGATTTTGAAACTTGACACATGGGTGATCATACCCTAGACTAACATAAAGGATACTTATCCCGGGAACGCGTGTGAAACTGCGGGGCGAAAGCTAGTAAGAAATAAAGCCCATCCACACGCCAGCTCCATAATCGCAGAACGATAATATATTCCATCAGGCGTGTAAACTTCAATCTGGCGTCCATTCAGCGAGTAACGAGCTCCTTTACCTCGCCCACCACTACGGAATGCTATTAGGTAGCGTGTTTGTTTATATTGTAATGGTGTGGGTACTCTAGTTCTGTATCTTGATTTAGTGTTGTGGTTAGATTGTTTGGTGATTAATTGTTTGCTTTATTTTGTGTTAAATAAGATTGGGAACCGTATAAGATAATAATATGTCCAAATCTCTTTTCCCGTAAGAGACGATTCGTTTTTAGCAATAAACATAATTTAAAACAACATAGTTTAAAATTAATTTACAATACGAATTGATTCAAACAGTAAATTGATTCATTATATAATATTAAGCTCTAAATGCTTTCTTTTTCAAGATTTTTTTGTTTCTGGAACGGGAATGGTCTTTCTGTCCGCACAGGCATTGTCCTTTTTAAGATTTTTGCAAGTAGATGATGGAATAGTTCGTATTATTTACTTAGTTCAAATATTCGTATACCTAATAACAACTAATGATACGGAACACTTTGGATGTACTATTTGCATCTTGCCGATTATTATAATTATAAGTATGTGGTTATATCTCATAATATTTGCAAAGGTCGATATATTACTTGAACAGAACACGAACCAATTTAAAAAATACTGTCATATGCGAGATGAAGTCACGTGGAAAGGGTTCCGTACCATTCTGTGTTCTGTGAAGTCTTTAAGACTTAGGATTATCTTTTAGGTTTTCCTGTAAACTTTGAGTAAACCCCTTATATTTTTAAATTATGCATTTTTAAATTATAAAAAAATATACATATATTCTCAATATCAACATCTTCTACTTACCATGGTAATATTCTGTTGACTACAATCTATATAAAGTAAAGAAATAATGTATTTCTCATAGTGAGCCCTTTCATATGATGTCTGTCACATGTGCTCTTGTAAAACTTTTTAGTCTAAAACTATTTTAGAAAAAAATAAGCTGTGTCAGGCGGACATACAGCCAGACACGAGTGTTCCAATAATGGTACCGTGTTTTGTTTTGACTATCATTATTAATTTTTTTAAGAAAATAGGCTTCGTGTAGTGGAGACATACCTACATGAGCTGATAAAGAAAAAATAAATACCTGAGGAGTACTTTTGACAACTTCTTTTGGCTTCAACCTCTGCAAGTGGTTTGGGAGGTGGGTTTCATTGCTCACTAGTTGTTTGTGTTCTTTATTCTTAGACATATTAGGTTGCATTTTGTTGTTCACTCTTCCCGCCTGTGTACATAATGAGTTGATTATTTTCCTTTCTTACAAAGGAAGATGTAAATATATAGAAGAATGTTACTTTGTATAGGCCTAGTCGTAAATTACCTGAACCTCATCGACCGGCCATAAATACGCATCTTAGCTAAACTATTTTATGATGAATAATAATATACAACTAATCTTGTCTTTTTCTTCCCCATTTTTTTAAGCTATTGTATAGCTTTTATCGCGGGCTTTGAGCGCGGCGACCGAATCAGAAATTCCGTAACGAAAATAAAACCTAAGACGAGCTGCTCCGAAATCGGACGAATACGTAAGCAGCTGTTTGTGAGAAAGTATATAGGTGTATAGGTATATATTAATATCAAAGAAAAAAAAAATACTGCATAAATAAAAAATAAATAAATAATTATAAAAAATGCTATGCAATAGCTTTACCGCGGCAGTCCCCGAGTGCCACACGTTTTTTTTTTTACTGTACTGGCTTTTATGCTCTGTCTATTTGCCAAATTTCTTCTCAATCCATCAAGCCATTACATCGTTATTGAGTAACCGACATACATACAAACTTTCACTCAATATTTGTAGAATTTAACGTACCATTTCCTCACTCCTTCTAATGTTTTCTAACTGTTGTTCACGCGCTATAGCTTGTCGAACCGCCGGAGGTGGACGGATGCGTTCTTCACTACCTGTTTATGAATTAAATCTATTTAAATCATTATTTATAAGTTTTCGGACATCAATACTGGCAAAAAATTGAAACATTGTCGGCAAACAAGCATACGGCCCGCCTGATGGGAAGCGGTTACCGCAGCCTATGAACGCTTGCAACACCAGACGTATCACTCGCGCGTTGCCGACCCTTCCCCCCTCCCCGATGAGCTCTGGCGACCTTACTCACGCGAAGGAACACAACTATAACTGCGGTATCCTGTAAGATGGAGGTACTTCCCCAGTCGAGCTGCTCTTTTATTTTTTTTTAATTTAGGTCCACTAAACTGGACATTACACACAAACCTTAAGAATACAAACAAAAATATATAAATAAAAATAAATATTCTGGGACATTATTCCTCACACACGGCCATCTGACCCCAAACTAAGCAGAGCTTGTACTATGGAAGCCAGATAACTGATATACTACATATATTATTTTTCTTTTGTAAATACATACATATATAGATAAAGACATGAGTATGTGTGAGTCACTAGTCTCCAAATGGTTTGCTGTTAACAATCTTTTACTAAATTCTAAGAAAACTAAATGTTTAAGATTCTCTCTTCCAAATGTAGCGCAAGTAGACAGCCAGATATTAATAGATGGCAGCAGTTTGGAATTAGTCGATAAAACTGTATTTCTGGGCATCACATTAGATAATAAACTACAATGGGGTCCTCATGTAGAATCTTTGACTGGTAAATTAAGTTCTGCTGCATTTGCTGTTAGAAAAATCAGACAGTTGACGAATGTCGAGACGGCCAAATTAGTTTATTTTGCATATTTTCATAGTTTTTTATCGTATGGCGTTTTACTGTGGGGAGCTGCAGCAGATATAGAATCTATATTTATATTACAAAAAAGAGCAATTCGTGCCATTTATAATATGGGTCCTCGTGAATCGTTAAGGGAATTATTTAAAGATATAAACGTTATGACTTTACCTTCACTATACATATATGAAAATATAATGTTCATACGTAAAAATATAGAATTGTTTAAATCAAAAATGGAGGTACATAATATCAATACAAGACAAAAAGATAAATTAGTTGTTCCGTATTTTAGATTAGCCAAAGTTAAAAAGTCATTTCTTGGAAGTAGTGTACGCTTTTATAATAAATTACCTGTCTCAGTTACCAAGATGACTGATTTCAAATTCAAATCTCACATTAAGAAAGTTTTGAAGGAAAAAGCCTATTACAAGGTAGCTCATTACATTGAAGATAAAGATGTCTGGAAATAGCTGCACTCTGCACAAGTGCACCTTGTTCATACTTATAAAGAAGCCAGTACTTAGTATTTTAGAGATACTATATTTTTTTTTTTTATAAATTTGAACTTGTTCAGGTTATTATTTTTTATTTATTTTTCTTGTTGTTGTTTTTTTTTTCATCTTTTGTGTTTATGTGTATTATATTTCTTTAAAAATTGTTAAAAACTTAATGGAAAAAAAGCCAACATTGTCAGATTGTCCAAAAAAAAAAACAAAATATATAAAAAATGTAACCTTGCTGAGTTTCTTGCCGGTTCTTCTCAGTTGAAGGCGACTTCCGAATCGGTGGTAACTTCAGTAGTTTCGACGTTCATAAGTGCCCTCTTAGGGCCTAAACTGAATAAATGGCTTTGACTTTGACTTTGACTCTTACTTAGAAGTGAACACAACATGCTTATATAGTTATTACTTAATAATAATGAATTAATTAATTAATAATTTCTAAACGAGATTCTTGAAAATTGCTAATAGTATTATTATAGAGTTAATATGGACATGATTATATTATAAATAAATACTGAGTTGTAGACAGGCTAAGTTGGTACGATGACGGTAATAGGTTTATGTCTTTTTATAGAGTTGACACATGTATGAAAGATATCTATATCATTACTTATGTTATTATAAGACGTACACATTCTATACAATGACATATCGCACATTAAATGTGTTAAATAAATTCTATCCTAACTATAGTTGAATCATAGACTGTTGTTTTAACAGCTTATCTACCAACGTCGATTACGCCCTTATGCCGTTGACATAAAGCATTTTTCGAACAGCTTAATTATCCTTAGCCACAACATAAGAGAGACAAAGTTTATTTGCGTAGAGTAACTGTCAGAGTGCTATATTTTAATTTACCCAACAATTGTGAGATAGGAACTTTGCTTATTACAATTTTCATGATTGAATTGAGCAACATTTGGTATGTTGCGTAGAGTAACTGTCAGAGTGCTATATTTTAATTTACCCAACAATTGTGAGATAGGAACTTTGCTTATTACAATTTTCATGATTGAATTGAGCAACATACCAAAGAAGGCCAGTTTATAGAGGTCCGGCTCGAGCACGAACGCGTACAGTCCGTCCGGCGTCCGCTGCTGCACGTACTGCAGCCCGTACGACCACATGGCGCCCGCGCAGGTACGTAGCGCATTACGCTCGTTCTCACTGCATAACTGACAATTTAAACTATTTTTAAATTATACTGGGTGAGATTAAATAATGTGTGTGTAAATTACAATTCACACGCACACGCGCGTCAATTAAAATAAAAGACAGACGTGACGTCACCAATAATGCCCCATTCATGCGACTTTCTCGGAGGTTCAAGAATTAAAAAAAACACACACAAAAAAAAATTCAAAACAAAAATAAACTATACCTACTAATATGATAAAGCAGAAGAGTTCTTTTGTCGATATAATTTATAAAAGTACCCGTACCTGCACGTTAGCAGACCGCAGCGTGGGAGCCAATAAATAAGGCAACAGTGGTAGCACGTCGAGTTGCAAGGCAGTTCGTGTTTTGAACACTGAAGGGGCACTGCCTTTCCATACTGAACACACTATGCTTTCCAATTCAGACTTCTTTCGGTACATCTACAATATTACATGATTTAGGATAACTTTTAAAATGATGACAGATCAGAGGAATTAACTCGGTGGTAGGGTACTTTGTAGTACCGACTTGGCTGGCTACCACCCTCAAGTTGAAAATCTGTCACCAAGCACCTACCGGTGTCTACTTATTTCTCTTTCTACGACTTCTACGCTTTGTGTGCTGACCAATGTTGGCCAAATCATCACTTATCAAGGTGAGATTGTGATCAAGATCCTAAGTGAAACTGAGTCTATCTATCCGTTTGTCTTTCACGGCATAGCTCTTCAAACACAGACAACTAACCTCCTGAGCTTGTGTAGGAAACTTCATCCTGTGTGGTGTCCTAGATGCTAATACTTTATAACACCTCGCAATACATAATGGTAAAGCACCGTATAACGAATAGTTCTGGTTCCGCAACGTCCACGAATATATGGAGTCGTAGAGACGGAGCCATGAGAGCGTTTCACAAGCGATGAGCAGGCGGGCGTCGACCCGCGCCGATATATAGTTCTCGAATATACCTTCAGCTAATCTGTGAGTGAAAAAAAAAACACATATACTTAGGAAAACAGACATATTATTATGATGTACAATGTGATATACTTTTAAATTATCTATATACATAAAACAAATTCGGGTTGGTTCCACCATTTATAACCCAAGAATTTTCATGATCTTTGGTTTGTTGGATTTCTCTCCGCCCCGAATGGCAGAATGACTATAAACATCGGGATGTTTTTTATACCGGGAACGCGAGTGAAACCGCGAGGAACAGTTCATATACATTTTATTATACGCACTAAATGTTTTTGTTGCAAATAATATATACATTCAATAGGGAATAAAATGCTAAGCAATACATACCTAGATGGCGCCACCAGCACGTATATAAACAGACAAGCAAAATAAAAGTTTTGAGGACATAAAAATACACCATTATTACGGAATTCATTAAGTAACTTATTGTGGCGACATCATGGCATCTTCAAGCCATTTAAAAAATAAAAGCATTTAATTCGTGTGCTGGTGGCGCCTCTAGTGACACGATATTGCCAGTTTTGTTCTCAATTGATATTTAATTTCAGTCTTTTTGTCTCGCTTTATAGTCGATTTTTCTTTGAGTAGCGATTATGTGAAGGCGAGTCTTAGATCAGTATATAGATGATCTAAGAGGCGGGTACTACAAAGCGGGTACTCACCTATCATATTCACCAGCAGCCTGCACAGTCTTCATCACAGATTCAGGGTTTTTATCATTTATAGTAAAGATAGCGCTTAAAGCTTGCATGAGACTCTTATTGCAGTCTTTTGTGCCTATCGCTACATTTTCCACGTCCTTCACGCTTAGCTGGAAATATAAGGATATAGATTTATCAGTTATCAGCTATAGCCCGCGTTTTCGAGATGAAAAATCCCTTGGTCCTAATTCCAGGACTTATTTATATACAATTTCATGAAAATCCATTCAGCTGTTACGGAGCTGAGTGGTAACAATCATACAAAGAAACTTTCGCAACTTACAATATCCTACTAATATTATACGAGAACGCTAGTATTATATAGTAAGATTCCTGATCGTCTACATGGTAAGAAAGCCAACACGACTTTCTTACCATGCAAGCTAATACGTGAAGGTACCTGTACCTGCGCGTCGGCCCTAGCTTTGATGAAGCTGAGCACCTGTATGGCGGCGCGCACGTCGCCCCGCGCGCGCGCCGCCAGCGCCGCCAGCGCGGCCCGCGCGACCAGCCACTAGGGACAAGCTAATACGTGAAGGTACCTGTACCTGCGCGTCGGCCCTAGCTTTGATGAAGCTGAGCACCTGTATGGCGGCGCGCACGTCGCCCCGCGCGCGCGCCGCCAGCGCCGCCAGCGCGGCCCGCGCGACCAGCCACTAGGGACAAGCTAATACGTGAAGGTACCTGTACCTGCGCGTCGGCCCTAGCTTTGATGAAGCTGAGCACCTGTATGGCGGCGCGCACGTCGCCCCGCGCGCGCGCCGCCAGCGCCGCCAGCGCGGCCCGCGCGACCAGCCACTAGGGACAAGCTAATACGTGAAGGTACCTGTACCTGCGCGTCGGCCCTAGCTTTGATGAAGCTGAGCACCTGTATGGCGGCGCGCACGCCGCCCCGCGCGCGCGCCGCCAGCGCCGCCAGCGCGGCCCGCGCGACCAGCCACTAGGGACAAGCTAATACGTGAAGGTACCTGTACCTGCGCGTCGGCCCTAGCTTTGATGAAGCTGAGCACCTGTATGGCGGCGCGCACGTCGCCCCGCGCGCGCGCCGCCAGCGCCGCCAGCGCGGCCCGCCCCGCGCGCACGCGCTCGCTTGTCGCCACCAGGGACAAGCGAGCCGTTAGTCGCGGCAGAGACACTCCACCCACGTGGATTATTAGGGATACTGGCCTGTGGATTTAGCTATATATATATAAATAAATAATACCTGACTAAACTAAGCGGAGCTTGTCCTATAGACCCCATACTGATATTCTACATATACAAGATGGAGAAAACGGTCGATCATTAAATGAAACCGGAGCTTTATCACGTTGTTTTTAAACCGTATCCAAAAAATAATTGAAATCCATTGAGTGGTTTCACCACGGTCATTAATTTTAGTTTTATCAATTTTACTCATCGTGTAGATGCCTAACAAATTCACTAGACTAAAGTAGGTCGGATAGTGACCCGAGCGAACCATGATAATCCTCGCGCTGCCTCCACTTCTGTCTAACACGTTAAGTGAGACGAAGAAGGCGTCCGCGCCGCGCCTTAAGTCCCGCCTCTTACAGGTCAGTGACGATAAATGGTGTTGTCGTTTTTTTTTTTATTTCGGTCCAAAATCGTTTTCAACTGCATTATAGTACTTAAATACACTTGTAACGCTAGTGCTTAGATTTAATGATCGACCATCATATCCACCTTGTATACTACCTGCAAATGTATACCTACCTTTTAAAGGCGATGATAGCTCAGTGGTAGTGACGTCAGACGCCGCGGCGAAGGTCGTGGGTTCGAATCCTACAATGAGCTTGAGCTTTCGGTGAAGGAAAACATCGTGAGGAAACCATACCCGCCTGGCTGGCTACCACCCTCAAGTTGAAAATCTGTCGCCAAACACCTATTGATGTGTTCCGGCAACTGCACTTGAGAGCCAGATCCTTCTAGGCTTTGTGTGCTTACCAACTTCGGCCACATCATCACCTACCATAGTGAGATTATGGACAAACACAAGCGTATACAAAGTAAAAAAAAAAACCTACTTAAGATACTTAAACAAAGACAGAACAAATAGATGTCTGTTTGTTCTGGATATTTCAGAATAATAATATCACACAATATGTATATGGGTGAAAAACCTATCATTGTCAGTGCCAATTAACGCGAAACATACAAAAACCCTTAGCAATATTAAATTATTAATATCATAAACTGAAATAAAACTATTTGTTTAATGTTTCTATAAAAAAAACTATGCATAAATAACAAAATCGGCAAATCCGGTACCTCAACATAGGAAAACCTAATTACTAAATATCTATGTATTTAAATATAAACCCGATGATTACCTTAGAGGCCTCAACGCAGTTGCATACAAATCATTACAAATAGCTATAACAGGCCTCCGCAACGGTTGGGACTTGGCCTTCTTCTTTCCTGTCTCAGTGGCCGATGCTGTGCACCATTTCACTAATAATTCAACTGTTGGCAGAGGCGCCCCGTCTATTTCATCTGAAATTTTATTAAATTTATGTGCACTTATAAAATGAACAATAAATAGAGTGCCTAAGGTTTAATTTAAAACAAACGGAATACTGCTTTCGCATTTTTCCACATGATAGTACATAATCAGCATAAATATTTTTCAAATAGAGCAAACGTGCGAAGTATGCTGCTCTTTTGTTTCTTATTATCAAAGCATAGAACTTACAACTCTACTTTGAAACAAATAAAGACGATTACTACTTAGATGGAAAATTAGTTCGCATTGATCCTAAGACACCACAGTGGAACGTTTCGTATTCTTATAACTATGATCAGTGTCTTTAAAATTTCAACTCTAACTTCATAGTTTTTAAGTCTTCAATTCAATCAATTTTAAATTGGGTGGATTTTTACTACATACATACCTATAACAAAAATAAATATATAAGTATATGTGAATTAAAATACCTAGTATCAGACAGTTGGGTCTTTTCTCAGCATCAATAACCGACCTCATGAGCGTAGCGCTCTGCAACGCCGTACGAAACGCTTCGGTACTGCGCTCGTCGGACGCATTCAGTTCTACCGGTCTGTAACCTGCAAAAGTAAAGTTGAAAATTATCTATTGGTGTTTTATGGCAGCTGCACTTGAGAGCCCATTTCCTGTAGGCTTTGAGTGCTTATTATTAGTTACTGTTGTTAGTATTGTTAGTAGTAATAGTGATATTGTGACCTAAGGTAAAAGTCCATTATCTATAAAAAAACGGCAAAAACATCGCGTTTGTTGTATGGGAGCCCCCCTATAAATATTTATTTTATTTTGTTTGCTTTTTTTTTATTTCCTTTCCAATTAATCTGCAATCAGCTTTTCCAGCTTTAATCAGATGTGGTCTGGGTACGGTGTGGTTCCAGTGAACATCATCCAGACTTGTTTAAAGAAACTGTTTCAGGTTCTCAGGTCCAGGATCAATGTGTGCCACCTTTTTAGGCGTGTTATATTCTCTTGCCTATTCAGAAGATCTTTAGCGACCTCGCGAAAGATCAACTGTCTAGCTATCGCGGTTCTTGTGATATAGCCCGGTGACAGACAGACGTACGCCAGACGGACGGACAGACACACAGCGAAGTCTTAGTAATAGGGTCCCGTTTTTACCCTTTGGGTACGGAACCCTAAAAAGAACATTCATTTTCAAATACCTCTTAAGAAACATTCAGAAGTTTCCCTGAAAATCAAAGTAAATAGTTTTCTATTTGCCACATTAAATATGGTAAACAGACGTCAGCTATTAGGACTTGGTTGAGCAATAAACCATAAAATAATTTTGAAACATCAGCTTTTTAACTAAATATTTACTAGCTTTCGCCCCGCGGTTTCACATGCGTTCTCAGTTAAAAAGTAGCCTATGTCACTTTTCAACCATAAACTATCTATATGCAAAAAATCTCGGTCACCATTGCTGTGTAACAGAAAGACAAACCAACAAACACACTTTTGCATTTATAAAATTAGACGTGTAGAGAAGGGTTTCATATAGGGACCTGATGATTATACACTCACCAGCTAACCTCGCCAGTAGATGCGCAAGAGTGGTCTTCCCGACGCCGGGCGGGCCGCACAGCAGCGCCACCTTGTGGTGCGGCCTGCCATCTTCATCTACCTCGGGCTCGGCCTCCCGCTTGCCTTTCCACTTGTTCGTCAACTGAAACTGACCTGTGCGCTTCATGAAGCTTGTGCGTTGTTGGGGCTCCTTGGTCTTCACTTCTTTTTTAAAAACTATCTGTAAGGTTGAAAATTGTGAGTGTTATATATTTATGTGACACATATTATGCAGTTTCTCATAGTTATATGTAACTAATCATTTCATATTTGGTTCAATTATAAAGTTTTGTTTGATTACCAGCATTTGGACTAGCCCCTTTGAAAAATAGTCGTATATTTACATAGTGAAAGTTTAATGAATAAAATAAAATTACCAGATTTTATGATTTTCAGAATATAACTCTGCTAGACTAATTTAAAAAAGATACCGACAAATTGAAAACCTCCTCCTTTTTTTAAGTTGGTTAAAAAATTGCAATCTTAGCAAGCTTATCATTAACTAGCTTTTCCGCGCGGTTTCACCCGCGTTCCCGAGGGATCTTGTGTTTTCCCGGGATAAAAAGTAGCCTATAGCCTTCTTCAATAAATGGGCTATCCAACACTGAAAGAGTTTTTCAAATCGAACCAGTAGTTCCTGAGATGAATTGAATGCGCTACATTCAAACAAACTCTTCAGCTAGTAGTTAGTATAGATAATGGACTTTCAAGATGTTTTAAATTACAGCATATCTTCTACTTTAAAATTACCTTATTGGTAACATAAAACTAAACAAATCATACTTTGTCCCACAAATGCAACCAATGCAGCAACGCACGGTTAACCGGTTCTTCAGACAACAGGTCAACATAAGAATGAGGCTGGTACTTGTCCACCCATAGTTTTGTGCTATCCACATCCGTGTCTATGTCAGGTAGTGGCTGGGACATGGTTTCTTGGTTTATACGATCTTGCTGCTTGTCCTCTAACTGGAATGTAAAATATGGATATGGCATTATGGAAATAACAGTGGGTAATAACAATGTTTTTCTGTTTGTTTGTCAAGTACATTCCTATACAAGGAGATTCAAATACCCACAAGCTATCTAGCCAGCCCACTCCAGCATCAGCTACAATTCATCAAGATCTTCTGCGACGTATAATACTATAACTTACAATTTTCCTGGCCTCCTTCCAAGTGTTAGCATAATCGGTGTGTAAGGACAATTGATCTGTGGAGGAGTCCAGTGACTTATTCCATGACTCTTCCGATTCTAGCTTGATGTAAACACGCTCTCCATCTGATTTTGTTAAAGGAATGAATGCCCATCTGAAATATGTATTTTGAATGGTATTACAACAAAACTTTGGAAAAAAACATTCCTACTTGTTGAAAAAACATGATAGTTAAAGGAATTTGATTTTAATTTGAAACATTAATATTTGTTAAACGACACCTTATAATATCCGCAATTAACTGGCATTATTTTTATTTTTTGTTTAATGTAAAAAAAAAGACAAAACTCATTCAAAAGCAAACTTCAGAGGTGTTTCGATTTTTTTGATGAGAAGTGTATAAATATTAATATATCTTATTATATTATTTTAAGGTAATTATTATATTTAAACTAGCTAATTCGTGTATGTGTTACAATATTTTTTATTTTTATTTATTATCTTTAATTACTTTTTTTTGTCAAAAACAATTGCGGGTGTGTGCACTACACCACTAGTGCACCAGTATTTGCCATTTCATGAATGGTATAGAACCTCATGTTACATAAATAAGACAGACAAACATTGGTTTTTAAATACAGAACAAATAATACCAATAAGTAATAATAATAATCTTACACCATAAGCCCTAGTATAGCCAGGGCTGTGTTAATTAACACATTTGGCGCAAGCAACGATTTACTAAGCCCTTACTCTATGCCGGTCGAAATTATCCTAGTCGTGGATAAATATCACTGGCATAGGAGTATGAATTCCGTTGACACATATGAGTGTCAACTAGCATAGGAGTAAGAAGTTTTAGATTACACACGTTGTGTCACTGGCACTGAATGTGTTAATGATTATACATAAGTATATTTTAGATTAAGCCAGACATTTAATTCCATTTTACTGGGTACAAGACTCTCACACAAGGTTCTCCAGTTTTGTGATACAGAGCTTACTAACATTACCTGGGTATATTCAGTGAAATATTCTCTTTAACATCATAAATAGGTTTTGCATCATTCTGCAACCTGCTGGATGGCTCAGCCAGTATCTGTTTGAGTCTCCTTCCTTCAAGTATCTTATTTATTAAATCAAAGTCAGTCTCTTCTTCAGTTTTCTGCCTTTTACTCGGCAACTCTACTTCATCAAAGTCAATATCTTCAATGTCACCAAATAAGTCATCTGCTGTTCTTTTATTTGTTACGGTAACAGGTGTCAAACTTTCTAAAGGCTGTAGATTTGGTGTTAATGGGATTTGGCTGTTTGATAGGGAAGGGGTGACAGTGTGTGTGATTGTTTGGGTCTCAGGCTGCTTTGTATTAAGACTAGAGAAGTCAAGGCTCCTTTTAGCGGGCAGTGGTTTCTTTCTTACTATGTTTGTATCTGTAATATATTAAAAAAATATTGTCTTTAGGTTCACGAACGATTAAAATGATATACGAAATGTACTTGTTTACAAAAATCAAAGTTGAAAAGATGTTGCATGACTTTGAGGCTGTGTACACCATAATCAGAAGTCTATATGGAGACGTGCCTTCAAAATTATCTTGGACAGGATATTGCATGTATGATTACCTGCTTCATCATCCTCTTGTATCAATTCCAGTTCATCAGCGTACATAAGCTCATACTCATCTTCGGGATCGGGGTAATCACTCATTTTATTCGATTGACTAGTAATTAACGTATAGAGATCCAAGTTTATTCGAGGGAATCACTATAAAAATCAAAACAATAACAAGTTGTAAGTAAACATAACCCTATACCGCCGCCAAAACTAAAACCAAAGAGTATAGTAACTAAACAGACTAACTAACTATCCATAAAGACAAAACTTTTACGAATTCCCAACATGACATTGACAATTGACATAATGGATGACATTATCACAGACTATCTACATGACACCATAGGATGACACTATTTAAATACATGCTTATTTACTTATTTATTTATATAACATATTATCTAATGTAATGTGCTCATTATTATTTTTCCCTTTTTTATATTTCTTTCTTTTGTATTCTTATTGCTTCTTGCCTTCTATTTTGTTTCCCTTTGTTTTTTCTAACCATGACACAGGCAGAGACGTTGACACGATGGAGCCATAGACAATAAATTGGAATTAGAATTGGACACTTGACTGACACTACTGACAGGACAGCTAGATTCAAATAAAAAAAATCAGGTAAGGCAGAGAATAATTTGAAAAATCAGAAGAAGCCCCAAAGAATTCATCAGCTTGATTAAATAAAAAGCTTCTATTACAATGTACAGGTAACAGGTAACCGATATTATCAAGGGTATGGAGGAGCTAGGTGCTAGGTAATTGAAAAGGGAAAATATTTCGCCAGGCTGGGTCATTGTCGCGACGTATCGCGAATGTCATCTTGTAAATATTTGTATATAGCAACACCGAGAGTCTACCCGCCGTTTCCCGCTCAAACATCTTGTCAAGTTGTCTATGGTAAGTGAACCTTACTGTGAGAAAAGACGCGTGCGAGAAATACACTGGACGATAGCTAAGTATCTTCGTATCTTGTTGATCCTAAGTATACTCTAAGTATTTGTTGTGCTAAGTATCTGTGTGTCTGAATAACTACCCATCATATAACTAAGTATTGTATATATATATATATATTATACTGTATGTACCCTTTATATTCCCTAAGCAGTCCCATGTATCTGAAAGATGGCCCTCCGGAACTCATATCTATACTATCAATCAGAGCCGCGACGTAAGGCGTAGGCCTTGTCGCGACGTAAGGCGTATGCCTCCCTGCGCCCATGTATGTGGGTTTAAGAGCCATTGGGCTAGAGTATAGATACGTTAATATCCTCCCTCCGGAACTCATATCTATACTATCAATCAGTGCCGCGACGTAAGGCGTAGGCCTTGTCGCGACGTAAGGCGTATGCCTCCCTGCGCCCATGTATGTGGGTTTAAGAGCCATTGGGCTAGAGCATAGATATGTTACTATCCTCCCTCCGGAACTCATATCTATACTGACAATCAGAGCCGCGACGTAAGGCGTAGGCCTTGTCGCGACGTAAGGCGTATGCCTCCCTGCGCCCATGTACGTGGGTTTAAGAGCCATTGGGCTAGAGTATAGATACGTTACTATCCAAGTCTTAAGCAATGTGGCACCTATAAATCAATCTGAACCTGAAACCCCTTAACTTTATTTATATATTATACATAATCTAATTCATGATGTTCTGGTTCTAGCAATCAAAGAGGTGACATAGTCACAGGGTGGGTCATGCTTTAGGCATGACCTATCCTTGCCCTAGGCACCGAGGCAGTCGGTGTCATTGGGCATTATAATCTACAGATGGTGCATGGCTCATTCAAACCGTGGAACCCACACATATAGCGAAGCAGATAATCTAGAGACATTGGAAGGAAGGTTGGAGGCAAGGAAGGCTTGAGGAAGGCAATAAGAGAATAACAGGTATGAAGTCTTGTTGATTTTTATTTTTATTACAATCGCTGCGCCTGCCATAGATGGAATGAGCCAACAAGTAATGCTATCAACAAGCCGTATACTATGATATATCTACTGTATATAGTATATGGGCAGGCCGCCGCGACATGGTGGAGATGCTGGGATATAGAAAAGATGCAGCATCTAAGAGAAATACCTAGAAAACATCAAAACTATGTTTTAAAAAGATGTCACTAGCGACATCTATGGAGCTATAATGGAAACATTTTTGTTGATTAAAAATGATTGTGAAGATTATTCGTCTCAACCTTCGTGCTTCAACCTTCCTTGTATATTTAATTATTGATATAATTACCGTCGTAATAATGAATGAGAAGTTGTACAATATTCCTGAGATAATTTATTTTGGGTACTGGATTTGATTATCGTATTGGAAATGTATCGGAAATACGAAAGCGCCATCTTTGTCCAATTGCGGATATGCATCGTGGATCGATGAAGTTACGTTGTCTGTAAACGAAGTCGAATTCAAGATTCTGATTCGTATAATTATGATAAATTAATTTATATGATATTGTAATTAAGATGTTCGAACAATTTTACGACGAATTTATAGAACCATAATTATAGGATTGATCTTAAGGTACGTCATTTGACTTAAAATGGAGGGTGACGCTCGACTTGAAACAAATACATGATAAAGTTTCTTTTGTTTAAAGATTACTTTTAAAGTACTATATATTTACGTAATTTGACATTAAAATCTATTTACGAATTTTAACTACAATAGAGCTTCTAATTATTGATTATTTATTGATATAGAATTGAAAAAATGGTAAAGTGAATGACTGCATTCGTCTTTCTACCTACTGAATTCGTCTGACGTAGTGATGTCCAAGAGTGTAATATTATCGTAACACTAATATGGAATATATTAGTTTTGTGAAACTAGGTATCCGTATTGAGTAGTACCTATTATAGAAATATAAACTTATACCGAAACAAACTATGTTCACAAGTAATAATAGTATTTAAAGGTTGTATGTATCTATTACGTGCACGATACGATACGATTCATTGATATTATATTATGTTGTACGATATTATTGGTTAAAACCTGCGAGGTGATAACAAATATCTGATGGTATCTGAGACCATTATACTTTTACAAGTTAATACTGTCAACGTTGGTTTTACATTAGTTTCTGAATCGTTCTCTTATTTAACCATGAGAGATCCTATAATAAATTATTTAATGTATGAACCATAATGGTTATGTCGGTAGTCTCACTCGACACGACGACGATCTTTCAATTATAGCGATTAATGTCACGATACAGTGGTGACTGTATGGTACCCACTATTATCAATCTACCTACTTTTTGCGTTTTTGTGCTCACCATAATTATTGTCGGCCTATATCTACTATTAAGTAGCCCATTCTCAAAATAACCAATAATAATACGATATTTCGGATATAAAATATCGACCATACCTATTAAAAGAACATTAGTCACATCTCTAATTCGACGCGATAAATGGCGGCAAAAGAACTGTGCTGTGGGTAGGTATTGGCTGGAAACATAAGAATTTTGGAGTAATTTGGAGATTTATAACATTGTCCAAGTAAAAAGAGTATTGGAAAAGTGATTTATACTCAGGTGAGTTTGATTATTGTAGTCATATCGTAATGAACATGTGATTGTTTTCGTTCATATTCAATACCTAGATCAAACTTTTTGTCCATGTTCGAATTTTCAAAGGCGGTATATACCTAACCTACTACTGGAGAGCTAGAATAGTGTATAATGCAATGATATTCTAGATAATGTGTTATAAGATGAGGGCAAAGTGTCGAAACGAAAGTAATATAGGTAATTATTGCTTCTCTAAATAGTAAGTTCACACACACTGCAAGTGGCGAACCGGAAAGCGTCTATCTACCTGTTCGCTTCGCGAACATTCGATGCATGGCGGATTGTGCTCTGCTCCATCGATACAATTATTACCCGTGACTCTTGTGACTCGGACTAAGGTAAAGTTATCTTCTAGAATTTTACGTACTACGTACCTAAATGGTACTTATCTATCTGCTAAATATATCCATCCCGTTGGTAACTATTTCATATGAAGTACATGGCGTCAACGCATGGGGTGTAGGTATGTTTGGTAAATATCGAGTGTACCTAGTACAATGATATTACAATTATCATTGGTGTAATGCAAATTACAATTAATAACTGAGTATATTATACCTACGTTTGGTTACCATTCTAATAAGTGGCTATTCTAGAAATTAGTTATATATATCTTGGTTGAAGGGCTAAGTAAATAGATGTATACTATGGTGTATACAATAGGTACCTACTATGGTGCACTTATTAAAGTAGAACAATTGAATAGTCTAAAAATTCTATTGAAGTATTTATATAACCCTTACTAGGGCAGTGGCTTCATAAATTTTTCAGTGGCTATAGAATGTAGGGTATTCTCCTACCTATTTCAATTACTCAAGGTTCAAATTATGATGCTGACTATTTTGCCACTACCTTATACCTACTTCATATAATAATGACATAATTATGTACTTAGTGTAATTACTAAAGATTAAATTTAAAATTAATTGAGATTTGAGTACTTAAAGTAAACACTCTTTACTTTATTAATTGGTATTAATTCCAATTATTACCTAGACACTTAATCTCTAATTACAGAATTCTTCTACATTTGTAAACATGAAGGAACTCTTGCTTAAACGGTTATTGATGCTGGTAAATGAGATTAAAAGGAACTCTGATCTGACCTTGACCTTTTCTTTGGAAAATAATGAAGAAATGCATAATGCTGAAGTTGTGAAGTCAAAACTTAAAACACTTTTAGCAAGATTTAATGAAGATATAAACAATTACTTCCGATTAGTCAACCATCCTTCTGCTGATGATATAAGCCAGATGTCAGAAATTCAGTTGGAGGCTGAACAGAATTTAGTTGAGTTGGAAGTGAAAATGAAACTGGTAAATAAATCAAATGAACAGATTTGTACTGTTAAGGAAACTACAAGCAGTCGCTTACCTAAGCTTAATCTACCCGAGTTTGATGGAGATATTCTAAGCTGGCATCAGTTCTGGGACCAGTTCAGTTCTAATATAGATAATAGAAATATTTCTGAAGTTGATAAACTATTATACCTGATAGCTTCTGTGAAAGGAGAAGCTAAGAAAGCTATTGATGGTCTAGAAACAACTAACAAGAATTATCAAATTGCTCTGAATACTTTGAAGGAGAGATATGGAAATTCCTCACACCTGATAGATGCTCACTATGCAGCCTTGTCTAGAGTGAAGCCTGCGGGGAAAACAGTAAGTGCTTGTAGAGAGACACTTAATAATGTAGAAAGGCACTTGAGAGTGCTAGAGTCATTGAGAGAGGATGTGAATCATAATCACCTCCGTCATTTAATCTTTGAAAAATTTCCTGAAGACTTGATATATGAATTGAAATTGAAAACCTCTAGTAACTCGATTCATGACATAAGACAACATCTTGAAATGATAATTAGAGCACGAGAAGATGCGAGTAGAATTACAAATGAGAAAATTCCTAATACCGAGTATACAGTGGAAACACTACACACAACACAAGAAAATTTAAAGCAAACAAAACTAAACACAGGTAGCAGACCTACATATAATAGAAAAGGAAAATTTAATTATAATAATACTCACTCTAAACTTAACAAAGTTAACCCATTTAAGGCTGCCAATTTTCAAAGACAATTTTTACACAAGAGAAAGTTCGGTGGAAGAGAAATAAAGACACATAAAGGTGAGCTAACCGAAGGCATCACCAGAAAGAGAATGAAGCTCTCATGTATTTTCTGTAATAATGATCATTTTAATGATCAATGTCAGATATACAAAACAGTCAATGAAAGGAAATCCAAGTTGAACAATAGATGCTATGGATGCCTACGTGAGGGGCATAGCATCAAAACTTGCAGATCAAGACAGACATGTAGACATTGTAACGTTGATAATCACGATAGAGCTTTATGTCCCATCAAGTTTTCATCAAGAGGAAAACAAAGTTCACAATTGGAATAAATGACTCCTAAAACCAGCAGAGATGACGAAGCTATTGATAACTTCAACGAAACTACAAAGATTATTAACAAAAGGTATACAGTAAGTTGGCCTTGGAATGAATATCCACCACCTTTATCATCTAATTATGGTCAAGCATATGGACGGTTAGTCAATTTGCTTAAACGACTAGATGAAGAAACACTTCAGATGTATGATAAAACATTGCAAGATCAAATAAATAAGGGAATAATAGAAATAGTAAAAGAACCTTTAAAGATTGAAGACCACCCAGTACATTACTTACCACATCATTGTGTAACTCAAAAGGGGAAGTCTATGAGAATTGTATACGATGCATCTGCTAAAAGTAGCGAAAGTAAAAGCCTCAATCAATGTTTGTATTGCGGCCCATTGATGCTTGAAGATTTGACAGGTCTATTAATCCGATTTAGGTGCCATCAAGTCGCATTATCTGCAGACGTAGAAAAGGCATTTCTACAGATCGCGCTCCACGAAATAGACCGTGATGTGACCAGATTCATTTGGGTAAAAGATTCAAGAAAACCAGCGACCAAGGATAATCTCCAGTGTATGAGATTTTGTAGAGTCCCGTTTGGTATAATATCTAGTCCCTTCATCTTGAACGCAACTATCAAGCACCACCTAACAAGATCAAACCAATCACTAGTTAAGCAAATTGCTAATGATATTTATGTAGATAATTTAGTCACAGGTGCTTTGAGTACAAAGGAAGCGTTAGAGTTATATAATAAATCCAAAGAAGCGTTCCAACAGATATCAATGAACCTAAGAGAATGGAGCTCTAATTCTGTAGAATTTATGGAACAAATACCAGATGCTAGTAAAGATAAAGTTGTTAAAATTTTAGGTCTAGATTGGAACTTAAAGGGAGATTCATTTGCATTGAGATTTGATACAGATTCTAATGTTAATACAAAACGTGGTGTTTTAAAGGTAATCGCATCTGTCTATGATCCTTGCGGATTTGCTGTACCGCATGTATTATCTGCAAAATTATTTTTACAAGAACTTTGGAAGTTAAAGATTAAGTGGGATGAAACCCTTCCAAAGAAGATGACTGATGATTGGTCGCACATACGCAAAGAATTGGAAGAGATACCGAAAATATCAGTACCTAGATGTTATATGAAATTCGAGGGAAAATATCATCTGCACTGCTTCACAGATGCTTCTTTGAAAGCATACGCTGCAGCATTATACATAGTAAACGGTAATGAGCAACAATTCATCATGGGAAAGTCAAGACTGGTGCCCTTAAAGGACCAAGACAATCTAAAAATACCACGCCTGGAATTATTGGGTGTATTGACAGGCAGTAGGCTTATTAAATTTGTACTCAAGCAGCTAAAAACTAAAGTAACCAATCAAACATTATGGACACACAGTAAAATTGTTATCGAATGGCATAAGTCAAATAAACTCTTACCACCATTTGTATCCAGACGCATAGAAGAGATAAAACAAAATAAAGAGTTGGTGATAAGATATGTCCCATCAGAATTAAATACAGCTGACATAGCAACCAGACCTTCAACTTCATTAGAGGACAGAGGAAAATGGCTGTTAGGTCCTGACTTCCTTACGAGAGAGCCTAAAACGTGGCCATCAGATTTCAGAGGGACGGCACTTTCTTCTCTGTCGATTGGGGAGGGTCTCCCGAATGGACAGGATTTAGAAGATACCGTCATGAATATAAATCACGAACCTCATGAAAAGGTAGAACTAGAACAGAATAAAGATTCACAAGAGAAAGATACACTAATTAGTGCAAGCGAACAAATCAAAACATTACAGGCGGAATATTTCCCGCAAGAGGTTCAAGGAAAAGTCACTGATCTAAGTCGAAATTTAGGACTGTTTCAAGATGTGGATGGGATATTACGTTGCAAAGGTCGTATGAAGAACTCAGATTGGTCGTTTGATAAACGTTATCCTATTCTTATTCCAAAAGAGAGTGAATTCACTAATAAAGTGATAATGAAAATTCACAATGAAAACTATCATGTCGGTGTGAACCATACCTTGAGTATAATAAGAGAATTGTATTGGATTCCTCAAGGAAAGAGTAGAGTACAAAAACTTCTGAAGAAGTGCCCGAGGTGTGTTAAGCACGGCGGAGGACCTTTCAAGCTACCGCCGACACCGGCTCTTCCTGCAGTAAGAGTAAATTATAGTTCACCATTCACCTTTGTAGGAGTGGATTATATGGGTCCTCTTCTAGTCGATAACGGGAATGGTTCAGTGAAAAGATGGATCTGTCTTTTCACCTGTCTAGCCGTAAGAGCGGTGCATTTAGAAGTTGTTAAAGATCTTACCGCAGAAGAAGGTTTACTAGCCTTACGAAGAATGGTATCCACCAGAGGAGTACCTACACTTATAACTTCTGATAACGCACTTCATTTCAAACTAATGTCAGAGATATTATCGAGTCGGTATTGCATCAATGAAAAAATTCAATGGAAGTTCATACCTCAACTAGCACCATGGTTTGGAGGATTTTACGAAAGATTGATCGGAATACTTAAAAACTGTATAAAAAGACTTTACAGAAACATTTGTTGAATGACTCACAATTAATTACTGTTGTTAAAGAAATAGAAGCTGTCATGAATACGCGCCCACTTACGTGTAGATTCAGAACTGGATCATGTCCTGAAACCATCAGATTTTCTTACAATAGGGAAATGTATATCAATGGAGATTTCCAATAGAGATTCTATCATAGAAGGAACTTTAACTAAAACAGAACTCGTAAAGGGTTGGAAAAGAACACTGGTTATGCTACAAGAATTTAAGGAAATGTTTCAGAATAGATACTTACCAAGTCTCCGAGAAAGATACTGGCATTCACTTAGAGAACCTAGAGTGACCTCAAAAATTGAACCAAACATAGGACAAATTGTCCAAATTAAAGGAGAAACAAAAAACAGGGAAGGATGGAAAGTCGGAAAAATAACTTCATTGGTCAAAGGAGTAGATGGTTTGTGCAGAGTAGCTAAAGTTAATGTAGGAAATAAAGAATTTATTCGATCAATAGCTCACTTATATCCTCTTGAAATTGAGGAAGAAAATGCAACCTGTTTTAGAGCCGATGAAACTAACAAATACCATCCTCCAGCACTTGAACTAGAATTAGAACCTGTAATTGAGAACGCAGAGACAGTTACGCTTGACAAGAATCTATTAGAAAAAACAAGTAGTAATGAAAACATTGAAAATAATGTTGAAGAAGAATGGTCAAGGGAAATACAGACAGAGGAATTAGAGACAGAAAATAATGATGATAACCATGAAGAATTACTCGAGCAAAGGGAAGAGACAAGACAAAGAAGAGGTGCCGCCACGAGAGCCCTAGAGAAAATTAGGGAGTGGACGCGCAACTTACTAACACTGCTCTAAGCCCTTCGGTCGGGAGTGTCGCGACGTATCGCGAATGTCATCTTGTAAATATTTGTATATAGCAACACCGAGAGTCTACCCGCCGTTTCCCGCTCAAACATCTTGTCAAGTTGTCTATGGTAAGTGAACCTTACTGTGAGAAAAGACGCGTGCGAGAAATACACTGGACGATAGCTAAGTATCTTCGTATCTTGTTGATCCTAAGTATACTCTAAGTATTTGTTGTGCTAAGTATCTGTGTGTCTGAATAACTACCCATCATATAACTAAGTATTGTATATATATATATATATTATACTGTATGTACCCTTTATATTCCCTAAGCAGTCCCATGTATCTGAAAGATGGCCCTCCGGAACTCATATCTATACTATCAATCAGAGCCGCGACGTAAGGCGTAGGCCTTGTCGCGACGTAAGGCGTATGCCTCCCTGCGCCCATGTATGTGGGTTTAAGAGCCATTGGGCTAGAGTATAGATACGTTAATATCCTCCCTCCGGAACTCATATCTATACTATCAATCAGTGCCGCGACGTAAGGCGTAGGCCTTGTCGCGACGTAAGGCGTATGCCTCCCTGCGCCCATGTATGTGGGTTTAAGAGCCATTGGGCTAGAGCATAGATATGTTACTATCCTCCCTCCGGAACTCATATCTATACTGACAATCAGAGCCGCGACGTAAGGCGTAGGCCTTGTCGCGACGTAAGGCGTATGCCTCCCTGCGCCCATGTACGTGGGTTTAAGAGCCATTGGGCTAGAGTATAGATACGTTACTATCCAAGTCTTAAGCAATGTGGCACCTATAAATCAATCTGAACCTGAAACCCCTTAACTTTATTTATATATTATACATAATCTAATTCATGATGTTCTGGTTCTAGCAATCAAAGAGGTGACATAGTCACAGGGTGGGTCATGCTTTAGGCATGACCTATCCTTGCCCTAGGCACCGAGGCAGTCGGTGTCATTGGGCATTATAATCTACAGATGGTGCATGGCTCATTCAAACCGTGGAACCCACACATATAGCGAAGCAGATAATCTAGAGACATTGGAAGGAAGGTTGGAGGCAAGGAAGGCTTGAGGAAGGCAATAAGAGAATAACAGGTATGAAGTCTTGTTGATTTTTATTTTTATTACAATCGCTGCGCCTGCCATAGATGGAATGAGCCAACAAGTAATGCTATCAACAAGCCGTATACTATGATATATCTACTGTATATAGTATATGGGCAGGCCGCCGCGACAGTCATAGTGCCTGGGGACCGCGGTCCAATTATAAATGTTGGAATGTTGTATATATGCTAAGTACTCGACGAACTTTGTCAATGCGATGTAGAATCTTGTTGCGCCATCTATCCACGGATAGCGGAAGTCTTGATAGATGTCGCTACAAAGGTATTTTTGAAGTGAAAACTAGGTATGTTCATGTGAAAAATATACCGATATTTTTTCGATATATCAAAATGTTGAATCGATATATCCTATGTACAACATCTAAGTACTTACTAAGAACAAAAAACCAAAAGGTAGTTAAAGCCTTAAAAACACTAGATAAGTGAAAACACGGACAGGACACAAATCAACTATAATTAAACCGCGCGGGAAAGCTATTATTTATAATCTAATCGTCGTAGACCTTGGACGAAATATCAAACGTCCTAAGGTCTACCACGAAAAACGATACACGATAGTCCGATCATCGTTTTCAGATATGAATTGCAGCAGAACTGACGAGACGTAAATTTTCGTGCAATTCTAATAGGCAGTAGACTCTCAGTGCAAATCAGGAAACGTTTTGTTTTAATTAAAACGGTAATACATTTCAATTAGTTAACATTTTGATCAATCGTGAGCCGCTATATTGTTGCAGCAACGCGATCACGTTGCTAATTACGTGATCGCGTTGCTGCAACAATCTGACTGAACCTTAACTAGCCGTTTTATAGAATACTTCTCATGCCACTGCCATTGCCACTCGCGCTTCTCGACGCGACGCTCCCCAAAAGAGATAATTTGACTGTTTTGTAAAGCGGCTAGTAATTTTTACTGCAGCGGATTCTATAGTGTCAGCTGCAACAGATACATTGTATGTATTACAATTTGATTAACTCTCAAGCAATCTAACGTGTGTAGTGCGCTCCGACTAGACTGTGGTGTCCTTGGTCGTTTCAGCCACATGTTCATTTGCGCATTTTTTTTTACTTTGTATAGGGGCGATATTGTATTTGATTTGATCATTAGTAAGAAATGATTCGATTTGAATGAAATATGTTTTGTAGCTTTTGAGTTAAGTATGGAATATTTTCAGCTATTTTGAGCTTAGCGACCGCAAAAATCATTTTAGATTTCACAGTGTCTGAGGAATACTCTCATTGAATCAATGATATTATAATAAACAAGAAACTAAAAATGGAAAAATAAAATTAACTTTTAACAAAAACAAAAACCGACTTCAAAGTGGGTTTGCACTAAAAAGTATAAAATAACACTGTTAGAACTCGTTTTGAATTCAGCGAAAGAATTTCAAATTCTGGAAGACGTGAAAAAAATGTTATATTTTCCATCATCAGATCAGCACCAGACGCAAATACTTGAATAGTTTTAGAAAATATATAAAACACATTATGCGTCCCTATAAAATTGGAGGGTTGTTCTCGATTTTGCTCTCGCCCTGCATCGGTTGAAATCGGTTCTACTCGTCGTATCGTATGAATGAGATACCGAACCGAGCATATCGCTACGATGCAGCAATATCGTTTTTCGAAAAATATATAGTTTTTACTCGCATCGATATCGGATTTTACGATATTGATCTAATATACGTTTCAATATCTATATACGATTTGTATCGCCCACTCCTACTTACCTTAAAGGAACACAGGAAACGGGAATAAATAAAACAAGAGTTTTATATATACGAAAGTTTTTTTTTAATAATTGGGTATATTTACAATAGTTTAATTAACAAACGTGAGTTATATGAATAATGTTAGAAGAGGTATCCGACCAGTTATAGGTACATACCATCCAATAATGTCCACATTCACACATTTGCAATATCAATGTTTACACTATAATATCTTATAAGAGATCATCGAAATTGGATCCTGGTCATTACCCGACTTAACTATTAATAATTGGAATGTTAACCTGAGAAACTGAGATCAGTGAAAAATTAACTTGTTGGTTAAATTGTCATAATAATCAAATGTTGTAACTTTGTTTAGGGTCTTACAGTAGATGTTCAAAGTTCGATACTTCGGTAATGCACGTAAAGAATTATTAATATTTAAAAATATTTCTATAATTCTCGTAACGTGCTTAACTTAACAACGTCGTGAAATTTCTCAACTTGAGTGTACCGAAATAAAGTAGCATAAACGTAGAGCCGGCCCTAAACCTTCATCAGGGTAGAGCAAGTTGTCTGTTGGCGGTCTCTGGTTGAAGTTTTCACACCATTTAAATTGTATTCCATTTTAAGTTAAATAAATAGTAATTACCATTTATAAAAATAACTATTTTTATGCAAAAATCAAATCTGCCATCAAAATTTATTTTCTGATAACATAATAATAATAATAAAAATTAAACATTTTATTTTACATTTGACATTTTGGCGCCCCTTGCTCCTCTCGTTCTACCCCAAAGCCGGCGCTGTAAACGTGTTTTTCATAAAACAACAACTAATATCTAAATATAAATAGTTACAAGATTTGACAATTAACTCAATTAACAATAATATATTAAGATAATAGTTAGGTAATTAACTAAGACCGTTGCCCTAAAAATAACACAACAATAGTAAATTACATTTAGGTAAGCAGTAAGTACATGCCTATATCATAAACAATGCATTTTTGGTGCTTCTTTTCACAGAAATCAATAAGTCCATTTTTTTAAAATAAATTATTATTAAAACAGCTTTATCGTTAAATGAATTGGAATATTCAGAGATAAAATTATTGCCTTAAATAATTACTACGTTTGTTACATTTAGGAATAAATATTAACAATCACGGCGACAAGTTAAAACGAAAAAAAAAACAAACATTTATCACAAACACAAAGCTAATATTCAATAAGAATCACAGACATCTACATACCTAACCATAAATGACTTGGAATATTTTTATGAGATTCCTTTTATATATCGATAAATTACTTATTACAATAAGATCACCCCTCGTGACATTCACTCGACTAAACAATTTAACTTAACTACGGCACTCGGTGCTTCACTTGATTTTGGATTAATTTATCTTGTTTTAAAATCGTCGACAGTCTGAATATGGACAGAGCTATATAGTTTCCTTGAGAAATGAAGTTTGATCACGATCATTCATATTTTAGCATATAAATTACAGCGTTTAAAATCACATTTTTTATGAACTCACTCTCCAGTTTTAAACATGTATGGCTGTAATTAGTTAATTAACTTCGAGCCTCATTCTCGCTATGCACTTCGACTGACCGAGTGCCATTCTGGCGTGCATCTGCCGTCCATTTTTCTAAACTATACTAACGTTTAAGACTTATGTGTTATTATTTTAATCGATATTACTGTACAAAACGCTTAATCATTCGCAAAAATTTGATCTATTTGTTTATTATTATATTTCATTGCCTCGATCAAGTCGTTCCGAGCTTTGAGCCGGCCATTAATACGTACACTTCATAGAAGGGTTCACCAGAGTACATCGTGACGGAATTTCCCGCTATATTGCATCCTCCCGCCTGCCAGACATTTCGCTAATATCCTAACTATATGGCATTACGATCATTTCACTACAATTTACGAAACTCTTAACATACATACTAACCGCTTCTATATATTGGACTAAAACCTGCTGTTCTGTCAGCAGTCGAAGAAAGTAATATTATCAGACAATTACCTACGTGAACATTACACACATGCAATGAAAGTGCAACATTAACATGGCGGTATCATCCGTGGTCCATGAGATGCCGACGAAAGTGTTGCACTTTAACAAACCATCAAAACTAAACAACAAACATGGCGAGAGGTGACTAGATTTTCAATCCTACGTCGTGTTCAAATTGATGTTAAGGTAAGCATGGATAATACGAGAAACATAAGTCTATACGAAATGTTATCGATGACGAAAATAACTATTTAAACTTCTACAGTGCCAATGAATTAATACCTTTCGGTAAACCAGACTTTATAGACAATCTGAATAACTATGCTAAATACCTTTATTATCCGTGTTTCTCTAGATGACTAGTCAGCAATATCTAAATAGATAAATTGCAGACTAGGAGGTTTTTATCAAATCTCCATTAATTCAGCGGTGACAGATTTGGCCATGTTAGGTAAATGTTATCTCCATTGACCTTGACACCTTGTAAATTCATTTATTACATTGAACACGAGTACCATTTTTATATGTATGAATGTCAATCTGTTTTATATTTGCTCGCACTCTCCTTTAATTCCGACTTTATTAAATATCTTGGTCAATCATCAACTACCCTACTTTCCATAACTATATGAATGAATTGAGCAACCACCCCTAGAGATTGTTTTTAAAAAGCCTACGTAGGCCTTTTTTACATGTTTAGTTAAATAAATATACGTAAACACTTGATTTTATTGTTTTAGTGACATAAAAGAAGCAGCTTTTGTATTATAATGAATAGAAATTATACCTACACTTTTTCTATACTTTATCATTTCATCAATGGGAGCTAACTTATTATTACAGGATCCAATTTCCTTCAGATCACTACAACAATACCTAATTCTGTTTCAAAATCACTTCGTGGTTTTTAATAGTTTTCTATTTTCTTTCATCTGAACGAAACAGGCTGCGGTCTCTTTTCAAACTATATCGACAAAGATTGACCAAGACATTCGGTTGTCAAAAGTCGACATCAGACCCGACTGGGGCGGTCAGTCAAAGCCAGCCTCAAGACAGCTACCTCCGTGTGTCAGGCAGCAGTCAGAGCATGAGGTGGCGGGGGAGCCGGGTGCGCAGGTGCAGGGGGAGGGCTATCCACCACCCCGCATGCCTTTAACTCAGTGAACACTTCAGTAAAGAACCCAGGCTCGGAATTAATTCGCAGCATGTTAAATGAAAGCCTTTCAACGATTAGTAAGCATCGGTCCCAGAACTTGTCTTTGGAGTCTTCGACTAGAAATGGTTTGAGAGGGTAGGAGATCTCGTTGCCCATGTAGGAGTAGGAGAGGTATAGGCAGGTGAGGACGACGGCTTGTAGCTCCTGGGGGCGGCCTATTCGTTCACCGTCGACCAGCTCGCGGACCAGCATGTAGACGAATACGACGTTCGCTGGATTTATGAACGCCACATCCTGGAAGAAAAAAAAAGTATTAATTTAGTTGCCATAACTAAGTACTTAACCCACTTGCAAATCGCAAACCGAACTATTGATATTATTGTCTGTAACCACAATAAACTATATCACGTTTTTCGTATCAGTTACATATCAACAAATAGCCAATCAATTGGACTTTGAATTTGAATTATTTCTGTATTTTTCCATAAAACATATCTAGAATTACATCTGGTAGATACTTCTTACCGTAAAAAGTTTATAAGTATATTTTCAATGTACCAGGTAAATATAAAGTGCAAGATATATTGACTGTTACCAGACAGACGTTCATGTTCTTAGCAACATCTAATAAAATCTAGTTTGTGTGGCGGCACCAAACACCGACCACTCAACTATTGATTTCTACAAAAATACTCAACAAAAACGTTTCCTTTATTATTAAAGTCGAAATGTAATTCTTTATCGCAGCCGAAAATCTATTTTGATACCCCATAATTACTGGCCTTTTATTATGAAGGTATGTAATGAAATATACCATATAATATATCACAGTATTCAGTATTCAGGTGAAGGTTGTTTCCAGCGATAAACCAACGAAACGTTTGTGGCACATTATTAATTATTCGCTTTTATTTTTAACACAAGCTACTTTATGAAATCCTTATTAGCAGAGTTACGTAACTTTGTTCCAATCATTTTCAATGAGTTTCAATTTAATACAACCTCTATATCGATAGAAATATTACAATGTCGAAAATACTTCCATTTGCAATTAAGCATTGTTTGCATAGGTATATGCAGTTACAGTAATCAGAAAACCGCTGGTTACGGAAGTTCTTGAAGGAATCTTCATAAAAACTTACTTGCTAACGACTAGCAAATAAATTTACAAGAACTTTCTTTCCTTGACTATCTTTTAAGTCTTAAAGCTACGCACTCATTAGTTAGTATTATTTGCTATATAGTAATCTACTCTGTATAGAAGTCAATCTACAAGCCAATATAGTGACAATAACATCACTCCTTATTCAATAGTTCCAGAATTTAATGAAGTGCTACTTGCGTCAAATGGCTAAATGTCAATTTCGGCCGAATAATAAATCCACAAAAGGAACTCATTTAAGTTCAAGAGCTACGCCCTTTATCAACATCAAAGGTTCTTGTAATCCATAGATAACTTACTCGTACATGAAAAGTGAGCGGATCTTACGATTAACACATTTCACGCCTACTAATCGATAAGTTCACCAACATAGTAAACGATTCTATTGAATGTGTAAATCGGGCCTAGAGTGGATTAACTGACTGTGTTTTATTATACAGAAGATTCTTTGCAATTAATTTTGTGACAAAATAAATATCATTGTTACATTATATGTATACTAGCTGTTCCCCGCGGATTCACCCGCGTTCCCGAGAAAAAAAGTGCCCATGCCTTACATATGGGCTACATTTTTACCAAACATCGCGATCGGTTCAGCGGTTTAGGCGTGAAAAGGTAACAAATAAACGCACATTTGCATTTATAATATTAAGTTAGGTTATTAGTTAGGATAAATAAATAAAAGATTAAAGTTAGGATTCTACTATCTATGGTATATTTTGGGAAAAACCTACGCGTCACAAAATAATTAAGAATTAATACATATGTAGGCAAAAGTATATTATTCTAGCTTCCTACCCCGGTGTTGCCCGCTTCCCTAAGGGATATAGTCGCGGCAAATATACAATTATGTAATTATGTAGGTATAATTTTATACAAAAGTTTGTGAGACTTGTTAGAGCACAGAATAAATAGGTCATTTTATTTATCCCGGGGATCATAAAAGCCTTTGGAGAGACTGCTAAAACTGCGAGGCATAAACTAAACTACGTATACTACGTATTGATAAAGGAACATGATCAGTAACTATTTAAACTTCTCCCGGCTGATAAGAAAAACTAAGTAAGAAGTTTTCCGGAATAGGTAAAGGGAAGGGCAGAAGTGCTCACCTACTAACGTTAAACTAAAGAAACACTTCTTACTACGAGTAGATTGCAATCATAGTTAACTTCTAAGAAAGGAAATAAATAAAAAACTTTTCTACTTTCTCTATGAGAACAAAAGTTGTTGAAGGATGTTTTGCGACATTTATGTATTACGACATTCGTCAGAGTAAATAATACATTTTGGAAAGGTCCAACATAAAATATGAATATCTGTATGAGATGGCAATACCTAATACATACCTAAATATAGTAATCTTTATTTAGGTATTAGGTACGCGAGAAACATTTTATTTTAGTTGTTAGTGTTCATCCGTCGATAAAGGCACTGGAAAGCAAATTTTCTTCAAGCAAATTAACTCCTACCATCACCACACGCCAAACTAAAGAAAAAAATACTAAAATACGTAAAAAACTGCGACATGACTACAGCAAATACATATCGCCATCTCATTCTAAACAATCTCCCTTATCGTTAAAGAAAAGGCGTCTACGGCGTAGCATGACAGCGGACTATCGATTTTACTCGTTCAGTAACGTTTAGGTAGTCCCCCATCTATATTGAATGAAGCTACAACTTGTTTGTGATGCCCTGGTACTGAGGGACCCTTCGTGGTATTAAGGAAAATATGCTGACTTATAGGCAAAGGTATATATGAGTTATGAAGCTTTTTGCTTGAACGCATTGGAATTTTAGATGAGAGCTCTTTGTGAGATTTCGTATAAAAATCCTTTTTTGTGACAAAAAGTGTTTTGTGAATTTTCCGGTTCACTTCGGCATTGTATTTCAGTATTGTCTGAAACCTAAATATTATATATCTTGTTTGATTTAAATTAAAATTTCAACATGTTCGAAACTTATATAAAATAATCTAAATTAAAAAACCTCGCTATCAGAAGGCAGTGTACCCAGAATGGTGGCGTTGGAATTATTCATTGTTACACAAATACACTTTTCACTAATGTATTGTTCTTTCAAATTAACCTCTAGGTTTAATTAAAGCTGTGAGTTGTCAATTAAATAAGGATTAGATTGTTTACCTTAACAACCTTTTAATTGCGTAAGCAAATAAATTGCATATAATGGTGGTCCCACACAGGAGTTTGTTCATAGTAAATTAGTTCACTATGACGAACTCAACTTTGGTTTTTTAATCACGTATGACATCTGAAACTGTATATGTTATCGTTTTATGTAGCCTTTAACATCATTATATTACACATATTTATAACTTTATAAACGTAAATTCGTTATGTAACTATGTTATATAACGTTATATAAATGCTGAACGGGAACATTTACGAATCATTCAGAATCGACGTATGGAATTTCCAAAATAATCCATAGAAATTGTAAGGGAAATAAATCGGACCGAATGGGATAAAAAAGTATAGGCTACTTTTTTATCTTCCTTCCTCAATAAATAGGCTATCCAACACTATCCACAACAGAATTTATCAAATCGAACCAGTAGTTTCTGAGATTAGCGCATTCAAACAAACAAACAAACTCTTCAGCTTTATAATATTAGTTTACATTTGCAAATATATTTCGTTAATCTGCAATCACAAACGAACATATTTTAAAGAAAACCTCAAACATCCACTTTCATATCAACTTGGCAAAAAATTCAACTAATGTTATTTAACAAACTGTTTTAGTTATTATAATATACTGCATAAAATAAATAAAGCCTTAATGTTTATGAAGTCCAAATTAATATTTAAGTAGACCAATAAAAGGGCACACTTTCGTGTCCCGTCTTTGTCGCAATAATTACTTCGACCCTTTCAAAACTTGCCCTAGTGTCTCGTTACTAGCTTGAGAGAATCTTGCCTTTTCGCGACGTTGAGAATTCATAATTTTTTGTTTGAGACTTGCCTTAGTATTTATTTATTTATATACACAAAGCTAATTCATGAATCATACGTCATTAAACAGTTCAATCACATAGCAAATCATTTGAATGTCATATCATTTCAACCGAGGACAACTTACATTAACTATGTTAGCTTATAAAGTACCTCAGCCAGAGCAATAAATTAAAGTCATTAGGTTAAGTACATAGTTAATAAATATATTGTAAAAATATTGATATTCAACCTATGTTATGAATGACTCCGTTTCAGTTTCATGAATCTGTGTTTCAGACTCTAAACGAGTTGTCATAAACAAGTAAGTTTGTAGTAGTTTTATTATGTTAGACAGAAGGCGATAAGTGTTGACTGTCCATCTGATGGTATGTGGCGACAGTCGCCTATGGATATTAGCAATAAGTACTGAGCCAATGTGTTGCCTACCTTTTACAAAGCCTCAAGTGTAACTGTTCTGCCTCATTTTACACTAGGTATTCTTAGTCTATGTTACTGATTTGAAAGAATTTATACACGTAGATAAAATAAATTCTGGTATTTCATACAATTATTTGTGGTAGTTTTTATTTTTAGTTTCATCTCTAGAATGTACCTAACGCCTTAGGGCCTAAACCAATAAAGGGCAAATCGTTGAAGGTTCTACTATGTGAGTAAACCAATAAAAGTTCCATACAAAATGCAGGTATAGCCGTAGGGTATACTAGTAAACTAAGCGATAACATCGATTGCCCGGGGTCAATGCAACTGTGTCATGGACGCTGATTTCTTGCTGCATGGTGTTGCTATTGATTGATGGGTACTAGCAACAGACAGCGGATTATATTTTGCCATTTGTATCTTTTTTCCATACATTCGTCCTTTGACATAAAAACAGTTCAGTTCAAGCTGTGTTGAATTGCCCGTAAGCATTTATAAAACAGTCTAAGATCCTTTAAACTGCTGATCCATATCACTTGAGATTTTCTCCACATTTTGCGACTTTTGCCCAAGCTTGCCTTTGTCTGAAGGCACGTGACAGGGCGTTTGCAGTAGCATAGGTTTCAGAGCACGAAACTCAATCATGGAAAGTCATGGAATATTTATAACACCCTTATTTTATAGGATGGTACTGTGGAAGTATTGCAGAGAGCTTAACCAGTCTCAGGGTAGAACACGATTTGTTCTGCTGTAAAATAAATTGCGGGTCCGAGCCAAATGTTGTGCCGCAATGCGCGTGAAATAAGGCTTTTTTCTAATTGCAGCTGTGTTGTAGTAGAATGGTTACATGTTTAGTTTAACCTTATCAAGTCGTCGCATCTCATGTTACAAGTTATTAATAATAAAATCATCACCTACTATAAAACAATATACCTATACAGTCATCGCAGACTAAAGACCCATAAATTACTATCCTTTATCTTAAGTCTGGATAACTCGAAGATTAATACCTAATATATTATTCAGTTATATACTATATAACATTTCTGTTGTTGTTAGTTGAAGAACTCGTAGACACTGCAATCTTTTTTTTATGTAGGTAACAGCATATTTACCTGCCATCCCTGCAATAACAGCGATCTGTCTACGGTCCGCAACCACATGACGGCGTCCCCCGCCTGGAAGTCGCGCAGGCGGTGGCAGCGCGAGTGCAGGAACATGCCTAGACACTTGAGCAGCTCCGACGTTGACGCCTGGATGACGGTCTTGCGCGGAGCTACCGCGGGCCCCACCACTGATACAGGCAACTTCTCCGCATAGCACACGTTGTTGTTGAGCGCGTTAGCCCGGGCCACCTCCGCAGGCGGCGGCAGCGGCGCCGGCACAGGCGCCGCGCGCGCATACACTCCCTGCACGCTCACATTCTTATTCCTGTCGAGTGGCGCGTTGTCCGTCAACGGCGCCCGGAACGCCGCTACGCTCTTGCTCTTGCATTCTAACTTCTTCTTGTTGTTGTTCGCCGTCGAGAACCTTTTCCACGACAAAGCGTTTATGAACAGCGAGTGTTTCTTCAGATTCTTCTCTAGCGCCGTTTTTTCGGAGATGATTTTGGCGGCGTCGTCGAGAGTGGCGCGTCGCTCGTCACGGGGTGCGTCGCGGTTCTCTCGGTTCTTGGCGTTGTTGAGCCGCTCATAGGAGTATGCGAGCGCGGCGCGGTCGGGCGGCGGCGCGGCGGCGGGCGGACGCCGCTCACGCGGGCTGAAGCTCAGCACGGTGCCCATGAGGCCCGCGCGCGTGCACCCGTTAGGTGCCCGCATGCATCACGTTCGCGGCCGGCGGCGGCGGCGGACCGTGTGGGCTCGATACGTGCACGCCTGCGCGCCGCTCGTGCCGCCTATCGACCGCGGCGCGCGCACCCAGCTGATGCCTGTCCACGACCGCCGCCCTGACTCCCGCAGGGCCCCGCCTGTCCCGCCACCCGCCGCCCTGCCGGCCCGGTAAACAAACCCCTGTCTCCTCGACGGCGAATCACGGAATTATCGGTTATTAATTTCAATTAAGTCGCGCTGCAGCGTTTTCCACTCGAATGCCAAGATAACAGACTTAATTGACGTGTTTGATGCTAAAGAGATGGAAATCATATTCAAATGTTCATTATAAATTTTAATACAAATGCTGAGATACTTAGCTATATAGCAGAAAATTTATCACCCCTCTACTATTAAAGTCAACCCTATTATCACAAACTAAGTATACTTTTATAACGTGTGGTAGGTACACTGACCACACGACACATAAGAACGCTGACAAGTGCTCTTCACACCACCTTCAGGAATACAATGGGTGATTCATTATTTTCCGCAATTTCTCCATGACTGAAATTTGGCAAAACGGACGTCTACGCAGAGAAAATTTAAGAAATTCAAAATTAAGATCTGGTCGGATTATTGCGGATGTTACATAATAATGCGGCAGTACGGTACGACCGACCCCGGGGACCATATAAATCGAATCCGTATTTACTTACCTACACTCGGATAATATACCTTTGATACATCGATGTTTAAACACAGTTTACACCAAACCCGTAGCCTTAATATCGCATAATATAAAAAAGAATTACTTTAGTATTCTACAAGTCAATAATATATACTATATAATTATATTCGAGAGGAGGATAAAATTATTCTATGATTATTTTAGGTTCGAATACTTGTCACACATTTATTTCGTTTGAGTGTATTTACAGACGCTTCAATATTATTCACAGGTTTTCTCGGAACGATTTGAATGTAGGTTGATTCCTGACCTGAATACAATTTTCATTAAAAACCCTAGTACGCTATTATAAAAGCTCCAACCTCCGGGAAGCTTAAAAGCTTTCTTGCCATGATTCTTAATCAGTACCTGTAATTTCTCGTGAAAATCTACATAAAAGTTTATTGTTTGTTAAACAGCTTTGAAGTAATTAAATTATTCATGATTAATTATGTGTTTTGTCATGAAATTTAAAAGGCAAGAGGTATCTACCTTTAATTTAGCTTTTAAGAATTTGATCGATATGTACTTACGTCTCTTAAAGCTATTTGGTATATATTCTTATTTTATGGGCGTATTTGTTATCATTTTTTTTTGTTGTATTGTGACTTTTTTTTATCTTAAGGCTAAATTAAAAAAAAAAATCACATCAATCACACAATCTTAGAGCTTATAATAAATGTGTATAGATAGACTAAATCGCAGCGGCATATCAAATTCCAATGCAATTGTTCCAACCGCATCAAATCTTGCGTCCGAGGTGCTCTGCAGGGTTCTATATACATAGTTTATAGGGAACGCTGCCAGCCTGTTGGGAACCTTGCCTATCGACAGCAGCGAGGGCTTTGAGGAAGTTTTCTATATATCATAGTTTGTATTTTTTACTTTAATTGTTTATAGGTATATTATACATTTTGTTAGTGTTATTTTATAAACAAACAATGGTGTAGTATAGAAAGGTCTGATCCTTTCCACCTGATTGAAAAGTTTTGAAGCGTAAGTAACTTTATTTGATACTATATTTATAAAAAAAATACTTGAGTATGATTCATATAACGCTTACAAATCATTGTATGTAATTCGTTACATTTCTCCAATGACGTCATGTGGTTGAACAATTGAAATAACGGTTATTCAGAAAAACACTTGGCCCGTTGTAAAAGTACAACTAAATTAGATGTTACATAACCATACCGCGTACAGACGTCGGTATTTTTATAATTGAAATAAAAATAAAACATGAAATTAAGAACTTCGCAACTTTGTACCCTTAAATGTCAAATGGCACGTGGCACGTGGTACGTGGTATGCCCACGCGTCTACTTTCGCTTCATCCTCCGGCGTATGTACACACCTACTTTTGAGAAGTAATAACTTAGATAACGATTATTCTAAGTGTTTATTACATAAAAAAAATAGGTAACAATTAATTAGCAAATAATTTAGTTTGTTTATATACTCACCTATGTCACATACCTAACCTTTTCTATACCATTTAAGGTGCTGTGAGAGCAAACATCCGTTTCTTTGATTCAGTTGTATGTAAAGAAAATGAAATAGTCTTAGTTCGGAAAAAAAATATAAACAGTTGACAATATATCCTAAGTTCCAGCGGGCTTCAGTCAAAATACGATTTAAATGATTTCGCTCGAAAAAAAAACGCAAAGTTACATCTTTTTAAACGACTTCAAAAAAGGAAGAGTTTCTATGTTCCATATATTTTTTTTTGTATGTTCACCGATTTTTCATACTTTTATCGCGTTGTGTGGCAATAATAAACAGTATTTTGAGAACAAAAACATATTACAATACATGATAGTCATACTATAATCTGTCACACCACGATTTTATTTTGTTGTACAAAATGTGTGAACTCACGGCTTCGCATTTTGTAGGTGGACCCACTCAGTCACGCTACAGCGCCTTAAGGCTCCAGTCTCCCTAAAATCAACAACGAACGCTGGCAATTCCTAGCGGAACTGAATGGAATTTTGATGCCTTTTATGTTTTATTTGTTTAGTTTCGGTAAATTTATTTAAAATGATTTTTTTAATGCATATTTTTTTTATTCGACAGATAAGTAGTTGTTTTCGGAGTGGTTAAAGTTTGATTTCTCTAAACCATTACCTTGTAATAGAAAAAAATATATGTTGCAAGGGTCGAATTAAAAAATTTACAACTTTTTAAAGCACTTTAAATAAGAAATTGAAACTATTTTGAAAAAAGTAACTAGATAAGATTATTGTAGAGGATTTGCCGACAAATGTAATCTGAATACATTTCTTGTTTTTGTTATATTTTTTTCGTGACGTGTGCATGAATGAGACCTTCTACGCGTGGAACGTAAATAGAGGTATGTTTGAAGCCTCACAAAGCTAATAAAAGTGGCGTCAAATTAAAAAATAAAATATGTATTGGAAACTTCAAATCTTACACTTTTAAATAACGTAAAATATATGTAATGAGCTTTTCTGATGACTAAAAAAATATTTCTTTTTTGATAAATTCCGCAAGAACACTGATTTTAGGGAGACTGGAGCCTTAAGGCTATACGGTACATAAAATGCTGGTAGGAGCGCTAGTTAAAAGCGTTAGCTACAGCCTTGCTACGAGTGCTACGAAAGACTACGAACTTACTACGGACTCAATAATTTCAATTTTGAAACGCTAAGCATTTCAAAATTCATAATTCAATAAGTAATTTAAAATATCTTATTTCAAAGAGTGTAAGCAAATCAATGCATCACGGCAGTTGGCCGTGGCAGGGTGGCGAGGTCACTCGTAATGTATTTAGAAGCCCTATCGAGTCAAAGCATGCGACAGTAATCTATTGTTTGTTTACCCACTCGTCGTAGGGTTGTCTACGATGTATAGGTTGTGACACTTGTGACATAATAGATTGGTTGTTGAAATTGGGGGGTAAAGGGTAATGCAATGGATCTTTGCTACGTTTATTGTCTTTTAAAGTTGAAAGATTAAAAAAAGATCGTATATTCAAGGAATAAGTCATCTTTTTTTTTACTTTGTTTTTTACTTTTATATTTTTTTTGGCTTGTGTTTGAACACAATGTCACTGTGGTAATAGATGATGTGGCCTAAGGTGGTAAGCACACAAAGCCCAGAGGGAACTGGCTATGAAGTGCAACTGCCAGGACACACCAGCTCATTGTAGAATTCGAACCCACGACCTTCACCGTCACTACCACTGAGCTATCATCGCCTTAAAATCAATCTAGGATATGTATCTAATCTAGGATCTTTTTTACATTTTTGTTAATAATTTAAAAAAACCTCACAGATTCTGGCATGAAAGGTATGTCCCTTTTTGGCATAAGAGAAGGAATGTATACTAAAATTATAAATGTTAAATTCCGTGTGGAATTATTAGTTACGAGACAAATATAATATATGCGGTTATTTTTTTACAGTATACCGATGACGTGACCACCACCAAAGTAAAATACACATATAGTACAGTACATTAATATAGAACTCTCTCAAGGAATGAATCCTACTCGCACTTGACTATTTTACTTTAATTAATTAATTTATTATTTTGTATAGGCTTGTGTTTGACCACAATCTCACAATGGTAAGTGATAATGTGGCCGAAGGTGGTAAGCACACAAAGCCTAGAAGGAACACTCTCAAGTGCAGCTACCGGAACACACCATTAGGTGTTTGGCGACAGAATTTCAACATGAGGGTGGTAGCCAACCAGGCGGGTACTACAAAGTACCCTACCACCTCAGGACTTTTTCCTTCACCGAAAGCTTAAACTCATTGTAGGATTCGAACCTGCGACCTTTGCCGCGGCGTCTGATGTCACTACTACTGAGCTATCATTGCCTTATTAATTTATTTATTTTGCAATAATTAGCGAGCCTAGATTATAAATTTAGGAATCTTTCATCTATTATTCAGTATTCAAATTATTTATTTACAACAATTATTTATTTGGGAACCTTGCCTATCGACACCAGCGAGGGCTTTGAGGATGTTTTCTATGTATCATAGTTTGTATTTTATACATTGATTGTAAATATGTAAATAAATTAATTTTACGTTATTTCATTTGTATTTATAAATAAAATACATGTATAAAAAAAGTTTATGCTTAATTTATACGTAATCCCCTTTTTCTATTCTTGTTACAAGTAGAACGTTAGCACAAAGGATCTGCGTCAGAATATAACGCAATTATTAAAATGAAAATAAACCTAGCTACGAGAAAAGTTGTTTTGTATACAAAAACTGAAGGACTTAGTTAATGCCCACCCACGGGTTGTTTTGTTTGATTATTCTGAGAAACGCTATTGAAGCCTGTCTATCTTAAATCAATATCTACCTTAAAAGCTAACAAAGTATCTTAAGTCATTTTTTCATGAGACTTTAAGGCGATGATATCTCAGTGGTAGTGACGTCTGACGCCGCGGCGAAGGTCGTGGGTTCGAATCCTACAATGAGCTTAAGCTTTCGGTGAAAGAAAATATCATGATGTAACCATAGCACAGTGATTGGGTACTTTGTAGTACCCGCCTGCCTGGCTACCAACTTCAATTTGAAAGTCTGGTGCAGCTGCCGGAATACACCGTCAGGTGCTTGGGGACAGATTTTCAACTTAAGAATGGTAGACAGCCAGTTGGGAACTACAAAGTATATCACAATGTTTTCTTCTACCGTCAAGTTCATTGTAGAATTTGAACCCAGGACCTTCGTCACCACACACAAAGTCACAACTAAGCTACATCTCGTGGTACCTCTGCTGTTCTGCTAGATTAGTGTAGTTTTGTTTTGGTCGTGGGTGCAGCTTTATTAGCGATATTATCTCTTTCTTTTTGACTCAGGTTTATATATCTGGTTGATATTGTACATCGGGCACAAGTACGTAGATTATGTAACATGTTGCAATCAATTTCAATTTTGAACAACCTCTATATTGATAGAAATATTACAATGTTGAAAATGGTTCCATTTGCAGCGAAGCTCTGCTTGCATATACAGCTCCCACAACGTAAAAAAATACAGACAATAATTTGTGTTCATGAATATCTTTATTCTGAGTCTGGGTGTAAATATCTAAAGTAGTATACTTATAAGTAGTATAATATTGTTCATGCAATAACGCTGGACATCCCTATTGTGTGTGCACATCAAGTAAGAAAACAAAGAAGGTTTCAATTTGGTGTTGTGGCACACACGATCCCCTCCCAAAAGCAGAACCCGCGACCGACCATCATCTACGTGACGTAGAACGGCCAGGACGACGTGCCCACGACTCCACCTTCCACGAGGTTCGCACTGGGCTCCGCACTCGCCAACGAGCCGTTGAGGGGCGGCTCCGACGAAACGCCGGAGACGGTGCCAACGAAGCGTTGTAAGAACAAATATCTTGATTATCAGTCATCTGGTTACGTAGTACTGCTTAGTTTGGGATCAATTGACCCAGGATTATTTATTAATTTATTTATCATGAAACCAAACATAATCCTAACATTAATATATTAATATCATAAATGCGAAAGTGAGTTTGTTTGTTTGTTACATTTTCACGCTTAAGCCGCTGAACTGATCGTGATGAAATTTGGTAAGCAGATAGCCTATGGTATGGAGAAGGACATAGGCTACTTTTTATCCCGGGAAAACACAAGACCCCTCGGGAACGCGGGTGAAACCGCGGGGCGGAAGCTAGTAATAATATTATAAATGCGAAAGTGAGTTTGTTTGTTACATTTTCACGCTTAAACCGCTGAACCGACCATGATGAAATTTGGTAAACAGATAGCCTATGTTATGGAGAAGGACATAGACTATTTTGTATCCCAGGAAAACATAAGATCCCTGGGGAACGCGAGTGAAACCGCGGGGCAAAAGCTAATACTTAATAGTTACTATATTTTAACACTAAGAATATTAACTGACACACGTCTGTTTCAATTCGCATCATATTAATGTTACGAACCAACCAGTAGAGCAAATATCAGAACCGATTAGTTCCAGACAGATTATAACGTCAGGGGTGAGGGTGAAATAGGGGTTGATACATACCACGGCACCTAAAACAAAACTTTATCGATAGTATCATAGAGCTCAAATTCAAGTAATGTAAAGTCTGCACACGCGTGATGGATTTATGCAAGTAGTTGCCGCAATAAAAGGGTCAATGAACTTTGTTGGTACAATAATGAATGAAATCAATTAAGGTTACCTTCGTTTCAAAAAGTACAATTGTTATATGCTCTGTTTTTTTAATAGAATATTGTTATGTAAAAACGGCTATATTGTGTAGTCATTTTGAGTTTATAGGTAGTGAAAAACAATCTACGTAAAGTACTTTAAAAAACTTCGTAGCGCACTACGATTTCTCGTAGCCCGTACGTTGCTTTGCTACGCCACATTTGGTAACATAACGATATAGATATTTCTTTACTGGAAAAATTGTGCAGTTCACATGTAAAATTGTATGGTGAGTCAGAATTCAGAAGTTTTATGATCATGTTCCTTATAAATAAACGAACAATTTATTAATATCGAGTTAATATAAAAGCACTCTTATTTTCTTGCCTATAGATTACTCTTATTGATTGAATGTAGATTTAACAAAAATAATAACGAAACTACATTTCTCTTAAAAAGGGCAGTAACAATAATTCCTTGCAACCCATTCAATAAAATACAAGGGTTGCTTGCTACCCTTAAAATACAGTATACGAAACCAAGCGCAGTATATCTCTCCGGAATGTTAAAATATGCACAAACATTTTCAGTTGATGCTGAGTCTAGAGTCGTAACTCAGCGGAGCTAGCATCAATCGATCTTTACGTGACTAGCACTTTAATTTGAGATTTTGCATTTTTGTATCACTTGTTTTTTATATTATGAATGCTTGTTTCAAAGTCAAAGCTATTTGTTAGGAGGGCATTTATTAACGTCAAAGGTACTGAAGTTAGCACTTAGTATTTGACTAAAATTTCACCATCGTATGTGATGATGTGGCCGACATATCAGCAGGTATTTTATTTATTTATTTCCAATTACAGGTATCGATAGACTTTCTTTTCGAGGGTGGTAGCCAACTAAGTAGGTACTACAAATTATCCTACCGTGGTTTCCACATAATGTTTTATTGAACCAAAAGCTTATTTCTCCAAAAAAAAGTGTGGCCAAGGTCCCCAAAACCATCACAAGGACCTAGGCAAGACTTCTTACATTTTGATACATTTCCTTCAATACATAGATGGATATTTTAAGGCGATGATAACTCAGTGGTAGTGACGTCGATCGCCGTGGCGAAGGTCGTCAGTTCGAATCCTACACTTAACTTGAGCTGTCGGTGAAGGAACCATAGCACGGTGGTAGGGTACTTTGTAGTGTCTGCCTGCCTGGATACCAGCCATGTTGAAAATCTGTCGCCAAACACCTATTGGTGTGTTCCGTCAGCTGCACTAGAGAGCCAGTTCCTTCTAGGCTTTGTGTGCTTACCACCTTCGGCCACATTATCGCTTACCATAGTGAGATTGTGGTCAAACACAAGCCTATACAAAGTAAAAAAAATAACCAGCTCATATCCCGAATAAAACATAAAATACTTTTATCGCAGGAAAACACGAGTAAACCTGCGGGGCAGAAGGTAGTTGTTTAAATTTAAAAAACAATTTTCAATCCGTCAAATGGAATAGGGTATTACACCCATTTTTTAAAAGTGTCTCAATTCGTTCCTAAGGTGCTAATAAGCCACTCAAAAAAACACAAAAATTTTATTCAATCGATAAGTGCCATAAAAATGCATTCAAATTTTACATTTTCAATTTTCGCGCGTAGTTTGATGAAAACGCTTGACGCCATGTTACTCTACGGTCGAGACGGTATTTGGTCTCTTGTAACTAAAGATATTGATCTCAATTGGACTTATAAAATGTTATAAATTAAAAATGAGCTATTATCCTTTTTATTAGTGTGCTGTTCCTGAATGCATGAATACTGGTGTAAAAATAATAATAATAATACTTCAGATGACACTTTTTTGTTTACTTCCAGCACCGTATGACGTCATTATAATGGCGGCTACTGTTCGCTTGTTTAGAAACAGATTAAAAAAACTGAAAACTTTGAAATGAATTTTAAAATTAATTAAGTTATTTTATGAACTAAAACTAACATTTTCCGACTGCTTATTGCCTAACTAAGCTATCTTAATAGGGAATATGCATAAAATTTAAATTTGTCTCAAATATTTTTTTCTAGATTCTTTATTGTCATTACATTATACTTAAAAGGTATTTTTTTATTTAGTTATTATTTAAACCCAGAAAATATTACATAAAAAGTGAAAAATAAGGGAGGAAAATTCAAACTTACAAAACGCGTCACCATTGGTCGAAACGAAATGTGACGTTAATTGTCACGTCATTGAATTTATCGGCGTCGATATTCATACTGTGTTAAAGTAGTGTTTGTGAGAAAAAGTGTTTAAAACTGTATTCCTGTGTGATTACTTGTGGATATATATTTGTAGTCAATCGAGGACGATGACAGAAACTGGTTTTGTTAAAGCACAATCAGATAATCTGCCGAAAATAGATGCATTTATGATGTCAGAATATTTTGCATGAAATCTCGAGTCATTGCCTTTTAACTACAGCCATTCTTTCAACTGGTGGTGGCATATTCCGTTTTTGACACAAAAATATATGAGGAACAACTCCTTTCTTTAACCGTAGATTACATTTTTCTCCTTTCTGTTTCATTATGTTATATTCAATATAATTAACTGTATCTTCCTTAACCTCAAATAAATTATCAATCATTAAAATTTCGTAAAACCGCAATACGAATAAATAAGCAAGCTCTTTAGATACATTTTTAATGAACTTTTGTAAACAAGGCTAGGTTAGTTTTAGACCAAACCTCCTATTTTCACACTAAGCTGTACATAAATATACGCTATACTTACGTTAAAATGATCTTCACAACAAAATAGAACCGATAATGGAGATACAATATCCCTTCTCATCATCTTACACCATTTTTTTCGTAATTTTGCATCGCATGGAATACGAAAAAACACTTTATCGGGTGTACTAATAATAGTGTTTTTGCACTTCGGTACCATACAATACTTGTAAGATGGTTTTTTAACTACTTCCATGATTTGTATAGCAATTAAAACTGAAAATACGTATGAAGTAACTGAAACACTATAGTAAACAAACGCGGGACATAACAAATGACGTCATCAAAAGCGCGCGCTAAATGGTGGCGTTTGAACGGCTCAAATTTATTCAATGTTTTAAATTTCACTTTGAAAAATAATTTGGCTCTTTTCAAGCCTATTTATATTTTTTTCCATGTTATAAAAATGTAAATGATAAATTTAAGAAATAAAAAAAATTATGCATATTCCCTATTGTACATTTTTTTCTCATATTGAGTAAAATCCCCTATTGTTATTTTTTTGTTTTACCTTGCTTTACCTTGCATTACTATGCTTTACCTTCTCTCCAACATTAAGAAATTTACTAGTTGCCTACAATGCATACAGCGGCTCTAGTATACTCTACATTTTTTTTTCCCCGCCTCATGTTGTACCTACCCTGGCTATTTATTGAACCTTGTGTTCAAATAAGAGGTAAAGAAATACAGAGTATATAACATTGAAATTTCTTTATTTACTATACTGGCAGTCGTTATACTGTAATATCAATTAATAATCTTCCATAATTCCTCTAGCAATGCTAAGCGTACCTATAAATAAGATCGCCCACTTACAAAGAGTTGTATGAAAATTACAAGTGTACTTTGTTTATAACAATTAAATGCTTTGGAACAACAATTTACAATTTAAATAACATTTAAACAATATTCTTTATATTGTTATTGCCCGAAAAACAAGCCCTCTATTTAATGTGTCACAAATTTCTTAAGATCTGAGTTAATTGATGACTAGTAAGAAAATAAAATACTTCATGTAATTTTGAAACTCACAGTAAAATTTTTGAAAAAAAAAAACAAAACTGGATGCGTAGACAATGACTCAAATACAAAAAAAAATGCTGCATCCATAGACACAAGATTGAGCTAGTCTTTCAGCTTTTAAAAATGATAATATTCTAGACAGTATCATGGATTTTGACACTACAAATTACAATTATGTAATTTAATTAATTACAATAATAATACAATGACTAACCAAATTCACTTTATAATAATAATATCTGTGACCAACATTACGCTTATATCTCAATTATTTTGTTATTATCAGAATTTATAATTAGCCAATTTATAGCTACAATATAAATGAGATTGCGTAACATTTTCAATTTTAGCAATTCCAATGAAAGATAATTATAAAAAAAGAATCTTCCCAACAATGGCACTTGCTTAACAAAAATACTAAGCACCTAAAATGTGTGCGTTACACGCATTTTATACTTAACTTCTATATTTACAATACTCCTTTGCCACATTTTTTTTTAATAACATTAAATACATTTTTGGTTTCACACTTGCAGCCATTCCATTAATAAAAATTGTTTGTATTTTTATATAATAGGTATTTTTATTTTGTATTTTTTATTTGTGTTTTATGTGATGTGGCAAAAGATTGCGTTTTGAACGCACGTAAAAGTTCAGTCACGCATTTAAAGATTAAATGATTCTAAAAGCGAGTAGCCAGAAAAATAGTGATCTATTTTTACGGAACTCGCTAAAACTAATTATTTGTATGCGGAGACATTCATCAAAAACTGAATTCAGTAACTATATACAAACATTAGCTTGAATTTTTTGTTATGATTAAAAACTTATCCTAATTAGAGATCCATACTGAAGGTTTCCTGTGACTCATCGAATGAAATTGAATTGGAACGAGCTTTCTGTACAGGAGTTGTTTGTGTACTCGGCACAGACGAAGGGTTCTTTAACAGTGCAGCTGGCAGATTGCACTTCGGTGGTGTTTGCGATATCGGCGATTGCCGTAACGACATCATAAAAGACCTCTCATAGACTATTCTCGTACCTGAAAATAAGACACAACATAAATTAGTTTTGTGGTTTTACTCTTCATCATTTCTTTTCGTTACGTGACTTTAATTAAAATCTGAAATATAAAAAATTAAAATAAAAATATCATTTTTTTTATTCGAAATTTTAAATTATTTTCATTAATTACGTATGCGTATTTGCCTTCGCTGTCATTTGACGTTTGATAGTAATCAATCATGTCATTCAATTATAATAGCTGTCAATACGTTACTATTCCTATATTATAAAATAAATAATATACAAAGAATTTAACACGATGCCCGAGTAATGATTTGTATGTACTGGTGAACTGTATGATAAAATTTACTTTACTTGCTTAGCAACAAGTTGTACCAAGCTCTTTTTCTGTGCACTCATTCATCTGATCGACTTGGTAATAAAATGATCTTATCATTTAATAAATTAACAGAAATTATTGATGTAGGTAATATCCATCATATATTATATGCAACATAATCTGTGACCTACGACGTCAAATCGGAGCTATTAGTTTACCTACTCCTCAATATGTCTTTATTGATTAAGTAAGGTCAGATGAATGCATGCGTCAAATGCATTTCTATCTATACGATTAATAATATTATAACAATGATATTTGTCATTAAGCTTATTTACAACCTGTTAATATACCTTACTAGCTTTTCCGCGCGGTTTCACCCGCGTGCCCGTGATAAAATATAGCCTATGTTACTCGGTGAAGATGTAGCTTTCTAACGGTGAAGGAATTTTTAAAATAGGTCCAGTACTTTTTGAGCCAATTCGTTACAAACATACTTACATACAAACCTTTCCTCATTATAATATTAGCATAGATATAGATATATTATGTTTCTGTCTTCAAAAGTTATCTGAGATATATCAATAAAAATACTTTCGCTAGCTACTTAGTTCATTCCTTGCTGAATTATTACTATACTATTAATTATTTGCATATGGTGGCGAACAAAGTAGGTAATATTGCATAATTTTGTTTAAATTCATTCAATTTGTATAATTAAATATATATTAGAAGTCTTTTACGTATAACATAACTGGACTGAAAAATAAATTTAAATCTTTAAGCTCCACTATACATTTGTAGACTTAAGCCACAAGTAATATAGGTACATATTATATTATTTAAGTTAATTCGAGGAGTGTTTTAGGTTTTATAACATTAACATAAAAAAGTTGACAAATAAAAAAGAAAACAGACACAAATTTTATTGGAAAAGCCTGCGTAAATACTACAAATAATCTGCCTTACAAAGCGGATATAAATGAATCCTTAATTTGAATGAAGCTTTAGGAAATATTACTCGAAATAAATTTGTTTTGATTCTAGAAATAGCATTGTTTTTTATTAGCATAGCTAAAAATTACCAACGTAGATCAAATGTCCAAAATTAATCAGAAATGTTACATAATTATGTGGCATCTATAAATATTGATAGGTAATATTGATAATTTTCATGTATTTTTGTTAAATATCCTTATTATAAGTCGACAAACACATTAATTTAATAAACTTAAATAAGCTGTCAATAAACCGAACACGTGGCGGTAAATATTCAATAATAACATAATCAGTCAATTAAACGGACCAAACGTAGCTTGTATTTCCTTGAACGTTTAAATATAGGATAGATGCAGACATATAAATCACTAATATAAATACAATTATTCGCAAGGACCATGTGGCTATGTTGATAATATTACATAACTGCACACGCTGACTCTGTGTAAACATTTCTATGTTTGTTAAAGATAACGTAATCGTATGAAATGATACGACTCGTTTTTATCTCGAAACGTCTACTAATACCTATACTTAAGTATACATAGGTATTTATGATATTAATCTGATATTTTTTATGATAAACATATCAAAATATATTGTGACTGCCGGATCACGGGTACATATTATTTCCTTGAGAGTGGTAACTGTAGCTAGAGTCTAGTCTAGACAGTCGGGTACCATACAGTACCCAACCAAACACCGTGCTTTAGTTTCCACACGATTTTTTCTATTAGCGAAAGTCAAACTTAATGTATGATTCTATCCCCCTGAGCTATCATCGCTTCACTACTTATTTGATTACATTATTCATTCAAAAATTTCACAAACAAAAATTGAACAAGCTTCCGTAAGCAAAATAAATTTCGTCTTACTATTGATTACCACAAACAATTACTGAACTTGTTTTAAATTTGGAATGCAATTTACAACGCGGATTGAGGATTAGAAGACACACGCACTAAGGTCGTTGTCACATCTAAAAATAAAATGACAACTTTAGTGATGCGTGGACACATTATTATTCCTGGCTCTCCGAGGTTAGCTCTATAGCTAAGTGGAGATAATTGAGAGAAACCACTTTGTACCGGTTTGTTCCTGAGGTTGCTGAACTTAAGGGCGTAGTACCTACCTACATGCATACAGACACTATCGTCTACACTACTTTGCTTGACATAATAACCTGTCGCTAGAAACCTACGCTATGTGATGTGATTGTTGTTTTTCTAAACTCTATTGCTATCAAATCAAAAGGTGAACACGTAATCAGTGACGTTCTTTTTTCTAATTAGTTTTTTTTTCCAATCATAGACAATTAAGAGTTAGATTAAAATACTTTTTTTTCTTATGATTAGAAAGATAAGTACTAATAGAAAAAAATGTAGAGTTGTTTGTTTATTTTTGTAGAGCTAAACCACGCGGATGTTCTTGCTTGGAATACTCATATTATGTAAATGTAGTGTTTTATAAATATCAATGTTCGTTTTGTTTTCATTATTTATCTTGATATTTGCTTTTTATAAGTACTTGATAACTATCTAACTATTTACTACAACAACATTAAATACTTTACTTTACCATACAGCGCTGCAGCGTATCGAAATCAATTATTTACGTTTTTTAATAGCATCTCAGATAAGAATTAAATAAAAAACTTATATACTTGTTTTTTTTAACAAGATAAATAACGTTAAATCCTCAAAATAATTACCTCCAGGCGTGGTGGAATATACGGTTCCTCCAGGAGTGCTAGAATACACATCTGGCATTTGTGAGGGATCCGTGATCAGAACCCTTCTTGATGGAATTGCTTGGCTTTGAGTAGCTGCCCTTGCAATTGGTGATGCCGACATTTTCAACTTTATTCCTTTAGACTTAAGATTGTTAATCACAAACACAGACACTGTTGGTCGGGCGAAAATGCAAGGAGAACTGAGCCGGGTGTAGTCGGCGCCTAAAATAAATACGTTTACCAGCTCCACACGCACACATGGACGTTTGTATTGTAAACATGTAACACATGGGCGTCGCTACATCAAAACATACGTAGATTATAAAAACAGATTTGTTATTTATTAATACGTACTATTTTTGCCTACCATGATTACTTTTTATCACATTTTCACCTACCTTATTGTGTAAAAGTAAATAAGATTAATAAAATTTTAACTTAATAAATTATTAAGTCCTACTGTTAAATATAACTCACCAAATAATTAAATATAATACCGTAGATTTTATTCAAGTTTTTTATAGTTTTTGACAAAAACAACCTATATTATGCTAATTAAGCTTTTGTCGTCTCTCTAATTGATTTAAGTAGATACCTACTATGAATAAGAGTGGCTATAGAAAACCCAAAAGTTAGCAAGAAAACAGTAACGAAAACCATAACGTATCTATAATTAATAAAACCACGTGTTATTTTTACTCATTGACAACGCACACACGTATACACATATATCGCGCACCCACACAAAGATTAGCGGGCTATGTGCGTAGTTTATATAGTTTAAAAACAGTAGGTTATGGCGACCAATTTATATTCGTGAATTGTTTATAGTGTACCGGCCACCGGGCGAATCAACTGCCGGCATCGGCTGATTGTGAATACGGAAGAGTAAAATCAACTTGTGTTGTCAAGTGGCCATGTGATAGCCACGCACGAGTCACAACTACATTAACGGATAGCAACTCTGGTTTTGAAGAGATCAAGTGGAATGTTTTTGCAAATAATCATTCTTTTTAGCTATAAAAATCTCCTGATGACCAAAAAGTATGCTCTAGCCTCCAAGGAATCAAAGGAGGTTAAGTCATGCAATTATGAATAAATAAATATCCTGGGAAGTTCTTCACATACGGTCATCTAATCACAAACTAAGTAGAGAAGCGTCGGCCTTTCACCGTCCGTGTTCCTTTTAAAATCTATAAATATAAATACTATCAATACTTGAAAGATGGGCCAAGGACACTATCAATAATAACAAGTGATCTACTGTTTAATTTTGTACTTGTCTCGAAACATGTGTGAATGGCAGAACTTTTGTTCGGTAAAAAAAGCATTTAGCAAAAACGTAAAGTAAATGCTACAATTTTTTTTTTAAATCTGATGTAGCTAGTACTATAGAAAAGCTAAATAATCTCCTCTTTGATATGGCAATACAACTAAATATTTACATATAAACGGTATCTCGTGGAGATATTGATGAAATATTTATTTCCTAGCTTGATAGGTCAAGGTTACTCGCATGTCTAAATTTATTATTTTCTGACGTGATTGTAAAAAAACAAAAACAAGTCAAAACTTCTCCGTAGGTTCTCTACAAACTAGAGACATGGAAAAAAAAGTTTTTTCAACTGTTTTTTGTTCCTGCTCTAGTACCTACAGTTATTCACAGGCGTCTAACTTAGTTTGATTCTAGTGACTCTAGCTAGAGAAACAACAAATTACGTTCTATCATATATTTCAATTTTTATTATTGACACAAGTTTTGTCATATACACGCAGGAAACAATATTTTTAATAAGCATTCTAATTCTTAATAATATATGCTCCACAATAATTCAATACCCAGTTTTGCTAGTTACCTAGTACTCGTTTACCTTGGTACACTATTTATCATAATAATATGCAGACAGCTGTCGACTTGTTGCTAAAATCTATTAAGTCGAATATCAACTTAAGATTGTATGATATAATAAAGTCGGTTAATAATAAGATAAGTAGATAATATAATAATACTGAGCTGAGCTCTTTCAATTATCTTGCAGACTGCAGTTATCTAGAAACGTATTTTCTAAACGTATATAAGTTGGTTTACTTTCTATGATTTTGAAATAAGGTAGCTATATGAGATTACAGGGTTGCCTATTATAAAAATAATTGAGGGTGCCGCATTATTTTTGCCAAAGATTATACACATTTTTTTTATGAAATAGGTGCGAATTAAATAATTTAAAAAAAATACGAAATGGTACATGGCTATAAAAGGTTATACAACATCATAAAAAATAAAGTTAAATAATGGGTAGATATACTAGAGAAGGTTCCGTGAACTGTAAGAGCTTTCAAAGGTTGTTAAGGTCAGAAAGGATAGTATGTGGGCGTAAGGTCACAAAAGATATTGTCCCTTTTAAAACCAGTTGAAATTAACTTCAGTTATCAGAGAACGAAACTGTGAGCCTGACAGTTGATGAAGGTAAAACTAGGTTTTTTTTTTCGACGAAATAATGTCACAAACTACTAGTAGATATATTTATATAATTGGGTTTTCCAGTAAGTACAAAGTTTTGATTCTGTTTATTCCATTTACAAATTTATTTTAATCTAGCTGTCACGTGGTTTCAACCGCGTTCCCAAGATAAAAAGTTGTCTATAATCTTAATAAATGGGCTATCTAACGTAAATCGGACTAACATTTCCAAGGATTAATGCATTCAAACATACAAACTGTTCTCCTTTATATTATTATCATAAAATATATAGATATATTTATTCGTTAAATCAAAACAACGTACGAAGATTTACTTTTACAGTTACACTTACTTACAGAATAATAAACCATAAATAAACATTTTATAGAAATTTGCCCCTTTTAATGTAAGTCATTCAGACAATAATATACTTAGTATTTACAATAATAATACATACAATTCCATTACACAATAAACACTTAAAATACTTACTCAATAATGATTTAGGTACATAAATCATTCGTTTATGTAACCCCATTACAATAATTGTAAACCGTACCTCATCTAGTCGCCTCGCATTCCGAGAGAGGTAAACATTGTACCTACAAACAAACATTTGTACCTTATTCAATCACAAATACAACCTTTGCACAACACAATGGAAATTTAAATTTTTACTCAATACCTGTTAATATTTTGTGGAAGCGAGTTTACTTATTCATTATACGGAGAATTTATAAATCTCTGTAGACGACTTTGTATTCTCTGATAAGCCTTCACGATTCGCCTTTAAGGCGATGATAGCTCAGTGGTAGTGACGTCGGACGCCGCGGCAAAGGTCATGGGTTCGAATCCACAATGAGCTCGAGCTTTCGATGGAGGAAAACATCGTGAGGAAACCATAGCACGGTGGTAGGGTACTTTGTAGTACCCGTCTGGCTGGCTACCACCCTCAAGTTGAAAATCTGTCGCCAAAACACCTATTAGTGTGTTCCGGCAGCTGCACTTGAGAGCCAGTTCCTTCTAGGCTTTGTGTGCTTACCACCTTCGGCCACATCATCACTTACCATAGTGAGATTGTGGTCAAACACAAGCCTATACAAAAGTAAAAAAAAAAAACAGTCGTATATTCTCGATACTGTAGCTATGGTTTCTGATTGCTTACTGATAGAGCTGTTGCTTCTTTGATTTCGTAGAACCATTGATCAACCGGTGATCAAAAACTTTGATACAAATTTTAAGACCTCACCAACTCTTATTTGCGTTTTAACAGTTTCAGCATAAGCTGTATAATTTTTAGGGTTCCGTAGTCAACAAGGAACCCTTATAGTTTCGCCATGTCCGTCTTTTTACCGCACAGTGTGGGGTATCGTTGGTCTGTCAAAAATATTGGGGGTGTGTGAAAACAATTTTTCGATTCAGGGATCTGCTTGTGAAATATTATGCTTTAAAGTGCTTTTCTTTTTGTTAGAGTCAAGTGTCCCACCCCCTGCCAGCTAAATGATTGTTTTTGGATATGTGAAAAAAATCATGATAGTTGTATATACGTATAATGAAGTTAAAAGGAAAACTATCACAGCTAAGTAGGCTTCACAAGTCTACGAGTAATAGTAGTAAAAAGTAAAAAAAATACAAATTCGATTGAAAATTATTAGGGTTTTAAAACACATGAAACAACAAAAATCCCTCTTCTTAGTTCACATTATTGTGATGGGCAACTACGGAACCCTACATTGCGCGTAGCCCAACACGCACTTGACCGGTTTTGTATCAGCAAATGAGTCAGTTTAAGTAAATCGATATACAATTTTATGGTAGGTCTCCCGTCCAAAGTATAGACCGTTGAAGTTTGTCCACGTCTCAGCGTGGTATCTAACGATGTAGATGCTTCCACGAATAAAGATTAAACGGAAACTAAATCTGCATCTACCGGAGCAGACAGGAGGTAGGTACCTATGTGCTAAATATAAGAAACCTATTTGCATGCTAACAATCAAAAGATGCTTCTTAATCTTTCAGAAGATTTACATTGAACTAAACACAATGTTGGGTAATATAATATTCCTTTAAGAGCTTCCATTAGGTGAATAGTGTTCGAGTGATAGGTACATAGTCCATTGTTTCTTTGTAATGGTAATCCGAGACAGTTGTTTTTGTTCTGCAGCTACATTCTCGGTTCAGGGAAAAGCAAGTCTTCTGAGAATGCTGTGAATTTATTTGAATATTTCATAGTCAATGTAATGATTTTTAAAATCTATGCAATATGTATTTTTATTGGTTTGAATATACCTTCAGCTTTGAGTATGGTAGTACTCTAATAAAGGTCAAAGTCAAAGTTCCATTCATGCAGTTTAGGTCATAAGAGGGCACTTATGAACATGGAACCTAGTGAAGCTACCACCGGTTCAGAAGTCAGCCTTGAACGATAAAATAAGTCGCGATTTATATAAGTACTATAATAAGTACTATATTTGCTTAGAAAAGATACTGATATGATAATTATTTTCTTACTTCCTTCGGTTACAAATCAAAATTCTTATCAACGTACGTTCTGCCAAAATCAATTTGGCAAGGCGTTAGTTGAACCACCATTGTCTTCTTTACCGGGAAATAAAATGCAAATTCGTCTACTAAAAATTTCCAATGTTACCATTCACATATTGTTTTCTTTCTTACACGTGTATTGATACAGGAAAACTACAAAATCACAAATTAACGTTTTATTTTCGTATCGTTCGACCAACGCACTGGGATTTTACAATATCCGTGGATAAAAATAGGTACGGACATCTACTTTTTGTTATAAACTGGAACTCTCAGCTCTATGGAGTAAACTGTGTCTTAATATAAAAAGAAAACATTATGAGGTAAGAAACTTAACGTAACTATAGCCAGTGCCTTAGGCTTCTGCCTTTGAACATCTAATAATGATTATCTTCTTTCTGGTCTTATCCTTATCACGTCTGTCCATTTATCATCTCCCACCAAACCTTCATTCATATTCTTTTAGCCCTGCCTTAACCCTTCAGGTGCCCTGAAGTGGCTTTTTAGCAAAGAAAATAACATGTAGTAAAGATATTTCTGACATTGACTATGGAAAGTGTGGTGTGTTGTGGTCGAAGGTGGAAGGTTAACACACAAAGCTAGAAGGAAATTGATTCTCAGTTGTAGCTACCGTGACACGAGATTATTGTTTACTGATGATTGAATATAATATATTTATTTGCGTCATTACAATGTATGAAAATTATAAGAAAAAATAGAACAAATTAATACTAGGACAAAACATGCAATTGTCACAAATTGGCTCCAACTCAGCATAATGATCAGATTGGTGACTGTTTTGAAACATGAGGATGGGAGCCTACAACTACGCTTTATTTTATCACGATATTTCATTCACTGAAAGCTCAAGCTCTTTGTATGATTCGAACCTCTACGACCTACGTCTAGGTATACACTACCAACCATCACTTTAAATCTAAATTTTAACTAGGCACTAGTCAAAATATTAAGTACTATTCCGCTCCACTGTTTCACCTAAATTCTCAAAGGATCTTTTGTGTTCCCGGGAAAATCCTATATATTATTCCAGGGTGTGCTATATGTTCTATCTATGGGCCAAGTTTTATCCAAATCCGTTCAGCTATCATGGAGTTTAGTGGTAACTGTGGATGTACACATACAAACTGTCGCTTTATAATATTAGTAAGAAGGAAAATTTCACCATAAACGTTGATATTTCTGGTTGATTCCTCAATCAGTTAATCACCTATAAATACCTACTCAAAGAATCTTATCTACAAGTAAACTCTGTTGATATTGTAATGTGCTGCACTCGATATCTAGCTATTTACTATTAAAAAAAAAATCATGTTTTTTTCTGTCTGTTCTTGTATCAATAATCTACTTAGATTGAGATATACCTGCCATTTTCCATTGCCCCATGCCAAGGTAGAGTAGCATTTTTAATAGAAACCTACCATAAGCTTTTACAGCATTTTTTTCTCTACCAAATGAATTGTTTTTATAAATAAGTATTTCTTTATGCCCCGTGAGAGTGCATTTATTTTCCAAATGTTGAAATTTGCTTTATTAGTGATATTACTGTCTGACAATAATACTTACAAATGAAATTAAAACTGTTGTTGTTAATACGTTATCTCATAGAAGTCACGTGTTTGCAATGAACACGTGGCCGGTAGGTATTTTGTGTGCTATGTACAAGTTTCAGGCGATAGCGATTTGCGTATTTGCAACATCAATAACCTTCAAAACCTAGTATTGACAAGAGAAGTGGAAATAAAACCGAACTTTGTCCTGAACATCATTGGTTGATGCAAATGTGACTTCAGAAACTTCAGATCCTACATTGAATTAGTTAGTACCAAGTAGCTAAGAATCCTAATCCTAACTAATATTATAAATGCGAATGTGAGTTTGTTTGTTACCTTTTCACGCCTAAACCGCTGAACCGATCGCGATGAAATTGGGTACGCAGGCCATCTGCGCACCAAATTTCATCGCAATCGGTTCAGCGGTTTTAGCGTGAAAATGTAACAAACAAACAAACTCACTTTCGCATTTATAATATTAAGTTAGGATTAGGATTACAATATTGAGGTACTTGATTGATAAAACTCAAAGTACTTGCGACTGTGACTTGCGATAACAAAATACTGAACCTATTCCACCCATGCTAGTATCAGCTATTATTCACAATAAGTAGGACAAGTCAATGTATTCCGGCTCGGTCGGCCGGCTGTCAGTCGCCAGCCAATGGCTCTTTTGTATGTGACATCATTCAGTTCAAGGCCACTACGATTTATGTTTAGGATAACAAGGTACCGTAGGAAAACTAATATTGCGATTATATTTCACTTTGTTAAAGTTTAAAGGCATATACACATCCCAAGTTCTGAAAGGGAAAATTTCTGGGAGTTATATGGCAGCATACAATGCAATAAGTGGCTTCGTGACCCCAGTCGAAGGGGAGTCAAAAGAGGTAGACCCACCAAAGTATAATACACCACAACACGACCCCATAGTAATCACCACCCGGTGCACAAAGATCATGCTGGATGACAAGATCTTGGATATGGCGAAAACTATACCAGGCCCTACTGGTCCCGGAGCAGCATGGGATAACTGGGCGGTACCAAAAATCAACTGGGTAAACTGGGTCCCCGGATGCGGTAAAACAACATGGGTAGTGAAAATCTTTGATGAGGAGAATGAAGTCATAATCACCACGACAACCGAGGCACCTAGTCGAAAAGATATCCGCATAGGAGAAGCTGCAGCCAAAACCAAAGTACGGACAATGCCATTCCGTGCTAGCAAATGGATTCCGATAGCCAAAAAACTGCAACCGGCTAACGGTTGACGAGGCTTTAATGAACCACCACCACTCAGCCAGCGAAATTGTCCTCATCGGAGACATCAAGCAGCTACCCTATATCGACAGAGACAATCTGTGTACAATCCAGTACAACAGACCAAATCTGGTAGCCAACATCAACCAGGAGTTACTCTGCACGCACCGGAACCCGATGGATGTAGCGTACGCCCTCAATGAGATATACTCAGGTATATACTCATCAAAACAGCTCGTTCACTCCCTGAAGCTGAAAAGGTACACAGACGCGCAAATACCCAACACCCTCCAAGACACCCTAGTCCTGGTCCACACTCAGGAAGAAAAGGCATCCCTCATCAACCAGGGATACGGGAGAGGTCCAAGATCGCGTGTCCTAACCAAACACGAAGCTCTGCGTTAATCGTTTTTCAAACTAAACCAAAAAAGTTGCAAATCCACGAGAGCATCCCACATGCGGTAGTGGCATCACAACACAACACAGATAAAAACAAAATGCAACATTTGCACAAAAAGGCAAAAACAACAGAACAAAAAACCTTACTTATAAAAATTCATGATTTTGTTAGATAGTGTGACCCAATCCTTAGATTTTATAGGAATGTATTGTTGATGCCTTATTATGAAAGTTCAACATCATAGTTCATAGTTATTTATTGGCAACAACAAGTTACAGGTCAATTCAATCACACGTTGCACAAATACAATAGTAAGAATAATAATAGAAATCAAAATACTTATAATTAATAATGTCAGACACTCATCACGTCGTCAAATTCATAAAATGCCTGCTCAACAAGCCATTTTTTAAATTTATCTTTAAATAGTGACCTGGAGGATGCATTCAGTACGATGTCTGGTAGCCGGTTGTAACTTTCACTTATAACTTTGTACATTACTATACAATAACCTACTAATAATATATCTATCTACCTATATTAAGATTATTGTACGATTAACATCATGATTGGTGCGAGAAAGTCTTTGGCCGACAATAATAATAATAAGATATATATTGTAACTAGCTGTCCTCGCAGTTCCATCCCCGTTTTTCCAAAATTAAACCTTAGTTGGGATCGTTATGCTGAACAACTGCTACTATAGGATTAACTTTTCTTTATGTCAGATGGTTGACAACCAGGGAGGCGGTCCACCTGATGATAAGTGTCATCTTTACTATCTAGGTATATCTATACTAATATTATAAAGCTAAAGAATTTGTTTGTTTGTTTGTTTGTTTGAATGCGCTAATCTCAGGATCTACTGGTTCGATTTGAAAAATTCTTTCAGTGTTGGATAGCCCATTTATCAAGGAAGGCTTTAGGCTGTATATTATCCCAAGAAAACATAAGATCCCTCAGGAATGCGGGTGAAACCGCGGGGCGGAAGCTAGTTAGCAATATTAGTGGGATTGCCAATGTGTTGCCGACTTTTATAAAGCCTAGAAGGCAACTGCCTCTCAAGTGCAACTGCCGGAACACACCATTAGGTGCTTGGCGACAGATTTTTAACTTTAGGATGGTAGCCAGCCAGTCGGATACAACAAAGTACCCTACCACCGTGCTATGGTTTCCTCACGATGTTTTCCTTCACCGAAAGCTCATGCCCATTGTAGAATTAGAACCCACGACTTCATTACGACTATTAGTTACATAGTAACTATTTCCTAATCTGTGCTATTACTATCATTGCCTTCTAATTAATAATAAATAAATAAATAAATAAATATTCTGGGACATTATTCCTCACACACGGCCATCTGACCCCAAACTAAGCAGAGCTTGTACTATGGAAGCCAGATAACTGATATACTACATATACTACTTTTCTTTTGTAAATACATACTTATATAGATAATTACACCCAGACACAGGACAAACAGACATGTTCATGCACACAAATATTTGTCCTGAGTGGGAATCGAACCCACGACCTGCGGCGTGATAGATAGGGTATCTTACCAACCACGCCAACCAGCCCGTCAAATTATTGTTCATTAACTACTTACCTTACTATAAGATATGGTCGACATCGGTTCAGCCGGTTCACTTACCATCGACACTTATGGTGAGCGTTGAACAAGTGTAGTTACCTACTTCACACTAAGATAGGTAGTAACAAAAATAAACTTTGTTTTTTTTCCATTCCGTTTACCCAAATTAGTTACACAAATGGATACATACATAATTTCTACCGCGTTGGCCTTGACCATGTCCGATCGTAACACTAAAAGAAAAATAAACGTAGACTAGTATTGTCTCTGGCCTTTAAATTCAATACGCGTAAGGATGAATTTTATACGATACTTATACGTTAATATACATACATATACCTATGTATTTTGTATAGAGTAGGTATAATACAGCGATAAATAAAATTAACTCTATTTACCTACTTTTGACATAAGTATACTTATTGTGAACGTGGAATGTTATACAAGGATTTTATTAAGCATTTAAAATTAAATAACTCCTGCGCACACTGAGTGAGGTTGCAACACTGTGTTTAAACCACTAGTCATAGAACCATGAAATCTGGAGGGTAGTTTTTTCTTATAGCGTAGGCAAAATACTTATTTTCCGAAAATCAACTTTATTATCCTACATATATACTCCTGTTACCTAATCCTATAGGTAACCGGTAGACATACGCTAAAGATGAAGCCAGTGAAACCAAAAGCAATTGCTAGACACATAAAGTGCTCTGAGAGCGCAAAGGAATTGTAAATACTCAAGAATTAGATGTAATTATCTAATACCTTTAAACAAGCAATAAGTAAATATAGTAAAAACGCAGTAAACACAGGTAAACAGTTTATTCTTACCTAATGTTTTGTCATACACATACAAAGAAATGGTGGTGTAAGGAAAGCACTAAAAGAATTAAGAGAAAAAGGAAAAGATTGGATTCCCAAACTAAAACAGAACCACGTGACTAACACAAAACGCAAAGAAATTCAAAGAATTGCCACAGACTTTTACCGTTCACTATACTCCAGTAACCATGATATAACTGACGACCTATCCCAAATATCGATTAGGAACAAAGAATCAGTGCCAGACATACTCACAGCAGAAGTGGAAAAAGCAATCAACTCCAAAAAACTAGATAAATCACCAGGCCCTGATAGAATTCCTAACGAGTTAATGAGAGGAACAATTGAGGAATTAAGCCCCATTTTAGCAGCAATATTCAACGATATTCTACGCACACAACTAATCCCGAACCAATGGGGTGAATCCCATATTATCCTTCTGTACAAAAAAGGTGCTAGGGATGACATCGGCAATTATAGGCCGATAAGCCTTATGTCAAATGTCTACAAAGTGTTCGCAAAAGTGCTGCTAGAAAGACTTTCGAAGACGCTGGATGAGAACCAACCAGTGGAGCAAGCTGGTTTTAGAAAGAGCTTCAGTACCATTGACCACATCCACACTATGAAACAGGTTATTCAGAAGTACAATGAATACCAAAAACACCTATATGTTGTATTCATTAACTATTCTAAAGCGTTTGACTCACTCAACCATAACTACATATGGTCAAGCCTGAGGCATCAAGGCATCAGTGAAGTTTACATTAATATCATCCAAAACATCTATGGAAACAGCAAAAGTAGTGTAAAACTGGAATCAATTGGTAACCCATTTTCCATCCAAAAGGGAGTCAGACAAGGAGACCCATTATCTCCAAAGCTCTTCTCAGCGGCGCTAGAAAATATCTTTAGAAAGCTGGACTGGGAAGACTTCGGCTTAAATGTAAACGGCTGCCGCCTTAACCATTTGCGATTCGCGGATGATATTGTTTTGCTTGAAGAGGACCCAAAAAAACTAAAAAACATGATCAAAGAGTTAGTTATAAAAAGCAAGGAAGTAGGGCTTGAAATAAACGAAAGCAAAACCAAGATGATGACCAACTCCAAACAGGTAGAAATAAGTATCAACGGAAAACTCTTTGAATATGTCACCGAATATGTCTACCTAGGACAAATAATATCCCCCAGAGACCAGATGACAAAAGAGATAAACAAGAGAATAGCATATGGTTGGAAAAAATACTGGTCTCTGAAGGAAATCATGAAAAGCAAGGAGTTAGGCTTGCACATCAAGCGAAAGACCTTCGACACATGCATCCTACCGTGCTTGACCTACGGCTGCGAGACTTGGTCCCTAACAAAGTACCACAGAGAGAAGCTTGCAAAATGCCAGCGTGCAATGGAACGCAGCATGCTAGGCGCGAAGCTAAAAGATAAGATCCGAAACGAGGACATAAGATCAAAGACCAAAATTACCAATATACTCACGCGTATTTATCAGTTAAAATGGAGGTGGACGGGTCACATGTTGAGATGCGGGTTAGATAAATGGAGCAAGCGAGTGACGCAGTGGTATCCCAGAGACGGCAAACGCAGGAGAGGTCGACAGCCGAGAAGATGGGAAGACGAACTCTACCTAACATTGGGACCTCACTGGAGAAGAGTAGCAACGGACAGAGTCCAATGGCGTCAGTTGGAGGAGGCCTTTGCCAAAAGGCACACGGAAATTAGAGACATTCTATAAGCTATTATTGTTCATCAGTTTTTCCGTACTAATAAAGGCTATTTATTTATTTATTTATTTATTTAATGTTTTGTCATACGAAGATCATTTATATAATTAATTTTAATACAAACAGACCATTCTTCGAAGTCAACAATGTGGAATATTAATAAAGCCTCTCGTGTTTGATATTCAACGTTCGGACAGCATTCGAACGTATAGCTTTTGAATTTTACATTAGGTTTTGGGGAAATAAAGTTTAATAGGGACGTGACACAAGTTAGTTTCCGTGAGAGATGGTAGCGAAGGATATATTTTAGCTTATACAGGATTGCTTCATTTTCATAGCTTAGCACGTCGTAGCTCGAATTAACGTATTTTAATGGCGTTTTTATTCCTAGGTACTTCAATATGTATAATAAATACAATTTCATCATAATCTGTGATGATGTGGCTCCTCAAGGTGGTAAGCACATACAGCCTAGACGGGAGCTGTCTCTCTGTCTCTCGGTAGAGAGTATTATGTTCCTTGGGTAAGTGCTCAGCGATAGAACATTCGTAGCTTGGGTTGAATTGAGACACATTCCTCGCTACGCATCTGTGGAAAGCCACCCTTACACTTGTAAGAAGTCAAGGTATGGCCTTGACCATTTAGATATGCACTAAAGGAATTATATATTTTATTGTTCAGCTTATCTTACAGTTTTGGAAGTACCAACTCATTTACGTTTTTTTTTTTTTTTGAGCAGGAACAGAAAGGTGGTGGGTCCAGGGGACCTTCTTCCACCGTTACGCGGACTTTTGCGGTGAGCGCTGAGGGCTCTCAACCGCTACTTAAAACTAAATAAATTTAGGGTAACGGTAGCCTGAGGGTGCCCCCTGTGGGGCTCGACCTCGGCTCAGGACGTTGCCTGGGGAATGTGGGAGGGCTTTAGCATGCAAATAATTATTATTATTTGGGGATCGGTCGGATTGCTAATGCAACTTCCTACCTACATACATTCTGGTTGAGTGTATTGAACTTTGATATGAGAGAGCAGTTTTGCAACACAATCAACTTAGGTACTTATTAAAAGATGTAATAAACAGTCTTTATCGCTGCAAATTGAGCTAACTAAAAACTGCGCAAAAATCAGAAGTATTCACACGCCCCCTTTTATTTCTAATTAAACTATATTGTACTCTAAGAACCTTGAATGTGTTTACGGCTTAATTTCAGCTACATCAGCCCCAGTGACTCACATTGTGATACGCAGTAAGGAAACAGACACACCTCCCATGTTTACAAACGTATAAAGTAGGTATAAAAACGAAATAGAGGAAATCTAATGCGCATGAGCTTGTTAATATACTTAAGTATTGTATTCATATTGTGATTCACTAATCACACCACTTCATAACCTAAAGACTGCTTTCATTGTAAGCCACTTAAATGTCTCAGAATAACGAGCTAAGTAAGTATATGTTATAACTCATTTGTAGTGACGGAGAATACCTACAATGGTAAAGGTCACTAACATTTTCTTGAGCATTCGCGCATCCACATCGCGGTGGTAGAGTAGTTTATTTCATACTAACCTGACTGGCGGAATCTGTCGCATCTATAAGCCCCTGCTAGCGTCTGTTTTAAACTTTGTTTACTTACCTTACATACCATTTGGTCAAACACAAGCTGATAATTATACTTTCCCAAAAACGTGAGAACATACTTCTCGATTATTCCAATCGATGTACCTACAAGCTATTCACTGCTGTGTCACCTAGGTATAACATCGTCTAATAAAACCCAGTACGATTTTTACATAGTTAGCTATTGTTGGAAAACATCGCTGCGCCGTGCTGGCGACAAAACAAAAAAATAAAAAAACGTTATGCGTCATACAAAGACGGAAGTGTGGCGTGATCTACTCTAGCTAGACCACTAGACACAAGTACATGCATAAATAACAAAGTGAATAGTCATAGTTTTGTTTGTAAACAAAACATAAGTTGTACGCATTAGGTACCTACCTACACTTGAACTGCACACCTGTAGGATCAGCAAATAAGTAAGAAACGGAGGATGTTAATAATCATTAATTAAGTATAGGTTAATTAATTTGCCTAATTTATCCAAGAGAATGATATTTTAAAAATAAATTACTACTCTACACTTTAAAACGCAAAAAAAAACAATATTTGAGAATTTTGTTTGCGTCATAGATATGTATTTATGCAAGACTATCACTGATATCAAGTCTAATGACAGACAGACAGGCAAGAGTTTATTTGACTACGAAATCCTAAAATCGATCTTTAATTTGGGAATCACTTTTACTTTTTTCGATGACCACCTAGGATAGGTTGAACCTGAACATAATTATTTGTGCCTGAAATTATTTTTTTATGACCGAGAAGAGTCGGGCTCAACTACTTACATAACTGCTTTCATAGTTTAATATTAAAACGTAAATTTCACACATGTAGTACCTACTGGAATTTAAAATACCTACCTTCAAGTTATTGATTAGGTTATAACAATTTGCAAAACATGTTATTTTCAAGCGAATAGAAATAGGTATATGCATAAAAAATTATGCGCAGCAATCTAAGATATCGTCAATACTAATACCGATGTTTGTGAAGGAAGCTCATTAAAATTCCATCACAATGGTGGGGTTAGAACTGTAAACAAGACGAGTACCTAATAGAAAGACCTTCAAATTGTTTTGTTTCCACCAAATTTTAAAGGAATGAAGAAATTCGGAATGCTGTTAAATTTTCAAAAGCATTCTTCATTAAATTAAACCATTTTCTTTACATTGGATTACTGACTTTGATAGGCTAAAAACATCCATTCTTCGGGTATTAAGCTACACCAAACATTGAATTTAATAATGCTTCAGTGGTATGTATAAAACCGCAAGGCACAGTTAGTCTTTATATAAATTGGTTATTATCTAACAAAAATAATCTATTACATAAATAACAAAGTCTTGATTGATTCATTCACTGACTCATCATCGCCTCATTTTATATAGTTTTCACAAAATTTCAAACCTTGAGGTATGTGTGGGAAATAATATTTTCATAAACTTTACTTGAAACTTGGTATTAATGCGTATATTGCCTTCTTTAATTTATAAAATAGAGGATCGCGGGTGAAACCGCAGGGCGGAAGGCTAGTATTACATAACAGAACTGCGATCATAGATACTGTATGTAAAAGTATAACAAATCGCCACGTGTGACTGAAACAACAGAAGTTACATAAACTCGGTCACTGACAAGGTCTTAGCTGAGTCATTTTGTTTTCCGACACACATTATATCATAGTTAAAGTATAATATTTTAACGACCAAGCAATCTTCTTACATTTTCTGGATGTTCAAAGAATCAAGTTTTTTTCTGAAAGCACCTAGTAATTATTTCTCACTCTTTCATTATATTTCTTTCATATTTGGCTGTATTACGAATGTATAGCGAATAAGTTTATGTGTGTGTATATACGTTTATTATCACTCAGCTCCGTAACGAATTTGAATGAAATTTCGCACACAGATAGTTTTTTTATTAAGTACTTTAAACAAAAGATCAATTAATCAACATCATCTCACTAAATCAACCCTTCGTGGCAAAGGCCATGGGCTTAATTCTACTATGAGCTTGAGCTTTCATAGTTAGGTACAGTTGTTGATGAAAACTGTCACCGAGCATCTTCAGGTGTCTTCCAGCAGCTGTACATGAACCAGTTCCAGCTAGTTCCCATTTTTATTTAGTTATCTTCGGTTATCACTTGATAGTGGCACAAGCCTGCTGTTTATAACTATTTTTTATTTTAAAAAAAATGTTGCGTATAGTTCAGCAATTATATTAGCGCGAAGCCATGCTCTGCGGACCATGACAGTGTATTTTAAATAAGCAGTTCATTGCCAAGGTTACACGATCACATGCATTTATCACTATTCACGACCCGGCCAAGGTTCTGCCAAGCCAAGTTCAATGATTTATTTAGAAAGACGCTTAGTTGTCGAGTAGACTTTATCCTAGTTTTGATTACAATACATTTGGGACTTTAATACATTTAGTGGACATTGCTTTGTAGACCTTTAGTAATTAGTTAGTTATTTACATCCTAACTATCCTATACATAATAACTTAATATTATAAATCCGAATGTGAGTTTGTTTGTTACCTTTTCACGCCTAAACCGCTGAACCGATCGCGATCAAATTTGGTACGCAGATAGCCTATGGTGTGGAGAAGGACATGGCCTACTTTTTTCTCGGGAACGCGGGTGAACATCAGGGGACAGCTAGTATTGACATATAACTTAAAATTAACTGAAGAATTGAAGACAAGGTTGTAATAAAAATGCCAAATGCTCAACTGGCAAAATGAGAAGACGAAAGATGGAAAAAATAACGTCAAATGATGATTGTTACGAGACAGGTTATTTTGTCGATGGGAAGAATGATAGAATGAATGATAGAATTAATGATAGAATGAAAGATAGAATGAATGATTGGAAAAGCCTGTTCGATGCAGGTAGTGGATTGGAGATGTTTCCAATATTGTAGAGGTATCCTATAGGTAACTACTAGTTCTAAGTACTATGAAACGAATGCAACATCTTTTTTTTTATTAGGTAGCGCAAGAGTACTTTATATAATGCTTGATTTGATCACCTGTCGTAATATCAAGAATTTCTATTTGGAACACATGAATTTTTATGGTTTCCAAATGCGATAAAAATTGCCATTATGGTGCGAGTGGGCGTCCTTAATTCTCAGGTAGCGTGCCAAATAAAGGCCAACCATAGAATTATAACATAATTTTGATTCAAGTCAAGACTTATACCGAATTCGTACGTACATACATATTTCCTGATATGGTGATTGTGGCTATTAATCACATACCTTCCTTTTTTTATTAACTGTTCCCCGCGGTTTCACCCGCGTTCTCGGTATTAAAAATCGGATGTTATTCTGCTATTGGGGGCGGAGACAAATCCAACAAATCAATGATCATAAAAATCGGTCCAGCCGTTCTTGAGTTATAGATAAATGGTGTAACTATAACGATTTTGTTATAGGTAATATATAACATGTACACACAACATTACTAAAACAGTACGGTAACTGACAGGTAACGCTCAGCCTAAACCGGTGGAGGTATGAAATTTGGTATAACTTTGAGTACCCGATAAGAAGAATTTTCCAAAATTTATCCTCTAAAAAGCTTAAATCAACGAGTGGTTAGTGGCTTGCTATTGGCCATATACCCGTCCAAAAACGGCAATGTTGATTTTGACGCTAAATCTTCCGTCATGATGGGGTCTCTCTCAGGCCTACTATACTCAGCCAATGAATTAAATCAATATAAATAATTTTAAATTCTACCTTTCTTTTAGATATGCTATTTATTTATGTATTTCCTAAATAAGGAGGAACTGAACTTGAGAGCGAGTATTCCTAGACTGACATAAAATAAAATACTTACATTGTTGTTTTTTCATGGTTTTCGTTATCAATGAATTAACATGAAATCTGACATAGTCACTATATTCACGCATGACTTTTTCATAATCATAATAAAAACATAAATCCAATGGCGAAGTAAGAGATTGATGGCCGTGTTTACGATTAGGTACGCTATCTCTCAAGTCTAGGCCAAATAAACATAACAATGTTACACAACATTGTTTTGTTTGGCAGGTTTTGTTATTTAACGACTAGCTGTTCCCTGTGGTTTCACCCGCGTTCCCGGTATATTTTTTTTCCTCAAACATTTTCCTTCATACAAACCTAGTCGACAATAAAATACTCAATAAGCAAAACCGCTTACGATTTTCCCTTGTCTTCAGTGTCTTACACACTGGCTGGCTTTCCTTATACACTCAAGCCTCTTCATAACATGACCTTACTGACTTTGTTTGTTCCTTACTTATGACATAACAACGCGTTAATTACCAGCTAATCGTCTCCGTGAGCTATAAAAAAAATAACTTAAATAATAAAAAAATAAAAATAAAAGTATTGTAGGTAGACACACACACGATGCGCGACGACCTTGGCTCTTAAAATACTGCGTAGTTCACACAATATCGTACGCAATCACACGACTTACGTATCAATAAAAAAATGCGCAATGTTCAGCATACATCGCCTCTCTAACTATCCCTTTAAGAATGAATATCTAACATATACAGTAATGTATGCGGGACAATTCCACATTTGCGCACCACTGGCGATTTCTGTAACTTTGGATTATGAAAAGTTTCGCGGTACTTACATCATGCTATATATTATTATTACAGAAATTGAATAGGTATATAGTATTTTTATTGGTGAGTTTATTTATAATCGGAAACGATACTCAGCCCTGCCTTCTGTAGTACAGTAGGAATGTTATGTAAATAGCGTAGGGAGAGGAGCATTAGATTTATTTATTTATTCTGTGATAGGCAAACCTACTCGCCATAGGTAGGTATAGCCTTATCCCTATCTCTACATAATTATAACGTAACGTCTCTAAGTCTGTCTGTCTGTCCATCAGTGTGCTTAGAACCTGTCTGTCCTGTGATGTTCCCCAGGTCCAAATTTACTCTACTGATTGATCAAGCATCACAAATTGTCAGAGCCATCTGCCGAACAGCACGTAGCCTCCGCATACCTATGTGTGTTCACCCAGTTACCTACATAATGAGGTTAGTAACCGCGTGGCGATATTTTCAGCCTTGAGCCGACTGCCGAACTCATATCTCGAAATGATAATTACTGTAGTAACATAATTTTAATGATAATGACAATTTTATATTGAAATTGTTAGGAATATAAAGTCTCGTGACTATGGATTAGTATAGATCCACTAGAACGATTAGGTACTGTACTAGTACTTACTATGTTGCTAGCTAGTATGCTCCTTTACTCGCACTCCGTGAAATCTTCTGTACAATTACCTCGTTATTATGCTTGCAATATCCAGGATACTTTATTGTGCTTTTTCCCGTGGTTGTACCCTATATACATGAATCTAGAATGCAGGTAACCCTTCTTGTATTGAAAGACTACATTACGAACCGTCTCAATTAAGTAATAAACTAACAGCACGCGTCAATTTTCTGCGGAATTTATGCGGAAGGAAACTATTAACTTTCAGTAGGTATATAAATTTTTTCATCGTTTATCTTTCAAAGAACTTTGACGCTTATTTAGAGTATGACAAAAACAGAAATAATCGGTAACTTACATATAAAAAGGATCTAGTATAATATAGGGACTCAAAATGAAGTCCCCAAAATACAGAAATAGATTTCAATCCTTAATTTTAATATCACAAAACAAACTGCCTAATATATAAATAAATAAAAATAACACTGATTAATAAATTATGGAAACTCGCATTTTATGGCTGGTTTTATTTTATCAATCCCATATCTACCTACTTACTACTTACTTACTTTACTAATTCTGGAACAAATATAACATAGATTAAAAATTATCGATTCTATAAAAACTAGTTTCTCAAAATGCGTTTAATTATTTGTTGTAACCCAACTGTAAATTATCTTTTTCACATGGTTAAACAGTGAATCACTGGTTGTTCACCCACGGACAATAGTTCGTTGTTTATGTACCTAGATGCACACTTGAGCTAATATTTGCTTTATTACTGGCATTCACCAAGTTATTTATTTTCCAATTTTAAATTCCTTACAGTGTACATTGCGTTGTATTACAAACTCACGATGTTGTACAAGTATGTCGTACTCTATTTCTAGGACAGAATTCAAATCCATGATGAGCTGAGTGGTAATGGTAACCAACATACACACACACAAACTTTCGCATGTACATTAAAAAATAGAGATAAAAAATAATAATAATAATATGTTGATGAACCACTCCGAACGTTTTCGATCATGGCGACCACTTCGACTCCTAGTCCGTACATCAGCGTGATGAGCCCGAAAATGGCTAATGTAACCCATGTATATATTTGTAAGGTATAATATAAGATAAGATTGTAAGAGTTGCTCTCTCAAAATATAAAGGTCTGATATAAACAAAGCTATGTATTCATTACGCTGTGGCCAAGGAATCCAGAGCTGCGCAGCGCAATGGGCACTCACTAATTTGTACCGGAGAACCGCTCCCAAACAATTGCTATTATAACTCGAGAGTAGGAGGATATAGAGTTGAATATCGCGTGTGCCGCTTGAATTTAGTAGCACAATTTTTTTTTGCTAATTTCGTGCATTCAGAATAAATACGTAAAATCATGATTTATAATAATACAATGATCGAATCAGACTTTCAATTACGTTTTTGTCTGGATGAAAGGAGATAAATGTCTAATAAACATATATAAAGTTTCAGGTTGATCAATATTGATTTTTTTTTTATCGCTTAAGAAAAGACAAGTCCAGTTCAAACAACTTTTATTGATGTTTATAAAATGATATGAGTATATTAGATATTAAATCGATGGGTTAAAGTAAAATGACAAATATTTTAGGACTCCAGCTAAAATGGTTTTGCTACTTTATTTTACAGTATTTTACCCAAAAATGGGGAGGTATACGATCGATTATAAATAAGTTTTCCCACACAATTTTTTGGATGAAAATTATTTTCTAATAAATACATGAAATAGTATAATTTTACTAATCCAAAGTAATATAAAGATAAATTTTCTACAACATAGGTGGGAACATTATTGCGAATAATCGATCTGGACAATAAATACTATCTCACTGGTCGTGGCTAGTCGTGGCTACTCGTTTTCATACATTGCCCACGGGCGTAGTGTCTGATGTCGACAGCCGTACTGTCGTATCACTTTTAGCTACCTAGACGCCTGTGGACGCTACTGTCCACCAACGTGTTAAAAACAAAAATAATATATTAACTTCATATCAAGTACTTATATACATAAAGTATTATACTCTATAACCGTAAGCATAAAGTAAAGTGCAGTCTTATTTGTTCTTAAAATTATAATACATATTATGGACAGTCCGCGAGGTCTAAGCTGAGCTTGGCATTTTGTGAGTAATCGCCATAAGAGGGTGAGTGTGAGCGAGATAAAAGTAGTGGCGTCGCGCAAGGTACGGGCCGCGAACAAGGCCGGAGACGCGACACCTACACTATCAGTGTGCACTCACACAAATGCAATGCTCAGCTTAGGCCTCGCGGACTGTACCTGCATTTGATTGTAAATTCGAAGAAATTTCGACTGGCAAGTTTGCGCTAAATGTTTATTTTAAGGCTGTGTTGTCACCAGAGATGCGTAGCGTAAATTTGTATTTTTTTTTCACAACTTAAGACATCTTAAGTCTAATGAAGCGATCTTATTGTAGTGTTAAAACACATCCTTCGCTAAGCTTCTCAGGTGGAAACGCCGTCTTAAATAACTACTAAGAATAGATAATAACAATATCAATAGCTACTAAATATTATTAATTTATACAAAAAAAAACTGTACTTTTTAAACTACATATGAATTTCGCGCGGAAACGCACATCCATGAATACTGTGACGTCACAAATGTTAGCTGTTGCCGTATAAATAAATGCAGCCATAAAATGACGAGTGCTATTAGGTGTATATTATTATCTCAACTATGTACTATTATTATTATTCTTATGGCTTATGATATTCTTATTATGAATGTTTTGACATATTCTTATTTTTTATTATGGCAACCAAATCCTTTTATTTTTTATTAACACTTATTTTTTTGCCAGTGTCGAGTTATAAAATAAATTCAAGTCCACACAAGTAAGTAATTATTTAGTAAAATGATGGCAGTTCTAAAACTAATAATAAAAATATCCTCAACATATCCATTATAGACTGTATTGTCGAAATTCTCCCCAACCGGGACCGAACATCACTATAACTAATATAAATAATGTTATTTTCTTCAATGTAAAATGATTACATTAGATATGATATGAGTAATTCACTATACATATATAATTATGTACAATCACTTAAAATTATTAATAACAATGAGATCCAGAATGTAGCACAGGCGGGTAAGTAAAAAAAAATAATTGAGGTACGTACCTATGTTAGTAAATTAAAAATAATCCCGTTAAAGCTATTTTAGCTTGTTAAATAAAAATTAATATCCTAGTGTAGCCAGAATTCAATAAAAAGAATTTAATTATAACCTAACTAAACGATATGATGTATTCCAAATAACAACAGTTATACCACTTCTACGACATGATATCAATACACACGTTTCCCACTTCCATAACTTGCGCACGCGTCTTTGAAATTACTAACATTGAAACTAGCAAAATAATCGTCGTGTATAAACCTCACTATATTCTCTATCGAACACAAATACGTGTTATATGTTTTCATATCATCTATAGGATCAACTACTTTCATTACTACATTTTGTCGAGTCCTACAAAAAGTTAATTTATTCGTTACATCCTCCCCATTGTATACAACTCGGAAATAAAAATCTTGCGCAACAGCTTTCCTTTTTGTAAACTTAAACTCATCACGTAAATCTCTCTTTCTATACACCTCAAATATCATTCGAGACGCGTATTGTATGTTATAGTGTTGGTAATTAGTTAAACCCAAGGCCAATATCAGCGCTTGTAATGTCTTATCGTGACCAGAATATAAGACAAACTTAGGTTTATTCTCAGATATCATTCGTATCATATTCTGAACTACATTATATATCAAACCGTAAGCAACGAGCAAACCTCTCTTTCTATTATGTATATTTTTCACTTCTTGTCTGTAACTCCACTCTAAGTACGCAAATAACGACATAACATGTTCTTTTCTGATGCAAAAATCTTCAGAACTCTCCTGTGTCGGTTCTTTATAATCTTCGTCAAAGTCCGTGTCCATTCGTGCGTCGTTCGGGAAATTGAAGTCTGCGTCTAAATTCTTTTTTACTATAACTACGTCATCGTATGCATCGGCATTGTCCATATACCTTTGTTGATAGTACAGGAGCTTTTCTCTCTCCATTTGCGCGTCAAAATCTAAAGGAGCTTTCTTATCTTTGCTTTCATAATACTTGCCTATTATATCTCGAGCTTTCCTACCGAATTCGTTATTGAAATCTAGTTGGTTGTTTATGTAGTCTAACTCCATGTTAAGAGTATCTATATCTACATCTAGCAAGGATCTCTTTGGAACGGTGTATTCATGTAGTTTTCGTAGTTTTTTACTAAGAGTATTTGTTTTACTGACTTTTGGTTTGTCTGTGCAGGGTAGGGGTGCGTCGTGGCACATGAAGGCGAGGACTGCGTCTCTCACGACGTCGGCATCTATGTGCTCTTGAGATTCGAAGAGAACTTTGGATAATTTGGTGAGTAGTTCCTTTATGGCCGGATGGGAGTCGAGGCGGTTCTTCGCTTGAGAATTTATTTTTCTGGAATTGTAATAAATTATTTAATAAACTGACTGATAAACTTTAATCTCAATAGAGGTGTGGAATAATAAAAATATATAAACAATAACATTTATTATGAATATTTTGTATCACAAATTCAATTACCATAATTTCATGATGATAAAAGTGCGCGAGCCGAGTGAGCCACGCGAGCGTATAGCTTGAGCCAACAAGAAATGTCATATCTTAATACATTTTATGTCTATTATATCAGTCTACTTACTTGTTGAGCGCATGATGAGCGGTGCAAGCGCAGTCTCTGAAGCAGAAGGCGACGCTGTGGCTCTCTCTCGCGGCCGCTACTCGGGCTCCGGCGGCTCCGGGCGCTCCGCCCCACCACGCCGCTACTAGCGACTGGAATGTTCGCCGGTAACGGGTACTGTAAGATACTACATCACCTTTGGAGAAAGAATAGTTTAGATTTGAGTGATACTGTATATTTGGATTAGCAAAAATCAATCTTGTCTGAATTTCTACCTGTATCTCGCTTCCCAGTTGGATCTATGCTATCAAGTCCTAATTTCTCTGCATATGCCTCTCTCAATATGTTACCTGAAAATTAGAACAAATTGAGCAAATTCAAGATAACAAAGCTTTTTTTTTCTTAGGGCCTATTTTGGTAATAGGCTCAGGTCTTACATATTGTCATCAACCATTTTTAGAACCTGCCATGATGGTTCAATAATGAACAAACTAACTTACGATCGTGCGGGTGCAGCTTCAAATTAATATCTAATCATAATATAATCGTTCTCTCTACCACCGGTGTTATACCAAAGCAGCTACATAGATCCATCCAAACGTTAGATCTCCCACCTTACACATTCATTAATCTACAGAAAGCAGCCATATTAAATACTTGCAGGATAGTAAGAAATTTTTTACAAGTTAACCACACCCAACCATCCATCGATTTTCCCCATAGTCAGGAACAGACCCCACGTGATATTCACTTGGGTTAGGTCCGTGATTATCATTTTTCGTATCAGTTCTTTGAACTGAGAAAAAGAATCAAAAAAAATAAATAATAATAATCATTTATTTCAGACAAAAAATCCATATTTTGTTACTAAAATTTCTTATAACCTATGTTAGTGACAATATTATTTATTTGCTGGCTTATTTATAGCTGGGAGATAAGACTTACCAACGGTGATCATCTGGAGGAGTCCCTTAGGAGTGAGTTGCCCTAAAGCGCAATGCGTGCCCGTTGCCTGAGGAGGTAGTGATGGGAAGTTGTGGAATGGACCTGGGCCTGACACCCACCAAGCACGACCCGTGGAGCTGGCATTAGCTACAAACTCTTCGTAGCTGAAAGGTAAAAGTCCAGGAATCTGATAATGACCAACTGGCTAGTATGCAGTCCTTCAACACTATGCTACAATTAACTAAAGGGCAATAATAATTGCATGCAAGAAAATTCTGTAAGATTATTCCGTAAATGTTTATTTTCAGATACTAACCAAATTCTTTCTGTTTAAAAAGTATGCAGATCAAAAATGGCCTTAGATAATTATATATAGTAGTATCACTTAAAATTGAAATTAATTAAAATCCTACCTTTTGAGTAAAGTTGAAACAGGTACATCATCGCAGGGCAATTTGTCGCCGCCCTTTAGATGAGTTAAGGGTCCTCGGTCACCATGCCTCGTAATCACTATCACACCCTGCAGCATCCATGTGTCACTGTCCACTACACCTGAAATAATTGAAAGAGGTATTTTTACCTTCATTGTGCTATTGATAAATCTATTCTGTTCTATTTAAGATAGGTTTTTCCCTATGGCTTCGCTTGTGCTGATTTTATAATGAAAATGAAAATATTTTTTATCCAAATAGGCCTTCACAAGCACTTATGAATGGTCTATAAAATATCTACATCTTTCCTTTCACCTGATTTCAATGAAATAAAGCTTATTTGCGGCTTTCTGCATTAACTCCATGAAAATTCGTTCAGAGGTTTGAATATTAGTGTGTTCAAATATCACCGACGAACCCCAATTATACCCCCTTAGGAGTTTCCATCCATCATTTTCCTTCTATATATTTAGATAGATAGATAGATGTCAGTCTGGAAACTAAGGTCCTAATGGAAGTTGTAAAACTCAGTAATAATAAAACCTTCAGATCCTCTGACAATACTATCTGGTGGATTGCAGGCCCTCATGTAAATCTTCCTATATTTTGAATCACTCTTTGATATGTACTCATTTCGAACAATTTTCTTCAGTACTGTTGTTTCTTCCCCAACTGACATGTATTTGTACATTACTGTAACAAACATATTGAAAATTTAGTTAAAGGTTATTATTATTTATTGTTAAAGAAATAAAAGCAACTGATAAAGGTTTAAATATTTGGATGGAATAGAAGCAAATTTTATGTAATGAAAGTTTGGACAAACTGCATCACTCACTACTAGAGTTGGTATGACTTTCAGATGTTCAAGAAGCATGCCTCCTCCAGGTTTTTATGAATATTTAAAGATTGAAGAAGGCATGCTTCTCTAATACCCATGCCCACCTCACCTAGTCTCTATGATTGAATACAAGTAAATTTGTTTAGAAAACACATAGTACATACAAATTAAATTAGGTAAGGTGCCATACCAAAATCGTAGTTACACTTCACATACTTCTATATTTAAATAAAACGAATAAAACAGTCTATGAACTCTATATAGCCTCCTGAGCTAACCAAAAACCCAGATGTATAGGGTATATTATTTAAATAGTACTTGCCTGTGATTAGAAAGAATATCCATAAACTCATACCAAGGTAACAATAAAAAGCTTTATGGTGAAAAGGAAACTTCATCATATCAGAAATAATCTTCTTTTTGTTCGTAAATGTAACCATATTTTTGTTCGTTAGTCAATAATTATTTATAAAATATTTTTTTGGAATCGGAATCTTATACAGATCTGACCATATCATTGTTTACTTTGCGACTTGCGTGCGTTCACGGCTTCTATAAAATAACAAAGCGTTTATGAAAATGTTAAAGTAAAAAAGCCACAAAATTAAGTGCTGTTAGGCATATACTGGTCATTTAATTTAATAAATCAGATTTTAAAAAGATCACAGTTCGATCTAATCTAATAAAATCTGTTGTTGTTGTTGTTTTTCGATTCGCCAAAAAGGCAGGCAAAGGTACAGAGCCATACAGCCATGTCATATTTTGTAATCTCTTTCCAGTCTAATGTTGTAAACAATAAAGGCCAAAGCCAGGTCTGATTTGTCAATGTTCAAAAGGCTAACGCCATGTCTGTTTCTTTTTTCCCCAAGATCAAAGCCATGTCTGATATGTCAAAGTTCAAAAGGCTAACGCCATGTCTTATTTTTTTCCCAAGGTCAAAGCCATGTCTGATTTATTCAAATTCAAAAGGCCAACGTCATATTTGTTTTCTTCGAAGGTCTAAGCCAAGTCTAATTTTCTAGTTCAAAGGGCGGAAGTGGAGACTTCTATCCAATGTATTTTCCTTGTTTGTCCATAAAATAAATTCATGTAGTCTTAAATTTCTTTAACACTTCTCAGTATAAATTTGTATAAGGGTATATAAGTATTAACATTACGTAGAATATCATAGAGGGCACGCGGGACGCTCTCAGATTCTCCATAAATATTAATTAAATCTTCAATCAACAGCAATCTTTCAATCATAAAAGCAGGGCAGCTGAAAATTATGTGATCTGCAGTTTGATCACAATCAGAGTTACAGTAATTACAAGACGATGATGAAATAATTCTCATTCTAGCGAGGTGTGCATTTAAACGATAATGTCCAAATCGGAGTCTAGTTAATGTGGAATAAAATTTTCTATTGACAAATTCTTTGTAGTGAGAGAACCAAGGAATGGATTGAATTTCTGGGTTTATCGACGCATACCATAAGCCTTTTCCATGTTCCAGAATACTTGTCCAATGTGACTTCCATTCTTCTTTTAATTTCTTTTTTAAGATGGAATAAAAATCTGTGTAAGGTATGGCAACATGAGGTAAACAGTCAATGTCAGAGTTAACTATAGTTTTTGCCAAGAAATCAACATTTTCATTTCCTGTGACACCGATATGAGAGGGAGTCCATATGAATTTAATATCAATATTCTCCTCGTGTAGTTTCCACCATAAATTCTTGATTTCATAAATGATGAAAGAAGTTTTGGCATCCAAAGTTCTAGTCTGCAACGCCTGCAGAACACTCATACTATCTGAGATCAACAACCATTTCGATGATACGGCTGAATTTTCTATGATAAATTGAAGTGCAGCTACAATTGCATAGCATTCTGCGGTGTATATGCTAGTTGGTGTAGGAAGTGGGAAACCACGACCAATTTTAAGATATGGTATGTAAAATGCACAAGATACTTTGTCTTCTTTTTTTGAACCATCAGTGTAAATGTGGCGAAATTCAGAATACCTGTCTATTAACTCAAACACTTCCTCTTTTCTATTCATAGTTTCTTTAATATTTATGTGTATGTTACTGAATTTACTGTCATATGTGCCATTATAACAAGGCAAAGTATTCATACATTTGTGAATATTGTATTGGTGATCGAGTTGTATAATTTCAGAAAAATTATGGAGTATATATGGGGCAGATTCACTTATAGGTAAAATACTCTCATAGTATGATGAAATTTTCTTAAAGAGAGGATGATTGGACAAAGAAATTAAATTAAATAAAAATCTAAATTTAAGATATTTAAATCTCATTATAAGAGGAGGAATAAGGCATTCAGCCTGCAAAGAAACAATAGGAGTTGTTCTCATAGCCCCAGTAATGAGCCTCAAATTTTTGTTCTGGATGATATCTAACTTAATCATCAATCTTTTATTTGATGCAAAACAAAGGAAGCCATACTCAAAATGGCTCCTTACTATGGATTTATATAAGATTAACAGAATTTTCGGATCAGCTCCCCAACTTGTACCAGCCAGAGCCTTTAAAGCATTAAATGCCCTCAAAGCTTTGTCTGCAATGGATTGGACATACTTAGTCCAAGACAGATTATTTGTAAAAATGATACCTAAGAACTTAGCACAACTTTCAATAGGTAAAATAGAATGATTATATAATAATCTTATATTAAAAGGACGGATTTTGTTAAAAATCACCACTTTGCTCTTCTCTGTACTGACATCTAGATTTAAATATGAAAAATATGAATGAAGTTTTTCCAATGATTCATTTATGGATGACTCTAAATCTCTTACGTTTGACCCAGAGCCATAAACAACTAAATCATCTGCATATTGTAAATTGAGTACTTTTGAACCTAAAGTAATATTTAATTTGTGAATGTATAAAATAAAAATGAGAGGACTTAATATCCCCCCTTGACATACACCCTTAAAACTAAGTCTAGGGCCTAATATTGTATTGTTATTGTTAACTTTAACAAATACTTTTCTGCCATGTAAAAAATTAAACACCCACTGAACAATTTTTTCAGGAATTCCTAGAGACCTCAACTCTACAGCAAGAATGTGATGATTAATATTATTGAATGCACCAACAATATCAAAAAATACTCCTATCAATATATTATTATTCTTAATAGAATTGAAGATATCTAATTGAAGATGGGCAATACTTTCCCTTGATGATTTTCCACGTCTAAATCCAAATTGATTTGATGGTAAGAGGCAGTTACTTTCTATGTAAAATTCTAATCTATTTTTTATAAGTTGCTCAAATATTTTACTCATACAAGAAGTAAGTGCGATTGGCCTATATGAGTCAGCTTTGTGTGGCTTCTTGCCAGGTTTTAAAATGGGAACCAAACAGTCAACCTTCCAATCATCTGGTATAAGGGATGACATCCATAAAATATTAAAGATGTTTAATGTAACTTCTCTACATATAGAGTTCATATGTTTAAGAGCTTTATATGGGATGGAATCTAAGCCACATGTAGTATTTTTCCTAGAATTAATAGCTGAATTAAATTCACTTAAACTAAAAGGTTTAGAAAAATAATCACAGGCAGTGACATTATTATATGAATGGAAAGTCAGTTGTGATTCAACTGTATCAGGAGTATATTTTGATAAAAATTCATTAGCCCAACTAGAGTCCACAACAGATGTATTATTGTGTACAAATGTTTTATTAAACTTTTTAATATAATACCAAATTCTAGATAATGGTGTGGAGCGATTAAAAGATTCACACAACTGTTTCCAGCTATGCTGCCTTTCAGTATTTAAAATAATTTTTTTAACAGCCTGTAACCTTTTAAATTCAATGTAATTTGATTCTGAAGGATCAGATTTAAAAGTTAAATAAGCATTCTTACAATTTAGAACTGCATCACTACATTTATTATTCCACCAAGGTAAAGGCAGTCTTCTATTAAATCTGATTATTGACTGTGAAGGCTGACTGTCAGAAACCTGTTTAAAGGGAAGAGACTTATGCATAGCTTGTATGATCAGATCTACAAGATCAATATAGCATTGTAAAGGATGAGAATAATTAAAGCTATGATTATTAATAAGAAAACCTATCATATTAGTATACTTAGACCAATCAACTAATTTTAAATTAATGTTACTTGTAAATATATTTTCTTGAAAACTGTCATTATAAACTGTGATATTTGTAATTACAGGAAAGTGATAACTCCCAAGAGAGTCATTGTCATGCACCTGCCAATTGCATGCTGAAGCTAATGAAGGAGATACCAATGTAAGATCAAGAGCATTTTGCCTCCATCTGTGAGAACCTACAGTAGTCATCTGACCATCATTTAAGATCACAAGATTATTATCATCAATACTTGTGAGAATATCAGTGCCTCGTGGATCTGATGCAGGGCACCCCCACATAGTGTTATGTGCATTGAAGTCACCTGCAATTAATACAGGCTCTGGAAGACTTTGAATTAATGTATCTAATTTAGACTTAGTAAAATTTATTGGTGGATTTGGAGGACTATAAACACTAGCTAATGTTATGTTTTTATTGCCATATGAAATTTGGACTGCTATATTTTGAATAGAATCATCAGAAAAAGTATCAATAATATGAAAATTAATCTTGTTATGTAAAAGTATAGCTACACCATTGTGATCATTACCAGAATCAAGTCTTACAGTATTATATCCTGTAATTTTAAAATTGTGTCGTGACTTGAGCCATGTTTCGCAGACAAGAGCAATGTGTATATTATTCTCATGAAGAAACTGTGTAAATAAAAAGCGATTACTAATTAAACTCTGTGCATTCCATTGTAGTACATTTAACTGGTCCATAAAAAAGGTAAAAAATTATTTGGCTTTAACTGTATCTATGAGAACATCTTTTATTAGCTGGGAAGATATTATTTTTTCTTCAGCTTTATTAAGTGTAATTATTTTAGTAATCGAGTTTAATATAATATTTAAAATGTCATCCTTATTTAATAAAGACAATAAAATATCTGTTGAGTTCTTTTTCCTAAGTTCAGGGTAATTTTCTTTACTGAAAAGTTCAGCAAATGTATTCTTGTTTAGGGCTGCCTGGTTTTCTTTTATTTTCTCTTTTTTAACTGGACATTGACCAGAAATACTAATGTGATTCCCTTTGCAATGCACACATATAGCCTTGTCCACTGGAGTGTTGCAGTCTTTGTATGTATGATTTTCAGTACATATGGAGCATTTGACCGAATTTTTACAATATTTAGCAAGGTGACCATACCTGAGACAGTTGTAACATTGTTTCACAGGTGGAATATATTGTTTGACCACAAACCGCCATCCATTCAGGTCTATATGATCGGGCAACGCATTTGATGCAAATGTAATTGCAACTGTTCCTGTTGGCTGCAAGCTGCTGCCTCCTGTGTCACATCGTATTTTCCTCATTATGCGTTTAACACATATTATTTTTCTGTATGTAGACAAAAGTTTGTAGATTTTAAAATTAGAGATGTTAGCAGGGACACTAGTAATGACCCCAGTCACCTCTGTTCCTGCTGCTGGAATCGACGCTTTGAAATGGTAATCAGTTAAAAAGGTCTTATTATTCAAAAAAGCATTCGCTAGGGTAGGTTTATCAAAATGCACACCTATCTTATATTTATTCATAGATTGTAAGTATTTAATACCCTTATTAAAACGTTTTGCCTGTGTAGACAGAGACATCATGTCCCGCGTGCCTATCGGTCTTTTTTCATCACTAGACTCAACAAAGACTACATAATCGGTGAGGATCGAGTCTTCTGGATATCTCCTATTATAGTCAGAAACATAATAAGGCTTATACTTCCGTTCATTGTTTATATCTTCATCTGAACTTGATTCGTCAGAAGTATCTCCCTTCGAATCAGCCCAACTACCATCTTCTGCCACATCCTCCTTCGTCTTTTTCTTTTTACGTTTTGCCATGTTCAAAACTTATGAAAAAGTTAACAATTAAATTATGTAATTAATTAAATAAAATATTAATATATTTTTTTCAAAAGAGGCGCCTTTTCGTATCGGGGTTCCCGCGCTTTCCTAATAAAATCTAATTTGACAAAATGACAATTGACAGACAAATACACAGACATAGTAGAGATGCTACGCATACTATACTATACTACCATAGATAAAACACTATATACTAGGCAGGGGCTCCCAAATTTTTTAAGTTCGCGGCGCACTTACAGGTTTAGTATTTTGACTCGGCGCGCGGCGCCCTAGCTAGTCGAAATAGGTTACAAGTACAAGGTATAGTGATACTAGGTAGATAGGCACAAAAATGAAAACATCTACAATATGAAACAGAGTTTTTATATTTATATTGATACACAAGAATACATTCATTATTTATGAAACCCGGCCAAGTGCAATGTAGGGTACAGTGCACAGTTTGGGAGCCCCTGTACTAGAGAGTATCACAGGGTATGTTCCGTTATATACTGCGTGCACTGTTCAGTACTCTTACTGAAGAGAAATTCGTTCCGTTATAGATGACAGTATACTGCCACAGTATCCTAGGGAAATATATGACGTCATAAATCGTCGCCATTTTGGTACAGTGAGCACTGGCGTTTTTTTTTTTTTTACATACAATGGGTTTGCGTTTGGCCTCTGACCCGTCGAAAGGCGAAGACGAAGCCTAAGATGGAGCACGCTTACCCAGAAGAAACCTATTCACTCTGTTTTCGAGGTAAGGTGCTCTCAGTGCTATGATCACGTGATCAACGGCGCCCAGAATGACAGTTTACATATACGTGGATGACACACAGTATACTGGACTGCGTTCCGTTTTAAACAGTACCCAGTATAGCTAACTATAAAGGAACTGATTTTTTTTTATGACAATCGGTATATAACTGTCTGTGACGCAGCGTTGCCGATTTCCCTTCATATCTAGCGGATTCGGTTATGAAGAAACGGAAGAAATATAATGTTGACGGCTAGCGGATTTTTTAGCGGAATTTAGTAGAAAAGATTATTCTTTAAATAAAAACAGATATATTTTTTATTTCCAATTTTAAATATTTTTTTTCAAAAATCAAAACGAAATTGTTATTTCTCATATGACAGCTCTTTCTTCGTAAATACTACACATGTACGGGAATGTACCACGTCATATACAAGGTAGCAGCGAGCAAAATAATGTTATAGGCAGCCGTCAACTGCTACCGCATCCGAAATGACTGAGACCTCAAATAGTGACGATGATTTAGATAACATAGATTTTGGTTCTTTTTAAAGATTATTGCACTTAATTTTATCAAACTTGAACTATATTTTTATTTCGCTTTTTTTAATTACCTTAATTTTACACCAGGTCTTTCAACGGATTTTACTGACGAGAAAAATGCAAGATTTAACGGATTTCTAACGGAATATCGTAATAAAGTCGGTGGAATTTCAAAATTATTGTTGGCAGCACTGCTGCGTAAGAGCGATCAAGTTAAAACCTGCAGTAACCTGCATTATTGTGTAGTGTTGCCACTGTGTGCTATTTCAACCTAAACTAGGAGCTTAGTTGTTGTCATGAGCCTTACTTGTTTCTATGCTTGCATGCGGCGTTGGCTCTAGGGTAGAGCAAGAGGAGTGGTCGCTATGTGAAAAGCAATATATTTCTATTGAATAACTAATTACTTAAAATTAAATACAATCAACCAAAGAGCGCCAAAAGAAACCGCTCTACCCTGATCAAAGGCTAGGGCCGGCACAGCTTGCATGTCTGCTGTAATTGCTGTATGCTTGCATTGCATCATCTTCATTCAGTCTTTATAAGCCATAGCCAAACGTAAACATATGGCAGCGTATGTACTGCACTATCTATCTATCTCAATATAATCGTGCGGATAAAAAAAAGCACTAACTGTTTCTAATATTTCTCCTCGAAATCTAAGTGGATGAACGTACCTAACTGAGAGATGCAAATAATGGATTATTCATTACATATTTTATACCCCACAGTGGTAATAGTGGTATTAAAATAGTGTTTCCGAGGGTGACGATATTTCCCGGAATAATAAAGATATTCGTTATGATTTAGCAATAAATAAAAAAACTTATAAATAAAATAAATAATAGATTATTTGTATTTTTCTAAAATAAATTATAAAAAAAATATTATTTAATTTATTTTCTTGAGGGAAATTGCTATAAAAAGCTGGAAACTCAACTCATTGTCATTTAGGTACTATATTTTTTTTACACTTTCATTCAAACTATTTCAAACTTCTTTTCATTCAGTCAGTTTGCAAGGAACATAATACTCTACTCTTGCTTGGTCACTGGTCAGTTTGTTTTTCGCGTAGGTACCTATATATATAATATGTTAGCTAACCGAGTTTTGATTTGATTCGTAAAAAATTGGGATTAGCAGTCTAGCGAAAAAAGCCGATTATGAAAGGTGCCGTGCCAGCCGTGCCGTAGGTAGTGTATTGTTTATGTTAAATGTTTATCCTCTTTGGAGTTGAGAATCATTCGATAGTCGTTATCGTTACATATTTCTCTTGAAGAAAAATCTACTCAGTTTGTTATATTTTTTCTGCTTTAACGACTGGTACCAAGAATAGTGTTCATTGTATACTGTGTAACAACCAAAATATTTTCACCCTATATATTTTGCTGGGTAAGTCCATCAGAAATTATTATGGGAATAATACCTTGGAATGCTTATACAGACAGACGCTTATTAAAACCATGCTTTTTTTATTTACAGCATAAAACATACCATACTCAGTGATTCAGTCATAATGGCACCTAAAATTGATCAAGGCACTATAATAATACTAGATATTGGGCGCAATGTTGCTGAACCAGAAGAAAAAAATGAGAAATCCTTTTTTGAGAAAGCTAGGGAATGTTCCATTCGCATTATTGAGCGCAAAATAATGAGCCAAACAAAAAGCTATGTTGGCATAATACTTTTGGGTACTAAGAAGACTAAAAATAACATGGCTGACCAGTTCAAGGGCCTATTTAGACATATTGAAGTATTGACAAAGCTTCAATCACCCACATGGGACATGATACATCAAATTCCTGAACTGGTATGTTTAACTATTTTCCCAAGATTCTTGACTGTGAAAGCAGACTGGCATTTTAATAATTTTTCTTTTATTCTCAGCCTTCATCAAGCAGAGGGGACTGGGTTGATGCAGTGATAGTAGCATCAGATCATTTCCAGAATGAAGTCTTTAGAGAAACCATATCAAATTTGAAAATCATTCTCATGACCAACTTTCAGTCACCAACAGAATGCAGTAAAACAGAATTCGAAAAGGTATGTTCCTCTATAATCAATATCTCAAACATTTGTGTGCATGAACATGTCTGTTTGTTCTGAGTCTATGTGTAATTATCTATATATGTATTTACAAAAAAAAGTAGTACATGTAGTATATCAGTTACCCGGCATCCATAGTATACAAAGTCTGTTTAGTTTGGGGTAAGATGGGCGTGTGTGAGGAATAATAACCCAGAATATTTGTATTTTTAAATGCTTTAATATTAATGATGATAAAGATAAAATGTTTAATTTACAGATTATAAGTGGATTACAAGATGAAAAATATGAAATAGATGTCATAGGTTTAGATTTGGAAAATCCTGAAGTTGTGGAGCAGTGCAAGGGAGTTGATATTAAACTAGCTCAGGAATTAGTAACAGCCACCAATGGTGTCACCGCTACATTTGATCAAACCATGAGTTATTTACTTTTTCATAAAAAGAGGGCAGTAAAAGCAATACCTTGGAATATAGATTTGGAAATTGGGCCCAACATTAAAATACCTGTTTCATCCTATATCAGATTAAAATCGGAACCAATCTTGCAGAAGTGGGTGAAGGCAATTAAAGATCCAGTAACATCCTGTGCCAGTAAAACAGAAGGTATTATGAAGAGTAGATTACAAGTTAATGCAGAAAACCAATCTATTGTGGACCCAGCTGATGTAATCAAAGGTTACCACTATGGACAGAGGGTGATCCCATTTTCAGACTGTGATAAGTCCCTGCTTTATGAATCTGGTGATAAATGTCTCTCAGTCTATGGTTTTACTCATGCCAGCAATATAAGCTGGCAGAACCTGAAGGGAGATGGTTTATCATATGTCTTTGGACGAAAAGGTGATCATAAGGCTCAGTATGCTATTAGATGCCTTGTTGAATGCCTTCATGAATTGAATTTAATTGGTATTGTAAGAAGAGTTTACAATAGGAACAATGCCCCAAAAATGTATGCTTTAATGCCTGTCATTGATACAAATAACTATGTATGTTTGTCAATGGCAGAGTTGTGCTTCAAAGATGACATAAAGTACATGGCATTTCCTCAGACCAACCTGAAAAAGTATACATGTTCCAATGAGCAAGTAAATGCATTCAAAGAGCTTATAAATGCAATGGATTTAACCAGTGCTTACGATGAGAATTATGATGATTCTGAAGCTTTTCCAATTGCCGAGACTGTTAGTCCCGCTGCACAATATGTTATGGATTGTATATCATTTCGTGCAATGAACCCAGGTAAACCTTTATCACAACCAAAGGATGAAATAATGAGACTCTTCAAAGTACCTGCATTGATAGAAAAGCGATCAAGAGATTCTTTGGACAAGATAAAAAAATTGTTCACTTTGAATAAAGTGGAAGTGAAACCAAGAAAAGTAAAACAGCCAGTGATTGAACAGCTTAATCCTCCAGATGCTGCATCAACATCAGAGCCATCAGTATCAGAATATCCAGACCTGCCGAAAATACAATTACCTATGGTTCCAAAATCTAAAGATGTTAATAAAATTGGTACTATAAATCCTGTTGGTGACTATACAGAACTAGCTGCTAGAAATAAGCCTTTGGATGAACTTGCTCCACAAATGACTGAAGCAATAGAAAACCTATTTTACTGCAATTTGGATGGTAACTATGCCAAACCTGTGAATGCAATGATGCATTTCAGAGGAGAATCTGTCATAAGTGATCCATCCCACTATAACAATTGGCTGAAAAAGTTTAAAGGTTCTCTAACTGACAGAAAGAAATTTGATATCATAAGTCTCATCACTGAGAAAAAAGTTGGTTTTATATTGAAGACTGAAAATAGTTCTAGCTCATATGACGCTGAGGATAGCCATGAAGAAAGCCAGCTGTATGAAAATGATACAATACCTAATACAACTGTTCTATCTATAAGACAAGATGTTAATGATATGTTTGATGAAATGTAATAAATGCTATTGTATATTTTGAGGCTGAAAAAAGGTATAGCTTACAGCTTTACATGAAGTTGTAAGATTCAGATTTTCTTGCAACTGATTTCAACTTTTACTTTATATTTGCTCACAATACATGTACAGCCTTTACTAAGTTGGTTACTAAGGCCTGCCCCAAAAAATAACTGATTAATCTTATAAGAAAATTTGTGATAAATATTATAAGTCCTGGATTGTAATTTGAAAGTATTATTGAGAACAAGAGATTTTGTTATGTATATTGATTAATTAAATTAATTATTTCAAACTCTCACGTTTTATTTATTTTTACAAAAATAATTGAACTGAAACAGTAATTAGGCCAGATAAATTGTTTAATAAATTCTAATCACAAATTTGCACAAAATAAATTCATGTTTTCTTATAATTATACCATCAAAATAATCCTTTGTACGATCATTGCACACCAGTGGGACTTATTTTGTTTTGTGAATGTAGAAGTTCCAAAAATTCTTGAAGTGAAAGGTCTTCTTGGCAATCTGTGTCCAAATCATGTTCAAGTTGAGCCTCGAGAGAGTTCGCTTCAGGGCTGAGAACGATATTTTCATCCAAAACTACATGGTTCAAACGCGATTTGAGGCTTTGAAGAATCTCTTCCAATTCCAAACATTTATTTCTTATCGAAGTGCCGAGATCGGACGCGGGATCTATGTCGTCTATCGTCGCGTTTTCAGAGAAGGAATTTGCCGGGGTCCTAGTCCGAGGAGGTTGTATCATGCTGAACAGGTTGTCTGGGATACCATTGCCGTTTCTGACTGCATCTGGGGATCGCGATTCAGTAAACTCTGCAAGTATCTCATCAATTATATCTTCTGCGTTCTGTCGTGCATCCACCACGTCCTCGGGTGTATCGGCTCCACTATCACTGATCATTTTATTATTCGAGTCCAACTTCATGTTTTTCGGTTTATAATCTCAAAATATCGATTCTTACCTAAATAAATAATAAATACGGGTCACTCGTCTACATAGACAACATAATAATATGTCATGTCACAATGATTGATGATAAAGAGTTGCCATATGAAATAACACTAAAATATACTAACTTATATTTCTCTACACTACTATAATCAAGATTAAAATTAATATTATTTGGATTAAATGTCGCAGAAGCGACGCTGTGGGTAGTAAAGATCAAGATACGCCTCCTTTCTCAGCTTCTTTTGTATTTCTTCGACCTTCATTATTTTAAGAGCAGCTTTGCAACTATTGTGCGCATGTGCGAAGAAACAATCTCTGATAGACTGCAAAAAGAATAGAGAAAGATTGATTATAAGTATAATCTACCATAAAAATATTTTACTATAGCTGTTCACCGCGGTTTCACCAGAGTTCTTGGTATAAAAATTAGCCTATAACCAATTAAAGTAGCGTTACTCATTATAAAATCAGCTATCTGCCAAAGAAAGGAATTTCAATTTCATCTATTTATTTGTGTAGATGAATCAGTAAATTATTTAAAACGATGAGAAGTTTTCAGAATTACTCACCTTAAACTCTGCTAGTTTTGCTCCTTGGAATTTAGAAAGGCAACTTTTAAAAAACTTTGAATAGTGTTTTCTACACAGGAATATACGATTTTCAAACTGCCAGTAGTCTCCTTGAGCAGAACAAGAACATCCACATGCTCCACATGCATCCAAATTGTAGGGAACACACTTTATCTAAAATAGTTAATTTATAAATAAATCTAAGTAAGTACTTACTTACCTAAAATATTATAATAAAAAGTGATATGGTAATTAACTTCCTGCTTCACTCCAATTTATTACCAAATGAATAAATAGTTCCTTTCTCTAATATGCGTGGATATAGTTTTCGTTGTAATTTTTTTGTTACCCTTTGAGTATCTAGAACACTCAAAGCCTACACCGGCTTTGTAGTAGAGTCCGCGCCACCACTGAAGTCCGATGGAATTGATGAAAATGGATCTTATTTCTTTTACGATAGAGGTGGACCTATCGGACTTCAGTGGTGGCGCGGACTCTAAAATAAGAATAACATACCTCAACCGCGCATCGCAAGATCTTTTTGTCCGAAAAGCAATGAGCGAATTTCATTTCCCTCTTTTTATATTCCGAACAGTAGTCACAGGGTCTAATAGTAAGAAAATATTATTAAAAATACCTACTATTCAATTACCTATGTTACGTACCTATCTTATAAAAAACACAATGCCTTTATTATAAATTTCTTACGAAGGGACTGCAGTCGTTTTGAAAATGCCTTTTCTTCTGGAAGTAGAATTGAAAGGGGCGCAATTTTGTGGGATCCGTGTCTTTGGCGGAGGCTCTTTTGGTGGTGGTTGATATTCGTGCTTGACTATCCATCGTGGTGTCTTTGGACCTAGGCCAATCTTGCTGTATATCTGTAATGGATGAAGATCGTTATCTCAACCAACCAATAAATAATAAGCCGAGTTTTTAGATTTCAGATATTATTCAAATTGCTGTGCTCAACAATAAGTAACCTGTGACAATAGTCACCTTATTACAAGGGTAACAATGCCAAAAACTATTTAAATATTAATATTCATACCTTATTAGTAACATCATAAAATGCATCACGATTATTTTCATAAGTCCCCGGTCCCAGACCGGGCCACACTTCACCCTTAACACGTCTCATGAATGGGCTCAAATTCGGTCCACTCGTAGGTAGCACTTCTCTTTGCAAGCCGGTGCCAAAGCATATGCGGGGCGGAGTTTTCTTCGTCACCACATACTCGAAATCTGGATAGGAGTTGTAATAATGGCACTCATAAAATATAATCATCATACGTGCTTACACTGGACCTTAAAAAAAAAGGTAATTATGGTAGCTTTTGTGTGATAAGAAGAACATAGTCATCTTTCTCCTAAAATTTTTGCGTGCCTTTATACAGCAGATATTTCTAAATTAGCTCAAAGGTATCACTTGAAACTACTTCAAAGGGTGAAAGTAACGAATAAGAAAAAAAATGGGACTCTAGATAGAAAATTGGATATACCACACATAAAGCTTTCAAAAGATTCCAAACATTCCAGTTAAATCAACATTAACTGCTATTATACGTGTCACAGCAGGGACACCAACAACGAGGACCACCACATAAGTAATTAGCGGATTAGGAACTTAATATATGCCTTTGAAATGAACTAAGTTTTCGCATCATTTTCCTTCACCGTAAACCCCGGTGAATCACACGTAAGTTTAAAAGTCAAACTTAAGAGCCCAGTGATTTGAAACTACACTCGCTAGGTATCAGCGCGTTCACCTCTAAGCCAGCACGTAAATTTTTATTAGGTTTATCATGCTGAACAACTTTTACGATGGGTCCAAATCGGCAATCGCGAAAATAAATTTCTTTATACATTTTGATTGAGCAAATTTCATCTTTAACATAAGGTACCTATGTACCTACTCGTATTTATACGAAAAGTTTGCATAGTATAGAAAGAAAGATCACTGTTCATTCATACTTAGCACGCGAAGAATAGGAATAAAGAAAAGGAAAAACATTATAATCTTTTTGTAATATTGCGTGATGCCATGAATAGTGAGGTCATACAGAAAGAATTACTGATTTCCAGATAAGAGAAGAAACAGGTATTTAGTACATTACCGCCATGGAAAGCCTCTTGCATATTATTTGGTGGTAGATACCGTCGTACGTAGGGTCGCTGCATGGTTATAACAGTCTAACAATACTTCCAAGGGTTGTTTACTAACTAACAGACGTGAACCGTCTCGTGGGGGACGCGCAGGCTTTCGTGATCGTCGACACAATAAAAAATATGACGATTCCAACTATTACCTACGCTTTATTGGGGCGCACGCTCGTTCGTATAGTAGGGTACCGGCGTATTCTTGATTTTTTCAGGACACATCTTTTTATTATATAAGCTGTGTGTGTGTGTGTATATAAAATACTTACCTTATTAAATAATTGTGCCAAAGTATTTTTCTATGTTGTGTTCATGGCGGCCTTCGTTGAAAAGTCGACATTACGATGGTCTACCCAGTGAATAATTCTGTTTCAGATATGGAAGCTGATCTGTGCTATCGTGTAGTACTTACATAATAATATAAGGTGCACCTTTATAGATTACAATCCAAGTCACTAATAATTTTATGAAATAATTAATATGCTAGTAATAACATTATTATTTACAAAGAGGAAAACGTCGACTTTAGCTCGATGGACCAAACCCTTAGATCATCTGTATACGATCTAAGACCAAACCCAATGTTATTAGAAAAGTTGGTTACCACCTAAGTATAAGATAGCGGCCCGCCTACATCAACTATACAAAAATTATTTATATGCGACATGAAACTGGATGGCACGGAAAAATTGCGAAGGTCGTGTCATCAAGATAAGACTATAAAACGGAAAATCGTTAAATTAAATAACCTTACCCAATGTAACGTCCCAAGTCATCTTGAACTTGTTTCAATAGTTTGGTACAAAAATACTGAAATGTTAAATTTTAAAAAAATATGAGTACTTAGATAGTAAACCATCCTATGCAAACGATCTCTTTTAAAGTGTTAAGTCATATAATAAGTCCAACGAACGATAATCCGTGCTTTTAATTTAATTTACATTTAAGTCGAGGGAGACAGTCGACACTTCATAGCTTCATGTATTTTGTGAGAAAGCGCAAGCTGCAAAAACAATTTGTCGAAATTGAGTTACCTACTTACTTCCTTGAATTTATTTAGCTATGGAAGTAGTAGGTATGATTCCACTTACACGCAATAATAGAAATAGTAGATCATTTATTCTTATTTCATATAGAGCCGCGGATATTGATTATACATTTTCAGTTATAACCTTAGCCATTTTTGACCCTTTGATCCCTCCCTGTACCCAAATATTTGTGAATTGGATAATAAGTAAGTAGGTACTTATCAATATCGGGGTGAGCTTTGCTTGGTTGTGCGTTACTTGACCTGAGGACACTTTGACCTCAAGTATGAATATAGATAGGGACTGTTCTAGATTTGAAGTCGAAATTTGAGAAAAAAATATTGAACAGATTTATACCTACATTAAAATTACCAAATTAATAATTCACAATATTAAAAAAATAAGTGCAAGTAGTTCTTTGAAGCATATCTATTATTGCTTTTATTTATAATTTGGTGTAAATTTTTAGAAAATCCTTGATTTGTCATTTTTTGACTTGTCAAGTACATGTACTTATTTGTTAAATAAAGTTGGCCAGGAATTTTATCATCCATCTCGCGTATAGTCTTTATTTCATTTGCCACGTAAACTAGATTTGTATATAGAACAAACTTTTTACTTCAAATGTTAAAATACTTTTAAATGTGATTCTAATTCCTCAAAAAATAGCGTGGCGTTCCTTCCAATATGTTTAAGTGGTTTAGGCAAATCTGGCGATAGATGGAAAAGAGTGAGCTTCTTTCCGTATCCATATGTACCTTTAGTTTTATTGTAAAGTTCAGATTTTTTATTTGATTTCATAATTTTGATTATTATGTACTTATTCAATCAATTAAAATAGGTATTCTTTTATTGTTATAGTATTGGCTGACCTGAAACATAAAACAAAGGCTAGGCTAGCTAAGCGGAGGCAGAATGTTTCGGGTACTGGTGGTCGTCCAAGCAGCCAAGACGATGTTTCAGAGATTTACAAGAAAGTCTTGGCTATCTTCGGGGAATAAGCTGTATTTAGAGATGTCCAGCACAGAGTTCCTGTATTTGTAAGTTATTTATTAATCGAATAAGTTATTTATTATTGAATATGTAAAGGTTGCTCTTACACTTCACTGTAAGTAAATTTCTAGTTTAATATTGTGAAAATAATTATAAAACTGCTGTTTTTTTTATGAAAACCTCTTAAGGTGCATGTTTATAACTAAAGTATATTTTTCAGAAGTTAGGAGTGCTGTGAGTCGACCAGCTCTCAATAGACCTCGCCTCAGACTAGTAAGTAAACATTAATTTAGAGACTTTAACAAAACTACTGTAATAAATGCAAAAAATTGTTATCAACTAAATATTTTTTCTTTCAGGTGCCTAGAGACCCCGAATCGAATCTGAATGGGTCCATTTGGAGTCTAAAAGGGCCAAAAGCTAGCCGAGGCTGCTATTATAATGGCTCAGTCATCTTGCGTGCTGACAGAGACATTGTCTGCTTTGGTTGATGTAATGTGCGTCCAAAATGAGAACATACATGCTCAAAATGAGAATATAGTACCTACTCATCAGCGCAATGTTTAACCATATGCGGGATGTCAAAATAGAAAACACAACTACCACAAACACTAGACTTGAATAAAATAAATGTTGCAAATTATTTTGTGTTTATTATAGCCAAGATTAGGGTTCCTTATAGCCATATAATGTACAGTACACAGATTCATTGTCATAATATCACAATTAAACAATTCTTCAATAAACTAGAATAAAAATCTATCTTATCTGAATCATCTCCTAGTAATTTTAGAAATTAACATTATTATTCATAATACAGTACCTACCCAATACAAGGACAACTATAAAAAAAAGTAATTTCATTAAAATGTACGTAGCAATCGAAGCGCAATTTGCGATAGACTAAAACAATCAATGAAAAGGTTTTCGCAATTTACAGTTTTAAATGCTTGCTTTTTGATATCGCGTTGCTGTAAAAAACTATTCGTAATACCAAAACCTCGTAAGCCTATACAAAAGAATGCACATTTTAGTTTACCGATTGTCCCATCGAGGCAGCACTGTCGCTAGTTTGCTATGGCTTTATTATCGCCGATACATAATACGAATTTGCAATACAACAGCAAATATTGCGCAATTTTTGCTATCGCTTGGCTTTTGCAAGATAGGTAATCAGCCTGCGGATGTCCTAAGGCTCATGGACAGTTCATGGCCACGTTTACAACTTATGTCCGTTGGATGTAGGGTTTAAAGTTTTTTGTACTATACAGAGAGTAGATACCAATAAGCCGCGGCTTATTCCCAGTTTCCACCAAAGCGGAGAGGAGATGAGATGTGCTGCGAAGAGAGGAGAGGAGGGGAGATGTGCTGCGAAGTTTGTTCGCGTCTTTTTGATTGCTGTGCTGAAATCTCCAATTTATATGTGGTAACACACATTGGTCTTTCCATAAATCCGTCAAATAGAATAGTGTCAGTGTCAAATTATTTTCTTATCAATCAAACTTTTTACGAACGAAACGAAACGTATTTGATATTTCATTCGTATTTATTTTCACAGAATAAAAATAATATTTTGTGGACTATTTTCCGATTGTTATTGTCGAAGAACACGTGAAAATAAAAGAGTTGTTGCTAAATAGAATTATTGAATTTTCTCTCAAAGAAATTTGAAGGTAAGATAGATTTCGAGTTTGAGTATCATATTACTTGTGAAGTAATTTTTGCACTCGATATTATGTCATAGTTGTTAATAGATTGCTATGTTCGAATCTCAATAAATAGGCGATAAATTCTTATATTTTAAGGTAGTTTCTCTCAATACATGGCTCTAAAACTTGTATTGCTTACCACGATCATTATGTTCAATGTGATAACTTGAAGACAAAGTTTTAGACAGTCCAGTGTTCAGTGAGAATTAACTTTTAAAAGCACCCCTAAGGCTACTCTCTGACTAGCAATTTGTAAACTTAATGTTTATATCAAATTCCTGGAATTGAAATGCTGTTAATGTTTATTCTTTCTTGCCAAGTTCTACTATAATCAATGCAGCAGCTAGAAAAGGTCCAATAATGAAATATTGTTTGAGTGAATATTTATTGATATGAATGTATAGATAGAGTACCTATTTATAAAAAAATTAAAACATAAATAATGTAAATAAGTACTATATCCATACATTCATAACATTATTCACTTAAAGTTTTAATTCAATTAAATATGAAACAACACAAGTACATTATTATATTTAAAAATACTCACAAGATACAGTAAAATGAATGAAGTCAGTTAAAAATGAAACTACTCCCTCAAATCAAATACATAATTGTATTCAAGCTTTGACATTGTATTAAATCAACAATAGAAAAATATTCAATTTACACACATGATTAGATATAATTATTTCATGAATTTAATGAAAATCTTAAACTTACCGCAAATACTAGTTGTGCCCAACTATTTCACATGCCTTCTCACAATAAGTATTCATCCCCGGGTTCTAAAATTGGTGGAAGAGTACTCCATAAATTTGAATTCAATATTGTCTGATAAAAATATAAGTCATTTTTGTTTCAGAAAGATGTCACTGAATGCTAAACTAGTATTGCCCGTGGCACTGGGTTTGTCACTTGTAACGGTTACAGCAGTTGTGGTGTACTATGTATTCAAGAAAGATGAGGAAGAGTCAGGTGATAGAGTGATCAAGACTTCAAGAGTTAACGTTATTGAAGTCTCCGTTCCTAAGAGTATTGTACCTGCTCTAATTGGTGAGTTCTTTATTTTTTCAGTAGTAATGAAGTCTGATGCTGCAGTAAAGCTGTTTTATTTTGAAACCTAGATAAGTTCTAGCTTTAGGGCTAGTTAGCTGGTGAAAGAAATCATAGTGAGGAAACCTTAGAATAGTCTATAATTTACATTATTAGGTTACCATGGTAAATATGTGTATGTTGTGTTTATGCAACCATATTCATACACCATTAAGAAATGTTACCTACATTAGGATGTACATAAGGATATAAAAACTTTTATTGCATTAGCACCTAAAACTAATTGATTATATTAATGATGAAAGTTATTTTACTATGCCTTATCTTTTGAGTTCAAATAATCAAGTGTGACAAATACACACACAACCATAATAATTGTTCATGTATTGAAATTAATGACCGTTTCCTGCGCTAGAAATTTATTAGGAGCTATATTATATCCATTGATACATTGCTGGTTCAGTGGATTCAAACAATGATACTCAGTTACCTCGACATGATCTTTAATAGAATACTAATAAATGGATCGATAAGAGTAGGTACCTATGATGTATGGCAAAGCTTTTGCAAATAGAACACCACTAAGAATTAAACTACATATAAAAAAATCGAATTCCAGGAATCGCTATTAAGTTGTTAAATTAGTAAGACCATAAATAATAATTATTATTATTTGATAATAATAAAGCCGCTTATGGCGAGCTGTTGGTGTGTAGCGACACCACGGCACGACATTCCTGACCAACCTCCTGGGTGCAGTACCTATGCTCCCGCCTTCAGCTTACCTTACTTTTTTCAAGAGCTAAAATTGTAATTATTCCATTAATAGTAGGCACTAGTAATCATTATTATGTGCTCGATTTCTAGAAGACTAAAGTAAAGCAGATAATGCTAAAAACCACAGACAGAAATCGAAAATATATTATAATTAACAATAATGTGATAATAATATATTGCCATGGTATTGTACCGTAGTTTAGGTTTGTATTGTATTATGTATGTAGTGTATGTATGTCACCACATAAAGTACCTAAACTCATTTGGCGGATTACCACGGTGCGTGTTTTGAAGGACCCAACCCTTATTTCTCAAGCGAATTTACACTCTATTGCTACCACATATATATCTAATCTCTGATATACATATATCTATTGTAAGGTAAACCAATCTTCAACGTAAGTGTATGATGTCACTGTATTAATAAACCATTGCTTTTATTGCACCACTCAAAATATCTTTACATATAATTATTACGTCACATTTGGCAGAGAAGTAATCTGATAAAGCTGTAGAATCTGTTTTGCTTCGGGAAAATTATCTGGAGCGCGGGGAAACCTATGGGTCGAATCGAAAACTAGTATGTGTAGGTACTAGTTTTCGACCTATACCTACTAGTATATATATGGTCGACACAGCTAGTTTGGTGGTTGACCATACATTACTAAGTTTATAATAGCTTAGAGCCTTATTCTTAGGTATCATATAGTTGTTACTACTTTAACCGCTAGGAAAATCCCTTCTCTTACATCCCGGATGACCCGTTTTAAATGCACGAATGATCACATGATAGTTTGGAGAATTTCTCAATGAAAGAACAGATATTGGATTATAATGACCGACCGAGCAAATCCTTCCTCTCTTTTCCCTATAGAGACTTATTTTAGTGGCCCCATTTACCCAATTAGGTTATACAGCGAGGCACACTATTCCTAACGTCCATATCAAGGCACCAAAGACCATCTGCGGCAGGTCTTGCCGCCATAACCGAACAGTTAGTTAGAAAATCATTTTTTGGGCTTGTAACCAGCGCCACAGCCACAGACAATAAATATTTATTTTACTGAGGCCACAGCACAATATAAGTACAATTTGACGTCGCGTACGAAACCAATATGAAGGAGACTGTATCATATTATACCTCTCAAATAAATAAGATTCGTCCTACATCTTTTTTCTTGCATATCTACAGTTTAAAGGAGTTTGTATATCTACATCATTATATTCTGCAGAAGTCCATTCTTATAGTTGACTCGCTTCATTTAGATCAATATTTTATACTTTTAGAACGTTAGGTTGGTAGGTACACACGAAGCGTTGTATTTAATACAAAACGCAAAGTTTTATGTTATGATAGCGTGCCCTTTAAGTCATGCATGTTGGCCAGTAATAATTTGTCTGTCCTTCACAGCCGCGTCATAACTAGAACCACGATTAGGTTGTGCTAAACATTTAACAACTTAAACTGTGTTAGTAAAACAAACATTAGCAATGTAGTATTTTCTTTAATCCATTTTTAGGGTTCCGTAGCCAAATGGCAAAAAACGGAACCCTTATAGATTCGTCATGTCTGTCTGTCTGTCTGTCTGTCCGTCCGTATGTCACAGCCACTTTTTTCCGAAACTATAAGAACTATACTGTTGAAACTTGGTAAGTAGATGTATTCTGTGAACCGCATTAAGATTTTCACACAAAAATAGAAAAAAAAACAATAAATTTTGGGGGTTCCCCATACTTAGAACTGAAACTCAATTTTTTTTTTCATCAAACTCATACGTGTTGGGTATCTATAGATAGGTTTTCAAAAATGATATTGAGGTTTCTTATATCATTTTTTTTAATCCTATCGGCGCTAATAATATGCTAATTGAATAGCTAATGTAAAAGGCTCTCTGCTATTATTTGTATTTTATACCAATATTATAAAGCTGAAGAGTTTGTTTGTTTGTTTGAACGCGCTAATCTCAGGAACTACTGGTTCGAAATGAAAAAATATTTTCAGTGATAGATAGCCCATTTATTGAGGAAGGCTATAGGCTACCATTTTTATCCCAGCAAAATACATGCTTCCTCGGGAACGCGGGTAAAACCGTGGGGCGGAAGCTAGTTGCATATAGCCTTAAAACCAGATCGCTTCACACATTGCGACATTAAAAAGACTGTATCGAATTACAGTAAAATAAAACATTGTGATATACAATTACCGTTTCACTTAGTGATGCATGACGTATCAGCTTCAATTCAAATGTCTGTGTTAAAGAAATGTATACATTGTACCATCCTTGATAGAAGGTTTTCTTTCACAATGTATGCGTCAGTTTTCCTCCGTTAGTCGTTTTTATGACGCAGACTATTCAGTTACAATTCTAATAACTTCTTATGAAACTGGCATTGAATAAATAGGTAATATTTTCCCAGAAACGCCACCGTACATATGAGTTCTCTTTATAAAAAACAGTTTTTGAGCTAAGAAAACGTAGCATGGTATCTGGTGACGTGGCCAATGGGGGTTAGCACACACAGCTTAGAAGCAAACTGACTTTTAAGTGATCATACCAGCAACTTGAGGGTGGTAGCCAGCCAGCTAGCCAGGTACTTACTACCAAGTACCCTACCACTATGCTATAGTTTCCTCACGATGTTTTCTTTCTGTCGAAAGTTTAAGCTCATTGTAGGTTTGTAGGTTTTGACACCACGGCATTCAATGTCGCTACCACTGAGCTATCATCGTCTAAATTATAATCATATACTAAGACAGAGACAAAACACTGCCTAAGGAAAACTTTGCCTTACTTGATCGTCTTTTTTTTTTATACAATATAGTCGGCAAACTAGCATACGGCCCGCCTGATGGTAAGCAGTTACCGTAGCCTATGAACGCTTGCAACACCTTCCCCCCTCCCCGATGAGCTCTGGCAACCTTACTCACGCGCAGGAACACAACTATACAGGCTGCAGTATTCTGTATGGTGGAGGTACTTCCCCCGTCGATCTGCTCTTTGAGCGACATATCGCTATGCTCTACCTCTCTCAATTGAGTCTTTGATTAGATGTTTTCCTTCATCGTAGCTTCCTAAAAATTAAGCGATAACATTGATCGATCTAACAGGTCGTAGCGGCAGCAATATAAAAGACATGGAGAAGAAGTCCGGTGCCTTGATACATTTCAAGAAGTTTAGCGACAAGGAGTACGACGTGTGCATCATAAGAGGACGGAGCGGGGCTACTCAAATTGCCGAGACGATGGTCCATGACTTCATTAAGCAGCAGCCATTGATTGTTGAGGACACTATAACAGTACCTACATGGGCTTGCGGAAGGATTATTGGTGAGATCTTTAAAAAGCATTTAGCAACAGCGTTCTTACATGTTCTGCATTGAATATATCGATTATTGTAACTTTAGATCCTAATTTCAGAAAACCAATTCCACTGTAACCATTGTCACAATTTTCAATCATATTTATTAGAAGAATCATCAAAATACCTAGAAGTCTAAAAATGCCACTTGAGCAATATTGCATATAGCCTTCTTATGGCTCCCAGGTAAAATTTGACACTGTTCAACCGCTTTGGAGGATTACATACAAAATGTTATGGTCGTTCGTACTTTCATTGCACGTAATACGAACGCATACCAAAAGTCTTAATCCCAGTAAAATGGACTACAAAGAAATGAATCTCAATCTCTCACTTACTAAAGTTCAAATTTGAAAGGATCGGGAGGTGAGAATATACACGACATAAGCCATCGCAGTGGCGCGCGCGTCAAGGTTGAGAACTCGACGGTGGGAGACAAGGCGACGGAGAGATCTATCAGCTTCCGCGGCACTAAGGAACAGATCGTGCTCGCTAAGGAACTTGTTGAGATAAGTGTAAGTTGCCTTTTCTTGGTAAACACGTTCGGTGCCAGTGACACAACGTGTGTGATCTAAAACTTCTTACTCCTATGCCAGTTGACACTCATGTGTGTCAACGGAATTCGTACTCTTATGCCAGTGACATTTTTCCGTGACTACGATAATTTCGGCCGGCATAGCTATAAGAGCTTAGTGAATCGTTGTCGGCGCCGAATGTGTTAATGTTTATTTTTATGATGATAGCTCAGTGGTAGTGACGTCGGATGCCGCGGCGAAGGTCATGGGCTCGAATCCTACAATGAGCTTGAGCTTTCAGTGAAGAAAAACATCGCGAGGAAACCATAGCATGGTGGTAGAGTACTTTGTAGTACCCACCTAGCTAGACTTTCACCCTCAAGTTGAAAATCGGTCGCCAAACACCTATCGCTGTGTTCCGGTAGCTCCACTTGTTTCCCTGTTCTTAGAAAGAAGGCTTTGTGTACTTACCACCTTCGGGCACATCATCACTAATCATGGTATGATTGTAGTCAAACAATATCGGCAACGTATTGACAATGTGTAGTTGATACTCCGAATGTCCATGGCGATAACTTACCATAAGGAGCTATCACACTATCCGATAACGACACGATCCGATGAGATAAATATCGATACGATATAGGTAGACAGGTAATCTCATTCATGTCGGTATCGTGTCGGTGCCGTTATCATTGAATGTGATGTGGCATCTCGAATACCTTTCGACGTCGCAATTTTTTTTGACGTCATAAAGGTCGCTCAAGAGAAATGCCGTCGCGAGATCGAGCAGGCTCGGCGCAGCCCCCGGCACGCGCAGGCGCAGGGGCAGGGGCAGGGGCTGGCGCAGGGGCCCTCCACGTGCGCGTCGCCCGTGCCCGACCACTCGGAGGAGCCGACCTCGCCAGGTGACGTCACCACACGGCATGTCAGATATAAGAGGCCTGGTAAGAGTTGCTAACAGCATGCCGGTTGCCGTTAAGTTGGAGTGCTCACTGCAAAAAACGTCCTATTCAAAAAGAGATAAGAATCTAATTTACTTGTCGTCATAATTCGATATTTGTCTGTTATTTCGAATCAGTTATTAAATTGGCTATTTATTAATGAATTAGTTATTATTCATATTTTTTTCGTGCACATCAATGGCAGTATCTTTCGAATGATATAATTATAATTCCCAACAATAAGTTTATAATAAAAACTATAAAAGGTAGGTACGACAATTTTCGATAGTCACATTTTATATAGATTTCAAAAACGATGAGCTTGAAGTTAGTGTCAGTGTCAATCATTTCTGTGATTCGGTTGGTATTTAACTTAAACTTAGACGAAAATCAAAGGTATTTAAAATTCAAAACTCATAACGTAGATATTTGATTATATGACATGTTTCAAGAAGTTTTATTTATTAGGCTTATATTTGACCACAATATAATCCTGGAAAGTGTGGATGTGTAGTGTAAATTTTCATGCAGGCAAATATCTTATTATGTTCTATATTTATTTTATTTAATGCAGTAAGCTCTTTGACTATTAGCTTAATACTTTTCATTTTGGTCAGGTATGATGTTATGATAAAGAATCACGAATTTATTTGTGCATTTAATTTTTTTTTATGGATTTTTCTTCCATTTTTTTGTGTCAATTTTAATATTTTGTGATTCACGTTTGAGACGTATGGCAATGGATTATTGTATCTATTAACTAGCTTCTGCCCCGCAGTTTCACCCGCGTTCCCCGTCTTTCCTGGTATAAAAAGTATCCTATATTTTAATCCAGAATATCTGTGTGCCAAATTTCATCCAAATCCGTTCAGTAGTTTTTGCGTGAAAGAATAACAAACATCTAGACATCCACCCATACAAACTTTCACATTTATGATATTAGTTAGAATAGTAAGACTAGAAGCATTTTATTATACTTTTAAAGCCAGATAAAACGATATGGTTAGGTCCATTAGGAACTAATGTATATTTCTATAACATTTTAACTGCAAAATTAATACATACATATATTATATCGAAATACATTATAGGGGCAAATCACAAAATTATATTAGATAAGTTCTTGAAATTGACGTAATAAATTAAACGAAACAAGTATTCGAAGTATTCGCTTAAAATTTAAAATGGAGTTCACCCAACTTAATATCTCAGTTTTTAGGCTAATACTTTGAATTTGCATTTTATTCTTATACTTTGTACTTGACAAATACATACTAATTGATTTGACAATATTGTTTTGACCTCAATAGTACGAACAGTAATAATCTGTTTGTCATTCGAGTATTTTATGTCAATATTACATTCCACAGGTGATTTACTTAATTTACAAGCGGCTTTATCCACGGTCCAAGTAAAAAAATATCCTATGTCCTGTTACAAAATTTGACTTTAGTATTTATTTATAATATTACGGTAGGAATGTAAGGCTTAGTACTTTATTTTAGGCTTTATTATAGACTAGCTTCCGCCCCGCGGTTTCACCCGCGTTCCCGAGGGATCGTATGTTTTCCCGGGATAAAAAGAATCCTATGTTTAAATCCAGAATATATTCTATCTGTGTGCCAATTTTCATCCAAAACTTTCCAGTAGTTTTTGTGTGAAAGAGTAACAAACATCCTGACATCCATCCATACATACTCACAAACTTACATATTTATAATATTAGTAGGATTAGTAGAGGATACTTTATTACTATATGATTTGCAATATTGTCAGCGTAGCTTAACTATCTTTTGAATAGTAGAATATATTTATTATCTAAATTAAATTTGCCTCTTTTAAAGTCGTCTGGCTGCAGCATTAGGTTAAGAAAGATGGCTTCCAAATAATAATAATAATTAATACACAAGTCACTGAACTCTAGTCCCTGGAGATTCTGAAAAAGATGTGTCATAAAGAAAATAACTGCGAAAGTGAGGAAAGTTTGGCATAATACAAAACAGGTAATTTGTCTTTGAATTTGTCCCCATATAATTTGTGTTAAATGCACTATATTATCTATATATATCCATGTCATTTTGTATGTTTGTGCCGTCCTGTGTGAACCATGTATATGTTATATTTATTAATATGTTGTTTTGAGTGCCGTTCTATTTATGTTTGTATAGGAATTTGGTAGAAATTAAAAAAGAGGTGTGGAAGCAAATACTATAATTTATTGCATTTAATATTACAGTTAATAATACAATAAAAGCTATATGAATACTGGTTTTTGCAATTTAAAAAAAACATCTGCTACATGATTAAATATCTTTGTTTTGAGGTGAAGGGTTCAGTGACGGGTATTATGGTTTTAAAAACGGCTGTGTGAATGGTAGTATTATTATTAAAGATACCTACCTGGTATCAATTTATGCTCACGATTTGCTGCCATGCGACACCGATGTTGATAGATTTTGAATCGTATATTTACCTTTTGACCGCCACTTTTACCACTTTAATAACCAATTTCTTTTATAATTTCAGTTATTTTAACTTTAATTATTTTGTATTGTAAGCATACAAAATCTCGAAGGAACTAGATCTCAAGTGCTGCCGGTATACACCGGTAGGTGCTTGGCGACAGATTTTCAACTTGAGAGTGGTAGCCGGGCAGGTGGGTACTACAAAGTACCCTACCACCGTGCTACGGTTTCCTCAACTTGTTTTCCTTCTCCGAAACCTCAAGCTCATTGTAGGATAGTCTAGGTTTCTGTATAAAAAAGGCTTCAATTGTTTAAGTTAATTTAAAAAAATCAATCAGTAAACACCTAGGTTAAAATGAAAAATCCGCACACACCTTTATAATGTTGCATCTTGCTCTTTAACGGCTTTTCAATGAGCGAAAATGAGATAGCCATATCATATCTTATTTCATTGGCGATGGCGGTCAAAAGGCAAATTGGACTAATTTTTGTAAACAAGAATCCAACTATAATCTACATTTAACGTTACACAGAAACCGTAGGAGCTCCGATAGAAGTATACGTCTCAGCGGTATCTTCGCCTAATCGCTTCTGGGTGCAGTTCGTGGGCCCTCAAGTGGCCCAGTTGGACGAGCTGGTGGCTCACATGACGGAGTACTACGGGAATAAGGAGAACAGGGCCGCGCATGCTGTAAGTGAGCTTATGACTATGAGAATAGGGTTTAATTTTGGACTTCATTTGAACTTGAATTTGATTCTTCGATATATGTATAAATTAAAGATATATTATTAGTTTAAGTATTACAAATTTAGTTAGTTTTTGTTTCAGATTATTGAAATTAAATATTTATGTTCATATAATAAGTTAGACCACAACCAAGTGCAATAAAATTCATACGATTTTGAATTATACCTCTTCGTAATAGAACTAATAGTATTATAACATACAGTTGACGATATTACCTTAGTCATTCATCCGTAATATTCTCCAACAGAATTCTATAAGATAAAGATATAGGTATACTTTGAACCTTAACTTCTTGCAAAAAGGTGAAAGTATACCTACTGCGCAGATATTTTGATATGTATTCTTTTTGAAACCTATGTTGGGTAAGTTCCCTTGAACATCTTAAACTATGGAACCAATTTTGAAAAACTTTTCTGCGTTTGATGGTTCGCAACAGTTCCCGGGTCTTCCCGGCGCGCTGTAGAACCTTCTCATTTGAAACGTTCTGCGTCCAACTAATGCGTAGCATTCTACGGTAGCACCACATCTCAAAAGCTTCGAACGCTTCTGGGTGTCAACTTTCAGGCTCCAAGCCTCATTACCGTACAACATAGGGTATGTTCCCATATACACTGCGAGCACTGTAAGGTGCGACGTCAATTTAGTATACTGAGAACCCGTTCCTTTATAGTTAGCTATACTGGGTACTGCTTAAAACGGAACGCAGTCCAGTATACTGTCTGTCATCCATGTATCTACTGTCATTCTGGACGCTGTTGATCACGTGACCAAAGCACCGAGAGCACCTTACCTCAAAAACGCCAGTGCTCACAGTACAAAAATGGCGGCGTTTTTGACGTCATTATGTTTCCCTAGGATACTGCGGCAGTATACTGTCATTCCATAACGGAACGAATTTCTCCCCAGTAAGAGCACTGAACAGTGCTTCCAGTGTATATCGGAACATACCCATAATAAGATGTTCGAAAGCCAATATGAGTATATTGCTATGTGCAGGTGAGTCGCGTGAGCGTGGGCCAGGTGGTGGCGGCGGTGTTCCGGCACGACGGCCGCTGGTACCGCGCGCGCGTGCACGACATCAGGCCCAACGAGTTCGACGCCACGCAGGAGGTACGGTACATTTGACTACAGATGTACGGATCTGTCGGTTACTTATTCACCATAAATATGTTCTAAGATGGTGATTTTTAATTGCCAATTGAAACATAAAAATTACTTGTCAATAGACAAGATTTCGAAAGCCTCATAAAAAATCCGTTTATTTATTTGTCCGTCTTCGAATTCGACAGATTTCAGAACCCTGGAGCCCACGAGCTACCGAGCGGACTTAATCATGCCTTGTCTTGTGGATGTTAGTCACTCAATCAAACCGTAATAAATAAATGTATTTTGCAATTTTTGTTAAGAGTTTGAATAAAAAAATATAGCCATATAAAATTAATCTTGCCGAGTTTCTTCCCAGTTCATCTCAATTAAAGCCCGACTTCCGAGCGGGTAGTAACTTCCATAAATTCGACCTTAAGTTCCCTCATAAGTGCCCTCCTAGGGCCTATACTGAAGAAATAGCTTTGACTTGGACTTGAATGAATAAACGTGATATATACGTTGCAGGTTGCTGACGTATTCTTCTTAGACTACGGCGACAGCGAGTACGTGGCGACGCACGAGCTATGCGAACTGCGGGCTGACTTACTGCGACTGCGCTTTCAGGTTAGTGCACCACGAAATTAGCTTTCGAAACTTACTATCAATATTTGATATAACAGTAGGTACATCAAATGTTGTTAAGTCGATATAACGATTATCATAAAAAATACTCGACAGTACAATCTCTGCCTTAAGTTATATCGTATTTATGTTCGCTAATACAAGAATGCGATTTACTGGGCACAAAATAAAGTTTAAATTCTATTTTACTAACTTGTCCGGTAAGAATTTAATTTTAATCAAATGCAAAATGTACTTTTTTAGGTGTTGACTGTGTTATAAAAACGATGTAAATAGTGGTTTGTAGTATATTTGTGTTACACGTTGTATAGGCGATGTCTCCCTACAATCAAACAATTTATGAAACGCGCCTCACGGAGATATTTTGAAACCGCAGCACATCACGCGAATCCCTTAATTATCCAAACCATCACCTACACCCCGTCCCTTATCTCCCGCATCCGTAGGCCTAGGTTCGCCCTCAGCGAACCAGACGATGCCACCACTCTAGCACAAGTCGAGGCTGACGAAGCCCGAAAACAGATACAGATGCGCAACCGTCAACCAAGATTTCGTCCTCGCCGACGAGGACCGTCGCGACGTCCCTCTCAGTCTCGTCCCGTTTAAGCGGCCCGAGCTGCATATCATTAGCAATCCGACCTTTCCCCAAATAATAATATATTTGTATGCTAAGTCCTCCCACATATTCTCCAGGCAACGTCCTGAGCCGTGGTCGAGCCCCACAGGGGGCACCCTCAGGCTACCGTTGTCCTAAATTTATTTTAGTTTTTAAGTAGCGGTTGAGAGCCCTCAGCGCTCGCCGCAAAGTCCGCGTAAGGGTGGAAGAAGGTCCCCTGGACCCACCACCTTCTGTTCTTTCTATTTAAAAAAATAAAAATAAATAGGCGATGGAGTGTTTCCTGGCGGGCGTCCGGCCGGCGGCGCGGGCTCCGGCCGGCGAGCGCGAGGCTGCGCCGGCGGCCGGCAAGTGGCACCCGCAGGCCGTCGAGCGGTTCGAGGAGCTCACGCAGGTAATACACCAAATATAGCTTATACTAGTCACTAGTACTGGATACCCGGCGCGTGCTACTACGTTAAAAAAAAAGTCTAACATCTTATTATTGCCTTTCTAATGAAACCGGTTTGGGGCACATCGGTTGGATGGTTTCAAAGTCTATAACAGACATAGGTAGGTAGAAACATTTATGTGTTTTATCTTAATATATATATTTCTTGTGTGCGTGTGTATGTGACTGAACTCCTCCTAAACGACTGGACCAATTTTGATGAAATTTTTTGTGTATATATGAGTATGAGTGGGTCCCTGGATGGTTTTAAAATATAATTGGACCCGGTAGATGGCGTCGTAATCGAGTTTGGACAGGACAACGTCTGTCGGGCCCACTAGTATATATAGATAACAGAATAAATTTACATAGCTGTACATTCACACTATAATAATCCATATCATGGAAAGATCTGATTATTGTCATTGGTTAACGTCAACGTGGCAAAGATTCAAGCTATTCAGACTACTCTATGACGTCATACTCATAATCATAGACGACTGTTGCCATTTACGAGGATCGTCTGCTTACTTGTAAATTAGCAACTAAAATGTCTCATTCTAACACATTTTTTGTTTTAAGGTGGCAAGATGGAAGGCCCTTGTTTCAAGAACGTGCACGTATAAGAAGATACCGACGATCGAAGGCGAGAAAGAGAAAGAAATACCCGGCATCAAACTTTTCGATGTAACCGATGGTAAAGTATATTGTATGACAGGGATGAAAGTACTTATTATTAACTATACTATACTTTTATCTATACTTTTATCTATACTTTTATCTATACTATAAGTATTATAAAGCTGAAGAGTTTGTTTGGTTGGTTGAACGCGGTAATCTCAGGAACTACTGGTTCGAATTGAAAAATTATTTTAGTGTTGAATATCCCATTTATCGAGGAAGGCTATATGCTACTTTTTATCCCGGGAAAACATAAGATCTTTCAGGGACGCGGGCGAACAACCTCGGGGCGGAAGCTAAGATACATAAGATGACGTGTAAATATATTTATTTTGTATAACAACAGCCTGTACTGTAATGTATCGATTGGTCCATATAGAGGGTGAGCTGGACATCGGCGGGGCGCTGATATCGGAGGGGTGGGCGGTGGCGGGGGCGGCCCCCTCCCCGCGGCCCTCGCCGCCGCCCGCGCAGCTGGCGCCCTTCGGCGACCTCGGCAACTCTAAGTAAGTTTTAGGTTGCATCAAATCGTCCCTACTTCACAAGGACTGATGCTAGGAATACTACACAAAGTAAAATAAACAATTACAATGTACCACGTCTCACTACCACGGCACGGTTAAACTGTAGTTAAACACGAGTGAGGTGTCGTGGAAATTCGGTGGAATAACCGACAAAAGCGGAGCGTAAAAAAAACTAATTGTGCGATGGATTGCACCGCGCACGTCAACAGCGTTCGTTCGTTACATTTTTTTTTATTTTAGTCCCATCCCTAAGTTTTTCTCTTATGTGGTGAAAATGCAAATTACTTTGTCCGACAGGGTGCTAAGCATGTTCGACAATGTGACCGAAGGAGCGAGGTCCTCGTCTCTGCCCAAGGAGCATAAAGACGAGTCCAACCATGACGCGACCACTGCCGAAGATTCCACTGAAGGTATTTTAATTATTTTTATTATAATTACGTACGAAAAATTTGCAAATATTTACATTAATAAAAAATGTTTACATTAAAATTTACAAGTGTAAGGGCGGCCTAAGAGGTGCGCCTGTTTTATTGCTCACAAATAAATGTATTAGTTTTTCATTACACTAATTACTGAAACAAATCGAATAATTAAAAAAAACTTATTTCAGATGACCGTCTAACAGCATCAATATCACTCGCCTCCGGTTTAGAAAACGACAAAATGCTATCGATCTCGAACTTCGACCTAACACTCCCCGACAAGCATGAAACGAAGCTCCACTTAAACGGTTCCCATGACAACTTCCTCCAAAACGAGAGACAGAATGTCGACAAGGAAGGATCAGCTGACACCCTGACTCCGCCCACGCCCGGCTCACCGATACTATCGAAATTAACGCGAGACGAATTCAAAGCGAATATTAATAGGATAGATTCCCACCATAGTAATTTAGAAGCACTCGGTAGGTCGCAACAGGAATTGCACAAGTGAGTATTTGGTTTGTTGTATTCGGAGTCACAGCCTACTTATGTTTTAAAGATATCTGTAAAGTATTTTGCGCTATTTGTAATATTTTTAATTTTACACTGATCTCCAACCAATTGGGCATCGTGTCTCATACATTATTCACGAAAAACGTGAATACAATATGTATATAAACAAACAAAAAATATATGTCTTAGGTCGTTATATGTCATATATGGTCTTTTGACCGTAGATCCGAAGTCTATTTGGTTGTAGTCGGTGACTGACTATATTATTTTTTTGCCATATAACAACGCTATTTAGTTTACCAAAGAACCGATACACACCAACACGATTTAAAGCTTAAAACTGTTTATAATAAGTAAGTATAAAAACCTTAAAATAATTACTTTTTTGATACAAAAGTGAACCTTATTGATTTGGCTAAATAAGATGGCGGAAAACCGAAGGGGATCGATTCAACTCGTGATAGTGATCAGAACAATTTCTGGGACATATGTAATTTACATTGAATAACATTGCATAAAGTATGGTTGCATGTAATATGTTAGTTTGCCCAAAATAATGCAATTGTAAAGTAAAATTAATAAATAAATAAATATTCTGAGATACAATATTAGATGGCAATATAATGGATGGCGTAGAATTTTCTTTTCATTATGTTCTAGTCAAGGTCACAAATCTATAACATATTTTACAGATAATCTTTTGTTGATTAATTAAAATGCAAGTGCATTATCATAAGTTTAATATATAACTACGTAAAAGTGTAACAGGTTAAATTTATTAACAAAATATAGCGACGACGTTGCTAGGCAACGTAGTGTGAGCGGTTGTTTATGATTCTATTTACCACTTGTCAATCATACTCAATTTCAAAGACATTCAATTTATTTGTCTTTTCGTTAATTCTAAGGAGTTTTGCTTCTGTACGTTATTATTATTTATTAAACTTATGGTAATACCTTGCTTAAATTAAAAATCTAACTTTTATACGGAACCTTTTCTAAAAATGACATAAGGCTGTGCACACAATATGAAACTAGAAAACCAGTCGTGACGTCAGTTATTAATAATATTTAAACATAGGTACAGTAGTATGTACATACTTAACCCCGTAATCATAAAATAGTTTTTATATTAGTAATTTTCGAAAACTTTTATGAATACGAGATTAAATTTCAATTTATTCACCAGTATACGCTATATTTCCCACGCGATAGTATATATAAAATTGATTTAACTTTAGAGCAAATGTAAGTTTTCCTTGCTTATAGATCTGATTCATTAAGGAGCGACCTCATCTGTTCGCGAGCAATAGCAACCTCATACTCATTAACGAATGCTGAGGACCCGGTGAGGACGGTCCTTTAGAAAAATGTACCAAAATAACTGTAAGACTTAGGCCAGTCTCACACGCTTATCTGGTAGATATCTATACAGGCCGTTTCATTCTGTTCATTTCGAAAGAAAGATACTTCATTGTCAGTTATCTGTCAGATATCCGGAACCTATAGGTAACATATGAGACAGGCCGTAAGAAAGCTAAAATCATAAGCAACCCTATTAACAATGATTATTTTCACATGTTTAGTAAATATATTTCAATCGATATACTTTTCAAAATTTCTTATATGTGTCACAATATTGTTTTGTTTCTTAATTTCGATTGGATACTTTTTGCAATAGACTATAGACACACTTATAAAGCACTTAAAAAGTGTATATTATTAAAACAAAACTTGTCACAGATAAACATAATAAAACATACGAAAGTACAATGCGATTTAAATGACAACAGTACTGTCAAGCCGCCATTTTTTCTCTCTATCCTTTACTGCCCACACGACTTAGATAAAGACAGCGAGATGAAATGGCGGCTTGACAGTACTATTTTTATTTAAATCGCATTGTATATGTAAATATTATATTGTAGATAGAATAGGATACCTGTACCTAAAGAATATACAAAATAACGAGCTTACGTTTATTTTGATATTATAGATGATAACTGCTTATAATTATTTTAATTATTGCATTCATTATCTTTTTTTTTATTATTGAAATTCGGTTGTGTTATATTTAATGGATAAAAACGTTATGCGAAAAGTTTGTCAAATCACGTTACATTAATGTCAAATTGTAATTAAAAAAATGTTTAGGCTGACCTCTATTACTTTTTATCCAACTAGCGATTTATAAAGCGTTTATATGACTATTCGGTTGTATAAAGAATCAAATCGCGTAGCATGTTTTGGAATGTTATAGAAACCTAACAGTTTTTTTATTGTCTATGCCTTTTGTTTTTCGATTAAAATTGGCATCTTATCCAGCTTTAACTTTTTAGGCTTAAAAGTATTTTCGAAGAGTATGCATATCTTTGTCTCGTTGTCTATGGCCTCATAGATAATAAAGACAAACAATCTGTTTCTATCTATTCAATTAAATGTTTTTGGTGTTTACGTGTTCCTGCTACTTCTATGAATATATAGTTTTGTATATTACATCTACTACAATGTATTTTTCTACATAGATTAGATTTGGAATGTTGGAGTACATATTTTCTCATAATATTTCATATCAAGGGTATATTATACCTAATAGTAACTAGGCTCCTACTAATTTATATTGTTGTAAATAATTTCAAAATTGTAATTTACTTTAAACCTAAAAATACACATTATATACCCAGTACAATGCAGTTCACAAATTATTGAGCAATATAAGTTAGTAATGTATAGTCTGTGATTGTTAATAACATAAGTATAGTAAGTAGGCTTTAACAATGCCGCTTTTTAGATATAAGCAAGTTATAAGTTTAAAGTAATCTCGTGTTAGAGTCAATTGAAAAGAGACTTAAAATCAATACACATTTTATAGAATTATTATTGTTTTAATAAATGTTCTTGTAAAGCTTAGTGAGTTTTTCTGAGATAATTAAAAAAAATGTGTCTTCTTATTATCTTTGGAAACATAATTACTTACTACAGTGTGGTTTTGTAACATACAAGTCTTTAAACTCAATATTTTTCAAATCGACCATCCCTTTATTCAGAACTACTCGGTTGTGGTCCCGATCGGGTAGACAAACCGATTGAGTAGTCTAGAGAATAGGATGGCTCCTATTTTCTCTTTTTAGACTCTTTTCTGATCGGAATGGCAAACGAATTGGTCTGAATAAGGGGGATTGTCAGTGTTATGGATGTATTATCAAAACAATTATAGCTACGTGTTAAAAATACACTTTTTCTACTATGTGGACCTACCTATATACTGTAGTTTTAGTTAAATACCCAGCAATATTCTTACAAACTTTAAAAAAAAATGTGTAAATTATTATAAGCTACTCGAAACTTATATCAAAATTGTACTTAAATTAAACGTGGTTTTAAAATGACGCTATTCATTTGAAGAATTTAGCTTCAGCCTTGCGTCTTTCTAATTATTTTATAGTCTGCATTAAATGTACAGAACTAAAATACACTTTCATAATAATAAAGGTGCTTTTTAGTGATGGATGCTGAGACCGACAGCTTCTGAAGTTAATTAAGTATTACTACTATAGGGTATCGTTTAACTAAGACGACCTGCGTAGAATTTGTAGATCATCCCATATACCACTCTCGCAATTTGCAGTCATCGTCTCAGTTAATCGGTATACCTATAAAAATTGTGTTTTCTTTGCTGTATTTATTGAAAAATTTGGTGTATAATGGTGCTAAACGCCTAATTAGAAAATGTCAATCACCTAGTCTTTAGCATTGTAATAACTTTTGTATAGAATGTGTATAAATATGCCGTATTAGTCAGGTATTTATGCCGTAAACGAGAGTATTTTGTTATAAATGATAAAGAAATATCTTTGAACCGCTTCCCTATTCTTTGCCAGTAATTCGATTATGCAACTGTTACATTTTATCTATGGAAATGTTACAATGAATAAATAGTTTCAGTTGCAATCAAGCTCTGTTTGCAATTGCAACTGTCAGAGAATAAATGATTTATCACAAAACTGCCATATTGAACAACAAAAACCTGCCGAGTTCGCAGTATATTTTTTGTGTTAACTGACCAAAGCGATGACGTAATTTGAGAGTTACTAAGGAAACATTATTTTCTGTAAATGTACAGCTATATAATTATATTGAGTAGGTATAAACACATAAGTACGCTACGGGCATATATAAACCAATGGTCACGCACGTCACGTTTGTATCACCGACTAATCTATAATATATCAATATATTTCGGTTGTTACTGTTGTTGCCGAATCTGAAAGTATTTCTAAACCATTGGCTACCGAATTATTTTACTTATCATTATAAGTTTGTTTTGGTCTTAGTTTATATTTTTATAGAAATATTTTGTTAAAACTCGAATTTGTTAGGTATTTAATAAATTGACAGTCTGTGTATTCTTGTGTTTAATTAGTAAACCCGTCGACATATTTTACACACTAAAAATTTATACAACCCTGTACAACATTTCATATAAATAGATAATAAGCTATCTCTCTATTATTTACTCTGTGGATAAAACGAAAGTACAAACCAATATTTAAGACCTTATTCAAACTAATTCTAAATAAAAAAAAACGAGTCAGACACATAACCCTCCTTTTTTGGCTTCTCCGCAGTCGGGTAGATAATGGTACCAGCATGATGCCAGCAAGTTAAATATGAGATCGTGCGTGCACGCATACCAACTCACCGTTACCGTAACTATAATTACAATATCCGTACAATGCTAATCCCAATATTAACGTAAACAATGGTGTTTAACAATGCTACAGAAAGTGGCATACTCTCTCTGCTCAAATTATTATCTATTTACGTTTGGAAACGGCTTCGACTGTAAGTCGTTCAGCTAAAATGATCGAGAGACGGTACTAATAGTAGAGTAGGTAGTGTACCTATACTGTTATGGATGCAACAAAAGTGAAATGCGATTGTTGTCATCCTGAAATTGCAATTATATAGATAATAGGCTTGCTTTGCGCTCCACGGTTTTAACCGGGACCCCCTTTTTAGCCCCTTAGGGGTTGACTTTTGAAAAACCGGCCTGTATGTCCTTAAATATTCTGGGACACTATTAGGTCAGTGAGTGAGTCAGGACTTTTCTATATATATAGGATTGATATAAGTACAGTTTACGAGTTTCTTGCCGGTTCTTCTCAGTTGAAGGTGACTCCGAACCGGTGGTAACTTCAGTAGCTTCGACGTTCATAGGTGCCCTTTTAGGGCCTAAACTGAATAAATGACTTTGACTTTGATTGACATTATGACCACGAGTTATACCAAGGCAAGGTAAATAGAAGCTGTTCGCAATATACTATTTTGATAAATTAGATAATACATACCTATAGGTAAGTACCTAATTGACCGTGCTGTCGTTAAAATACAATAAAATGAAACAGCGTATCATTTCACAAGTGGCAGCGTGCAGAATCTGTCATTGTCACTTGCCTTGCACCACACCAAAACGACAAATTGTTGCGAAGAGGTGAAGTGCAAACGAAAGTGTTGTGCAAAATTACATAAAAAGCTATCACCGAGCCGATACGCTGTGTAAACATAGATATTGAGACATTTTCTTATCGGCTGGTCCAGTACCCACCTACCCGTCAGGCCATAGATCTTCCAGTAAAATAAAATAAATGTTTTAATTTTTTAAAGGTGATCGCAAATAATCAGCATTGTACGCGCCGCATTTTGTGTGTGTATGCTGTTTGTGAAAAGGTATATAGGTGTATAGGTATCTATTAATATCAAAGATATAAAAGAAAAAAAAAACTGCCTAAATAAATTATAATAATTGCATAAGTTGATAAAAAAATGCTATGCAATAGCTTTACCGCGGCAGTCCCCGAGTGCCACACGTATTTTTTTTAATGTAAGGTCAATAACCTTTACCAAACGTGTTTATTTTTTTATCTCCTAAAATAAAATCAATAATGCCTTTTTGTGTACCTATAACAGGCCAAAATTTCAGTCCATAATCTCAAATGATTCAGGATTTATGGCATTTCTAAGTTTTTTTCTGAATTCTATGGAAATAGGGTTGTCAATATGAGATCAAAAGAATAATATTATTTTATTTTTGACTTAACTTAGTGAGCAAAGATTTTAATTTAGAAATTGTTAAAGGTTTGTAAAAGGTCCGAAACATCTGTAACATCAAAATCAAATTAACAAAAGAACTATTTAAAAAGTTAAAAATTTGTTGGTTCTGTGAGTTTCAAAAAGTCCGGTCTTTTGTTGGAATTAGTGACCGCTTTTATTTACCTGCACGGTTTTCTAGTGTTAAACTCGTCGTATCTGAAAACTCAACAGCACAACGAAACAGGTCAAAGATTGTAGTTTTTCTATAAATTATGCATAACACATGAAAAAGTTATAGAAAATCGATCGATCCGATCATACCTCCAGAATTTGTTTGTGCACAGTGACTGACATGTAGTACCAGTTATACTTTTCTACATATTTTTCAGTCACTGAAGAATAAAACACTCGAAATTTTGCAACATCTATCGGCAAACTACTCGAGTGAGCCACAAAAATTGTGTGGAACCAAATGATTTTGCCACTGCGACTGAACATTTTTTTATTATTTTTATTTATTATTATAATTAAAAATTTACATAACAAATAAATCTAATAATCTAAAAAACCACGGAGGTTTGACTTGAAAATTATAAATTTCAAGTTGCGTTGCACAGAGTTTTTCTAATGAACATAGTTGCGGAAAGCAAACAGAATCCGGCATTTGCCACTCACTGACAAACATGAGGGTTGGCGCCCTCATGCACTTCTCGCATTAAGCCCCCAGGTCGAAGCCCGGCAGGATATCCCCCAGCAGAACGGGTCAGCTCCTGCTAAGGCAAAGCAGCGCCATGGATCTTTGCCGGGTTCATGACGCCCCACCCCCGCTTCTTTAGATATCATAGAAATATAATATAGGTAGAACGCGCGTTACCAAGTGAGAACCGACGAGAGTATTTTTAACCAACTTCAAATAAAAGGTTGTCAATTCAACATATTATTGACCTAACCTCAAGAAAACCATAAAACCGCTATATCTCGTAAAGGAAGCGAGATAGAGCAAAAATAACACTTTTTTAGGGTTTCCTAAAGGGGTTTCTCTTACTCATGAGACATCGATTGAGAGTCTCGGAAACCTGAAAACATAACCAAAATTTTTTGATTTTTTGGGACATTATTCCTGATTGAATCAAAAATCTTCGTAAAACGTATTCAAGTAACTTTTATACATCAAGTATTATATTGGTCTTAAAAATATTTGTTGAATGCGGTACTCTAAGAAGAATTCAAAGTAGAGAGGCATTGAGGATTAGATAGAGAGGATTTCATAATGCGGTTACAAAATTATCCCATATGCGCGCATGTTAACTCTGTTGGGGGTATGTTATCAGGAAGCGGTTAAACAGGCACAGTTACCTCATAATGTTTAAAAATGTGTATTTTTGTTTTTGCATATTTTTTTTTTCATAATTACATGCGGTTGGCATGTTTCCCAGAACTTACTTAATAGGTTGGCGCAACATATTATTATATAGCGGTTATCGATAAGTCCTTCCCTATCCGTCACATGTTTATCAATATAAGTATCTATAGCTCATCCTGCCTACGATAGTACTGGGTGAACTCTATTATATTTATACTTTAAGGTGCTTATTAAAACAACAAAATAATGCTGACATAACCGTTCTGCTGCAGCGTTAATGCTGTTCCATGAAGAATCAGTTAAAAATAAACTGGTATTTAGTATTTACTGAATACTACTGAAGGAGAAAGTGACAACCCTAACTGGAATGTTTAAAAAATATATAACGGAAATCATGCGTTTTTCAGTACCGTTTTTTATAGGTGTTAATATATAGTATACTGAACTGTTTTGTATACAAATAAATCGCTACTATTGTATGATTATCAAAATTTGAGAAAAAATATTATATCGTCGTCTAGGATAGTGATTTTCAACTTTTATTAATTAATAATAGTACTTTAAGATTATCTCAATTAAACGTATAATTAGATAATTAAAAAAAATATATGTAAACTGAGAAATTACGTTTTTCAGGTTTCTATAGATTTTTCTCGAGTTCTTAAATATCTCCAATACTATACTAGCTAAAATTGTGTGAGTTTCACTCTTATCCATAATTTGATAAAATTGATCAAATGCAAACATAAAACTAAGATGGCTAAAACTGAGTCAAAATCCCACACTGTGCGTGGTAAGCACACAAATCCTAGGAGGAACTGGCTTTCAAGATACTGCCGGAACGCACCGGTAGGAGTTTGGCGGCAGATTTTCAACTTGAGGGTGGTACCTACTGCAAAGTACCCTACCACTGTGCTATGGTTTCCTCACGACGTCTACCTTAACCGAAAGCTCAAGCTCATAGTAGGATTCGAACCCACAACCTTTGTCACGGCATTCGACAACACTGATGACTGTATTATCGATACTACGTTCTCCCCCTCTCTACCAATTAACTATTGCCATTTATTATGTTGGTGTAATTATTAGTTTATCTACCTAGTTAAATTAATTTTACATCCTACGTGTCCATGACACAGCTAAGCCCAGCCTCAGCACAACTTTGACCTCTAATTACCCACGGTGTCACAGCGAAGGTATCTAAGCTATTACTAATTACATTAAATTGTCTACAATACTTTCCCTTTATTATGAGCGAAGACTTTCCACGAACGATGATTCCTTATTTTGTGAATATTATAGTATAGGGATGTGAGAGAAGATAGTTTCTGGGTTATGCCTTCATGATAATGTTGTCTATCTACAATCTACGTAAGTATATCTTCTCTTTATACAAGACAGGCCTTGAGGAATTTTAATTTAATCATCATTTTGTTAAGTACTACCTACCTACCAAAGTTTTGTAATAATCTACCTGCTCAATAATATCCGAAAGTGAAACTGAAATAACTACTTTTACTAAATACGAAATTCTACGCTTAATTACAGAAGTGTTTTTTTGTTAACATCCCTGACCACCTTGGTGTCTAACGCCAAGACTTTCAGGTTTGTCGAGTTACTTTCACGAGACCTAAGCTACCGATACAGTAGGAAATCTAGATGTAGGTGAAACATGCCTAATCGGGATTAAGTTACAAACGCAGGCCAGACACGAGTCTGTTATTACGAAAGGAAGTCGGTAAGATTGAGTGTTAGAAGCAAAAAAATATTACGAATTATAAATGAGATACTATTGATTGACGTCCGGTGTACTATGGTCTCGCAGACTACCAAGATTTTGGCAAAGAAATTCAAACACATACAAAATATATAGCTATATAGTAGGTAGGTAAGCTCATTGAGGCTTCGGGAGACCGACGGGCTGGGAGCTTTTTCCGCCAACGCATAAGCTTGGCCATCCAAAAAGGGAATGCTGCCAGCCTGTTGGGAACCTTGCCTATCGAGCAGCGAGGGCTTTGAGGATGTTTTCTATATATCATAGTTTGTATTTTATATATTGTTGGTAGGTCAAGTACATAATAGAAAATCTATCATTCCTTTATAAATTTGTAAGCTCAGTAGAGCTTTCCTAAATGGTTGTCGGATTTCTAAAGATAGGTAGTTATAAGTCTACGTAGTTTACATAAGCGTAGGCAGATATAATCGATAAAAAAATATCAATTTCATAGGCTTTGCATTGGTTAATTGCAACGATTATTGTTGTTACATAAGAATCGTCATCAGTCAAGTGATTATAGAAACATGATGATCATCCGACAAAAAAATGCTAAAGCTAACTTTCAATTGTTGATTTTTAAATAAAATATTATATAAATACCTAAATGGGTAAAGAGATTTTTAGTAGGTACATACGTAGGTAGATTTTATTTTACAAGATACTATCTACTGTTTGTTTCACCAAAAGCAGAGAATACAAAATATTAGATTAATATATGGCTTTTTGGACCTAAAAGCACCCGCACGAAAATTCACGTCACATCATTATTAATAAGTAATACAACTAATCATTATAATAAAATTAATTAATTAACTGAATGTAAAGAATTGCGTCTACGCCGAGAAATGTTCCAGAGATAGAATGCTGGCCTTTATCTTCTTCTTTTTCTTTTGATAAAGGATGATAGAATGAACTAGTAAGAGGCACGAAAGTGCGAAAAGCATAAATGATGGAACTGGAATGGAAGTGAATATTCGAAGAAAATTGGCTTTGACGATTTAAGTCAGAGGTGACACATTTTCGTGCGCCTTTATGTATGGCTAGAGCGCATCTAACGATTTAAACTCTGGATTCCAGTGTTAATTTTCTAGGATCTTTCTTCTTATAATTATAATTACTTACCTACCCACATAGCCCGATAGCGTAGGTGTTTCCTTAAAAAATAAACAGTATTGAAAATGTCACAGTGTCTTACAAGGTCGCCCGGACATTTTGTGTCAGTGTTATTAACTTGTCTGGTTATTCGTAGATATCTGTGCCTATGTAAATCATTTGAGATAAATACCTGTTCAAATAATTATGTGATAGTAAACCTACGCCTTATCCGGGACCTGTTATCTAGGTCACCCACCTTGGTTGACTACCTACCTAATAAACCTGACTTAACAGGTTTTCATCTCCTATTTAACGTTAGATCCCTCGATCTAACGTTTCGGGATAAAAGTTATATGTTGGAGTCCAAATAATCTATCTGTGTGCTAAATTACATCGAAATCTGTTCAGCAATTACTGCATAATTGAGTAACGAATATCCTGTGTGAATATTCGAGTCTTAACTAACTTTCGCTTTTATTTATTACTAGCTGTCCCTCGCGGTTTTGCCCGCGTTACCGAGATAAAAAAAGAGTATTTTTCCCGCCGTGCCATAGGCTACCTACTAGCCAAATTCCATCTCGATTGATTGTGCGTTGAGGCGTTAAGAAATAACGAACACGTAATATGGTTAATATTAATTTTATTAACTTTTATATTCTAATAGGTATGTACCTAGTATTTTGATAATAGCTAGCGAAGTTAAATTGAATCCGCATAGGTACTATGCTCCGTCCGCATACAGATTATACAAAAACCAGTTGACACATGATTCATATTACCTATTTACAACTTGCAGTTTTAAATACCAAAAATATGTCAATATATGCATAAAACGCAATATAAGTAATTTTATGCATCATTTATGCAAGCAAACTAATGCTTGTGGCATCGCTAATGTGAACATTCAGTTCATTAGAATGTAAGAAGTCAAATAATCAATCTATTTATAATGCCACGTAGGAATTCAATTATGTAGATACTACATGAAAGGTAGCTGATGATGTTAAAAAAAAATATATGCTTAAGGCCCACATTAGAAACTGTGCCAAAAGCATCAAAATTTTCTTGGTTCTCCAAGACTCTTAAAATAATTTTACCATCGAGCTATACCTTTTTCACTAGTTAGGCACCCGCGGCCGACGTCGTCGAAGAGGCTGTCTGGCTACCACCCTCAAGTTGAAAATCTGTCGCCAGTGTGTGTGTAGCGATTAGGTGAGTGAGTCACTACTTGATGGAGATGATGTAAATGATAGATCATTTTAGAAATAATACATCGTTCTACAATCCAATATCTAGAATGTGCCGATTGTACAACGTTGTCTGTGAGTGTCACAATGATACCGATATTTTTGGTTCAAAAAATAATGTTTTTAGGACTTATTTTAGGGGGCTTAATTGTCTTAATTGTTTTGCTAATTGATTATGTGATGTTTTGTTTAAGTCAGTGTGCGTGTTGCAGCGTGTTGTTGTCTTACTTAGTTATTATCGTTTTCGTCCTGTGATTAGTTTGAATTATTTCACAAGTACGTTTCTACGGATCGTACTTGTGATAATCACGGATGTGATAGTAATCATAGTTATCAATTACGTACATGTGGTCTATTTTACTACTGAAAGAAGTCACTCCCAAATGTTATTGTGCCATCATCAAACCGTATACTGACACATGCATCCTCCAGGGTCCCTATTCAATTAGATAAATAAATATAGGCAGTGTGAATACGATGTTAATAATATTCTTGGAAATAAAGTTTAATATAGATATTGGGTTTTTGCTAACCACCGAAAGGTTATTGAAGATCGATAACAATAGGTGCTGGGAGCTGAATCCTTGTTCTAAATATCCTATTGCAGTTCTGAGAAACTTCAGAAAAGGTTAGACATCGTAATTATAATATAGATTTTTTTTAAAAGATAAAATAACGTTGTATTTCCAAGCAATGCAAAAGCCTTCCACGTGCTCATCGTTATGGAGCTCCTACCCTTACCTCATCCAGTAAGGACCCTTAAATAAATAAATTAAAGTTAACCTTAATTTCAAATAAATTAGTTATCAAAGTCATTTATTCAGTTTAGGGTATAGGAGGGCACATATCGCGTCAAAGCTACAGGTAAATCCAGCCAAATTTGTTCCTGCTAGTTTTCTAACATGTTTTTATCATCAGCACCAAAACTCTCGATATGTGAACAAGGAAATGGTTCCTAAGTTCAAAAGTCAGAAAGGATTAAGGACATGACATATGGTAAGCGAGAACAGTTGGTTTGAGACTGAATCTTGTTATTTTTTTTGTTACCATATCACAAAGGGTGCAATAGGCCTTTGTTTACAGGCAGCGTTATGGTAGCCGTAAAAAAGTGGATCATGTTTGACCGGGCGCGGGCGCAAGTAGAAAGTGAAACTGCTTTGTCGAAAGGTTGCTATAAAAATTGTAGCAACGTGTACAGCGAGTTCAGTCGAGACTCGAGGCGAGAATACGCCGCTGCCACCACACCACTCAAAATGGTCAGTTCCATTGTTATTTTCTCTTTCGTTTCGTGTTTGTTTTTTTAATTAGACATTTGTCACGTTTGTGATGTAATAGTCGATTAATCGTAACGTAAGTAATCTATTTTTATTTTATTTTTGGTATAAAAAAAATATGCTTAAAATATTAGTGCTTTCTGATATTTTAATTGTTATCTGTGATCATGTAATTTGATAGCCAATATTGCATGCTAATTACTAATTTAACTTAATAATTAACAGAGCATGTTATGACCGAAATATGCAAGGCCAGCGCTTGTTATAATTTTTAATAGCACGATTACAAAATTTGATAATGCAACATCTATGTAGGTACTCAAGTAAATGTAACATTTTCATTGTTGTACCTAAGTACTTTATTCCCATTGATCGATATCTTTATGTTGGAGCAATTGTTGCTCAACATTGGTTCTCAGATCACTAAAATATATCCTTGAGTCTAATCTTTTATCTTTTCATGCAATAAGAATATTTTAAACTTTGTTATAAGTAGTTTATTATAGTGTTAACCAGAGTCAATCAAATATAGGTACTTACGTTTAGAACTATTCGTTTTTTTTTAGATTATAATTTTACATATATAGCTAACAAAAACGAATTCATTCAAAATAGAAGTTAATTCATTCAATGTCTCTCGTCTTTGTTTTTAGTAAATTTAGTTTTGAAATCAGAATTTGTTAAAATCAAAATTATTCTGCTGCATCGTAAATAAATATTTTCAAGGTAATATTCATAAATTTTCGAAGGATGGAAAATCTGGTTCATGTAAAAAGGAAACGATCGATATTTCCTATCAATCGATACGTAGGTAATAGAAATCAGAATGACCTAGGTATTATTAATTATAACAAAAAAAATAACATAACCAAGCCTAATTATATTCGTTATTCGACAATTCTCCGATTTCTCGCAGTTCTTTGATTCTTTTCACAATTTATATTTGCGGGTGTAACTTGAATTCTTCTAATTTGGCTAAATATTAGAATGATAATGTTTTAGGTATCAAGCAAGCATGGACGAACTAAAGTAACTACAAATCAGGACATTTAAAATATATTTCCTCGACTTTTTTGTGCGAGTAGCTTAACATTTTTCTGTACTTTTTGCAGACTTTAAGTTCTTATATCCAACATCACCTACTATATACTAAATATTAGATACCTACGTATTTGAAGGTTCTTACAAAACAGCAAAAAGTTGTCGGCCGCTTTGACTACGACCTTGATTAGTGACAACAGAGACCCTGCCTCGTGGAGTCGCGGTCCAATTGAAATACTTTATTTGTATACTATTTAATTTTGTCGTAACTGGCATTGGAACCTTTCACCCACGGAACTGCCCGAAGGCGAGCTAGCCGCAACGGGCGCGGTGTACAGTCATGCGGAACAAACATTTAGTTACTTTTATACCTACTATTGACATATTGATAAGGACCTATTTATGATTGAATAAAATTTCAACTGTGCGGGATTAGTTACCCCTATTTTATAGGCACTACTAACTTTCATTCGATGCCAAGGGCGCAAAATTTTTTTGCTATAGCTATGAAAGTACTTCCTAAGGGCCGGTTCAATTAGAACGAATACCTGCTCGCGAATTTATTATATTTAAATAGAGTTGTAGATAAATAATAGTAGATATACAAAATATAGTAAAAAACCAAAGGAGCATAGGTACTCCTCGTGGCAACTCTATTTGACTATGATAAAAACGAACATAGAGCTTGCATGAATATAGTACTACCACCATATCTAATTCCGCCGTGAAATAGTAGTGCACTTGTATTACTGTGGTTCCGTTAGGAGGGTATGGGAGCCGGTGAAATTACAGACACAGGAGACTTAACAACTTCATGTCTCAAGATTGGCAACGCGTGAGTGATACACCTGGCAAAGAAAATATAATATTGTTTTTTCTTTGCCCGTGGTGTTATGAGCGTCTATTGGCTACGGTAACGCTTACCATCAGTTGGGCCGTAAGCTTGTTTGCCACCTAGGTAGTATAAAAAAAACAGGTCTGAACCGACCATTAGACTGACGAGCTTTTGAATTATTGTATTGACATAAAGTAACATAAAATCCTAAATCTTTCTTTATGAGAATCAAGAAAGGAGAGCGATTACCTATCTACAATTAGTTACTGTCTACAATTCAAGCCTACAATTACCGCTACCGAAAAAAAGAAAACGTCAAAAAACACTGTATCAAACAAGGTTTATTACTTTATCGCGTTCAATTTAAACTAAATCGGTTGCATAATGGCAACACTTAACCATGAAATCGCACTTACTCCACTTTCTAAAACAGCGGATACTCGTAACTGGTTATCGTTATATTTCCAAAATAAAACATCAATATAACAGTGTGGTGACAGATCGCACGTGAGATTTATTACGTAAAATACTTACTTAAAATTTCGCTCTTAGGTACGAACACGCTTTGAAAGTAAATCGTGAATGTGTACTAAGAGGTAATGCCGCTTTGAATAAATCACTTTTATTATTACGACATGGTAGTAAAACGCAGCCATTTAATTTAGTAAGTCATGTGTACCTATTGCACTTTGCTACATTTAAAAAAACTAGGAATTACAAATCAAGATGTTAAAAGTCTCAAAACTAACAAACTTCTAATAAAATTATGGTAATATATTTTAATTAAAAACCTACCAAATATTTAACCTAATTGCGAAGGTCGGTAGTAGGTTCCCACTCCCACAATAATAAAACTACCCACATGAAAACTATCAACGTGTTGGGAAAGGTAGAAATCAAAAGGGTTGCGTAGGCGTCGGTTTCTAATGCCCTATACCCACGTTCCCCGGCACCTATTGACCTTTATCTGATTGTTTATTTACCATTCATATCACCCACACTCATAATAAACCAATTCGATTAACTAATAACAAATCATTAAACTAGCGGCAAGCTACAAGTGCCAAAAAGAAACATAACGAGACAGTAGAGATAACCTCATGTATTTTTTTAGGGAGAGCCTGTAACTTAACTACTCCTAAAAAAACATTGTCTCAATATAAAAAGCTCTCACTACTAAAATATAAAACAATGAACTTCTCCGCGGTCCAGTGCGTGTCGCCACTTATGCAACAGCGGGCGTGAGCTCCAATTACTTCTGTTGCGCAAGCGCACTGTACAGTACACTCCCCCCAACTAACATAAACCCACGTCCACTGATTGCACTAATAAATACTGTCATTCTTGAAGCAACTTACAAACTTACGGTACCTAGTTTAAGTTAAAGTAAATTACTTTACGTTCCTGGTAACGACTTAGGTATGATAGTAAATTATGCCATTACCTAGAACATGGTAAGACAGATATGCCATTTAGAAACGATTTACTTTTATTTGGATTTATTGGTATTTATAAGTTTGTAAACGCAGGCATTTTCAAACGCATTTGTGTCAATGAACCACGTTTTAATGCGGGCTTTATCTGTTACATCATCAACAGTATTCAACACCAGTTTAACTAGTTAGTTACTATCCACTCCATTATGTTCAATCACACTTATTTTTCCAATTTTTTTACAGCACCTGTTAATCCTCCTGGCCCTGGCGGCTGCAACAACAGCCATGCCATCATACATCGCGGTGCCAGCCGATCAGATCGCATTCGTAGATTTAAGCGCACTGCGCGTACGTCGTGTGCCGAGACAGACTCTATCACCGCCACCTCAACTACCCCACGCGCTGTATAGCGAGGATTATCAGCCAATACCATTGCAGCAGTATCAGCAGCAACGTAAGTTTCTAAATCTTCTTTTGTTTATTCTACAGCTGAATATACCCCTTATCAATATTCTGTCTTTATATTCAAGTTAGGCGCATTAACTATCTGTCTAGCTCATGTTTTTTTTACCTCAGGTAGACACTGCTGCCCATTTCACAGTGTATTTATATTGTCTTCGACACCACGAGGCCCTTTAAATACTATATTTGGTCCTCTTTCTGAGCTAGGTATCAGAATATTCAAAAGTTTTGTTGCGCGTTTCATATTAATATTTTCATTTCATATAACTTTTAATTTAATCATGATTATTAGCTACACTGCATTGTTAATTGTATTGTTGAGAAGAAAATTTTAGAATACTTAACATAATAAATATAGTATTCGTGTATCAAGTAAAAGATACAACAAATAGTAAAACAGAAAAAGTAAAACGGTAAATAATGAACTGTAAAACAGAAACAATGACAAAATCGCGTAACTAATAGCCAAAACCAACCTATAATAGTCGAACGGTTCATCGTGTCTCGCCAAGACGACATGAATCAGTAACGTCAAATCTTACGGACATCAATCATGATTTACTCTGAGCCTGTCACTTTCACTACATAACAAAGGATTAACAGGCTTTCTATGTATCCGTAACGGGCCACGGCATGTTTTACATTGAATAGCCGGCCGTAGATCCGTTCACTGCATATTGATAAACTAAAGTGATAGAAGTAACAGTCGCTTTCTTCCATTGTTCTCATAACTTGCTTTACGCAACGTTTTAGTCAAAATAAATATGTACTGTTTAACAATTTACGCAAAGGTTGCGAATTTAGTTCCGCTGTTGTAACATTGGTAAGTTTTATCGATGGGACGTGATGCAGCTGTTAAAGCAGTTTTTCACAATCGCTAGAATTTCGTCATAATTGTAACTTACGACGTAATTGTTACAAAAACCCCATGCTCAGAATATACAAGCAGCTCTTGGTTACTTTCTATCAACATTTATCTATAAGATAACATAAATATACTTTATTTGTACACATGACAAAATAAGAAAACGAAGTAGAAGTAGCTAGTAGCGAATACGTATAGAAGAAGTAATAACAAAACAGGCGGTCTTATCGCTAATGCGATTTCTTCCAGACAACCTTTGGGTTACAGGAAAAACGAAAGATAAACTATTAGTAGGTATGTACCTAGGAAGGTACTTTTTATAATATAAATAAATAAGTTACGTTATATACATAAATATGTACCTTTAATAATTTCCGAAAAGGTTGAAATTTAAAAATATAAACTAATGAATGTAAATCATATCAACGATATCCATAATTAATTTGCATCACACATAAATCATGACAGGATATTTGACAACGTTATTAATCGAAGTGTCAACGATTACGATTTATTATAATCGAGCCGACATAATATCCGTTCGTTATACATCAATGGATCCATAAATCATGGTGTAGGACTATGTTGACCCGGTATGTGACATGTTGCAACAAACGTCTCGATACATTGCGTCGATAATCGGAACGGACTTGCTTAATCAAATGTTTTTATCGATAATTAGTGACAGAGATGTTTGCAATAATATAGGCATGTAAAAAACTTGTGTTTCCTTACACAGCTATTGACCTCACCCCACCACCGGTTCAAGAACAACCAGCCAGACTAGTAAGACTGCAGCAGCAGCCACAAGATGCTTCAGGAGCAGCAACCTTAGGAGCTGGAACGCAACTAGCAGAAAGACCTCCTGACTTTGGAGAATACGTGGATTTCGGCGCCCACACCGGCGACCAGGGAGCTTTCGGTTGGTATGCAGACTACCCTGTCAATAACCATGACGACTCCGGTTACAGAAAGTAATACAACAAACCGTATTTATAATTTTGTCGGTTTATAATCGGAGCGTATGTTGCACTTGCCAAGTAGCACATTTAAAATGTTACCAAAGACAGTATTCTTTCCTATTGATATATTAGTTTCTTAGGTTTTAAAGCCGAATTACCGCACATTTGTTTTAGACGGTGAATTCCGCGTTATGCACGTTATTAATGAAATCGTAGTTCCTTTTTTAGATTGTAAGATTTTATAAAGTACACTGTGATACGTACTGTGGTAGTTCGAAGAGAAAGGTCTCTTTAATTTTTTACCTCACTAGCTTCATATTTGCTTTCTTCAATCACGCTGCTAAAGAATTCTTCACAATGCTTTCTATATTATTTTCTTATATCTTGACATTAGTAGATCATTTAATTCATCCTTCTATTGAAAAGTACAATATATGTATTTCTCACTATTATTATTCTGTACTCTATATCGCTTCTACTTTCTTTTCTTTTCATCTGTAATTCTTTTCTTATTTTTACTTTACATTGTTCTCATACTCTTTCTCTTATAATTTATTTTGTTATGTTTAAAAATATACTTCACATATTCAAGTCATCTTCGTTTCATTTCACATTACTAAACCATCATTATACTTACTTCTACTTTAAACGCTTTTACACTATCACTATAAGCTTTTTATTTGTCTTGTGCCCACATTTATTTGCCTTCACTTTTACCTTATAAGTAGGTACTTCATACACTTTAGTCTATATTTGAATCTTACTTCTTCTTTATAACTCTAGATACTTCATTCAACTTTGATCTATATTTAATATATTTTTTTCTTCACGTCAAGGAACCTGAGTATTTATTATCATCCGTTTATTTCTTACTTGGATTATATTAACGCAATTCTTATACTTTTTTCTTATACCTCACTGTTTTACCTTTTAAAAACTATAATCCCACCTTTTATTTATAAAACGACTTAAAGTAGGTATACATTTTTCCATTCTATTCATTATCATTATAAAATACTATTACTCTCACTATTACTACTCGTATATTCTCTGTTTCCTTGTTCAAATACGTTTTACTCGTTTTCTTACATCACTTCGACTTTATCTTTTCATTTATCTCTATTAGATATCTATTTCATTTCCAACTTATTTTTCCTTCTTTCTACCATTTCAGATGACTTTTTTATATAAAATCTCCTTTTCAGTCTTGTGTTATTTTACTTTGAATCAATAAATTTTCTCTAATGTATTTCTTTATTATCTTTACTCCTTTAATCTTCACAATTTTATTTCTTTATGAAAACTATGTTCTTATCTTACATCTCTATTATCTTTATATGATTGAGTTTAGGTATGTTCATTCGATTGAATTTTTAGTTTGCATTTACTTTATTAAATTTTTATTTATTACCTTTTTATTAACTGCACCACCACTCAATGAACGGAAATATAACTATTGTCTTCTCCTCGCTCGTCTTTCTTTTTCCACATCAATCTTATTCTCTCAAGCACATATCTTTCAGCTTTCTACTTTTCAATAATACATTTTTATCTGTTTCTTGCAAAAAGTAAGTAATCATTTATGATGTCATCTTATCTCATCTTATCTTACTCTACATATTCTGAACTATCTTCCCAAAATTGCATTTTTTTACCTTCTACGATCTCAGGTATCAAAACATATTTTCTTTTATCATATACATATTTGATCTATTTCTTTATACCTTATTTTCACAGCTCTATTCTACTTTCAATACAACAAATCTTTTCTTAAATAATTTCAAACTTCACTTTACTGTCTAATAATTTGTTCTCTTCTCTATCGCTGTAGGTACACATTTTTCAAGTCATTACACTTTATTCTCTTTCCTATTGTTTGTTTTAATTCTCTATTTATTTATTCACAAAGCAATGTTCTGTTCTCTGTTTATCTTATTTCTTCATAATATCAAAATTCTTTTCTAAACTATTTTACTACATTATAGTAAATTTCATCTTTCCTCCTTCGCCTGTTTATGTTTTCAATCGATAATACTTTATACTATTATAAGTATGTATCTATTCTATCAGTCATAAATACTATTTTCTTTCTTCCTTTCTTAAAATATTGTATTATATTAAATTCCTAATATTTTACCTTACTATTACTGTTTGTAATTATAATCCTTAACTAAGTTAAAAATTACCAATTTCATTCTGGATCATAATACATTTCTACCCTTTTTCATATATATTTTAATGTATTTAATTGAGTATAAATTCTCTTTATATGCATTTCGCCTACATCTTAGTAATTTACATTTTCCATTCTTTTTTTCCTTAATCATAATCATCATCAAATCTTTTAAACAATAATTTATTTCTCGGTTTATTTTACATCCTCATCTATTTGTATACTTATTTATTGTATTTCTACTACTTCAACTTACTACTACATGTCCTACATCTTCATTATGATTAAAAATGTTTAAATCTTATTTCTCTCCTTTATAAATATTATTTCTATCTGTTAATTTCTCCATCATTAGTATATTTCTCCTATATAATGTACCTTAATTTCTGATCGTTGCTGTATCTTATTTTTTGTACCTATGAATTTTGGCTGGCTAACTCCAGATTATTTGCATACTTAATTATATGGTAACTTATTAGTAGCCTCACTCCCTTGTGGTGGCCCACAGGAATGTTAACAGACAGTTTTTCTGTATCTGCATGAATATTTTTTAACTATAAGTCTTGCCTCTTTACGATTTCTCTTGACTATACTACTCTTCCTTATTTCTAATGGTATTATTTTACCAATCTATCACTCTACTTATAATCTCAAATATCTTCAACATTTTTTAAATACACACTATTTTCACACTTCTATTGAGCTTTTATATTTATTCTAATGTCGCTGCATTAGAATTACTCTTTACATTCACACTTACAGGAAAATATTTCAATTCTTATCTTGATTCTTAATTTACTTCACTATTTTAGTTTTTTAAACATGTTCTTGTAATTGTATCACCGTTACGTTTTTAAGTATGTCTTTTTCCTTTAAGACTTTGATATTCTATCTATCCTTGCCTTGAATCTCTTTTATTTATTTTATACTAAGTATACACTTTTTCTTCTTCATACCTACTTTCTCAGATTTCTCGATTATTGTTTTCTTTATTTCTTTTTCTTTCTTTTTTTACTTTTCTTAAACATGTACTTGTAATTGTATCAACGTTACGTCTTTTAAGTATGTCTTTTTCTTTTAAGACTTTGATATTCTATCCATCCTTGCCTTGAATCTCTTTTATTTATTTTATTCTATATACATACTTTTTCTCCTTCTTCCTTAGTTTCTCAAATTTCTTAATTATTGTTTTCTTCATTTCTTTTTCTTATATTCTTTTTAATCTAAAAAAATCAATATTATCTTAATATAACTAGATATTATTTTGATTTAGCTACAATTTTTTTATCTTCTAAAGGGATGCGTTTTATTTTCATAATTTATTATGTTTTGTTTTATTTTTCCTTTTTCAATTCATTACTCAAACTTCTCTTCCATCACGAACTTTTACTCTATTTTTCTTAAACTGCGAATCGTTATTACTTTTTATTGTTTCTTTAGGAAATAAATCAGTACTTATAAAACATATTTGAACAGAGAGCACCAATAAAATAAACATTTATTCAAACAACTACTGTGACTAAATGAAGTAATTTGACAGTTGACTCTATTTCATACTATATCATTCATTGTCTTCAAACTTCTTCTCTTCCTATCTTCTTTTCTGATCTTACAATTCTTTATTTATTTTCTTTAAAATTGAACAGCCTTCCTTAAATTGCTATACAATTCTTACGGTAATAATTCTTAGTATTCTCATTCTTCATATTTTGTTTTCTTTCTTCCTTCACTTTTCTTACCTTTTGCTCCTGTTATTTCTTAACTATCTTTCTATTATTTCAATTTACTTACTACTTATCTTTCTTTTCTTGTCTATCTTTTTCTACTTATTTCTTATCTATTTTTTATATTTCTACTTATTACTTATCTTCGATTTCTTATACATCTTGTTCTTTTACTACTTCTTACTTATCCTCGATTTCTTATTTATCTTTTTCATTTTTTAATTTTTACTTATGCTTTTTCTTATCTGTTTTTATTTTCTATCTATTACTATTCCTTATTCTATACATTTTATTTTCTTTACAATATTAGTTCAAACGTCAATAGTACTCTATGTGTATATGTTTTTTTTTATATGAGCAGGAACTGAATGAATGAATCTTATATAATAACGACAAAGAATGTTAGAACGACTTCATCCAGCTATATTACTGCATAAATCAAACAATATTTTGACTAAACTGTCAATGTCACCATGATCTTAGTCACATGATGAAAAAAAAAAAAAAAAACGCTATAACGTCTTCACTTTCATCTATCATTTACTTTTAAACCATCCTGTCATCCTTCTTACTTTCATATTTTATTTATACTTCTATTCTTTTTCTTCTTCGGCTATTCTTATTTATACTATGCTTTTCTTGAATCTTCTTTCCTTTTAACAGAACTACCTGGTGCGCTTTAGGACAAATTAAGTTACACGCACAGTATTGTTATTTTTAATTTGTTATTGTTAATTAAATGGTTGTTGTATGTTATTTTGTTGTTTCCTTTTATCCTTAATTAAACCTTATTATTTACTATATAAAGTTTAAAAGTAAACAAAAATATAGAAATTGTGTAATAACTGGATATACTAGTGTAGATCAGCTGGACATAATCCTGATATTAAAAAAAACAAGAAATTTAAAATAAAAAAATATATACGACATACACACAACTAAATTGAAGTCTCTAGCTCTTAAAGTAGGAAAATGCTATATACTAAGGGTCATACTGTAAACTATAAATGTGAATGTTTGTGCGTATGTTTATTACTCAATCACGCCATAGTGCTGAACGGATTTAGATGAAACTTATCATATACATAGATCGTGCTCTAATAATTTAGGATAGGAAAAATAGTTCTGGTAGTAAAATGGCCGGAGTACAGACCTCCAATTAAAAGAAGGGAAGTTATATTTTTGACATATTTATTTGGTACAGTTAACATATATTTTCGTACAATGATATTTAAAATAGATTTCTTTTGTTTCCATCAACAGCACATAGTATGTTTCATTCAATCTAAGAGAACTACTTATACATACATATTACTATAATAAGTATCATATAGGGACAGGTACACGCCTATACAGATTGTTTAGAAGAGTTGTACAAAATAATGTAAAAATTAAAAGAAAATAAATGTTAATTATAAAAAAAAAATACATTAAATACGTTAATATTTTTAAGATTACGTTATTTAAACATTCAGGGTTACCATAATTTGGAACTATTGTACAATTTTGTACAACCTTGAATACAATTAAACAGTATATATTTTGATATAATAAATTAATAATATAAATTAGAGATTCTTTTACGGATTACATTCATGACGTTTATCTTTATGCGCGCTTGACAGACAGATAGCCAACTCATTTGGCACATTTCGATGAACACTACTTCATTTCTGTAAGCCGTACTTCTACAATACTTTAGGCAGTTACTTATACCATTCTTAAACACATAATTATTCACTTACAGACAGTTTTGATACTTTCAGTTTCGAGAATTCCATTGTAGAATAAGCTTTGATGAAATTTAAACTCTATTTGTAAAACATTACAAGTTAAAGTTCTATGATAAATAGTTGAAGCTACTAAGTATACTTCGAGGCCATTTCAGAACGCATTTACTGTTTAATATTTATGAATCAGAATTAATGGCTGACCAATTTTCCAATAAGCCCAATAATTAGGTTTTTTTTCCACCAGTTGTCGACATGTGTCCAAACTGGCCGACAATAAAACAATAGCTCAGAGTCGGCAGTTACCGAAAACTAAACTGTCAAGAGCATAGTTGATATTATTAAAGAGACATATTATGTATAAAGCAAAAGTCTACTCAAGCCGACATCAGAGTAACTATCAGAAATACCTACTTAATTTGTAAGTTTCATACCAATAATTCAATACCAATTTTTTTAGGTTACTATTCTAAATTTATTAAGTTAGTGCCAAGAAGAATTAATCACTATTTACATCAAATTACAGACCAAATTAGAATAAAACATTTAAGTGGCACAGAAATAATAATACTGTTAAATCTCACTCGTATAATAAGTATTAATAAAACATTTAAATCACAGAAAAGATGACTTAGTTCTAAATAAAATTAAAAAAGAAAACAACGAGTAAATAAAAACATGTAATATATTATTTATATTTCTAATGTATTTTGTTTTTATACGATGGTTTCGTGATTGCATTTCTCAATTTTACCCTTACCCTTAAATATTATCATTGGTGATGTACCACACCATATTATTTACGAGTATCCACAACGATTATGACGTTTTATCATCATTATAGTATTTTCAAGGATTGGCAAAGGTCGTTGACTATACAGCCTTTTCATTACAAATAATATTTTTTAGTTATGTCACTTTTCACTAAGTCAGTCATCGTCCGCACAATAGTTAGGTTTGAGTAAAATGGCCTATCAACTAAATCTTTTTAAAAAAATTGTGACAACTTGAAAAGTCATGAAATTTAAACTGAAATGCGTCATTGTGGTCAAAATCTCACTATGGTCAGTGATGATGTTGCCGAAGGTGCAAAGCACACAAAACCTTGAAGGAACTGCCTCTTAAATACTTGATTGTCAATCTATACTAATATTATAAAGCTGAAGAGTTTGATTGTTTGTTTGTTTGAACGCGCTATTCTCAGGAACTACTCGTTCGATTTGAAAAATTCTTTCAGTGTTGGATAGCCCATTGAGGAAGGCTTTACCCTTTACTTTTTATCCCGGGAAAACACAAGATCCCTCGGGAACGCGGGTGAAACCGCGCGGAAAAGCTCGTAATAGATATAACAAACCGCTACATTTTTTCGTGTGGATACTCGCAAAGAACTTCCTTCTCTCATCAACCCAAAACAATTGCACTCTCGTATCCTAATAAGACACTGACAATCAATCACATTCTACTTTTGTTCTGATTACTGGCGGTTTGTTATCCACAGATGTATGAGATGAAATGTTCAAAAGAGCATAACTACCCAATTCTGATGCCGATATAAGATCCAAATCGCTTTACAAAAATAATAAATAAAAGCAATGTTATGCCGTCGGAAGTTGTCGACTTTACAACATGTCATTCAGAGCTTTTTCACATTTTTTGAATTAAAAATCAATTCGCCTACTTGTTGTATGTTGTTTCAAAACTGTGCGTTAAATGTGCGAATAAAAACGATAACCGCTTACTTTCAGGCGGACCGTATGCTTGTTTACTACCTTAGTGATATAAAAAAATATACGAAATAAATTAAACTAGCTCACAAAATATAAAATAAATATTTTTGGTATGAGAGATCGAAGAAGTACTTACAACAACCTATAGATAGGTATTATATTACAATATACACTATACATCAAATACATATCCGAAAACGTTGATTATCATGTCTAACATAGTACAATGTGTCAGAAAATACACTCTCAGCTAAATGATATGATTTGCAGTGACAGCCCGCGTACACTCAAAGAAGAAACTTTATTTCCAAATACAAGTAAAGAGGTTACTAACTGTATTTCTTCTTTGATTGTACCTTCAAACGAATAAATGAAGCCAAGCCAACAGAGTCCATACATGTACACAATATAGCATATAGTTCTAAGTATGTTTTTTACATATCCGTACTTTTGTTTATAAGTCCCGAGAGTAAATGTACAATTTTTAATATTACCTTTTTGGACGACATCATGAGTATAAATTAAAATAAGAAGCGATAAAGTAAAAATAGGATGTACCTATGTAAATTAAATACATAAATAAAATTTTATAAAATAGATAATCTATTAGAGCACCACAATTAGAAATATGAGCAGTATTTCCAGCGAAATTTACAATCAAGTACACAATTACACTTACTCTTATTAGTAGTACAGTCAGCATATATATATAATTTCGGAATACAATTTTTCAATTTCCGAAATTTCGTAAAATATTGAGTTTTTAATTATAATAATTACTAGGTTTACTTATACACGCAAATGTGTACTATGTAATATTACATATATATACTTTATACATTTTTCAGTAGTTTAAAAACTATTTAAAAAAAAAAAACCAACACAGAATTTGCAATACTTTTTGCAAATTATGTCATTTTTGACATTGACAATCACGGAACATCCACTACAGTATGAGAATACATTTATTAAAAATTATTATGCTGACTATACTTTACTGTTAAATATACTATACCAATGAAATATTGATTACTTATTACACATAAATATCTACACAACTAACACTCAAGTAACATATACAGGGAATTTGGAAACATATCCATCCCTTTCTGTCCCTATACCCTTTATATTAGAATAAATATGAAGGAAAGAGAGGTCTAACAGCGTATTATTAGGCATACATGTATACACACATACTATGCATATAATTAGCCTATTGAACAATTTAAAAGACACACAGTCAAATTTAGGTCTTATTACGTTTCCAGTGAGTTCAAATTACGGTTGAATATTTTCGTTTTTATGTATTTTGTGTAGAAATTAAATAATTCATGGAACTAGTTAGATACATACATAATATATATAGATTATGGTTAACTATAATAATATATTCTCTCATAAATGTAATGTAAACATCCATATAAGTTAGATTGTATTATGCTATCAAAGCTGTTAATGTTTTCGGTCAATTCCTTCTATTTTTGTATCTTCAATAGTCACCACTCACTCCAATTTAATTATTCCTGTTTTCTTACTCTTTATCATAGAGATAAATCCAAACTACTTCATCCAAACCAAACACTTCCTTCAACACTGGGGCAGATCAACCATTTTCTGTCATACACTTGACTAAACGAAACAGTCTTATCCGGCTTGAAGGACCACCATTTGACATGATCAATTCACCACTATATCTTTGGTAATAGCTATTCAGTAGCAATGCTAATTTGCCAAGTTGTCTCACGCTTTTTGCTTTTTAATGTTTTATCCGGTTCGAAGGACCATTTGATTAAAATTCAAATAACTTTGGTTACTTATTCCGTAATAGGGTGTTTCTTTTTATTTAATCACTGATTTTCACATACCTTTAATTGGCCCAAGCCATGACGATTTTGGAGAAGGGCACGAACAGTGCGGTATGCTGTGGGGGCGTAAGGAAGTACCTCCTGCCTCGGTGGGTGCCGTCGTTGCGCGGTATGCCCGGGTACTGCGTGTGGACGAACTCTGCGCCCACCACCACGCTGCTGGTGGCCGCGCTACCTCCGGCTATGCCTACGTATCTACGACGTTATTGTTTTGTTAATAAAGTTGGTAATATCAAAATTACAAATGGGAAGAAAAGTGGTAATCGTAAAGGTACCGATTTTCTTAGGTTAAAGTCGATCGAGTCGAAAAATGGCAGCATAGTGTGGCCAAGCTATATATTAAATCGCACAATTAAATATAAAATTTTACATAGACATAAAAGAAATCGGAAGAATGTAGATTTAGTACATTCAGTACTGAGACTGAATACGGTCAGCAACGTATGTAGCTAGACATTTTATAAACACACTCAAATTATTCATGATGTAGAACTTTATGGTATGTAGGTTTTCATAGACACATTTTCTCCATATTATGGATAGTTATACTGTACATATTACTCGTAAATTTAGTCATGTTCAGCTACTTATGTTGCTGACTGTACAGTAAATGTGGGTGTTAAGATATTTTTAAAATTACCTGACTCGTCCGACGGCTATGCGACCTTGAGGTGTGATCAGTTTGACAGCATGTCCGAGCCGCAAGTGCCTCGGTTCAGCTGGGATGTACGGCTGCCCAAGCTGCCCGCATGACTTCTCCACTGTAATAATGTAACATTACAATCAAAGTCAAAGCCATTTATACAGTTTAGGCGCTAGGAACTTAAGAACGTCGAAGCTACTGAAGGTATCTTGATATCTTCCGTTTCAGTGTTCAATATATCATCATAAATTATTTTTTATGAATATAACATATTTTATATTAATTTAAGACCACAGTAACAAAAATATTATGCAAAATATAAATAATTGTTTTAACTTGCACTCTCCCGCGTTCCTGGGATAAAAAGTACCCTTTATTTCCACAAATTTTCGCATTTATAACTAGTTATTAATTAGTAGGATTTTTAATAAGTTTCTTTAGCGCCTTTATTTCTGACAAAAAATAAACACTAACTCATAATCTACTCAAAAAACTTTAATAAAATTTTGTTATCTTGTCACATTTATGGCACTAATATTATATCTATTTAAGTATTGTAAAAACTGTATTTGACCACAATCTGATCATGGTAAGCGATGGCGTGTCTTCACATGGTAAGCATTTTCGAGTATAAAAAAAAGCCCTTTAAATGAACAAAATTCTAACCTCAAATACAGGCTTGTTAAAGTTAGTACATGTCTATATAAATAAAAATCAATTGCCGAATGTATGTAAGCGCATCACTTCAGACCGGCTGCTCCTATTTGGCTGATTATTTTTCTGTTGTTTGTAATTGTCAGGACAAGGTTTGTATGAAAAGAAAATGTTTGAAAAATCCTACAGAAAAGTGAAAAAAATGGGTTAAAAATTGAGTATAAAAAAGTGAGTGAGTGAGTGAGACGAAGACAGAATTGAGATCTTCAAAACATATAGACAGAATTGACAGATAGCGTATGGTGAGGGACATTGGGTACTCTTTTCCTCGGGAACGCGGGTGAATCCGCGGAGGACAGCTAAATAAATAAAATGAATGATACATACATTCGAGTGGATCAGCGTGCAGGTTGTCTATGGAGCGTCGCAGGAAGGCGTCGGCCTCCTGGAGCAGCTCGTCGGTGTCGTCGCGCCGCACGTCGGGGAGCGAGCTGCGCCACGGACGACTACCCACTGACATTTTATAACAATACATCATTTTAACACAAGTAATGGATACCGTACCAAAATAGACGAAGGATCTAATGTTTTCTCGGGATTAAAAGAATCCAATTTTAACTTCTATTGCGACTTCCAACAAGGTTGCGTTAAACGTTTAACGCTACCATGGAGGGGGTATGAAAGCCGCACCTATAATTTCTATTTTAGATTGTAATAATTTTAATAATAATGATGATGATACAAGAGCTCAATCTCAATCTCAGAAGTTTCACTTCTTCCGCGCGGAGGGACTCCACGCACAATTTTTTTGCTCCGTTTTCATTTGTTGTTATAAGTAGAAAATGTATATATTTTATTTTATCTTTGCACCTAATTCGAATACATTCTATATACGAATATACACACAAACATACAAATAGTAAGATAATAAATATATTCACCTCTAGCGGACGGCACGTACACAGATTGCGGTATCCAGTCGTTGCTTCTGTCTATACTGAGACAAGGCGAGCGGTACGACGAACCGCGCGATAGAAATCTACCGATTTAACAAATAAAAAGTAGTAGTAAATAGCATATTATTACATATTCATTTTATTAACACTTTGTAAAACTGTAAATCTCAGACATAAATAAAAAATAGCGCTAGAAGATTCCTTTTCCGTGGCTGTAGCAAAATGTTATGAGTAGAAGAATGAGTGAATGTAGAGATGAATGAGTGAAAAGAAAGAGATGAACTTTCCAGAAAATTATACTTATTAGCAACACTATCGGATAGTATAATACAGTTGTGTTTTTTTTTTTCAAAATCAACGGGTTCGATTCCTGGCTAAAGTGATATTGATTTTTCAAAAATTCAATGGTGCAGTTTTCTTTTTCATCAAAATTATTTTCGGATATGGCCATCCACGCCCATTTGAAAAATTCAGGATATCAAGTTTCATGATAATCCGTTCAACCATTACGAAGCTGAGTGGTAAGAAATACACAAACAAATTTTCGCATTTATAATATTAGTAAAATAAGATTTAATCTCACCATATTAAGTGATGACGTGGCCGATGGTGATAAGTGCACAAAGTATAGAACGGAACTGGCTTTCAATTTGACAGAAAAAAAAAAATAGATGGTAGTTGATCCAAGTATGCTTACTTGGAAGTAGAGTTTGATGATGTTTCTTCAGTGGGCGGCAGCCGACGTCCCATCGCCCACACTGGGTCCGCGGACCGAGACAACTCCGGCACCATCGAAGTGAACCCTATACGAACACGACGAAATCATGTGTAATGTATAAATGACTAGGTGTTCCCCGCAGTATCACCCGCGTTCCCGGAATAAAAAGTAGCCAATGCCATGCAACTTATTTTTGAAGTGTAAACTTCTTTTAGCGCGGTATGCATATTTTAAGATGAGGTAAAACCTCTGGACTCGCGACACCGTTGAGACGCGACACCGTTATGATGAGACGCAGTTTGACGTTTAGTTTCTTTTTAGATGAGGTAAAACCTCTGGACTCGCGACACCGTTACGAGCGAGACGCAGTTTGACTTTCAATCTCTATCTCAATCTCAATCTCTCAAAAAGAAAAGTTTTCACTTCTGTCGGCAGTGCAATTTTTTTTTAATCCAACTGGTACATCCAGAGATTAGCGCGTTCAAACAATGCTGTTTCCAATTCTTGAATCTCCATTAATTATATTTATAAAATTGCAATAATATTACACAATGAAACTCACGTGTGAATTAATAAAAATACAAAAAATAAATACTTGGATCGATCAAGTTATACAATTCACGCGCACTCGTGTATAATAGAAAGAGACAGACAGAGAGCCAGTTACAGTACAGAAAGTTTATATGACGATAATGTTTCGGTGTAGTGCTGGATCTTACAGGACATTAAATATATATTTTTCTGTCTGTCTTCATTTATTTAAGGTGACGACGCCGCGTTAAGCTTAAAAATCTGAAATTCAACATGCTGCGTCCCGCTCCCTACTACAGCGACTTCCACAGAAAAATAAAAACAAGCGACCTCTCATAGATAACCCGCGTAAACGGAAAGGGCGTATGCGACAAAATGGATTTTATTGTTTAATTTAAAATCTACAAATATATTACATAAAACCTATGTACAGATTATAGTATCAGTTTCAATGAATATACATATATTTAGAAATTTTGGAACTTCAAATCGATCCTCAATGTCGGTAAAATTGGAATCTCTTATTTTAAAGAGGTCTTTTTGATTGTGATTAATTATTTTGTGTTATAAAAGTTAACCAATCGTGTTATGCAATGGACAAAATAAAGTCAAAAATATGATGAATTCTTACAATAAATTTCATTTCGTTCGCTTTAGTCATTGTTGAGAAATATCGTTATCCTTGCAACCAAAATCTTCAAGGCGTCGCCTTAAATACCTCAGTATACGTACCAATATCACTGAGCAGCACCCTACGTGTCTCGTCGTTGCGTCGCGCGAGGGGCGGCGGCCTCACGTCGGGCGCGGTGAGCCGCCGCGCGCCCGCCCCGCCGCCCCCGCCGCCCCCACCACCGCCCCCGCCGCGCGACCGCTGCGGCAGCGTGGGCGCGCCGCGACCGAACCCGGGGACCTACACATGTACGTACATGCATTCTTGGTACAGATGTTTTATTATATTAGGGTAGATACTTATATAAAAAATACATTGAACACTTCATTTTTCGTGCAACTGTACTACACTACTGACATACATCGCGGAAGATGAAAACTTCATTTCCGGGTCTGTGTAATTGACATTTCTTTCTATAGAAATGATCAACTGTAAACCGTGATTGATAAATATAGAAGAGACGGCGACAATTCACACAACTTGTAACGTTGGAATTCAAATATGTTCAATTAAATGGCTCTGGGGATAATGGAAGATATTTTGAAATCTCACCTTATGAGCCAAATAGCCATCGGAGCTCCATCTGTTAGGCAACGCGGACACATCGGTCTGCGCCCCGCTCTCGCGACGCGGCGTTCCGCTGTCCCGCAGCACGGGGCGGCAGGGGCGGGGCGGCGTCAGCGTCGCCTTGAAGGGGCCCGGCGGCCGGGACACGCCCACGCGGTGTGTCGGTACCCTAATCATTTTAGGATCATTATCAATATCATACTGCATGGGCGCGTGTTCCTCTAACAACTAGAGGATTCAGATTAGCAACAAAAAAATCCTGTAGTTAATTAGATCGAATTTGACTTAGTTCAAGATGTAGATTAAAATAACTCACCTATATTGAAACGGATTCGGGCAAGTATTTCGCCTAACATTTAAATTCGACGCCAAATCATCCTCAGAAATCCCGCACTTTGATATATCAGTTTCAGCAAACACCGAAAACCTGTGCCCCAAGTTACATGTCTTCTGAAAGCTGTCCATACTCTCATCTCTATGTAGAATATCCATGCTGGAACCTAGTTCGAAACTAGATGACTTAGTATTATCAAAACTCAATCCTCTATTATATTCGCAAGTCAAACTATCGACGCTATCTAATCTTCTTGTACTTGTATTAGGGCTTTTTCTGTATAACATATTATCTGATTTATTGTCGCAGCTCTTTAAAATACCTCTTCCTGGTAAATCAAGGCTGCCTTTGCCGTTGAATGCCACATGTCTTATTTCCTTATCGTTTGGCAACGATACCCTTTTAGTTCTAAGTGAGGTTTCAGCTATAGCGCCATGTAGGCCGTTGTTCTCCTGGTCCTCATTTTCAACACTGTCCGTTGTTTCACCTCTTGGTTGGAAGTCTGGGTCAAGTGTGTGGAACTTGATTAGTACAGGTGTTGAATGGGTAGTTGATGCGGATTGCGGCGCCCATTGATCTGTCTCTCGTATTGATACTAAATCCTCCTGAAAAAACAGATATAAGTAGTTATTTATACTAACACCAATTAACACAAAAATAACTGTTACATTCAGATGATTATTAGCGTGAACAATAAAAAAAACATTATTTATTTTAATTCTGGTACCATTTTATAACTTTTGGAATATTTTTGTTCCTCGCAATGAAAACATTGCTATATTTATCCTTCTAGATACTTGTGTATAAAACAATAAAGAAGCGAAAGTAACTAATAAGTTCAAACTTGACAAGCAAGCGAGTACTTCGCTTTGCTTTCAAATGAGTTTGCGTGTTCACAAACATTTCTTGGCCCCTTTTATATGCAAGCGATAAGGGGCGTCATCCCTGGCGGCACAATAATTAACCACTGTAAGATGACCCCTGTTTCATATGTGCGTAATACAAAATTATATTCCAGGTTCTGCATAATGAACTCAAACAAAACGAACAGGTTAGTACTTCTATTTGTTTGTATGTGTTCGAGTACGAGTTTACAGCGTTTAGGGCCAGTTTGATAAGTTATTGATAGCTTATCTGGTAGATATCTTACAGGCAGACTCGTTCTATTCTTTTCGAAAAAAAATTGCATTATCAGCTCTTAAAATCTCTAAATATTAGCGCGTGTGTATGTATATAAGATTGCAAGCTTCACACAAATAAGACCTTTCTTGTAGCTTACTTGCGAAAAGGAGACAATACATAACAATCTATATAAATTTGTATATATTACATCTCCAATATAAACCATCAATTTACGTTATACCTAAGGGAGAAACGCGAAGTCGCCAGCAACTAGGTCATCAATAATGCTTGAATTCGACCCAAAAAGGGAATGATAAAGTTCTTCAAATCAGTAACCATAATGTCGTGATCTCGTGTCAATAAATTGTGGGGATAATGGCATGACAATAAATCGACAGCGTCATCCCGTGACGGTATATCGTCCATCAATTTCGATGAAATAGGCGGTAAATGTGTTTAAGTGCGCCCTAATAACGCAGCGGGATTGAATTATAACAGCGTTATAGTCGGTGCTCATAAATCTAATTTGTGATGTTGTAGGAGTATTTCTACGTCCAGTAACTACTTAATTATCTAATTGGAACTACATAAAATAGTGTAACATAAAAGAGAGTAAAGATGTTTTTGATGGTGAATTGTAGACTGTTAGTGCTCGTTCACAGATCTCCGGGTTTCATGCACGTTGTTTGTACGCAAACACGTAAGGCATGACCACTCATACCCGTGAAAGATATTTTGTATCGAAGGCGTCGCCTAATAGACCGGAGCGTAGTGCCGCCGGGTAGTGTGAATCTAGCCTTAATACTTTTGTAGGTAGTCTTGGGAAGCAAGGGGTTAATTATAAAGTCAATATGGTCAATCTGTTTAATTTGCTGTATTCGCAGATAAACTACCTAACCGATTTTGATGAAAATAGGCAGAGGAGTAGCATAGATGACATGGACATAAGATCTTTATACCGTGGGAATGCAGGTGAAACTGTGGACGACGGCTAGTATTATTATATTGCAATTATATTACCTGCAAATTACTCATATCCTTAGACTCATCAGTGGTAAATATGAGTTCTATATCATCCACCTCTTCAGACTCGTTCCCACTGCCATTGTCTTGTTCTTTATCGTCCGCGCCTATAGCACTAGGATCGATAGGCGTTGTACCGCCTTCAGAGAACACCGAATTATCGCCTTCGGACATTGATCTGAAATTATTGGGTGGAAGATTTGTACAACTTTATACCTTATTAGCATAAGTTTGTGGTTGATTTATCGCTTTGATTCCAAGGATTTCAATGGTTTTAAATTAAATACATCCTTGAAATGTTCATCTCTAAAAGTTCTATAGAAGATAAAAAAAACCTTTTGTATTAACTATAAGTTGGTATGGGGAGGGTGTGTTACATAGAAATCTCAAAGTATGAATCAAGTAAATAAACAATGCAACATATATATAAATTTTGGATGAAGAATAACAGTTAGTAAATTATACTTATTCTGAGATGCAGCTGTGTTAACAAGTAAAAAGCAGGGTGCATAGAACAAAAGCAGTTTTTTTCAACATTTATTTTTATTTCTATTCTACAACAATAATTATTATTTGTGTCACTCCAAATTGTGGTCTGTGCAATAAAGGTGCCTAACTTACCTAAGGCTTAAATCATCAACATCTAAATTCAGTGTGTCTTTTCTCCTATTCCTCTCGACATTCTGATTCACAACTAAATTCTCTTCTGATGTAATCCTGACTTGAACATCAAACTTATCAGTTTTTGTTTTGACATCAGCTTCATTTGGCACAGCCATTTTTACATTATCTGTTGATACAGATCTTATATTAACTTTATTTCCTTTTAGATCTTCTGTGTTTTCAAACTGTTCTCTTTTCTCCTCAAATTGAAACCTTGTTTTTGTATCGTGTGATTTATCAAAGTCTCTCTTTTCTTCTGTAGATGATCCACTCTCTGAAGTGGTACTAGATATTATAGAGCCTTCTTTCAAAGTTCTCACTTTTATTCTTACGTCAAACTTGGACAACAATTCAAGTTTTGTTTTAAAGCTTGGCTTATGTATATCTTCATTCTCTTGTTTAGGGAAACTTGGAACTTGACTAAGATCCTCTATTTCAGTGTTGTGAGTCTCATCATGTGGAGTGATTTCGGCTGAGGCATTCAATTCAGGAGATTCTGACAATTCTTCTATTTCATTCAACTTTTCAGTAGAGCAAAACTCACTATTCCTATTTGATAAATCAGGTTCTAATATCTCCGTCAAGCTATTTTTATCAGTAGCAGTTTCAATAACCACTTCACTTCTACACTCTTCAATAGTCTGAGATCTTGGGCTATATGTAACTTGCAACTTTATATTCTGTCCACTAAGATCTTTTTCATCATAACCTGAATCTATGATCTTACGTCTCAGTATATGATTCTCTATTGTCAATTTCTCTATAACATCAACATACTCAACACAATGAGAGTGTTGCTCGTACTTCTCCTTAAGCTCTTTCAGTTCATTCTTAGATACCTCAAGAGCAGTCCGCAGTGACACCACAGTTTGGTGCAGAGCCCTCACAGTATCCAAGTGCACAGTCCCTGGAGGGACTGCTTCCAACCTGCCGCTATCCATTCCACCTTGTTGCCCGCCTGAGATCCGGCATTCAGCATCCCATACATGTCTACTGCTCTTTATGAACCCCTTCAATTTACAATCACTGCACTATCCATCGCCAGCGAGCATCTTGAATAAATAAACAACTATTACCCGCGGATCCGCACAAATATTTACATGATATGCGAGAGAAACTTACCGGTGACCCAATTCGTGAATAAAACGATTGACACACATCGTTTCGTCGCACATTTTTAGATCCTTATCGAGTCCTGTGGCGCTTAAAAGATTCAACAAAGTATCGAAGCACGGAAGGGTGTGCAATCGATAAAACAACTCGGCCAAAAGTGTGGTAATTAAGCTTTTAAAACCCTCGAAAGTTTCCGCGGTGCGGCGCACCGCTGGCACGGAACACTGATAAAACTAGACACGAAATTCGGTAATTATGTCGGGATACTATCTCTCAATCGTTTTGACAAGGTTGTAGGACGTACCTATAGCACAAGCTACTTGAACAATCTCTTGTTCACTGCTTCTTCGGCGCTTCTTGTAAACAAATCAATACTACGATTTTTGGGTTCGCGGGTGTAAGAGTAAAGAAGAAAACATGATATAGCTTTACTATTCTTCATTCAATGCTGTCACTTTGACATAACGTGCGTTCAAAACGCGAAATAAACTCATGAAATAGTCCAAATATCTCAAAACTCCTTAATTCTCAAAACAAAACAAAAATATATACGTATTTGCGTACAAAACAAAGCTATTCACATTGAAATCTCCACCAATTCTAAGCCACCATTAGATTATAGCTTTAAATTGGGATAGAGGGATTTGGGGATTATTTGCCCGATATGGCAGTATCATCGGCAGACAAATCACATTACATATTATTATAGCAATACTGAATTACTCATTGAAAATAAATACTTTTTTTTGTGGGATCTTGCGAAGTTATGTTACGTTTTCGTTTTATTTTCATGAAAACGGTACCAATTTTGAGTTTTATTGAATGATATCGGCGGCGGCCAGCGGTGGCGTTTCGTATACATGATTAGGCTGTATGAGCTAGAACCTTTTGCCTACCTGAAATAAGGGCAAGCAAACGAAACAAAAAAATGAAAATGAAATAATTGAAATCACAACAACATAACCTATAAGTAAAATTTTTCCAATAGTTAAAATAAATAGGCTATATTTATAAGTCTCAAAATGTTAATGATATCAAATATTTCAAAAAATACATGTTTAAGTACCGTTTTATTGATACAAGCTAGGAACAAAACCAAAACACATTGGGTAAGGAATCGGTTTCATTCTGAAACATTGCACTCTCTTCACAAATCATGCATTTTTATTATTCCAATTTTTCAGGCTAAGTTAAAAAAGAAGACTGGACCCAAGTACAAAGCTTTGAATCACTTTGATGACTTCTACGGTTCAGTTTTTGGTGATAAATGGGCTCCAATGAAAGAGGCTATGTTACGCCGATCGAAGTATGTAGCGGTTGTAAATAATTATGGAGACGCTGAAGAAACTATGGAATATCTTACTAATAGAGGTAATGAAGACGCCTAATTAAATGAACATGCCCGTAAAAGTCTATTCATATCTCGAAAATCCTATTCTAATCCATATATTTTATAGGATGTAGTTACAATGCGAAGTGACTGAACTTAACTCTTTGTAATCGTACTAATAGCATAAATGTGAATTAGTGTGGATGTTTGTTACTCAATCGCGTTGTAATAACCAGGTGGATTTGGATAAAATTCGGCATATAAATAGATTACAAAACACATCCAAAAAATGCAATAATTTTTATTTCTCTCAATCTCTGTTCCAGAATAACATCAAGAAGAAAACTACCAATACAGTTGCCATGCAATATTATTATCTGACCTATTACAGGTGCACACTGCCTCAAAAAGCTGATAAAAATCCAGAAAGACTTCCATTTGGAGTATACACCAGTACAATCACTACCACAAGAATCAAACAACAGACTAGAGGAATATGCCGCTAAACTTCAGTCTGATGAGATATCTACATTGTACCCGGAGACTGACAATGTACCAGAGAAGTTGGATTTACAGGATATAACATTACATAGTGGAGATAAAGAAGTGGCCAAGGAAAAAATGTAAAGTATACCCATTTATGTTTGAACTAGCTTTATTTTAATCCAAGTATGATAACATCCCAATCTGTCTTCCATGTTTAGTTTACCTGCATTAGGTACCAGGATAAAAAGTATTCTATATATATATATCTATCTCTGGGAGTCAAAGCTGTCAAAATAAATTTTCATCAAAATCAGTTTAGTAGCTAAGCCTTGAAAACAAAACAAACAAACAGTCACTTTACAGGGTTAAGAACATTTTGAAGATACATTTCATCCAAATAACAGCATTTAATTATTTAATCTGGTTTCCATTGGTTTGAAATCATATTTCCATTTTCCTGGATATAATTATTATTAGTTATATAAATTTTACTTATTTCAGAGGTTCAACAAACAAGACCCTAGATCAATCACTGGCTGATGCAAAAATTGATGAGTCTAGAATCATAGACCCATCACTAGGTATAACCACAGAGGCCCTGTACCAGTTCCTGCCAGCCACTAAACTGAAAGGAATGGAGGAATGGATTCCAGAGTCTGTGCATTATTCCTACTATTCTAGTATGTATATTAATCAATCTTATAATATGTAAATGTGTGTTAAAAATTTAGAAGAAAGGGCTGAATGACATTAAGACACAATGACTGATTAAAGAAACCATATCAGATTCATTGACACCATCCATAAGTATGAGTATAGACAGAAATAGCTAAGTGAGTGAGAGGTGAACAGTGTTGATGCCATTAATTCATACTCCCAGTCTTTATCTGCATGAAAACATTCTATTTCTTATAAGGTGACAGCTTCTACAATAAAATTACACACACACATCACTATTGTCAGTCGTGTGTGACATATGCTTTATCGATAATGCGGCAAAGACAAACTTAAAGAAAAGAGCTTGTATATGAGTGAAGTGATTTTCTTTACATTATTAATATATTCTTAATATCAATATATTCCTAACTCTTTTGTTTAAATTATGGTCGAATTTTGACCACGGGCGACCAATAGTATCAATAAATATCTATATTATTAATTTCTAGCTTCCGCCGCTCGGTTTCACCGGCGTTCCCGAGGGATCTTATGTTTTCCCAGAATAAAAAAGTAGCCTATGTGCAGCTACCTGCATACCAAATTTCATCAAAATTGTTCCACCTGTTTGAGTGTGAAGAAGTAACAAACACACTCAAACTTTCGCATTTATAACATTAGTGTGATTTTTCAGAGGAAAAAGACTTCCCACTTGTAATAGAACCTGAATCCGATTTGCTTTACCCTGAACATTTGAAAGTGTTCACATACGAAATGGACAGTGAGTGGAACACATTTCCGGAGCCTAAAAGATGTCAAACAGGTAAAAGCACAAAAAATTATACCACTTAATACATAAAAAATATACATACGCGCCGGCTGGTAGGTAATTATCGCGCGCAAGTACATGGAGTGAGAGAGGAGAGGCCTGGTATAGGTTTGTCTTTGACCACAATCTTACCATTGTAAATGATGATGTGAAGAAGTGTGATGAAGTACACAAAGCCTAGAAGGAATTTGCTCTCAATTGCAGCTGCATTGTCGACAGATCTTCAGCTTGAGGTTGGTAGCCAACTCTAAAGTACCCTACTACCGTGCTATGGCTCCCTCACGATGTTTTACATTTTAGGATTCAAACCCACAAACTTCGTCACGACAATTCACGTCCGTAGGGACGCTCAGGGGTAGCCCTGAGCTATCATCGCCTAGACTTTGTTCTGTTAATCCAACTCAAAAGAACTTCACTGCAATAAAGTCTCGTTTATTTTAGGAGTATACAACTACTACCCTATGGACTGTGGCAGCGTGCTAGCAGTGTTAGCGCTAGGGTTGTCAGCGGGAGACCGCGTGCTCGACTTATGTTCCGCGCCCGGGGGCAAGGCGCTGGTTGCGTTGCAAACCCTACTGCCCGACGTCATTATATGCAACGATGTGTCGATCTCTAGGTCTAATAGGTAAGTTGTCAATCAACAAAAACCCTATTACCGAAATATTCTTCATATATTTTGATACTTCTTTACGTGGATTCCATAACGTTGTTGCTATGAGTTTCTACTTGAAACAAATTCACTGTCAATAATGGTTCTGGTTGCAATTGCAGCTGTCACAACGTAAATGTGTGCTCGAAAAAGTGCATTTCTTGATATATATATTTTTTTTTTCAAAAGATCTCAGAGAATATTCCGTGACTACCTGTTTGATTTCGAGACAAGTAATAAATGGAGAGAACGAGTGCTATTCAAGAGGGTGGACGGACGAATGTACGTCGACGATCAGGGTTTTGATAAGGTAAATAAATAAACTTTAAAAATTAGTATAATGTATATCAGTTATCTCGTAGTACAGTCAGCGTCAAAAGTATATTGGCAGTTTAGGACCCTTTCATAAAATCTATTGACGACATTTCCTTGACAGTTGGTTTGAAAATTATGAATTGTGTAATGTGAAGGTTCAGTAGCCGAAATACATGCAACCATATTGCTATTTTCAGGTTTTAGTAGATGTCCCGTGTACGACAGACAGACACTCCATGAATGAAGATGAAAACAACATCTTTAGAGCGGACAGGATCAGGGAGAGGTTACGTATACCGGAAATGCAATCACAGCTGTTGTCGTAAGTTATTTTGTTACTACTCTGGTTATAACTAGATATGGTAGCTGCGCTTGAGAGCCATTTTCCTTCTAGGCTCTGGGTATTCCTACGGTGACAGTTTTGGGTAACACAAGTTTTTAAAATGTAAAAGAAACTTGTTGAAACTTTATGTAACTTATTTTTAGCCGTCAAGTTATTATGTGATGAAAATAATCCATTCCTAAGATCTTTATATGGTAATGAATGTATATATTTATATATTTATTTTTGACATAAGTAGGTACCTTGAGTACCTTGAGTACCCTAAATTTATAGAGGTGCATTAAGGAAGGCGATCGCAGACAAAACCGTAGGACGGAAAGTCAGAAATAAATAACTAAGTAAAGTTTCGTCTTTGTCACTACCAGTAAATTATTTAAAATGCAAAAAAATACTTCGAAGTAGAAGTAAAAGAAGGCCAAACCAACAAATACACTTTCGTGATAGTAGGGACTAGGGATTATGCTTATGATTTTTTTTTTTCCCAGCAACGCCCTAAAGCTGGTGAAAGTGGGCGGGACAGTTGTGTACTCGACGTGTTCCCTCAGCCCCGTACAGAACGACGGCGTGGTACACTTGGCACTGAAGAACGCGTTTGTCAAAGATTCGATCGTTGCTACTATCAAGTAAGTGTTATTAGAATATAATGTAGAAAAAAATAGAAATCTTCCAATTGTGCCTTTTTGCGTCGTTCAACATACAACATTTCTATCGCACTTGTGATTAATCCCCTCCCATTCAGACTCACTCGGTTGTCATTCCGATCGAAAAGGAGGATTTTATTTCGTTAAATTTAGGCTGATGCTGTGTTAGTCGCAGAATTTATTTGACACGATCGTGAACCGATCGAGTGCCTCATTCCAAATGGAAGTCTGAAATGAAAACATACGAGCCATCCTATTCAATAGACTGCTCAATCGGTTTGTCTACTCGATCGGGACCACAACCGAGTAGGTCTGAATAAGGGGGATTATCTGGTTAGGCTTTTTACAGCGTGTAGTTTTAAATTAAACCATTTAAATATTTCAGAGACCTAACTACATCTATGTCCGCGCTAAGCAGTACGTTAGAACTAGGCGTAGGATCTGCCGCACCCAAGTACGGACAACTAGTGATACCATCCGTCAGTGCCAACTTTGGACCGTCGTATATTGCCAAATTGATTCGCGTGAAATAAAAGTTTAATGTGGATCATTTTATTATTTTAATTGGTGTACAAGCTGTCGTTTTGCATTTTTTTCCATGTTCGTGTAGGTAGATTTATATGTAACTAGCTTTTTCCCGCGTTCCCGTTGTAAAGAAATCCGGTGATTTAATAGTTATTCTGCTATTCGAGGCAGAGACAAATCCAACAAATGAATGATCATAAAAATCGCTCGAGCCGTTCTTGAGTTATAAATGGTGTAACTAGTCCGACTTTGTTTATTTATTTGTTTGGTTATATATTACTAGCTGTTCCCCGCGGTTTCACCCGCATTCCAAATAGTTTATCTGCATTCAGGGTGGAAACAAATCAAAAATCAGTCCAGTCTCTTTGTTTTATTACATACTTATATTAGTATAGGTTATATCGATTTTTATTTTTTAATTGATTCGTATTCTATTTATAAACTTCCGCAGAAATGGTGAAAATGCAAAACCACAGTTTTTTCACATAGGATAGCAACTTATTTTTTTGTAAATATTGTATATAAATAAAATAAAATACCTTGTAAAAATGCATTATCAAACATTTATTTAATTTAAAAATATGACGTCAGAGGTCAGTATGTCTTTGGTTGGTAAGTATACTTACAACTATGATTCGGCCTAATGGTGGCCCACACCAGTTATATATCACTTGTTCAAAAATACAAATATTTTCATACATATAATCTATATATTATTATAAATTAAGTACATTATAAGATCTCCATTAAACAGTCACGATATAAAATGCACAATATCTTATAAGTACTACGTACATATATGTAAATCATCTTATGTGTATAAATGTAGGAAAATTAAATTATTTATTTATAACTAGCTGGCTTTATATTCGAGATGAAATAAGCTATCGAATATTATATATTTCTTCCGATTTAAAACTTAATTATCAAATTGACACAATAACTTTTTACTACTATAAATATAAAAAAGTATAATAAAATTAGTACAAAAATTACATTCGAGTGAGTTATATTATCTAAGATTATATAATTCGTCTATCTTACATGAAATGAGGTGCGTCACCCGTTATAAAAAAAATAAAGTGTACGATATTTTTGAAGTGAGAACTTCTTTTAGCGCGGAACGCATATTTTTAGATGAGATAAAACCTCTGGATTCGCGACACCGTTACCGAGACGCAGTTTGACGTTTAGTTTCTTTTTTTTTTCTCCCATTAAAATAATTGCGGCCAGTAATGTCGCTAGTCGCTGTCAGTAGTTTTGGCGCCAAATTTTAATGATGATGATACAAGAGCTCAATCTCAATCAATTCATAAATAAAATGCAATTCATAACCCAATAACCCTAGTACCCATCTAAAAAATGTCTAACGCGCGAAAATAAGTTTTCACTTCTGTCGGCACTCCCGGAGTGCATATTTTTATATCTGGATATTCATATAAGTACATAATCCATAGAGGGTCTTTTCTAGAATCTATGATTTATTTTTAGGAATAACGATCGGGGCGTTATCAAACGTCACTGGTATTATTAATCAGTGAGAAAAGAAGTAGGTAATTCTACACTTAAAAAAAAAAAACAGATATTTTCATGTGCATACGCAAACATTTTACTACAACTACTACCCGAACGGATTTTTTGAGATACAATATCTACAGTCCATTCATTATAACTTGTCCCCACCCATTATGTTGGCACTATTGACTGACAATGTAATTTCTGTCGGTGTCGAAGGGAATAACAGGGCTACCAACTTTTGAACGAGGGGACATCTTACGGTGAACGGTCTGTAAACACAAATGCGTATAACATTCAGATATTATAAAGCTTGGTTTACATGCACCTACGCGCTATGTTTACATGTACGTAAATTTTATTAAATAATAATTGATATTCAAACGCGAGTTTTCTCAGTCTCATTATTAAGTGGTTTGGTTTCAAAGCTTTCGCCCGGGATCTTATCTTCCTGGATCCTGTTCCAGTGCTGCTCCTCTCCTGACCCAAATATACTATATACAACAATTTCAATGATGTACAGTCCGATTGTCACGAAGAATATGATGCGCCAAGCTGAGATCGTTTGCTGGAAAAAATAAGAACACATTTTGATGTGCATTCAAATGTATAACTTAGGACAAGGATGTAAAGACGTATTTCGAGATTGAGGGTAATACTTACATTTCCATCAGTTAAATACCCAACAAAAATAGGCACCACGATTCCTGGAATTGTAGCCACAGTATTCGTCATAGCCATTAGGGTCCCTGTTGAGAAGTAAACGTTCATTTAGCTAGGACAGAGCATGGAAGACCTCGAGTTAAATGTTCATGTAGGTACAGTACAATATTTGGCAAATTAACTAGGGTAAAATAAGGTAAACAATCAAAATTCATAATTTGTTAAGGCCCTGCTCACACATAGCTACTGTACATGATTATGCGGAGGACCTAATTTAGTTCCATGAGTATTCCGCGAGAGGCGCTGTGTCAAAGAGAAGTCGTTAACGCTAACGCGATAGTAAGCTGTTACTAATGTCAATTAATCCCTCTTATTCAGACCCATTCGGTTGCCATTCCGATCGCAAAGATCTATTTTATTTCGTTAAATTTAGGCTGATGCTGTGTTAGTCGCAAAATTCATTTGCCGCGATCGTGTACCGATCGACTGCCTCATTCCAAAAGGAATTCTGAAATGAGAAAATAGGAACCATCTCATTCAGTAGACTACTCAATCGGTTCTACTACTCGATCGGGACCGCAATCGAGAAGGTCTGAATAAGGGGAATTGACAGGGTACTGCCACCGCGGCAACGTTTAGCACAAGTGAGTTACCGGCGAAATTGGGCGCGATGTCGATGTGGTTGGACAGGAAGCCACAGAACATGCCGCCGATGCAGGTGACGCCGAGCGACATCAGCGCCACGGCGCCGGCGCGGTCGCACCCCACGTAGCACAGCGACAGCAGGCACGCCGCCGGCACTGCCGATGCTGCCCAGTGCCCAGTGCCCAACATTCATTATGGATGGTGGGTTTTATTAACACATTTATTATGTAATGTAAGTATATACTGCCGTCAGTAACTATTTACTAATCTGTGGTACCGTTTAGAGCTGCTATAGTGACTGGTAGGTAGGTACATATGTATAAGATAGGTACACCAGTACCTACACTTCTGCAAATTTTGTTTCTAACATGAATTACATTTCACGAAATTACACAAATAATATAAGATCCCTCGGGAACGCGAGTAAAACCGCTGAGCGGAAACTAGTATGCACATAAGTAAGAAAGTCGAGTACCTACTTAGTAACAAATAGATACAATTATTGGCAGTTCTCAATAAGCGGTTCAAGATAAGTTTTATTGACTCGCGATTCCTGGAATTCTATTTATCGCATCTAAAAGTGTAACCTTACCAAACAAAGTGCCAATCTTCCTAGCCGTAGTGGTGGTGATCCTGCCCTTCGCTCGCAGCCAGTCCAATGTCCTGCTGAGTACAATGCTGAAGATCCATAGCGATAAGAATGGCAACGCTGTTATAACGGCATTCTGTAATAGAATTAAAATCAAAGTAGGTACTGTCTTGCGAATCACCAACAGCCCATCTCGTAAATTTATGACCATCATGGCTCAAGCTCATCAAGGTCATTGTAGGATTCAAACCCGTTCGTAACTTTAAAACTCCATCAAAAGCATTTTTTCGCAATTTCAGAGTTGATCCCATAGTAAAACTTTTTCAGTATAATAAACCTAGGTTCTATCATATAGGTTTCGAAAATATGCCATCTCAAAATATCCACCCGGTAGTGTTACAGTTTGGGACGTGTCTCATACCCACACAATGGGGGCTACAGTTTTTGTGCTCACCAGTTGGTGCCACTGTCTAGTTAAGTCCTGAAGTATAACTATAAAAAGTTTGTAATTGCGGGCGCGAAAACAATATTTACATGCAAATCATATTTAATACCTTACCGTATCGTAATAATATCGAGCATGCCTCAGTTTTGAGCAGTTCCATTTTGTGTGACTGACATGTGTTACAGAAACACCAGCACATAATAATTCTTACCTCAGTCATCTTGAACTTCAACACCTGCTTCATGTAGAAGGGTAATTCTATAAGCAGCATGTACCATCCCCAGTTAGAGCACGCGTGAGACACCAGGATGGCCAGGAACGCTGGTGATGTTAATACGGCCCGCCATGGCACTGGCAATTTCTGTTTAGAGACAACAATATCGTCGATTTATAGATTTTTTGGGTAACGTAGCAATAATTAAGCTTTAATTCAATCTAATCTTCTAACGGTACCCATCTTCTTATCAGATGGGTGGGATTTAGACCCTATATAGCAGAAATCTGATTTGACGAATATTTTATCGATGATATATTAATAGAAAAAAAAAACTTTAATAATGATAACGTTATGGTATCAGAAATGCCCACTACTATATTATTTTTATTTTTTTATGTCAATAGGTTGACAAGCAGTAATGTAAGTGTAAGTAATGGTAAGTGGTCACCGCAGCCTATGGACATATGCAATACCTACCAGGGGGATTGCCGATGTGTTGCCAACCTTGAAAAAATTAGATTTGATAAAAAAAATTTTTTTCATGATAGAAGAATATTTTGGATCTTCATATTGTACACTCCCAACCTGCGTGTTATACCAACCTTATGGCCTGCACCATCGGTGCTGGCGCCCAGCGAGGCGACGATCATGTCCCGCTCCTCGGCGCCGATCAGCGGCTGCTGCTGCGGCGAGTCCTGCACCAACGCCACCCACAGCACGCACCAGATGCAAGACAACCCTCCCATTACGTAGAACACACTCTCCCATCCTATAAAAATATGTTAGTTAATGTCACTTCATTATTGGAGTTTTTTTAACTTTGGCGAAAAGAAAGTTCTCTATCGATATACGAGGGACCTTGACACGTTTTATTTACCCTTGTCTTTATAGTGGAAACAGGAAACTGTTATCTAAACCACATCATTAAAATCCTATATCGTTCCAATTCCTCACATCCACATCGTTTTTTTGTTAGGTAAATACGGCTGTCATTTGTTTCATTCAAAAAGAGTTCAATATATAGATAAATATGTTTTTTAAAAACCTAAATTAATCAAATGAAGTAGCAAGCTCACTTACCGACATTAGCAGTAAGAACACCGGCCATGAGCATCGATATGACAGTTCCCAATGAAGTTCCCGCGTAAACCAGCGCCGCCATTACGCTGCGTTCAGCGGGAGGTGCCCACTTTGACAGGAGTACGTGCATCGCCGGGAAAGTCACACCCTGTGCATTAATTGTTAGTAGTGAGGAACAAACGGGCGGTCAACATGGTAAGTGGTCAGTTGGTCACTTGCAAATATGGAAGTTTGCAATACCTACCAGGGGAATTCGGCTCATTAATCTAAACTAATCTTTAATTTTTTATGTCGAAATATTGTCAAGCAGCGTTAAAAACGCTCTTTGGCTAAAGCCTTTAGGACCAGACGAAGGGTCATCAATATGAGCCATTTCGTTCCGTAAGTAAGTATATCTAAAATATCATTTTATCGTTTTTCCTCAAGTTATTTTATGTTCGATGCATCTCGGGTTTATATTCATTCAACGAAATCAGGTCATGGATGTTATTCAAGTCTAAAGATACTGGGAACGTGATTGACTCACGATAGTTTTTATTTTTGCTTTTGCAACATTTGTATATAATCCGAGAAGAAAAAAATAAGAATATCATCATTAAACCTCTTTAAAGTAGTTTTCTTATCCATAAAAATAAAAAATACAAAATCAATTGGGAACATCACCTTTGAAAGTTAAAGCCATTTATTTAATTTAAACCCTATAGGAAGTAGGTACATTTATGGAGGTCACAACTATTGACACCTGTAAAAAATTGTTCTTACTTACCCCACCGATACCTTCTCCTATTCTCATGATGACTGCTGCAATGTAATGCGCCTCTGCCATGACGGGGGTCAGAAGAGTGCACACTACATTGATAGATACACTGAAGAACATCACCCATTTCGCTGAGAACAGCTCCGCTACTCGAGCACCTAATGATTATTTTTAGATAAGTTATATTGACAGCACCGTGAGAAGTTATCTATCGAAGTTATAAGTTAATCGTCTTTACCAGGTATCTGAGATACGAAGTAGCCCCAAAAGTAGCAACTGAGAACAATGCCCTGCACTCCAGATTCCCACATGAACGGGCCATCCAACTCCTGGAATCATAAAATTGTGATGAGATTTCTCATCAGCACAGTAATGTCCACTGAACACGGGCCTCCCCTACAGATTTTCTAACTAACTCGGCGACTTTACTCGTCGTTCTACCAGCTTGGTAGTATTTGTTATGAATATACGCCAGTTGTCGCACGAGAACCTTCCTTTTCCATTGGTGATCGTCGCAATGCCCTGTCCATTGCCACATCAGCTTACTGACCCTGCGAACTAAGCGCGTATCTTTTTTATACTACTAATGTCTCCATTTCGGATTCTATCGCTTAAAAAAAGAATTTTGAAAATCCCTCTATATGACGGAGTTATGCCCGAACATACATAAAAAATAAAAATATAAACATCCGTATTGAGAACCTCCTCCTTTTTTGAAGTCGGTTAAAATCGAGCATATCCGAGGCTGTTCTATTGCTCGCCGAGTGTGAGCCGAGTCTGATGACAATGTTTTATTATATCTATACCTATCAGGTAGATACAAACAATAAACTGCCCAAATATGAGCTCACATTCTGGGAACTTATTGTAAATTTTTTTTTTGGTCTACAAATAAGTAAACTGTCAGATCTGGGAAAAACCTAATCCAAACATACTACTCTATGGATACAGGATAACTATATATTATTTGTACATGTTCTTTCATGACAAATCATAATACCTACTTTTAAAAAATAGAAAAGTACCTATTTACTAGCTTTTAGTACCCCACGGTTTTACCCGCGTTCCTGAGGAATCCCAAATCGTTATACTCACTAACTAATCGATGTTAGATCGATCACTACCTACCTACGCCTTTTATTAACCTACTACGTCATTGATTTCCCACAACATCTAAAAATAGATACGACAATAGCTGTGCTATATAGGTAGGTAGCTATAGTGGGAATGGAATGCAACACATTATTTATTTATTATCAAATCACGATAATGTCGCGTGACCCAAAAAATTACGCATCCACAAATAAATCGTTGTTAAGTTTATGTCAGAAGCAATAATTGAAAGTCGGTATCAAGTAGGTAGTATATTTTCATTGAAAGTGATTGATACGACCTCAGGGTTAATTTACACAAATTGGCGAAATCTTCGGAGAAATGGTGGCACCAGATAATGTGTATGTCCAGAATAATCATAATCATTGCTATTTGGAATCCACCCAAAAACATAATCAAGAGTGAGCAACGTTTATAACTTGACCCATTACAAGGCCAGCTATTTTAATTTGAACCTTGATTTATCATGATCAAGACCAATAGTCCTAGAGAAAAATGAGAGAGTGCATAAACATCTCATATTGTACCTATGCAGTTCCTCCCTATAAGTAGTGCTTCTAAATTGATTAATGCCAAACTCATACTATGGCAGCGGCACAGAGTGGGCCTTATTATCGCAACAGCCATAGCTAGAAGAAGAAAGCTAGAAGTATTACTATCCCGCTTTTTCGTATGAGCCCGTCAGGAAGTTTTCAGGTACCTACCTGCGTACTATGATGAAATCAATACATAAACAACAACTTTGATAACGGTCATGTTAGTTCAAATCATAATGCGTAGAAAAATGATAACGTGTTGTGCCTAAACCAAAATTGTGAAAAAGACAAGTGCACGTTTGTCACAAAGATTCAGCAACACTTTATTTTTTCAGTGTAATTTAAAATTATATTGAGCAATATATTTTCTTAGTTTACGATCCGACCTCATTACTTAAGTTTATAAACACCAGTGGGTAGATGCAGAAATGCTGACGATGACGGTTGCCTCGAGTCTTGAGTGTTCTCGTCCTCGTTTGAAAGCCCAAAAATACAATGTCTTACAAAAATAGGTTATTGTTAGCAATGTTCTTCTGTAAAAGCATCTGAGCTTACCTAGTCTTTAAGGATTTCGTTATAAACAGACGTTAAATATTGTACTTACTGTAGTATTACTGGTAGTGGTCTCGGGACACACTAAATCAGCTGACGATTGATTCATCTCGGTGTCATGGCCGCCCGAAGCTGCCTTTATACCAGAGTGATTTAGCATCCCCACCATGGCCACAGACAGGTTCACTTTTAAACCATAAACAATTGCCATGCCTATGGATCCCAGGACAGCCAAGATGTACCGAGCTGGGACAAATCCTGTGGAAAAAAGTGGCAGAAATACATATGTAAATAGATTCTTTAATTGGCCATCCAAGTCTGCGTAGATATATAAATCAAAATAAACTAAGAGACATTCCTAATGAATATTCATTGGAGACGATTATCAGCTGTTATCATATTATGTCATGAGTCATGTGAACGATCTAGAATCATGACACAGATAAGGTTAATTCCTCTGTGATCATGACCTCCACGTGGTTTTCGTATCTTTTAGTCTGCGCTGCATGTCAATAGAAACATCCAATCCGTCCTAATAGTTTGGTCAAAATGCTACAAATCCAAATCAAATAAGTACTACCATCATTTTAAAGATCTTGTTTCGGAAAACAAGGCGTAACTTGAGAAATAGAAATAGTTGACGCTTTATGATATTTTAATTAATTATGCTTTTCCACACACACTCTTAAAACACTATAAGTACGAATATTTATTTCTACATAATTATAATGTACAGCTTTTTATAAATTGAGGATGTTTTCTATATATCATAGTTTGTATTTTTTACTTTAATTGTAAATATGTAAATAATAAAAAATATTATTACGTTAAATAAATGTACTATTTATAACACATTGAACATTATTCTGGTAGCAAAATATAATGATAAAGCATCGTCTTGTCTAGACTCTGGCTAGACGATGATGTAGGTCCTACCCACGGAATATTATTTACCTATTCCGTGGTCCTACCTACCGTACATATTACTAGCGGTTATTGCATCATCTATGTAGATAGAAGTACTTATATGTTTAAATCAAAAGCTGAATTTACTAGACAAGTAAATATGGTTTGACGGTAACGTGATAAAATGACTGTAGGTAACTGCAACAACATTGCAAATCTTAATATTAGTTACGTTATTGTTCAATCTCCTGATTGGTGATAGAAACAACGATTTTAAATTAATTTTATTCGTAACTTTTCTGTAGATATAAAAAATAGATAAATCTACCTCAGATAATTACCTATTTTAGGCTATACATAGCTCTGTGTGGCCATATGAACTTCGTAAGATTGTGAATAATAAAAAAAACATTAATTAGTTTATAATCTCTTTTTTTAATAGCTCCAAGGGACCGTAAACACGTTATTAATTTCAACTGATACCTCCACGCGTTCCTATGAGGAAAAGGGTCTCGACAGACAGACAGACCAACGAAGAGATCTTATTAGGTTTTTTTTGCTTTTCAATTTATAATATCGGTAATTTTATTATAAACTAGCTGTTTCCCGCGGTTTCACCCACGTTCCCGGTGTATTTTTTTTTCATACACACCTGAAAATAACGAACACATAAAAGAAAGATTATCCGATTTGGTGCAGTCGTTCGGAAGTTATGCGCGTACAAACATTTCGGCGATCCATTTTTATATATAGATTATTACACTTTTCCAGTGACATAATTAAAATTTTCCAGAATGGACACTCAACGAGATGTCTTAGCCCCATTTAACTCATACGGTCCCCGTGGAGCCCATAAATATAAATAGCATGCCCTACCTATTCCAGAAAATGGGTGCTAAATTTAAAGAATAAAAATCTGAATCTGTCGCAAAAACCTATTGGTGTGTTCCGGTAGCTGCACTTGAGAGCCAATTACCATACGGTCAAACACAAGTGCGTACCATTTTCCCCTGCCTCTGATTCCTCGGTATTTTAATGTAATACATTATATTACTTACATACAACATTATTGTAAAACAATTTGCATAATAAGTTTGCTTTTCAAGTCATCCTTCCTCAACATGAAGGAAAATATAATAATAAACTATTATGACATACATCAATCACATTTTAATAAATAATTTCTTGGAAATGAGATAATTTAATACTTGGCTCAGTGATAGTGAGGTCAAATGTCGTGAGAAGGTCGTGGATCCTACAATGACATTGAGTTCATCGTGAGCACCAGAACATGGTGGTAGGGTACTTTTTAGTACCCACCTGGCTGCCTACCCCCTGAAGTTTAAAAATCTATCGCCATACAGCAACGGTGTATGTTTCCGGCAGTTGCAATTGAAAGTCAGTTCTCATCTAGGCTTTTTGTGCTTATCACCTTCGGCCACATCCTCACATACCTTGGTGAGATTGTACTCAAACATCCGCCTAGCCAAAGTAAAAATACGATGGTCATAAGTTTTCCTTCCACAAGTGCGCGGAAGCAGATGTAGAGCCAATTCTGATAGCAAAGAAAAAGTTAACCCTCCTTCTGGCGCAGTCGGGTAAATAGGTGGTACCTAATTGAGTAAAGTGTTGTACGTACGTCAGAGCTAAGTTATTAGTTTGCTCCTCAAGTTATCACAGGACATGTGATAGCATTTCTGCGAAAGACAAGTTTGTTCAACAACACCAATATTTACATTGGATATATCGATTTAATATGGATTTAAGCCACCATTACATTATTTGAAGAAAAAGTATAAGACGTTTAGACATACATCTAGTTTCACTATTCCCTGATATATTTTCATTACTATGTACAAAGACGATGATCGTCTTTGCTATGTAGATATGTCAAACGTGTTTCAACACAATCTCACCATCGTATGTGAAGATGTTGCCAAAGGTGGTAATTACACAAAACCTAGAAGGGAACTGGCTCTCAAGTGCAGTTGTCAGAACTTGCCCCAAGCTAGACAATAGGTACTACAAACAAAGCAATCTTACACTGTGCTGTGGTTTTCTTTTACCGAAAACTCATAGTAGGATTCAAACCCACGACCTTCGTTTCGGCATTCGATGTACCTGATGTCATACTACCACTGCGCTATCATTGATGTACCTACTTGGTTCAAAGTAAGGTTACCGACTGGAAGAGGATATTGCAGACATACGCGCGGGAAAATTTACATGTCTGTTGTATAGGTATAATATATATGTACAGGAGGTTATCGGTTTAATTTTGAGCGTCATCGGTCCCAAAGCGACCGGCTTGGAGTTCCATATTATACTGACAAAACGCATGTACTACGTTCCATGACAGGACCATTTTTTATATACGCGAAATAGTGCAAATATAATGTACGAGGAAACCTTTCAATACTATAGTTGGTTGTTCTGTGCACGCGCAACACGTCACGTGCACACCTCGAGGTAGTCGCACCCGCAGCGTGGCATCACAACTAAATATGTACTTATACAGTATTTTTATTTGGTTGGAGCACGAATGTTTGAAAATTTTCTTTTGGTTTTGTAGCTGTTTATTGTGTATCGAAAATACTTCTATTGAACATGTTCAATTGTCAATTGTTTGCTAACTATAGGTTCCTAGAGGTTAAATTGTTGTTATATATTATTGCTACTGAATCATGTTAATCTGCAATGACGAATACATTCTGTAAATATTTTCAATGTTTACCTCGATCATTGATCACCTATTCATTCACGGGATAAATCCATATGTGTCTAATGCTAGGTATAAAGAATGAGTAAGTACCCACTTGTGTGCCAAACACCTATTTAACGATGACAATATTTTTTTGCCAATAATACCTATAGATCGTAAAGAGATTGACATAGATATTAGGTTAAACCATCCACATTCGTCGGTCTGTGTCAAGGTAACGTATAGGTACGTATTACGTACGTACGGTAACGTTGAAACGTCTTAAAAAATAGGTACTGTAGGTACTTATGGCATTGTTTGATAGAGATATTAATGGTAGAAGAACAAAGTTCAGTCCCGGAAAAATTATGAATTATCTCTAGAATGACCGTCCGTGCGTGTGTGTGGGTGAAACCACGTAGCCTATTTACATAATTCGGTAAAGAGCAAACATTGCTAACTATATAACGATTCTCCGAAATAATCTGTCAGCGTGTACATAACAAAGTCGTCCGCTTTACGAAGTCGTACCAAATTATAAATTGATCAAAATACTCGCAAATTGTCTAAGTCGGTGGTGGACAATAGGTTTGGTGTTAAACGCTGCCTAATGAATGAACACTAAAGCTGAACACGACACACCGGCATGGCAGCACCAAGGCTCCAAAGAAATAAGAAGTCCGAAATGAGACATTTTGTTTGTTTGTGTTAAAGTGGATATCAATTAAGATCCTAGAAGATAGGTGAGGAGAGATATCTAAATTTTAATTTAGTCTCCGTGTTTGTGATAATTCATTGGCATTTGGTATTTCTGAATTGGTAATATCGTGTTTGATTTTATTATTAGGCTAGGTACTTTACTAAATAAGTACCTACGATCTATAAGCTCATAGGAAGGGCAGAGAAAATAATTCTAAGTTATCAAGTAAGTAGGTAGGAATCTACAGATACAAATGCTACGGAACCCACGCTTCTTCTAATTACACTGAAATCGCGGTAAATAATGCGCTGGAATTATGAAGACGTTGAAACGTCTTATAAAAGCTTGACAAGTTTTTGTTGGCGAAATAAATATAAAATGATTGAGAGGGAAAATTATGGAAATACTTTTTTTTTTTAAAAACGTAATTTGTTCCACTTAAAAGATAGTAATGTCCCAATTATTTCCTTTTTTTATACCGGGAACTCGGGTGAAACCGCGGGGAATAGCTAGTGTAATATAGGTATCATCTCAAATCTAATGTAGTTTGGTAGGACATTATAACCTTCAGCAAGGTGAAACGTCCTGTTACCCTCGATCGATGACCTTTCAAGGATATTCAGTATAATTCACCAAATCCTAAATCAATAAACAGAACTCTATCCTGGTAGGTGAAGTCGGAAACATTATTATGTAGGCCCCTAGCCCTAGCTGAACAGATCCAAATTCACAAAACACCTGTAAATAGGTTGAATTAATTTCTGTAAGTATTATACTGAACTTTTCGAATTTTAATAAATAAACCTACATTTTATGAAGATTAAATAACGCCCCCTGACCGATTAATTTTATGTAGATTAGGTGGGTTGGGTACGTACTTACCTAGGTTTGTTTTTTAATTTTATCGGGCAATCTAATGTTTTTTTATTAAATTTAAAAATACAATCATAAAGAGTTCGCAAGTTAAAGACAACTGAATTCACTAGTAACAAGTATGTAATCGAAAAAGGTACATAAAATTATAAATAATTTTTTAACAACAAATAAATAATTAAGTAAGTATACCTACATAGGTACTATTAGGTACGTTATACAAACTCCTCCATTTCTAAATATTATATTATCATTTAAAAATAACTTACGTCCCAAAATGTTTCCTCTCGCCGGTACGTCCATTTTTACTAAACTATTCTGTTAGAATCTTAAATTTCAAATTAGTACACTTTTCGAAACAAAAAGCCTGCTGGCGGCTACTGCGCGATCCCAAAAACAACTATCGCGGACGATTAAAATAATGCTAATACCACAACGCAACACGTTCGCAACATGGTGAAATCCTTTGAATGACTGATCCCGCCCGTCCACTTTATTTACTTTATATATCTATCTCGGGCTACGCGATCATGTACCAAAAAGCTTACAACAAACAAAACATCGTCACATTCACATGCGCCCCATTTGAGCTTTCGCGCTTTTTCAAGGTGACCTTCAACAGGATCAATGTAAGGGGTGGTTTTGTATTCTACGGTTCATAATCATAATAAGCCCTCGCTTCGCCGTAGACGAGTTAAATGCAAAATAATCATATACAATAAATAATATTAGTCAATAAATAATATTAGTATATTTATCAATTGTTATTTTTTGTTTCAAATATTACTTCATAAAACATAAGATCTAAACAGCTTTTTATAATACCTACGTTTGTACTTACATAACTTTACCGCCATTTTTGTGTACTATCAACGCCATCTTGCTTGCATGTTACAAAAGTTGGATGGAAACATAGAGTAGAGTTCGTTTCACCAAAAAAGTCCTGAAGACCCACCTCTATCTCGAAAAAAATAAGATCGATTTTCATTAATTCCATATAAATTTAGTAGTCCTAAAGTCCCAAATACGAATAAAGTTCGATGTAATAATACTAGGTGTCGCTTTTCTTTCGAAGGAAGTTAAAAGTTCACGGCTAAAGCTAATACAAAAATGATAAACGAATATTATCTTTTCCGAACATAATTTATAATATTAACATACTAGGATATTTTCTATACACATAAAGTGTGAGACACACACAAGACCCCATACGGTGGAGTGTTGGAAATAGTAATATTCGGAGCGCTCTACAAACTAATAGATGGTTCGAGCGTTTAAAACTTCGCCTAAGTTCTGTGTGATTCAGTAAGAAATATTGTAATTGTAAAAACAAATTATAAAGATTGCGGTTGTTGAGTTGATGTTGATGTACAAAAATTTGCTTTTGTACATGCGCACAAACTCGCGAATCCTGGAATTCTAAATTTTTGTAGGTAGTTTCAGGACGCCAAAGGCGAAAAGTAAGTTAAGTTTATTAACTATCATTACCAGGGCGCGTATATTGAAAATATACAAGGCCAGCACGCATTACAAGCTTAATCTAATGTCAAGCATATAAAAATATTTACATAGGTATAAACTTCTAAAATCTCTTCTTATTCAGATACGACCCGGATACTTTAGGTTAAAAATGTAAGGCCATATTATGCTCTTCGTGGTTATTTTTTTTGAAGCATATTTTTAGATGAGATAAAACCTCTGGACTCGCGACACCGTTACGAGACGCAGCTATAGTGTGTGCATATATCACAGCAACATATACCGAGTATAGACGTTTAGTTTGGCGTTTCGCCGTCGGGATCGCATCTTGTTTGGTAAGTTTCGGAGCATTAACTTTTTTGGAGCCAATATGTGTGCCAGTAGGCATTTTGGAGCCGTGAACTCTGTACAATTCGCAGTATACATTTATATTTAATAAGTTTTCACTTTTGTCGGCACTCCCGTAGTGCATTTTTTTTAACTGCACGAAACCCATGATGGATGCATAATTATAAAATGAATAAAAAGATGACAGATTCTTGTGAAAAAAAGAGAAAGCAATAAATCAAAATGGCTACCTTTAAACTCTTTATAGATTCTAAGTACGTCGTCTGCGTTAACGCTTAGAAAATATACACGATTAGTCCGCAATGATAGTGCAGTATATGAACTAGTGCAGTATTTTTTTCGCTAAAAATGTAAGTGTATGTAATTGGAAAATATACGCGATAAAAGCGTACCTAATAACTACCCATGTATAGTTTCAAAAAAGAGTTATGCTAATAGAATTTGAAACTATACGCGAGCAGTCCCAACCTGTGCGTACTGTTCTTGTATAATTTCAATATACGCTACCAGGGCCGGATTTAGGGGAGGGCAATCGGTGCTACAGCCCCGAGGCCTCGACAAAAGAGAGGCCCCTACATAGAGACTTCAGAAAAAAAAATCTTTCATATTCCGACTAGTAAACACTAGTAAACAATTTTTCCTTTGATATTTGTTTTTCGCTGTTTTACCTTTACCTACAGTACATTGTACAAACCTGATTATATTGTTCTTGAATATTAACAGAAATCATTGATCCATATTTGTTCACCCCAATCAGGCAATCAGTAAAATATCAAAATCTCAAATGGTCCTGAAGAGCACTTGCAATTTACTACCAAATTCTCAAAGATCAAAATTTCAGAGCTACATTCCCAAACCTTGAAAATTGCACTGAGAATGTATTTGGTTTTGATGGTATCAAATTGTATTGGAGAGTGCTCATTTTCAAAAATGAACATTATAAAACACAAACTTCGAACCACGATGGGACAAAAGCGTCTATCAAAGCTTTCTCTCCTGAGCATTGAAAGTGATTTACTTCGGGAACTGGATTTTAGCGAAATCATCAAAGATTTTTCGGCGAAAAAAGCTCGGAAGGTTGCATTCGTTAACGCTAAAATTTAAATTCAGTTAATTCTTGTTTCCGATTATATTTATATATGTTTGTTAAATACTAAAATAATCAACTTGGTTTCACGATAAATTATTTATTGAAAAACTCGACTGAAAAATGTATCATTTTATTTGGAAAATAATTTGGGGCCAGAGGGCTTCCACTCCTTAAATGCCCCGAGGCCTCCAGACCTCTAAATCCGGCCCTGATCATTACAAGTTTTTTTTTTATTAAGGTAAGTACTTTAATTCATTAAAAAAATTAGTTCAAAAATAGGGAGAATTTCAGTTAATAGTATAATTATAAGTAAAGTAACTATGCCGTATTCAATAGTTATTTTCTATTCGATACTATTGTTTTAATAAAATGAAAATGAAATTAGAATGAATATTCAGACCTGTTCGGTTGTGGTCCCGATTCGGTAGACGAACCGTTTGAGTAGTCTACTGTTTATGGATAGTTACTATACTCTTTGGTCTACTGAATAGGATGGCTTCTATTTTCTCATTTCTGACTTCCATTTGGAATGAGGCAGTCGATACGTAGTATCTCTACTTAGTCTGTGAGTCGATCGGTACACGATCGCAGCAAATTAATTTTGCGACTAACACAGCATCAGCCCAAATTTAACAAAATAAAATCATCCTTTCCGATCGGAATGGTAACCGAATAGGTCTGATTAAGGGGAACTATCGGTTAATCGAACAGTTAATCGCGGCATGATTACAACTGATTGATACTGCTATGGCGAACGCAGACCGCAAACGGCCTCTTATTCTAAGAGGCGAAAAGGGCTGCTATATGTACTGTTTGTCAACCAGCCGAGTTATTTTTTATATATTTTTTTTTCTGATGGCCGTTTGTCGGGAATGTCCCAGTATATTATTGATATATTTATTTACACTTTATGGTCTTGCTTGGTCACCCACGCCCTCTATTTGCCCTTTAGCGTCTTGGTGGCCGGTTGATAACCGTGTAGCCAAATACAGTGTAATTACAGCAGATTCACCGTATTTAGAGTCACTGATTTCATGCAAAATATTATGTTTTTCGTTTTTTTTGACTTAATTATTGTGATTTGTTAATCGTGAAAATAATGTCTGAAGATTTTACAAAAAATAAGAGTGTTCGTATTGACATGTTTTTATTTTAACTTTTACTGTATTTTTCTCTGCCATCGGTTTATTTTGAGTTTTATTGAATTAAATCGGTGGCGCTTTGTCCAATGAAGGTTAATACGAGTGCACAAATGAAGTGAAAATAAAAGAATGCGTGTATCGTGAATTTTCATGTTGTCTCAAATAGTCCACGAAAAGTTTTACCATTGTATTAAAACCTGATTGACTTGACTTGACTATATGTACACTAGATTTGGCTTTTAGCCTTTATATTTAAGCATATTATTATAAGACATTGATATTTAAACATCCAAGACTCAAGAATTGGCTGTATGGCTAAGACCTTTGCCTGTCATGAAAAGAACAACTACTACTTCATGTGCATGTCAAATTGACAATGTCAATAAATAAAATTTTGCTTAGAAATAAGTGACAGACTTTCGTGAAAAATATTACAAGAAATAAATAAAATTATATATTTAAATAAGCATATTTACTGAAACATACCAAGTTTTGACTGAAATAGTACTAATCTCTTTCAGTAAATCGCATTAGATTAACGTACAATTATGAGAGAGTAGGTATTATCTTGTAACTTACGACACCGAGTTGGTTGATTTACCGCTATTTCATACAAATTAACGAAGCGTATCTTTGTTTTGCCTGCGTCAGTCAGTTCTATGAAGTTCTATCTACATACAGTTGTGGTAGAACTCCACTCGGCAGCACACCACTGAGCAGCTCGTGCTAAAGATCTAACGTGTCCATTATTAGGTGAAAGTATACTAATATCGCGTGCCTACTACCTAATCGCCAAGAAATGTGCTCTGTTCGCTTATGCCGTGAATAAATTAATTGGACATTTTCGAAAGTGAACCATGGATACATGATCGCAGTGATTTTCTATTGAATATTTAAATGCTAATGTAAAGGGCCATTGAGTCAAGTGCTTCCTACAAATTATACTTATACTCATTTGAATTGATCAGAAAATGGCACTGACAATGGAGCAAAAGAATAATCTTGACTTTATTATGAAGAATTTGTTGGCTGGAGGTATGTATACAATTATTTTTTAATTTTATATAAGTAAGTAAGTAGTTGAATACTTACTATAATTCTAACATGCATTAGATTTTTTTTTGTTAACTACTTCAAATCTTTGAACTATGGACATGTCTGTTCTTCTTTGTAACTTTGAATTTAAATAAAAAATAAAAGAGACATCATGAATTAGACTTATTTATTTATTTATTGATTGATATTATTAGACTTCATCAATTTTCAATAAGTTTATCAGATTTAAAAGTGTTTAAAATTAATTCATTACTTATTAGGTTTTTTTTTTGTATCTCAATGGGTGAGGTCAGAATAAGAGGGAAACAGGGTGAGCAAAGTTGTTCTTTTCATAAGCTATTTTAATATAATTCTATAATTTTTTCAAAAGATATTGATACTTAAAAAAATCTGAAAAAGATAATGAAATAAGTGACAATAAAAAAAAATTATAATGAGTTTATTTAATAAAGATGGTTTGAATTTGAGTTATAATAAAACTATATTTTGATGTGCAGTACTGTTTCACCTATAGTCTATTATTACCCTGTGTTCTTATATACAGTAGGTACAAAGTCTATCTCAGTACCAAATAAATACTTACAATCCTACTATTATCCTACTAAGTAATAGTATAAATGTGAAAGTTTGTGAGTATGGATGGATGTCTGGATGTTTGTTACTGTCACACAAAAACTACTGAAAGGATTAGGATGAAATTTGGCACACAGATAGAATATTCTGGATTAAAACATAGAGTTTTTATCCCCGGAAAACATAAGATCCCTCAGGAACGCAGGTAAAATCATGTTGCTGAAGCCGAATCTCCCATGTTTTCAAATACATTCACACAATCAAAAGTAGCCTATTACACTATGGCCCATAAACTAACTCTATAAAAAAAAATGTTGATCTGTTGATCCATAGCTGTGTGAAAGAACGGCAAACCAACAAACATACTTTTGTATTTATAACATTAGGAATATCCATGGACATTACAGTAACCACGTTCTTATGAATAACTTATTCAAATTGATTTAAATTGCACATCAACGTAATAAGCCAAACCACATGCCTGAAATTGCAAACTAAAATACTAAACAATTAACTACATCCACAATTATTATGACATACAAAAACAATTAAGACATTGAATGTTGTGTTAATTAATTGTGTTCTAATGTGCTTGTAATAAAACATTAATTTGATTGATAACATGTTGTAATGGATGCATTAACAGGGTTCCTACATAAATAATAGATAATATTGTTATGTTGAATATGCTGCTATTATAACCATGACCAGCCCTCTATAATACAAAGACCACTATAGATCCAATTCAACTAGCTCAGAATAGATAAATTAAAATTTTATTCAACTACAAATTTAGGACACCTATTGAAACGATATACGAGGAAACAAAAATAATGAATATAAAACAAACGTACATATACTACACATGTATTATAATACGCAAAATATTAAATGAGGAAATCCATTCCAATATAAAACTTGTCACAAAACAACAAACACGAAAGATAAACTTAATACGTGCTAGTTACGTAGTGACTCGCCTTCCTAGAACTAACTATGGAAGAAAAAAAATTGAGTTTGAGGGTGCTACAATTTATAATAAATTACCATCAGTAATAAAAGAAGAAAAAGCTACGCCCGGTTTGGCCTTATTTTTTTATACTACTTAGGTGGCAAACAAGCTTACGGCCCACCTGACTACTATTCAAACTACTGAAAGTCCACTTTAGTTCTGTTCACACGATGAAATTCAACTTTATTCCTTGGTATAGCATACAATCCACTGTTAATGGTTTGTTCAAAAATACATTTCTGTATAGTAAATAATGCCAGTTTGGAAAGTCATCAATTTTTTTTAAATATTAAATAGGTTTTCACAACAGTTTTGTTAAAATAATGATTGATGTCAAATCTTTACAGCCTTCAGAATAATACATATGTATTTGGTATATATATGCAGTACATTTATTAATGAGAAACCAAGTTTATAAAATATTTCCTACCCAGTAGTTTCACCCATTTTTCTGTGATAAAAGGTACCCTATGTCTATCTCCCTGTCTGAACTACCCCTCTGTTAGTTAGGCACATGTCCAGATTTACATTCTTTTATAACATTAGTAAAGCGTTCAATTAATTAAAGTAATCCATCCCATAGGTGTAGCCGGAATGTGCGCGAAGACTACAGTGGCACCACTAGACCGAATCAAAATACTTCTTCAAGCTCAATCAGTTCATTACAAACACCATGGAGTATTAGGTGGTTTAACGGCCATTGTCAAGAAAGAATCACTTCTGGCTTTGTACAAGGGAAATGGTGCACAAATGGTCAGGATATTCCCATATGCAGCTACACAGTTCACAAGTTTCGAGATTTATAAAAAGGTGAGTGATTTTGTTGTGTTGATTTACTTACTTTAGGACTGTCTGTAACTGACTTTATATCAACTTTAAATAACTTAGTTTTAAATATATATATAGATAGATAAATATAAATATCCTGGGATATTATTCCTCTCACATACGGCCATCTGACCCCAAACTAAGCAGAGCTATGGAAGCCAGATAACTGATATACTATATCTACTTTTCTTTTGTAAATATGTATACATATACTCATATAGATAACTAGCTTCCGCCCCGCGGTTTCACCCGCGGTCCCGCGAGTGCTTCGATCGCCACCAAACCTTACAGGATTACCTACCCGCGGGGCTAACATGAAGATTGTCTGAAAATTTCATCGCGATCGGTTCAGCGGTTTCGGAGTCTATTAGGAACATACATACATACTTTCTCTTTTACATATATATATAGATTACTATTATTAAAACATCTGAAAAAATCCTGGTATAAGCTATAAAAAATAAATTTACTTAGACCAAATTTATCACCTAAGGGTACCTTATGGAATGCAAATTAATAAAATTAAAATAAAACGAAAGCCCGATTGGTCAAAGCACTAGTTTTCCCGATTTTCCTCTATGGAGTCGAGACATGGACAATCAAATGCAAGAGAAAGACAGAGGATAGACGCTTTCGAAATGTGGTGCTGGAGGCGGATGCTCCGTATTCCATGGACAGCCAAACGCACAAATGTGTCTATCCTTTCCCAACTCGATATAAACACCCATTTGTCTACAGTCTGCCTTCAGCGTATTTGACTTATTACGGCCACATAATGCGAAGGGGAGATAAAAGCCTTGATAAACTGCGACTACAAAAAAAATGGAAATTGTAAATAGCACTCAAGCAAACAAAGCAACTAAACCGATCTAATTCCTATAACTGAATACTCTTCCGCCGAGCGACCTTTACCATCCAATCCAGTTTCGCGATAAATAATCCTACTAACCTAGTATAGTTAGGCTCATGTTTGACCACAATCTCACTATTGTATGTGATGATGATGATGTAGCCGAATGTGACTGGCTCACTCACTCAACCACATCTTTTATTTTGTTACTTTGCAATTTCTACTTATTTATACATAATTGGCATAAGGTTTTAAGCGAATAAATATAGTAATACGAATTATTTTGCGAAATGATCATTTTATGCTAATGAAAGTGCCAAATTTGTAAAATGGACACACCTACCGCTAACCAGACAAGAGTATTTGAATAAAGAATATTCCGAATATTTTGGTCACGACGCGATGTTAGCTCAGTGGTAGTGACGTCTGACGCGGCGGCGAAGGTCATGGATTCGAATCCTACAATGAGTTTGAGCTTTCAGTGAAGGAAAACATCGTGAGGAATCCATAGCACGGTGGTAGGGTACTTTGCAGTACACGCCTGTGTGGCTACCACAAGGCGTGCATTTTCAAGCAGAAAATCTGTCGCCAAACAACTATTGGTGTGTTCCGGCAGCTGCACTTGCGAGCCAGTTCCTTCTAGGCTTTGTGTGCTTACCACCTTTGGCCACATCACCACTTACCATAGTGAGATTGTGGTCAAACACAAGCCTATACGAAGAAAAAAAAATCGAAACTGTAAACCAACCAATAATTATCTTATTGCAACAATATGATGAAAATAGTAGCGAATTCAATATTTCAATTCAGCCAGATTACATGTAGGCCTCTACTAATATATAACGGGGCTAACTTCTATATGATACATACTATACTATACTACTAACAGTATGTTTCCTATATAAATCTATAATGATCCCTTCCTAAGTACTATACATGTACTGATCAATCATCGCGCCAAACGTGAAAAAATAAAAGGATAAAATATAAGTTCTTTGAATATTCAAGGAAATGAAAATTGAGGTTGCCATGGGTACCATACCTAATATATTCAACGATTTGGAGTTCGTCACGGAACTTGAAACGGAGTTAGTTATATCATAGCTAAACGGATGCACATTGCACACCCGATTTCGAGTGGACGGACCGATCAAGTCTACCGACTAAATGTCTTGCAACTTCCATTTGGTAGGTAGTCAATCAGCACACGACCGCGGTTAGACAAGGTCAAAGTCTAAAGCCATTTATTCAGTTTAGACCCTAGGAGAGCAGTTATGACGGTCGAATAAAGTTAACCAGACTGCAACACTACACTGCTGGTGTTTGCCCGAGTGACAACAACTGAGTAAGTTTTTTAAAGAGATTATCATAAACATCAGTTATTTATTATTATGATGAAGAAACTTCGATTGAAAACTTGCTGCTATGATTTTAGTGCCGTTATATTGTTTTAACAGTTTAGAAGATGCACTATTATACGTCACCTACATATAAAAAATAAGCAGCAATGAGTTATAAAAGCGATTCAAGTGCTGCAGAGTTAAGTAGGTCGCCAAAGCTGCTGAAACAAAACAAAGTTGTAAAGTCATAAGAGTCACATTTTATGAACGAGTATACGCATAACTTATTACTACATTTTAAAAACAATACTCTATATACTAAATTATATTGATCGTAAAGCATTACAGTTATTTCGTTCATCTCCCAAACAAATTGCACTTTGTTTCTTATAAAATAGTGCAACGGAAACCGCGTTCCCCGCATACAGTTTGTCAACTATAAACGTAAGAAAAGATTGGGTCTTACAAACATGGTCAAACAAAATTTCACTTCTACCTCAACTCTACTTCGCTTTCATTCAGAAACCGGTGTGTGACTGTGTGATGTCAATCGGTCGCGTCCGTCCGTCCGTCGGTCGGCCAGTGCCGGTATGCGAGGCCGCCGACCGTAAACTGGCACACAAGGTGTCATGTTTATGCTATGGGCTCATCTCTGTAACCATTGACCATCGTGATATTGGCTTTTTTCATCATGCCAATGTGATAGTGACAACATGTCACCTAGGCCGTATCTGTGCATAAATCCATAGGTAGATATACCAATGGTAATTAATGGGGTCGCCATGGGGTATGGGTCAATCGACGTTAATGTAGGATGCATGAATAAGAAGCTTACACCGACGTTAGCAGAATAACTAAATTTAAATCAAGTAGATTACGTTTATTCAGCTCAAAACATAACTTAATTAATAAAACAAAAACATTTCAAGTAATTTATCAACATTATGTAACAGCGCTGGTGATTTTTGTCAAAGACATGTGGCAGGAAGGTAGTGATGATAATAGGGTATTTGCCTGTATTCAAAATAAATTATCCAACACTAACCAATGTGTAAAACGTCTAAAAAAAGGGGGAAATCACGATCATTTTATTAAATTTATCCTTATTATGATTTTTAATGACCAATCTAACCATAAAGAGTATGCTATATAATTATGACGTCACATGCTTGTATTTCATACAAAACTCCATATAAACCTTTCGTTTTGACATTTCATAAAAAGTTGCTGATTTGAATGTCAGTCAAATACCCTATTCTTCGAGTCAGAGTTCGTAAATTATACAATAGCTGTTCCCCACTGTTTTTTTAAGCTATTGTATAGCTTTTATCGCGGGCTTCGGGCTTTGAGCACGGCGACCGAATCAAGAAATTTCGTAACGAAAAAACCTAACACCTCCCACATATACATATATACATATACTGTTATATATACATATGCTGTTTGTGAGAAAGTATATAGGTATCTATTAATATCAAAGAAAAAACTTGAATGACTACCTACATAAAAAATAAATAAATAATTATAATTGCATAAGTTGATAAAAAATGCTATGCGATAGCTTTACCGCGGCAGTCCCCGAGTGCCACACGTATTTTTTTTTATACCAAACGTAATAAAAGCCCTAAGCGGCTACCTTAGTTTCAAAATCGGAACGGTACTTCTAGAGATTACCCCCTACGTAAGGACCTACATATACAAAAACTCTAAAAACATTACGGGACATAGGCAGTCGGGTATAAACGAACACGCCCGTTCCACACCCATATGCCTATTTTTTTTAGATTAGATGGTGTTAGTCCCAGATGGCTTTTGCTGCCTTTCCACCAGAGCGGAGCGAGGAATATTTTATTTACCAATAGCTTGTCGACCAGAGCTGAGTGAGGAAAATTTTACCAATAGATTTGCTTATAGCTCCCATTTTTGTGCAATTCTTTTGGACAGGCGGCCTTACGTGCCATATGCCTACCCGTATACCTTATAGGTACTTTACAATATGATCCACTGTATCGAGGTAACTACGAAATTGCAACCTGTTCTTCATAAATAAGTTGTTATTATCAGACAACCTTGACTTGATGGTATTAATGCCTTCATGGACGAGTGCTACTTTTTGGAAATGTCATTACAATTACCATTTATTTAACGTACCTCTTTTGGATATAAAGATTAAGTTCACATGTTTTGAAAATCATGTATACATATGCAACTATTGGTAATGGGGGGCTATTTTATTACCAACACAACACGAGTATATCGCAATCTATGTATTTGAAATTTACAATGCTGTATTCCAAAGACTTAAGCTCCATTTCAGCTCGAGTTGCATGTCGTCTGGTTATGTCATTCTTCACAATGTGAGAGTTAAAGTGGAATTTAGGTATATCACATAAGGTTGATCTTCATTTGTCGTGATGAGCACTAATATTAATAATGTGAATCCCAAACAAAACTGGAGCAAAAACAATTCACTGTAAACATTTGTCTATCGTGAATCGTGCTCTAGCTAAGGAAACATAATTTTGTTTGTACATTTATTTGTTTAGTACTTATACTCACGTATATTACTAAAAGATCAAGAATTATGTCGCTTTTAGTTAAACAATAACATCGTAAGCCGTTGTGGCTCCGTGATGAGTAGACCTACCTACGATCTTGAAGGAACAAGTTCAATGTTGAATAATGAATATTCATGTGGATTCCCTAGCGTTTGAGTTACCTACTAAACAGGGTGATTTGTCTCTGACAATACTTGCAGGGGTGGAAGCACTCATCAATATGAATAACTTTTTATTATGGGACTGTATACTTATTATAGATAATTACACCTATAACTATGGTAGTGAAACAAAACCTAATATTATTTTCAGTACTTAAGCCGCGTCCACATACCGGTCGTCCAACATGGCGACAAGTTCGTGGCCGGCGCGGCGGCGGGAGTGACCGCGGTGACGCTCACGTACCCGCTCGACACCATCCGAGCGCGGCTCGCCTTCCAAGTGACGGGCGAGCACAAGTACACCGGCATCGCGCACGCCGCCACCACTATGTTCCGCACGGTCAGTGTCAACTGTACTACATATAATGTACCACTGTAACTGTACCTAGAATGAGGTACTACAATTTTGAAGATTTTTTTTTACTATAAATAGGCTTGTTTACAATCTAGCCATAGTAAGCAATCAAAGTCGATATTTTCCTTCACCGAAAGTTCTAGCATTATAGGATTCGAACCCACTACTTCCAACCTCTGCGATCTATCATCGCCTTAAAATATGAACCAAGCATTAATTGAATACACCACTTCATTCAAAACAATAGCTTTTCAATTCTAATTCACGCAATACAAGTGCTCGTGGCGTAGCCTGACTAGCCGTTCTTAACCGATCGGCAAAGTTAAGCAACGTCCAATCTGGCCGGTACCTGGATGGGTGACCGCCTAGTGGTATTTCATCTTGAGCGTTTCCGTGCTTCGTAAGGCACGTAAAGCCGTTCCGGTTATCACTTAATTGTGATGGTCGTTAAGCTTGTTGGGGACCTCCTAGGTGGCCTGACAACTCCAACAGTAGGTTGACCACTAGCCTACCTCCACCAATCCGCAGTGGGCACGCGTGGTGGAGTATTTGCCCTTTCACCCTTATTCGTGAAAGGAGGCCTGTACTCAGCAGTGGGCAGATATAGGCTGTAATTATTATTATTATTATATGGCGGGCCGCATCGCAACGGTCCATATGAAAGAGAAGGATAGTACTACTTTCAGCCCTCTTCTACCTATGGCCGTTGCGATGCGGCCCGCCCATAATATGCGTTATCTTTATGATAACGTTTGTTGTAGGAGGGTGGTATCCGCGCGCTGTACCGCGGCTTCGTGCCCACCATGATGGGCATGGTGCCGTACGCCGGCTTCAGCTTTTACTGCTTCGAGTCGCTCAAGTACTTCTGTATGAAGTATATGCCCACCTCGCTCTGTAGAAAGTGTGAGAGGAATACTGGTCAGTGTCTTTTATTATTTTATAATGGCTGTACTCATTTGCGTTCAGATTGATCGTAGGACGACTGTTGAGTGATATATTTTATACTACTATTTTACTACTGTATTTTTGTTCTTCATCATCTCAACTGCAAGACGTCCACTGCTGGATATTGGCCTCCCCTAAGGATCTCCAATAGGAACGGTCTTGGGCGGCCTGTCTCCAACGTTTTCCGACGAACTTCACAAGGTCGTCCGTCCACATTGTAAGTGGACGTCCTACACTGCGCATGCCGGTCCGTGGACTCAAGAACTCTTCGGGCCCATCGGCCATCCGTTCTACGTACTATGTGCCCTGCCCATTACCACTTCAACTTGCCAATCCGCTGGGATCCCTGATTTTTGTTCATAATGCCTTCTTATGGCCTAGTGATTTTTGAAATCCGAAAGGTAGCACTGCTTGTTTTTACTTAAAATACAGCTCTCCGTTGTATATTAAAATCAAATTTACTCCCATTATCTTTTTTACCCCTTTCAACACTTTTATTTTCTGTTCTTCATCACCCATTTACTTACTACAAAGCCAAAAAATCATGTTCTTCTCGAGGATATTTGAATTTACATTTTGTTGTAATACATGCAACTGATTCAATTCCACCAGGTGGATATGGGGTGGTTCAATACAACCTGAGGGTGTATTCCGATAAACGATAGTGCAATTATTGTTTTTGGAAATAGGTAGAATTGAAGCAGAAATGACGAGATGTGTGTGAATTGCCGGGAGCTTAACCGTTCCTTGTGGAATTCCACGGGCTTATGTTCAGCAATGGATATCCTTAACTGTCAGTGGCTAATGATTGTTTTACAGGTGGTTTAGTACTGACAGTGCCAGGTAAGTTGCTATGCGGCGGTTTGGCCGGTGCTGTTGCGCAGTCAGTCTCCTACCCTCTAGATGTGACGCGCCGACGTATGCAGCTCGCTTGTATGGATCCACACACTGAGAAATTTGGGTGAGTTGGACGTTAAACATGCCTTATGGTGATGGTTACAGAGCTAGCGCGTAACTGAGTAGATTCCTGCGGTAGCGGCGCGGTGCGGGAGGGGCGACAACTGACAATTATGACGTAACAACACTATCGAGCTCTATCAAACTGTCAGTTCTCTGCGCGTCACTTCACACCCGCCTGCAGCGGACAGGACAGGAACCTACTCAGTTATAGTAGGTAAAGAGCTAGACCTGTAGTTTGTCCTTAACACTTCTGTAGTTCATATGAACCATTCTTTATAGGAAAACTCAACAACTCCCTTCGAAAACTCATTAAGTAGTTTACTACAGAACGGTAAAACTAATCTTCGCCTTAAATAGAGCACAGGCAAGCACGCCTGAAATAGAAAGGAACTGAAAAAAATAACCCTATATATTATATTTTCATATAAATTGGCATGCAAGAACTCACTAACTCACTTTACTAAACTAGTAAACTCCAGTGTAAAATAATTAATTGTAATATTTAACTATTAAAGTAATCATTACATTACAATAATTTTGTGTCTTACAATTATCTCACTAATATTAAAAGTTTTTATGTATGTTTGTTACTTAACCACGTTGCATATACTGGGTGATTTTTTAGTCACTGGCAATACTTGCAGGGGTGGAAGTACTCATCAATATGAACAACTGGTACCTATTTAATAATGTTCTGATATATTAAAGTTAAAAGAATTTGAATATAAAGCATGTCTCTCTCCTCTCTGCACTTAAGTAGATATTTCATAGTGACTAATTATAGTAATTATTTCTGATTGCATGTTACTTGCACATTGGTGTTGGCAACATTTACAGGAGGTTGGTTAATATTATATTATTTATTTAATTATAATATGTATAAATATTGCGCGATTACACAATATTTTATTTTAACCGTTCAAGTTAATTGTTAATCTATAAAAAAAAATTGACTAAAAAGTTTATGTTCATGTAATTCAATTACCAATATGGCAATAATTTATATCTCAGCTCCATTTGTTTTTTTTTTATTTCAACAGCATGGGCATGGTCAAGACACTGACCCTCATATACCGCGAGAACGGTATAGTGAAGGGCCTGTATCGAGGAATGAGCATCAACTACATTAGGGCGATACCAATGGTGGCGACGTCATTCTCCACATACGAATTGATGAAGCAACTGCTACAACTTGACACTGGCATGAAAGTATAGTCAAAACTAAAAAAAAAGCAATAATACGCAATTTTCGAGCGCTAATTTGAATTCTGAATGTTGTATAAGATAAGCAATTTTAAAAAGCAGTGCCTTTTTGCAATAAAACTGATATTTAAATGAGTACGAAAATATGCATTCCCATTTATTACAATAATTATCTTCCAAGAACTGTTATTAAGTACATAAGGTATGTTATTTTTTGAAATTTTGGAAAATACTCTTAAAAATAGCGCCATCTATTTAAAAAGACTGGCACATATTGTTTACAATACTCGTTTATCGACTTATGATTTTTATAGATTTTATATAACAAGTCGTAGGATATTTCTTTATTTCCTAAATAAAATAAATGTACTTACATATGTAAATTTCAGTATTGTAGTTAATTGTGCTATTTAAAAATAGCGAATTTTGTTTGCTTCAAAATTAGCCTCAAATATATGTTTAAGAATACATGACAAAATTAAATAAGCATAATATTTTTTGTAAAAAATAAAATGGTCTTCTTAGATAGAGCTCTATTTAATGTCACTCTTTGATAGTGTAACTTCTCTGTCCTGCTTCTAGTCTTAAATATTTCCTCTATAATGTAAAAACCTCTTAGTCTTAAACTAAGGGACCGGGCGTTTATAAATCACGTGACGCGTCTTTGGCTAAATTTGTGCCAGTTAGTAAATTTGCGCCCACCCATAGATGATACATAATAACTAGCGCCCACCTACATAATGAGCATCACGTAATTTATACACACCTTAACAAATAATTGTGCCTTCCAATGTTTTTTCTTTTTATAAATTGACCTAAACACCCGAGTTATTTAAGGTGTATTATGTTAGCATTTATAGGATTAAATATGCACAAATTATTTAATTTATAATGCATAACAATTCATAAATAAAAATTACGGCTTTCTTCCACAAACAAGAGTTTATTCGAAGAACTTGTCCATGTTTTTTTTTTATTGCATTTCAATAATTAATAAATATTTAATTTTTTATCTAATTAATATAAGTTGTTGATTTTCTTGAGGTACCTACATAATGACTTTCAATTAATATTAATCAATTTACAACAGAATTTATGGAGTAATAGTGGTAGATTTAATAAAAATTAGTCAAAGTTTGTAATTTATAATAATAATGGTTGTAAGACACGGTAAGAGGCTAGAATGTAAGTTAAATAATTATTATTTCACTCATTCCATTTGTACCTTGCAATTCAAGAACTTGAAGCGCTTGAATGCAGGGGAATATAAATAGATTTACATCGGAATAAGAACCGCTTGGTATAGGTAAAAGTATTTAGAATTCCATATTTGCTTTGAATATGGTCGCAACTCGCACCTAAAAATCGTAGCGTCACAAACAATGGACTCCTATAGTGGCTTAACTCTACATAATTATATGTATATCTATGTATGAACGCGCTAGTCTCTGAAACTTAAAAATACCTTTGCATTATATTATAGCCCGTTAATTGAGTCTATCTAACAACATCACGCGTATGAAACTGCGGTGCACAGCTTTTTAGATAATAATATTTTGTTATAAAAAAATCACATGTTTATCACAATGATTTATGTATTAGAATTTGAAATTCAATAAGTTAATTTACACCGTTACTTGTGATCGAAATGCTTCACAATCGCCAGTTAACTATTAACCACTAGATAAATGTCACGGTTTGATAGTTTCTCATAAAATCTGTCAAACCGCCGTACCTAATCAAGCGATTGTAAAATAAAATATAGTTTAATAGGTTTTAATTTTGTATTTGGATAAATTGTGTGTAATTTGTTAAGAATCGTATCGAGATTTGTGCAAGAAAATAAAAGGTTTGTTTTGCTATTCTTAGTAAATACATAAATAATTGAAAACCTTTTTTTTTTACTAATGAACGTATGGATCTCAACATGATTCTTTCGAACTTTCAGTTAATTCATAATATTAATAACGATCAATAAAACGTGTTAGGTGATTCACATCCATACATACACGCACACGTACAATTATAATAATTCCGAAGCGATTAACTGGCGCGGGCATGCATGTAGCATAATATAGTTAGTGTTACTGCAAAAATTTCTTCGTATAATTTTATTTTACTGTTTGTTTTGTTTGTCCATCATAATAGGTAGTAAGCACACAAAGCCTATATAGGAACTGCCTCACATTTGCATATATCCATGTATACACACCGTTATGCTTGGTGACAGACAGCAAATTGAGGGTGGTAGCCTGCCACGGTGTACTATTTTGACTATAATTTGAATTGAATCAGCACCAAAGAATGAACAATGCTTGAATTTTGTATTATATAAATGTATTTGTTAAATAATGTCTACTGTTGGAACGAATAATAAGTTATATTTATCTACTATTTTTAATAAAATGATATCATACAACTTAGCTTATTTTATTACGATATGCACGATACTTGTTATCATTGTTATGTTTGTAGGATTTCATCACAAAGTAAATAGGTATAAAATATTTTTTCATATTTTGACAGTTGCAAATTAGAATCTGTCCAAAATTCGTAGATAAAGAACACTACTGTAGAGAAGATATGTCAAGGTGGCAAAGCTAATTATGAGTTATTATCCAAACGATCAGTATGGCATGACGTCACCAGGTTTTTTTTTTTGTAATCGTCTTAATTCATGCGTGAGATTCATGCCCGTATCGACTGATTTTCTTGTTGAATTTCGTTCCAGGCGGGGGTCCCCCGACCGCACATAACTTTTTTATTTACGCAGGGATATGTTTCAGTAAGTTGATAAAGAAAACATTTGTTTATATTTAATTTTATTTATTATCTAAATCCTATCAACGAGCTTAGTACAGTTGCAAGAATAAATTATGTATCTGCATGTGATTAATTTCTGCCATTGTGCAGCGATTCCGAAGGTTTCGAAACTTAGTAATAAGACGGTCCTTGTCATTTCACACAAAAGTTAATTAAATTCAAATTCCGTATTCTTGTAATGTCTATGCAGTTTTCCAGGAAAGCCTTAATTTTAATTTCATATGAGCTTCGAAAGAGTGAAATAACGCTAGAAGCGGAAAAATCAATGTTGTGCTAGTGTTTAAATTATTTCACACGAACGAGGCTCAGTATTATACATATTTATTTTTTATTTTTTTTGTATTTTTTGTGTATTTATAATTATTTTTTACCTATAACTTACATACTTAATACTTAGATCAACGAGACGTGTGGCTTAAGGTGTCATTGGTGGGTAAGGGTCTTTGTATAAATAGTACACACGTATTATATTTTGATTTATAGATAATTTTGAGATGTATATAAAATAAATATATTACAATTATAAATTTAATTTACCAAAAACTGTATCATCCATTAATGACACTGACAAAAGGAACATTCCCCTATCCGAATTCTAAAATATAAAGATACGTTACTATATGGAATACGGAACATAATATTACTTTTGCCAGTTCAAAACCTTATATAGAAAAAGAAATGCCTTTGTAAGGAAACTAGGGATTATCATATATAAAAGATTTCAATATAACCCCCAAATAATAGATTTTCTATAATACTATCCTTATATTGCCAAACTGTAGAACGATTTCATATTTTTTTTCGACTCATTATAATGCTTTCATGTAAAAATGTTATTTATAAATAAACTTACCTCGTTTTGAAGAATTGTGTCGAATGAGTACATTATAAATGGGAAATATTCGAAGCTTAGTTTAAACAATAACATCCTATTTAATGGCTTGATCTTTAGGTAGGTATTTACACAATTACCTAAAATTACAATAGCGACATACTTAACAAGAGCTTATCTCTGCTCTTGTGTAACACAACTTCGTGACAGACAGGTACTGCGGGCACAAGAGAATTTTGTTAAAAATAAATCCACCAAATATCACTTTTCATACGCATTTTATGACAGAATGGTCACTGCACTAGGGTACACAACTAACTATAAATAAAAACTACATAAACTTTTATGACTTACAGTCGGCCAAGAAAGTAAAGTAGGTATACAAAATCAAAACTATATAATTATTGCATATTAACACAGTTCTGTCATAAAATTAAATGCTAGCTATTGCTTGTATGTGTACCTACCGGTTAAAGCGCTGTTGTATCATAAACATTAAAATTGGCTAACGGACAATAAAAAAAATATTTTTTATTTTAAAATTGCTATACTAAAAAATAAAAACATAAAAAGAACTTCATGAATTTGTTCTACAGCAATCTATTTTTTTTCTTTCGAAGATATAAAAAGAATATATAGGACAAAGAAACGTACAGTCACCAAAGATTAATATGATGGTATGTCCATTCGTCGGGGTTGTCAATCTATGGTGACTTTAGTTTGATAGAAATAAAACTACCGAAATAGCAAATGTACGCTTTTTAATGAGGTCTAAGTGTCTTTGATACATTGTATAGATACAAATAGTAAAGGTCGCGCAGTCCAGCCGTTTAATGAACATACCAGCATAACTAACGCGGCGTTTGCAGTGTAAGGGCAAGAACCTAACTTTGCGACTGTTGACAACCACTTACGATTTAAACTTACGCCGCCGCCTCGCCTTAAAACAATCGGATGTGTCCATAATATCTACATTGAATTAATATCGATGACTCAAATCATTACAGTACAGTATTGCAGCATTTTGTAGAAAATTAATAAGCATTTGAATAGTCGACGACACCAATCCAATATAGACGTTGGTAGAGCTTACAAACACTTGTGATGTAGGGGAAATGTCAGCGATTCGATTTGATAAATGAACGTAAACGTAAACATGGAATACACTGACTAGCCAACAATGTCTCTCGCTCATACAAATAAACAAAGACAACGGGAATATCATACATTAGCTGTATTGTACACATGCATACATAGGAAAAAATAATAATATACCTAGCATAACAAAACACATTTACAATGTTAAATGATCTCAAATATAAAAACAAATGCTTTAAAGACTTTACTCGTGAAGTTCGTAAATAGTGTTTCGTTAGGCTGCTATCACTGAAGCGATACATTCCAGACACATTCGGATGAAATAGAGTTATATTGGACATAGTGTTACTGAAGTAAGATTTGCGGCATCATCCGGACGGCACAATGTATTTACGTACAGACAATGATACCGCAATTCTTACACGAGAATAAAATCACTGAACAGTATCCCCCCCGTTTTGAACCGAATCACATAATGTATTAAGTAGTCTCCGAGAGATCATACTTCTACAAACAACGCGATGCTTCGGCCCCGGGTCACATACCCGGGCATCTAGCGACGCGATGCGACACTTGCACGTAAAACTACATCAATACTGCATGTTTGCAAACATGTGGCCTGAGTGCAAAACGTTCCACATAGGAGAGTATTCCTAGTGGCAAACGGTCGCGTATTAATTACAAATATGAACTGTCAGGACGCCATTTTCCCTTGCGGGGCATAACTTTTAGAAAATGGCACTCGGACAGATATATTAATAATTGAAATGCATAGTATAAATGACACGCCCCGTATGTCATAGTCTAGACTCAGACCGGACAATATAAATGTACGTGTACGCGTTAGTGTAGTTTGGGTGCCGCTCAGTGGGTCGGTAGGCCGGCGCGGGATCGGATCAGATTCCTGAGCAGCAGGATGTGTCGGCCGAGTATGTGCGCGAGGGGCGAGGCGGACGGGCGGGCGGGGCGAGCGCGGGGCGGGGCGGCGCGGGCCGGGGCCGGGCGGGCGGGGGCGGCGCGGCCCGCGGGGCGGCGGCGCCGAGTGCGGCCCTGGGGGCGGCCCGGCCAAGCCGCCGACACCTCCTGCTTGATATGCGCCTTCGCTGTCAACAAACAACATATTATTATTATTTTACAAACACATTCAGCCCTAACACTTATGATAGTTAAGCTACTGAGTAAGAAGACAAGTTATTAGGATCAGGTCCTTGATTAGATGAACTTTCAGTAAAGGAAAACATCATTAATATCATCATTATTATCAACATTTTAAGGCGATGATAGCTCAGTGGTAGTGACGTCGGACGCCGCGGCGAAGGTCGTGGGTTCGAATCCTACATTGAGCTTGAGCTTTCGGTGAAGGAAAACATCGTGAGGAAACCATAGCACGGTGGTAAGGTACTTTGTAGTACCCGCCTGGCTGGCTACCACCCTCAAGTTGAAAATCTGTCGCCAAACACCTATTGGTGTGTTCCGGCAGCTGCACTTGTACTTTTTATGACTCGAGGCCAATGTTTCATGATTTACCTGAACTGACGAGTCACTTTGAAATGCAAATGCTTCACTTACGATTACGTTAAATCTGAGAGCCAGATCCTTCTAGGCTTTGTGTGCTTACCACCTTCGGCCACATCATCTCCTACCATAGTGAGATTGTGGTCAAACACAAGCCTATACAAAGTAAAAAAAAAAAAAAAAACATCGAAAAGAAATCCTCAATGTATAAATTGTGATTTGCGTAACGTGACACGTTACTAATGTTACTATATACTTTTGACGCTGACTGTACCAGCCGTAAAATTAAGTTGAAAATTTATCACCAAACACCAACCGGTCTCCAGGTGCACTTGAGACTGTGTTTTGCTCTCACCACCTTCAGCTAAATTATTACGTATCAGTAAAAAAATATAACTTAGCAGTTGCAATTTCTCATCTATACATATTCAGGCCTCAACTATGTATAATGTCAACAACAAACAAATCAGTGAATTTTACAAGACTACTTCACGAAAAGATATTCAATAAAAACCTTTACCTATCATATAGATAACAAAGATAAACAAAAATAATGTAAGTACTCACGTGCAGCCTACATGAAGTAGTCGGGCGTCCGCCGGGTAACGTGCGGCTCGCCGCGTCGTGGGGCCGGATCGAACTGGAGACTAAACAGACAAGACAAATTAATATACCATTCATGAATATATAAAAGAAAATTGTATCGTTTTGTTCTATGGTCATAAAACTTAAATATCCACTGAAAGAATCGACGAGTCGATTGGTGTGAATTCGATTTTAAAAATCAAATTTTTCGCTGTCATCACTTTGCGCTTCTAATCATTCCATAGTTATATAGCCTATCATTCTTGTACAATTTAAATTAGAAAAAAGGATTTCAGAGATATAAAAGTTTGAGTTTCATTCCCCTTTTTTTGATTCAGTTGTTATATATTTTTAAGGCCAGTCAATAGTTTTGTACATTATCAAGTATATGTACACAATTAATTCATCAAATAACAAGACGCGAAGTCTCCAAAGAGAATACAATTGTTATAAATAAAACAATACTCACAATGAGTACTTAAGCGCATCATCCAATTCCATAATGGCGGCTTGATTACCACATCTGAAACAAACAATCAGGATATTTATAAAATATTTCAAATCTTATCGCCAATAGATATAAAGAAGCTATTAAGAGATATAAGTGCCTTATCGGGCGATAATTATTGGTTTTACTGCTCCTCTCATCGGTTCGCCATTGTCTTTAAAGGCAAAAACCTTGACAAACATGTACTTCCATTTCAAGTAAATTTAAGTACTTACTACAAAAGAAAACCCACATTCAAATATGAAACCTTTAATTTTACTGTGAATCACCACATGGTAGATAATAATGCGACCAAAGGTGGTAAGCACACAAAGCCTAGAAATGAAGTATATCTGTACTAATATTATAAAGTTGAAGAGTTTGTTTGAACGCACTAATCTCAGGAAATCGAACCAGTAGGGTTCGATTTGAAAAATTCTTTCAGTATTAGATTGCCCATTTATCGAGGAAGGCTACTTTTTTCCCGGGAAAACACAAGATCCCTCGGGAACGCGGGTGAAACCGCGGGGCCGAAGCTAGTTTATTTATAAAGGAAGAAAGGTAAATCTGAAAAATAAATATATTTTATAACTATGTATACACCGGTGATTGACCACAAAGGATAGAGGTAGACCAGGAGAGTATTAGCTAGTCAGTTAGGTACTACAAAGTATCCAACCACCGTGCTATGGTTTCCTCTCGAACGTTTTTTAAAAAGCTCAAATTCGAAACGGTGGTCTTTAATTACAGCATTCGATGTCACTACCACTGAGCAATATGGACCAATATCTTCGAGCTAAGTATCTTCAATGTAAGTAGTTTTTATCAATTGGACAATTCCAACAAACTTGCCCGGACATTATTATAAGAAACATTTCAGTGTTCCAAATGTACATAAGCATTCGGTTTTTTTTTATATACTTACTCCATAAGCAAATTGTATATAATTTCAAATAAAGACATAAATGTTTGCGATCATTAAAACCGTGGTCATTTGCATAAACGTGACATATTGTTTGAACGTATTGTATTTATAAATGTACGGTTTCTTTTAATTTTTATCTGCATGAAACGATTTCTGCACGAGTTATCTTCATGCGCTAATCAGAAAACGAAAAGGAAATTTAATGAATTTTTCTTTTAGCTTATTCATTGTCGTTGTTTTAACTACGAATTATAATCTATACTTAATATTATAAAGCTGAATAGTATGTTTGTTCGTTTGGTTGAACGCGCTCAGGAACTACTGGTTGGAATTGAAAAATTATTTTAGTGTTGGATAACCCATTTATCGAGGAAGGTTATAGGCTACTTTTTATTCCGGGAAAACATAAGATCCCTCGGGACCGCGGGTGAAACCGCGGGGCGGAAGTTACTGCAAAATAATAACAATTCCCCAATTAACAAACAATAGTTTGTTTTTACTTGGGATAGACTTGTGTGACCACAATTTCAGTAATTAATAATGTGGCCGAAGGTGGTAAGCACACAAAGCCTAGAAGGGAACTGGCTCTCAAGTGCAACTGCCGGAACAAAGTAGTATCACCTATACTTGGCGACAAATTATCAAAATGATTTTTTAGATTGTGCAATGTATTGATTTTTGCAGTTACAACAACTGTCTATAATATTAACTTTAACACAAACAAAGGGTGTCTGTCCGGAAGAACTCGTTTTAGCGATAAAACCAACTACTTTGTAATTTGGAAGTAAACTAAGCAATATTGTTTTTGTAGATCTGCCATTTAAATATTATGTAAATTGGTTGTATATTTTTCGTGTCAAATGTGGTGTATAAATAAATATCTATTATATTATATTATTCCGATGCCACACGTGTTTTAGTCTAGACTCTAGACCAACATAATCGTCACGTTCACAGTAACGTGCAAGTCGCGTGATATACGATGTATACAAGATCCGCTTCGAAATCGAGCCAGTGTCATCCTAGTGTACACATTAGAATGACAACGTATTATCTGATATTTTAAGATAAATATTCCATTATTATCGAGTCTTGAGAAAGCTCCTTTAGCATTAGCCGTTTTTGGACGAAACCCAGGAAATTCCGAAAGTTTCTTGTTACATAGAGACCAGTCAAACGAACTTTGGATTAGCCGCAATACCTACAATGCGGTTCGATCTCTTAACTAAAATAATACTAGCCTGCATGTTAGATTATGAATGAAGTTGGACTTTATCAGTTGTTTTTTTTTACTCACCTATAGCAGTAATTGGGCGCTGAGAATATAGTGACGACATTCCTGTCGTGGCACCAGTTGTAGCCCTCCATGACGAGCTGGTGGGCGCGCGAGACGAGGGTCAGCCCGTTGCTGTGGTTGAATGTCTCCGAGATGTCCTGCCCGAACGTGTAGCCGGCGCCGCGCGGGGATATGCCCCATCCGCCTCTATTTACAACCAATGCTATTATTAGTTACGTTCAATATATTGTCTCTTTCTAACACATGACACTCCATGTGCGGCAGAACAAGATATGCCATTAACACACTATGAAAACAAGCAATCAAGTGTAAACCAATATTTTAATGATAGCTTTGACACAAGGATCTGTTGCTGTAGATACTTATTCCACACACGGAAACAAAACACGATTTTATAGAAGTGTCAAATTGAACTAAATAGTCTGTACACGTTTTTCACATCATGGGTTCATTGCATGATAATGGTGTTACTCCAAAGTAGAAGTACATACGAATGAGAAAAGAAATGTTTATTTACATGAGTTTATCTATGTATGCCGGGGTTTCTTTGAGGAAAAACTGATTTATTTGAATTTTGAAGTCTAGGCATAAATCTACGGCTAACGACCTCTATATGTCAGCGATGACTAAACTATCGTTATCATGAATATATATCGTAAGAAAATCATTAATGATCCTGCGGCTAAAATTAAGATTTACAAATCTAAAGCGAATAGACGATAAGATGACATTGCTAAATTACAAAAAACAACGAAGTTGGAGTAAATACAGTATATAAACAAATATAAATATAGTGGATATATTTCAACAGTTTTATTACTTTTATTAGTGAGGTGGTACGACGACCGTTGCCAGGCAACATGTGATCGGTGTTCACGAGTTTACCTACAGCTTATGACAACTTCAATCTATCAATTTGTCGACGTTGCGTAACATCAAAGGAACATTTCGCTTCACTACTATACGTTGGCATTATTTATTATATTTATGACCAAACCTTTGAGACATATGATATAGTACCATTAACTACTGAAACTAGAAAAACTCAAACTGCATGTGCAGGCAGATACATAAAATTTATGAAGATTAAGTTTCTCTTTTATTAATTGATTTGAATATAATCGTCATTCTATCTATTAAACCAATTACTTAACCCAGTTCTCATCACCTATTTAACGCGATAACGTTGAGAGCGAGACAAAACAAACCGCGTGGGTGACGTCACACCTATTATCACCCACTATAATTAGTTCACACAGATTAGTTATTGGTACATGTGTCCTTGACACTACTGATGTTTTGTCTTAATGTGTTTTAATCAACGTGGCACGTGCCGCAGGTAAACATAGAAATTCTGTCGACTGTAGAAACGACTCTTTATCAATAGATATAAGATTGAATATTGATTGTTTCATAGAACAATTGCCTACATGTTTACTGAAGGAGACAATAATGATGACCGTTGAATGATCTATCAAATCTAACTACCTATTGATTATGATATATATTCATATTAGATTTTTGATCTTAAGAAGGAGATTTAAAAGAGGACTCTAGTAACTGTTTCCACGTATAAGTAAATTGTTAGTAAAAAAAAAAATAGAACATTTAAGTAAATAAATTAGTGTTTAATTAGTGTTATACTAACAATAAACTTTACTATATAAACAAACTTAGCTACTACTATAACTGAGCTTATCACAAGCAAAAGTATACCTTATATGAAATACATAATAAGACTAAAATAAAAAGTATCCGTACTAACCTGTCATCGGGGTCACTCCACAAAAGATCACACATGGGCCCTTCATGAGGTACCTCCTGCAGACGATCAAGCGCGCGGATGTGGTCGAGGGTATCGATCGACGGACTCAGCCCACCGTGGAGGCAAAAGATCTGACCATCGACCAGCGCGGTCAGGGGCAGAAAGTCAAACAGGTCGGTGAAGTGTTTCCATACGGAAGAGTTGCCGTATTTACGCAGGCATTCGTCGTAGAACCCATACACTTGAGTGATCTGACGGGACTCGTGGTTGCCGCGCAGGATTGTTATTCTCTCGCGGTATCTTACCTGTTGAGTTTCATGATTATGTTATAGTGTAAATGGAAATAGTAACAGTAAACAAACTACTGGTGTTTTCTTGTAGCTGCACTGCTTATGAGAAACAATTACCTTCTAGGCTTTTTGTGCTTACCTACTTACTTACCTTAAGAACATGGTTAAAATCAAGCTTAAAATACGAAGGTTCTGAGGCTTTTCTGAAGTCTCTATCTGTCACGTGGCGTTCCATGTACCGAAGAGCGAGACGGTATAACACCGATTTAAATAAACTTTCTGAATACAAGCGTTAGTCTATAGCTGACATTGTGTTAGAGGGTTTTAGACAAAGGCATTTCATTTCATCAACATCTAATCAGCCGTTTAACTAAAGTTTTCCGTTTTACAATGCCACTTTCGAGCATGACTCAATGTTAATGAACACCGGCCTTAATGATAGGGTTATCTTCTGCCGTACCTAGACCAGTGTTCATCACCGTCTAATTAGCCGTTTAACCCAAGTGTGTTTAAATGTTACGAGTTAAGTGTTATTGAAGCACACCTCAATGTTGATGAACACTGGCCCTAATATTTCATGTCAGTAGCAGAGAAATGTAAATTGTGCAATGGCCTTTTAGATATTATACAAGTAGAAATAAAATAAAATAAAAAAATACTCCGTCAAAGGTTACATTGAAATAAAGTTACAGGATTTTTCTTTTGTACGTTTTTTATACTTTTAAACATTTTAATACAGGTAATTTGTAAGAGTTCTCTCAACTCACAAGAAACTGGTCGGAAAAACATTTGGTTGAAAAAAAATCTTACCTAACCGTTTCTCAGGGACACAAATGGTTTACATTTAATCTGCTAATAAATCATACAAATTAGGTATGATTTGAACAACAACTATATAAGTAAAGTGTCTCCTATTGGAAATGTTCCTGATACTATTTCCATTGTTAACACGGACCCAGTTCAACGATCGACAAATCGCAAGGGCGATTATAATGGGAAAGTATTTCGTTTGCTTAATGGCTATTGAACCTACACACTCGCACGTTTGTGTATTGATCTGGTGTTATTTATATATAGCCGAGGAAAACTAATAGAATTATTACATAAACCTATAGTACATATACTATAAATGAATCATAATTTCATTACTGTATAACTGCGTGAGAAAGCCTGCGTGTTCGAGAACCATTTTGTGTGTAATCCATTAAAGAATTATGTGGAATATAGTGTTATAGCCCCGAATTTTCTTAAAAACGCTTTGTTTTATATGTTTTTGAAGTGTAAACGTTTTTTAGCGTGGTACGCATAAGTTTAGTTGAGGTAAAACCTTTGGACTCGCGACACCGTTATGAGACGCGACACCGTTATGATAAGACGCAGTTTGACGTTTAGTTTCTTTGCTCAATCTCAATCTCTCAAAAAAATTTAAAAAAAAAGTTTTCACTTCTGTCGGCACTCCCGGAGTGCAATATTTTATTTTTAACTTACGACTGTGGTCAATTACACCTCATGAGGGTGGTAGCCAGCCATGCGGGTTGTACTAAGTACCCTACCTACCTAATCATCTTAAATAATTTTTCAATTCGAACCAGTAGTTCCTGAGATTTTCGCATTCAACCAAACAAGCAAACAAACTCTTCAGCTTTATACTATTAGTATAGATTACATCGAATAGACAACAGTCAATTTTAGTTTTTGCCCAAAATCACATCATACTAATATTATAAAGACGAAATATTTGTATTTTTGTATGTTTGTAACGAATACAAACCATTTCACCATTAGATTGCTACATTATCCTTGAGTTGCATGGGCTATATGTTATCCAGAGAACGCGGGTGAAACCGCGCGGAAAAGCTAGTTAATTATAAAGTGTTGATAAGTCACATTTAATTTGGTGAAAGCAAACGTTATGTTATGTCAGATAACGGATTAATGTAAACAGTGACCTAACTTTATCAAAGATACGGACGATAAGAAAGTCGGCTCTGTACTCACGTATGCATACCTGACACTTGTTTGAAAACAAAGACCTTACTTATGATGCAAATATTAGGAAGTCACAATAGACTTCATGTCTTAAGAGTTTCTGCTGATTTATAAATAAAACAACTATATTTGCAATCCATTTCTACGATATTATACTTAAATGCGAAAGTGTATTTGTTGGTTAGCCATTTCACGGATCCACGTGATTTTTGCATAGATATAGTTTATGGGCCTTTTATATTTAACAGGAACGCGGGTGATACCGCGGAGGACAGCTAGTATAAATTAAAATGTTAGTGTGAATAAGGAATGTTATGTATGCCTTTATAATTACTCAACTTGTTACAACTTTATAATTGGATTTAAAGACACTATATTTAGTTAATATTCCTGCTAATACCATGCATGTGGTTAAGCGGTTAAACATTACAAAGCTATAATATGAACAATAATTGAATGCCTGTAACTTGGTATTTGCGTTTGTTTTTTAATAAGATCTATCTATTGGTTGGCACTTAGAGTATAGAGCACGCCTTATTAAGTATGAACCGAAAGCACAAGTATGAACACAGAAGGGTCTCAAAAGGGAATGCGGGAAACGCGGGGCGGGTGTAGACAATTCGTCATGCATGGAACATGAACATCGCTATGAAAGCTCTATACCATAGCTAAGTATCTATAAAACATTTGCTTACGATCGGCATAACTACTATACGGATACTGTTACTCTATAGCTTGCTTATGTATACTCTAAGGGTTGGCATTGCCCAATTCCAATAGTTTAGTATTATGCTGCAATGATAGTCAATCATTGATGGGTAACTTATGTAATTGTCTTGCTCACCTTAAGCGCAACGAGCAATGTGACAGTCTCAACGCTGTAGTATCCACGGTCGACATAGTCCCCCATGAATAGATAGTTAGTGTCAGGCGAGCGGCCTCCGATGCGGAACAGCTCCATCAGATCGTGGAACTGTCCGTGCACGTCCCCGCACACGGTCACGGGGCATTTCACCTCTTGCACGTTAGACTCCTTGGTCAGGATCTCTTTTGCCTGTAAATAATTAAAGTAAAATTTAAGCCTCAAATATATCGGATGGAACTTACAACATTTAAACTTAAGGTTCATTTTAGGATCATCAACAACGGTTCATACTCGACCTCACTAACAACGAGGAGGATTTGGGGCCCATACTCACTCGAGCCCAAGATAGTGGGAATTAGTGGATTGCCTTTATCCTTGACTTCTCTGGCATGTAGGTTTATTCATGACATTTTCCTTCACAGAAATGCCATTCGTGAATCCGCACTTACGTTTGACTCTGAGGTAAGGATCAGTTATTTGAACCAGCACCTCCATGATTGTAGGTCGGTGCGTTCACCACTTAGCTACTGCGGCTACATTGAGACATTAATTTATATTTTACACAAACAACTAGCGCTAGACTAAAAGTCAGGCACGTTTATTATGATGGACTATTGGTGCGACGGTATTCGGTACGACCTTCGCACTTGTCTTTCATAAGCCCAGCAGCGTTGGTATGATTGAGAAATAAACAACACTTTCTTATTAATTCTTGTGCCTTCATGCCGACTGTTAAAGAAGACAAATAACCCATGATAACGAGTTGCGTCATTAATTTTCGTAATTCCCCCAAAAGAGCCGCGAACTACAATAATATTAAAACCACATATTGCACAAATGTAGAAATAATAATAATTGAACCAATAATACTAGTATTTCCTGTTTAAATGTGTTATAGACACATCAAACCAAGTTCCATTTTCCAAGTTATTAACATATTAGTAAAAAATAAAAGGTCAAAACACAACAAACATGGAACAATGAAAAAAGTGATTACAAACTAAGCTCCCAGACAATTAAATCACAATAATTAACGATGGAACGTGACAAGACGACATAATTGGTTTTAACTTTTAATTGCATGACCATCTAATTCTAGTATCAACACCATGTTCATCGGCCTTTTTAAAAGTCTAAACGCCTAAACCATAACTCCAAACTAACTATAACCACATTAAATCTAGACTAATGATTTTCGGTTATACAAATGTTATCTCTTCGAAAGCTAAGTTGAATTCGTATACAGTTGAATAACTAAAAATATTCTGTGGGTTAATAAAAGAATCAAAAAGGGTTTTGATAAAAAAAAACCGGCCAAGTGCGAGTCGGACTCGCGCACCGAGGGTTCCGTACAAACTTCTTCCATCGTTCGTCCATCACGGGAAATGCATAATTTTATTTATTTACTGTATTTGAGGTTGGTGCCAATTAAGCTAGACCTCTAAATTGTATGAGCGCCCATACAACTCAGAGGTCTTATTAATTGGCGTAACTATGTATGTATGGGGACACCCTTTAATTTTCAACTTTTTTATTTTTTAGAATTTTTCCTTTAATTGTGCTGAATGAAATTGAATGAAAGGTAAATTGCGGTTTACGATATATGACTTATTAAAAAAAACTACTTACTAGATCTCGTTCAAACCAATTTTCGGTGGAAGTTTGCATGGTATTATTTTAGTTTTATCATTCTCTTACATCATATATTTTTTTAGTTTTATCATTCTCTTATTTTAGAAGTTACAGGGGGGGGGGACACATTTTACCACTTTGGATGTGTCTCTCGCGCAAACTATTCAGTTTAGAAAAAAATGATGTTAGAAACCTCAATATCATTTTTAAAGACCTATCCATAGACACCCCACACTTATGGATTGGATGAAAAAAAAAAATTGAGTTTCAGTTCTAAGTATGGGGAACCCCCTAAATTTATTGTTTTTTTTCTATTTTTGTGTGAAAATCTTAATGCGGTTCACAGAATACATCTACTTACCAAGTTCAGACAAGTACCAGAGTACCAGACAGACAGACAGACATGACGAATCTATAAGGGTTCCGTTTTTTGCCATTTGGCTACGGAACCCTAAAAATGAGGTCAATGGCAATTATTAAAACCAACAAAGCATCAATGTAAGGTCATGCCGTTAAATAGAATTCATATTAAATTGGTGAAATTTGATCAATTCAATATACTTTAAAAGTACTCCAGTCAAGACATGGAATTATTTCACATAATGACGTTGTACGATAATGTTTCACGAATGATTGTTAATGATAATGAGTCATCGATTCATCACCTTGTTTGAAAAGTCAGTCATGCGAGGGAAGTCTTGTGTTTAGTAGTATTTGATATACAAAAGTAGAACGATTGTAGGCCGGAGCGTACCTATACTTAAACACATTTTAGGCAAAATGCTAGCTTAATTTATTTGGAACAATCTTAGCTGAAACTAAATAACTACTGTAAAATTGTTGTGACTAAAAATACAGCTATTATTAATAAACAGGCGAGTGGATCTATGCATTAAAACATACGGTTGGCCAATTAGTGAGGGGGAGTACCAATGCTAAGTAAATTGAAAACGGAATTCACAATAATATACACGTGTGGGTGATACTGATATATAAATATTTATAGCGTATGCATTATTAGTAATGAAAGGACAGCATTTAATAAACCACATCTGTATGTATGTTTTTTTTTCTCATTATTATGATTAGATAACAGTTAAGTAAATAACCAATGGAAGAAAGTTTCATGCATTTCCAAAGGATGTTTTCTCTACATTATATGTGGTTTTTTCCACGATATAATCCAAATTCATTCCTCCATTCATTTATTTTTTACTTTGAATGGGTTTGTGTTTCACTACAATTCCACGGCAAGTGATGATGAGACCGAAGGTGGTAAACATGCTCTGCTGCCATGCGCGCATGTTGAGTGCATGGCGACAAATTATCCAACCATTAGGAAGTGACTGAGATTGAAATAACATACGCACAAATTTTCCTATTTATAATATATATAGTAGGGTAGTAGAGTATAACTTCCTGCTGATGATTCCATGCGAAATAATAAGGAAATAAATAACAATTGGAAAGTGGGTATTAGTAATTTTCCCAAAAACTCATCTAGATAGTTTCAACCGGGCCCGCGGAATACAGAATAAACAAAAGTATCCGAATCTCGTCTAACCCACGCGGGTGGTAATTGAACTTTACTTACTTATAAATCCTAACTAATATTATAAATGCGTAAGTGAGTTTGTTTGTTTGTTTGTTACCTTTTCACGCCTAAGCCGCTGAACCGATTGCGATGAAATTTGGTAGCCTATGGTATGGAGAAGAACATAGGCTACTTTTTATCCCGGGAAAACACAAGATCCCTCGGGAACGCGGGTGAAACCTAGTTGTTAAAATAAAATCATTTCTCTATTGTAACATCTGCACAATATTCGCATGTGGTTTGATCTGGCGATTTCAAAATGCTTCATATAGAAATCATCATAAAGAATATACAGCATGTAATATTCATGTTTAAGTAAAAGACGTATTTTTTTACCATAATCACATTTTTAATGACGAAATACGTCATGAATTTTATTATGAAATTTATAAGTTATTGTTTCTAACAATAACTAATCAAAATTTCTCGGATTTAGATCGACCATCGTCCGTTATCTTATTCTCCCACGTCATATTTTCATCAGAATTCAAACTATATTCGCAACATGATTAATTGATTACCATAACAAGTTACCTTAGCATTCTAATTAACGCTATTTATACGCGTAAGTTATTATACTATACAAATAATTTCCAAATAAATAAATACTGTGATTCACATGCAATTTATCCTTTTGTATTTCCCCTACACTTTACACTAATTTGTTTCGCCAACCTAATTTAATACCTAATTAATTAATGGAAACATAAGTTCCCAAATTGGAAATTAGTCAACAACGGTAGGAAACTTTTCATGAGAAATGTATTCGAAGTTTATGTGTCAATATAAAATAGTCGCGGCCTTTAATATACAAATACATTATAATGTACAATTCAGAATATTATAATCATAACGATTATTTAAATTTCATGGATAATGTATGCCAATAACCACTCTAATTAATCTCTAAGTTTAAGACATTGTTTTGCTTCTTTAACTTATAGAAGAGGGTATAACTATTTTCTGTAGTTAACAGGCAGCCCACCTGATGGTAAGCGGCTACCGTACCCTATTGCAACACTGTCACGACAACGTTGACATTACCGTAATAACTTTTATAGAAAAACCACATAAAAATTGAAATAACTGAATTTAATTCGAAAAATATGAAATGGTTTGATTGCGTGACGTAGTAGGGATAAGCGCAATTGCGAGGTGTTAACTTGGTATTAAATTTATTAAAAAATCTTTTTACCCTAAAACCTAATTAGGTACTATCTAGCCCTTTAAATTATGCAGCCATTTTATTTTACCTATGAAAAAAGTAACGATCTTCAGGTTATTATTATCACAGAGCCAAAAAAGGCTGGTAAAGATTGCACAAGCGCACAAACGTAATGCTCCGATAAATTATTACGATGATAAAATCCACAAACAAACATTAAAGATTACCTACTAATAGATTACTAATTAGATTGAAAATTTTAAATATCCAATAAGTAGCGAAAAATAAAATGTTATCAGTATTCAATGGAGTCTGTGTCTAACCACATCAATGTTCTTATATAAAATTAAGTTAAAATATGATATTTTTACCAATCAATACTTCTATACTATTTGTTTGAATGGAACTACCTCAGATTAGAAAAAATATTTTTGCTTTCTATGGCCAGTTTATTAATTAAGGAAGGTTAGGCGTTTATCCCGGGAATGTGGGAGAATAAAATTATGTAAATGCTTTTTAGGGTTCCGTAGCCAAATGGCAAAAAACGGAACCCTTATAGATTCGTCATGTCTGTCTGTCCGTCCGTATGTCACAGCCACTTTTTTCCGAAACTATAAGAGCTATACTGTTGAAACTTGGTAAGTAGATGTATTCTGTGAACCGCATTAAGATTTTCACACAAAAATAGAAAAAAAAACAATAAATTTAGGGGGTTCCCCATACTTAAAACTGAAACTCATTTTTTTTTTTTCATCCAATCCATAAGTGTGGGGTGTCTATGGATAGGTCTTTAAAAATGATATTGAGGTTTCTAACATCATTTTTTTCTAAACTGAATAGTTTGCGCGAGAGACACATCCAAAGTGGTAAAATGTGTGTGTCCCCCCCCCCTGTAACTTCTAAAATAAGAGAATGATAAAACTAAAAAAAATATATGATGTACATTACCATGCAAACTTCCACCGAAAATTGGTTTGAACGAGATCTGATAAGTAGTTTTTTTTAATACGACATAAATCGTAAACCGCAATTTACCTTTCATTCACAAATATAAAAAAAAAAATTGGCAAAAAGCAAGGTCTTACAGCACTAAAGGAAAAATTCTAAAAAATTAAAAAAGTTGAAAATTAAAGGGTGTCCCCATACATACATAGTTACGCCAATTAATAAAGACCTCTGAGTTGTATCGGCGCTCATACAATTTAGAGGTCTAGCTTAATTGGCACCAACCTCAAATAAGGTAAATAAATAAAATTGTGCATTTCCCTTGATGGACGAACAATGGACGAAGTTTGTACGGAACCCTCGGTGCGCGAGTCCGACTCGCACTTGGCCGGTTTTTAATATTATCTTATGACCAATTTGGAGCTCCGAGCTACACTTCCCCAGTTTTCATCAAAATTGTTTGAGTAGTTTAGCAGCAACAGAAACAGCCTCTTCCTTTTTAATATTACTAAGGATGTAATTATCATATTCATTCACCAAGTAAATGGAATGATTTCTAGAACTGACTGTTATCATATATCATAATTTTGTGGGTATTTGTAATTTATTATGTATCAAAAACAAATATTTTAAAAGTTGAACATGTTTGTCTATGTGTGAAGTATCTAAGTATAAAATGTGTGTCAGTTACACATGGAGGCTAGTCCGTATCAGCACTAATTAACACATTTGTCAGAACATCCTCAAAGATAATATCATGTTCAACTCTAATAGTATTCCTATTACTGTATCATATACATCTACAATGAGGGACAGGCTTTGATATAGTATAGGAAAGTATGTGGTGAAAATTATACAAAATCATAAGGGGATAACTTTTTTAATTCATGAATATGTAACTGTAGTATCTTATTGTTCATCTGTCTATCAACAATAATAATATTGCAATTATGCTCAAAAACATCCATCTGCAAATCCCATAGTTTTATTTAATTCCTTTTCATTTATTTTCGTGATATAATGGGCAAATACTTATATTATGTTAATAATTAATCTTTTGACTATTTTTTTATTTAGTCAAGTGTGATAGAGAAGGTACCTTAATGAAGGGATTGAATTCAAAACTGTTTGTATCTTTTAAATCACTGAACCTATTCATGTTAAATTACAATTATGTTTGAAGTTGGGGGCACTCATGTAATAGGCAAATATCATTGAAACAACCTCTGTCCTTTTAGACTGTAAAATTTAACATATTCTATTTTTTTATTTATAGTTTAGTTAGATCTATACTTGGGGTGCAATTTATACTAAGTTTGGTTCATTTTTTAGCATTAATTTTTGTGATGGTATACTGATAACTGACTGACTGACACAGCAAAAACCACTTGTCCTAGTGACATTAAATTTGTATGGTGTTTCTTGAGAAGTGTAACTATCCACTAAGATAGCATTTTTCGTAAAATCCTCCCTTAAAAGTATGAAATTGGGTAAGGAAGATTGTAAGAAAATCTGTCATTATTATAGATCGGGATTACATCATAAATATCAAATGTACCTACTAAGAAAAGATTTACCAATATTTTAATCCTGAGGGGGTAAAATAAGGGATTGCAGGTGAAAACAAGTATAGATATATAAATTTAGTCTATAATTAGAGATAATTTCAGTAAGCTATTAATTAGTTCCTCTGTAATTAATAAAATTACAGGGCAAAAGGGTAATATTAAAAAAAATGTAGTGATTGCCTAAAAATTACTAAACTGAATCAAGTTAACAGTTACATACCCATAATTCTTAGAATTCCTCTAAAGGATTATAGGTAATTTGTTTCTTACTTTTTCATGTCTATGAGTAATCAAATTAAAGATATAAAGTATAAATCCAATTTGACTTTCAGATAAGACTAGTTAACCAAGATGAGGCACATAATTATCAAATAGTCTATAGGTACCTACTTAATCAAAAAGGATATTTTGTGTTATATTGTTTAAAAACTGAATGTTGTCAGAAAATTATGATGTTTCTTTACAAAAAGGAATCCATAAGAAGCAATCCATTTATTTAATAAGTTACTCATAATTTTGATATTTTTTCCTATTTGTCATATACACACAAGTATTGTCAGTGAGACTAAATAAATCATTTTATGTAATAAATCTGAGTTGGTTTTGAAAAGAGTAATTGAGTGAGTACAGAAATCATGATTTCTGATGAATAATCATTAGATTATAAACTTATTAGAATCTTGTTTACATCAGTTGCTAGGGTGGATATCATCAGACATGGAATACATTGATCATGTCACGCAAAGATGTACTACTGATGTACAAGTAGAGTAACATTAATTTAAGTTATTCATATCTTTTGTGTCTAAACACCAAGATTCTGCATTGCATCAAAGCAGTACAATGATTTACCAATGTATAAATACAACCTAATGTGCGCATACTGGAAGAAAAATATCTACGACACAGCCTAAACATGAGGTACTGTGTCAATGCTGATATTTTGTTGTCTTATGAGTGTGCATCGTGAATTTCAGTGCACAATAATATGCGATATAATATGTATGTGTATAAGGTAGGTAGATACCAAATTTGACTTTGTATGTTTTAAATTTCAACTGTCAAATCTTAATATACTCTTTACTTTAGCTTTACCAATGGATGTAGGGTTGTAGAGTTATAATGAGTTACATAACTTTCCAATAACATAAGTAAATTATATATGAAATAGGTTGTTGTGTTGTCTATTATTGGATAGATTATGCTCTTAGTACACACAATCAAGAGATAGGTACTTACTTTGATTAGAAATGTATCATTTGTTGTGTTATTTATTTCCATAACTTATCAAGGAATGCTTAAACACAGATGTTATTAACTATCTATTAACAAGTCTGAGTTATGTGTAACCTAACAAATATCAGAAAGAAATAAACAGTGCAAGTAGCGCCGCAACACGCATACACAGGCTAAAATGAAGAAAATCAATGACAATGTTTATAATAATTATTGACGTATGTACAAACTGGAATATGATTTAAAAGGTACAAAACTAACGTTAATTAGATAAAAGCATTTCCGCGGCGAGTCTAAAAATATCTAGCCACCAATTTAGGCTTATATCAACTATGATAGATTGATTGTTGGGTGTGGTAAACATATCGATGGGACGCGACCTTTTTCCGTGGCGGTATTTTCGCAACCCCTTTACATCCAGGCCCGATTACCGTCCGAACGGTCGCCAGCCTCCACTACAACCTATAACCGATAGATTCGATACCTACTCGGTTTCTTACTACTTGCTATGTAGCTATATGAATCATACATATAGCTACCGACCATTAGGTGAAACACAATCGATCATGAAACCACTTCGACATAATCAGGTAATATAATGCAAGGGTACCTTACCTTGTCGCATAACGTTTTTACTTGATTTTCTGTCAATTGCTTGCATTCGTTTAATTGTTCTATCCATTGATCCAGTTCTTTTAACGACGCTTTGTCCTCCATGCTTTGTGTCTGTGGAATTAACGTACGAGACGTTAACTGGGTTCTTGGTTCTCTTTATATTATAAACGTACACAAAACCATGCGAATATTGTATTTTACACTGTGTCCAGAAAACTGACTACGGCAGACACTTTACAAAATGGCGTTTGCGTGACGTCAATTTTCCGAAAAGAAATCCACCAAGCGGCCAAAGCAGGAACTACATCATGATGCCAAATAATGGATGCGTTCAAATTAAATTATGCTTTACACGTACTTTAATTCCACCCAAAGAGTATATAATCACTACGTTTTATTCCACCAATTTTTGGTATAAGCTAGAAGTGCGTAGCAAAACTGGCACTTTCTCTGGAAGATATCAAGTCTGTTATGACACTTTTGTCCAACTATTTCTTATTTCATATGGTCAATTTCAAATCTGTACAAAAAACATGGTCCAAGAAATTATTTGTGAGCAAAGTTTATTTTACGAAAGAAACAATGACTGCTTTGGCCATGGGTTGTGGAGTTTATGTTACTGCACTATGACTGCATCTTTGCAAAGTGTTCACACACTTTAGTTAAGTGATACTAATTTATAATGCATAAAATTTGCTAGCAAAGTTTATTATTACTAACTTTGATAGAACTAGAAGGTACAATTTTCGCTTTAGCCATTGCTTGTGGAGTTTCTATAATGAAGTCCATTGAGTATAATAAATATGAATTTATTATGTTTCTATTTAATCCCGTGTAGATAATTTCTAATAGATATATGTCTAGTTTTCTTTTCTTCTTCTTCTTCTTCTTGATAGATAGTTTTCTTTTCAATTTTGTTCATGATGTGACATTGATTTCGTTTTTCAAAATACCGTCATAGATCTCAAATTCGATAGAATAAATCATGTATAATAAAAAAAAATCAAGTCTGTGGTTTAGTAGGATCTTAATCAAACTTGAACAAACAACAAGTAAATCATTACAAGTATAATATCTAGCTGGAGAAAGAAAAAGGCCACCATGCCATCCTCACACAAAAATAGCATGTCACTTGTTATGATTTTATCCCTTAGAGCATTTCTAAATACTTTAAGTTTTATCCCAATGTTTTCAAAAACGTATGCTTTATGAAAACTGTAAAAAGGTTTCATCACGGAAGGCATAATAAATTACTGTAGGTATGCCATCCGCATGCGTTCGAGTTTATCATTACAATTTTTATAAGCTTTTATTTTATACAACTAAGTTATAAAAAAATACGCATATGCGCTATGCCGCCGACTTGATGATAACTGAGGATGATAAGCTTTCCAGAGATAACGATGATTTAGATAGAACCACAAAGTTCATATAGATTACTCGGATTGCTAATACGTGACAAACCCCCGTATTCAGATTCATTCGGTTGCCATTCCGATCATTTGACATACATTAAATTACACTACAATTTATTTATTTGTCTGTAATATCAAAATAACAGCTTATTTTGACATTATAAACAGTCTTCAATTTTAAATATTTGTATGTCGCTCGGTTGCGGTCCCGATCAGATAGACGAACCGATTGAGTTGTCTACTGAATAGGATGGCTCCTATTTTCTCAATTCATACTTCCATTTGGAATGAGGCAGTTGATCAGTACAAGATTGCGGCAAATGAATTCTGCGACTAACACAGCATCAGCCTAAAAACGAAATAAATCGTCTTTTCCGATTGGAATGGCAACCGAATGTGTCTTAATAATATATACTTATATATGGTAGTAGGTACATATAGGTAACAAAAGATATTTTTTTAAATTTATTGTTTGTCTGTCCATTTTTTTCGGCTAAATTCTAAAACTGCTGGACCGATTTTGACGCGACTTACACTGGCAGATAGCTGATGTTATGAGGACGTTTTGGAGAAAAATATTTACTCTACAGCGTCCTTTAGCTGTTGGCCTTAACACTAAAACATATCCAAGAACCTGCATGCAAGTGACAATCCAAAAACCCGCATCGGTCCAGCCGTTTTGGAGAAAATTAATACAAACACACAAGCTCTTACACCAAACGCATATACCTATTGTACTAGCAGCAATGATGCTATTACAATTAGGATCCACAGACAGCACTATCAACGAACCATAATTATCCAAATAACCATTTATGGTTACCCCAACCAGTCACGATCCGACCCAATCAAGAACCAACCTGTGTGTTGTGGACCCTCTCAAAATGTTTCATCGGTCACGCTCAGCGTGACATGGCGTGACCACTTTTAGTAGATTTCTACTTTTCTTGTAGATTATGAGCCTAAATTATGATCCTTTAGTTACTTTAGTAGGTCGAAATGCCTTAGTAAAATTCAGTAGTTTTAGCAATTTGGAAGATATATAAGATCGCAAACCTAGCACAGCGATCTGTTTAACACATTTAGCTGCTACTTTTGCTGATCAGAGTGATCTCAATGTTGCTGTTGGAGGCTGTGCCCCAAAGTTCAATAGGGTATTTTACTCTATATGAGAAAAAAATATATTATATATACATATTAATAAAAAATTAGAATATTATCTTTAAATACAGGTATAAAGTATAATGTAATTTTATTCTAGAAAATCGCGGTGCGCGTGGACTTCGTTCGTTGCCTGGCAACGGCGAGTCAAGGTCACACTACACGCCGCTTTTCGGTTAAGAAATCACGAAAAAATAAATACACGTGACATCTGATTACACCCCCCCTCCCCCTTGTGATATTTCGTGATTTTTGCCGAATCCCTTCCCCCCTTCGAGCCTCACGTGATTAATGGACGGCCCCTATGCATTCATGAACAGAACAGCAATGAAACGCTCATTTTTAATTTATAAAAATTTATGACTCCAATGTAGACCAATATCAGCGCATTTGTACAGCAAGTTGTACAATTTGTACTTACAAGACCAAATGACGTCATGACTATAGAGTAACATGGCATTCAGTGTTTTTATCAAATTACGCGCTAAGATTGAAAATGTAAAATTTTAATGCATCTTTATGGCACTTATCGTAATTTCTGGGAAGTAATGATGTACGTCAAACTAAAGGAAAGTGTTCATTTTTAACTAAATAATATTTTATTACTTTCTTACGTTACCTAGGTAGGTAAACCTTTACCTCAAAATTAAATAGACGTAGTGATTGACGACGTATTTATGGTTTATGACAATCCCATTACGAAGAGGTTTTATTTATTTTACTCGCTTCCGCTGGGTTTTACCCGCGTTCGTGAAAAAAAGTAGCCCATATCCTTTTCCATACCAAAGTCTATCTGCATACCAAATTTCTTGGCGATCGATTCAGCGGTTGAGGCATGAAAATGTAACAAACAAACAAGCTCACATTCGCATTTATAATATTATAGTTAGGATAATAAAAAACAATCCGTATTTTTATGATACCGAACGAAAGGGTCAATCATTAAAACTAAATTCTTCAAAGTAACGCAGTATCCTAAATTAAAGGAAGACCATGAAATTTAACAATAACTATAAATTCAATAGGTCAAGATGAATTCATTTATAAATAAATAAAAAGAATCAATCTTTCTATGGCGGCAAACCTTGCATATCATTATCATAAAAGTTGTTCAAAATGGTTTTCATTCTAAACATGTTACTCGAGATAGTTTAAATTGTACATAACAGAAAAATTTTTGAACATTTTTAATATTTCATAAAAACAACAACCTTAACTTGGTACTTAAACTAAATATTAAAATAAAATATATGAAAATAATTAAAGATAAAAAACTAAGATCGCCACCTGCAGGCATGGTTCCCAAAAAGCTGGCGACGTTACCTCGTTGAATTGCAAGACTAATACGTTGCCCAAGGTAAGCGCCAGCTCTTTGGTCACCTGTTAAATCAACTACTTATTTTACTACGCATTTGTATTTAATTTGACTATCTCCATATTATTTTCTTTTCAATTAAAATTCATGTTCATAAGAGACAAGCTGCCCCCGCAGTTTCACTCGGATTCTTGAGAAAATAAAGTGACCTATGTACCTCTTCCATATACACGTCAGATTTTTAAATTGTAACCTTATGGGAGAGGGAATTGAATTATTTTTTTTGCATTTAAAAAAAATTATGGCATGATGACGCAACCGCGAGATCCCTGCCAGAACGGTACTTTCTTACTTCACCGATAATATAATTTAAAAAAAAAAGCTCAGTAAAAAAAATGGTTCAGTAGCTCTTAGGCTATAATATTGTATTTTCTTTGCCCGTGGTGTTATGAGCGATTGTCTATAGGCTACGGTAACCGCTTACTATCACGAGGGCCGTAAGCTTGTCTGCCACCATGTAGTGTAAAAAATCAGCCAAGTGCGAGTCAGACTCGCGCACCGAGGGTTCCGTACAAGCTTCGTCCATCAAGGGAAATGCACAATTTTATTTATTTACCTTATTTGAGGTTGGTGCCAATTAAGCTAGACCTATAAATTGTATGAGCGCCGATACAACTCAGAGGTCTTTATTAATTGTCGTAACTATGTATGTATGGGGACACCCTTTAATTTTCAACTTTTTTAGTTTTTAGAATTTTTCCTTTATTTGTGCTGTAAGACATTATTTCTTGCCAATATTTTTTATATTTGAGTTGATTGAATGAAAGGTAAATTGCGGTTTACGTTTTATGACGTATTAAAAAAAACTACTAATTAGATCTCGTTCAAACCAATTTTCGGTGGAAGTTTGCATGGTAATATACATCAAATATTTTTTTTAGTTTTATCGTTCTCTTATTTTAGAAGTTACAGGGGAGCATTTTACCATTTTTTTTTTCTATTTTTGTATGAAAATCTTAATGCGGTTCACAGAATACATCTACTTACCAAGTTTCAACAGTATAGCTCTTATAGTTTCGGAAAAAGTGGCTGTGACATACGGACGGACAAACAAACAGACAGACATGACGAATCTATAAGGGTTCCGTTTTTTACCATTTGGCTACGGAACCCTAAAAAAGGTATATTTACCGTTTTTTTTAAAGAATATTTACAGTTCTTATGTATATTGTATTGTATGTAGTTTTACTCTAGGATGGTGTTGGCAACACTGACATATCAAGTGTCTCGCGCAGGTCTGACAAATTTTATTCTCTTTTTCATTTGGCGTTTGAGCATTGTGCGTCGGGTCTTGGTGCTCGCTAGCAAAGTGATCAAACATGACTGAAACTTTGAAGCTCAGAGGGACTCTCTGCGGCCACAATGGCTGGGTTACGCAAATTGCGACCAATCCTAAATACCCCGATATGATTTTGTCATCATCCCGAGGTAAGGTTAAAATTCTTATCCCTAAATCCATGTCCATCCGATTGATATTAGTTCAATACATTGTTTTATTTAACCGTATGAATTATTTATCAAGCACACTTTCTATGTAAACTTGTATTTCCGTTTTTATGATGACACATAACTTTTGCCACGCGACTCCTGAGCGGCATGCGGATATGGGGCTGATTGATGTTTAACATAATGCTATGTACACGTTCAACTAAAGTCTGTATTAACGTTGCTTTTATTGATGTCTATTTCAGACAAGACCCTAATCGTGTGGAAGTTGACTAGGGACGAAACAAACTACGGTGTGCCACAGAAACGTCTATACGGCCACTCTCACTTCATCTCCGACGTGGTTCTGTCCAGTGACGGCAACTACGCTCTTTCTGGCTCCTGGGACAAGACCCTGCGTTTGTGGGATCTTGCCGCCGGAAAAACTACCAGGCGTTTTGAAGACCATACTAAGGTGTGATAGAACTTTTGTTATTGGTAGGGTTGTAGAACCCTCGCGTGGCAGAAGATAATGTTCAGTGCCTTTACGAGGCAGAAGAAATGTGTCTGTGCCTTAGCGAGGTAGAAGAAAAGGTGTATGTGCCTTAACGAGGCTGAAGAGGTCTAAATGCTTATAGGACTACTCATAGTTTTCTTTGGTAAGTCTTGGTAGTTAGTTTGCAACATAACCAGTGATACATCTGCACAGTTTACTAACATCAAGTTAAGTAACTATTAATTTAATCACATTGGTCTAATAATTTTTCATACTAACATACAATTGTTTGCCAAACAGGATGTCCTCTCAGTGGCGTTCTCAGTTGACAACCGTCAAATTGTCTCTGGCTCCCGGGACAAGACCATCAAGCTGTGGAACACACTGGCTGAGTGCAAGTACACAATCCAAGATGATGGACACAGTGACTGGGTGTCATGTGTCCGATTCTCCCCCAACCACGCTAACCCCATCATTGTATCAGCCGGCTGGGACCGCACAGTTAAGGTATGTGCATTTGAACTACACATGGTAGATAACACTCAAAACAATCATCATTACAACTATTTCAATTAATTTACCATTAATTATAGACCTCAAATTAAAGCTATTTAAAAAAAAAACTTTTAAGCAAGTCTTTTGAGACTAATATTATTGTGGACCATTATTATTTATTTACTTTATTGAATTATGTACCTACATTAATTTATTTATTATTATTATTTAACCTAAACTTTATCCACAGGTCTGGCACCTTACAAACTGCAAGCTCAAGATCAACCACCTTGGCCACTCTGGTTACCTGAACACAGTGACTGTATCTCCTGATGGTTCCCTCTGTGCATCTGGTGGCAAAGACATGAAGGCCATGCTCTGGGACCTTAATGATGGCAAACACTTGCACACCTTGGACCACAATGACATCATCACAGCCCTCTGCTTCTCACCCAACAGATATTGGTTGTGTGCTGCTTTTGGACCTTCCATCAAGATCTGGGTATGTAATAATTACCATCCCAGTTTCCATTTAGTTTCTTTACCCCATAGAAAAGTTAAAAGGCAAGCAAGATATAGTATGGGGAGTCAAATGCTAGTTATATTATGTATATTTATATTGGTTTTACTATATTTTTTTTATATTTAGTTTTTTCTTTCAACAGGATTTGGAAAGTAAAGAAATGGTTGAAGAACTCAGGCCAGAGATCATCAATCAAAACCAAACCTCAAAATCTGACCCACCCCAGTGTCTCTCCCTGGCATGGTCCACTGATGGCCAGACCCTGTTTGCTGGATACTCTGACAACATCATCCGAGTATGGCAAGTGTCAGTTTCTGCACGATAAGACTTGAAGCAAGAATAATTTCATTTATTTTTGTTCTAGTAAAAATGCTGTGTCTGAATGTGAGGATAAAAATAAATGGAATTGTATGATGCCTAATGTAGTGTTTTAATTATGATCTCCTTGTAAGTTTAGTGATAAGATTTGCATTTGAATATGCTTTACATATGTATTATATTTCTTATATTATGTAAATAAAGGCTGAATTTAATTTAAAGTATACTTTTTTTCCTTTCAATACAATTACACAATATATTCGAGGGATTAACATATTTTATAACAGTCTCAATTAATGATAACATCCAACACCCAAAATAAAATAATTTGCTTCAGCTTCTACAAGGTTTTAGGCAATCCACTTTCACTTAAAAGATGTGACCCATCAGTTACTTCTGTTGGTCCTCCACCTACTTTGGTATGAATAACATACTTTATCAGGTCTTTTGATTGAGGTTCAAATGAACTTAAAACTTCTGCACTAAGTTTAGCCTCTGAAGTGGAGAGACCTGTGATAAATTCAGATTTGGATGATGGAAATGCATATCTTAATAATGAAACAATTTTAGGCACTTCATCCTGAAGAAGATACAAACAAGCATTTGGTCCAGCATCAAATGTGTATGCAACTTTAGTGGAACCACTGATTTCATTGTATTTATGGATCAGTTTTACTATACTATGTGAGACATCAGTCATATACACAAATGGTGGGTATGAATCAAGACAGATTGCATGAAATTGATTACTGTCTTTCATAGTTATCTCAGCAAATTTTAAAAAGTTCTTCTCTTTTATTGCTTGAACAATTTCTTCAGTTCTCTTAGGAACACAGTGCTGGACACGGTGTTTCAGCAAATCCGATGTTTCGGCAGATATTCTCATTCCATTAGTGGAACTAGTCTTCTTTTTAGTGTCTCCAACAACCAGTATAAGTGCTCGCATTTCTGGCCAATGAGAGGAAGGTGAAATCTGAGTTGCTACAGAATCGGTTCCATCAGGTTGTATGCCTGCATGCCACCTCACGAAGCCTCCATACACGCTTCTACATGCGCTCCCAGAGCCCAATCTAGCAATAGAACTTACGTCAGTTTTCACTTTGTATAATTTTGCTAGGGCTGTAACTAAACAAGCGTAACCTGCAGCTGACGAAGCTAACCCTGCGGCTGTTGGAAAATTATTTTCAGAACATACATGTATTTTCCACGATAAAAAATCTTTATCAACGCTGCCTTCGGCTGCAGCTCTTGATTTTATTTCATTCAAACAATTTTGTAGTCTTTGGTTAGAAAATGACTCCTTCTTCCCGTTCAACCAGATATTGTCGTCAATAAACTCGGGTCTGGCACATACAGATGTCTTCGCACACATAACACTTGTATCTAAAGTAGCACTAACGGAATCATTTAACGGTATTATTAAAGCCTCGTCACGTTTTCCCCAATATTTAATTACGGCTATATTAACTGGCGCGATTACAGTAATTAAGTCGTTCATATTAACTTATTAAAAATTAATTTTCGACAAACTTTTAACTTATTAAAAATTAATACGGACACAATCGTTAGTACCACTGTGCACGCGCGTTCTGCCGCGGAAAATCAAACTGATGATGAAATGAATGTAATCTATTGTATGCTCCAAAGAGTAAAATAATAGACCTATACAGGAGAAAATATAATAAATACAAATTTAAATTTAAAAACTTTTAAAAATAAATTATTATAAAATTTTCTTCTTTAAAAATTAAAAAATTGTATGCTCGCTCGCTCAGTGAGTGATTGAACCCCATATAACTATAAGTCGGATTGAACCACACCCACAGCCATACAGTCCGTTCTTCATAAAGGGGGTCACTCACGGCGAAGATACTATAATATTTTATCTTGAGATCATGAGACAGTATTATACTATGAAAAGAGAAGCAACGACCTACCTCTTACCTACCTACTTTCCATCTCTTTTGCTGGTATAGCACTGTCTCATATATCTTAATATAAAATATTATCGTATCTTCGGCGTGTGTGACCCCCTTAACTTGTCCCCTAGCCTATATGTTGGCACTATTGATTGACAATTTAATGTGCCAACAATATAAAATCGAATAACAATTAACAGGGCTACCAACTTTTAACGAGGGGACAAGTTTTGATGAACGCTCTGTAGGGTTTTAAGCGCCTACCACACCCTCATTCGGAGTTCCTCGGCGAAGTTGACCGAGGTAAAATAACATCACCACATTACTCGTTCAACTTCGCGAGAAGCATAGTTGCGGATGATATGGATGACTTCGAGTCCTTTGAAAGTCACGGGCATGGGCATGTTATTTCAGATATGGGATATTCCAATTTTAAGCGACATAGAAAAATGTTTTTTTCTTCTTCGTGAGTAGTGTTGTGAATGCTTTACTTGTCAGATCGAGTCGGACGGATCGAATCTTAGAGAATCTAGAACGGCAAGTGACACTTTTAGTACCAAAAACTTTCTGCTAGTTTTCGAGGGAGGCAAGGTAAACACGTACAGCACACATTTACATTCTCACACGCACTCATACGAAAAGTTGAGATGTTTCTATAAGCGCACACATACATAAAAGCTGTACCACAAACACAAAACATGCACACAAATAAATAATGGTTGTTGTTACACCATTGTTTAGTTGCAACTAGCGCAAAAACTAGTGATGAGGTATGGAGACCGATTAAAGTGAATTATATAGGAATGAATGAAACCAGAGTTGTTCATTTTATTATTAGTTCTTCTAGGTATTGCGGGATCATGATCGATCGTCGTAGTTCCTAATATCACGTCGAGATCACCAATGTGGGTGTTGAAAGAATAGTCACAAATTCTTTATTTAAAGTTCAACAAGGAATATTGTATTGTATTACGAAATTCCTCTTCATGCCTAAACGGCTGAACGGATTTTACCCCCTCTTTTGGGGTATAAATCGGAAAATATCGATTCTAGGAAAAAAAATATAAGAACCAAAATTGTAGGAAATTTAATGTTTAACAACTTTTGCTATTTCCATTGTTCGTGTAATATTGAAAATAAACGAGATATTTCATTATCGAAAGTATCGTACAGTACTTCCTTCCTCGAAGTTTAGGTAAACATACTTTACCTATTTCGATCTCTGTAGTATTCTTATTAATTTAATAAAAATAATGTTATACTTAAATAAAATATTTCCTTATAATCGTTCCTTCATTCATTTTGTTCCTTGTGGTTACATCACTAATCTCCCGTACCAAGAAATTGCGTATCGTTATTTCTGTCGTATGCATGCAGTAATAAAATGCATTTTGTGATGAAAATAATGGCTTAATTACTTATTTGTGATAGGAAACTCCGTCTTTACCCAAATTTGAGGTTTCTGACCGCCTTTTACAGGTAAGTACTGCACAACCAACCATTTTATAGGAGCTCTTACTAGCGACAGCTTGCAAGCGCAATGGCGAATGATCGCGGCCAACTAGTTTTTATAAACGAAGTGAACGAGCGTTCAACTTCATTGGCAGAGGGGAAGCCTGGACATGTGAACTCCAGTTCTAGATGCTCTAAGGATCGAATAATACGTGCCACAAACATATCTGAACCGGTGGCCAAAACTGGAGGCATTATTTTCGATGGTGGCGCCTCTGGCCACCGGGATAAATAAGTTTGTGGTACTGCATATACTACATTTGTGTTCCGAGCTGATGCGTGACGTTAACACGGCGTTCACATAATTGTTCTTATAGATCAAATTCTGCCTCTGCCAGTATAAATACTTTGTGAATTTGAAGTGGAAGAATATAAAAAGTCGATGTTAAATTTTACTAATGGTACAGTCATGTTCAGAAGTGGTTTGTCAACTTTTTATATTTTAAATACTGATTTAAAGTGAAACTGAAGTGTAATCGAATATACACAGATATTTATCAATTAAAAAAAATGCTTTTAAAATTATTGTATTCATTGTATAATTAAGGGTAAAATAACTTAAAGTAATTGAATAAAAAACAAACTAACTTAAAGCGGTTATTACACTACCCTATTTAGAGAATCTCTAAATAGTAAACTAGTTAGGAAGTAGTGCGGTTGGCACCTTCCAATCGCCCTAAATCGGAATCTAACCACGATATTACACCTTCCGATTTCCTAATTAGAGTTTCTCTAAATAGGGTAGTGTAATAACCGCTTAACTGAATTAAATATTTTAACAAAATAGGTAACAAACTGCGGAAACGTTGGAAGAGGATTGGGTTGCTAAACCTAAAAATAAGACGGAGAACTGGGGAATCCAAAATATATCCAATAGATTTAAATCCTCTTTGTCCAATATGTGAAACGAAACGTAAACTTCAAGTCTTGCTTGAGCCCTACCTAGCGGCATTTCTTGTAACTAACTAATACGCGACAAAATTAAGGAGACGGTATATCTCCACGCTTGCTAGGTATCTTCATAAATTTTAGTACCTATTCGTTGGCACGTTCAAATGGGAGAAACGAGGACATGCTGTTTTTAAATTTGGTGGGGTTTCCCATACATTTCAATTCAACGCTGCCATTTTCGTTTTGTGGCACGGTTATGCGGTGGTCTGAATGTAATTTTGGCTGAATTAACCAGCTTTTATTTACTAACGAAGTGTTAATATTTATGTAGTGTATTTGTTCTCCTGTGAGATCGACAAGACGCGTCGATTACAGTGTTTATTGCATTGGATAACTGTTGACTTCATTGGGTGGAGAGGGTGAGTACACAATATTTCGGGCTTTTACGGCTTACAAATTCCACTTTTACTCGCATACTTTTCACCTTACAATTAGCTACAATCACTTTACATATCTCGATGAAGTATCCCGTTACTCGTCCAAGGTTCTGTTGATTTGAAATAAACTTATTAAAATGGGCGTTGTGATGGTGAGTGGAGGTTTATCTCAATTACATCGTCACAGCGACTCGTAATGTATTATTTACTTAGTCGGAAATTATAAGGAGCGACCGCTGTTATCAAAGCTGCCGGTATGACGAGTCAAACATATCTCGGAATTTTTATATTGCTTCAGTGATTTTGTACTAAAAATTATTGTTTCTTATTTGAAAATGGGTTTTGAATTTTCTCTAGTCAGTCTCCATAGTTTTTATCATAAGTTTTCAATTAAAACCTATGTCATAATTACATGCTTGTTGTGTTTTATTTGTAGAACACAGAAAAAAGTTGTTGTGCTAAATACCTAATTAGGTAGGTATAGGTAAAAAAAAAACCTATTACTCACATCTTATAGTCACTTACAGTTCAGTCAGTAAAATGTTGGACTTCAGACAATTCATAAAACAAATACAAAAGCCAGCATGTGTTGACTTAAAAATTTTCTTCAAAAAAGGCCCCTTTATTATAAAGGAATTAATTTAGGACATTCCTTCATTGATGTACTTAAGTACATGTAAAAAAAAAGGTTTATACATTGGTTTCTTTTATCATCTATACTAATACTAATATACTAATTACTAACACTAAAATACTAATATATATACTTATAATATTATATTATAAAGAGGAAAGATTTGTATGTAAGTATGTTTGTAACAAATTGGTTCAAAAGTATTGGACCGATTTTAAAAATCCTTTAACAGTTAGAAAGCTACATCTTCACCAAGTAACATAGGCTATATTTCATCCCGGGAACGCGGGTGAAACCGCGTGGAAAGCTAGTTATCAGATATATGTATACTAACTTTATGTTCAAAACATTTTTAAACATGTTTTGTCACTAAAAATTAATGGTTTCTTATTAAACTGTACTACATCATAGTTTCCAAGAAATTATAGAGCATTATTTGTTTACTACAGTGATTCCATGGTTGCTTAGGTCAGTAACATGGAAAACCCAAACTCTTCTTCACTCTTTGTTTTTTGCAGTATGTAAATTGTTAGAAAACCGATGTAAGTAACCTGCCGTGAGAGAAAATAAAATTAATTTATTATTATTACCTTGATTTATTGGTTTTCTCTGGTTTCCATCAAATTAAGAGAGGTATTTATAGAGCATTCTTAGACTGCTTGAGTTGAGACAAAGTCAGTATTTATAATATGATTTTTAAATCTTCAAATCCCCTGAGTGTGTGCTAAGCAAAGTATGTATGCATGTGTGCACCAGATCAACAACTTGGTTAATTAAAAAGGATTGATCATGGGTCAGCTATCAATAAAAAGCAATCCATTTTTATCAATCAATCAATTTACCCATTAGGAAAAAATATTTTTATCTTACTTTAAAGGTGTCAACAATAATTATGGTTACAATAATTGTCAAAATGTTCGAGGAGATTGGTGCTGATGGCCGTAATACAGGCTCTGCCTAGTTCGGATACAGATGCTTAACTCATTTGTACTTAGAAAATATAGCCTATATATAATTGAAACACTGCGCTAAGTTCTTTGTTGAAATAAATATTATTATTATTATTAAAAGTTCTATTACAAATCAAAAAGTTTGTTGATTAATTTGCATATGATCAGTTTGATCTCATGACAAACATGTCTATGAATTCCAAATATACAATTATGCTGAGTATACACTTGCCAAGTTGTATCAAAGTCAAGTATGTTCATTGGGGAATGTAGTTTCACTTATTCAAATAAAGTAAATTAGTCAATTACAAATTCACCATTATCATTTACATTTAATAAATTAGTTAATTGGTCTATCTATTATTACCTTATTAGTGAGTGTTATTTAATGTCATGATAATATAGGGACAAATAATAACTTGAGAATAATTACAGAAATGTTCCATGCAGGCAAAGCAACCCATTATAAGTTTAGTAAGCTGTAAACTAACAAAATATATATGTTTTAGTTATAATTGTTTTTTTTTATTAAGTACTAACTTTTCGCACTGCGATTTCACTCGTGATTTTCTTCAGGGCAGAGACAAATCCAACAAATTAAAGATCATAAAAATTGGTCCAGCCATTCTTGAAATATAAATAATCGAACTAACCCAGCTTTGTTTTAAATATATTTACTTAAGTATATACTTAATATAATCTATATAGATTATATCCCAAAACAGTCTCAGTACCAAGGTCTAAAGTAGGTCTATTGGGTCAATTGTCTTGTCCCGGGTACAGGCTATTAGGCACCTTATCCCTATTTAGTATTTATAAATTAAATATTCCCGGGATTTTTAAAGTCTATGACAGGCCTGGTTCACTCCACAGTTTAGGTACGAAAATATACCTCCGAAGCGCGCTTTGTGGCTTTACTGTCCCCCGATCAGTTGAGGGGCCCACGTCTGAAAGAGATAAAGCTATGCCATAGAAAGAGAAGCACTTGAAGGGTAAGTTTTCGTACCTAAACACAGCTTTTATTATGGAGTCAGCCTTCTGTATGGTAGTACTTTATCTCTGTCTATAATAAAGAGTTGATGTTGAATGAATATGCAATTCCTTATTTAGATATATGGGTGGTTCTTCTTTGGCTATCCAAAGATAGTGGTTAAAATATTATAAGTACTTTTTATTAATTATTTTAAAATAATTCGTGTTGTGCATTTTATGTAATACTGTCAGTTTCACCCGTGACCCGCGATCCTGAGAAAAAAGTAGTCGTATGTCCCTCTCCATACCATTGGTTATCTGTGTACCATATTTCATCGCGATCGTTTCAGCGGTTTAGGCGTGAAAAGGTAACGAACAAACTCACATTCGCATTTATAATATTAGTTAGGATTAGGATGTAGTCGACCAATTAAGAGCAAGAATACATACAAGATAGTAGAGCTCTGTGTGTGGGTCTGAAATTGGGATTTCTTTTAAGCTATTTTCAAAATAAAATAATATAATAAAGAGGTAATGTACTTATTAGTTATGTGACAAATACTACAAACACGTATTCATTACGCGATTCGCTACATCCTCCCTCGTGACGCGTGAACGGAAGCGCCGCATTGATGGGCCGAGATGCGCGCGCGCACGCAGCGCTGACTTGATCCTAGATTCATGGGAATAGCTATTTAATATTCAATAATAATTTTATTCATAGATCAATCATTAATTGGCGATTTTAAACGATTGGTGCTACATTCGTAAATAATAAATTGACTCATAAAACATTTTGGTTTATCAAATTTTGAGATATGATTGGGACAGATTGGGATTATATAATGATAAAACTATGCTGCTAGTATATATACATTTTATTATTGTCAAATAAATACTATACAAATACACTGCCAAAGGTATTGCAAGGTATTTGATTTCCTTTACTACTAAATAAACGGTGGATTTCCTGTTCTATTGTATTGTGTCTAAAATATCGAAAACAATAATTAATCTAAATTAAATTCTACACCTAGGTTTCGGTTATATATACGGTTGGTTCATTATTTATTTTTAGCAAAAATAGTTACCTCGGAGTATAAGAACCTCCTAATTAAATTAAAATGTATTCAAGGATATTTTTTTTCCTTTTGAATATTATGATGCCACAGCTTTGTTAATTTCTTCGTAAGCAAGTTCAATAACCGATGTGATGTCTTTAGCTGGTTTATCATGGGTAATAAGCCAGATTGACGCATTTGTTCCATTCTTAAACATTTCTATACATCCTTTGACTGCAGATTCCACCCTGGAAAAAATATCTTATCAAAATTTGATTTCCAAACTGCACTAACTTCGAAAGTGATTAATAAAAATAAATTGTATTATTGTCAACTAGCTTCCGCCCAGCGGATTCACCCGCGGTCCCGAGAAAAAAAAGTAGCCTATGTCCCTCTTCATACCATAGGCTAGCTGGGTAGCAAATTTCATCGCGATCGGTCGGTTTCGGAGTCTATAAGGAACATACATACATACTTTCATTTATATATGTATAGATAGATAGATCTAGACAAAAACAGCGTCTGAAAATGTATGACAATTTCTAAAAACGACTGAAGTAACATACGGTGTAGATTTCAATACTGTAGCAGAATGAAGGCTATTTACTTAAATATTAATTGGTATTTAACAAGCAACTGGCATATATTCAGGTGTACATGAACGTGTGTAAATAAATAAAAATGTTAATTACGCTATCCAATGTTTACCTTCATGTCACGTAAAGCGATAGTTTCCTACGCCTTTGGAAAAGGATGATTATATTAAAGAAATTATTTTGTTTAAAAAAATAAGTTAATTATGAAATTGAACACACCTTTGATAAGGTGCGATGGATGGGTCGCCGGCCCGTTGAAGTTCTCTGCCCGATTTCTTATCGTATCCTCTTTGGTATAAATTATGAAGAAGTGGTGTGTCTGTAGGTCCAAAACATACTGTCAGTATTCGAATGCCTTTGTCTTCATAAAATGGTTCAGCCTGAAAATAATACTTATAGTTTAGATGCCGCATAATGCGTCCGAAAATTGGAAATGTAAACATGTTGAAAGGCTCCAAAATTAATGCACCGTCATTGGTCAAGCTCTAGCCACAGTAAGCGACACGGTTGAATGTGAAGACTGACGATCGTAAGATTGAAAGTCCAACTCTATTTGTTTAGACATAGAGTGGTTTCTTCTTAACATACCGCAAGGCATCGACTGAAGTGCAACACTGCACTCTTGGTTCCACTGTAGATTGGTAAAAAGGGTAATTTTTCCAAAGCAAGTTCAGAAGACACGTTCACTATGGTACCACCTTCGCCACCCTCGTCTTTCCGCATATGATCCAAGCCTTTCATGGTCAATGAGACGAGACCTTTCTGCAAAGTGAGAAAGGTGATGAAATTATGATGCTTCAAAATAAAATGTTTTGTGATTATTATGAGTACGTTGAAGTAAAAGTAAAAATGTAGATAGGTAATTGACGTGAGCCTAAACGGCATAACTTTTATCGGTATATATTTTGTTTATAAAAATGAAGGACAGGATCATTTAACACGATCGTTGTCGAATGGGCCGAGTTATATGTACGAGTAATTCCCTGAATAATTGTACTTGGACATACCCAGTTAACATCACAAGCTTTTCTCCAATGTTCGGGTGCGTCGTTCATGAGTCCAGCGTTGTTTATGATAACATCCAGCTTCTTATATTTATATATAACTTCAGTAAATGCCCGTGTGATACTTTCTTCGTCGCTGACATCGCATTTGATGAAGAGAGCCTTGTTAGGATATGTAATATTTAGACGATGTTCTGTAGCTTTGCCTAAATCTTCTGCTATATCCAATATTGCTATGTTCTGCGGTCAGAAAAGAGTTTTTATTTGATATTTTCAATCTAATGTGAAATGATGAGTCATTGTGAAAGTAGAGGAAGTAAAAACCTTAGCTCCTTCTCGCAAAAAGGCTTCAGCGTTTGCCGCACCTAATCCGGAACCGCCGCCAGTAATAAGAAAAGTTTTTCCCTTTATTTCGCACAGAGTCGACATAATTAAAAACGACTTGATGCTATCGAAACCAATAATATCACACAAATGGCTTCTTTTACACAGTTGATTGAATTTATCTATTCGACTATGTTTAAAACTGACCATAAAACCAATAATTGATAAACAATTTGTAAATATCATAATGATTAATATAATGATACCTTGATAAATTTGCGATAATGCTAATTATATCAATTTTTAATATTAACATAAAAGTAGTATTATTACATTAGTCGATGATTTCCAAAGCACAAGATCTTAGGAAGAAATGTCCGAGGATATTTATTTATTATTTAATTATTATAACGAAAATTATGCGGACGGAAGAGTATGAAAGGCACAGTTAAAGTTTATATGGAGAAGGAGTGCAGAAAGCTAATCTATCTATCTATATAAATAAAAATGAATCGCCGAAATGTTTGCACGCGCATAACTTCCAAACGACTGCACCAAAGTGGATAAATCTTTCTTTTATGTGTTCGTTATTGTCAGGAGAAGGTTTGTATGGAAAAAATATACCCGGAACGTGGGTGAAACCGTGGGGCACAGCTAGTTCTTAATATATTATATATTCTTTTGTTTAATTATGATCGAATTTTGACCACGGGCGACTTCTAGTTATTATTAAAACACCAAAAATATTTAAAATACTTGTTAAAAAAGGAAATAATACACATCGGAAAAAAAAATATGTTGTGATTTTATTACACACAAATGGTGATGGAAACCTTTTGTATAATGATAATATTAATTGTATCTCGAAAGTACTGCATTTTTTCAAAAAGTATATAAGTAGTCCACAAAATTCTAAATCGGTTTGTAACTGCGGTAACAGTTGCGGCATGAGTGGTGGTTGACGCAAATCAAATATTTTAATGTTTTTAAAACAAATAACTAAAAGGCTATTATCTTATCATTATCAATAAAAATAACTAAACTAAGTACTTAAGTTAGTTAATTTTTCATCTATTTAAGTTCAGAGTCCAGATTGGACTACTTAGTTGAATTACAATTCTGGATTCATGCTATAAGGTTTCGAAGAAATATTTTCTCGAGACTTGTCTTCTCGTTTTATACGGGTATCGATGACAGTTGTTGTCCTAAAAAAATCTTTATAAGATATATTTGGCAAATAAAGGTATAATCTTTGCTTCATCTAAACTGTGCGCGGTAGGAAGATTATTTTCTGCTTGATCAACTATAGCAAATTGAATACGTGATTTGTGTTATTGCGGTACATTTTATGTTCCAATGTCTGTCGCAACTACACATTGAGCATTAGGCCTCTGTCATGAATCACTCGTACAACATAGCAGGTAAGGAGCTATACATAATGTATTCTTGACTCTTGTTGATGCTATCATCACCACGGTGGTGGGGGATTTCCTAGTACCCGCATCATCAAATACTACCCAGTCAGTACCCTTTACATGGTGGGAATGATTCCACCACTTTTTCGATAGAAAATATACAAGAAAAATTGTAATAAGATATTACATAATACTCGATTTTTTTCGTTGATGCATATTTTTGCGGTTGTATCTATTTAATTAAAAATCGCATTGAAACGAATCGGACCGCTCTATTTAATTGAGTATCAGAGCGATATCGATAATACAATCGGCAATTAAGCTCGTTATGTTATCTGAGCACTGCACACGCAATTTTCAATCTTTAGTGCCACTTTTTAATGTCTGAAATTGCATACAGATATGAAATAACTGTAGATATTTTCATGTGTCCAGAGAAAACTTATCGAATAAAATTAATCGATTAAAAATTGTTGTGATGGACAGTTGCACGTCGCTACATATTATACTTGCGTGCCAATAGATTATTAATAACGTTAAAACTGTTCATTTCTATTGGACCGCTATTATGTTGCTTTCTAATGAACGCGTCTTGCAACTGTCCGAAATTCGGTTAACATAAATTTTATTGTTTTCTATGCAATATTGGAATATTTGGAATAAAGTGAAGATATTTCGCTAATTTTGCGATGTTTATATTGCACACAAGTATGTCGCATTATTCGAGTTGTATACCAATAACGCTATCGTTATCTTAGTTCTTACTTATTTTGAGCTTATCTTTTATTTAACCTATCTAATTGGGTAGTTACATCATTTCTAAAATTATCGGTCAGTATGTTTTATAAATTGTTGTTTTTATTCAACTGTTCTGATATATTTATTAATCTATAACTTCAGGTGCTATTCGCATAGTAACTCTACCCGGAATATTCACTTCGTCTGTTACTAATTTGTGCAAATTTAGAAGCCACATAATCACTATTCATCAAGATAAATTTGTTGAAAATATACTCTCAAGGGCAGATTTTGAAGTCTAGCAGATACATTACAATTCCACTGCTAAAAACCTATCCCTAAATCTGTAGATTCCGATAGCACGGGTCGTTCGATTACGAATGCATTAATACAGGATGTGTCAATTTGGTCCCACCCACTCGCATGCACTTCGGTGTAGTGTAGGTACATCGTCGCCACACTGTCTGTGTGATCGAGGCAGACAACGGTGCCCCTGTAGATATGAAACATTTCAAATAGAGGTAGAATATGTGTATACAATTAATGTGCTTTGTAACGCGAAACCTGTATAAAATCTATGGGAATCGGGAATCGTTGACTTTATTTAGGTTTAGCATACATGTACGGTTCCTAAGCAGTTTTCCTTTCACGTTTTCATCCCTTTTTCTAAGTTATTTGAGTTATCATACTGTTTTTGTTAGCTATAAGAGATCTATGGTCTTACACCCGCGTACGCGAGAAAAAGTAGACTATGTCTTTCTCCATACAATAGGCTATGTGCGTACCAAATTACATCGCGATCGGTTCAACGGTTTAGGTATGAAAAAACAAATAGGGTTACTTTCGCATATAATATTAAAGTACTAGGACTAGAACATGTAAAGCTTATTTTACGAATAATAATGTTTTTTTTTCTAAGAACTTTATTATTATTATTAAAGGGACACAAAAGAATCTATCTATATTAGGTACATAAATAGACCGTCGAGGCGTTGACTGCTAAATATGGCTACAATACCAACCATTACTTCCTCGCGAATATAGCAATGAGTTCAAATGAAACGTTATAATATGTATACAAGAGCGTTACATTCACACATTAAAGGTACATTTTTGTTTTTCTGTACCGAAAAGACAAAAATAATTCATATCAAGTGTTGTTATTAGTCCTGAGGATGATAAGATGATAACAATGAGTAATTCCTGTTTAAATTCAACTAGTTTCCGCCTCGCGGTTTCACCCGCGGTTTCGAGTGCTCCGATCGCCACCAAACCTTACAGGATTACCCGCAGGCCAATATGAAGATTGTCTGAAAATTTCATCGCGATCGGTTCAGCGGTTTCGGAGTCAATAAGGAACATACGTACATACTTTATCTTTTATATATATAGATTGTCTGATTTTGTAACAGTATCTACGATGATCTAGCATCATAATAAAGGACTGGGGAGATTCGAGCAGAGGCAGGAAGAAGCGAAGTAAAAGGTTAATAGACGTCTTGTTACAATCTAAACCGAACGACCGTAGTTTATACTAATTGAGTACATCTGTCAGGAGGAAGTCTAGTATGTCGTGTAGGATAACACAGTGTCGTCATATCGTCAGTCGGCTGACATATATTCAGAAATTGTAAATATGACGATCAAATATTTAATATTATTGTCAATGCTATATTGATTAGATCAATTAGAATGGGGAGTCACAAATTGGCAATATGGCAAGGCATGTTGCCTGTATTCAAGATGATCGCACATTAATCAGTGTAAAAACCATTAAAAAATACATGGCAACATCTAATAAGTTGTAAAATTCAGAAAGATATGAAATACGATAGATTAATTTGAAATACTCATTAATTAATGCAATTTTTTTTTTGTCTGTCTTTTTGTCTCTCTCTATGTTTGTAAGTCTGTTTGAGCACTCTAATCTCCGGAACCACCAAAACTTTATTTTATCGATATCGGTTGAGGGAAGAAAGATATTTTAGAAAGATTGCGCGATTACTAACTTTGATCTTCGTTAACAATTTATAAAATATAGCCTTGTATTGTAATAACTTACAAGATCCTTTCACTAAGCATTTTATCCTCATTCAAGAGCAAAGCCTTTTGTCCTGAATTATCGGATTAAATTTTTAACGCATATATTTAATGTCGTAATTGATTATAATTATAAAGTTCAAATTCGTTTGAGATCACCATGATGTAATAATCTTTGTTTGCTGATGATGTCAAACCTTGTTTAGAAGGACATACAAGTATGCATTCTGATGCAGCCACATAATGTGTACCTATTCCTAAGTTATTGATATAGATTGAGCATTGAATGTATTGTATTGTTATAAAAGTAGGTACCTATATGTATATCTTTTAATAACAATTTAATAATTTGTACAAAAAAAATAAAGATAATAAGAAATATCTTGAGGGTTTAAAAATATTTGTTATAGCCCGGTATAGTAATATGAAAGTATATGTATTTTAAATATATCTATTAGCTTTCGTTCCGCGGTTTCACCCGCGTTACTGGGAAATAAAAAACCCAATGATTCTTTAGGTATTTTAATATGAGTCTATGATCGAGTAATTACTGTAACATATCTTTGCTTTAGACTATCTACTAAACACGTCTAGAATCGGACTTCGGTTTCACTTGAGTCATTACTCAATTCAGTATCCGACTACGTGACTATCTCATATATTCAGATTCAATTGTAATACGGTCTCCCACATATTGTTCGCCTTACATAATTTAGAGCGATACGTTACTTCACACATGGTTATTACGAAGAATTAAGGTTTGAAAAGGCATGCATTACTTTGATTACTTTTGCTGAATGTTAATTTTGCACTAAAATGCATCATGTAAGAACAGACGATTTGAGAACCTTCTCATTATTTTAAGTCGGTCAAAAACTTATTACAGATTATATACTGCATATATATTTGATTAATTTTATGTTTATTTGTTAAAAGGATGTGGGAAAACCTTTATTATAAAGTGAATGTATCATGTATAAATGTTGTTGAAACGATATTTTTTTATGTATTCATTAAACTTGGTATAATGTGGCTCTTATCTACATGAATCATTAGCTCTAATAAAAGTTAAATTTAGTTTAAAATGACCAATTATTAATCTCCATAATCATCCATCCATAGTATTATCCAAACGGGTTCTCTATAAATGAGTAATATTTGTGATTAAATATTAAAAACGAATAGGTAAAACACTATAACTACTAGTTTTAACCGCAATAAATTAATCATTTATTCATTCTTTCTTCAGAAATCCTTAACAATACATTATTTTAGACCATTTTAGCATGAAATTTGTTTTAAATTGGTGTCTGTGGAAGAAAATCTGTACCACAAATCATAAGGCTTCCCAAAGAATCGAATGCTTCCCATTATTTAATTTCCCTATATGTTTTTCCAGGTTATTTTGCTGACAATAAGCTTACATAACTTCGTTCAATAATAGGTCTGTTATATTGATTTGGCACGCCATCGCCACTCCAATGGCACTGACATTTTGCAATCTGTGCCGTTTTAATGCCAAAGCCTACATAGCTTTAAAGGTATTTTACACCGAAATATGAAATGAAAATTAAAATGTTATTATTCAAATATGCATTCACAAGTACTTATGAATAGTTTTAGTCTAATGGTTCGTAAGGTTGATTTTGCTGAGAACAAATCTAGCAACTAAACCAATTTAAATTTATTACTAAAAATATATATTTTTTTTAGTACCCGAAAAGAGAAACTGAGTGCTTTGTATGTAGAATTCCAGCATTTTTTTATTATAATTAATATTAGATACTTATTAAAAATATATACTTATTGTGATATTATAATGAACAGTACAAAGACTCGCAGTTTACAGTGAAACCTATGTACTAATAACGGAACTATAACCTAATTCATGCTTCCACGATACGCGCGGCATTCACGCATGGCAGCCGTCACGGCATACAACGCACACGTCGGTGGATCACTTAATAACTTGTATAGTAATTACTAGGAAAATAAAAGAGCGGGAATCCGGAAAGTGACATTTTTCACTGTCGACGAACGGCGCACGCGCACGTAAGGTGCTAATAGAGCTAACATGCTCAATAAATAGCTGTCAAACATGTCATAATGTGCCGTTATTGCATTGTGAATATTTAATTCGATATTAATATATCTGCGGAAGTAGGTACTTGGAAAGAATTTTAATATTTAGGTATAGTCAGCCCCAAAAGTTGATGATCACTTTAGTACGGTCAGCAACGAAAGTAACTGAACAGATCGAAATCTAAACAATTAAGATTAGGTAAGGTTTATTCGCTATAAAAAAATATTATGGCTAATGGCAATGAGAAACAACGTCATCTGTGACATCCCTAAGAATTAACTTTAGGTTTTTTTTTCTGAAGACTAATGCCCCTGTACCCTTTAAGTGCTAGGTTAGCGCCATCACGAGGGCGTCGACTACTTGGAGGAATTGGTGCTATACCTCGTTAGCCCCGATACCCGAGACCTATATCTTTCTTCCATGATAAGTTTTCTCCTATTCTATGTTAACCCATTACAATTTGTTCCAGTGATGTATACGAGGTAGCGGGTGCGCGTGCGCAGCCATGCCGCTGCCGAAGCGCTGCGTGGAGCCGGTGCACGTGTCGCGGGGCACCGTGCCCGAGAGGCTCGCTGTCCCTTCTGAACTCGAAGCTGTCACCAATGGCACGCTTGCTAACACTGTCAGGTAATTACATTACGTATCATGAGGGCTAAGTACTGACTTTGGATAGGCGGAACATACATTTAGTTATAATGTGCAGGCACACAAATCCTACAATGAGCTTGAGCTTTCGGTGAAGGAAAATATCATAATGTAATGTAATGTAGGTACTTTGTAGTACTCGCCCACTTGGCTACCAAGTTGAAAATGTGTCGTCAAACACCTGTGTATCGGCAGATGCACTTGAGAGCGAGTTCTTTATAGCGTTTGTGTGCTTACAACCTTCAGCTACATCATCACTTACCAAATAAGCCTGAACAAAGTAAAAAAAATCCACAAAGCCTTGAGAGGATTTTAGTCGCAGCAGCATCCTGGAGCACGGGTTGATGCTTGGTGACACATTTTCAACATGACGGTGGTAGCCAGCCAGGCGAGTACTACAAAGTATCCTACAACCTCCATTTGGATAGGCCACAGGTAGTGAGCAACATTTTACAACCTGCTACGTTCCTGACACACATTTTCCCTTCATATACATATATTCATAAGTCTTCTAATTTAACACACCTTTTGGCCCTTTTTAGTAACATCAGCTGTTTCTTTCTAGTCCTACTGAAGGGAGTGTGGTCTACCTTATTGTGATTTACAGCTGTTGAACGCTTCCAGTTCCGCTAAAATAAATTGATTTATTATAACCTTACGCCCCGCGGTTTCACCCGCGTTCCCGAGGGATCTTATGTTTTCCCGGGATAAAAAGTAGCCTATATAATGTGCTATTCGATACAAAAATATTTTTTCAATTCGAACCTCCTGAGCTTATCATCGCGATCAACCAAACAAACAAACAAACTCTTCAGTTTTATAATATTAGTATAGAAGAAGTATAGATTATCACGCACATTTTTTTTCTACAACACAACTGCTACTGCAGTGCAGACGTAAATCGAACATAATTATATGAGTTCATAGGGTCTTTGAAAAAATTGTCGCTAGTGAATTTGTGAGGCGACTTCTAACATTGACGACTCAATTAAATGTATGACACACTCTATAACATTGCGATTTGATGAGTCATCGTACGTAGTCAATCAGAATGCGTGAGGGGTCGCAATTTTCAATTTAAACTCTAAAAATTGTTCATTTTGATGAGTACTTCCACCCTTGCAAGTATTGCCAGTGATAACAAAATCACCCAGTATATGTTTGGTTTTGAAAGCGAAAGAAATTTTATTTCACAGTATACCTTGCTCGCTTATTTAAAATATATACATAAAAGAATTAGACGAAATACCTAAAATGACAAAAAATCTGTTGGTAAATAAAATAATAAATTAGATAAATATAATTTATATTGTAATTGTTATAGGATAAATATTGATCATAATATGCAAACGGAAAAACTGGTAGTTCAAAATTGTAACGATGACGAAACTGTAATGTACATACAAACGTCATTGTTCATCTAAACTCGTTACTAATACAATCATAATAGCTCGGGGACCACATCACCAACACTTACTGCGATTCATCTCTGCCCGAAGTGAATTTTTGTATCAAAGCATTTCAGAAAAAATATGAGAAAAGTGGCAGTAATGGTAATAATTAAATTTAAGTACATTTGCATCTATAAAGGTAAACCCAGGTCCCGCCTATCAACCAGGGGTCCATCAAATTAGAAGGAGTAATAATATTGAACAATTTTACATATTTTCATATTTCTAAATCTAATACTTTTTTCATTTCATATCATATAGGAAATAAAATGACATGTTGCATATTAGTTTCTTTCAAAGCCGTTTAATATTTAGGCCCTATAAGGGAATTTCTGAAAGTTAAAAATGTTTTTCAAACATAATTAAGAATTCCAAATAACATCACGAAATAATCAATCCCCATTGAATTAATTAATGACGTAATATTTCTGTTAATTACAGGCAGCTGTCATCGCTGTCCAAACATGCGGAGGATATGTTCGGTGAGCTGACGCGGGAGGCGTCCAACCTTGCGGAGAGGACGAACGTGCTGCAGGCCAGGATAGACAGGCTCGCTGTCAAGGTCACACAGCTCGACTCCGGCGTCGAAGAGGGTAAGTGTCACTATGAAAGCTGTCAGCACTGTCACATGCGGTTGAGGAGTTAAACGAGCTGAACTGAACCAGAGGCACCATTGAGATCTATCATGTTTTTTTTTGCGAATGTAATAAATTATCCTTTATGTCTCTATTTTACATAGATTTTCATAGCAACTTAATTCAGGATCATAAAGCACGACAACAGGGATGTCTGACATTGAAACATAAAAATAAATGTTATGTAATATAAAGAATTAAGGCCCTGATTGTCAGTCCATCAAGTACATACTATTTTTGCTTTGTCTACACAACTCGATAACACAATATATATGATCTACTTGCAGTCTCCCTCCAAGACATACAAATGCGCAAGGCATTCCGGTCGGCGCGCACGTTCCAGCAGCAGCTGTTCTCTCGCAACACGATGCCGTCCGCGATGCTGGCCACGTACTCGCGCTGCGACCGGCCGCCGCCGCTCGAGAGGCTCAACGAGTTCCGCGACGACGGCCGGGACGCGCGCAAGTTCTACACCGACCCGGACTACTTCTTCGAGCTCTGGCGTCGGGAGATGCTGCAGGATACCGAGCGGATACAGCACGATAGGGGGAAGAAAGTACGTTCTATGGATTTTTATTCAATGAAATGTTAATATATTCACGATGCCATATCTTAGAGAGACGGCAACAGACAAGGCCGGTGAGTTTCGATACGTGTCATATTGGAACTTAAATAATTTTGGTGGAATGTGGAGGATTTCACGACAAAGGTGTAATGGTTCAATGATTGCCGTCTCTTACCTACACACCCGAACAGAGAGTGAAGACAGTGACTGAGCTGAAAGTCAACTCAAAATCAGATTTAACTTTGGATCACTTCACTCAAAAGCCTTGCTTCCCAAGCGACGAGACCTACCCATTTCCACTTGAAAATGAGCAATGGGAATAATTTTTGTTCCTTTATTAATGTCCTAATCTCGTTTCGTGTCGCGTATGTCCCCCGGTCGTACTAAAGGCAGCGTTACACAGGTGCGTCACCCGTCCCGCGGCGGCGGCGGCGGCAACACGCGGCGCGTCCGCGCGCTGCACTCGACCCGCGACAGGCAGCGTGAGGCTGCCGTCACGCGCGGGGAACACATCATGGCGCCCGCTGACCTCAGGCATTACAATATTGACACGCAGGTGTACCGGCCGGACCCGATATACAACAGTGAGTATCAGCTGTAAGGTCGTAAGGGTATTACCATCTTGGTACCATCGAGGTGGTGAATACACACACAATCCCTCACTTACAGTGAGGTTATGAACAAACATAAACCTGTAATGTAAAAAAAAACATGTAAGCCAAACTTTGATCGATTTTGATTAAATTTTCATTAGAAAATTGTGTTCTAGTTATTTCCGTAAAACGAAAAGGAGAAAAATAATTTGATTAGTTGTTGCTTGTGATACAAACCAGTAAATTGAGTGATATTTTTGATAACTAGAACGTGTAATCATAGAATTTCGCTTTCATAAAGATAGTACAATTTGCAGAACAGTGAAGTCTTGTGGCATAACATATTTGGTAAATACTTAATCTTATTTGTATTGTAACTTCCAGCGACAAGTGTAACAGACGGTGGATACAGAGCGTCACAGAACCGGGCGCCGTCGATGCAGCCCGCGAGACCCAACTCTATAGAGATCGAGAACCAACAGAACAGGCAGATCAGGCTCACTGGCAATGGACATGGTATGATTAAAAACATTGTTCTTCGTTTGTTAACACTCAGTTCTGTAAAGGCTCTCAAGTGCAGCTGCCTTAGCCAGAGTATATTCTATCTGGGTCTCAAATTTTATCCAAATCCGTTCAGTAGTTTTTGCTTGAAATGGTAACAACCATCCAGACATCCATCCTCAAAACTTTCGCATTTATAATATTACTAGCTTCCGCCCCGCGGTTTCACCCGCGTTCCCGTGGGATTTTATGTTTTCCCGGGATAAAAAGTAGCCTATGTGCTATTCCAGACTATAATCTTAAATCAAATTAAATACAATGTATATTTGCACGCCATTATGGCAAAACATGAAGGACTTAGACTTAAAATTTAACATCTATGTATGTAAAACCATGTTTCTGGCAAAAAAAAAAAATATCTCTGCCAAATTTCATCCAAATTCGTTCAGTAGTTTTTGCCTGAAAGAGTAACAAACATCCATCAATCCATCCAAACTTTCACATTTATAATGCTATTCCAGACTATAATCTATCTCTCTGCCAAATTTCATCCAAATCCGTTCAGTAGTTTTTGCGTGAAAGAGTAACAAACATCCAGACATCCATCCTCAAAACTTTCACATTTATAATAATTATATTAGGATTAGTAGGATATGTTATAGATGAGATGTGTGTAATACAGTGGTAGCGGAGGAGAGCCCGTACGGGTCGGTGACGGAGCCCATATACGGCGGCAGCCTGGCGGGCACCCCGCGGCGCGCGCGCCCCTCGGTGCCGCCCCCCGCGCCGCCCACCCCGCTCGCCGCCGACTTCGCCGCCGAGCCCTCTCCCTCGCACTCGCATCTGCATCTGCACACGCCTACTAGGTATTATAATATTGAGTGTATACATTACTGAACAGTGAACACACTCAATTGAGTGAAACATCGAAGCCTACTAACTTGCCACAAAAGTCAAAATACGGATGGAAAGGTGTGTTATGTAATTGTCACCATGAAATACTTGTAATTATGTATAAAAATCACAACATTTATAGAATTAAGAAAAGAAAAACATTTTTATTATATATCTAGATCGACGCTACCACCGCCGCCGCCCCCACCGGAGGGCACCACGTCTCCCCCCATGATGAACGGCGCTTCACCACCACATCGCACCGCCCTGGATGCACATCTCGACAACATGCATGCTGTCATTGGTAAGTAGAATGGTAATATAAGGATCTTCCCAATTCAATGGCTCCTCCATTGAAATGGGAAGATCCTCTAGATCTACCTTGCACTTCATATAAGGAACCCTCCGTGCGCGAATTAGAATCTCACTTAGCCGGTATTTTATCTAATATGATATCCCACAGGCATGATGTCATCAGACGAGCCGGAATGCCTCTCCGAGGTGATCCCCCCGCCGCCGCCCGCGCCGCCCCCGGGCGCGCCGCCCCCGCCCGCGCTGCCGCCCTCGCCGCCCTCCCCGCCGTGCCCGCCGGCTGCGGACGACCGCCCCCGCCCGCCCTCGCCGGGCGCCCTGCTGCGCGGCGCGTCCGCCCTCAAGCCGCCCCGAGCCGTGGCCGAGCCGCAGGCCGACCCCCGCTCAGATCTACTGAAGGCCATACGCGACGGTGGGTTGGGTACGATTTCTTCGACGACCGGTTTTATTTTTGGTTTTTTCTGTGGGTTGGTCGCTTTGGTGGATTGTGGAAGTGTTTCAATTATAAAATCTTTTGGTGTTCTTCATTGTTATATTTATTATCTGTATAAATCAGGGCCACGTTCAATGCAACTTAGCAAAGCGTTGATTTTAGCCAAAATTATATTGATAATAATCTGTGCGCGAATAAACCTTATACATTACTATAAACATAAATAAATGAAAAATGAATAGTGTGTTAAAGGTATTGTAATTTAGTAATTTGGTTAAACATTGTGTAGACTCCAAATATCCTACTGAAGAATAAAGGTTTTTCTAAAATTATACAGTTTACCAACCTAAAAGCAGAGATCAATAAATAAATATTAGTCCTCAAACGTTCATATCCTACATAAAAGTTATCAATGTAAAATATATTTTATGAGGGCATAAAATCTGAAACAATCAAACAAAGCGATAAACCCAACCACACTCACCACACAACAAACTAACCGCAAACTGTTTACAGGCATAAAACTGCGCAAAGTGGAGAAGCGCAGCGACGAGAACGCGGGCAAATACGACACACTCCGCGGCGCACCGGCCTTCTTAGACGTGGCGTCGATACTGGCGCGCCGGGTGGCGGTCGAGCTGAGCGACACGAGCAGCGGGGCCGACTCGGAGTCCGACGACTCGGACCAGTGGACCGAGTCACGCGCGTGACGCCGCGCCCCGGTCCCGTCCGCCCCTGCCACCGACCTCGCCCCCGTCCCCGCCCCTGCCGCCGCCGCCGCCGCCGCCCCCGCACCTCCCCCGCGTCGCCCCGCCGCCGCCCAAGGACACGTCATCACCATACACCAGACACGAGACGAAGATGCAACAGACGACAGCTACGTTAGGAACTCCTCGTTCCTCAGTCGTGATATCGAAGCGAAGACGCGGAAAGTTGAGTCGGAGTCGCCGGTTAAAGCGAAAGGTCCCCTGCCTCCGAAACGGGAGGTGAAAGTGATTTCCCCCCCGAAAAACACCACTTCTCCACCGGTAGTGTCGCCACCGAGGAACGAACCTTCGCCAACGATTAAGCTTCCCACTCCGCCGTTTTCACCGAAAGAACCTCCTCTGCCGGAGCCCTCCCCGCCGAAAGAGTCATTCTCTCGTGTAGTAGACTCTCCTCCGCAAGCGAAGATCGTGTCGCTGCCGAAAAAAAATATTGCCGCAGGACCGATGAAGGAAACCGTGTCGTCACCGAAGGAAATAACTTCGCCCCCAATATCCGCCAACAAGTTCAAAAGGGCAGATTCGAAAGGGGAGGAGAACTTGTTCACGAAAACACTCAAGAGGGAGACATCGGCAACGAGAGAGGCTCCCGCTAAAATTGAAAAGCTATCCCTCCTAGCAACCGATGATAATAAACCTGGTGATAAAAATTATATAGCTCCTGAATCGAATAAAAATGTTATAGGGAACACCGACGGTATCGCTAAAAGCGAGGAATCTAACGGTGTGGGGGATAAAATAAAGAAATTTGAAAAAGCTGCGGAGGATGCGAGCGTCACCTCGGGTAGACTGTCGCGCCCCGGGTCCGTCCGTGGACGATCCCGCACAGAGAGACTAGGCTCCGACTCCAAGGAGGACCTGCCGCCACCCGCCACGCCATTCAAAGATAACGTTCATTTCGACCTCAATGCTACTCATGTAGAAAAGACTGCAAGTTTCATAGAGAGGCAACAAAGTTTGACCACCAAAAATAACACTAATTCCATCGCCGCTAAGTGGCAGAGAAACGACAGTAGCTCCACCGAGACAGAAAAAATACGTCCAGAGCCTCAAAGAATAATTAAACCGGAGTTCAAGCCGATGCCGTCGCCGGTCGACGTGACCATTCGCTCGCCGAGTCTCGGCGCCAAGATTGGCGACCAGTTCCCCTCGCACGGTACCGCGTTCCGAAATGTCGCCTCGCCCGACCCGGCTCGCACGAAAGACATACACAAAGTCAACGACGATGTAAATACTCAAAATAATTTTAAGACATGTAAATTTAAAAACAAGGAAAAGTACTCGGTGAGCAAGGGCTCGAGTTATTTCACGAGGGGCTCCGAAGAGATTTGGCTCGTCAAAAAGAAGGATATAGAAGAGATCGAGGAGCGGGTGCTGGATTCGTTCCGTCGCGCCGGCGGTAACGTTTGCATGAGGAGTGAGTCGATGCGTCCGTCCTCTGATAGCGGTCAGAGTGTGTCCTTCTCGCACGCTACTATGGGTCGCAATAAGCGTCAGATGTACGCGAGGAGCGAGTCTCTCGACCCCCAGTGGGCTGGCACGCGGGCCCAAACTCTGAAACGTCAAACGTCAGTCGCGTGCACTTGTGGTCACGATAAAAAGACGCGAGCCAAGAGTGCAGGCGCCGAGACCACTCCTCGCCCGCGGTCTCGCTCGCATGGCGACGAAAACAACCAAGGTCATGTCTTAGATAAGTATGAAACGCTCGTCTAGTGAATTCGCCCTCTTAACTGATCTTATTCCATGCATGGTTATTGTGATAGTCGTTATTATTGAACGTCGCTCAGACCTTTTGGCTACTTAGTAATTATTACAAACCTTATTATAAAGACAGTTAAGTCCTGTTTGTCTTTAATTATGTAAACATTTAATAGGCCTGCATTTATTATTAAGTAGCCATATAAATCGTATGTAGTATGTATACGAAATGAAGGTCGCAAGTTTGTATTGTAAGTGTAACTTGGTGCAGTGCATGGAATAATTATTATTACACAAATCAGAGGGCTATTATTTAACTCCAACACGTATAGCAATCCATTTTATTAATTAACAGTGGATTATATACCTTATACCACCGACTTAAGCTCCATTTCCACTCGCGTTACGTGACGTGTGTTATGTTTCGATCAGTGTTAAAACAGCCAAAGTGGAATTCAACAAGTTACTTTATTTAGATTTGCTTTTATTGAACAGTTTCAATCGTTGGAGTAAGATAATACAGAAGCTGTATGGTATATTGAAATGGTATTTAATATTTACCAAGTTTATGGGGACAGTTTGAATAGACAAATGTTTTTTTACATATTAAACCAAATATATACACTAATGAATACAGTAGTGGCGAGAATGGTTAGATTGTAATATTAAAAATAAAATATCTATCTACTCCTCTTTTAAAAAATACAACCATGGCACGATAAAAACTATTTATGGTTTTCTTATTTCGGTTGGAGAGGCGTACTATAGAAATATAAAGTATTGACTCTTTAAGTCAATTAGGTAATGTTTGAACTCTCTGTACGCGTTTGTACTGAAACAAGGCCCACCGGTGCACAATCTTATTGTATGGTGCTTGCTTTGTTACACCACATTCTTTAAAAATTCTTTTATTTAAACGGTTGTGAAATTACGTTAAATAATTGATTGTTTTTATTTATAAAAAATATTGCACTGAAAGAAATAAGATATTGCTAGGCCACTATTAAAAATTCGGTTTTTATCTATTAGTGCATGTAGCTGGCTTTTCTTAAAAAATATATTTTACAATACTCACTTTGTTTCTGTCAAAATAGACATATATTTCATAGTGTGAAGACCACGGGATGTAATTTTTTCAAGCTTTTATTTAACTTTGACTGTTTGTTTGTATGTATGTTTCTAAGTTGTCCGTATTTTTTTTTTATCTCTGGATATAATATATTACATACATCTCGTAGTGAAAAGCCAGCTTCAACCTTGTCGTCGTAATCCTTATGAACTATTTTTTCATTAAATATCCTTAGGAGACAAAAGTAATATACGCCTATACCTACATTATAAGATTGCATTTCTAAAAGGATATAAGTAAATAAGATTTTTGTAATTTCATATACCTAATTATGTGACCTGCATACGTAGTGCCAATTATATCGATATCTCTTAATTGGATTGAAATCAATAACTTCCATAATATTTACCCATTGTATTTGTATTTATCAAATAATATATTGTTTGTTCTATGTATTTTATATGTATACTTGTAGTTAGGAAAGGAATCTCAATGTTTCTTTCTGTTCTCTCTCTCTCTATAAACAATGTCTGCAGGTTTGATTGATTGTAAACTAACTACTCTTTTCCTAAAGATATTTCATACATTCCGGTGTTGTTTGGTTGCTCACTATCCCCACGCAACGGTGTTTTATTATGTTTAATTTAAATGTTAAAATGAGCAACGAATGTGTACCAAATTTTCTAAATAATGTAGTGTTGTACCTAGCTAGGAATAAGTTTACATTTTCTATTGTGTACCTTTCCTTATGATTATTTTTAGATAGTGATGTTATGAAAATTAAAATTTTTCGGTATACATACTTTAAAAGTATCTAGTAAGGATGTAATTTTCCTTAGTCATTAAGTATATTAACAGTTTTTGTATTTGTATATTTTATATGACATCCCGCCATTTTGTATATATTTCTTTACGATTTTACGGTGATTATGAATTTGAATACGAAACGTTTATGTAATCCGCAAAAGTTTATACATAACTTAATTCATAATAATAATTTTCTTTGGAGAATGTCAAATTTATGTTGCGTTGCGTAATATTTGGTATGAGCAGCCTGTAGGATAGTAGTGTAATGTACGTATATGATCACGACTAGTAGTAAGAAATGTAATTATAGGTTATAAGGAAATGAATAAAGCATGTTTTATATTATGTAGATTACGTAAACGCCACATTATTTTGCCGTAAAAAAGCAATTGCTAACTATTTATTTGCATTTTTTCTTAAATGTTTATGATTTTTAATATTAAAATCTGAAGCAAGTTGTTGTAATCGCTATGTAGTCCATTGTAATTTATTTTAGGGTCATTATCTGCAATGCCATATTTAAATAATATGTCTGGCACAAATATTGCTTGCAAAAGCAACTCTGCTATATATCTTTGTATCTAATGACCGCTAAAGTCAAAAAGTGCTTCATATCCCTGGACTATAATAATTATCATTGTCTAATAACATAATAAGAGAATATTTTATAAATTGTTTATTTGCTAATATAATATAAGTAAAAAAAATATTAAGCTGTTTTATTTCATAGAATTTAAATAAGATGACCGAATTACCTTTCGGGAATATTTTTTGACTATTCACCGTGAAAAGTGAACATGTGGCCGAAGGTGGTAAGCCCACTAAGCTAGTCAACAAGTTCAAAAACGTGTTAATTCTTGTTCAAGCTCCTAAAAATATGAGCGATACCTCATTCGATTCGGAATGACGTCTAGAAAAATGTATCTCGAGGATTTATTAGCACGTTAAAAATTGCAATAGTTATTAACAAAATAAAAATTTTAAAAAAATATTTTTTCGTTAATAACTCAGACTATTAATATTTAAGAAATTTTGAAAACAGATCCTTAAAGAGTAGGAAATTTCCAATAAAAAATGTACTCCTGGAACTCTACCTCTATTATTTATAGTTTTAATTTAACGCCGAAAATAGGGCTTCGCGTGGCCGTTACGGCATGAGCGAACTGCCTCTAAATACAGTGTACCACATAAAATATATTTTTTTATAGTGACAAATATTAATTAAAAAATTTGAATAAATTATGGTAACATCTAGACACTTGAAAGAATAAATCTCCGTAAAAAAATAAAAAATAAGTAAAATTTTCAAAAAGTTATACTATTGTTAGATAACCAAAAAAAAACAATCTCCGTTCTCATATTTTTTTTGGCTTTTAGGAGCCTTTCTTATATACATACTTAAGATCACGAGATAAAATTTCTTCAATTTTATAAATTTTTCGATAATATTTTTTATCATGGCAGGCGCAGCGATTGTAATAAAAATAAAAATCAACAAGTCTTCATACCTGTTATTCTCTTATTGCCTTCCTCAAGCCTTCCTTGCCTTCAACCTTTCTTTCAATGAGTCTCGATTGATTAATTAACTGTTTCGCTATATGTGTGGGTTACACGGTTTGAATGAGCCATGCACCATCTGTGATTATAATGCCCAATGACAGCGACTGCTGCGGTGCCTTGGACAAGGATAGGTCATGCCTAAAACATGACCCACCCTGTGACTATGTCACCACTTTGATTGCTAGAACCAGAACATCATGAATTAGATTATGTATAATATATAAATTAAGGAAGTTCAGGGGGTTTCAGATTCAGATTGATTTATAGGTGCCACATTGCTTAAGACTTGGATAGTAATGTATCTTTACTCTAGTCCATTGGCTCTTTAGTCCCATATTCATTGGCGGAGGGAGGCATTCACCTTTCGTCACGACAAGGCATTCGCCTTACGTTGGGGAACTCTAGCCCATTGGCTCTTTAGTTCCATATTCATGGTCGGAGGGATGCAATCGCCTTACCTTACGTCACGACAAGGCATTCGCTTTACGTCAGCGAACTCTATCCCATTGGCTCTTTAGTTCCATATTCATGGGCGGAGGGCCATCTCTCAGACCTGCAAACATGCATAGCATGTTGGGCGTCGACCACCTTTCAGATACATGGGAGTGCTTAGGGAATATAAAGGGGATACAGAATAATAAATATATATATATATATATACAATACTTAGTTATATAATGGGTAGTTATTCAGACACACAGATACTTAGCACAACAAAATACGAAAATACTTAGAGTATACTTAGGAGATACTTAGAGTATATTTAGATCAACAAAATATGAAGATACTTAGCTATCGTCCAGTGTATTTCTCGCACGTAATAAAAAATCTCTACCTATAAAATATACGATAATACTAAAATCAAACAAATCTTAAAATCAAACAAAATTATTAAAATAAAATTTCTCAAGGTAAGTAATTTCTCTTTTTTTTTACTTTAAAATATCATAAAACAATAAATATCACACATAATCAAATTCATTGACTTACTTATATATTAATTCATAATTTTATCATAAATAAATAATAAACAATAATTACTTTATAACGAAAATAGTTGACTAAACATGACAAATAAATTATAATATTTACTTAGCTGGTTATTTCTCCTTTACTCCAGAACTCCGTTCGGACCGACAGTTGAAGATAGAATGAATAAGGAACCTTTTTTTTTTTTTTTTTTGAGCAGGAACAGAAAGGTGGTGGGTCCAGGGGACCTTCTTTCACCGTTACGCGGACTTTTGCGGTGAGCGCTGAGGGCTCTCAACCGCTACTTAAAACTAAACTAAAACTAAATAAATTTTGGGCAACGGTAGCCTGAGGGTGCCCCCTGTGGGGCTCGACCTCGGCTCAGGACGTTGCCTGGGGAATGAGGGAGGACTTAGCATGCAAATATATTATTTGGGGATCGGTCGGATTGCTAATATGCAGCTCGGGCCGCTTAATCGGGACGAGACTGGGAAGGACGTCGCGACGGTCCTCGCCGGCGAGGACGAAATCTAGGTTGACGATTTCGCATCTGTATTTGTTTGCGGGCTTCTTCGGCCTCGATCTGCGCTAGGGTAATGGCATCGTCTGGTTCGCTGAGGGCGAGCCTAGGCCTACGGATGCGGGAAATAAGGGACGGGGTGTATGTGATAGTGTTGACTATCAAGGGATTCGCGTGGTGCGCTGCGGTATCAAAATATCGGCGCGAGGCGCGTTTTATAAATTGTTTGATTGTAGGGAGACCTAAGTCAAGGTGGAGGTTTTCATTGCGCATGTACCACGGGGCGCCCGTGGCTTTGCGCATGAAACGGTTTTGAATCACCTGAAGGGTGTGGAGATGTTTGGGAGCAGCGTGAGCGAACACGGTGCTCGCATACGTCATGACTGGACGGATACACGCGGTATAGAGTCTAACCTTGCTTTTTAGGGCAAGTTTAGACCGGGCGTTGATCATACAGTGGAGTCGTCCTGCCACAAAGGCGGCGCGCGCGCGAACCGCCCTTATGTGTGCAGCGAAGGATAGGCGATCATCAAGGGTCACACCAAGATATTTGGCTTGCCTCTCCCAAGGGATCGGCTCGCCGAATAGTGTGACTGGGTCGGGGATGGGGGGACGTCTTTTTCGGTCGGTTCTATAAAAGAGAACCGCCTGACTCTTGGAGGGGTTGATCTCTATTCTCCATTTCCGGAACCATGTGCCTAGGGCGTTGGCTGCGGTCTGGAGTTTCTTAGAGATCGCGGGCGGGCTTTTGCCTGAGCAATATACGGCAGTGTCGTCTGCAAAGAGAGCGAACTGCGTATTCCTGACTCTAGGGATGTCGCTCGTGTAGAGCGTGAATAGCAAGGGAGATAGTACCGAGCCCTGCGGGACACCGGCACTAATGGGGTGAGGTGAGGACAGGACGCCTTCGACCCGATATCGAAAGAGGCGATTCGACAGAAAGTCTCGTAAGATGGTCACGAGTCTCGGTGGCACACCTAGGGTGTAAAGCTTGTAGATCAAGCCTGTGTGCCACACCTTGTCGAATGCCTTTGCGACATCGAAGAAAAGGGCGCCTGTCATGTGACCTTTCTGGTAACTAGAGGAGATGTGTTCAGCAATTCTATGGACTTGATGAACACACGAGTGTTTGGGTCGGAACCCAAATTGCTCGTCTGGGAGGAGTTTGTTAGCATCGGCAAATGCTTTAAGGCGGACATAAATGATTCTCTCATAAAATAAGGAACCCGAGTGGCAGCGCTTTTATAGTGGCGAGTAAACAACTGACGTCACTCGCCACGTGTTCTGCTAAAATGGAAACTAATTCTCTTTGAATAGTGATTTTTGCTAATATATTTGTAAAAAGCCTTATTAATCACTTCTACAAAATAATTTATACATATTATTCGTTATTTACCAAGTTATTAACGTAATTATTTGATTAGAAAGCTAGTAAATTTTAACAGAAATCTTTCCATCTTCACAAAGACACACCTCATTTGGTTACAGACACATTTACCCAGTAATTAGGAGTATTTTTTTTAAATAATCTATCACACGCGTCTTTACTCACAGTAAGTTTGAAAGTACGGTTATGGTTCACTTACCATAGACAACTTGACAAGGTGATTGAGCGGGAAGCGGCGGGTAGACTCTCGGTGTTGCTATATACAAATATTTACAAGATGACATGACATTCGCGACAGATGTTAAAACACTAACGAACGACGCGACGATGGCGGCCGAAGGTTCACTGCACTTCTGAGTTCGCTGCGCTGCCGTTCGCTAGATTCTTTTTGCCACGGTAACGATACATTGCGTATTAGGTACCTAACCAAACAAATCAAGTTTATTGGATTCAAATTAAGTTCCCGAAATAATTCCCTTACAACCTGTATATACATAAACCAACCAATACCAGTGATTATATACTCTTTGACCAATACCAAACCTTCCTCTTATCTCATTGCTCTTTCTATTATGCTTAGGCCACACTAATCACGAAAACGCCAATAGTCGCGTTATCGCGACGAGTGCAGCCTAGGCATTAGTGAAAACCGTATCAAAATCGGTTGCATGGTTTAGAAGAAATAAGCGGAAAAACCTTAGAGCATAACTTTATGCTCTAAGACAAAAACAGACAGAAGCAGATAGCAACTTTGTTTTATAGTAGGTACTATTTAGATTGCCTCCATTATACGTATCTCAACAATCATAGATTTTATCCCGGGAATCGAATATGCAGTAATGCAAAAAAAAACATTTTGGGAGTATTTTTAACCTCTTGGCTTGTGAATGAGACATGTTTTTTTTATTGTATGAAGCATGCACCTACAGTTATGGCCGCGTCTAAAAAAACGTAGAGTTTAACGCCACCAAAGAAGTTCCATATGTCCACCTCTATTGAGAGAAAAATAAGATTGATTTTCATTAATTCCATGGGACTTCATTGGTGGCGCGAACTCTAGTGATAATTATATTATTTATTTATTTATTCTACATACATGCGTTCTACATACCTACTGAACCATATATAGAGCGCTTAATTAAATTAGGAGTTTTTTTTTTAAGCTTGGCAACATATTTGCAAAATAGCCCGCCGCTCCTTCCCCACCACACCACTCGCTTGTGAAAAGAAAATTTTGTTAGTAGAGATTCGGAGAGTGCATTTAAAAAAATTCAAAAATTAAGTTTTTTTCTAGCTAAGTAAAAGTTGTTAGCGTATGTTATACTTTACAGCATTTTGTTTTAACGTTGGAGATTAACTATAAGTTACATTGTCCAGTGAAAACCAAATTATTGTATTTTCTTAACGTTTCGCACTTTCATTTCGCGTCGTTACGAAATATTGAAAAATGACTTCAGCTCTTTATTTGGAGCATTATCTAGATAGTCTCCAGCATTTGCCAATAGAATTGCAGAGAAACTTCAAATTAATGCGGGACCTCGATGACCGAGCGCACGGGCTAATGAGGACAATTGACCTTATGGCCGATGAGTTGCTACCAAACATTCCCAAGATGGACGAGGAGACCAAAAAAGAAAAGGTAAATACTATTCAAGGGCTGTTTAATAAAGCTAAGGAGTACGGTGACGATAAGGTTCAGTTGGCTATACAAACCTATGAGTTGGTGGACAAACACATTCGTCGCCTTGACTCTGACCTCGCGCGTTTCGAATCAGAAATTCAAGAGAAAGTTATGAGTGCCAGGGCTGCGCAACAAGCCGCCGCTGACCAGGAAACCAACACTACAACTGTGAAGAAAGGTAGAAAGAAACATAAGGGTAGTGACAAAACAGCTGCTACCTCTGGTAAAAAGAAACGCACAGCAGCATCTAGCGAAGATGACTCTGCCACAACAGGACGGTCTGTTGCTAAAAAGAAGGCTCGTAAAACTACAGCAACAACAAATGCTACCAAGGAAGAAGAAGAAAATGCTGATCTGGACTCAGTTGCTGGTATGGCACATCCAAGTGATGTACTTGACATGCCTGTTGACCCTAATGAACCAACATACTGTCTGTGTCACCAAGTGTCATACGGGGAGATGATTGGTTGTGATAATCCAGACTGCCCCATTGAATGGTTCCACTTTGCATGTGTAGATCTCAAGATCAAACCCAAAGGCAAGTGGTATTGCCCTAAGTGTACCCAGGATAGGAAGAAGAAATGATCCACAGTTAAACCACCTGTTAAACCCTCAGATAAGACTGTGACTGTAAAGAAAGAAGTCAAGTGACTTACTAAAGTTAAAGTTTATAATATAATATTGTTATAAATTGTGATTTTTTAATAAAGTAAGTTCTAATGATAATTAGCACAGAGCTCTTATGGTCTACTTATTTTAAGAAATTATTTATGTAAACAAAGCTTAAGTATAGTCAATTCTAAAATATTAACAGTTACATATAAAGTAAGTATAAAGTTAGTTTTGTAGGTATTTCTAAGATTGGATATGAAATGTTTGTTTACTGTAATTATTTCTGTAAAGTAAATAGACTTAAATAGCATCTTAAATGTTATACACTGAAAACATTTTTCAAATAAATGTATTGTTTGAAAATTATGATCAATATTAAAACTACAAATTATTGGGGTACCGTTTTCAACTAAATAAGTTGCCAGCTTTTTCTGTTTTTTAAATTTAAATATAATCGTAGGTAACAACTTATTGAATGGATTAGTAATTCACATGGCAGTGGTCTCACTACAAATTATCATGTGATGTATTCCAAAAAGTTACAAAAAAAATGTCTACAGTGAGTGCTTTGACTGGAAAATTGTATATTGTGATAAACAACCACAGTTTTGCTGTATTTTAGAGCAATAATATTAAAAAAAAAAAACAATAAACAAATACCAATATTTAAAAGCAATAAATAAAACTCATGGATATATAAATTGCATTGAACATTATAAATTCCTAAAAATATAAAATTAATGCCTTAAGAATCATAAATAATATATTGTATATTAAATTGTTTTATACATAATTATGAAACATTTTTAGTATTTGTTGTTCTGTTATTTATGCATGGCAATATACTTACATGAAATATTAACATGTATATGTATGTATGTTCAAGGAATAATATATTATTATGTTATGATTGTACAAAGGTTTTTACTTAATGTATGTGTATATATATTGTTCTATAAAAGTATGATGCCTCAGATTTATATATGAAAGGATATAAGTTATAATAAATAAGAACTGAGTCACCATAGATTTCTAGTTTAAAATTATTAAAGTTGTACATGAAAAAGTGATAATAGCTCAATTCAATTCTATATAACACCAATATAGTAATACTAAATGATTCATTAATTATCCTTTTACAATTTCATGAGACTGAAATGGGCAACTGAATTAAAAGATGTGTAAATTAATAAAATATGTTGCTTCACCAATTTTACATGCTGTTTGACATTCATCATTATTTTGTATACAATTAAGATTCTAATTTTAATGTAATTCAGTTTAACAGCATTATTGTAGGGGGGTTATTTTTTAATATAAAAATAATATATTAAATGCTAGAAAGATTATAGATGCCTTTAGATATAAGAAATATCCTATTAAGTGGCATTATTATGCTTTTTTAGCGTTTATACTTAGCATAATATAGTATAATTAGTAAAATCTATATCAGTATCTTTCAAAATGCTTTTAAATTAAGGCCTTATTTAACACTCAAAAAATTATTGGTATGGATGCCTATAGGGTTGTCAAATATGAAATCTGAGGATAGGGTTTGGTTTAGGTAATGGATTTGATTAGTCATTTGGAGTGTGTTAGTCGTAAGTTCCTTAGTAAATGATAATAGCATGCTAGTTCTTGATCCAAATGATACCTGTTTACTGAAAACGTATGCTGCCCATTGAAGTGCCTAGAGTTTTTTTTAATATAATGAATGCCATGAATAGTAATGTCAATGTAGAGTGAACCTGGAGCAAGGTGTGAATTTTTTTAGATATTCCAGGTTTCCGAGAGATTTGGCAACCCTAATGCAGAGTAAGAGTCAATATTTAGATGTCTATTTAGGGCCTTGATATAGAGCCTCAAAATTCATAAAAATTAAACATTCTATATTTTTCAATAAAAACAATGATTTTATAAAGAACTAGCTTCCGCCTCACGGTTTCACCCGTGGTCCCGAGTGCTCCGATCGCCACCAAACCTTACAGGAACACCCGCGGGGCTAATATGAAGATTGTCTGAAAATTTCATCGCGATCTGTTCAGCGGTTTCGGAGTCAATAAATGACATACAGACAAACATTCATTTTAATATATAGATTATTATCTTTAGTTATTTTTAAACTAATTATTTTTGTCTAAAAGTATTTTTTCATCAGAAATAGATATTTGTACCCGTTTATGAATTTAAACTTAATTATATTGTATTTAGATTTAATTAACATAGTGTCCTGACTTCCTCATCGTGATTTTATCTTATTGTTTATTTAGTAATTTGTCAAATGAACTCGTGTTTTTGTTGGGTCCTCAGTATTTGGGTATGTTTGAGATACCATTTTACCTGAGTGACATTCATTTAAAATTGTTAAAGCAACTTTTAATATTCATATTTTTTCAACAATTAACTAAGATTAATATAAGTATTGGTATATAATGATGTGCTGTATATAACCAAATGTTACTTAATTTTAGCATACACATTAGCCAAACTAGAATTTAAACTTATTTTTTTATTTTAGTATCTTTACTGACCTATGTACTTAAATATCAGCGCAATTAGCAAAGCAATACGAAAAATTGTTAACATTATGTTTTCATATATATTCGCCTATCGAGTTGTTATAATTTGGAATAAATAATTAATTATTACTGGTTATTATAATAAATATGATCATAGTCTGGAAATCGCTTTACAACCAAAAGCAGACTTCCGATTTGTTTTTTTTTGTAGATATACTAAAAAGACTTTTTACTGTGGCTAACCCGAGACTATCCCTTCCATTTATAACATCACGCAAATTGGAGTCACTGGTTGTTTATTTTATAAGAATGTGTATGCCATCTTGCTGACCCACCATACTACCAAAATAGTGATACTTCAAGTGATTTCGAAGTTATAATACTTATGATTTATTAATATTTTACTCATAATACATGCTGGATTACAACCATTCTTAGATTGTTATTAAAATGTCAAGATAACGGTTGTTGAAAACGAGTAATTCCTAATTTAATAAGTATATCAGAGATCTCTTGAGATATTGGGGTTTGAAATCGAGCAGTATTTGGTTTGGCAATTTTTTTTCTTAGTTAAATCTAGAGGCTGAAAGTATTTAACATTGGTTTTCCTTCATTCAAAATTCTTTATGATCAACAAAATTAAATCATAATAAAAAAAAATGTAATAATGTGAATTATTTTGTTATTGCAATTTTGTTATTTGGAATAAATTTTGTGAATTATTAAATTAACTGTTTTATTTTAGTAAATTGTAAGTAAATACCTCATCCGAAAAAGTACTCATCGATATTAGCAAATATCCTTTTTAATTCGCGACGCACAGTTTGGAAAGCCCTGCTATATGTGATCTACGCCATTATAATAGTTAATCAAACTCAAACAAAACTCATAACAGTACCCTGAGTGTAAAGAATTTGCGTAAATAAACGCTTACTATCACGTTTGCGTTTACTAAAAAATTGTATGGAAGAAATTAGTTCCATGAGTATTCCGTGAGAGGCGCTGTGCCGATTCCTATAGAAAAATGTCGTAAACGCTAACGTGATAGTAAGCGTTTTCAAACGTCAATTGTTTACACCCGGGGTACTGTTATGAGTTACTCATTTATTCAGTTTAAGCCCTAATAAGGTACTTATGAAATGAAATGTTGAAATGAAATATTTGCCTATATATGATCGTTACAATTGATTCTACCACCGGTTCGGAATACACTTGAACTGAGAAGACTCCGGCTAGAAACTCAGGAAATATAGAATTAATTAAATAAATAGTTATTATTTTGTTATGAACAACGAATGTAATGTAGTACCACCGATTGCACTGGGATTGCAGTTCTAATGACTGATTCCACAATAGAGGAAAAATATTACCTACTTATCCGGAAAATATTTTAAAGATTTTAAATCGTAACCGAATAGTTAGAAAGTGTAAGCTCCACATATATGGTATTCACCTACTTTAATATCTACGAAGAGATTTGCACACTATCAACAAACAAATCATAATAAAGCATTCAAGTTTGGTCAGCAGTTACCTACTACGCCGTAATCTTCGACATAATTAGGCAAAAAACCGCAGAAAGTGGGGACTACTAACAACTCGTTCTTATGTGGAAAAGCTTCGGCATTGCATCAGCAATGACCAACGAATGCATGCGCTTGCGTCAGCCAGGCAGTTCATAATTTAAGCGAGCTTAATTTACTGACGACCTTGTATGGAAGGGATATTAGGTAGGTAGTTACTTTTTTGAGTAGTTAAGGGTATTTTTTGTGGAACCTACAAACAAATTTTTTTTTTACTGTGAATTGGATATTATGTGTATTATCTTTAATTTCTAACAGTATACCTACCTAATAGTAGGTGAATACTGACGTGCGAAGTTTTTGTCCTTTTCTTCCCTTTCTTAATTTAATAAACACTTAAAAATCGAGATAGGGTGCCTTTCTATCAATATATCATCCAGACAAGAACTTTATACTAACCTACTTGTTTTTGAATTTGATTTCTCAGTTATGCAGGTTTTCTCCTGACGTTTCCCTTCACTGAAACACAAGTGGTGAAAGAAGGCACCCTGCCTTTCTATCAATATATCATCCAGACAAGAACTTTATACTAACCTACTTGTTTTTGAATTTGATTTCTCAGTTATGCAGGTTTTCTCCTGATGTTTCCCTTCACTGAAATACAAGTGGGTTTGGGTTAGTGATCTCAAGCTGCATCCTTGAGATATGAGGTGGTGGGTTCGCTAGGTACTGAGCCATTATGATCTTTTTAACATTTTATTTTACATATTTTACACCTTTTATTAATAATAACAGATAAATAAATTAATTCACATTATATTTTCGTACTACGAAGAATTAATTAAGTCAAATAATTATAGGATTAGCGTCTTCTAGTTAGTTATAAATGAGCTATAAATATCTATAGTATATTAATTAACACAGATACGATCGAGTATATGTACCTAATCGTGTTAAGCGCGTACATCTCGACATCTCGTGTTGCCCTCCATATCGCGAAGGGTTGTTCGCGAGGCTGACACTTGCATTGCAGTACAACGGGGGCTTCGCGCGGGAAAAGTTGTCTCCAACTTTTAAATTACGTTCATAAAAAGTTTGTAAGAAAAATATTCGTTCGGAAAAATGACTACGCTTCTACGGAAAATGTGGAGGAATCACTCGAAACATAAAAGTGAGTTGCAATTTTTTTATAAGAATGAAAACTTATGAAAATATTTAAAATTGATTGTTTGTCTTAATTTCTTGAAAAAATTCTGGATGATTTTATAGGTTTGATAAAAATTACATGATTTAAAGTACTCAGTACATATTTACGTTTAACTACATAAGTATTTATATAGGTACATAATGTACTTATTGTGAGTATTTATTATAATTACAGAGTGCTATCCTAATTATTTATTACTACGTAACTCGAAAGGATAAGAAAGTTCAACAAAATAAATAAATCTGTATGTAGGTATATATTTCTTCTGATTAGGATGTTGTTGTTTCACACCTTCATATTTCTATTATTAAAACTGAAAAAAAAAAGCAGAAAAGTACTTTTAGATAAAAGGTATGTACGTAGGTAGATATATCTAATAAATAAATTGTTTTTTTTTCAATGGTTAATGTAGCATTGGCAAATCATGGTCCAGTTGGAGCCATTAATGGTATGATATTTACGCGTCTTCATTAGAGCCAAGTTCAGTCTCAAACGAATAAGGGCCACATCTCCGGGAGCTAGTTTCTCTCTAATTACTCTGGAATTAGGAGCTCTCGCTAAGGCCGCCATACACGGATCTGACGATTATAAAAAAAGTTGCAATGTTAGTTTCTGAACGCGACTTTTATAGTTACAATCCGATTGCTATTCATCGTTGCCTACGTATTGAGACTCGTGTTCTTAGCGTTTGTGGCCAGTGTTGTATGTTGAAGTATCCAAGACTCATTATACCGAGTATGTGACCGCGGCTTTTGTTTAGAAAGGGTACAGTCAATTTGTGAATGATAACTCAATATAAGTACTTTTTTGAAAATTAAGAAAAGAGTTACAGTTACAGCATGTAGCCTTAAAATACTCATGGAATTTAGTTTTCTTGCCTACTGATATAGGTACTAAGGAATTTCTTATAAACTAGTATTGCACTTGTCCGGCGTCTGATTAGGTAGGTACCTACACAATTTTCTCCACATTCTCAGGCGGGAGCGTTAGTAAAAAATTAATGACTGAGGCGCTTCTAATTTTAAATCTATACTAATATTATAAAGTTGAAGAGTTTGTTTGTTTAAACGCGCTAATCTCATGAACTACTGGTTCGATATGAAAAATTATTTCAGTGTTGGATAGCCCATTTATCAAGAAAGGCTATAGGCTACTTTTATCCCGGGAAAACACAAAATCCCTCGGGAACGCGGGTGAAATCGCGCGGAAAAGCTAGTCCATTTATAATTTTTTTTTACGATATTGTAAATATCTTACTAGCTAATTTACTGTCTTTTCGCACAAAGCCTAAAAAAACATGAACTCATAATTCAGCTATGAATAACAATACCTTTTTCACTCCTTCCTTAATTCAGAAGTAAAACAACGCCTAACGTCGTTATTAATAAAGATTAGAAAATTTTCTCGGTAGGTGATAAATTATTAATGAAATGAAAGGCTGCGTTCAAATGGAGAGTACGAGCTGGCGCGGTCCGGTCGGCATTCCTGTCAAATAACACTAATCAAGGCCTAAGACAACGCGAAAATGTTGCGTAGCGTCGCGTGAAAGCTTTGTGAGAAAAGGTTTTTTCAAGTTTTTTTATATCATAAGAAATTATTCCTCCTTTGTTTCTTATCTTTTTTAAAACATAAACTAACCTTTTAAAAAATAAACGTATATTTTGTAGATTGTGGTAGTTTTTATATTTTGAAATACCTATAAATTATTGAATTTACGTCAAAAATTAAAGAAATTTCCTATTTTCCTGGTTTGAGTCAATCGGTTCTTGATCTTAGAAACAACTATACATTACCTGTGTCACCTAAGTTAAGTAGATAGGTACCTGAAAGGGTGGCATTCTGAAATCGACACCTCGCAATAATAATACCTAACTCATTTAAAACTGGATAATGACGACTAATCCACGCGTTAAAGTAGATAAAACCGACCATAAGGCGCATCAGATATATGTTTATCAAACGGTCATAATCACAACGATCTTAGGTTCATGTAACTGCGCCTAAAATTGACCTATGGCCTAATTACTCTATCGATATGGCCCGTCTGGCCTAGATAATGATAGATATCACAAAAATAGCTGTCAATTGCGGTCGTTCTTGATAATAGTGTAATGTTTGCAAATATAGGACCTGAGATCTTCCTCCGGCTTTTGACGCATTATATTATGATACAACAGTGAACAAAGGTTTAGTTAATAATATTTCTTTGTTTTTGCATATTTTGCGTCGATTATTGATGCAATTTGACATTAGGATCACATGTAATGGTGCGTTTTATATCACTGTGGTTTAATACAGCCTCGATAGTTTAAACAAAGTAATATGCGTATGTTGATTCGTTTGACACGTTTATTGTTTTTTACATAATAAATCTTATAATCTCTTATGCTTATGAAATCATGCAGCCATTATTGGTGTGGATTTAATAATATGCGAATTTGTTTATTATTTACAAATTAATTCAAGAAATAAACATCCAAAATACATTGCGCGCGGTACTTGTTCTTTATTAAACTAGAATAAAAATGCATATTCGAAGCCTTGAAATTACTTTAAAATATTCTCAATTCTCAATTCTTTATTGCGTACCATAATGTATACAGTTGGTAGAAAAATAATTATATTAGTCACAATTATGGACCCTGTCGGGCACAGCATAGATCAAATATAGGAGAGAGGTGGAATAGCACTGAATGTTTCCTATGATAATTTTAATAATTTGTTAAGAAGTTATTAGGTTATTAGGAATTAAAGTTAAGAATTTTAATTATTGTTTTAATATTATTTGTTTATTTAGCAATACATATTGTAGTTAATTATTCATTATTTACGTATTAGTATTTTTATTTATAGCATAATTAATAGTCACAGTAAGTTATTTATTTGGGGATGTATATTCATTTAAAATTTAAATAAGATATTTATCTTTTTATGGCCTATGATTGTCAGTGAGTGAGTTAGGTGCATGTAGGTACAATAGTTATGAATTTACTTATAATTTATCATTTAAATATTCACTTATACTATAGTAGCATTTGCTTATGAGGAAAAGCTTCAATTTATTTATAAAAGTATTATATTTATTTAAATTCTTTATTATGTCGGGTAATATCATGTGAAATATATTAGCAGTAGGTAGCTATATATAAGCGAACTGCAGTGATTAGCCACCATGATAAAATTAGTAGGTAAATTATATGTCAATTTACGTCAGGCATGATGCAAGTTATGAACATACATATGTATAGAGAGAGTATAGAAGGTAATTACTCTTATACTATGAGTTTACCGATACTCTAACTAGAGTCTCCCGATTCATCAACATTAAACCCATTTCCTTACACTTCACTATGTATTGCTTATTAGTTTTCAAGTTCCATAAGTGGTGCTGCTTCTAGTTTTAGAGTAATGATGGCCATATTTCATAGTAGTAATAATTTATATTATAAATAATAAAGGGAAAGTAGGATGTGCAGTACTTAATTAAATTAATCAATCCTAAGTAGGTAGATCACTTTAATTTTGATTAGGTACTGTTGTGACCATCGATCGGTTTAATTTCCCCTTGAATATTTAGACGTTATTGATAGATAACATTAATTGTTTTTTTTATTTGTGCTATTGGCTATTAGTCGCCATCACGGATGGTCGCCATATTTAAAAAAGTAGATCTTGTAGATACTTTGAGACGAACGTTCTAACACGTGAATCCTCTGATTTATAGCTATGCCCTTTATGATTTTTTATTTTATTTGTTTTTTGTTTTGTTTTTTGCTATTACAGATATTATCTCTTATAAATACATAATATCCTGTAAAAGTTATTATTTATTTTAACTTTTTTCATACCTTTCTTTAGTCTAAATCATCTACTTACAATAACATGTTTTTTATTGAAACATGGAATAATTCGAACTTAGGTAGGTACATCATTTAATTCCTAGGAGCATGTCGGTAATAGCGAATTACTGTTAGTAAATTCATAGCCACCGTGATTTGGTTTAATTTACATGATCAATATCCTTCATCGGTTGCGAAACTCGCTCTGAGCTCGCACTTCTAGTTCTACCCTGTAATAACCTAATGAGTCCTCGGCTTCAAGAAAATTGCTGCACTGACTTATGAACATGAAATTATCAGCAATAAATGTTGGCGACAACGGCCGTTTTATATAAGCACGCCTCAAATGAATAAAACGCATTTTTTTATCAGTTTGCCACTCACTCTAAACTATGATCTATTTTAGTATACACTCTCACTTGAATTAGTTTCCGCGCCGCGGTTTTACCTGTGTTCTGGAGGGTTACGTTTCCCTGGGATAAAAAGTATTCTATGGTTTAATTCAATCTATACATGTACACCTATATGTGCTAAGTTTCATTAAAATCCGTTTAGTTATTACAATGTGATTGAATAACAAACATTTACATAAAGACAAATAAGTAAAGGCTAGCTTTTAGACCGCGGCTTCGCTCGCGCAGACTTTATAAAATATCTAGATCTTTTTTACATCACGCACATTCCATTTTTGATAAAACATTTATACAGAATCGTTGGTTCTACAGATTGATTATGTGTAATGTATAGATGAATGTTAGATAAAGTTATTTTCAAGGGTTTTATAATTACACTCCTATTCTGCCAGAAAAATAAGGTTTACTAAATGAGCTAAGCTTATTCTTAACTTGTGTGAAGTTCATCTTTCAGATCCCATTCACTATAACTGTTTCTTCATCGCCCAATCTCGAATACATAATCCGATCCTAATTATAGATCTTACACGGTATCTTAACTATTTTGACATACTGGCTAGGTGGCTAACGGAGGATGTTGCACATTGAGGAAAGTCATGAATCAAGTTTGCTTGAACTCTTGACTTTTGTAGGTACTATCACAGATTATCAGCTATTTTATTAGATATATTATTTATCTACGTCCTGTCTTCTTCTTCTTATTTTTAGGTATGGCAACCCAATCCTCTTCAAAAGTCTTCTCAAGCTACGTCCTGTCATTCAGGAGATTCAGTATTGTTTTTTTTTCTCCCAGATATTTTACATACGATATTGTAATTTTTTTTTTGGCAGGAAGCTTTACTTTTCTCTATGGTTTCAACAAAGCATCAGGGGGAAGGAACCGATAATTTTTGGCGGCTACTATGTTTTGTAAAGTGTTTTGATAATCTTGTTTTTATAATACGAGTGCAAAATTGTTGACAATACCCAAATCAACTTCACCTTGAACTCCGATAACTTTAGGATTTGCTAAAAATATATTTATTATTATAATTAACACTTAGGTACTTCCTACTGATTCATGATTCATGTCAATCACAAATACTCACATTTTCCATTTTTTGTTTGTTTTATATCTTATTACTAATAATTATTAGGTAGGTATATATTTATCTATTTAGTGGTTGTTTCAAATTCAAACTAATGGTCATAAAGTAACAGTCTTGCCTCGTCGACTTAGTTTATCTTTTAACTCCTTCCAGAATTATGTGAAGAGTGGGCCCTAGCGGAATGTGAAGGAGAGGGCTGGTGGCGAGAAGCCCGGAGCCCGGGAGCCAGCGGTCACATTGACGTGCGATACGCGGGCATCGCCCCTGTAGAGCGAGCTGCCTCCGCCCCCGCTACCGCTCTTGCCGTACGCTCGGCATTGCATACTGTTAAATGTGAGTCATTATATTTTTTTCCTAATGGTTTGCGTCGCAGATTTAACTAGGTTTGACAGCGACCATAGCTCAGTACTAGCGAGGACAGACACATCTGTGGTGGAACAGAATTAGTTTATGGGACCTTTTTTATACAACATTGTCGGCAAACAAGCATACGGCCCGCTTTATGGTAAGCGGTTACCGTAGCCTATGAACGCTTGCAACACCAGACGTATCACTCGCGCGTTGCCAACCCTTCCCCCCTCCCTGATGAGCTCTGGCGACCTTACTCACGCGCAGGAATACAACTATAAGTTATTTGGTTGCGGTATTCTGACTTTTGTCCGCGTAAGGGTTCCCTGGACCCACCACCTTCTAGTCAGCTTCAAAAAAAAAAAAATTCTAACTTATACGATCAGGATGGACCGAAATGAAAAAATGTGTAAGTAATGAACGCGAAGATGCAACGCACCTCATTTTTCACTTCTCTTCTGTCGGGTGCTCCATGACAAGTCTAGAAATTACCATATTTGAGGATGCCATGTTTTCTATTCAATCTACTTTGCGCTTAAGTTTATAAATAACTTATCTTGTTTGCTCTAACTAAATTTAATGAATGAAGACAAACTCATATCGCCATGCATTGAGGTTTCTGCAGTCACATTATCATTATAGATCACAGCTGATTTATTACCTTATTTATATAATTGTTCGACAAATAATTACTCTTGATGAACGATTAAGTACATAAGTTTTGTTACAATTAGTATGCAAGCATTAAGATAATTTTTGATTTTTCTTTATTTCAGCGGCAAACAAAAAGTTGCAGAGGGTTAATCTAGATATTAGCCCTAAAGGGATAGTCGTTACTGATGCAGACTCACAGGAAAACGTTTTGAGTGTATCTATTTACAGGTATGTGGAAAAATCCCGATTATCGTCTAAGGTCTAAGCATAAGTTGAAATTTAAACAATTGAATTCGGTACCTGAACCTATGACATGGGATTCATTTTCAATTAACACGATCTATTCTCGAGACTTGACTGTGTATCAATTGTGTTTCTGTGTTTAACTGTATTCCAGGATATGTGCAAACAAATACAATCAGGTAAAATCAAAACAAAAAGTTCAATAAAATGAGGTCTACGCAAGACTTTCAGCTCAGCTGGGCTATTCTGAACTTAAACTCGACGGTGAAATCACGCAGTGACTATTCTCTGTCTCACTCGTGCAACTCGGTAATCAGAAGTTCAGAATATCCTACCAGCATAGTGTTAGTAATTTTCAGCTGACGATTTTTATGATACCAAATAGAATATAGGAAAAAAATATGGTAGAGAAGTTGTACTACGAAGTTACTAAATAATTACTGTGTGTGTGTGTGTGTAAAACAAAAATAGAAAATATGGACGTTACAATCAGCTGTCAGTCATCGGCAAATGTCAAAGGCACGCCGGAAACATGCTATATTATATTGCCGCCATTCGTGGGTCATGTTATTTATTGGTTTTTCATTCCAATGTGAAGATTATTTTTTTGGTCGGAGTAGCGTATATACTTGAAAATAAGATTGAAATTTGATTATTGACCTTTAATAGTTCACGACATTTTCCTATCTAACATTAACAGATAAAAATAACCTTCAGTTTTAACTCTTTAATTACAAACTTGTATAAAACTTGAGTACCGTATTAGGGCAAAATGTTCTGGTTTTAAAATGTAAGTTTAAAATTAAATGACATTTGCATACTTACGAGTACTAGATCGTAAAAAGTAATGTAGTATTTTGACACGATGGAATAGGTAGCAATAGCACGGGCTATTATGTGTCAATGACTTTTTATACTTACGCTGATTTATTTCTTAACGATATTTATTACAATATAAAATATGTAATATAGATAAAAGTAACGGGCATTGCATTGTTACTAACAACTTATTTAATTGTTTTAAATGGATGTAGGTACTCTTTAGCTGTGTTCATTCTCGTTTACTTACTCAATTTATAGTCATGGGAACTTTTTTATTTTGGAAAAAAATGGCGGACTTAAAAAAATCTTAGAAAATTTCCATAATTTTCTTTCTCTTTTGGCAATCAAACTAAAAAAAGTCCATTAGATTTCGATCATTATTTTTTTTAACTTGACGAAGCAAAAGATTTTTTTAGGCCACACGCATATTACAAGCGCAGCGATAAGCGAAAGCGTTTTATTGCAGGATTTCATACTGTTCAGCAGACGCGGCAAATGCCCGCGTATTCGCTGTGGTGGAAGGCAAGAATGCAAGTGGCATGAACGACGCCCATGTGGTGCATGTGTTCGTGTGTGCCAGGCGAAAGCAGGCCAGGGCACTGGCATTGTCCTTGGCACACGCTTTTAATGATGCGTTTCAGGTATAGTTATTATAAATTCTAATTTGTAACGAGAGAAAAAAATGTTGTGGGCAGTAAAGGAGGTACCCTTTACTGTTGAAATGGTATTGTGGGTGGAAGGTCTCCTCCGCTCGCTATTTTGCTGCAGAGAGCAGGTGGATGCGAAGAGCAGAGGACTGGATGTTGTAGTGGATATTCAAAAAGGATAATTTATAACTATTTATAACTATAATTTTTATTATTAGATATTTTTTTATAAAAAACGGGAGATTATGACATGAGTTATTTAGACTACTAAATAACTCTCTCTCTCTCCAGAATACAAAATAGTACAAATTAGTTTTACTATTAATAGTTGTGTTAGTATGTTCTACTAAAATCAATATTTATGTAATATAATAAAGGAATAAATAGCTATGACCTAATAAAAATAAAATTTGGGACCACCATATTGTTGCAAAAAATATTTTCTCTCTGATACCCAAAACACACCCTGTTTAGTTAAATTAAATTATTTAAATTAAAGTATTTTAATTTCTATGAAAATTAATTTTCTTTCTTTGACTTTCAGGCGTGGCAAACAAATCAAAGTAATACACCTGAGTCAAGTGGTAAGCGGCTAACTCCTTGGGTGAGCATCACATATATTTACCAGCTAAATGATGACATCACATAAATGGTAAACACTGAGTTTAAAATCTTACTATTACAGGTCCGTTTCCCAGACGAATCGGATGAAGAAATCGAAAATGTCGACTGGCAGTCACCCGCTCCGCTCGTCAACTTTGCCTGAACCTTATTTTAAGTGTGTGTGTGTTTTTTTAATTAATTCCTTTTTTAATGGTCAATGGTCAAAAGTCAGAAGAACTCCTCTTAAATCCTCACTTATAAAACGCTTATAAATATCGTCAATGATAATGACAGTAAGGTGGTCGATAAATACATGACCATTTGAACATAGTTCAAAACCGATGATAGGTAAGTTATAGTGACGTCACTAGAACCGAAAACATTCCAAATTTTACAGTGAGCTTGATATTTCAGTGAAGGAAAACATCTTGAGTAAACTGGTGGTTGGGTACTTCGCAATACCCACCTGGCTGGCTACCACTCTTCCGTTCCGTCGTGGGTAAAAATCACTAACCAGGCTATTATGCTATCGATTATTTGAGAGACAATTTCCTTCTTGGCTTGACTTCGGCCACACCATGGTGAAATTAAGGTCAAACGTAAGCCTACCACAAAGGAGTTTATACTAAATAGCGTTTTATGAGTAAGGTTGTAATGTTCTAAATACATAAATTCTTTCTACTTATATAAAAAGTCATATGGAATATTTTAAATTAGATATAATTAGGTACCTTATGATTAAGATACAAATTATATTGTAGTTTTATTAATTAAGTCAAAATAAATGTATATAATATAACATTGATGAAAGAAAATATTGTAATCTCAAAACAAAGGAAAAGTAGTGTGTTATTGTTTGTCGAGGACGATTTCTAAATGACAGATTGTATGATGAATTGCTCTTGTATTTCAATAAAACTCGGACTTCTCACGTGATTGCTTAGTTAAGCGAGGGATATAGCATAGAGACAGTGCGGAATACTCCTCAGTTTCTGATATCTTTACATTATAGAATTAAGTAATTTTTGGAGTGAAAAAGGCTATTCTAAAAACCATATTTTATTTTTAACTGGCTTTTTGCCCGCGGCTTCGTTCGCTTATTCTATGTCTTTTATTCCTCTCATCTGACTTCGGTGAAATAAAGCTTATTTAAAGCGCCAAGCCAATACGCATTAACCCGCGGAAATTCCATGAAAATCCGTTCAGTGGTTTCGAAGATGTTCAAGGAGATAGACAGACAGAGAAGAAAAAAAAAATACCACACATTTTTGCTAAAAAAAATATGTACAGATTCACTGGTTCTATTGATTTATTATTAGCATAGATATATTACAAAAACAAAGCCCCGCCTTTAATTTGAAAGTACCAAAGATTATAAAAAATGAAAAATAGATTTATCATTGATTCGTGTTCTATTCAAGATATAGAAAATATAGATAACCACAACTTGTACCTATAGGCTATTGAAATACTGTTTTTTTTTTTTATAAATGATTATAATATATTTTATTATCGTTAGTATTTTTATCAGTCTATTGCTACATTGTTGCCTTACATTACATTTAACTACTTATTAAATCACCGTTAATCTGAAATTATTATATTGTTAATATTCTTGATTGGTACTAGAATACGAACTAATACCGTCTATCTTGATAAGAAAGTAAATAAACTCATTTAAAATCTAAGCTTAGTACGAAATACAAACGCGTTGATGTCTTTTCCAATAACACAACGTCACATATTTAAAAAAAATGGGTAATTCACTTTATTGCTGCTTTTTGATTTCAAAACTTAAAAGGAGACAGTAGAGGGTCACTATGCTTGTCTCTTTTTGGCACGTGTACGGATATGGGCTGTCAAACTGGCCAGCATTCATAGTTTCCAATTTCTGTTTGATTTAGGAACTGCAGCTGGTAGCATCCGTAGCGCATTGTGCTACGAAATTCATGCACTCAGATATTGGTTACTAAGAATTTTTGAACCGATAAAAATATTTTAAATAAATTACTATGAATTATAATTAATTTTACAAAGATAATAATTCTTTTAAATTATTACTTTTTACACAAAAAGTTTTGGAACAAAATAAAGTTTTAACGGGGATTGATTCTGTTGGTGATACTGAGCCAAGTTAACTATTTTATAAGTACATTTAACAATATTGTTTAACGTCATATTGTTACTAATAATTTTGGGTCTTACTTTTTGAATAGCCCCAAAACATAAATGTAATATTTTATAATTAAAGTAGAGGTAGTGAAATTTATAAAAATATTAATACACCAGCGCCTATTTTGTTTAAAACTTAATTTAATCATATTATTAAGTTAGTTACAAATATATATACACATAGACTTAAATTTAAATTAAGTTGTAGATTACAAACATATTGCAATGTATCTTTCTTTTGATTTATCTATTTTATAATTTTAAACATTATTATATTATTAATTTTATGCCACGACGAAGCTAAACATATTGTATACATGTAACTAAATATATTTTTTAAGGGCCAATAAATATTATAATTGATATATTATTATTATTATTTTAAGGTGTAAAAATACTTAAAATACAAGTGATAAGAATACAGAGATGACTGACACATCAAATCAGCTAATTATTTTTTTAAATTTCTTTATGGTTAGATTGGTATTTAAAAATCCACAGAATATTTTCTTCAGAATTCGAGTGAATATTATTCGAGTAATAGCAAGTTTAGAAGCGACATTGCTGATATTTATCTAGCCATTTCATCCCGCTGGTGGAGAGCGACAAGGGGGCGGTGCACGCGCTCCCGCCGTGGTAGTTGATCATCATGTAGTCGAAGCAGTTGGTGACGCCGTCGCCGTTGCAATCCTGGAATAATAAATTAAATTTTAATGCGTATTTTTCTCTAGCCCAAATCATTATTGGAGCAGAACTACTTACATTCTATCTCAGTTTGTTCCAATTTAATAATTATATAGTTCTTTTAAAAAGTGGGTATGTGTTCTTATTTACTATAGATAAGTTTGCGATCGGTCATGCTTTTTTTTTTTTTTTACTTTGTATAAGCTTGTGTTTGACCACAATCTCGCGATTGACCGTGGCTTCATTTTAGGCCCTATCAGAAAACCAGCGCTGCAGCATCACGCGCTGCAGCATATGCTGAGATAGGTGCCTTTTTGGCCTCACACAGCTTTAATTGTGTAATGTTTGTTTCTCTTTTTTTTTTATCTATAAGCTGTTGCTAATGTGTGCGTCTAAATAAATGTTTTTCTTTCTTTCTATGGTAAGTGATGATGTGGCCGAAGGTGGTAAGCACACAAAGCCTAGAAGGCACTGGCTCTCAAGTGCAGCTGCCGGAACACACCAATAGGTGTTTGGCGACAGATTTTCAACATGAGGGTGGTAGCCAGCCAGACGGGTACTACAAAGTACCCTACCACCGTGCTATGGTTTCCTCACGATGTTTTCCTTCACCGAAAGCTCAAGCTTATTGTAGGATTCGAACCCACGACCTTCGCCGTGGCGTCCGACGTCACTACCACTGAGCTATTATCGCCTTAATTAATTTCATCATGGTAAGTGATGATGAGGTCACAAGGCCTAGAAGGAAACTAGCTCTCAAGTGCAGCTGCTGGAACAAATCCGTAAGTCTTTAGAATAGAATAGAATTATTTTATTTGCATAAACTTTGGCGATAGATTTTCAACTTGAGGTTGTTAGCCAGCTAGGCGTGATATGGATTCCTTATGATTTTTTTTTACCTATAACCCAAGTTCACCGTAGGATTCAAACCAACAATCTTCGCCCCAGTATTCGATGTCACTACCACTGAGATAGGTATCATCACCGAGATCAAGAATAAAAGACATACCCTTCCAAACTTGGTCATGTAGTTTTCGATGATTTTCATCGAGCAGTAGTAATCTTTCGCGCAGTCTTCGAAAGCTGGAAAGACACATTTTATTTCATTCATTTTCAGATAAGTAACAGAAAAAAAATCGAGAAATTAATGGGAATATGACGTATGTCTTTTATTAGGTACCTATGGCATTTGGTAGACCTACACTGCATATAATCAAAACTGTAGGTACTTTAAAATTGCCTTTCATTATTTTTTTTGGCTGATGTTACAAGTACCTAATACATTGTGGTCAAAAATAAACCTTATATCCTAAACCATAAACGTTATACCTGGCCCTATGGGGCCAAGTTCCAGATTCAACTGTTAATCTCAACTCAAAAATAAACGTTCAATAATACGAATCGACTAACAATCTTCAGTAGGAAGTTCAGCAGCTTTGAACTTCCTCAAATGTATAAATGGCAAATAAAAAAATGGTTTTGACAAACCTTCTTTCCTAGTCACGTCGTCATCGGGTAATGTCGGCTTGCCAGCGTCTACCCAGTATACCCTGGATATGTAGAACGGTCCACAGTAGCCATCCTTGCAGCCCCGGGTCATCTCACACCCAGCTACATAGCAGAGGCATCGGAAACATGCACCGTTCAGGTTCGATATGAATGCTCCTGAAATTGATGGCATTATATTTCAATGATTGAGATTACAAAGGTACAATATTTTTTATTAGTTACGTTGTCATATACTTCATATTATTTCTTTGGAATTTATTATAATGTTAGTTCTATCTAATCTAATATATAAAGTTCTCGTGTCACAGTGTTTGTCTGTAAACTCCTCCGAAACGGCTCGACCGATTCTTATGATTTTTTTTGTGTATATTCGGTAGGTCTGAGAATCGGTCGTGGGCATTTTTTTTTATACCGCTACGCGGGTGAAACCCCGGGGGATAGCTAGTATTAGATAAAGCCTGACCAGAAAAATAAAAACCTGCGTGAGGGCGCCACTTCAAAATATTTTGACAGCTCATAGTAAAATCAGGGGTTATCCGTGAAATTCCTCAATATGGTAATGTGTTTTATTTTACTGGTAGGGCTTTACTAATTTTTGAAATGTAACATCAAGCCAGATCTATGGAAATGTAAATAATTCTCAGAAAAGAAAAATAATGGTCAAGTTTTATATCGTGTTTGTTTTACCCATTAACAGGTTTTTAGATTCATTCTCATTTTTTGTTATAACAGTTTTTTGGTATATAAAATAAGTGATTATGTATTACTTACCTAATGCACTCGACAGAAGGCACAAGATACTAAACGCGTGTGTCACCAACATTGCGATTATTTTATAATTAAGTATTTAATAATGCCACTATTTATAAACAGTCTATTAAACTTTACATATCATTTATTCAAACACATTTGATAATACTGAGCGTGGTCTAACGATGACTAATCTTATTGTAACTAATTGAAAGGTAAAGTTGTCGTGCCTTACGGATGCTGATGGCTCAACTAAATATAAAACGATAGATACTTACTTAGACATAGCTGTATCATTGTTCTCAGAAATAGGTTGAAAAAAAAAAACTATTTGTAAAAACTTTGCCATAGAGTGGATGGTGCGTCGGCCGCTAGTTCTCCATTTATTATTAGATCATCCATAATAAGTAGATGTAGATTTGGGGAACTGATGTAGGTGTTTGGGTTTTCCTTTTAAACTTTCCCATAGATATATAAATAGCATTTGCAATTTAATATTGTTACTGGGAATTTACCTATGATAATTTATTCATGCGTCGCTTGAACTTTGCTAAACATAAGATCCGTGAGCTTTGATCTACATCCTGTTGAGTTCGCTACTCATTCGTTATGGTTAATAGTAAGTTGATTGCCTCTGGCAGAAAACAGTAATTTATTTATAAAATATTATAACAATCAATAGAAGCTTCGGGAGACCGACGGGCTGGGAGCTTTTTCCGCCAACACATAAGCTGGGCACAAAAAGGGAACGCTGCCAGCCTGTTGGGAACCTTGCCTATCGACAGGAGCGAGGGCTTTGAGGATGTTTTCTATATATCATAGTTTGTATTTTATACTTTGATTGTAAATACTTGTTGTAAATAAACAATTTATAATATTATCTAGTGATGGGAACCTTGCCTATCGACACCAGCGAGGGCTTTGAGGATGTTTTCTATGTATCATAGTTTGTATTTTATACATTGATTGTAAATACTTGTTGTAAATAAATAATGAATTCAAATATATTCGTGATTAGGATGTATTTACAACCCTGAAAGTTTAGCTATCAGTAAGAATTGGGGAACACAAATTGGGAAGGGAAGAAGAATGGTTATAATAATAATAAATAATAAAACTGTTTATTTCATGCACTTATGGCATTTATGCCACAAAATATTACAACAAATCGCGCATCAACATAATTAATTAAAATGTTTCTTTATGGACAATAATTGAGGAAATCTTCTACCAAGCAAGAATTCACGCAGCAATCCTCGACCAAAGAGTTTCCCAACGATAGCTGGTTATTGACTCGATTAACACCTGGTAATAAAAAAAAGTGTTTGATAAATAAAGAATGTGTTAAAAATCCTGCTCGGCTTGAAAGAATACCGATTATATTATATTTTATAAATAAATCGCTGTTTTTTGCTAGAGGTAATTACTTCATTTGTTATAAATATTTATAATTTCTGTCGCATTTATCTTATACGATCATCATCCATTCTGATAACCTCAGCTTATTAGTTATATAAATGCAACAGTTCGCTGATCTCTAGAGATTTTAGATTTTAATAAAAAAAAAGTTATTTATTTGGTTAAATTTCACTTACTTGTTTCATCCAAATATTGGACTAAATAATCCAAGTTATAAGTACTGCAGACATAAAGCAGAGCATTCCCTAATGTTCTACCACAAAGTTTAATTAAGTTTTTTTTTTCTATTCCATCAGTAGAACCTTCGGCTAATGCTGCAGATACGGCCATAGCGAGAAGTATTGCTTGGATCAGCTTCATAATTCTGTAATTCAAAAAATATAAATAAGTTTTAAAGGGAAAATGCTGCTAGACTGCTGGGAACTTTGCCCATCGGCAGCGGCGGCAGTTTCAAAGGATATTTTCTATATATTATAGTTAATATTTTGTACTTTTGTTGTAAATATAATTTAATTTAATTTTACATAAAAAAATAAGTAGTTAGGAGTCTGTTTTAGTCCGCACGTTACAGCTAAGTAAATGCTACTGTGATCAAACCAATAAATGTAACATGTATTCTAACTTAGTAATAATAAAGTTGAATGTAAAGTAAGTTTAAAAAGAAGTTTAAAAGAGCACTTGTTAGAAAAGCAAATTAGTAACATAATATATAATGCATGTACCTACTTGTTAAGATAGTTCATAAGTACCTAGGTACCTACCTAGCATGTATAAAAATGTGAAAGATCGCAATGCTTACAAATTGCGTCATTACAGTATACATAATGCAATGGCAACACTGTCAGTCAAGCAACATAGGCTCCGTAATTTTAATTCATAAATAACTTCTATTGTTATAGTTTACTTATAAAAATATCATTATTTAATCGCAAAATACATAGACATTACGTGTAATTGTTAGTTTTGTTATCTGAAAACGCCAAATACCATAATTGTTGAACTTATTCCCAGTGCCTGTGAACGATTTAAAATTTGTACGTAGTGACTTATTTCAAACAAAATAATCACAGTGTAGACAAGTGCTGACATATTGACTGGATTTTTTTTTTTTCAAATAATTTGCATAAAAAATATCGTATTAATTAATTAAATATGTACTAGTTCTTCATAAATTTTGTGGCGGTTGGTCTTTAAAAAAAGTATTTCACACACCTCCTTTCACATTAATAAAAGTCAACAACTAGTTGAATATGAACCAATAATTCGTCAACTGAACATATAGCTTCGCAGCGCAGTTAGTAAGAACGAAGCGGTAACTTACATGAGTTGAAGAGTCGTCGGTTCGAGCCCCGTGAAAAGGAAATTATTGCTTTTTATTTTTTGTTTTTTCCTTTTTTTTATATATATAAACACTAACAACTAGTATTATTAAATGAAGTATAATATATTATTACCTTAAATTAGTATAAATATAAATAATTTCTAATTCTTCGCTCTGTACACTTAGCTGGTGACTAAGTGGCTGTTTATAAATTCAGCAACTGAGTGAATTATTGGAACATAAATCATTTTATTTGTTTAAATACATTAACTAATCATATTAATATAAGTAATTAATTAGATATTATATGTACTTTTATTTATAAAACATAGTTTGTATCTCTCTGTACGCTTAGCCATAATCCTAAGCGTTCCGTCTAAGCAGAAGGGATATCTTACTGTCTTACTATCTTGACGAGTTTTATACATATACTTATAGGTACTTATATCGTAACTATATATTATATATATTTTAAGTAATATTTAGATAGCTTATTGTTTATTATATTATTATATTAAAAACATCTAAAGTTGCTTAAGTCATTTATTTAATTTATTAACAGTTATTCTTTTTATCTTTTCACGCTCGCCGCGACCTTTTCTCACCGAGCTAAAAATGATGACCCGCAAGGCAACCGCTAAAGACACGGAAAACAAGCTGAAGTGGGCCCTTCAGGAACTGAAAAAGTCTCAGGATCTTTGTGACCGGCTCATTAGGGAACGGGACGATAGCGAGGAGGAAATACAAACCATTGTCAAAAAGAATACTGAATTAAAACTAGATCTCGCGAAATTAGATATTAAGTACGCGGACGTCGTCGAACGGTGTAATCAGCTCCAGGCCGAAGTTGATTCTTTTAGCGAGTGTAGTGATACGCATGTGAGGGCTCTGAGTCGCATCACTGAACTCGAGATCAGCCTAAACGAGGCTCAAAAGTCTATTGAACACCTGGAGATATTGAAGGAATCTCGGGAAAATGATGCGACTCGAAGCCTGTATGATGAGTTACTGGTCTGTCATTCAGATGTTAACTCTCGTGAGCTTCCGTTTACTATAGATTTGACATCTGACGATGAAATTAGTCCGTTCGCTAATACACCAAATAAGATTAATTTTAATAGCCGTAATAAATTGAAAAAATATGTCAAGTTTAACAAAATTATCAGAAAGACGCAAAAACTTTTAAAAAAACACAAAGTAGCACATAAATTAAATATATTTTTGAAAAAAGAGCGCTTTAATTTAAAATATCAGTTAAAATCATATGAAATTAGTATTCAGCAGAGTAGGGATTTGTATGAAAATAATACTCAACATCTTCTTGATGAAATAGATAATCTCAAGCACTCCTTAGAAGCTATTAATAAAAAATATAGTAATGCTCAATTACAAATAAATGAGCATATTTCAGCGGCAGACGAGCTTATAAAATTAACTGAATATAATAGTGAACGTCTTGACTCTTTAGTAAATAACCATTGTAACTGTTTCAGCGCAATGCCTAGTTCTGCTTTACAGTCAGAGTTAAATATTAGTCATTCTTCAGATCAAACTATACAAGCACAGGACTCAATAAAACAAACGATTGTCATATGTGACAAAATTGGTAAAAATTTCGGCACTATTCTTAATAACGAATTAAAAGAAAGAGTTATAAATAAATGTTTTCCCGGTGCTCCTTATAGTCATTTAATAGATAATGTTCATACACAAAATCTAAATCAAAATACTACAGTAATTATACTATGTGGAGATAGTTTATCCGTACGAAAAAAATGTATTCTTAATAGTTTTAACAAGTTGCTTGATTTGCACAGCCAGTATAAATGTAAATTTGTCTTATGTGCCTTCCCATATTCTAATCTGTTGTCCCAGGAACAGAATAGGCATATATATGACCTTAATATGACACTGTACAATTTAATTCATCGTCATAGTGACGCCATGTATTATTTTGACATTAATAATTTTATATTTGATTTTAAGCTGACTAAAGATACCATGTATCTGCCATTAAAGTATAAGAGACACATTGCTACATTGTTAGCCGGCAATATACACATTTATGACCAAGCTACAAGTAGCTTAGTTGAGGCTGTTGACACTGGTGTTATTGGCGATAACGAGGTGTCTAGGGAGGGTTTTTAGATTTACCGACAAAGGCTGAGCTCAATCATTTAAATATTGTTCATCAGAATATTCAGGGCCTAGCTAGCAAAGAATTGGAAATTGAATTATTTCTCGAATATCATAATGTTAATGTATTTTGTGTAACCGAACATTGGTTAAAGAGTAATGAATTATTGCTCAATAATAGTAAATATAAATTGTTAAGTGCGTTCGTAAGAAAATCAGCCATACACGGTGGTAGTTTAATTTTAGTTTCAAGTAACATTAAATGTAAGGATCGCAAGGACATTGTAGACTTATCTATCGAGCGCACTGTTGAATTGTCCTGCGTAGAGCTTGAGCGCTACGTTATAGTTTGCGTGTACCGTCCCCCCTTAGGTGATTATAATTTGTTTGAATTAGTTATAGAAGATGCTCTTAAGAAAGCTCAAACCTGTAATAAGAGTATAATTGTATGTGGTGACTTTAATGTTAATTTATTAGTAAATTCGCATACATCACTAGGATTAATTAATCTGTTTAAATCATTTAATCTTAACAATTTATTCTGTGAGCCCACTAGAATCACAGAAACTTCTGCCACTTGTCTTGACAATGTGTTCTGTTGCTGCGATGTACTTGAAAAGTCTATTATTACTGATTTGACTTCGGATCATTGTGGTCAGAAGGTAGTTCTTTTAAATGAAACAAAGGATATACCACATACCATAACTTGTAGGCCTATAACATTAAATCGTATAGCCCGATTCAAAGATAATGTAAATCAAAAAATTGTTTCTGTTAAAATGTTACAGGATGAACCAGATTGTCTTTACAGTGATCTCTTTAATTTTATAAAAAAAGAATTTGATAAGGTTTTTAAACCCAGGACCTTTAAATTAAATAATAACATTAAGTTTAATGACTGGGCAACAGTAGGTATTTACAGAAGCAGAGCTAAGTTGTATGAGCTGTATGGCATGAAGAAATACAATCAAAATATTAGTTTTGTCGAGTATGTTAAAAAATATTCCAAAATTTTTAAGAAGGTTTGTGCTTCTGCTAAGTCCATATACTTAAGAAATAAAATTAGTCAATCAAACAATAAAGTTAAAACTACTTGGACCATTATCAACTCTGAAAGAGGAAAATCTCAAAACTGTAATAAGCGTATTGAGTTAAATATTAATAATAATATAATTTGTGAAGATAGTCAAATTGCACATGCCTTTAATTTATTTTTTACTAATATACCGGTAAATACGACTAGCTCTTTGAGTTCTTCACCAATAGATGCTGAATTATTATTGAAAGCCAATGTATCAGAGTGCTGTGAATTGTTCAGGTTTAGGCATATTACACCTTATGACGTAGTCAAAACATTTAAAAATCTGAAAGTTAAACGCACAGGTGACTTGTGGGATATATCCGTAACTGTTTTGCAGGGTATCATTGATAACATTGCTCCCCATTTAGCTTTTATTTTTAACAAATGCGTAGATTTTGGTCAATTTCCGAATTTAATGAAACATAGCAAAGTTATACCATTATTCAAAGCGGGAGATCCTAGTGATCCTACTAATTATAGGCCAGTTTCCATTTTGCCAGCCCTGAGCAAAGTATTTGAAAAGATAATTTTAACGCAATTAATTGCTCACTTTAATTTGAACAAACTCTTACATAATGAGCAATATGGTTTTACAAAAGGTCGTTCAACCGTTGACGCTGGGGTAGCGCTTTTAAGAAATATTTTTAACGCTTGGGAGAAGTCACAGAATGTTATTGGAGTCTTCTGTGATTTATCTAAAGCATTCGATTGTGTTGATCACCGAACACTCATACGTAAACTTAATTATTATGGAGTCAAGGGTACAGCACTTGATCTGATGAAGTCGTATCTCGGGGAAAGAACTCAAAGTGTTGATGTCAATAGAGTTAAATCATCTGGTTCTCCTGTGCATATGGGTGTGCCGCAGGGCTCTATTCTAGGTCCTTTTCTATTTTTAATTTATATAAATGATCTTCCCTTTTATGTCAAAAATACCTGTGGCATTGTACTGTTTGCTGACGACACCTCACTGCTTTTTAGTGTTGATAGACTGAAATCCAATTATGACGATGTAAATGGTGCATTAGCTCAGGTATTAAATTGGTTTACTGTTAATAATTTAGTTTTAAATGCAAAGAAAACTAAATGTATTAAATTTGCACTACCCAATGTAAAAAAAATAGGATGTAACTTGGTGCTAAATAATGAGTCTCTCAATCTTGTTGAGTCAACAGTATTTTTAGGGATTACTTTAGACTCAAAATTTCAATGGGGCACCCAAATATCATGTCTCGCGGGGAAGCTTAGTTCGGCTGCTTATGCAGTTAGAAAAATTAGACAGCTAACAGATGTAGATACAGCTCGATTAGTTTATTTTAGCTATTTTCATAGTGTTATGTGCTATGGCATTTTGCTTTGGGGTAAGGCCGCTGATATAGAAGCTATTTTCATTTTGCAAAAAAGAGCGGTGCGAGCAATTTATAATTTGAGTTCTCGAGCTTCCCTCAGAGATAAGTTTAAACAAATTAATATCCTCACAGTAGCATCGCAGTACATTTATGCAAACATATTATTTGTACAACAAAATATAAGTCTTTTTGTAAAAACAAGTGACATGCACACTATTAATACTAGAAATAAGCATAAACTTGTAACCTCTGCTTATAGACTCCAAAAAGTGCAAGGTTCATTTTTGGGACTGTGTACACGCTTCTATAATAAGATCCCTCCTGCACTTTTAAATTTGCCATTACATAAATTTAAGGAACGTGTTAAGTCTATTTTAGTACAAAAGGCATACTATAACGTTAATGAATATTTAAATGACGACAATGCTTGGGTGTAGCGCTCGCTCTTGCAGGATAAATTTTATGTAATAGTCTTAAGTTTGTTTTGAAAAGAGTAATTGCTGAGTTTCTTGCCGGCTCTTCTCAGTAAAAGCAACCTTCCGAACCGTGCGTTAGAGTCTGACTATTCTTAAGTGCCTGTGAAGGCCTATTTGAATGAATAAATTATTTCATTTCATTTCATTTCATTTCATTTCATATACATAGTTTGACGATGACATGTAAGTATATTGGTTACAATTTAAAAAAAAACGCGTAAGTAAAGTCCTGGAAACGACTTTGAAAAATCTATCTTAATATCTTCATAAACACTGTAAAAGATTTGAAAAATATTTAAATAAGTGATATAAGAGAGTTATAAATTAGCTTACCAGTGTAAGCAGCTCCCTGATGTTAAATGAATTATTAAAGTAGAGCACTTACTAATATCTTAATCCTAACTTAATATTATAAATGCGAAAGTGAGTTTGTTTGTTTGTTACCTTTTCACGCTTAAACCGCTGAACCGATCGCGATGAAATTTGGTATGCATATAGCCTGTGGTACGGAGAAGAACATAGGCTACTTATTATCCCGGGAAAAAATAAGATCCCTGGGGGACGCGAGTGAAACCGCGGGGCGGAAGCTACTTTTATAATACATATAGATAGATAATTGTATTTCATAGAAGTTACAGTTCATCGGTTATAAAAGATAACAACATTTACTTAAGAGTGAATTCAGACGGACGGGACTGTTAACGCGCGATAAAAAAATCCACCGCAGATTGGCGCAGACGCACACACATCCTTACTTATTATTAAAGCTCAGATGAAAATAGTTGTCAATGTCAACCTCAGAAATATGCTAAATAGCGAATTGGTATAGCTTCCTTTTGTAAGAGTCTAGTCATCACATAAGATCAAGTAAGCAATTTCGCAGTTTTGCTTCTTCTATAAATATAATAAAGTAGAATCAGCGTGTCTATCTATACATTATATTTAAATTTTTTGTCTGTCTGTTTGAACAAGCTGTTCGTAACCACTGATTTTCATAGTTTCCAGTGTTAATGCACCTTGGCTGGGCGACTCGAATAGGCTATTTTATTTCATCGAAATCGGGAGAAAGGAAGAAAAGATATACTTAGATATTTTATAAAGTCTACGCCGTGGGTTGGGCGCCTTCACGCGCGTGGAATCCGCCTTCTTTTAGAAACATGATTGCAGCTGAGAAATCCCTTGCCTATACATAGACAAATCACAATTATCAAGTTACTCAACGTTGACGATTTTAAGCTTGCAGTCTGAATGGACTGAAGCAACTCATCAATTTTATAGAAAGGAGGAAAACAGCAAAATATGAATAATATTGTTTGCAGCGCTCTGTGATTATCATTTGGCCTTTGCTCCAATTTTTCGCTGACCTTAAACTTGATATCTAAGTATAAATAAGCAATGCAGGCCAATTCTGATGCAGACCTGATAACCGCTAGGGTCTCGAATATAGACCACGTCCGGGTATGCGCTGTGTAAGACGCCCTACGCGAGGTGGACCAATGACCTAGCTAGCAGATTATAGCAGGGAGGAGTCGAGGCAGTTCCATCTAGGCTTTGTGTGCTTACCACCTTCGGCTACATCACTTACAAAGAAATATTTATTATCATGTAAATCAGTAGGTACATTTTACATTTTGTTTTACTGGTAACTTACAACCCCGTGAGGTGCCCCTAGTCGTTGTTAGAATTTATGTATCTTTTGTTTGACCAATTTATTGATCTTCATCAATCGTCTTGTGTGATAATTGTGTAGAGATGCAAATGAGTTACAAAAGCTTATAAACCAGCGAAAGTTATGGTTAATTATTCCACATTGTACCACATTTTCCGGTACTCCGCTTTCTGCATCCACCCGTTGCTTTCCAAATTTCGCAGGTATATTAGTCCACCTATCGGGAGCGTCCCAAACTTCACTTGTATGTGCGTGGTGTCCAGTTACGCACACATGATGGCAGGGCGCAGTGGTCCGCATCGCAACGGCCCATACGATAGAGTTAGGAGTACATCTAGCCCTGTTTTACATTTGGCCGTTGCGATGCAGCGCGCTGCGGCCCGCCCATAATGTGCGCTTAGCTTTAAGAACCGTCTATCCGATCATCACAAAAATACGAAGCCTAGCTTGAGGAGGTACCTAATTATGGAGCAGGAACTTCAGCTTTGTATGCCAAAAGTTTTATTTGTTTGAAACAAATAAATCGCTGCCTCATACAAATTATTAGGAAACAAATGAAGGGAAAAACATATTACTTAGGATGTAATAAAAAAATAAATATTATCTTTACCCTAAAGACTAGTTCATTTATTGTGATGAAACATTGTGAGACATAAATTAAGAGTAGACAGACAACAATCAATTTGAGTATAATTGTTGTGTTTATTAATAAATTGTATCGTGTGATGTTCACAATCAAGCATTGACTTCAAGATACCAAACGTGGATAATATGGACAAAAAAATATTGAAAATGGAAAATAGAAATCTGACAACTTTCCTTCCTTCTTCAAAAAATATAAAAGAATTTTAATTTATGATTTTAATTTCAAAATCAGATATTTTTTAAATAATGCTTGATCATCTACATCACAAGTGCTTAAATTTAAATACAAGGCTTTTAGCCCTGAGTTTGTGCAGCAACGACAGCCGCGACGCACTGGTTGAAGACTGTGGTGTATTGGAAAGGCAGTTCACCGCTGCATCCATATCCACCCTTCTTGTGGATAGCCATGTAGTCGTAGCAGTTGATCTGACCGTCACCGTTGCAGTCCTGGAATTGAAAAATTAAAAATTCTAAGTGTGTTTAGAAAACCATGTGGATATCCAAAAAAGTCGTCAATTTCCTGTGTGTTTTCAATTCGAAACCAATCTATAATTATTAAAATTTTCGGTACCATGTTCCTGTATTTAAATTTACTAAAGGATCTTGTGAATTATGTAAATAGATCAAGCATTCATATATGATATGATGTTCATATATCCATCCATTACTAGCTGTTCCCCGCGGTTTCACCCACGTTCCCGGTGTAATTTTTTTTTCATACAAACCTTCTCCTGACAATAACGAACATTTAAAAAAAAAATTGGCCAAATTGGTCCAGGCGTTGTTGAGTTATGCGCATACCAACACATTTTGCGATTCATTTTTATATTAAATAGATTATTAAAAAGTTCCTAATTGATCAATGTTTCTATACACTTGAAGAATATTTTAATAACTAGTTAATTTTCTTTTATTTATTCATGATTTATGTCTGAAATTATTTTAATGCATCTTAATTTTATTATTATTGGAATCAATGAATTATTATTATTTTAAAATGTTAAAATTAATTATGAATTATATACTTAATAAGTATCTACCTATAATTTTGCTATACCTGAAAAAGGTCACTAAGTTATTTAAGTCCTGTGTAATAGAATAAGACCTTTGTATAACACTTAGTTGCAAAATAAATGAATATGAATATTTATTATTTATCTCCGTCAGTGAAAGAAACCGCGGGGCGACAGCAGTATTCAAATATTTTTCGATTTGTGATTCCGATTTCATATTTGTTTTTATTGTCACCGAGGTTACTGGGTGCCATTGGCTATTTGTCTCGATGATGTCACGGTGCGCGTGCGCATCGATATGCAAATGCGATAACAATGTCACAATAAATTTACATTTAATACATGTCTACCCACAAAATAAATTTGCACCTACATGATAAATCAAACAATGGTCAATAGCAAAAAACAATGTTATGTTATAAATGAATAAGTAAATAAAAAATCAATGAAAATCAAATTGATCAATCGTTATAATTAATATTAATAATGTAGGGATCCGAAGTACACCTACGAACGACCTCCCACGACATGCACAGTCAACTTGAGGTCACTGCATGAAGACAAAATTGTTAACTGTGGAAATCCATAGAGGATGAGGATCACAGACCGTATTCAGCAGTTGATATTCGGAACTGCATTCCAATCCAAGCTGCTTGCACGCCCCTATCATCATTATCATCATCTCAGCCGCAAGATGTCCACTGCTGGACATAGGCTTCCTCTAAGGATCTCTCACGTGCCCCTATACTAGGGACGTATTATGTAGGGCTGATTGGCGTGGTTGGTAAGATACCTTATCAATCACACAAACACAGGTCGTGGGTTCGATTCCCACTCAGGACAGACATTATCTATGTAAGTATAAACATATTTACAAAAGAAAAGTAGTATATGTAGTATACCAGTTATCTGGCTTCCATAGCATCCCGGCCATCTGACCCCAAACAAAGCAATCCCTGCTTTGTTTGGGGTCAGATGGCCGGGTGTGAGGAATCATGTAATATAAATATTTATTTATAGACAGACAAAGATAGTTTACCTGTGCGAATCTATTCATGTAAGCCTGAACAGTGGAAGCTGCGCAGTGAGGGTTGTTCGCGCAGTTGGCGTACGCTGTAAATGCACAATAGAACATTAGCACTCATGGTCAACACGAGGATCATATAAATAGATAATATTAGGTTAAAATAATTTTCTAGATTGTTAACTGCGGAACCAAGATGTTTCTTTCACGTTGAAGATTTGGATACTGAACTTAAGTAATTTATTTACAATGTAGCTTAATAGAGAGAGGCCCTACTAAATATTTCACAAGCTTAGACTGAAAGCTAAATGATAGAACAGAAGAGACTACATTTGGCCACATCATCACTTACAACGCTGACATTTTGGTCAAACGATGATTACACTGTATAAAGAGGGAATACTTTTGACAAATTCACAGACTAAGGCAGTATCCTTCATGTTCACGAAAATTAACTTTTTGAGAGTAACGCTATTGTGATATTTAACAATGGTGATAGCTCGGTGGAAGTGTTCCTGCAAATGGGTCGTCGTGGGTTCGAATCCTATAGTGAGTCTTAGCTTTTGGTGAAGGAAGACGTGAAGAACCAGTCAGGCTACCTAAAACTTCCAAGCATTTACCAGTATGTTCCGGCATCTGCATAGTTCTGTCTGGGAGCTTACCACCTTCGGCCATATCATCACAATTGTAGTTATAAAATTTTCCGTGTCCCTCAATAATTTTAAACTTTACGTAAAATTAATGAGTTACTAATGGATTTGCGAAATATCATCATGAGATAGAATGTAGTTCCCAAATGAGATTCATGTTGTTTTCATTATTAAATCAGGTATTTTGACAATGTGATCGTATTTAGGACATAACTTTTTGAGTCAAGGTCAGTCTATTTTTAATATTAAAGTCGTTATACTGTTTCCAGTTTCCAATTTGACATGTACTATACAATTTCGGACATAAACTTACTATCTAGCATTTCGATTTTACGATTATTAGATTTAATGAAACAACATGCAAGAAAATACATATTAACAGAAATCAGTGGCGGATCCAAGATTTTGGTTTGAGAGGGGCTTGACCTAGCTGAGGGTAGGGTAGTAAGCTAATATCAAGTTTAATTTAAGATTTGTCAGGGGTGGACCCAGATGCTTTTGGGGAGGAGCTTGGCGCCCCTTAGTCCTTGGATTTGCTACTGACCGAAATTACATATATAAATAGGCAGACTTCTAATGGTTGCCTGTTAAATATAGCTATTTGGCAATTTTTGGATGGAGAGCTGTTACTTTAATAGACATCCATTTAAGTTAGAAATTATAAATACTTTTCCTTCTAAGACTGAAGACTGACCTGAATAAAATATTTGTAAATTATATTGTACTTCTAGACATAACGTCTGACAGAATAAATTAGATTATGTTAGGTTATAGTTTTTTTTGCTGATATTCACATACCATCACTATCTTCTGCACTTTGTCCAGCCAGCGTAGGTTTGCCAGCATCAGCCCAGTAAGCCCACGTGATGCGGAACAGTCCACAGGCGTCTCCCTCGCAGTGCAGCTGTTTGCAGCCTGACGCGGCCTGGCAAATGCAGCCGAGGCATACTTCTGTTACTGGAGAAGCTGATTGGGAGGCTGAGGAAATTGAAGAGTCATTAGTCTCATGGCATGTTGAAGATACAATTTTTTTAATTCTTCGAGGTCGGTGTTGAGGAATTTTGGTCATACGTATTTATATTTGTTTCGTAAATGTTGAAAATGATTTATTGTAGCTTTTTTATTATTAATTACAATCGCTTGATTCAAAGCAATGATATTTATGTGCTTAAAATAATAAACATCATAAACTTTACCTACAGGATAAATAAACCTAAACGAAAAAGGGCATATCGGACACTATTTTTATGGACCAATAAATAATATTTTACAATGTGCTAAATTATTTTATGAGGGTAAGAAATCCAATAAGCAATCAAGGTGATCTGTAGTAAGTAGGTATATTATTTTTTAATATAAAATATCTTGATGCCAATTTTCAACAGTGAACACAGTGCCTAGTGCAAGTTTTTACGTTGTTTGTCTTTTTTATAATTTTATATGGGATAAATTTGTTCCATGAGTATTCCGCGAGAGACACTGCGCCAATTCCTATAGAGAAATATCATATTATCTAATTTGGATGGTTTAGATTCTATTAAGGTAGATTACGAGGTCTCATATAAATTTTATTATGATCTGACCATGGACTTTGAAGACATGATGGAACTCGTCAACAATATTGAATATTGTCGACAATATATTAATGCTTTGCATATCATCGATCAGTGATGAATCTTGAGAGGTATTGAATACACATAAGAAACTCAAAATTTAAAAATAAAATTAACTTTCAACAAAAAATAAAACCGACGTCAAAGTGGGTTTGCACTAAAAAGTATAAAATATAAAAATGTAGAGGATCTCTAATCTGACTGTGTAATTAGTTACCGTTTTGAAGTCGGGGAAAAGAGGAATGAAACTAAAAACATAATCTAAATATTCCATAGTAATGATGGTACCCCAATGTAACCTTAGCGGTATTGCCCTGAAGGTTTTGTTTTACCCCGGGGATGAACATTAAATATTTAATTTAATTGACAACTAAGTAGCTATAATTTGATAGAGTGCCAAAACGAATTAAATCCAAGTTGATATAAGTATACTGTTTTCGCATTGTTAAAATATTTATGTAAATAAAGCCGCATTGTGGTCGCGGTGTGTGATAAATCCTGAAGGGAGGTCAAGGTACCTTGGCCACGTACGCTTGGTTACTCATCTGTTATCGGATGCACACTGTATCATAAATTTATTATTACTTCAATGGCAACTAGCATGATTTGTAAGAAAATACACTTAGCTAGTTTGTTGACGGTTTGTTGTCGTTGTCACATACCCGGTAAAGAAGGCCGAGTAAGTTTCTATCATTTTCCGAGAAAAACTTTTGTTTCAAACTAAATTCTATAGCCTATCTATACAATGAAATAAAGAAAGAATGAACGTTTTTTTTTTCAAAGTTTAGTCCAAATATGTCCAATGCCAACATAATCTTGTTTGCCACCTTCTTACCTACCTATAAAACCGATTTTATTTGAGTTCTACGACCTTTATTTAAATAATTAAAATATGTTTAATTGTACCATGGGTTTCATAGTTTATCGCAAAAATAACGATTACTATAATTTAGAAAGAATTATCCAATATTATAATATGGTAGGTAATAATGTTATTAAGTAGAAGTTTCCCAAGTTATAACTACTACTATCAATATTTCATACTCAAGTCAATTACTATCGTATCCTATATGAAATCACCTTCACATGCAACGAGAGTATCTACATCCGTTTGGTTTTACCACACACATGAATATTTTAAACTGCCGAGAATTACCGTAACTGCCTTCTGTCATTATATTAGATGGTAAAGCTTTCGCTACATAGAGTTCGCTATACAATTGCTACGCGAGAGGAGCGTATATCTTTACTTGAGCTTTTTTACATAAGTTTACGTTTCTTTCACATCATAAGTTAAGTTCTGTCCAAAGATAGAAAGCACACAAAACCAAGAGGGGAACTAGTTTTCAAATGTAGGTATCAGAATATACCGTTAGGTATTTAGTGACAGATTTACAACTTGCGGGCGGCAGGCAACTGTGCTAAAATATATCATATAGCTTCGTGATTTTATTATCGCATTATGAGCAAAAGATCTCCAGAGAAGCATCTCTATAATTGCATATTGCAAAATACATATAAGTATGTAATTACTTACATTTATTTCATACATTTTATTAGACTTTATATAGGTAAGTTACATTATTTGAACTCTTCTTCTGTGCAAGCGTGCTCCATCTAAGTCACCGCCCTTTACGACCTCGAACAGATGCAAGCTATACTTTAATATCCTATCGCATTATCGTGGAGTGCCAGCTTTACTGTCATTATTAGGTAAGCGTGACGACTGTCGACTGTAAATTCATTGTTATTATAATAATAGAAGTTTAGTGGGTATGACTCATTTAGAGATGAAAATCGGTATTTAGCGAATACACATTATAGATATGAAAGGTTATAAGGTCAAGGTAAAGTGGAAAAGGTCAGGACGTGCCATGAGATACCGGAAGACGAGCCTGGCTTAAACAAAAGGTAAATTTCGTTTCATGGTGAAAGAAGTCGCTTAGGCCCACCTCTATCTCAGAAGAATTAAGATCGATTTTCATTAATTCCACGGGACTTCTTTGGTGAAACTAAGACCTATTGGAGACTGTTTCTTAATTTTTTTGTTTATCTACGGTAAATCATGGAATAGATAGTATTTTTTTTAGAAATAGTTAGTCAATATTCAAATGGGAAATTTAAAAAATGTATCACATAAATTGAGGTAAATATACTCATTAGAGTTAGAGATATGAATTTTGATTGGTATTGGTAATTTTAATTAAATAATATAAATTTCACCGAAGCTATTTCAAGTTCCTGAACGTGACATAATAATTTTTTTGAGTTACGAACTTTTTTTTTTGTCAATGACTGCGAGAAAATGAATTATTTAAAGTTCGCTCTTGTTCCAAATTCAAAAAATATTTTCTCACTCACTGAGGGAAGGAGCGTTATTTTACGTAGTGGACCATTTGTTCCTTTTCGAGTGGAAATGGTAAAAATATATTTTTATATCTAAAACATTCATTCATATATTTAAATTTAAAATGAATACCTTTTTAATTAACAAATAACATTGTGTTAATGCGGATATACATTAGTAAATATGTATTCCGCGTCACATTGATTTGTGACCTATAAATGATATAAACAAGGAAGTATTGAATATTTGTTGGCATTCAAAGACACGATGTTGCTGTGAAATGATTTATTGAGGAATAACTATTATAAGAGCATTATTTATTAGACTGTATTTATATTTATTGAGGAACTAGCGACCCGCCCGGCTTCACACGGGTAGCAGAGCATATAGATACGCCTACCTTTTTTGAAATAACTATATATTACTAGCTTTTCCGCGCGGCTTCACCCGCGTTCCCGGCATAAAATATAGCACATGCTACTCAGGGATAATGTAGCATTTTAATGGTGAAAGAATTTTTGAAATCGGTTCAGTAGTTTTTGAGTTTATTCGTTACAAACATACAAAAATACAAATCTTTCCTCTTTATAATATTAACTCTAGGCCACGCCAGTAATGCTCCCAGTCGGTATGATTTTTTCCGACATCTTCAACAATTCTCGTCATATTTCAGCCAATTCACACAAAACATTAATGAATTATATACCTACTTAAAATTTTCTCATGAATTACTCCGTTCATTGGTGAAAACCGTATGTAAATCCTTTCAGTAGTTTTTGAGTTTTATTATTTATTCAAATGTATTTATATTTCTTGAGGAATAACTATTATAAGCGGATTATTTATTAGATTATATTTATATTTTGATCAAATACTCGCTCTTTGAGAATTTCCGTCTCGATACTGAGCCGAATCTTATTTTTTGTTATTGCAAGGTCATTAAAAGAATTATTAAGGCTGATGTCACATCCTTTAAGTAATGAACTTGACCTATTAAGTGACGTCATCAATGTGTCAGTTTGTCAATAAGTGAAGAAGTTAATGTAGAGTTCTTATATCTATACTAATATATATAAAGCAGAAGAGTTTTTTTGTTTGTTTGTTTAAAGTCGGTTTTGAAATATTCTTTTTGCATTTGTCCAATTCCATTAGTCTTGAGAAAGGGGAATGCAGGTGAAATCGAGGGGAACAGCTAGTTATTAATATATAACGGTTACTTATGTGAATACCAGATGTCATAAAAAACTATAAGCTCTAGATTAACTTGGACTACTTTGGTATTCTAGTACTACCTGTTTACGGTAAAAACTGGTCGCAAAAAATAAAATATGAATAAAAAAGCTTTCTAAAAGTTGCTCCTTTGTCATTTTGAAATGTTAATAGTTATACTACTTAGTTGTACCTTATATTTATTATTATTTGGTTATATTTTATTGTATTGTAACAGAAGTGTGTCTGTCTATATGTTAGTAAATAAAAAAAATACTTATCTACTGCTAAATTATCTTTGAGATGAAAAAATAATCTAGTCAGTTTTCTTTCAGTGTATTTTTTTTGTCTGACTCAGTTCTTTGTATCGCCTGTGGTATTGTATTACCTTGAACATACTGTGCACTAGAAATACTTATATGTGGGCGTAGTCGAGGACAAAACTAGTCGATAACAGTTAAATGTCATGCAATCCCATTAGCTTTGTTCTTTACGTATGTATATAGGAATGTCCTTTAAACGGTTCAGAATAATGCGATGCAAGTTGTCTTTAATATGTTTTTCTATGCAAGTATGTCGCCAAACTAGTCGTGAGACTCTTATAGGCTTTGTGTCATATGACCAGAGCTTTGGATTTAGTGAGACTAGTCCTAAATCAATAGCGTCGAATTATTCATGTTAAACCACAGTGGTATGAGCATCATGTGATTTAAACATTAATAAACACTACCTAAAAAAAAAAAATATTGAACTTTTAAGATTTTTTATAATTATAGCTACCACTTATACCTATCAAAGGCAAGGACAACACCCGTAGATTTAATTTAATAATCTGTAAAAATAACAACTGTAATATTATTGTGTCAGATGAAAATATGTATCGGGCAGCGATTTTACTTGAATCTCTAGCTAGAGTTTACCTCAATTGTAACTTAATAAGGTGGCCTTCCATACGGTCTTACATTTTTAAGTAAGCCCATAAAGCCTTTTTTTGACATGGTAATAGTATACGGGCGACTGTTTATTTTTAAACAAGCGCTTTCTGAGAGCACACGATCCATATCCTGTTTAACTATAAATATATGGTCACATTATTTATACACAGACCGGTCCTGGGCAGGATCATAATGTTAAAAAGACAAGCAGATAACTGTTTAAGACAGTGCGCGTGTCTGTAGATCCTTGTTATATTGTTTTAATCCTGTTTTACATTTAGGTACAAATTATGTATTTTTGATATGTATTGTACTTGACAGTATGGCCACAGTCTATGTAACTCTTACAGTCGGCTAACGGACACGTCTAGACAGAGCAATCGTGCGACGCTTGCGGGGTGAGAGAGGGGCGGTAGCGAGCCCAAGCTGTCATACACTCGCTTGGGATGGGACACAATGGAGAAATTGCGAATGCCTATACAAAGCGGCATTTCGTGTGACTTCAAACGCGACAGACCACTGTATGTAATTACGCTGTGGTATGGCTACACATTGTTGTTATCATATTGACCGATTGCCTTGGCTTTATATATATTGCATTATGCTCTCAAGAAAATGTTAAACGAATTCTCAATATTTCTACAAAAATATCTAGTATTCTCATGATGTAGAGAATAGATGTCTTCAAGGCCAATGTGAATAGACATTTTCTGGGCAAGCGTGCCACATCCTCGGCCTCGTCGGGGTCAGACGATGGCCAAACGTAAGGCTATATTACATTTAAAATAATACGAATGATAGTCAAAGTTCTTCATCTGGATCTTTTAATATTTGAGAAAAAGGAGGTTGAATTGTAGTGGTTAGGTTAGTCAAATCATAGAAAAAAAACTACCCGCTGTAGGTACTATGGCGGGAGCACGTGTTCTATGATTTTCTGCGGGAAAACTATAAATTAATTAATTATAATAGAAAAGTAAGATGGACGCTAGCGTGTGTATTGATAGTAGGTACTCTCATAAAGTAATTTAATTGGACTTAATTACTCTTTAATTGATAATATCACTAACAAAGTCTTTGTTTATCTTGTTAAGTAATCATCTTGTCTAACTATTTATTAATTGATCATTGATCTTCAATATTTATATGTGCAGCGATTTAAATCACTGTGCAGCATGATTTATTATTGTTTTAGTTTGTTCCGAAGACCAAGGATGTAAGGGGTAATCTAGATTGTAAAGGGAAGAAAAACGCGGTTCTGACTCTTATTAGTATTATAAAAATAAATCATTAGATATACAAACTAAAATGCTAATAGCTGTTAATAAAAAAAACTTAGGTACATACTCAGTAATACTGCTTAGCAGTTGAATAACAAGGTTCTATGAAAAAAAAATGTTCAAAATGCAATAAATATGTTGGTACCTGCGTTTAATATTATTTCATAAAAATTATTCTTACGGACTAAATTCAAAGCTAACAAACTGCGTTTTTTTTTTCATTCTTTAAGAACCAGGTTTAGGTGAGGCCTGCTTCCGGCTTTTAAGGTTGTTTTTAGAAGTTTTATAAAATACCTAACAAGAAGTTTTATTTTTTATACAACATTGTCGGCAAACAAGCATATGGCCCGCCTGATGGTAAGCGGTTACTGTAGCCTATGAACGCTTGCAACACCAGGGGTATCGTGTTGCCGACCCTTCCCCCCTCTCCGGTGAGCTCTGGCGACCTTACTCACACGCAGGAACACAACTATAAGTTATTTGGCTGCGGTATTCTGTAAGGTGGAGGTACTTCCCCAGTCGAGCTGCTCTTTGAGCGACATATCAGACAGTATTATCTAGCAGCATAACATTTAAAAAAATACTATTACAGGTAGCTATTATATTGTCCTACATGATAAATCACTAATGAAGACACGTAATGAAGAGGTAAGTACAGGTACGTACAGTATCTACTTTTAAAAAATCTTCCGGGCTTTACATTTATCTCAAATAGTTTCTTAATTTGCTAGTTTACTTAGGAAAGTAGATTGGTATACGTATTATCTAAATCAGTGTCTGAAAAGAACTAAAGACATTCGATTTTAAACCAGGCTTCAACCAAAACAAAAGTAGAGTAATATAAATAACTAAATTATAAAAGAGATTCATTAAAATTACCTAATTAGGTAAATGATTTAATATAATAATAAAATAATACTAACAGTCACCAGCAGCACACACAGCAACCAACAATAATATGGCACTAAACTTTATCACGGCAGACGCCATTGCGTCGAGAATAAAAAAAAACTTATTAAAAAATAAATATTTAAAAAAAGGAAAATGGTTGCGTCGAATGTTCACGCGCAACGTAGATCGACTGACATTGAACGTGGCCTTTAGCGAGCTTATATGGACCAGTCGGATAGCTTGATTCACTCCTTGTTCCGTGAAATTATCGAATTTTGCATCGTAGGTGTTTTGTTTGTCAATTTGTTGGGATCCGTGTACAGTTTTAATGTTTTCCTCATAAGTTGCAATAGTTACAATGCTATTATGTGATAAACTAAGCTAGTTATGAGGTTTCATCTACGAAACTGGATGTAAGTAAAGTCTATTGTTTGTTATTCAAAAGTATAGGTAACGTAACAAAACAATCTTCTATAAAAATATATAGAAATTTATTTGGACTATCACTTTTTAAACCTTGACCCAATCAGCTTCTTGATAATAGAAGATATAATTTTTACTTATGAGTTCAACAAAGATAATCGACTAAATAACAAAGTATGCTGAGATCTGGGTAGATAAAATTACTTGATGGTGTTGATTACAAAATCATCTTTGCTCGTAGCGGTTTATTCCTAACACATGACAAATTTATTATTGATCTATGAAAAATAGGTTTTCTTTTTTGCGTTTTGAGTTTTTAGGAGTTCCATAGGCGTAACATAATTGGTTGGACAAAATAGGTATTATTAATGATCATGGAGTAACAATCTACCATCGCACTACTCGCCATCGACGGTGAGTTCATCCTTATACATTGGAAAATGTTCTTGCACTGTCCGGTTTTATGAGCTTCTTACCACAGACGCTTAGGTATGAACTCGACGCCGCGCGCCGTTGGAAGTACCGCAAGTGGTTTTTCAAGAAGTATGTGAAGACTTTTTTGCTGGATCGGAAATGTGCGACCCTGGTGTTGCATTCGTATATACCACGTAGGCTACGGTAACCGTTTACCATCAGGCGTGGCGGACGAATGTTTGTTTGCCACTTTAGTCATATATAAAAAAAAGTCCTTGAAATATTATTTACATTAGCGAGCTACAAAATACTAGTTTTCATTCATAAATTTGGTTTTATTAAAGCAATTAGTTGTATAATGAATCGAATGCTACTTAAAACACTTCAAAAGATTTATAACAATATGTTAATGATTTTACACATTCTTTAGCTCATTACATGACGTGTGGTCTGACAATGTTAGTTATTCAAGTTCAAGACTAATATTGGAACTGGTTCTATCATTTCTGGCTAATATAGAATCACACAGACATAAATAATCAAGTAGATATGGAGGTAGAGTACATAAATGGGTCTCTTTTCTTTTAAGGTAGAGGTAGAGCGTTTATAAATGTTTCGTTTAAGTACCTACCTCTTGTTGATTCAATTCATAAGCGAAGCAAACCAAACCTCTGTTTTGTAAAATTGAGTTGGGATTTCAACCTTTTGATCGAAGTAATGATCTAAATCTAATATTATAACTTTGTTTTCACGGAAGGAATGTAGAAATTTTCACAAGAAAATTGTATAAAGATACCTAAAGCTCCTTACTTAAGGTAGATAATTCTGTAAACCATAACTTATTACGAACCGCATTTCTGTTGCATCCAATAACATGGAAAGACTACAATACCTATGTACTTTTGTTCTCGTGGGAAACTGATACCGAAGACTTCTCGCGGCTTATAAGCTGACCCCATAAACAGTATAGAAAACTAAATAATGACAACTAAATATGAAAAATTTTATGAGAGGTAGAGCATAGCGATATGTCGCTCATAGAGCAGCTCGACTGGGGAAGTACCTCAAATAATTTATAGTTGTGTTCCTGCGCGTGAGTAAGGTCGCCAGAGCTCATCGGGGAGGGAGGAAGGGTGGGCAACGCGCGATCGATACCCCTGGTGTTGCAAGCGTTCATAGGCTACGGTAACCGTTTACCATCAGGCGGACCCTATGCTTGTTTGCCGACAATGTTGTATAAAAAAACCTTGAGTACTGTACTATAGTATATATATCACTACCAGATCCTAAGCTATCAATAACAGATTTTACTAAGTAAGGTGATAGTGGATAGTATTGTAAGACAAGAAATACGTGAAAGCAGAACCGAGAATACAAAAACTTCAAGATCATTAAGTTTTTGTGGGTCTTCAGGTCGCAAAGATTTATTGGTCAGTGAAAGAATCGTGAGGACTACATATTGAACGATTAAATTCAGAAGATTCGTCTGAGGCCATTGCTGTGGACATAAATTAAGCAAACTAACTGGTTTTTCAAATTAAATGTGATACTTAGATAGATACGATATTTTTAAATAAACCCAATTAGCATTAATAAGAATAGATTAATAAGAATACCAAAATAAATAATATGAAGCCTATATTTAATGTTACGTATACTAAAACTAAATAGGTAATGTGTGAAAATGCGGGAGGAACTTTTATATTAGCTAGGATTATTGCAATATCACAGTGCTAAGTGATGTAGCTTACTTAGAGTTATTCGCAATAATTTCAAACTAACATAGATCCAAATACGTTCGAACATGAATATTTCGTTATTACATCCTACTTTCGAAATAACGAAAAGGTACATCGAACTCTTGAACTTTTTTCGAGTTTCAAAATATTATACCGAATAGATTAGTAGGGTAGGGACTAAGCTAATGGAGACACTACAAAGTGCTTTGGTTTCCTCGCGTTATGATTTAAGTAAGCCATTGACCTTCGCCATGACGTCATATGTCAGTACCAATTGAGTTATCATCACCTTTCAAAATAGCCCCGGATTTCCCAAACAACCTAGCTACTTACCGATCGCTGATACGTACTTGGGTTGCCTAAATATTTAGTGAAGGGGGGGTGAAAATTTTTTTTTATTTTAAAATGACTAAAGAAAGTTACACATACAAAAAGAAAAATCCTTGTTCACTCACTGACTTACTCAACAACGCCCAGCTTAAAATCATGGATATAGAAATCTGAACCAGAAACAACTTTGATGTAGACAAAGAATAAGGCCGGATTTTACGAAATTCAGTCACTAAAGGGGGATATTGGGTGAAACAATGCGGAAAGTTAGTAATAGATATGTAGACTTTGCTAAGCTTGAAAAATAACTATACTTTTTTACAGTTGGAACTGTTTAAAACTCTAATCATGCCTCTATTATTCATTCTTCTTCTATGCTTCTATGTTTAAGTTTATACATACCTATACACTTATTTATTTATATTTTTATTCTATAGTCTATTTTTCTCTTCTTGCCCTGTACTTCTGTCCGGGGTCACTAGAGGTGCCAGCTGAAATTCAGCGCTGTTGATTTCAGCAGCACATGCTGAGCTGGTACCCTTTTGGCAGCACATCTACCATTTACGATATGTATTTAATTATAATTTCTTTTTTTATCCAACATATTTTTTTAATTTTTTTTTTAAATATTTTTATAATTATTTGTTTGTTCTTGTTTTTGTAATAATTATTATTGTTTTTCTGTTTCGTGCTGTCAAATAAATATGTTTCTTTCTTCTTCCTTTATTATTGGGATTATTTAGTATTAAGTTCTTACCTACTGCAATTTAATATTTTTTTAGGACAAAAGCACACGTCATACGCACATTACACATTTTGTTACTTAAACTTAATTGCAATTTAATTACTAGTTACTAATGGTATCTAATTCCGGGTTTTTAGGGTTCACAAACAACAAAACCATCGTTATTTTGTTTGTATGTTACAGGCTTTGAAAAGTATTCGGATATGTTGCTCGGCACATTAGTTGTGTACTTATTTAGTTGTAATATTTATAGTGTTTTTCTGCCGAATATTGACGGTTCAATAAATACCGTGTGGCTAACAATCTTCCAGTTTTCCAAACGTAAATAAAATTGATGGAGTGGCCATAAGTCTTTGTCAGTGTAAAATTTGGTCTACCTACAAGAGTGTAACCTGTGATAGAATCCTACGTTGCCAATACGCGTCACGCACTTAGCCGGTATTATTTCGATTAATTAATGAATAACACTATTGTTTAGCCATGAATGAATTACCTACATCGTTTAATTAATGTTTTTTTCTGACACAAGATTAAAGATAAGTTGAGGAATAGACGTATTGTTGTAAATAGTAAGGCCAAATACATTAAACATGCCAAATAAATAATATCAATCTTGAAGATCCTAAATAAAAATAAATAAAAACACCGAAAGTAAATTAATGCCCGAAGGAGAATAGAGAATCCTACTATCCTACTAATATTATAAATGTGACAGTTTGGATGGATGGATGGATGGATGTTTGTTACTCAATCACGCCAGAACCGCAGAACCGATCGCGATGAAATTTGGTATGCAGATAGCCTATGGTATGGGGAAGGATATAGGCTACTTTTTATCCCGGGAAACCACAAGACCCCCCGGAAACGTGGGTGAAACCGCGGGGTGGAAGCTATAGTGGAACATAGAAATGAACCTTTACAGGTAGGTATGTGAAGACAGATGGGAAGGAGGAAACTATAATAATAATAACTGTTTTTTATATATTTTTTAAATGTATTTTTTATAACTTATATTTAAAAATATAAGGATGTTTTCTATATATCATAGTTTGTATTTTTTACTTTAATTGTAAATTTATAGGAGTGTATTTAAATGGTATAATAATAATAATAGAATAGGCTAAGGTAACCGCTTACCCTCAAGAGGGCCGTTTGCTGGTTTGTCACTTTAGTGGTATTTAAAAAAACATACTATCGGAGCTACATAAGATTGCAAAAAAACTACACAAATTAAAGGCGCCTAGAAAAGTAATCATTATATTTAAATATTGTGTAGAATATACGTATAAATGTATATTACAATGATTAATCGAACTTGCATTTATTTTACCAAATGACTCAATTCCGAACAAACAAGTTGAATAATTTTCGTGGTTTGAATATTGATTAAGATTTACATGAATCGTGATTTTCGAATCGATATTCCTCGAATAATGGTATCTTATTTTTAAATTAGCTATTAGATGAGGCATATCAAATCAAGATAACCAATTGACAGCCAGAGGAAAACCACAAATTTATTAAAGTTAGGGTGAAGGTTATTGATAATCCCCGTCGTTCAGAACTGTCCACCTCGAGATAAAAATGTTAAGAATTTTGCTACTACACAATTTTGAATAGCTCCATTTTTTTACTCAGCTAATCTTTTTTTGTCGTCGCGTGATCAATGCAAATCTGTAGATGGAAGATACCATTTATAAGCATGTCAACGTCCTAACAATCCTCGAAAGCTTTGTAGTAGGTACCTAACTTATAATAGCTACTTCAAGATCAAGATGGTGGAATAATACATTCAATAAGGCCTGAGCTTCGCGGCCCATGCGGATTTATGCGGTGGATGGCCTCGTAATCTTTGGTCGGTGACGCCAGCTGTTCTGTTTGATGTGCATAATTATTTTTATAATATTGATGATTTTCGTGATGAAGATACTAAAACAACGGTATACTTTAGTACTCGATTTAGGTCAGGTAGGTACCATTGTAATTTATGTGTGTGGCATAAGTATGTATACCTATATTAATTCAACTGTCAACTAATATAGATCGTAGGTACACGTAGTTGGGTATGTTGAGCGCCACAAGTCGTGATTTCTATTCCCAAACAGGACAAATATAATTGTCCGTTTAGAACGTGTCTGTTCTGTGTCTGTGTGTAAATATTTTATTATAAAGTATCCAGGCACGATATTTATAAAAAAACTAGCTCTGTGGAGTACATATTCAATGCTAAAATCAACAATAAGTAACTAGCAACGATACTTTCAAGTTTTCTTAATTATCATCATCATCATCATCATCTCAGCCGCAAGACGTCCACTACTGGACATAGGCCTCCCCTAATGATCTCCAATTTCTTAATTATACCTAAGATTATTTGTTATAATTTAGAGATTATTCTGTAATACTTACCTATCATAATGTAGTAGTTAAATACCTAAACTGAAATAAAAGTATCTTGTGATTGTATTTTTTTTTTTGCATTCCGTAATTTCCTGGCTGAGGTGGGATGAAAAGTTACGTGTTGCACTCGAGTGCAAAGATTTTTCACCTCCATTTTAGAGTCCTTCGCTTGCTCAGTCATCAAAATTGAGTACGCGGTTAAAGCAATTATTATATTATATTATTGATATTTAATTTTTTGAGGATGTTTTCTATATATCATAGTTTGTATTTTTTACTTTAATTGTAAATATGTAAATAAATAAATGATTAATTTTTTATCATTATTTCTAATAATTTAGATATTTGAAGTAAAAATCTTTCCTATTCTGATTTATCTTTAAAAATACATCAAGTATCAAATTCATTTATGCTATAGTATATAAATGATACCATACCAACGATAGTGGCGCCCTCAATTTATTTTCTACTCTTTACGGCCAAGCTGCAAGTTTAATATTCACTCACTACAGAGTAATTATTTTTTTATTTTGACTTTTATTTTCATTGGGTAACATTAATATCTTAACGTCATGTGACGTGACAATTGTCATTTTTTATCTTTGTTTTCATTTACCGATAAAATAAAATTGCTACTATATGCGCATGCGTCTAACGCTCTCATTGGCCTATATAGCGTAAAAACCAGTTTTATACCAATACGAATCTCAATTTGTCAACAGTTTATCGATTTGTTTTTATCTTGTACAAAGCGGACTTACTGATAAGTTCAGTAAGATAGAGTAATAAATGTAAAGGGGTTGTGGATATTTTTTTTTGTAATTAAATCTAATTATTAAGTGAATGAAGGCTTTTAGTTGTAATTAAAAGTGACTAGTTGTTTAAAGGTAAGTAAATATTGGTACATTTGATTATTTTGAACACGTGTTTTTAGTGATATAACTGCTAAGTCAGTGTTGTAGATTTATGTCAAAAAATCAAAAAAATGTATAATTAGATCACCTCGGTGATTTTAAATATTCCCTCGTGATTGCATTACGCGAAATAGTGTATGTTATTGTAATAAAATTACCTTTTGGTTACAAATTTGTAGGTACTTACATATTTATTTTGTCTATTAAATATTTTTCGCATTCATATAAAAATAATTATCATTGAAAGTGAATACTGGGTCTCTGGCTAAAATGAGTACCCCTAATAACTTAATCCCCTGAAACCATACAATCTAATGTTTGTTTACAACCTTCAAATAGTAAGATAAGAGTTCCTACTTAGTTCTTTTCAATTTTCATTATTTTCAACTAGCCTATAACTGAAGGAAGTAGACTGACAGTGTCAGATCAACATGTATGATAAATATGAGCAGTTTTTGAAACCATAAACTTAAATCAGACTTTAGTGAGCCCATGCAACTTCTATTTCTATGTCTATACTCATTTTTAAGCCCTTCGAGGACACCCTAAGGGTTACAACTAGAGCTAGGCTAGGGTAAGAGCTGCAGCTCTTTGCTATGCTCTAGTTACGGATCTGTATGTTGAACTAGATTCTTGACGGTAGCAATTTCTTGTAATGTTTCCAGACACAATATGCGTGTTATACTATTTCCATTAACACTGGTGCTATGCAGTGTGTTAGTGGTGCAAGCTTATGAAGACACAACATTGGAGGATGATGATTTTGCAGAGTTTGAACAGTTTGACTCTGACGATGATGTTGGTGTAAATGGTGAGATTCACATTAACAAACCCTATTTTCTTTATTTTTTTACAACACGCTCCTGCTCTGTGGTATCATCAGTATTCTCAAGATTTTATGTTTCCCTAGGACAAAAAGTACCCTATACTACTCCAGGGGTTAATTTATCTATGTCCCATGTTTCATCCAAATCTAATCAGCCGTTTATGCATGATTGAGTCACAAACATCCAAACATTCACATTTATAATATTACTTAGTAGGAACCCAACATTAAATCTTTCAGCATAAAATACCTCATATTTACAAAGATATATTATTTTGCATTTTAAAAGTACTTTTCTCATACGAAAATGCACATGAAATTTTGTTAAGATGATATATAACCTATAAGAATCTATTCTGTCCTTGATACTGAAAAAACTGATTAACTGGAAAATCGTATACATTAAATAATTTAAGGGTCCAACAAAAACTTGCAATGATAACCAATATGGAAATCAAGATTCTTGAGTGTGCGTTGAGCCTATAATAGTAATATAGTAAGCATTAATTAAATGTCTGATTCGAATACCGGTTTGGTTTTGCTGTGCGGAGCAACAAATAACCTCAATTACATCTTTCAAAAGGACTTCCAGGTAGACTAATGGTACCTTCTAGGGTCTAAACTGAATAAATGACTTTGACTTTGAATAACCTGTTTCAATTTTTTTGCTTAATATATATTATGTTATATTGGTTGTGCCCTAAGGAAAACAAACTATTATTTATTTCATATATGATGTTGAAAATAAGGATAATAAATGATTAAATATACATCATGAAACCTATTTAAACACAACATTTTTTTTTTCATAGATTTCACAGAGGAAGTAAAAGAAGCTTCACCAAAATTAAAAACACCATCAAATGACCCATTTGAAGCCAATGTTGAGACAGAGGATGAAATCATTGTCGAGGTATGTTTCACAATGCTTTTACATGGTTCAGGTTGTTATGTTGTCTGTATTGTTTCAAGTATGAGTATTGAATACTTAATGATTTTCTAACGTTTTCGATTTTATTCATGAAGCATTTTAAAACTTAAAAATTGATGAAAATAATGTTGAAAATATGACATAGGATTTTCAACTTGATTTATTTATCTTATTGGTAGGTACCAGTGATAGTCAGTTGATAGCCTCTTTGGCTAGATTATTATTCATGTCAAAAATCATGTCACACGCTACGCTATTAGTTACTTAACTGGAATACTTGAAACTCAGCCATTCTTAGTTTCGTTATATAAAAGTTATGTGTTATAATCTATACTAATATTATAAAGCTGAAGAGTTTGTTTGTTTGAACGCGCCAATCTCAGGAACTACTGGTTTGAAAAATTCTTTCAGTGTTGGATAGCCCAATTATCGAGGAATGCTATAGGCTACTTTGTATCCCGGGAAAACACAAGATCCCTCGGGAACGCGGGTGAAACCGCGGGGTGGAAGCTAGTAAAGTATATTTACTAAGGAAATTGTTGTTGCAGGATGAGGACAATGAGTTTGAGCACTTCCAAGACCCTGAGGAGTTTGAAGGGTTCCAGGACAGTGCGCCACGCACTGCTGAACAGCCAAAGATCACTATTTCTAAGGTATTACTCAAGAAGACAAATATATAAAGCCTTCTTTGTATTTTATTGCTAATAGCAGTATTATAATAGAATAATAGCTTAAAATGAAGACAAAGATGTGCGAAACGATTTTATGATTTAAACCAATAACAAACTTGGTATGCAAAAATATTATAGAGCTTTTCTCAAGCAGGATGCATATTAATTAACTGGCTTACCGCTTCATACTCTTTCTTGATTTCTTATCACATTTTCTTGGAGAATACCTAGTATTATTGTTGACCAGGTACCAATATTGCTGCGTCCGCGATGGGACGCGTACTGGCTGGAAGGCATACTGTGCTGTCTGCTCGCTGCGTACGCGCTCGCCTACGTGGTTGGCAGGACGAAGAACACATCTATCGCTATCAATTTCTTAAAGTTACATAGACCTTTATTGGATGATAACTTTACTTTAGTTGGTAGGTTTATAAAATCAGTATAAAGTGCATTCTCTCTCACAAACTCTTAAAAAGCCTAGAAGCGATCCAGCCAGGTGGGTACTACAAATAAAGTACCCTGCTACTAAGCAAAACTCCATCAATGTGAAATTACTAATACCCACTTCTTCTACGATAGATTTCCGTATAACCATTTAAATATCACAATTCACTCAGTATTCTTTTTTTAGTAGAAATTACATTTAAAAAACAAACACCTAAAAATGTGTCTTGCTTGCCAAGTTGTTCTCCGAAGAAGTGTTAGTATTACAAACTGGTGGTAGAGTATTTTTTCTTTACATTCAACTTGCCAGGATCTATTTGAAAAATGGTTATTAATGTCTGTGTGCAGGTGAGACAGGACTAGACGTGGTGTCGGCGTCGGGCGAGGAGCGCGGGTGGCGCCGCGAGGCGGAGCACTGCTTCACGATGTGGTGCAGCGGCCGGGTCTGCTGTGAGGGCATGCTGCTCACACTCAAGCTTATCAAGGTAAACTCAACCTATTCAACATTCACTAAACTCCGAAAACGAGAATTTAAAAGTTTATTGAAAGAAGTAGTCTATTTTACTTTCCGTTCACAAACTATCTTAATGCAAAAGATCACGTTGTCCATTGCTGCGTGAAAAAAGGGCAAACCAACAGGCACATTTTCGCATTTATAATAGTAGGTATTTATAATATTACAAAAATAAAAGTGCTATGGATTGGTGGGGAATTAGAGGTTTTGATTAAAATGTTGTTTATATAATTTGGCAAAAATTACGACGATACAATTCAGAATTCTCCCTTTCAAGTCTTTTTTAGGGTTCCGTACCCGAAGGGTCCAAACGGAGCGCTATTACTGTCACTCACGTGTCTGTCACAATTTTGTTCCAAAGAATTTTTTAACTTCCCATTGACCTATGAACTTGAAATTTGGTGATAATGTTTATTATTACGAATATTTTATTAACAAATAAGTACCAAAATATTGACAAATCAGATTTTTTTCGGTGCGCGAGCTCGACTCGCACTTCGCCGGTCTTCGTAATAGTTCTTAAGTTTCACTCAAACTGTACCTATAGAAGACATCGCGTATTCATATCCCTCCTCCCCCCTCCCCCCAGCGCCAGGACCTGGTGCACGTGGTGCTGGGCGCGGTCCGCCCCTCGCCGGACTCGCTGGTGATACGCGTGGAGCTGGGCAAGGACGACAGCGACCCCTTCGTGCTCTGCATAGCGCAGAAGAAGATAGCCGCCAAACTGGCCAAGGAGATGCAGGACCTGGTATGTTCTGCACGTGCTTTTGGACTATTCAAGTGTATTTTGAAGTTGTGTTTGACAACAATCTCAATGTGGTAAGTGATGATGTGACCGAAGGTGGTAAGTACACAAACCCTAGAAGGAATTGGCTCTCAAGTGTATCTTTTGGAACACACCCGTAGGTGTTTGGCGATAGATTTTCAATTTGAGGGTGGTAGCCAGCCAGCCGGATACTACACTGTAGCGTAATTCAGCCGAGTGTGTAATGAGCAGAGCTTACGAGTTTTATACGACGTTTTTCAATACATTTGCGAAGAAAAACAAACATATTTTCTACCACACAGCGACAAATACGATAAAAACAAAATATCTAAATTATGGGAAATGGTACGCTAGTTTTTTTTTCACGCGCTAAATGGATGGTCAATGAACATACAGCCTACTACAAAATTATAATTTTAAGTGATAAAATGCAAATATTTTAATATTTTATAACAAATTATTGCAAATTATGAATAATTTGATTAAATAAATGTTTGTTTGACACATTTATTTATTCCAAAAATGTATATGGATTTTCAGCGGCATAAAAATTTACTAAAAAAAATCTGTATTACCCGGTTAAATTGAATATACTCGCATATAGTGCACATGGTCCCGTTTTACCCTTTGGGCACGGAACCCTAAAAAGTGGTGTAATGACAATGTAATATAATAACAGAGTACATAGTTGTTATACCTATGCACTATGTAGTATGCACTATGCAGTATGCACTGTGCAGTATGCACTGTGCAGTATGCACTATGCAGTATGCAGTATGCAGTATGCACTATGCAGGCAGTGTTCTGCCCGGAGCGTCGCGCGGGCGACAAGCACGGGCTGCCGGCGGCGCTGGCGGTGATGTCGGAGTCGGGCGAGGCGGCCGCGGCGCTGCTGGACGCGCGCGTCGCCGCCGCGCTCGACCAGTACCACCACCACCTGCAGTACATACACATCTCCGACCGGTACTCGGGGCCCAAGCAGATGGAGTCAGTATTACATTCATATACTTATATATTCTTCTACGACGACGATACCTCACTGCTTTTTAGTGTTGATAGACTGAAATCCAATTATGACGATGTAAATGGTGCATTAGCTCAGGTATTAAATTTGGTTTACTGTTAATAATTTAGTTTTAAATGCAAAGAAAACTAAATGTATTAAATTTGCACTACCCAATGTAAAAAAAATAGGATGTAACTTGGTGCTAAATAATGAATCTCTCAATCGTGTTGCGTCAACAGTATTTTTAGGGATTACTTTAGACTCAAAATTTCAATGGGGCACCCAAATATCATGTCTCGCGGGGAAGCTTAGTTCGGCTGCTTATGCAGTTAGAAAAATTAGACAGCTAACAGATGTAGATACAGCTCGATTAGTTTATTTTAGCTATTTTCATAGTGTTATGTCTTATGGCATTTTGCTTTGGGGTAAGGCCGCTGATATAGAAGCTATTTTCATTTTGCAAAAAAGAGCGGTGCGAGCAATTTATAATTTGAGTTCTCGAGCTTCCCTCAGAGATAAGTTTAAACAAATTAATATCCTCACAGTAGCATCGCAGTACATTTATGCAAACATATTATTTGTACAACAAAATATAAGTCTTTTTGTAAAAACAAGTGACATGCACACTATTAATACTAGAAATAAGCATAAACTTGTAACCTCTGCTTATAGACTCCAAAAAGTGCAAGGTTCATTTTTGGGACTGTGTACACGCTTCTATAATAAGATCCCTCCTGCACTTTTAAATTTGCCATTACATAAATTTAAGGAACGTGTTAAGTCTATTTTAGTACAAAAGGCATACTATAACGTTAATGAATATTTAAATGACGACAATGCTTGGGTGTAGCGCTTGCTCTTGCAGGATAAATTTTATGTAATAGTCTTAAGTTTGTTTTGAAAAGAGTAATTGCTGAGTTTCTTGCCGGCTCTTCTCAGTAAAAGCAACCTTCCGAACCGTGCGTTAGAGTCTGACTATTCTTAAGTGCCTGTGAAGGCCTATTTGAATGAATAAATTTCAAATTATTTCAAATTTACTAGCTTCCGCCCCGCGGTTTCACCCGCATTCCCGAGTGAACTTGTGTTTTCCCGGGAAAAAAAAGCCTATAGCCTTCCTCGATAAATGGGCTATCCAACACTGAAAGAATTTTTCAAATCGAACCAGTAATTCCTGAGATTAGCGCGTTCAAACAAACTCTTCAGCTTTATAATCTAGTATAGATTTAACTGTATCTTTGTAATGTCAAAATAACAGCTTTTTTCTAAATGCATATGAAAATACTTACAAAAAAAAAAGCAATAAAAAAAAATCTGTCTGTTTTTTTGGCTAATCTCCGAAACGGCTGGACCGATTTTAACAAGACTTTCATTGGCATATAGCTGATTTTATAAGGAGTAATTTAGACTAGTTTTATTTATACCGGGAACGCAGGTGAAACCGTGGGGAAGAGCTAGTACTTAATACATTTGACCTATATGTTCATCCCTCAAAACTGACTGTACTTAATCTAACCTATTTTTATTATACTGAAAACATACTTTGTGGAGAGAAAATTAATAGATTTATATATCCACTAGCTTTTCCGTGAGGTTTAAAAGGTGAAATAATTTTTGAAATTGGTCCAGTAGTTTGAGTTTATACGTTACAAACATACAAAAATACAGATCTTTCCTTATAGATCTTTCCTTAGATTATTGTGATAATGATAATTGTAAGTGTGTTTTTGTAGAAATAAACACCTTGAAAATATATATTAACTAACTTATAAGTATTATGCGGTGTACAGAGAGACGGCAGCAACGAACCCGCCGGTGACCGAGCGCGTGATGTTGGTGAGCATCGCGCTGTCGGCGGACGGCGGCGGCGACGAGGTGCGGCCGCTGCTGCTGCTCGTGTTCCACCTACTCGACAAGATCAAGCGACTCAGACTTAGCAAGGAGGTACCTACATTATAACATATTATATAGCTTAATAGCAACAAGTCAAGGTCAGCGAAAGCAACCTTCCGAACCGTGCGTTAGAGCCGGAACACCAACAAGTGTTTGGCGACAGATTTTCAATTTGAGGGTGGTAGCCAGCCAGGCGGGTGCTACAATGTACCCTACCACCGTGCTATGGTTTCCTCACGATGTTTTCCTTGACCGAAAGCTCGTGCTCATTGAACTTGCGGAATTTCAAACTACAATACTATCCAAAATCGATACAATGACCTGATAATTCTGTGTGAAACATGGCTCAATGATGGTGTTTTAAATGATATGTATCAAGTATATCGTAGAGATCGCTGCAATACAAATAGTATTAAGTCTGATGGTGGTGGAGTCATGATAGCTGTTTCCAATAGACTCGACTCTGCCAGGCTCTCCATTTACGAAAGTGATAACGAGGATCTGCGGGTTAAGATTACCACGAGAAGTAATGATTATTCTCCAAAAAGTTTTTATGTTTGTGCCGTATACTTGCCTCCACCACTATCACCAAATCGTCTTGCAAATCAGTTAAATTGTGTGAGTGATGTAATTTCACTGTTTTGTAATGAGAATATTCTAGTAGTTGGCTATTTTAATATTGGGTCAATTTCCTGAGAGCCTATCTCTGGTTATTATTTTTTATTTATGTTTCTTGTTATTTTTTTTTTCATATTTGTGTTTATGCGTATTATATTTCTTTAATGATTGTAAAACAATTTATGGGAAAAAAGTCAACATTGTCAGATTGTCCAAATAAATATATAAAAAATGTAACATTGCTGAGTTTCTTGCCGGTTCTTCTCAGTTGAAGGCGACTTCCGAATCGGTGGTAACTTCTGTAGTTTCGACGTTCATAAGTGCCCTTTTAGGGCCTAAACTGAATAAATGGCTTTGACTTTGGTCAACCAAAACAAAGCACTCCTACTAAGCGAATAAATACTACTTCACGTATTGCTCAGACAGATTTTCTTGCACTGCATAAACTACAGCAATTCAATATTGTCACCAATAAAGACACAAGAATGCTGGACCTTGTATTGAGTAATATTTCGTTTGTGAAGACTGAGCTAGCTATAGCCTTTGTCCAAAGCTGATCTTTACCATCCACCTTTAAACAAAGTTCTAAACTTTGAAAGTAGCAACCTAGTACTCAAAAAGCTGATTATCACAAAATATATTTTTTATAAAGTGGATTATGAGACTCTCGGCACACATATAAGTAATATCGACTGGGAATTAGGAAAGATGGATTCAGTGGAAGAAATAGTCGGTAAGTTTTATTGCATCTTAAACGAAGCCATTTTCAAGAATATTCCTGAAGTCCATTCTGACAGGCGAAGACAATATCCAGTTTATTAAAAAAAAAAGCTCGTATTAGATATAAAAAAATTGGAAACCCCACGATGAATATGATTTTTCTATGACCAGAACAAGGTGTCACACGGAATTAAAAATGTCCTATAATAATTATTTAAAACATATAGAAAGTTCCTTAAATAATAAAAATATAAAAGCTTTTTGGTCATACATTGCTTCAAAAAAAAATCACGCAGCACGATATCTGGGGAAATGCATTTCAATGGGATAAAAGAGTCTCATCTCCCTTGACGATAAGCAACGCCTTTTCTAACCAATTTGCATCTATCTATACAACAGGGGACGTATTAGATACAATATGTACTTACTCCTATGTAGACGTAACTAACGTATTTCACATCACTCTAGATAGAATAACAAAAAAGAGCTCAAAAAAATTTACATAAGCAAAAGTACTGGCCCAGACGGCTTTCCTGAAAAAAAACTAATACGAATGAGCGAGAGCGCGACGGACGTGACTACGCGCGAGCCATCACTCTGCGTCGTGGACTTACGCATATTATAAATTTTAGCCAATCTCGAACTGAATTTCTTAGGGTTTAGCCTTCGGCTTCGGCAAGAAATCGACTTTCGGTCGGACACCGTAAACATCATAATTTAGATGTGAATATAGTAAATGTTGTTGCGTCGTAACCGTGATGTCGATCGTCCAGGCGCTGGCCAAGGGCGAGAAGCGTCGCCAGAAGGTGGCGGAGGCGTGGCTGCGCGGTGCGCACGCGGCTCGCCAGGAGCAGGCCGCGCTGCGCCGCGAGGAGAAGCGCAAGCAGGAGAAGGAACGCATCTTGGCGGTCAGTTCATATATCTACCTAGTTTGTGTATCTTATGGACCGACTGATTCATTGGAAATTATACATAATGCGCGGCTATTTTGATTTATTAAAGTGTCCGGGGTGTTTCTGAATATGAAGAGATTTTTGTCACTTGGTCCATGATATATACATACATTGTTCTAATTCTGCCTATTCATAAGTACTTGTGAAGGCTTATTTGTTTTTTTTTATTAATACCAATTTTAAACTTTATGGTTAGATGAAGCATAGTGTGTCCTCTTGTTTATCATCTGTGCCTTTGAAATTTGAACTCTAATCTCATTTATTATGTTTAAAAAATCCTATGCCATGACTTACCTTAGTTTTTTTACATGAGTAAACGTGTTATAATTATTCTTGAGAGCCAGTTGTCTTCCAGACTTTATTTATAAAGGTCGGCAACACATTGGCCATCCCACTGGTATTGCTAATGTCCATTGGCGAGATTAGCCACTTACTACCAGGTGGACCGCTGCATGTTTGTCAGCTTTGACATTTAAACTCGTTTTATTAAATACTAGCTTTTCCGCGCGGTTTCACCTGCGTTCCCGAAGGATCTTGTGTTTTCCCGGGATAAAAACCTAGTAGCCTATAGCCTTCCTCGATAAATGGGCTATCCAACACTGAAAGAATTTTTAAAATCGAACCAGTAGTTCCTGAGATTAGCGCGGTCAATCAAACAAACAAACAAACTCTTCAGCTTTATAATATTAGTATAGATTTCGCATTCGCTGCACAAAAAAATACTCATTTTTTAATATTGTATATTTTATTTTAAGAAAATTAATATTTTCTTTCTTCCGTTTTAAGACCGGGACCACACATGGCAAACAGTTTATGGCTAACTGCATAGTAACCATTCACCATTAGAAGTCTCACACTGATTCATATGTTTTCTATGAAAAAACATTTTCACGCAGAATCTTTGTCAATACAAATTAAAAGAGTCATCATATACATCGACATAAAAAAAAAGGTTTATGTCAACAGCATAAGGTTGTAATCGACGTGGCGTCGTCGTTGACAGATGTGATGACACCCTTATTTAACGCATAGAAAATAACTGATCCATACGCTATAAGCTTTTTATTAGATACACCTCTATATAACGTGTTCCTTTTCATGTCCCATAACTCGTAAGACAACCTTCCGAACCGAGCGTTAGAGTCCGACTATTCATAAGTGCTTGTGAAGGCAAGGCCTATTTGAATAAATATATAGTTTTTCATTTTTCAACACGCATAGAGATTATTGTTAATTAGTGAAAATAGTTGATCACCTGCACCATTGTGTACGAGAAAGATTGTAACAACATAATCAAACTGCTCTGAGAAAAAGATGAACTCATGCATTTTTTTAGCCCGTGTTCAATCTTAGTATGATAAGTGATGATGTAGCCGAAGATGTTAAATACAAAAAGCAACAAACACAAATGAATACTCAAATGCAGCTGCCTGAATACACTGGTCGGTGCTTTGCGACAGATTTTTAAAGTATGCTATGGTTTCTTCACGATGTTTTCCTTCAACGAAAGCTCAAGCTTATTGTAGGATTCGAACCCACGGCATTCGACTACCACAGTTATTATCACTAATAACATTAGCATTTTTATTGTAATTTCATTCTTTCACACGTCATAATGTGTCACAGTTAGTCCTGAACTGTTCGCCATATACAGTCACGGCCTAAATCTATAGATAGATTTTTTCCTATATGCTTTAGATGGGTTCTGGAGGTACGTGTAGTTCTTTAATCTGCACTAGGCCTGATAGTGCATTTATATTGCAAGAAAAGTTTACTTATACTATTATTGTTTTGGAACTGTTTTGTCACTAAATAATAGACTATATTTTACCCCCTCCTTTCTGGAATACATAACCCTGTTATAATTCTAATTTATATATTTGCAGGAGGATGATCCGGAGAAGCAGCGTCGTTGGGAGTTAAAGGAACAGAAACGTCAACAGAAACGCAAAACTCCCAAAATGAAACAACTCAAAGTGAAGGCGCTATAAGCGCATAACTTTATTTTTCTCGTAATTTATTAGCAATCAAGTCAAATGCAATATTAATAAATACATACAGTGGATTTTTTGTTATTTATTATATCTAAGTGTTACATCATACTCAATAAATGCGAATAAATGGATTTAAGTTACCTCTTACTTGCTGTTTCTTTTGTGAAATTTGCTGTTTATACTTTTTCGAGTCACAAATTTATTAAAATTTCTTACCCAAAAGTTGTGAGTAGTTTGAAATAATTAGTGTAAACTTAAATATGTTTTTTTTGGTCGTAATTAAACGCACATGCAAAATGACGAACCAGTACCAAAAACTGAATCTAAATCGATAATTATTTTAACACAAAAATGTCATTTAATAATAGTGTTCCGTTAGGACCCTCTGGAACCATAAAATAATTGGTAGCTTCTCATTGCTAATATTAAAACTCTCTATAATGCTGTATGACATGAAATCCATTTTATAATATCCTACTAACTAGGTGTTCCCCGCGATGTCACCCACATTCCCGGGATAAAAAAGTAGCCTATAACCTTTCTCAAGAGTTGGACTTTCAAATGCAAAAATAGTTTTTCAAATCCGACCGGTAGTTTCAGAGATTAGCGCCTTTAAACAAACAAACAAAAAACTCCTTTATTATACTAGTAAGATTGACAGATACTAGAAACTTCTGAGTTTACGCTCATTTAGGTGCAGTATTGATTTGCGTCCTGCGAAATGCGTGTTTTAGGGTGTGTATTATGAATTTATCTGTACAAAATAGTATTAGAATGGTGATTTAAAATCTAAAACTGTACCTATCCTAGCGCCATACCTCGGCTTCATGTTGGCAAGTTCAGCCAGCCAGCCACTAGCGTTTTTAAAGGCCTTTTGTACTTTCAGTTTTTATTAATTATTATTCGTCTGTCCATGGCAATTTATTGGTTGAAAAAGAATATTTAAATAAAACTAATAAAATTATTTTATTAATCAAAGCAATATTTATTTCAAATATTTGTTACTAAATTAATATGAACAAAATAACAAGACTATGTTAACAAACACCTATTTCTAAGTCACAAAAGCAAATATGGGTGACAAATAATTTGAAGACAGTTCTTATAATGAAATATCAATGTGTTACATTAAATGAGATCTTATAACAGTCTTACACTGAATAATTTAAATCTATAATTAACAACACATTAGTAAAGGACTGAACATTAAACAAGTATAATGCAATTTTTCATTCAAATGAGATAATATTCACATCAAAATTTAAGGAGAATAATCACAATGTTAAAGTGCAAATGTGACTTAGATTCAAGAAAAATATTTGTTCTAAACAAACTCCAGTGTTTATTTTGGGTAACCATAAATTATTACTAACTCATTAACATTTCCTATCAATTTTCCAAAATTGGTCACTAAATAAAGTAATCCTTTAAATTTGTACCCATTAACAGAATGATTATTTGAGCAACACTTATTAAAAAGTAGTTTAGTGAAGACAGCTGCTCATAATCGTTGCGGGCTAACGCATGCAAATCAACTCAATTACATCGAAAACCTAGGAACAATACATTCAGCTTCTACACTTTTACATCCACTCTATCATCTTTATAAATACACTGAAAAATACAATTTTCAACATCCATTAGATCACATTACTACTACTATTTACTACCTCGCAGTACTCTAACTTAGAGCAAACGTGACTTCATTGTCAGCACATAATTTCGAGGCTTTGGTTAGTGGGTGACTATGTCATTCATCAACCTGTAACTTTTGAATTCGTGTGGATACACACTCCATCTCTGGCGATGCGTCGGCGTTCGGCTGCTCTACAGACAGGTTGAGATTTTCTAGCGACTGGCAACGTTTCGCGGGACTCTTGGTGCAGTCGTGGTTGTACCCACTGGTTGATGGCTTCAACAAACTGTTTTTATACTCGCACGCGTTTTCGCTCAACTCACTACCGATCGCGTCCGAGTTTTCACTCTTAGTTCTGTGCCTTATGGGCAACAAGTATGGGCAGAGTCTGTTTTTATTCGTGGTTCTTTTCATACAATACCCCACGGTGACGTTCGAAACGTATCGAGTGTTCAGCCGCATCACGCTGTAATTCGATTTGGATTCGCGCAAGTAATCACGCCGTGCTTCTGTTATTGCGCTCAACATGCCCAAGTCATGCAACGCTATATCCAAGTTCTCCAAATTCATGTGGCGAGGTTTCTGTAAACAACGTAATTAATTGATTATTGCAATTGATACCATTTCTTATTTTACGTTCTATTTATATCGTAAAGTTTACATACGCTCTTTTCGAATTCATTACATTTCATCCTGAATTAGTTCTAGACAAAATTTATGAAATATGCATAGAAAACAGTGAAAATAAACATCACAAAAAAGTCATAATATCAAATGACAACTACAAATGTAACTAATGAAATGACAAGCTTAATCAATTATGTTGCCGTATGTACATCAGAGTTGCCAGCTAATAAATTCTTATTCTTCACGAGTTGTCATAGTTGGCTGCTCCAATCTTAGAGAATCTAGAACCAATACAACACAAACTTCTTTTGGTCTGTTACAATTAATAATAATATTAAATTGGCTTTACAGTTGCTTTTTTTTTTATTTATCTATGAAACATTATTTTCTTGACTGAAACTTTTATGTAACAAGTTTAGTAGGCAGCGCATTTAGTATCGTTTGGTAGGAAAAGGAGGTTGGGGGGGGGGGTGGGGGGAAGGGGTTGTGTGGGGTGCCCCCTCTCTCCTGGTACCACTCCCATGAAAAGGTAACGCACCATTCTTGAGAAAAACAAATTATTGTAAACTAACCTCAAAACACTTGTTGTCAAAGAAAGTTCGGTAAATATCGCTCTGAGAGAAAAAGTTTAATGAATAAAACATGCTTATTTTGACCCATTTTTCGCGGTAGGAAAAGAAAATTAAACAAAAATGAAAATAAAAGTCCAAAGTCCCAAAACCAACCCCCCTTTCCTATACCCCAACCCACCCATGCTCACCACATAACGCACATGACACATGGAGTAATTTTTTTTTTTACGTTCAGTTTCTTCAATTTTGCACGACATTAAAATGACACGACATTAAAACGAAACCGCAGACAATGTACTGGATATATTGTACTTATGTAAGTTAGTACAGATTTGTTATCAATCGCCCATATTAATGTTTCGTTTTCCCTTTTTATCGGATTTGAGGTTAGAAACAATTTTTATTAATTTCTCGAAAAATGTGCATTACCTTTTAACAGTGATAACGTTATACCAAACCCAACCCAACCCTTACCACCTTCAACCCTTTTTACCCCTCTCCTCCTGCCAAACGATACCTACTAAAGTCAAGCCTTGCATTCTGTCTCCTCTCCTCTTCCATCTATATTCTGAAGCAATTATGCCAGAAGCTCTAGAAAACCTGGAGGTTAGTGATCAATGGCAAAACTATTAATAGCTTGAGGTATGTCGATGACACTGTACTTATAGCCTTAAAACAGAGCAAGACTTACAGCTCATTCTGAACAGAGTGCACGAGAATAGTTTGAGGGTGGGGTTGACCATGAACGTGTCCAAAACGAAGTTCTTGGTCCAATCCAGCAGCACAGACTTATATACTAGAGTTAGAGTAGCCGGTCTAGATCTTGAGCGGGTTCGGCAATATAAGTATCTCGGTGCTTGGGTGAATGAAATAAGTTTTTGTAAAAAAAAAAATACAAGCTTTTTTGGTGACTAGGTATACTTTTTGTTGACTGTACTTGCATCGTCATCCAATATCATCATCATCACTACATAGTATCAAAAACCATCTATATAATTTGATCGTCTTTGATAGTATAAAACAAAGTCGCTGTCGCTGTCTGTCCGTCCCTATGTGTGCTTACATCTTTAAAACTACGCAACGGATTTTAAAGCGGTTTTTTTTAATAGATAGAGTGATTCAAGAGGAAGGTTTTAGTATATAATTTGTCGAGTTTTTGTATACATTGGCTAAAATATAATTATATTTGTTGGAGGTGTCGGAAAAAATAAGCCGTCTGGGAGTTTTCAACGAAAACGCTGCCTAAACCCTTTGATATATAACAAAATGATGTATGGTGGAATTGTGTATTATATATAGAAAAAGAAACAAAGAAAAGTCTACAGAAAAAGTCCGCGATGACATATGTCTATCTCTTAAGGATAACATACTATATCCATTTTAATGCTTAAAAAAATGGGCAATTATAATGCGGTAATTGGAAAGCTATTTACACAAATACGGTATTAATTCTTGTTACATTATCTATGATAGATCTTACGGGTTGTCTCGTGTACCATGTAATGTGCAAGACTGAATAAAACAAATATGCTTTGTTCCTTACCTGTCTTATGAGCAGATAAAGAAGAATAATATAATTCTTATCATTTAAAATAAGTTAGTGGCTTTAAGCATTTCATGCACATTATTTTACTCTTTTACACCATATAATTTAAATGAATATCTTAGGAGCTATCGTAAATTAAAAAATACGCGCGAGAAAATAAATTCAAGCGGTCTCGCACTAACGCGACACGACGACGACGGGTCTCGCTTGATGCAGCCACCTCCGCCCGCGCTCCACTGCCCGCCTGTTGCCACGCAACAAGTTGATGCAAAAAATGTAGGCATAATATATTATGCTCTTCTACCCGTGCGAAGCCGGGGCGGGTCGCTAGTACTAATGTATACCAAATATCGTGGAAGTGTAAGTAGGTGAAATTCGACTAGGAAGATTCCACTCGGACAAACATTGCAAGTTAAATAAAAGCTTGTAAAATGGGACAACGATCAAGAAATCTGTACCCGGATTGAAACGGAAGATGGAGACAATGGAGAGAGTTTTATGTAGCCGTAAACTTTGTACAAAGCTTAGAGTAAGGATACTCTATTGTTATGTGTGGCCACAGTGCCGGTTTTAGTACTAACAGCGCCCTGGGCGAGATTTCTACGGCGCCCCCTAATTGCAATTCAAACCCATACGAAAAAAGGCGAAGGATAATAATGAAATAACCATTTATGAAAAGAAATAAACATTTATTAAAAAAACTAATAAAATTTTACTTTTCTAGCCTTTTTATCGGCGAACTCTTTTATTAAGTTATCAAAGTCGATGTTTTCAGCTATTTCATTTTCGATCGACAAAGTTGCCAAGTTTGTCAATCTACATTGTGATATCGTCGATCGCAGATAGGTTTTTATTAGCTTAAGCTTAGAAAAACTCCTCTCTCCACTAGCAACCGTTACGGGAATAGTTAATAATATTCGTAATGCTATCCAAACATTTGGATATAGTTCTTTTAAGTTGCGGTCTTTAATAAAATTTAAAACAAAAACAGGAGTAACCACTTTCTGATCAGGCAAAAACGATTTCAGACTTATGAGTTCATCGCACAACATACATCCATCTATATCTGATTTGGAATTTACATTTAATTTCAATTGAAGATCACTACAGAGTTTGATAAGGTCGTGTTTTTCTGGAATCTGTTTTAAATTGTACAAAAAAGACCAAGATTCCGAGTACTCACATAACTGTTCAAATCTTTCGTTGAGTGAAGTTAACGTCGTGTCCAAAAGACAGTTGAAAAATTCAACCTCAAATTTTTTTTCTGGAGAAGTTATAGGCTCATCTTGGGCAATTTCACCAGCTTGGCGCTTAACACGTCGAATTCTTGTTGTCGCTCTAAACACAGGTTCTATTTCTAACTCTTCAGCCAATTCCTTCGCAGTTAGAATGGCGCTTTTAAAGCCTGTATTTCTATATTCTTCCAAGAAATTGCAGCATTTTTTCAGCATGTCTGTGCATTTACCGAGATCCATGTCTGTTGATTGTAGAGATTTACTAACGACATTAATTTGAAAAAGTATGTCATACCAGACAACCAATGAAACTATGAAGCCGAAATCTTTTAGTTGTTCGGCTAGAGTAGTAGCCTCATGAGAGACTTGAACATCAGTTTGCTGAGTTTCGATAGCCAAAGTGATTAAAGCGTCATGGACGGCGCTAATTTGATAACGGACTGCTTTAACACTGCCTATTCTTGCTTCCCAACGCGTGTCACTGAGTTTTTTTATAGTGTACAATCCCAAGTGATCGGTCAGAATTTTCCATCGATGAACAGAAGCTGAAAACAACGTAAACAACCTCTGAAGTACTCCAAACAAAGTGACAGATTTTACAGATGACTTAGCGGCATCGCATAGTACGAGATTGTAGCTATGACAGCCACACGGCACATATACAGCTAAAGGATTTATGTCCAGAATTCTTCTTTGAACTCCAATATTTTTTCCTTTCATGTTTGCTCCGTTGTCATAGCCCTGACCTCTACAATCGTTCAATTCCAGTCCGTATTTATTTAAAATATCAATAATAACTTCAGTCAGCCTTTCACCAGTCGACTCATTAACAGGTATAAATTCTATGAAATGCTCTTTTACTGATATTTTATCGACATCTGATGATAAATCAACAAATCGTATTGTCAGTGAAAGCTGTTCTATATGACTAATGTCCGGAGTACAGTCAGCTATAATAGAATAATATTTCGATTTCTTTGCACGTGATATGATTTCTGACTTCACTTTTTCACCCATCAGCTCTATTAATTCATTTTGAATGTCTTTTCCGCAGTAGTGGTCAGAAACATCACCCTTTACAGCTAAACGCAAGTGCTCCTCCATAACTGGATCAAATTTGGCTAGTAGTTGTACTAAACCCAAGAACTTTCCATTATTTGGCGTATATAGTTTGTCGGAAGTACCTCTAAACGCCATATTGTTTTCAGCTAAATACAGTGTAATATGCATTAATCTAGACAAAATATTATTCCACCTTGTAGTTTCCTTTCTAATCAAATGTTGCTCTTGACAATCTATTGTTTTTCCCGTTTTTAATCTTAGTTCAGCCTCAATCCATGAGAGGTAAAACTTCTTATGAAAAGTGCTACTTTCATGAACTTTTAACATTTCTGATAAGTGTTTCCAGTCGTTATATCCTTCAGATGCTAAATTCGACGTTGAGCTGCTATCAAATAGCCGGCAACAAAAACAGTAAACTCGATTTTTAGAAACTGAGTATATTAACCAACGACGCTGAATTATTTCATTGTTTGCAAGTTTTTTTGTAAAATGAGAATTTGAGAAATGTCGCCCTGTATCATTTTTTGGATAATTATCAATGTGAGTTTGCACTGGGCCATTAGTTATTATATGATCAATAACTTTGCTATTTCGAGTGAGTGGCCAAGTGGCTGGATCCGATATATTTGGAGCAAGAGAACTAATGTCATCTAGAATTTGTATTTGTTGTACATCACCAATAGTGTCATCCTGAGCAGCATCTGTAATTGTAACACAACTTGTCTCCTCACTTCGGGAAACTTCGTCCACAATCTCTTCAACAGCTAACTGATCTGACTTGTCAGACAGAGACTCCACTACCGATGCATTCGCTTGTATTTCAGATGTAGATGCCACATTAAGGTCTTGATTTTTTGTTGTGATATATTTGCCTATATTCATAAACTTTTTTGTTTTTTCAAATTCCTTCTCTTTTTCTGCTTTTCGCTTTCTATATTTTGATCCAGATGGTTTTCTTTTGAAAGGATCAACGTGTTCAGACATTTTGTACTAATCAAATCTGCAACAAATTAAATCTGCGTAAGTCCGATCATTTCTATAAATTAATTAAATATAGCGCTATTGAGGGAGGACGACCAAAAACGCTTTATATTCAGTAGCCTTACCATGAGTTTGTAAAAACGTTCTCTTCTCGCTATCGAAAACTATCGCTTTGTTTGTCCCTGTCATTGTGGTGCACGTGAAAGAGACAAAGCTATAGTTTTCGATAGCGAGAACGTTTTTTCAAACTCATGGTAAGGCCACAGGAAAGCGTTAGCATACACGTGAACTACGATCGAAAAATCTAGGTAAGGTAATATTGTCATGGCAGCGGAATAATTGTGAAATGTTATATTTAAAAGCTTGTGTTACGTGATAGTGCTTAGATTTGTATGAAAAAAATCACGATCATCCACTCGTTCCCGAAAAAATGACTTCTATGTACAGTCAGATGCAAAAGTCGGTGGACACTTTTCACCTTTAACACAAAGGCTTACGAATGAACAGGCTTCATCCACTTTTACACTTGACCGTACCTCCTCGACATTCATTTATTATCTCCGTGTTAAAATTTCATCAACATTATATAGTCAGTTCTAGAGATATTTTATAATATACTAGCTGTTGCCCGCGCAGCTACGCTCGCGTGGTATCCCTATTTAAACCTATAACCCTTTTTTGTCGCATCGCAATCGGTTAAAAAGTAGCCTATAGCAGTCTCATGAGTTCCAACTATACATATGTCAAATTTCATCACAATCGGTTTAGTGGTTTAGGCGTGAAGGGAAGACAAACGAACAAACAAACAAACACACTTTTCCATTTATAATATTAGTATGGATAATTTACTTTAAATAGATTACCCCACTCCAAACATAACAAACAAACAAATGTTACCTCTTTAGTATAATAAGTAAAGATAGTTAAAATAAAATTGTACTTACCTAATTAGTGAAATAATCCGTCATGAAGCAAATACCTACTTAAACACTATTTGAATTTCAACTTTTTGGATAAAACCTATGTCACTCTGTAGTCGGCGACAAAAAGTAAAAAACATGCACTTCGTAACTTAGCGTGGACCGCCTGATTACTGCGTCTGTTTGTTTTAAAATATGTAATTACGATAACTGTTTTTAAGTGCGTGCACCGATTGAATGAATAAGAATGAGCTGTGTTCCGCTCCATCAAAAATAACGTCAACTCTTCTGAACTAAAATGTTAAAAAGAGATAGATAATGTGTTTCTCTGTGGTCGGGGATTCCCAGTTTTAACGGATTGAGCACTGCGTTCCATTCTAGTGTTGCCAACACATCGTTTTTTTTTTTCACTTACAGAGATGGGAATATAAAGGGGCGCCGCTTCACGGCGCCCCTTAAAGTCCGGCGCCCCTGGGCGGTCGCCCAACCGCGCCCTACCCTAACGCCGGTACTGTGTGGCCAGTGGTGTTGTACGGTAGCGAGGCTTGTGGACCCTGAAAGTTGACACCAAGAAGCGTCTCTAAGCTTTTGAGATGTAGTGCCACCATAGAATGCTACACGTATTAGCTGGACACAGAAGGTCTCAAATGAGAAGGTTCTACAGCGCGTCGGGAAGACCCGGGAACAACTGCGAACCATTGAACGCAGAAAGGTACCTACTTTGCTGATATTTTCTTTAACAACTTACTTAGTAGACTTGTCTTAATAAATAGAAAGTGATACACCACTTCTTACGAGGTATGAGGTATGAGATACGCTACTGTCACGGATATCGTTTGGCTTCGACGTTTTGATTTCGAAGAACCCTCTACTACTGTTAACAACTCTTTGTCAGAAAAATATCTGTCATCTATACTTTATGTACCTACCTAACGTCATCCTAACGTATTGGCATACGAATGTCATACTTACATTGATTAAAAATATTTTTCATTTATCAAACTATGAATAATAAAAACATTGATGTTTAAAAACTTGTTTTGAATACTTTATGTAGAATAATGGCTGAAATACTTAAAGAATGGCTTACTGAGAGATTACAACGACCCATAAAATGGGATGCCGATGAATTTGGTGATATGATGAAAAATGGATGCGTGATGTCAGATGTACTGCTCAGTTATAACGTTATAAATGATGAAAAACATTTCCTGATAAGGTCCAGCTTTATGCACGATGATATTATAAACAATTGGAATTACTTGTCGGAATGGTTACGTGAATTAGATATCAACTTATCCGATGCAGATTTAAAATGTATTAGAGAAGGTAGAGGCTCCACGCTGCTTCGACTATTTTACCAGCTCTTCCTTCATCTCGATAAAAGAGATCGTACAAATTTCATAAAACGTGAAAGAAAAATGGTTTCAAACCTCGTGGAGAAAATGGAAAAGAGGTTTCAAGTTGATAAAGTTAAAGAGGAAGAAGTATCTTTCGTTGATGATCTTTCTAAACCTTTGTTGAACGAAAAGCATTATATTGAATGGCAAAGAAAGAAAGCTAAACAAGTGAAAGATACATATGATTACGTAAGACATAAATATAATAAAAGGCTGGCCAAAATTGAAGAATCAAACGTACCAATGCAATTACATGCAGAAAAACCACAAAAAATAACAGGAAAAGAAAGAAAAGAAATGGAAAAATTTGCATTAAAATACCCGTGCAAATTCAAAAATTATACATACAACGATCTACTTAACTTAGAAGAAAAATTTGAGGAACGCAAGAAATCTCTTGTGGACTCTGAATGGGTTAAAAACTACATGGATAACTTGAATGTAAAAATACACAAAAAGTCAGATTCTGATGAATTCCAGAAGCAAATTAGAAATGTGCTAAGTAATTCTTTGTGGGATCTTTCAGTTGCCGAAGAAGAAACTAAACTAGACACTGAACTCGCAAAGAAAGTAATGAAACTTTCACAATTTGAAAAACAAATGTGTACACAAATTATGGAAACAAAACAGCAAGCACGTAATCTGGTACAAAATAGAGTTAAAGCAGAATATGAATTTGCTGAACAAAGAGAACAGCAATTCAATCAATATCTTGATAATGTTAAAGAACAAATACATTTAGAAGTTATGGAAATTGATTTTGAAAAACAACGGCAAAATATGCTTCATAAAAGGCTTTATGCTGAGAAAATGAAGCGAAAAAGACAACATTATTATGAAATATGTTACGAAACAATATTGTCTATTATCGATTATGCAACAAAGTATGCTTATTTTAAGCGTTTGATAGATGATGAAATACCAGATTATTTTATTCATGAGTGGAAATCTCTATATTATAAACAACAACCTATATTTGATATTCTCGATCCAATGGAAGATCTTTTAAAAGAACATGGACTTGAAGAGGAAATAGTACCTGAAGTCGAAGAAATCATAAGAGCTGAACTTGATCGTCAAGAAACACTTAATGATGTTGAATTTAAAGAGTATCACAATTATTTATATCCCTGGTCTTTAGATTTATTAATACCAAATTATGATCATGAGTCAGAAGAGAGAAAATACGAATACTTAGGTACGAGAATATTAGGACATGTAGTGTACACTTTGCTCGAGATTAAGTATCCATATCCACCGCCAAGACCTAGAGCCAACTTACCTGATTTTCCAGCGAAAGCGCTTTTGCGTGGTCTTCCAGATAAATCTATAACTGTAGCTATGCAAACTTTGCTTGAACTACGCAAAATTCATGTTGTCCGACTTGAAACCACCATAAACTTTTGTTTGAGAAGGTTCAAGGCTGAAATGCTAGGATGTACTGATATTGAATTATGCTTCGATAAAATGATAGCTGCGGCACAAGAAGAAAACCAAAGGGAACTTTTAAAATCAATTAAAACTGAAGATGAAATAGCTTATAAAGCAAGTGAAGCAAACATTGCTGCAATGCTGGGCATTACACCACCTAATACAAAGCAAACGCAAACTCCTAAAACTATACCTGAAGAAGATATTAAGTTGTCTCCAGCTGCAGAATTGGGTAGGTATGCATACAATACTCTGAATTTTGGCGATTCTTTGACTGATCATCTAATTGCAGCAATGATAATAGAGTATTTGAAAGATCAATATGATATAAATGGGTTTGTTATAGTAAACTATCCAAATTCGTACCGTGAAGCTCAAATATTAGAAGAAACATTTTCAGGTCGTGCTCCTCCTGATGAAGGTGAATTAGACGACAGAGATGATATTTTCTTAGAAGAGAGTATTATCAAGCACAGAAAGAAAGAGAAAGACGATTATAAACACATAAGGGTCTCCAAGATTGTACATGACCCTCACAAAAAGAGGATTGATACACCTTTTATGAGTTATTTTACCTCTTACATCAAGTTAAAAGAGACTGAAGACATTCTACAAGAATTTATGATATGGGACTTAACAGAAGATAATTCCGAACTTATCGATAGATTTTATGCTGTATTAGGAATAAATTATAGCATGTATTATGAAGTAATGGAAAAAAACTCTCTTGCACATATTTGTAAAACAATTATTGGTGATTATGTTGCTCCAATAAAATCCTGTGAAACATTATTTGGAGAAAATGTTTTAAGTCATTTAGAATTTCCATCTTTCGACGATAAACGAACTAGATCTAAAATTATCAAACCTGAAGTGACAAATGGGAAGTCTAAAGATAAAATAAGGCGTGGATCTAAAGCGAGCAAATCATCACTGACAAATGATATAGAAATCATGAAAGCAGCTAATTCGGATGAAAATGAATTAGGAAATAGTAGTACTACTTTGAAACAAGTAGCTGAAGAAGAAAGTGAAATCCAATCTATTGTAAGTGCGGAAGAAGTAAAAGTGTTGGCAGGAGAGGAAGAATGGGAATATGGGGAAATACCTATTGCGGTTGTAATAGGCGAAGCGTTAGCAACTTGTTGGCAACAAATAGAGAAAACATACATTCGAGATATGCAGCAGCTGTTCTTTGCTAAAAGATTACAAATGAACTGTCTAGTACCATATACCAGATTTTTAAAAGATAAAATGGAGCAAATTATAACATTGCCATCTTCTAAACAAGACTTAGTCCGCCAGTTCCAAAAGGAATACAATGATTTTGAGAATGATTGGCGTGATATTAATTTGACAAAAAATGAATGGCATTGTCGAGTAAAAGAACTACAAAACAGATTGTATCACATTTGTGATGAGAGAAAATTATACGCGGAACTACAAAGACACGGGCTTATATGTGAAAATTGGGCAATGGAAGAGCTCACTACGATGGTGAATACATTTATTTCATGTATGCAGACTGAACTGAATAGGTGAATATGCAATGCAATAGTAATAATAAATATAAATATATTTTATTTTTAATAACTTTACAGACTACAACATTATAATGTTTCTTGAAATTTATCAACATTATATGAAAATCATAACTTCTGTTATTTTATCTCTTTCAGGTCAATTTTAACATTCCAAATACTTCATGATTTTTATTTTGCCATGATAAAGAAAATGCCTCCTAACGATAGACTTTCTTCTAAAGAATTGATAAAGATTTTTAGAGATTCTGATGATGCATCTGTAAGCAAGAAAGGAAGTGAAGATAAAGTTTATAGACAACTGAAAGCTGCCTTTCAAGATCTTCAATTAAAAAACGTAGAGATTGATTATAGTAACAATCCATTCAATTTAATAATTGAAAATAACGTTAAATTAGCTTTGAAAATAATCAAAGATACTAATGATTCTTATCGGTCATTGATTAGTAGAGAATATTCCGAAATAGCAAAGGTAGTCATACCGATTAAACGAAAGGATGACAATATATCAGAAGTGTCGATCAATGTTGAGGAAATATTCAAACAAAACGCTTTGAAGTGTATAGATGAATGGACTATGGGAATCAATGGTGAAATGTTTCGTGTTAGTTTACGTATGCTAGCTCTCCAATACAAATGTTTTCGTGACATGAAACTATTCAACAATCAGGTTTACAAAACCTTTATAGATATACAAAATGATATAAACACTTATTACATGAATGAAATAAAATCGATAGATCGCTTGTGTAAATATCTTCAGATGGCTGTTGAAGGTGGAAAGAAAATTCCCGAAACTCTTATTTTAGAACACGACACTTTTATTATAGATCCCAATTTGTTACAATTCGCTCCACCTGAACCTCATCTTGATACGGGGGAAATATGTGAAATGGCTAATGAAATAGAATTTAAAATTAGCCAGTTAGCTAGATTGAGATCTCAATTTAAGATCGTGGCCCCCACTGGTATTGCCTTACAACAAGCGTTTATTTACCTTCTACAAGATTTCATATTTTTCGGTAGAGATTCTTGTGATGGTTCACTAGTCCCAGAGTCTTGGTATCATGTAGATCCTGAGAAAATTCCAAAATTGGTATTATTGCTGTTCGGTGAAACAGCTTACATTGATTGGAGAGATTTTCTCATTTACTGCCTCAATATTAGATTTCCAACTGTAGAAGAACTCTTAGAACTTCGTAAAAGCTTTCGATGCAACGATCTACAGTCGACTGAGTTAATAAGTAGAGAAGAATTCATTAAAGAAGTTCTTTGGTTCGAACAAGACTTTTATTATGAAGACAGATATGGGCAAATGAGAATGAATTTGATGAAGCATTTTTTGTTTGAACTCTATGAAGTTTCCGAGGACATGATGAATTACTCGGCATTTCTGTTAGCATTTTGCAAAAATGTTGATCCCATTATGGGTTTTGCTACAGCACTATCCATGGCCGTCGGTAAAAAGACTTGTCATACTTTAGAAGATTGTGAAGAAGTGGTTTGTAAAATGATAAAGGATAAACAGTACAAAGATGAGTGTTTGGCATGCGCACATAAATGTACTGAACAGTTCATAGATATGCTTATAAATAATGTTATTAAAACATGTGAAGAAACAACTGTAATTGAATTGGAATACACTGAGCCAATTGGAGAGAAAAAAGGAAAAAAGGGAAAAGCTGCGACCTCAATCAAAGCCAAAAAACTTGAAAGCACTCAAAGTGCTCGATTACCAAAGGCACAAAGAAGCATGAGTAGTCGCAGTAAGATTACACAATCTGCAACAGATGTAAAGACGACCTTTATTTGTCGACCATGTGAGGAGGAAGCCGAAGCCATTGAGGAAAAGCCTGCAGAAAAAGAAGAGGTAGTGGAAGAACCTAAGATTGAACCTGAAGTGGATCCTAATTTAGCATATGCTGTCAGTCAGTCCACTGTTTGGAACGTACTAAGGATTTGTTTGCCCTGGCATTTTCAGTTTCTCCCTGAAGAGAGAGTAACACCGTATGTTGAACAAGTGAAAGAAGTTTTAAAGCGCTTAGAAGTAGATACAGATAACAAAGATATTTACGTATGTAAATTCTTATCCGATCCAAATTTGTGCAAGCTCTTACATAAGGTGAAAAAGTTTACAGCTATGAATTTAGCTGAAGAAATTCGTAAAGTGTTATAATTTTCATAGTGTTACATGAAGAAAATTTTGTTTATTAACTTACATTTAAAATAATTTTTCTTTGATATGTAATAAAAAGAAAGATGTTTATTTCTATGTTATATAATTGAGGGGATTAACATCTGCTAAGATATGGGTAAACAATCTTCTTTTAGTAATTGCAATAAGTCGATATACTATTGAAAGCAGGCCTTCTTGTCTGAAGCGTGTCTTTGCTTTGTTTAAGCATTTGTACCTGAAATTTTAAATTTAATTGAAAAATAACGAAGCAAATCCAATATCGAAAGGGATTCAATCTTTTTTGGACGTGGAAGATACGTAGTGTCGTTTTGTAGGCACTATTATTATTATTGTGATACCCCTGGTGTTGCAAGCGTCAATAGGCTACGGTAACCGCTTACCATCAGGCGGGCCGTACGCTTGTTTGCCACCTTAGTGGTATATATATATATATAATCAGCTACCATATTACTAGTTAGAAAAAGGATGGGAGGGATGAGGAGGATAGATATAGTTGTTTACCGATTAATGCCTATATTGCTGGGTATGTGCGGCATCGCAGCATATTTGGCTATGGATCTATTGTAATGCGTTACTGGAAACCTTCTTGCTTGCAATCTGAAACAATATTATATTAATAAACGGCAACGGGCGTTGCCAACTGAAAATCACCATAGAAATGTATGTGCTAACTGAAAGATTCTAGAACTGAAGTTACAGGAGGAGGAACAGCAAATGAACACCGCTTACAGTAGTACAGATTTAATCAGACTGACCAATACATTCACTGGCTTAAACTACCCTCCCACTATTTACAGAAGTACCCACATAAACATATTATTAATACACTACATTCCTCCACACTTAAATTCTACTTAGGTAACATATGTTACAATGCTATTTATAAACTTTCTTATTTAACCTACATTGCCTAATAACTCGAACTTTGGGTGAAGGCGTAAGCGTTTGTTGAATCTCAGCAGGTTCACGAAGTTCAGGTTGGGACGCGATAGTCTCTGATGGGGTAGTTGGTAAAGCTTGGTCCACTAAGGGTGAATTTTCACTCAGCTCCTGCTCCAACTGGATACCCCTACCCACTTGTTTAGAATCGGCCGAATTCCTATCGCTATGATCTATGTCATCAAATATATGTCGACTTTCTCCATCCCTAGACGAACTGAACTCAGGATTTGGCGTGACTAACGAGGTTCTACTTCTACGTTTCAGCTGGTCGATATGACGATGTACTTGGGCACCTCCCTCACCTATAACTTTATAATTAGACGGGCCTAAACATGTACCTACCGTTCCGGGTAGCCACTTTTCACCCTTAAGGTACTGACGATACCACACATCCTCCCCAGACACCATTTTCCTCTCCGCCCCACCGGCAGCGTTGTCTACCTGACGCTGTTGTATCTGTTTCATACGCGCTTGCCGATCGGGCCTTAAAGCATCCAATCGCGTTCTAAGTTGTCTGCCTAACAGTAACATAGCCGGGCTCTCACCAGTTGAGGTGTGCTCAGTGTTTCTATAGTATAATAAAAATGTGTTAAGCCTTTTCATGACGTTTTGTTTCTCAAAATTAGCCTTTTTGATAACTCTTTTTAAAGTTTTTACCGCGTTTTCAGCAGCGCCATTTGAAGCGGGATGGTACGGTGGAGCAAATATGTGTTCTATTCCATTACTCTTAATGAATGCCTCAAACTCCTGACTGGTAAACGGCGGACCGTTATCCGTCACTATTTGCCTAGGTACGCCCCACCTACTCCATAATTCACCTAACTTATCAATGGTAGTCGTCGCTGCGGTACTAGGCACCGTAAATATTTCCAACCACTTAGACATGGCGTCCACTATTACCAGGTAAGTTTTACCATAAATAGGACCCATGAAATCTAAATGGAGGCGGGTCCAGGGTCGAGAAGGCCATGACCAAGGGCGCGGCGCCTGGCGTGGCGGCGCGTCTGCGTGTACAGCGCACGTCACACACGCGCGGCACACCGCCTCCACCGCCTCGTCAATCCCGGCCCACCATACATAGCTCCGAGCCAGTGCCTTAGACTTTACTATGCCCATATGGGGCTCGTGTATAATTTGCAAAACCTTCTCTCTACACTTTTCAGGTATAATAACCCGATGACCCCACAGTACACAACCTAGCTCTTCGTATAGTTCTAGCTTCCTATTAAAATAAGGCTGCATACCTATAATGTCACATTCCGAAGGCCAACCGTCACGAATAAACATTAACAACCGACTTAAAATGGGGTCCCTCGCGGTATGTTTCTTAATTTCATAATAATCTAATAGCAACGCGTCCTGTGCAAAGTGCAAATGCGTCTGTTCGGGTATCGCTAATGAAACCGGTTTCCTATCTGGCACTGGCAGTCTTGACAATCCGTCCGCACTGTTATTGTTCGTACGCACATATTCTATATCATATGTATATGCTGACAATATGATAGCCCATCGTTGCATACGACTCGCCGTCATGGTAGGAATACCATTATTTGGACCAAAGATAGATACTAGTGGCTTGTGATCCGTTCTGAGAGTAAAACGTCGACCATAAATATATTGGTGAAATTTTTTCATACAATAAATTATCGCTAGGGCCTCCCTATGTATTTGTGAATAATTTTTCTCCGCCGCGGTGAGTGTACGTGAAACGAACGCAATCGGGCGCTCCGCTCCGGCCGCGCCACACGGCTGCGACAGCACTCCCCCTACACCTACCGCGCTCGCGTCACACGTTACTATTAGCGGCCTGTCCGGATCATAGTGTGCTAATACCTCTGAACCTACTAAAGCTCTTTTTATCTCTTCGAATGCGTTCTCACATTCTCGGGTCCAATTCCATCGAACGCTTTTCTTTAGGAGACCGTACAATGGTACTAATTTTTGACTAAACTTACTAACAAATTTAGCAAAGAAATTAACCAATCCTAAAAAAGAACGCAACTCTGGAACGTTTTGTGGCCTCGGTATACCTTTAACCGCCTCAATTTTGGCTGTATCCGCCCTAACTCCTTCTTTAGAAACGATATACCCTAAGTATGAAACTTCTTGTGCTAGAAAAACACATTTAGATTTTTTTAATCTCAATCCCTTATCAATCAATCGTTGAAATACCATTTGCAAAGCTGTGAAATGTTCTAATTTAGTTTTCCCACCGATTATGACGTCATCAATGAAAACTGCCACATTGGGAATACCATGAAGTAAATTTGTCATGATACGCTGGAATATACCCGGACTGGACGCTAACCCAAAAACTAACCTATTGTAACGAAACAAACCTCTATGAGTATTTATAACTGTATATTTCTTCGAGTCATCCAGTTCGATTTGATTATAAGATTGGGATAAATCTATTTTACTGAAATATTGAGCCCCGTTAAGTGCCACAAGTACATCCTCAAACCGAGGTAATGGATAACGATCAACCAGCAAATATGGATTCAATGTTACCTTGTAGTCAACACAAACCCTGAGTGTACCATCAGATTTATTCACGGGGACAAGTGGCGAGGCCCAGTCGGAGCAGTCGACGGGCTCGATAACTCCGGCGCGTAGCATCGTATCCAGTTCGACGTCAATACGCTCACGTAACGCGAATGGCAGCGGTCGCGCACGGTGGAACACCGGTGCCGCCCCCTCCCGTACCCGCAATGTTGCCTTGCCCCCCGTGAACCTCCCAAGTTTGCCATCAAACAAATCCTTATACCTGTCCAACAATTTATTAACATTACAATCTGTAAAGAGTTCACCTGTATTGAGTGAGTTACAGTTGCACATATCTATAGGTATATTTAACTCTGTCAACCATTGTCGACCTAACAATGACGTTGTACCACCCTCTATTACAAATAATTCTAACTGTTTAACTATTCCATTGTATCTAACGGATGGCTTAATATAACCCAATGGTCTGATACTCGAGCCATCATAAAATTTTAATGATAGGTGATACGATTGAATCACCTGATTTTTAAAATACTTATCATATGTAATTTCACTTATACAAGATATAGGCGTACCAGTATCGATTTCCATACTAATAATTTGATTGTCAATTGATATAGGCAAGCTCACCGGTTTATAATCACTTAGACATAACTGATGCAAATCTATGAAGTCCTCCCTCCTCGAGTTCCTCCTGCTCGTTCGCCGTCCCATAGTGGAAGTTGTTGGTACTACTCCGTACCGGTCTAATAGGATCAGCAGACAAACAAACTCGCCGCAAGTGACCAGGACGCTTGCACCGGCTACACACGTAATCGCGAAATCTGCAGCTTCCATACTCATGGTCTGTCGCTCCACATCCCTTGCAATTCCCGAGCTCGGCATGTCGCTCCCGACGTTGCATTACCGCTCCGCGAGAAGCCCCGCCGCCGCCGCGCAGACGGCGCGGGCGCGCGTAAGCCGGTCTCGCTTGTATGACGTGTAGATCTCCAACGCTCCCCGCTGCCTCGGGCACACTCCGTGCCTCCACCGCAGCCGCGTCTCGCTCCGCTGCCTCAAGTGAACTGGCAATCTTCAGCGCTTTTGCAAAATCCAACGTCTCGTCCTCCGCGAACAATCTTTGACGGATGACGTCACCCTTAAGACCGCATACGAATTGATCACGTAAATTCTCACTTAACCCAATATTGAATTTGCAATTCCGCGCCAACTTCTTCAACTCTGCCACGTAATCACTCACACTCTCCTCTGACTTCTGTCTCCGCTGTCGAAAACGATATCTCTCCGCGAGCACGGATGGACTCGGTTGTAAATGCTGACGTAATAGCTCCGCCGCCTCACTGTAACTTAACTCGGATGGTTTTTTCGGACTCGCCAAATTGACAAGCAACTCGTACGCTTCATCTCCCATGACCGAAATCATCGTAGGCAACTTTAATTCTTCTTTGATGCTATTCACCTTGAAATACATTTCAAGGCGATCGGCGTAGGATGACCACACACCTTTTTTTCCATCAAACTCCGAAATTTTGCCTATCGACATCGTTTTAATAATAATTTGCACGTCCAGGTTATAATAATAAAATTCGTCGCCACTGAAAGATTCTAGAACTGAAGTTACAGGAGGAGGAACAGCAAATGAACACCGCTTACAGTAGTACAGATTTAATCAGACTGACCAATACATTCACTGGCTTAAACTACCCTCCCACTATTTACAGAAGTACCCACATAAACATATTATTAATACACTACACTAACGCGATTGTGTCGGCGTTGAAAACTGGTTTTATTTTGGTCACCTCATATGAGAATGGCCTTAGAGTTTCTAATAAGTAGCGTGATGATTTAAATTCTTTGTTAGCAAGATACAAACCTAATAAACATATCATCATCTTCACCTCCCCAATTCCAATAACAATTGGAATAACCATTGACTGCTATGTATTGTTTTGGTGTAAAAACTGTAACCCCTCCGAATAGTTGATCATATTGTAAACTAGAAGCAGAATAAATTAGAAGATACTTTATAATTATCTGCAAGTCATACAAGGCCCCAAAGATTGCCATAAAATGGAAGTAGCCGCATACTGCTTAAAGGTTGATGATTTTTAACCAGCCATAGTTTAAAAATAATTTCGATGTTAGTTGAGTCTGGCTATAAGTGCTGGGCATAAGCATAGTGCGAGGGAAATCAGAGTAAGTTGCTTTACGCCGCGCACTCCTATTCCACATGACACAATTTGATTGGCAATTGAATTTGAGGTAACTTCACGTTTTTTATTGTATGATAGGCTTTAAAAGTCATCGAAAATACTGATCTAATTAACCTTCATACAATACATTGCTCATTACTATTATAAATGTCTTGGTTCTAAATGAAAAAGTCTAATTTGTTTAATATTATTATCGTTTCTTCGAAACTTATAATTTATAGGGTAATTCGACAATCTGAGGTATATTATCCAAGCTAACACCACATCATAAAGATCTTCCTCAATCACATCAATAAAGTCCCTTAGCTATAGATTGTCAGCGACCATTTTGTGTATCTCCCCTGGGCCATTCTACACTGTATAAGACTCTAATCAGATTTTCTAAGAAAACCTCACAAAAATGTTACTAATGGCAGTAGCACGAATTGAATAAGTCTCTGTGAAATATTTAACTTTTATTTTTTTTCTACAATAAGCTTGAGCTTTCGGTGAAGGAAAATATCGTGAGGGAACCATAGCACGGTGGTAGGGTACTTGATAGTACCTGGCTGGTTGGCTATCACCCTAGTTGATAATCTATCGCCAAGCACCTAACGGTGTGTTCCGGCAGCTGCACTTGAGAGCCAGTTCCTGCTAGGTTTAGTGTCCATACAAACTTCGTCCACATCATCACATTACATGGTGAGATTGTGGTCAAACACGTCACATAGGCACCTCGTGCTGTAAATCACCTAAAAAGATATTTACTCGTATCCATGCTTGTTGACAGCAGAGGAAATATGAGTAGGTAGCCGCGGACAGGAATACAGGATCTTCTCATTCATTGGAAGTAAATCCACATCGTGGAAGATCAGACAGTGCCAGGTACCGAATCTCTGGCTTTCCAGGAAACCGATGTTAAAGAGGATTCCTCTGTTGAATTTTTCTGTGCCTGGAAGTAACCGTGCGTATAGTAGGGGTAATTACTAAGCCGGTCAGCTATCTTTGTATTCCAAAGAGGTAGCAGTTCTGGTCAGGTCACGGCAATCGTAAGCATGATGGATAGAGCGGCATTACTATATATATATTACCTAATGATGGGGTGTTAATGGCTAATAGGTAGGTTAAAACACACCTTTAATACATCTTTAATAATAAATAAATATGTGATAGCTTCAAAAATGTTGACACCACATGTTGCAGTTTTAAACCATAGCTATAAAGTAAAGAACTCATTCTTGTTTTACCGCAGATTTTTATGATACTGTAAAACTGTACCATGTGATTGATACCGACACAATCTACAGAGATACAGTAATTGCGCTCTACAAAAATATAAGCTAAGTCTATGGAAGATCAAGGCGGTCGACTCTTCCTTTGAAATAGGAAGATTTTCCACCAGTCTAGGTCACTGTTTCTGAAGACTGCGGTAGAACCTATGGATATGGCAAACACGTATAATTATATTATGGCGAGCACAGAGATGGCGAGTGTTCAGGAAGGAAACTTTGATAGCGCGATGTTAAATCACGTGGCGCCATCTATTCCCGGGTAGTGAAGCTTAATTTATGTGATTGATAGATGTCGCTACAAGTCTGTTTTGAAATACTTACCACATTGTTTTTAGTATAGTTATGTGGCGTAACTAGCGCCACCAACGGCGTTATGTGAACACTACCAGACTTTCTTTCCGTTCATTCGTTGCTCACTCATTCAGTTCACTCGCGACTCATTCATTCGATTTCTTCGTGTCAGTGTGGCCAGAAGGTTACATTTCTTACATTTTTCGTAACTTTTGACCCCCTCGCGTAACATGTAAGTAATTTTTATATTTAAGGCAATTTTTGTAACTTTTGAGAACAACGAAATTTGTAATACTAGATTTTACTGCAATCAGTTTATGAACGCATCCAAAATGAACGCACCTAAACCTGGCGCGTCTAAATTAGTCTAAAAAGTATTTCACTCCATATCACACTCAGAGATGGCTCTGAATGGAACGCGCCATGACAAAATAAAACGTATCCTAGATGGATTTTGCTTGAGCGTACGCGTTTCCTACTTCGCGAACGGAACGAAAATAAAATAAACAATGCTGATTGTGATTTATTTTGTTTCGTTGTGTTATTGTTTATTGACGTACAACTGTAAGAAAAGTGCGTGAGTGAAGTTCCGGTGATTACATTTATTTTTTGGTAAGTAAGTTTAGCGTTAAAGTTTTTCAGATTACAAATTGATAATGATACGATAATATGAGCGAGCTTTTAGGTGTTTGAATAACTTCTCTTTGACCGTTCCGAAATCATTCAGATCCGTAAAAGATTTAGGTTATTATTGTCAAGGGTCGAAGAGCCGTACTATGCTATGTGCTACCTATTTGTCAACTAATTTCCTTTTTCAGAAACCTCGGGCCGATAACTTGCAAACGAAAAAGTGCCAGCCCTGTTGCTGACATCGATTTGCCTCCGACCTCCAACCCCAAAAACACATAAATAAAAAATAAAAAACAATAATGTAACTTTTGCAGCAAAAATGTAACATTTCAGGAAACGAAACGTAACTTACGACTCAAGGGCCCTGGCAACACTGCTTCGTGTTACCATCACTTCCTCTCCGGCCGCGCTCCCGATCGGTCGCGCTCTCATATTCTGCCTGATTATTCTTGTATGTATAATTTTATTATTAATGGTGACACGGTGTGAATGTAATAAACTCAGTAACAACGCATCTGGAGTTTCCTTTACTGCAACCACGCCGTCCCATAGTTTGGTTACCTACTGGTATTCTTTTTACCACTATACATAATAATGTATGTTTTGCTTTTCGTTCGTTTCTATATAAAATAAAATATTAAATTAATTTACCGTATTCTTCTATAACAAAGATTCTATATTCCAACAACTGTTTCTTCAGAAATGGATAAATGTGGTAAAGAAAAAATGCTAGATTGGCCTCTCGATCTCTGAAATAAATACAGTACAATACTCTATTTAATATATTATATATTTTTTTATTTTAAAAACCATAGCATTAATTGGGTACATATAAAAAGAAATGTCCTGACTCACTGACTGATCTACGTTGAATTTTGAAAAAAGGCGGAGTTCTTTAAAATTAAATTTATATAAAGTTATCTCTATGGATAAAATGGAAGAAAGAGTCAAAATTATAGTCCGAATCTGCCAATATGGGTATTGGCAGATTCGGACTATAATTTAACTAATTGAACATAAATAGCAAACAATGTAGTAACCATAAATTATAGAAAGAGTATTAGTCAATTTATTTGTTACCTAGTATTAATTATTTTTTACTTTGACTAATGTTTCATCATACGCTAACAATACCTAAAGGAATTGGCTCTCAAGTGCAGCTACCGAAACATACCGGTAGGTGCTTCACGACAGATTTCAACTTGATGATGGTAGCCCGCCAGGTGGGAACTACCACTGTGCTATGGTTTTTTCACGATGATTTCCTTCACCGAAACCTCAAGCTCTTTGTTGGGTTCGAACCCAAGACCTTTGTACGGCATTCGCCATCACTTCCACTTAGCCATCATCGGCTTGAAGTTTATTCTCGACTTATAAGCACATTAACGGACAGGAAGACACACAAAGAGATGACCCGTGGTATTTTACAATTAACTAAGGAGGATTTATGTGTCGTGAGTTGGTCAAACGAGTCAATTAAGCCATGCCTTGATTCGTCCAGTGGCCCACACGAGGAAATACTCAAACTTAATACTCTTGGTCAACCTCTTGGGTGGACCTTCTCGCGTTAATTCTCGAGCTTGTCTTCATCAGAAATGTGGCTTGCATATGTAATACCTAATATGTATATTACCTGTAAGGAACCAATATGGCTACTCTGTATCGAGAGCGGCAATGCGCGGGCGCATACAATCCTCCTGATCGAACTGCAGGGTACAGCTGTTCTACTTGCTCTAACTTTAATTCTCTGTACTTTACTTCTATTGGCCCTGTGAATGAATATTAACATTAATATAATGATAAGTGGAGCTTATTAGTGTAAAAGAAATTGAATAAAAACATACCTAAAGTAGATAAGTTAAGTTTACATACAGGTGTGCTTTTATAATAAATCGGTGCTTCGTCCAATCCTGAAATCATTACATTCGATTCAATTGAAAGTTATTATTTTTAAACGACTTCAAAAAAGGAGGAGGTTCTATGTTCGGCTGTATATTTTTTTTTTTTGTATGTTCACCGATTTCTCCGCCAACTGTTGACCGATTTCAATATTTTTTCTTCTGTTCGGTAGGGTATACTTCCGATTTGGTCCCATTGTCACCAAGTCAGGATCTGATGATGGGATCCCAGGGAAATCGTGAGCAACCCTCAAATTTTATAGGGACGCATAATGTGTTTTATATATTTTCTAAAACTATTTATGTATTTGCGTCTGGTACTCATCATCTCATGCTGCTGAGCTGTTTGTGTGTTGTGTGCTGTGTTATTTATTGACTTACCAAAATCTTTTATTTTGCCTTTCATGGCCATGAACGATTTGTATGTTGTGCAGTCTTCACACTCTGCAAAGAATTTAGGATGCTTTTTTTTTTTTAACTTTTGTATAGGTTTGACCACAATCTCATTATGGTAAGTAATGATGTGATAAGCACACAGAGCCGAGAAGGAACTGGCTCTCAAGTTCAGCTGCCGGAACACATCGGTAGGTGTTTGGAGGCAGATTTTTAACTTGAGGGCAAGCAGGCGGGTAGGTACTACATAGTACCCTACTACCGTGCTATGGTTTCCTCACGATGCTCTCACACTCATATTAGAAGTCGATCCCACAACCTTCGCCGCGGCTTCCGCATGACTTACTAACAACAATAATTTGATATTTTTAAACTTGTTGTTCCGGTATCACCCGCCTACTAGCTACCGCCAGACTAGCTTTTCCGCGCGGTTTCCGCGTTACCGGGATAAAATATAGCCCATGTTACTCAGGGATAATGTAGCATTCTTCTGGTGAATGAATTTTTTAAGTTCCAGTAGTTTTTGAGTTTATTCGTTACCAACTTTTATAATTTCTTTATAATATTATTATTATAGTATGATTTTCTTTGATAATATTTAATTTATTTTTATTTAACTAAGGCTAAGAGAAAGTTTTATAAAGAGTAAAGTTTTTGTAAATTGGAAAAGTAAAAGCTGTTTGTATTAATGAGTAAGTACCTCCTTCCTTCAACCCTGAAAGTTTAGCAAGCCTTATTTATTCAAACAAACCCTGTAGATTATAAAGACAAAGCCTACACTGAGAATTCAGTAGTAGTTGCTGAAGTAACGATTCTTCCTTACTAATTAGAGTGAATATGCCTGTCTGTCTGTTTGTCTGACTGTTTGTTTCGTTTTCACGTCTAAACTACCGTATTGATTTTAATTACACATAGTAGAGGAATTGATCGAAACCCGGTGAAAGACATAGGATATATCCTGGGAATTCGGGAAAACCCACAGGGTACAGCTAGTCAAAATATTTTAGAAATGATATTTTGTAAGTACTTACGATGCTTTAAAGTTGTATTGATGCTATCTGTCGTGTTGTTGATTATGGTCTTGTTATAGTACAATGATATTTTGTAAGTGAACTGAAGAGCACTGAATATTAGAATAACGATCAGCCAGCGGCATGTCATTACATAGTTCCGATTCAATACATCCATGCTGAACTCACTTTTATAGACTCCGTCCCCAAGACTCAGAATTCTTATTGGTCTTCTTAATTTTTCATGATAATCCGACATCAAGATACATTTTTGGTCATCAAGATACATTAGTACAACTTACAACAGCAAAATATTATTTATATTTTGCTGTTGTATATTGATTCTTTATTACCCGACTACGGCGAAGCCAAAAAAGGTGGTTATTTTTTGTTTGTTTGTGTTGTTCCAAATGTGAATTAGAAATGGTTACATCTGATGATTACAACTGCTTGCTTGAAATTGTTTATGAATAAAAGAAGGATGTTTTTTTCAAAATTGTTGTGTACCATACTGTGTACATTTTGTGTACAAACAATCTACTCAATACTACTAACTATCTATCAAAAACATACTAATAGAATGGATCGTTGCTCCTTGAAAAAAAAATATAGTAATATTATTAGTAAAGACCACCTTTATTGTCAGTGGATTAGTTCTCTCTCTAAAATCCTAAATGATTAATCATAATGGACTTGTTGATAAGTTTCTAGCTTTAAATTTTACCCCTTTAGGGTTTAAATTTCAGAAAATCCTTTCTTAGTAGATGCCCACGTTATTAAAAGAATCTGAGTGTAAAATTTCATGTTTGTAGACCTTGCGGTTTGAACTGTGCGTTATTATGTCAGGTAGTCTGTTAATGAAAGGTAAAACACCTAAAATACAAACAGCTGCACTTGTCCTTGTCGGCTAAATCTAGTTTTAATCGCACTTCGGCTTATGTTATACCTACAGATTTAAGTTTATTCTTGATGTTTATTGTTATTATAATGTTTAGTACTTATATAATATTATCACACCCTAATGACTAAATGGATTTCGATAAAAACTTGCCACATAAATTATGTTTTGGATGAATATATTTTAGAGAATACTTTTCATAATAATATACATTATACAATAGGTACCTACATTATATTCCAGAAAGTGTTATGGGCGCAAACTAAAATAAATTTAAGCTAGTGAGGTTTTGTGGTACACCTGCATGACAGATGCGAAGAGTATATGTACCTATATAGCTAGCAACGCCGTGTTGTCTCACCGTGTTGCTATTTTTTTTTTTCAATTTGGTTCACAGCGGAATAAAACGAATTTAATAGAGATGATAAAGGCTAAAGTCGCGATTTTAAGCGCTGATAGCTAAGCGGTACTGACGTCGAATGTTGTGGGTTTGAATCCTCCAATAAGCTTGAGCTTTCGGTGAAGGAAAACATCGTGAGGAAACTATAGATGGTAACCGCCTGACTAGCAACCACCCGTCAAGTTAAAAATCTGTCACTTAGCATAGTCTACTGATGTGTTCCGGCAGTTGCACTTGAGAGCCATCTGCCTTCTAGGCTTTATAAAGTTACCATCAGATGGACCATCTGACTGTTCGTCAGCGTCTAACATAAAGAAGCCGTATTAACCGCTCATAATTGTAACAAGAATTTTGATAATCAATGATTCTATTCCCAAAATAATTCCCACTAAGTTATTCACCGTTAGGTACGATATTTAATTGCAAATGAGATTTCGCTCGTTTTGTTTTATTAATAATGGCAGTGATTAGCAGATTTCGGGAGCGTCGGAAATTCTAATTGTAATTTTCATTCCAATTTCCATATAATTTCGGGGGAATGATTTTTCATATTAAGTAATTTGTTCAGATGTTGTTAAGGATGCTTAATTCGCTTTGCCATTATTTAAGAATTTCAAAACATTTATGTTGAAGTCCCATCTACTTACTGTATAATTAAATCATTACATCCTATAGGGGACTAAAATTTTATTCAGAGTTTATAAAGTCGCAATTAAAGGCGTCTGGGCTAACAGCCGTGGATGATTAATCCTTACAGAGAACTACTTACAGTTCGATTCCAGAACGCTTGCCGGGAAGCCGGGAATTAATTCTGGGACAAAATTCGACAGGCACAATGGCAGGTCTGTAGGTTGTGATAACTTCCGAAGTTTATAAAGCGTTTGTGCTTTTGCTCTGTGCTATTTGCTGTCTGTGTTATTTTGCTTTATGTTTGCATAGTTTCTTGCAAATTTGTAGGTTACCTATTGAGTTTTTGTAATCTTTCGTGAACAAATTGGATTTATTTTCAGAAACATGTGCCGAATTGATATATTTATTGTAATTCGTCCATTGTCGTATCTTAATTCCTCTTTATCCAATGCTTGTCTGGAAGAGCTCTCGTCTTTGTGATAAAGCCGCCCATTTGGACAGTAAGTAGGTAATTAATATTAAATAGTTTTTGGTGTTAATTAAACATATATATATATATCTATCTTTATGTAATATTTCATTCCACTATATCATAATATCCTTTCACAAATAAAATACCAAACAAATTCTTTGACTCAAGAAAACGTAATGTTAACATTTCACATCAAAACATCCTGTGTTTAATAGTTTTCAGTAATCAACACAACACTCCTTCAAATTAACAGTGTCCATTTTTTTTCGCGAGAATCATGTACCTGTTTGTGCCGTTCAAGAAAATATTTAAAATTGTGTATACGCGTGTTCCTTGTAGTGAGTATTTTTTGTATATTATAATATATTAATATTGACTTAAGACTATACATTTAATTAAAAAAATATCTAAAATGATTGTCGATCGTTAATACAACAATAAAATTAATTCGATTCCAGATCTTAAGTACCTATAAGGTTTAATTAAACTACTACACAATTCTATTTGCTTTCAGGACGTCTAAGCAACTCTGTTTCATTGCATGAAAATTTCGATACAACACCTGTTCGGCGAAATATATGGCGTCGGTATTTTATAATATTCCTATTTGTACCAACATTTTACTTTGTTTATACTGGATCAATATCTGAGATATCCGACACTGCAACTCGAAAGTTTTACCAATTAAAACCATCCAAATATGATGTCAAAGTTAATATTAGTGAGTATTTATCTATCTTAATTTATCTAATCTATCTAATATATAAAATTCTCGTGTCACAGTGTTTGTCTGCAAACTCCTCCGAAACGGCTTGACCGATTCTTATGAAATTTTATATGTATATGTAGGTCTGAGAATAGGTCCTTGGCAATTTGCCCGCTACGCGGGTGAAACCGCGGGGGACAGCTAGTATATAATATATAAAAAACTAAGTAGGCGTAAGGTATATACCTACAGTATAAACTAAAATAAGATACGAGTGGAAAATATCCACTAAATTGTGAACTATGATTTTTCTATGGCCAGATACTTACCTAAGTGGTGTTTGACTGTTTATAAAGTGAAACTTTTTATGGAAAATTTTGTATAGAAGATGTTGGTTCCATGAGTATTCCGCGAGAGGCGCTGTGCAAATTCCTATAGAGAAATGTCGTAAACGTAGCGTGATAATAAGGGTACAGATTTATAACAAAAAATATTTATCTAGACTCACTGAATAACTTACAGTTTAATTAGAATATGTCTTGTATACTAAGGCTACTTAGTTCAAGATCTCATATCAGAGTAATATCTATTCAGTACCTACTTAGATTTAAAATAATATATCTTCTAGTATGGACTATATAATATACATACCTCTGATGGTACAGATTAGCTATATCTACATCATTGATGGTACTTTTAATCACATTTATGAAATGATTCCAGATACAAGTTATAGCAGGAACATTTACTTAGATTATGAACCGACTGACAAGGTGATAAATGGTACTAAAATTAAATCAAGAAAAGATAAACAAAAACCTAGTAACAGTAAGTAAAATAAGCACGATGGTACCTAATATAACCTTACCACCATTTTGTTTTATTTAAAAAATCTTTTTGTTTTTACAGAAACGCAAAAAAAGAGTCGTCCACACTTGCCATCTTGTGAAGCACCTCAATCACGACTAGGTGATCTACAATAATCATTTTAATCAATCTTTGTCACATCAAGATAAAAATGGTCACTAAAGCCCGACCAGAAAAATAAAACACCTCGCCATATTGCGGAATTTCACGAAACTATATGTGTAGTACTGATTTTAATATGAGATGTCAAAATATTTTCAAGTGGCGCCCTTCCGCAGGTTTTTTTTTATTTTTCTGGTCAGTCTCCCACAAGTCGATATTTTTTACAATATAAATGATGATTTAGCTGATGGTGGTAAACACTCGAAGGCTAGAAAGAAACGGCTAGTGCAGACATCGAAACAAACTGGAGCTTAGAGAGATTAACAACTTGAGCTTGAGGTAGCTAGTGTACGAAATACACTGTTGACGAGGATTATGATACCCACATGTTATTGGAAGTTGCAAGACCGTTGGAGAGATGAATGAGGTGTAGGACGTAAATGTTTAGGTTTAGAGGAGGCAGGCCATGGGCGTACAGTGGGGCAGAGTGGGCCACTTGCCCGACCCTGGCCGACTCATTCAGACCTCTTGTAGTCAATACTCGATTAGGTACTTAAACAAAAAAAATACTTTATTGGTACCTATTCTAGATTTTTATTTTTTGCCCCATCTATATCAAAACCTGGATTGAAACCTTAGATAAAAAAAACTCTTTTATTACAAAATATTGTTATTTTAGGCATTACCATTGATGGCGACCCCAATGATAAAAACTCGGCGTCAAACAATTTGTTTGTAAACGTTAAAATGGGTGGATACTTTACACCAAGTTATTGTAAGCCGCGGCACAAAGTTGGCATACTTGTACCTTTCAGGTTGGTATATTAAGAATAATATTTACTTTTAATTTCCTAATATACTGCTGCCAATGCTTAGAATTTAAATGATTTGTAAAATGAAAACATGCTAACGCGATAACTTAAGAAATATCAGTACCAAAAACGAACGAACTAAACATTCAATATTATAACAAAATAGATTTTTTGTTTGTCTGTCTATTTGTTTGTTTGTAACGTACGTGCTCCTATGCCGCTGATCCGATGACGTTGAAATTTTGGTGAGTTGTTGTGAACCAGACCGCGGTTTACTTACAAAAAAAAAGCACAAAGCATTGCACTGGAGATTTGCTTGTAAATAAATATACTTAGATAGATAATTACCTACTGATATATTTCCATATCTAGTAGTTTCCAGAGTACTTCGTTCATTAATAAAACAAATGCCTTTTACTTATTACAGTATAATAAATAAATAAATAAAATAAATAAATTACAGAGACCGAGACAAGAATTTGGGTATATTTCTCTTTAACATACATCCATTTTTGATGAAACAGAGACTGGAATATCGAATTTTTGTCGTCGAACAAGATGGTAAAATATTTAATAAGTTTTATTTACAATAGCACTAAGCAATAGCATATAATAGCTAGACTTTTGGTTACCACAAGCTCAGGAGTAAAAGCCTCCAAAGTAACTGGTTTTTACTGCTGCAGGAACAAATCGTGGTGGTGGCGATCGGTTTTTTTACTTGATACCTAGGAACTTAGTCAGTCGTATACTACAAAGTACCGTACCATCATTCATGCTATGGTCACGTTCACGCTCAGTTTTGGATTCGAGTGCAAGACCTTCGCCACGTTATTACTTTTAAATAAAGTTTATCTGTTTAATCTATGGTTATTTCTGTGATGTTTCAAGTGAATTAACTCTATTGCAAAGTGATATGGCTCATTTTAACATCATTCTTACTACTGACACAATTATCAAGCTATATTTTGTGAAGTTATAGTTTTCGCTCCGCGTTCACGAAGATTATAATGCTTACTCGAGAAAAAATATAGGTACTATGTAGTATTCTACGATACGATCTATTTATGAGCAAATTTCCATCCAAATTCATAAGGCGTGATTGAGTAACAATGTTTCGGATCTATATTGTGTTGGTATACGTAGTACTACTAGGTATTCTGTGGTTTGATAGTGTTCAATGTTTAGTAAAATATTTAATAATAATAGAGGTTATTCCCTACTGGACCATAGTAAAATTGCTCGACCGTGAGAAATTGAACCACAATAGTTTTACATTATTATTTGCATGGTATAGTAAAGGCATTGCAAATTAATTAAAAATAGCGTTAAGAATATTGTACATTCAAAACACGATAAAGGCAAATACTTACCACTGAATCTTAATAAAATGTAGGTAGGAAACCTTTTGTCTGGAAAACTTAAATAATGCAGTTGTCAAAATAGATCTTTAGTAAGTAGGTATTTATCCAAAAATCCTATTAATATTAAATATTATTGTTTCTTTTTTTTTGCTTTGTATAGGATTGTGTTTGACCACAATTTCACTATGGTAATTAATGATGTGGCCGTAGGTGGTAAACACTAGAGCCTAGAAAGAACTGGCTCTCAAATGTTGCTGCCACAGCACACCTGTAGGTGTTTGGCGTCAGAAGGCGGGTACTACAATGTACCTACCATCGTGCTGCTATAGTTTCCTCGCGACGTTTCACAACATCACTGCCACTGAGATATCATCGTCATAAAGTAAAATAAAATAAGTCAGTTTTCGTTTGTCTTGGCAACAAGCCAGGGTGGGGCAAGTGTCACCTTGCCCCACTGTACCCCACTCGTGTAGCTGACCTATTGCTCTACCTGTTTCTTCATACTTCAAGGTGCAGATATTTTCAACAAAGGCCGCTTATTCAACGCTGGTTTCAAGGAGCTAATGAAATTCCACCAATGGCAATGCGTTATTTTCCATGACGTGGACTTGCTACCTTTGAACGACGGAATATTTTACTCCTGTCCATATTTCCCAAGGCATATGTGCGGAACTGTTATCCAGAAGGAGAACACGTAAGTAGTCTATTGTTAATTTTTACATCATTAGATGGGCCAGTTGGAGTGGTGGTAAGGTACCCTATCTGCCATGCCACAGGTTGTGGGTACGATTTCCACCCAGGAACATTAATTGTTTGCATAAACTTGTCTGTTTGTCCTGTGTATATAAGTACCTACCTATATATTTACAAGTAGTATATTTTATGTCGTAGATTGTAGTTATCTGGTTTCCAAAGGCCGAGTAAGTATGAGGAATAATCCAGAATATTTTAATTATTATCTAGCTAGCTGAGTAGCCTATAAGCTCAATAAACGGGGTATCTAACCCAAAAATAATTCTTCAAATCCGACTGGTAATAAGTTGCAACATTCCCCGCCCGAGCACAGCAGGGGACTGATGTGAACTGGGGACCTACAACTACCTATCATTACGATTCAACCTTGCTTCAACTCACGCTTTTTTCGCGCTTTTTCCTCACATCGTGACGAAAACATGATTCAGTTCAGCGTTAGTTAAATCGCAATAAGGGCGTGGTAAGGCAGATGATTAAAGTAATATGAAAACCCACGGGACGGCAACGGGATACTGTTTGTATCTGAAAATTATTTAAGCCAAAATATACTTTAATGCAAGGTGTTCTGCTATTATATTTGATCGTGTAATCACTCAATCTTCCAGACCACACTATCGAGCACTATTTGGCGGTGTAACAGCATTTCCCACGGCACACTTCGAGAAAGTCAACGGCTATTCTAATAACTATTGGGGATGGGGTGGCGAAGACAACGACATGTTTTGGAGGTAACATCTCTTCTGAAACTATTCGGTAACAAAGGATTTTTTATTTATATCATGTAACTAGCTGTTCCCGGAATAAAAAACCGGCCAAGTGCGAGTCGGACTCGCGCACCGAGGGTTCCGTACAAACTTATAGGTAGGTATGTCGGGAATCTTAACGATAAGATATGGATTGAGGGACAAACTTAGCTTTGTCGTTGGAAAACTGTTGTCTTCATACATCGCATAGTGTAACGATTGCTTTAGTATTTACTGTAAAATGTTCTGCGCATACGAGCATAATATTACAATAAATATTTTCTTTCACGCAATAGCACAATTTTATTTATTTATCTTATTTGAGGATATGCCAATTAAGCTAGACCTCTAAATTGTATGAGCGTCCATACAACTCAGGGGACTATATTAATTGGTGTTAACTATGTATGTATGGGGACACCCTTTAATTATCAACTTTTTCTTTTTTTTGGATTTTTTTTTATTTGTGCTGCAAGACCTTGCTTTTAGCCAAATTTCGTGATTCTAGGTCAACCTAGAATTGTCAATTTTGGTTAAAAGCAAAGACTTACAACTACTAAAAGGGAAAATTCCGAAAAATAAAAGTCCGAAATTTTGGTACTTACAAGTTTTCGCGAAAATTTGTCCATATCTGGAACAAACAGACAGACTGAGAGATAGACATTTTTTTTGTTATAGGTATATAGCTTCATATACTTATATACTTTCATATGCATTTTATAAAAAGCTGTTATTTTGACATCACAAACAGACACTTCAATTTTATTTATTAGTAAGTAGGTGTAAATATATCGGATTTATTCGTAAAATAATTAAAATATAAATTTAGTTCGCGTATCTTTAATTAAAAAATTTGTAGTGAGTTTCGTGAGCGTGGACCTCCTTTCCTATGTATAGGAACTATTTATTACTAATCTATGGTATAGGCAATAGTCTCACCATGGTAAGTTTATATGATGTCGAGTCAACGAACGTGGTGAATATACGATGATGTTATTTTCGAAATGTTTGCATTACTTAGTTGGGGTATTATTTCAGGGTGCACGCATCAGGATTGCCTGTAGTGAGGTACAATAAGACGCTGTCTCGATATACCGCCTTGCCTCACGCAATACGAGGTCCAAATCCTCATCGGTAAGTAACTTAAAAAAAAAAACATTTGCCTATCAAAAAAATTTCGAATTCAAATTAAAAAAAATCTGTAAGTAAGTATTGTATAAACTTATTACAAGTATTTTTAACCTATAACATGTCTAAAATTATGCTATCTGGACCAGATTTGACGTCACTTGTTCAGTATTGTATTGGGATTTTTCCCGGATCCTTTTAATGTACATTTGCTAAGGTTTCTTTTGTTATTTGCAAGGCGTGACGTGGAGTGTGGGCAAGCGAAATGCAATGGAATGGTGGAACCGTAGAAACATTTAAATATTTCAAATACCACTAGATCGAGATAGACAAACCTATCCATAGTAAACGAAAAAAGATTGTTCCAATTTGAAAACTAATTGAGGTTTAATTTGGATAGGAAATTAAAGCTATTTTTTTTTCACTTATACGGATTATTGGATAAAAGCAACCATTGAGAGAAAACCGTATGCAAGAGACGTGTAATCCAAAGGAATATTTCGGCATGATGAGCCTGTGCCGTGGACTATCATCAATCCCCCTCGTCGTTGGGGGGCGCTTGCTTAAGCAGCGGGGACTTGAGGGGGATTATGATGATAAGCATAGGCTCCTCGAACTAACAGCTATCTCAAATCAACAGACAATTAATAAATAAATTTAATTGCAACAGACAGCCGGTTGGCGTGGTTGGTAAGATACCCTATTTATCACGCCGCGAGTCGTGGGTTCGATTCCCACTCAGGACAAACATTAGTGTGCATGAACATGTCATACAAGCTCTGCTTAGTTTGGGGTCAGATGGCCGTGTGTGAGGAATAATGACCCAGAATATTTATTTTAATTCTTAAGAGAGATGTTAATTGTATCAGCTGTTTTCCGCGGTTTCGCCCGCGTTCCCTGTATAAAAATTAGCATAATTAGCCTATAAGTCCAATAACCAATAAAAGTAGCCATGTTACTCCTTATAAGTTAATGTTGAACCTACTGTATTTTTTTTACTTATATCTGTAGTAGGTATGTAGTGTGTGATGTTGCGTGTATGTTTATAAAAACTTTTAATACTTTTTCCATAGATTTTGATTTTTTAGGGTTCCGTAGCCAAATGGCAAAAAACGGAACCCTTATAGATTCGTCATGTCTGTCTGTCTGTCTGTTTGTCCGTCCGTATGTCACAGCCACTTTTTCCGAAACTATAAGAACTATACTGTTGAAACTTGGTAAGTAGATGTATTCTGTGAACCGCATTAGGATTTTCACACAAAAATAGAAAAAAACAATAAATTTGGGGGATCCCCATACTCATAACTGAAACTCAAAAATGATATTGATGTTTCTAATATATGTTTTTTCCAAACTGAATAGTTTGCGCGAGAGACACTTGCAAAGTGGTAAAATGTGTGTCCCCCCCCCGTATCTTCTAAAATAAGAGAATGATAAAATTAAAAAATATAGGTATTATGTACATTACCATGCAAACTTCCACCGAAAATTGGTTTGAACCAAGCTCAAATAAGGTAAATAAATACAATTGTGCATTTCCCGTGATGGACGAACGATGGACGAAGTTTATACGGAACCCTCGGTGCGCGAGTCCGACTCGCACTTGGCCGGTTTTTTAAAATAGCTATGTTTATTTTGTTTCAGATATAGACTTTTAGCCACAGCAATGGACAGACGTAAAGTCGACGGTTTATCAAATATAAAGTACAATGTAACTTCCATAAAGTTATATCATCTGTACACACATATTATGATCGATATCAACCCTGATAAAGAAAATATCACCAGTTTCCTTGAGAACCTATAGCCTTAGAGCTATTACGTATACCTAACTTGATTACAATTAGATTGAAACGAATTGCAACAAACAAAGTTACCCTAATCCACGTCATACAGGTCTTCAACTTCTACTAACGCTAGGCATAAAAAAATTGCGATGATAATTCAATAAACATTTATTGCGATTCTCGTGCCCTTTACCTAATTTAAGCAGTAGTCTGCTTCCTTTAAGAGTAAGGCTTGTAAGATCACGAGACTGCACAGATAGGTCTAATACCAATACAAAAGAAGCAACAGCTAGTAGAAACCTAAGTATTTGTCATCGAAATGACTGACCACTGGTTCCAGGTGGCTGTCTAAAGGTGAAAAGTACCTAACCTACTAAAAAAAATTGTCAAATGTTGATTTTTTATAGAGCAATGTGGTAAACTACTCCATTGAAAGGAGAACATCTTCCGCTTGGCTAGGTCATCTTGTCTGGGGATCGCGTTAAGTAGCCGATAGGTGTCGCAACATGTTATTGTATTTGTTAATTTATTCTTAAATCCGTAATAAATTACCACTATTTTAAAGACAATTTCGGTTTCATTCCTGTAGGTAATACCTATCTAAACTACATTTCTCGTTATGAGGCTAACTACCAGATGGTTTACCCTAAATTCCCTTTTTTACCCCAAATTTAGGGTGGCAATATGCGGATAATTTTTTTAAAGCCTAAGCTTATTGTAGTCTAATTTTATTGGCACTAAAATAACAACCTACTACTGATAAACGAGAAAAAAAAGATTAAATGTCCATGACATCATCATGTCTACACACAAACATGTTGTTTGTGTGCTAACCAAGCGATAATATTTGAAACGAAGTATCCAAGCGAATCCGTTCGCTAACTAGCTTTTGTTAGAAATCTGTTGTAGCATCACTAATATATTATATATTATATTTGTTATGTGTGCAGGTATTGAATTTGCTTCATAATACTTCGAATTAACGTTTATTACCTTTAGTAGACTGTAAAAATTGTATGAATGTACGGTCCAATAGGAACAGTGCCTTTTTGTGTTTTTAATTACTGATAGAAAAGATTTAGGGTTATTGATAGATATTTCGTCTTGTTCTAAGGGGTTATTTTGTTGAGGTGCTGGTAACCCTAATTCTCGCTCCGCTTGTCTCTCGATAAAATGCACAGACTTAGTAGAGATGCTACGCATCGAACGCACGCTACGATAAAATGTAATGTCAGTCAGTCAGTGCAGTCAGTCAGTCAGCTCAGCAGTCAGTCAGTTGAATATTGCGGTTTGCGGTAAATGGTGACTTGCCGCTTTGTGTACATATTTTCTTCATTGACAATAATTATTAATTTTCGCATTTTCACCAATATTTCACTATCTGATTGTGTAATCATCTGTGGCTACGTATCGGAACTATTCGTGGTAAAATTGCTGCTGCGCCAAATGAATGTCAAAACTGCATAGTGTTTTTTCTGGACAAACTGGTTTTTTTTGTGATTTAGGGGTTCCCGTTTTTGGCGCAACTTGATCGAAATTTATTAGCGGATGGTTAAAAGGTTAGTGTTATACCTATACCTATTATATCTTCCTTGCTTTATAAGTAAAACGAAAGTGCAATTGATTTTACAAAATATAAACTAAAGTGATCTTCAGAAGTAAATTTATCTACTTATTTTTAATTTCCAATATTGTAATATGTAGCTTATCTTAGGCATTTAAATAAAGTAACTTTCAACCTCAAAAATTCCTTCGTTTTAAACTGAATGTTCTCACATTTAACCCATTATTATCTTTTAAACAGGATTATTATAGATTTCTTTATTGATGCCAGTTAAAATTGTTTATTATTAAAATTATGTATTATATTGCTTTTTGTGTAGCCAGCGGGTTAAAATACAAATATGTTTGTGTGTAAAATTTTATTTAAATCCCAAATTACATATGTACCTGCTATTACAAAGAATATTAGTAAGTAACTTACCTATAGATTATTAGCATAGGCTATGGTCCGAGCATTTCATAAATTTTTATTCACATATTTACCCTTTGATATTGCAGACCATTAAAAGTAATAAAATCAGCATTTTTAACTGATAAAGTTTGTTGATTTTAATATTTATCAATTTTATGTCAATATTTATAATTCATTTTATCAAAACAAATACTTACTTAATTTACATTAATCTATATGACTCCATTGCATAACTTAATAATTCTATAAAAAGATTGAACATAATATGTTATTCAAACTGGCCTTATCACAGTTGAAAATATAAACATTAAGATATAATGAATCAATGTTTGTGTTGAATTTAAAAAGCAAACAAAATGATAAGTTAAATTGCAGCGCCTAGTGATAAAAAGTTAAGAAAACATGCACTTTATTATCAAACATACGTTAACATTAAATTGATGTGACCTTCATAACGCTCAGATCGAGCATGAAGGATGTAGCGTTTAAGATAATGGAACATAGTCAGATTTTGCATGTCACCTATGTACTGGGAATAAGGAGTTGTTAACAAAATTGGATAACAACTCCAGAAATTAAGTAGGTACATACCTACTAGAATATCAAAGTATAAATGAGTTTATGTGTTACCTCTTGACGCCTCAAGGGCAAAACCAAATATAATGAAATTTGGCACACAGATAAATTGTATCCTGGAATAAAACATAATATACTTTTTATTTAAAAAAAACATGATGTCCCATGAGAATATGGGTGAAACCGCTGGGAGGAAACTAGTATGTTATGAATGATAAGCTAGCCAATGAAGGGAGATAAGAAATAATATGTAGTTCTAGTGGCCAATGTCTGAAAATGTTGCAATATAAATATCATTAAACATATTATATATTATACATTATACTCATATGACATATTACATATGTCTATCAAGATATGGAAATATGATTTGCATTGCTTATTATTATGTAGGTATATCAAGTGAACATGTTTCAACTGTAATAAAAAATGTAATTAAATCGTCCTAGCTATAAGATATTACAAATACATTTACTTATACATAATACTTAGTACATATGCAATATTTAATATCTCCATTCCACTGGGTGTATTGTATGTATGCCAATAATGAAACAATATCTAAAAATAGTTGTCTGTTATCAATTATTCCAGTTAATAAACATAGTTTTTGAGTTAAATATCCTCAGTTGTCATATTATTTTGCATTTTGCTGTTATGCTTTCCAATTTAACCCCAATTTAGGATTTAAAACAGTATCATTTCTGACTGAGTGCATTGTAAAGCCTAAACTAGTATGTAATGAAATTCGGATATATTCCTTTTGTTAAGTAAGGGGTGTGTACTCTGAAAAAAAAATACGAAATACCTACCACTCCTAAGGGGGTAAAATAGATGATGTAATATGCAAATGTGTATATTCTTTTATAATAAATGCATGAAAATTAAGTGTCGATTTTCAGTTTTTAGAAAATCACCCCTAAGGCATCCGTGCCTAAGGCCTGATTTTTCTATGGCCAGATAAACGGTATCTGGCTATTAATTTGAAGTTAGAACAGTTTTTGTATGGACTTATCGGAGGAATAGAGTATTCGAAGTTTATCTAGCAATTGAAAAATCGGCCCTAAAAGGGGTAAGTAGATATGTAAAAATATTGTATCAGAAATAATATTTTTATGGTCTTTACTTGAGAATTGGCAATGATGCTCTTAATTACATTAAATTAAACTTACTTAATTAAATTAAAATTATTTCGAAAAAATTCAACCTCTAAGCGGAGATAGGTGGTGGTTTACGGCATTTATATTATATTCTGGTCAGTTTGATTTGAAACTTGGTTTTACAATAGACGAAACAAGTAGGTATTTTGACTTTTTCAAAATTCAACATCTAAGGTGATGAAAAGGGGTGCAAATATTTGTATGAAAACATATTATTTTAACGATAAACAAAAATATTTGTACATTTTGATAGATGGTTTCAGAAAAAAAAAAATATAGCCGGCGCGTAGATCTAAAATAAGAGACCGCGAGTGAAACCGCGATTCGAAAAGCTAGCCTATTATGTGCTAATACAAAACTTATAATAGAATAGAATAGAATGTATGAATAATGAATATTAACTGTAAAATCTTCAATCTTAACCAAGAAATATATTATTTGATCCATGTAATTATTATTTACTTTTAGCTTGCTATTGATAAATTGCCTAAGATAGGGTTATGATCACTATTGGCATGTTATGTTAGGACATAAATCTTTGGTGAAATGTGGGTATACTGTAAAAGGACTCCATACTAACAATATTTTGCTTCATTAATGCTTTATTTTTTCCAGCTCTCCCACTCCCATCCTTTCTCAAGAAAGAAGTTATCAACCTTGTTGGAAACAGTTCAAAGCTTGATTTGCTTTAGCATGGCTTTGTTTAGATATAAATCGCTAATAATAATAATGATGTTCTTCATTGCATGTTTCATTACTTATAGCATGTATTTGTATGTGTTTGAAACATTTAGAAACAAAAAATACAAATTATACTCTATTGGAAATATATTTACGTATTGATATTAAGGCTATTATGTCATATTTTTGGCTTCCTAGTATGAAATAATATAGCTATTTATTTGGCTTACAAAACTGCGACATGCAATAGTCAATTGTCAATTTGTCTTATTATTTTTAATAAAATAATTTCATCAATTAGGCATTGGAAAAAATGATGTTATGGGTCAATTCACATTAGCGACGGCGAGCAATGCAACTACAGATTTAGTAAAAAGAAATAGGCCGCGCCACTAATGTAATTTGACCCTAACAGTTTAATTAAATGCATGAATACAATGTTTGTTTAGATGTTATGTATTAACTTATGTATCTACTTGGTAATATTAAAATAAAATACGTCGATGGTATTATGAAATATTTAATATGACGAACATACGAAATAGCCTCGTCGTCTTTGATTTATTTACTCATACATAGGAGATTCAACTGTAATCAGTCAAGCTGAAAATTAACAAGCCTAGTAAATTGAGTTTTTTGAGTTCCATTAAAGAAAAGTTATTCCATGTTACATCAGCAAGTTAATGACAACCGTCAGATAAATTGATGTCACGTCATTTTGAGTTTATGAACATTTTTGTTCCGCTGTCCAGGCGGTCCACGGAATCTTTTTATTTATAATCGCACAGCGTAATAAATAGTCGCTATTTCTACTATACAGGTTGATTTTTTAGTCACTGACGATACTTGTAGGGGTTGAATTGAAGTACTCATCAATATGACAACTTTTACTATGGGACCAATTCTGATTAAGCATAAAATAAAATGTTTGCTTCATACATTTTGGTCGAGTAGGTATTGAACTTTTGTATGGAACAGCTGATATTTTTTTTGTGATCTTAGAGTTAGTACCAATGTAAAAGTTGTTCATTTTGTTGAGTACTTCCACCCCTGTAAGTATTGACAAAATAACACCTTTACCATTAGGTACCTTATTGTTTATTCACAAATACAATAGGTCTATAATCTTTAGTTTCATTTAAGTACCATAAGTTAAATAAATAACTTAATATTGTTAATTTATTGATCTACTTTTTATATCAAAATATCACGATAAACCCCTAATACTATTTAGAATTGTATGCTACATTCGCGTAAACATTCGAAAATGCTAATTGAAATTTAAATAAATTTTGTTTGTTACGTGTTACGACTTATACTGATTTTTTACAAATAATAAAACAATTAAGTAAAATACTTATTGTTTTCAACAAACTCATAAAAAAAAAATGTAATTGATTGAATAGCATACATTAATGATGGAGTATTATCGTAGGTCAGAAGTCGCAAGATAAGTGATAAGTGGCCTGAGAACACTTAATTAGCAATATCGACATAGTACGTCCCACCGACTTGTTTGTGCAGTCGACGGGTGCCACCATTGAAAAAAATGCCTCCATTTTACGTAATTAGGTGACGTTTTCAAATGAGCGATATCAATTCTTCCTTTTCTCTACTGCATTAATAAGTTGGTGGCTTATCATCTTGATTTAATTGTAAAAAAATCCGTTACTTAGGTACCCGTATCTCGTGATATTGATTGTACGCTTCAGCGTCGACAGAGCAATTTAAAAAACGCCGCATAAAGCTTTTTATGCTGCCTGCAGTAGATGAAGGACAAATACTTTGGTTTTCTATGTTGGATGTTTCGCGCTGTTTATCTTTTATCTAATTTTACCAAAATAATATCACAGAAATTCGAGGACATGTCAGGAAGACCATTGTCCGTGTGAGACATAATTGGTCACAGAGTGTAGCGAGACACTTCTATTAGTATTTACAAAAAAACTGTGGCGTTTTTAGTACAAAGTAAATATATAAGAGCAACCTTGCTGTTAGTAAATATGTTAATTAATGTAACGCTCGTGACACGATTCATTGTATCGTCTCTAACAAATAAAATATATTCTTGAAACATCATCTGTTTACTATTCACGTGAGTCTGTGGTCTTCACAGTCTATGTTTTCAGCCATATTTATGCATTTAAAATAAATATTGTATGAGCCTCATCTCATCATTTTTTATGTCAGAAGGCTGACAAGCAGGTGGGCAGTCCACCTGATGGTAAGTGGCTACCGTCGCCCGTGGACATTAGCAATACCAGGGGGATGTGTTGCCGACTTTCATAAACAACTGGCAACTGGCTCTCACTTAACTGCAACTACCGGAACACACCAGTAGGTGCTTAATGATAGATTTTGTACTTGTGCCAACCAGGCAGGTACCTACTTCTAAGTGTATGGTACTGGTACCGAAAGAGAATTAATCCTAACTATAATATTATAAATGCGAATATGAGTTCGTTTGTTTGTTACCTTTTCACCCCTAAACCGCTGAACCGATCGCGATGAAATTTGGTACGCAGATAGCCTATGGTATGGAGATGGACATGGGCTACTTTTTTCTCGAGATCGCTAGTTATTTACGGGGGACAACTAGTTATTTATAGAAACTACTAGTTACATATAGAACTTTCCTTCCTATTGATTGGGTCAAATTTAAAACCATGTGAAATGCTCTGATCCGAATAGAGCCCGCGTGGACTTAGTCTTTAATTTAAGGGCCTTATTGGCAGGTAACGTGTAGTGGGAATAGTTGATGAAATACCCAACGTACAGATATGTTTCCTCGTGATAAAACTAAATACCTAGTACAATTTTTGAGGTCGATAGTCAACGCTGTTTAGATATTAATTATTTTCATATTCCTATTATGTAATTGTATTGAACTGTTGATTTTTTGATATAATTAGTAATTAATATAGGTAGGTACATCATATTTACATTAATTTCAGAATATAACAGAACAACGAATTTAGTTATTATCGCTTTGTAGGTATCAAGATTGTATTTATTTCTGATTGGTCGGTTGTTCAACGAATGATATTAAACTGACACTTGATAACGCCGATTAGTAAAATAAACTTGTTGAATAGATACGATAGGTAAATGGAATTATCTATAACATTGATAATATGATAAGTGGTTATTATCCTAGGAAGTAGTATCGGGTCGATACGTGATCAAAATTACAATCATTTAACGAAACAAAATAATATTCGCCACGAAATTTCTCAGAATAGCGGCATGTGTATTAATTAAATAGTTCGTAATACTTAGTAATATAGAATTTAGTATGCAGGGGGTTTTGGGGGCGATAAATCGATTTAGCTAGGATTCATTTTTAGAAAACGTCGTTTTATCCGTATTTCCAGGCAATGAAAAACTGCTACATCATTAGAATACGAAAGTAAATTTCGCCACCATCTTCAAGGTAATAATAGCTCAGGTGGGAATCGGGCAGTCCCGAAATCAGAAAACCCCGGTTCGAGTCCAGATGTCTCCAGTCCGATTATTTTTTTCCCAGGTACTAATTATTATTTGCCTAAAGATACCATTTCTTGAAACTAACTAGATTGATTGTTTCATTGAACTGTAAAACAATTGGGGTTTTTTTTGCTTGTGACCTACGAATAAATAAGAAGTCTTCGTAGCTTGTGGCTGATAATTTCAATACAGTTTATATATTCTTGGAAACAGACGTGTTCCGTAAGTGCTATAGCAGTTTACGAGACGCACAACCCGCCTTGTACGACACCTAGTGGAACACCTCCCATTCCACAGTGGTTCAGCTAAATCGAAGTTTTGTAAACGATTTTCGATTTTGGTTTCAAGTTAACTTCGTATCTACTTATTGAGCATAGAGCCTTAACGGATGGACTTAAGTTAAAATTCAACACCCGTACAGTTCCACATCTACATACTATTGTTTAATTGTAATGAGAAATGTCTCATTGAGCTCTATTTCCGTTGGATGAGGTCACACGTGTTCTTTCAAACTATTGATATGCGGGACAACGATACCTGTATCGCTTGATGCCTCTGATTCATATTGATTGTCAGGTACATCAATTGGTACCAAAATAACTAACTACTCCGCTAGTTTTTCGCTGCTATCATAGACCACGACTTTTCATAAAATTTCCAAGTCCCAAAAATATAACCCAGCACAAAATAAGTACTTGTAGTTGTTCATCAGTTTTCTCGATGCTTTAAAATAAATAAAAATAATATTTCAAAGTCAGAGTCAAAGCCATCAGTTGTTTATTAGAATGAAAACTTAAAATGAAAAGTAGATTGTCCCGAAAATGGATAAATGAATAAAGTTTGCAACACAACGTAAGTATGTGTTTTGTGTTCGCAATTTAAACCACAATCTCCACGAAATTGGATAAACATATCCATTGAGACTCGCCCTTTAATTATTTTATCATCCCTTCTCCCGGAAGTTTGTTGTTATTGTTCAAATACCTACTATTGATATCGCGTTATGTATGATACACTGACTGTTGCGTTAAAGTTTTGCTTGTTCTGCAACTTTTATTTCATGTCATCCCTTATATAATATAACACAGCGTCTATCTGTTTGTCTGTAGTGCTTATAAATACCATGTACCACTCATGAGTACGCAACAAATTTTGATGCAGTTTTCACAGCTTTTAGCGTGGTTGGATGCAGGAACTATTTTGACGTTGTAACATTGCGATGCGGCTTAAAACAGCTGTGAAGCAAGTCAAAAACACTTCCATGCGTGGGAAGCCGCGGGCAACGCATTAGCTTTATAAGACTTTATTTTAGTAGCAGCATCATTAAAGATATTTGTTATTCAACTTGGGTATGAGAGAAGGGTTTGGGATTTCAGAACTTGCAGATTGTACGATTACGTAGCTTCGGAGAGTAATAATTTATTTGTCGCGGGATTCGCACGCTTATAAATCTGTGTGAAAGAGTAATGAACGAACACTTACCGAGGTTGTCCAATGTTCAAAGTTTAAGGCGAAAGATAATACTAGCAATTAAAAAGTTTTTGAACAACATTTTCGTCGATATTCCCAGCAAAAGAACCTGTTGCTTGAAGAAGGGCATGCTAGTTTTGTACGTGATGCGAATATAATAACCGTAGGTACCTATACCTACCTTTAGAAGTATGGGTATGCTATTTTGTCGACACGCTACACTGAAACTGATAAGTGTTAACTAAAACTTAAAATACTTGGATCATGTCATGACATTTTGGAAAGATTTTTGTAATAGATAGATACGTATTGTTAAGGTAAAAAAATCAGCTAACTTTCACAAATTGTATGAATTCATTGTTATTACATATTTCATCGTCAAACTTTCAAGCAACTAAAACAAACTATGTAAATAAGTAATCCATAGGAAGTAGTAAGTTAAAAGACGGTTAATTTTGGGAGCACTTCGTTATCATTTTATAAACTGCAATTTGGTTCGTTAGAACTATGTTTGAATTAAAATGAATTTAATACGAAAATACTCGTCGATGATAAAGTTGCATGCCTTAAGATTGACGTTATTGCCATATCAGCATTCTGCCCATTGCAATTCCAATGGGTCACGCGACGCTTCTCAGTTTCTGAGTAAGCACATTGCTATCGCATCCGGAGCGAGAGACTTGTGTGGGATGGTCCTGCCATCACATCAAAATTGAGGACGTTATCAATGACATCATAACTAAATATTTGTATGTGTCATCCCTAGCCAATCAAATAAGCAGCACATAATGAATCTTGTTATCAACGCATTGTCAACAAATCCGGGGCCTATGTCAATATTTTTCAACCAAATAGATAAGCTTCTCGTTTTCGAAAGGCACTCGACAATCGCTATCGCGTTATAAGAAGTTTTTATAAATTGTTTCGTTATCTTGTATGTAAATATTGGTTTTAACTACCTACCACTTGACATTTTTAGCCACAAATGTGAGGGTATGTAAATAGTTATTATCAGTAAAGATTTCAATTGGTTTTAAATAACGTATAGGTATATTGGTCGGTAGATATTAGCTAATATAATTATCAGGTTGTAGGTATATTTATAGTTGACGTCAGTGACGTACTAGCTAGCCTTCATAAGACAAATTAACCATCATCATATAAAAGCAAAGATAATGTATCAACTCACTAACGCAATAAGTAGGTACGATTAACGTGTTGCCATATAGGAAAATGAAGCCTTTTATTATTTCGTCGAGATTGTGTCCACCTCAGAATAATTACTAAAGCAGTGTCCACTATATTTTCGAGCTAAAAGTCACATAATTTACAGGCCATGATTTATTAAGAAACTAGATTCCGCCCCGCGGTTTCACCCGCGTTTCCCAGGGACCTTATGTTTTCCCGGGATAAAAAGTAGCCTATGTTCTTTTCCGTACCATAGGCTATCTGCATACCAAATTTAATCGCGATCGGTTCAGTGGTTTAAGCGTGAAAAGGTAACAAACAAACAAACAAACTCACTTTCGCATTTTAATAGTTAGGATTAGGATAGTTATTTGTGCAACAAAAGAGCAAAGTCGTTTTTTGCTGCGAGTGCTGATTTTGAATCCTGAGTGTGGCGAGGGATTCAAAGGCATGAGATGCAAAAAACTTTGCTCTCGTGTAACACACATACATACTCAGATGAATCAGATTACATTAATTTCAAAATCGCACATCAGCACATTTAATTAATTTAAAAGTTTATTGTCATTTGGATGATTGGCTAATCATTGAGAGGCCGATCATAAAGAGGTTTAGAAAATATATTTTCCCATCAAGGCTGCTGCATTTATAGATCCAATTTCTTTTGCATAGGCAAACTTTTTCTATATAATTTGTGTGAATATCTATACTTTAATACTTTGATTTAATAATTAATAATAATAATATTATAAATAGGAAAGATTTGTATGTAAGTAAGTATGTTTGTAACGAATTGGCTCAAAAAGTACTGGACCGATTTTAAAAATTCTTTCACCGTTAGAAAGCTACATCTTCACCGAGTAACATAGGCTATATTTTATCCCGGGAACGCGGGTGAAACCGCGCAGAAAAGCTAGTCAACAATATAAGTGTTTAGAGTCATCGTGATAACATTTCCTTATGTAATTTGTAAACTTGTTATTTACAGATTCTCTAGTGAATTTAACATTTAAGAGTATAAATTAGTATAATCACTAGGTACACAATAAATAAATATTTATTTCTTTAAAAAAAAAAATGATCATAAAAGACAGGGACATGAAATGCGGTAAATGGAATCATGAATAAATAATACGTAGAGAAGTGGTCCCTGGGGAACACCGGATGTAATAGTAATAGGTAAGACATGTGCCCCTTCAAAGCTATAAGCTGATTTCTCAGACATAATGTAGATACGATTCCACTCATTTAAGATCACCGTGTATGCCAAAAGATTCTAGCTTACGGTATAGAATATGATGATTTACTCTATCAAATGCCTATATTGTCACAACATCAATATCCCACGCAGATTCTCAGATTTTACCCGAATGACGGCAGCCAAGTTCTGACTAAGAGGGTTTGACCTTGAACGAAAAATCATTCTACATTTATAGGATTGACACTACAAATAAAAAAAAAATGGGTTGCCATATCTTAAAAATAAGCAGTCTTTAAAATCTCGCTATAAAATAGTATCTAGGTAGAGTGTATTATCACGTAATAGTTACGTGTATTCTTGTACGTGTTATGTATGATTGTCAGGTAACGTGTCAGTGAACTGTCACCTAGTTTTGTTCAATTTCGTGCATGATGCGGAATAAAACATTGATGCTTACTTTAAAGTGCGTGGTTTCGCACTTCGCCTATTTCACAAGTGAATTTATACTGAAGAGAAGCCATTATAAAATCACTTAGGGCCGGTTTCTTCAAACTTCATTTCCATTTACTTTATACTTCATTTCAAGAATTAGTATATAGTAAATGTATGCAGTAAAAGTAGACATCAAACTGTATTTTTTTTATTTTCTCAAGTAAGTAATTTTGTTTATTACTTGGGAAAGTAAAATATTATTGAAAACAACCGAAAATTTACTGTTTTACGTTTACTTTTACTGCATAGATACTTAGTTACTTTATACGATATAGGTACTTTTGGTTTAAAAAAAAACAGCTGTTAAGTCTGGGAATACACGTCAGATTTTTTCATCCGATAGTCTGATCAGACTATCGGAAGGCGTTAGAGCCATTACTTTGTTTGAACTGGTTTGAACATACAATACACGTCCGATTCAATAGTCGGATGGAATTGTATTGAATGTTCGCCGGCTTCCGATAGTCGGATCCGACTATCGGATGAAAAAATCTGACGTGTATTCCCAGACTTAACAGCTGTTTTTTTAAAAACCAAACCGAGTGCAGTAAGCTAAACGTCATAAACAGGGTTCGCTATTAAAGATCCATGAATGAAAACACGAAACTTAAAATAAAAATGCTTTAATATATAAATTTATCAAAAACATTACCATTTGTTTTATTGCTTCATTAATTACGAATTTACGAAATTTATTACTTACTAGCTTTTCCGCGCAGTTTCACCCGCGATCCCGGGATAAAATATAGCCCATGTTACTCAGGGATAATGTAGCATTATAATGATGAAAGATTTTGAGTTTTTGAGTTTATTCGTTACAAACATACAAAAATACAAATCTTTCCTCCTTATAATAAGTATGATTAAGTAGGACTTGTGATGTTAACAGAAATTTAAATTTAATAAAAAAAAAAGAAAGAATTCGGATTGAAATTCGATTGGAACCCATCCGAATGGTATGCGCTGATTGGCAGTTTCCAATTTCAAGATTCTTACTGTAGGAAAGTAAAATGTGAAAATGATACCACGTGTAGGTACCTATACTTATTAAACTCTGAATTGATTTAGTTTGAATTTGAATTTTTCATCGCCAAATAACTACGCTGGAACAATGATGTATCGTTATAGTAAGATCCATCCCTAACTTCATCGTCAGTAGAAGCACGTATTTATAGCTATTTACATTAAGGCTCCAGTCTCCCTAAAATCAGTGTTGTTGCGGAATTTATCAGAAAAGAAACATTTTTTTTGTCATCAGAAAAGCAATAAATGAAATATATTTTACGTTATTTTAAAGTGTGTGATTTGAAGTTTCCAATACATATTTTATTTTTTAATTTGACGCCACTTTTATTAGCTTTGTGAGGCTTTAATTAAATATACCTCTATTTACGTTCCACGCGTAGAGGGTCTCATTCATGCACACGCCACGAAAAAAATATAACAAAAACAAGAAATGTATTCAGATTACATTTGTCGGCAAATCCTCTACAATAATCTTATCTTGTTACTTTTTTTCAAAATCGTCTCAATTTCTTATTTAAACAGCTTTAAAAAGTTATAAATTTCTGAATTTGACCCTTGCAGCATATATTTTTTTCTATTACAAAGTAATGGTTTAGAGAAATCACACTTTAACCACTTCGAAAGCAACTACTTATCTGTCGAATAAAAAATATATGCATTCAAAAAATCATTTGAAGTAAATTTACCGAAACTAAACATGACGAGACTGGAGCCTTAAGTAAAAAGAATATTTCCACACAATCGTTGTTCATTACACTTTTGTTATTCAAATTTAGTAAATTTGCAATCACAAAACGGCAATTAGAAGGCTTAAGAATACTTGAAAATGTTTTCCTTTGCCGTTCACTTATTATTCATGAAGATATCTCGTTTCGCTGTGCCAATTTGTGATTTTCTACGAATGATACCGTTTCAAAGTCATATTTATGAACTTTGATGATTCTGATGTTGCTTAGCCTTATTGCTTGTTAGAGTTATTGTTAAATACCATAGTTATTATCCTACAAAAAATGCGAAAGTTAGTGTGCATGTTCGTGTTGTGTGTATATTTGTTATCTCAATCGCGCCTCAATGATTAAATGGATTTGTCTGAGATTTAGCACGTAGATTCCGGATTAATCATGCCATGGAATTATAGTTTTTATCCTGAAAACAACGCAACCGTGAACTAACTCGTGGGCTAACTCCTGAAATATTATGGTTAGTATGTAACCATGTAACTATTCTAGGATCTTGATTGCCTGGTTTTGGTAATAATCTCAGTATGTACTTTTAAAACCTTGTCACGATTGCATGTATGCCGTACCACATGCTTAACCTCAAAACTTGTAATGGCAATGATAGGTCAGTAGTAGTGAAGTCGTGGACTCATTCAATAAGCTCGAGCTTTCGGTGAAGGAAAACATTCTGAGAAAACTATAGCTCGGTTGCTGTAATCTATGGCCAAGCACTTAACGGTGTGTTCTGGCACTACAGTCGAGACTAGGTTTTGTGTGCTTAACACCTTTGGCCACATTATCACTTAACATAGTCAAACTCGAGCCTATCCAAAATAAAAATAATAGACTAATTTTGTGGGGCTTTTCTACACCAACATATAACACAGTATATTTGAATTAGCAGTGGATTACATGCCTTAGATAAAAAATTAAGCTATTCAATTTCGTTTCACGGTCCGTGACGTCGGTAATGTCATTTGATCACAGTGTGAACCATAGACAAAGTGGTATTGTTGACATAAGGCATAGAATCCACAGTTCAATCATATGATCTTGATAGGTGTTGGAGTTAGACGATAAGGAGACTGATTTATAGCAAATATGGGTCTAACAAAATACTAAATTCCTAAAAATATATTTAACCTCAAATAATGTCACATCTGTAATATAGGTAGTAGGTATTTAACGAATACTTTCCTATGTTTGAAACGAAAGTAAAGTTTTGATGAGATAAGTGCAGTTAATTATGTTACACCAAGGTGCATAATACTCACACAACACCGTTTTTGTTAAAGCATCTTTATGTTATTAATCGTTGAAATTGCTTCAATAACACTTGGTCGTGAGTTCGATTCCCACTCAGGATAAACATTTGTGTGTTTGTCCTGAGTCTGGGTGTAATTATCTATATACTTACGTATGTATTTACAAAAGAAAAGTAGTATAATATGTTACTACATATATATCAGTATATCAGTTATCTGGCTTCCATAGTACAAACGCCAAACACCTATTGGTGTGTTCCGGCAGCTGCACTTGAGAGCCAGTTCCTTCTAGGCTTTGTGTGCTTACCACCTTCGACCATATCATCACTTACCATAGTGAGATTGTGGTGTTAGTGCCTTTATGTCAATTTAATAAATGTAATATTTTTTCTCACCTTAAGTTATGACATGGTCGATGATACTATGAAGAAACTGGCTCTCATGTAAAGCTGCCGGAACACCGATGCTTGCTGATAGATTTTTTTACTTGGTAGCCAGCCAGGCGAGACCAAAGCACCCATTAAATATGTATTTTGAACAGACAAATAAAATGAAGAAGTTCTATATTCGACGCTTAGGTATCATAAGTATGTTCACAGATTTCTCGTAAACGGCTCTACCAAATTTGGATGGTTTTAACTGTAAATCAATTAAATTAAAACCCGACCATATAAATTTTATTATAATCTGACCATGGACTTTGAAGATATGACGGTATTTCTTGACGAAAAAGAGCACGAATATCGCGATTGAAATATCTTATTCAATATTGTCGACAATTATTTATAATGTGCATGTCATCGAATACACATAAGAAACTCAAATACGAAAAATATAATTATCTTTTAATACAAATAAAACCTTCAATGTGAGTTTGTACTAAAAACTATAGAATTTAGTGTAAAGAGACGACAAGCCAGTCTAAATTAACTTAGTTTTAGTATATATATATATCCTTTCAAGCCGTTTTCGGCCACGGCGACCGTCCCTTCACTTACTGGCGCCTCTCATGGGCTCTCATGTGGCTAGAAAAACCACCTCTATTTATAAAAATTCTTGCACAGAGTGGACAAGTGAGAGCACCATGGACTAGCTCTTCGCACTGAGATATATTTACGCCACAGCCCTTCATATGCCGCTTAAGCACATCCTTAAATCTTAAGAGTTGGCTGCCATGTTTCCGCTTGCCCTCCTGAAGTTCAGAATAAAGGATGCGCTTAGCTACTCTCTGCTCCGACATGCGCGCTACGTGACCGCACCACCGAAGTTGCCTTCTCATGAGGTATGCCTCAATCCCTCCCACATTGGCTCGTCTCAATACTTCGGTATTCCGCACACGATCAGACCAATAAACATTTAATATAGTACGAAGGCATTTAAGATGAAATCGATCCAATTGTCGAATGTGGCGACGGTATGGTGTCCATGTCTCGGTAGAGTACAAAATGTTTGGTAGTACAACAGCCATATACACAGAAGTTTTTGTGGCTAGCTTTAAGTTGTGTGAGCAGAAGACCTTGGAGTTTAATTCAGCGAAGGCTGCAGCAGCAGCGCTGATTCTGCTGTTGATTTCGGCGTCGAGGTCATCAAAGTGTGACTGTGCTCCCCAAATATCGAAACTTCTCAACCTGCTTCAGTACATCTTCACCGAGCTTAATGGTCAGCGTCTCATGACCATGAACGTCCAGAGACATAGCTTCAGTCTTCTTGACGCTGATCTTCAGACCAAATTTTGAGCACTAATATCTTCAATATGCGCAAGAGATACAGTGCTAGCCTTTAGTCTTGATAGATTGAAAAGACTGCCATCTGTCCGAAAAGGCAGTCGGACCCCGATAGATGACATCGCAATGACTTCACGGACTACGACCGGCAAAATAAAGGGCGAAGTGGGTGCTAGAACGCAACCCTGCTTTACTCCACAGGTAACGGAAAAAAATTGCGACTGTTCGTCCTCCATCACCACACAACACTCCATGTCATCATGCAGGAGACTCCGTACATCCAAGTTTTTTCAGCACCATCCAAAGGGCCTCACGAGGAACGCTATCGAACGCTTTTTCCAGGTCAACAAAGCAGAGATACAAATGTCTAGCTTGCTCTCTGCTTTTCTCCTGCAGCTGTCGGACTGCGAAGACCAAACCAAACTGCGTTTCTGGCAAGATCTTTTCAGAGATTTTTCTAAGGCGGTTTAGCAACACTCTGGCGAAAACCTTTCCGGGGACTGAAAGAAGTGAAATGCCGCGGTAAGAATTGCAATCCGCTCGGTCCCCCTTGTTCTTATAAAGGGCCTTAATCCGTGACAATTTAAATGTTATTTTTAGTAGGCACACAGTTACAGGAACTCTGCGTCGTTTTTTGTTTGTTAAAAGTATTGTTGATGTGAGCGAAAATAAACAGCGCGTTTTTGGCAACGAAACAGCTGGCTGGAGTTTTCAAGATGTTATAAGAAACTATGTGAGGAGCTTCGTCATGCTGATCAACTTTTAACTACCTACTCAACTCAGTTAATCAGCGGTTTTTGAAAAGACCGCATAAGTAACTACTTAAATATTTTAAATGAGGTCTAGCAGCTTCCTAGTTAGCACACTCATGCGTTTCCTTAACAAATGCGCAAGCGACGTCACAGGTATTTCCCAACGTAAATATATATCTGTACGTGCTTTACTTTGTTTTCTTCTATTCGAATGTAGGTAGGTGGACGTGATTATCGTGCGTTTAGGATGAATAACTCTATCACATAATTATTTATGCACACAAGGTCGTTATATTATTTAGTTTATGTAGGCTACTAACAGAAAATAGAATCGGTCGGTTGTTAGAAAAGTGACGTAATTGTATTGGATTAATAAATGAAAGTATGAAGTGGATATGTAGGTACGTTTTCACTAGCATAATTTTACACGATCTCTGGATTCCGGAGAAAATAGATTTGTTGAGAGGTTATCCTAACAACAGTAACAGAACATTAGCAGACAAATAGTACATAATGATTTCCTGCGAGACCCTCTTCAACTTCTAGATAATGACTGCAATTAAAGGTCAACTTAGATAACTTCTAGCAACTTGAGACCAATGATTATCATACGTGATTTATGGCCTACTTCGTTGGATCAGTGTTGATTCGAATGTGATAGAAGTACAAACAAACTCACTTATTCTGGGACATTATTCCTCACACACGGCCATCTGACCCCAAACTAAGCAGAGCTTGTACTATGGAAGCCAGATAACTGATATAATACATATGGATCCTACTACTTTTCTTTTGTAAATAAATACATATATTGATAATTACACCCAGATAAAGGACAAACAGACATGTTGATGCACACAAATGTGTGTCCTGTGTGGGAAACGAACCCACGACCTGCGGCGTGATAGATAGGGTATCTTACCAACCACACCAACCGGCCCGTCACAATTCAATTTACTACAATTAATAAATACTATCCAATTATAATACTTATTATAAATGTGAAATTTTGGATGTATGGATGTTTATCAATCACACATACTTAAACGACTCAATGGTTTTGGATACATATATTGGCACATATATTGATCATACCTTGGATTAACATACATATAGGGTAAGCCTGATAATAGCTGCTGGCCACATCGGAGATCACGATACCTTAGTTGCAATCGATTACTATGTAAAATAACCTTTATATCTATGTATATAAACTGTCTTTGAAATAAACTTAACAATTTCATATATTCCAGTTAAATAGAACTTGGATAGGTATTCAATTGGAAACTGATTGTAACAGAGTCACGTAATACACCCACTGATACTCAAAAAGGTTGTCATACATCACATGGAATAAATAAATTCTGAACGAATATAGCAACACCACTTCGAATACCAATAACTCGTGTACGTGAAGGGGTAAGTATCTGTGAGTAGTTCCCGTAGGTAGCGAATTGCCGAATATTTGTCTCCGTGTCGATTTTCTTTCGCACGAAATACACATGTATATATATGTACAAACAAACCTACATATGTATCAGATTCAGTAAATTTGATGGTCACGTGGGCGTCCGTGCATCGATAACATGCTTTATTATCTGTGAACTTAGAATTCTGTGAAAACAAAAGCAACGCAAAATCAATTCATGAAAGCAAAGTTTAATTATCTTATTATTTTGCATTCGGCTTCCGTTTTCATCGATATAATTTATTTAAGTACTTTATATTTAATAATGTCATTACGAAACAAAGAGCTGCACTTGAGAGGCAGATCTTTGTAGGCTTTGTGTGTTTACCACCTTCGAGTCTATAAGTACAAAGTAAAAAAAAAAGCTATCGAAAATGAAGTTTTCGTGGCAATTTATAACTCAATCACGCCGTAATGGCCGAACGAATATCAATGAAATTTGGCAGAAAAAAAGATTACTTATGATAACTTTATATCCCGAGAAAATATTACATCCTTCGGGAAAAAGGTTTTTTCGCGGAATATTCACGCTTTCAGTCAGACATGCATGAGTATCTACATTTAAACCGGAATATTTTGCGAATTAATTAAAAATACCCTTATAATGTCGAGTTCACTCATTAAAACACTATATAAGTAAACAAATGTAACGTACACGATTATACACGATTAGCATTATTGTGTTTTTTCCTTATTCTATATCTACCGTTATACATTCCAACATTGTCATACAAAAAATAAGTGATTTATAGCATACAAATATTATTGATTGTAGGAACGACTAGGACAATAAAACCTCATATTGCGCATATTTGATTATAATAGCATATGCAATGAACTACTATTTATTATAAATGTATACCTCTATTTACAAGCATTTATTTGTAATGATATTGCAAATGTCCATAGGCGTCGGTGATCACTAAATCACTTTCAAAAGTATTATTATTAGATTGAAAATTTATTTGCAGCAGAATTGTGAACTTTAAATTACGCATAAAAACCCGTTAAATTCGCTTTTATAACCTTCATAAAAACGAATGATCTTGATCTCATTACGCTACCGAAGTAATGAGGTATACTGGAGGTAGTCTATTTTAATTCTATTACCTCCGAATGTTCAGAGGTACTTAATTCCTTCGGAATGTTCGCCTAAAGTGCGTACGAAATTAGCGGGTGTACGTACACGGTAAATTATTTGGATGAATTGTGAGCTTTACGACGAACGGTACGTAGTAGATTTCATTAATCCGTAGCTAACATTGATTGTGGAATTCTGCTACGCTAAGTACCTGGTTATGACATTGCTTTGAAGCGATCGATGTTTAATTAACCATTTGTACCTTCTAATAGTCGATATAAGATACGAATAATGTATAGGTAGGTAATATATGATAAATAAGTGGCAGTGACGTCGAATAACGTGACGAAGGTTGTGAGTTGAGCTTCAATGAGTTTGTGCTTATTTCGTGATGGAAAACATAGCCAGGAGAACAGCTCTGTAGTGGCCACCCTCTAGTCGAGAATCTGTCGCCTAACACGTCCCATTGTTTCGGCAGTTGCATATAAGAGCAAATTGCCTGCTAAATGCGTATTGCATTTTGCCGATCTTTAGTAAATAAATAGCTAAAAACATTGGTATTGCTTATAGGCGAAGGTGGCCACTTATCATCAGATGGACCGCCTGTTTGGCTGTCAGCCATCTGACATAAAAAAAGATAGTTAGCTGTAAAATTGTTCTAATATCGTTGATACCAAAAAGGCAAAAGTAGTTTTAGAGGGTTGAATAACAAACGGCCGAGCATTTACGTGCCGGCTGCTGCTGAAACTTTAGAGATCGATTTTGTGCGGGTGGGTGGACGCATCTCAATTCTCGATAACGACTTCCGTCTTTTGTAATATATTCGTAAAACTGTAACGGTATAATAACAAATAATTTAATTTGTTTTTCACCTGTAAATGTGTGAGTAGAATCTTGCAACAGCCTGAACTTTAAACCAGTTCCCCCCAACCGATTGAGCTGAACTTTGCACACTCTTTTGACGCTGTGTACGATACTGTGGCACAGGGCTTCCTAAACTTTAAAGATAACGGAACATCAGCCAAATACCTTTTATTATTTTAAAACAACAAATTATTGAAAGAAATCCTAACTATATAACTTAAGCCACTGAACCGATCGCGATGAGATTTTGTATGCAGATAGATATGGTACGGAAAAGAACATAGGCTACTTTTTATCCCGGGAAAACATAAGATCCCCGGGGAACGCGAGTGAAACCGCGGGGTGGAAGCTAGTATCCTAACTTCCTAATCCTAACTAATAATATTATAAATGCGAATGTGAGTTTATTTGTTTTTTACCTTTTCACGCTTAAACCGTAGAAGCGATCGCGATGAAATTTGGTATGCAGATAGCCTATGGTACGGAAAAGAACATAGGCTACTTTTTATCCCGGGAAAACATAAGATCCCTCGGGAACGCGGGTGAAACCGCGGGGCGGAATCTAGTATGTAATATAACTGAAACACATTAATCTTACCTTAAAGTTTTAATGTACGTAAATAAAATAAATAAGTAATGAATTCTTCTCATCAAATATTTTGCGCTATTTCAAAATAATGTTTGTAACCGTGGTATTATTTAACAGCATTCACAAGTGCTGTGAAGGCCTATTTGAATGAATAATTTAATTTCAGTTAATAATAAATAATTTTGGCGGAACCCTGATGAGTATTCTACGGAAAGTGGAATCATATCTCAAAAATATTTTTATTTTTTTATAGATATCTAAATATGATTGACTTTTAACTTTTACTATCTTATCTATTGGTTATATTTACTTACATCGTGAGATATTACACCTAAGGCAGGTATTTATCGAACACTTGATCAGCAGTTAAAACCAAGAATTGCAAATATAGCCAGCAGATTTTCTCGTAGTTCCAAGTTAGTAAAAAATCTCTGTGTCCCGAGCATGGTGTTCATCATTCTATACGAGCGGACTATGGGTGTCATTGGACACTGTTGGGTTTTACTTGCACCTGTGTATAAGGCATGGGGTCTTTTGTGGTAGATGATGTTTGTTTTGTTGTATTTTTTTTTGCTATTTATTGTTATTCCTTCTGACCTGTGTATGTAATCTATACTACCTATATATTTATATATATTACTAGCTTCCACCCCGCGGTTTCACCTGCGTTCCCGAGGGATCTTATGTTTTCCCGGGATAAAAACTCGTTCGATTTGGAAAATTCTTTCAGTGTTGGATAGCCCATTTATCGAGGAACTTTGTGGTACTTTTTATATAGGTATATAGTTTTTTGTAATTTGCAACTGTAAATAATATCTTCACTCATATTTCGCGTCGCTTATAAATTTAATACTCACTGAATTTGCTTTCGCCAGACCCCATACGTAATATGAGCATATTAGCAGTTCACCACTTAATTGCATTACTTCCCAGGATGTTACTGTCGGGTATACCGACTCTCGAGATCTCATTACTGTCGCGTACGTACACAGGCATGCCTCATTACCAGTGCTTAGAGGATACAAGTATCTAGTGTTGTCTGCAAACATTAAATTTGCATATCGTCGTCAGTCGTCTTATATGAATTAAATTTGCACAAAAACTTTTAAGCGTGTGGTGTGTGACGTGTGTAGCTACGAATGAAGATCCCAACTACATAATATTAGGAAAATAAAATAAAATAAATTATTCAGCAAATTTGTTCTAAATATAGAGACCAATAGTGCAGTTGCTGTCGAGAAATACAGGTGAATTTGAAATTGGTTCAAAAAGGTTTCGGTCGTGTATTAGTGGGTGGGGGTAATTGCACCAATTGCCCCACGGGGCACGGGGCTCCCAGAGGGGGAGGCCCTCTGTATCCCTATATCGCTCAAGTCATTAGCTTTCCCTCGTGCATTCAACCGGATTCTTTTGGTGTGTCTCTATGAAAAAAAAACTTACGTCAATCCGTTGCTCCGTTGATGAGTGAAAGAATGACAAACAAACTCACTTTGGCATTTATAATATCCGATTTACCTACTCAAAACTCCGAAAAAAGTATAGCGTGTGAAAGAGAAGCATTAAAGCAGTATATTTGAGTTGATAAAAAATGACGGAATATATGCATAGCCTTAGTCATTTGAAATTTGGATTTATTTTACAATAAATCCTAACTTTATAAGTCCCCATTCACCCACATTCACGTATCAGATGGTTTCATTTTTTCCATAATAAAAACCATCTTTACGACGTTGGAATACCGAACATCGGTATCAATGCGACATATTTTGCAGATTAATAAAATTTAATATTTTATCAATGTATTTTTGATACGTGGCATACATAATGAAAGTACTTTTTTACTCACTTGACATTCATATTACGTAACACTTTTCTGCCAAGCGAGATCCTCATTTCATTTATACGATCATTTTTATGCAAATCTCATAGTAACGTTGCTAATAATGCGCTGAGAAAACCGCCAAATGAAAACCTTACCCACGGGTGCTGTTTGAACACTGCAGAAATAAAGTTACACTGAAAGAGAATTTTTTAAATAAATAATCACTACGTTGGCGAACAAGCGTGGACTTGCTGATGTGGCAACAGGCTAGTGGGTTTGTTTGTGGAAATTATAGATATTTTAGATTTAGATTGAATACGATGATAATGAATTAATCAGTTCAAAATAAAAGATTTTGTATGATAGCTGGCGTCATGAACATTTCTGTTTGTTATATGTCTGAGTATTATTATCTTTAGTACTATTCCGCCCCGCGGATTCACCCGCGTTCCCGCAATTTACAGTAGCCTGACACTATCTTGAGCACTATATAAATTAATAACAAAAACAAAACTGATGACCAACTCAAAAATAGAATCCATTGAAATTGAAATTGAAGGACAACAAATTGAAAAGGTCGATGAATATTGCTACTTGGGCCAGATCATCTCCCCTAAAGACCAACAACCAAGGAAATAAAAAAGAGGATTGCTAATGGGTGGAAAATATACTGGTCTCTCAAGGAAATTGTAAAATCTAAAGACCACAATATGGCAATTAAAAGAAAACTATTCAATGCTTGTATTCTTCCATACATCACCTACGGCTGCGAAACATGGTCCCTTACAAAATACCATAGAGACAAACTAGGAAAGTGCCGGAGAGGTATGGAACGAAGCATGACAGGAACAAGAAGGCAAGATAGAATTAGCAATGTGCAATTAAGAGCAAAAATCAAATTAACCGATATCCTGAAAAAAATAGACTTCCAAAAATGGAGATGGACCGGCCATATGTTGAGGTCTACACAAGAAAAGTGGAGCCAAATTATAACGAATTGGTATCCAAGAGATGGTAAGAGAAGTCAAGGACGACAACTGGGAAGATGTGCTGAAACTTGCTGCTTTTGCTCTAAGTGCTCTTTATAAATATAAATTTATTTATAAAGAGCACTTAGAGCAAAAGCGTATAGTGTTCTTTTGTGAAAAGTTTTCATAGAGAGAGCAAATATTTCAAATATTTCTAGTAAAACACTTGTTTTATTATTACATTATTTTATTTATTGTTATCGTGAATAAGTAACATGACTTCATTACAATAGTTAACAATAACCTTCTAGATTTGAAAGGTCGGTAAAACATTGGCAACCCTCCTGCTATTGTTAAAGTCCATAGGCAACGTGGCCACCTACTATGAGGTGAACCGTCTGACTGCTTGTCAGTCATCCGACATAAAAAAAAAGCCGGCCAAGAGCATGTCGGGCTCGAACAAATTAGGGTTCCGTATATAGTCAATAGATATATTTTTCTGCTATTATTAAACTATCGATAAATCCTGCAGTTTTCCATAATTAAATATCTAATAAGTACCAAAAAATCTTAAAATTAAATTGAGAAACCTAGGCGATAGGTGGTACATTTTTGTCTTTGGACTAAAGCACAGAATTGATAGTAGGTACTACGTAAACTGAAGCCCTATTTTAAACTAAATTATGTGCGTGTTATCAAGACCTAACAATATCCTAGTTTTTGAAAAAACATTGTGACTGACTGACGGACACAAAAGAACACTCTCGTTTCCGTCCGTCCGGAAACGAGAGTGTTCTTTTAAGGGTTCCGTGTTTCCTTTTAAGGTATGGAACCCCAAAAACATGCAAATTACTTCATAAATACCTAACTACATTTACACCTTTATTACTCGTAAAGTGTTATTGTCTTTTAACTGCGCATTGTAATATATTTAAGTACATATGGGAATGAAAATTCACAACATGGATAGGACAATTCTCTTCTTGCAATTTCGCTATATAATTGGAACATTCCAGCAAAACTAAAAGAATTGTCTAGGCAAGGCAACGAAGCGTAATATATGCTGAAAAAAAAATCTAGCCAACGTCAGTGTGGGAACTAGGTATGAAATGCTCTTTGGCATTTTAAATTTTCACTTACAATTTTCCTCGAAACGATGTTACGGTCATTTTCTATTACTTATTGCATTATTGAATTCTTTGGAAATATTATTTTGTGTTCTTCGTTATACTCATGAATTGTTGTTGTATACATTAATTTTAACATTACTAGCATCAGCATAGTCTTGTATATTATTGTTTGCTACAGGCCTTAGATCGAAATAAAAATCGGAGTTATTTGTTATTCATTGTCAACACTGCCAATTGCCACTCAACTGATAATAAAATTCTCTTTAAAATTAATTGGATTAACATCTTTTACAAAGCGCAGTTAAACATCCCCAAACTCCCCATCCCCTATTAACCCCTCGCCACCTTTAAACATGGGTTTAAACGTCACGACATTAACATTATTCTTGTCCGTTCTCTTCATTACGGGGAATTAAATGGCCGCGGAGGCGACACGCGGACACTTACTTTCGGATACTTTCAGGCATGATTTAATTTTAAATGTGTAGGTATAATTAAAATTTATATGTTTTTTATGTTATAACGTATTTCGCCACTTAAAATTTTAAAGCGCTCACATACTTGATATGAAGGTTTTCTCAACTCAGTTCCATTGATGTACCTAGCCGCGTTTCAGTATTCACTCCAAATTACATTTTTTCCTGTAGTTCCCTATACAATGCCACGCGTGTTTTATGATATTTGTTTTCAATTCATAAAGTTGGATTTTATCATCCAAGCTCATGGGAGACCGACGAGCTGGGAGTTATTTCTGCCAACGCATTAGCTTGGCCATTCAAAAAGGGAACGCTACCAGCCTGTTGGGAACCTTGCTTATCGACAGCAGCGAGAGCTTTGAGGATATTTTCTATATATTATAGTTTGTTTTTTTTTACAAAATCATTGTAAATACTTCGAAAAATATATTTTTTTGTGGCAAGACATGAGTAGGATTGGACACAATCAAGCATTTCATAAGACAAATGGGATACATTTGTTTTTTAATATTTCCTTTCTCAAAAAATACAGCTCATAAAACTAAGAAGCGCATATAAAGAAAAGATAGACAGTAGAATAAATTATGTAAAAATGGAAGGAAATTATCGTAGCTCTCGGAAATATGTGTCCCTCACATTTATCAAAGATATAGCCCACTCTCATTTTGGACTGTTGTTATTCAACGGAGAGGGATTTTTATTCACGAGAACCAAAACGGATGTAATATTTTTGTATTGTTTAGTTTAGGTAATGAGAAAAATCTGCTTGAAAAGGATTTTTTAATATTATTTTTCTGGTGTGATGATTACAAAACTAGACTACTATTTAGTGCCGCATTCAGAATTAATATATATTTATATACGAGCTATTGCCCGCGGTTTCACCCGCGTTCTCGGTATAATAATATATATAATAATTAATTTTGCAATAAAAGAAGGAAATATTCGGCATATAAACTATCCTATCTTTTAAGTATTATAGTTTCGGAGTTCATCGCGGACCAATATCGTGACACGGGAATTTTATCTTAAGATATGTTACAATAATATCCCCCAGATAGTCACTTAAAATTCACTTTGCGATATCAAATACAACAATATAGGTATTTTTATGGCTTACTTACCAAGAAATAAAGTTATAAAAATACGAATAAAATATTTACAAGTGATTTATATCAAACGAAATATATGGGGCGTAACAAAAGAATTGTATTTAAATTATTTATCCAATCATTTACAGTAATTTTACACATAAGTCCAACAGCCTAGCACGCGATGCTAAATGATAGTGTTTCATGAAATTATTAGGTAAGTAATTATATTCGATTTGATTTACGTAGGTACATATTATTACATATTGTTCATTGTTGAACATGAAACAAACTTATATCCTTGTAGATTAATTAATCCACCGTATTCAGACCTACTCGGTTGCCATTCCGGTCGGTATATATAAATGGTTTTAATTTTATTAAATGTATCCTGATGTAGGTTAAATTTTATAACTTAACTAGCTTTCCCCTCGCGGTTTCACCCGCGTTCCCCAGGGACCCTCTGTTTTCCTGGAATAAAAAGTAGCCTATGTTCTTCTCCATACCATAGGCTACATGCATAACAAATTTCATCGCGATCGGTTCACTGGTTTAAGCGTGAAAAGGTACCAAACAAATAAACAAACCAACAAACAAACAAACTCACTTTCGCTTTTATAATATTAAGTTAGGAAGTTAGGATTAGGATTAAAGACATCAGTTTTCATTTACCGTTATTCATATTAATTCAGGTTCTTGACAGCAGAACTGCCAATTTCTCCCGCTAGAGGCGCCATTGTGTTATCACGTAAATGACGCGATTGGTTACAGTGACAGGATGAAACTCATCTATCTTATAATATAAAAATGAATCGCAAAATGTGTTGGTAAGCGCATAACGCCTGGACTAATATGGCCAATTTTTTTTTTAAATGTTCGTTATTGTCCGGTGAAGGTTTGTATGAAAAAAAATTACACCGGGAACGTGGGTGAAACCGCGGGGAACAGCTAGTACTTAATATTATAAAGAGTTAAAGTTTGTGAGGTTGTAGGGGGTAATCTCAGGAACTACTGGTTTGAATTCAAATATTATTTTAGTTTTGGATAGCCCATTTATTGTGGAAGGCTATATGCTTTTTATCCCGGGAAAATATAAGATCCCTCGGGAACGCGGGTGAAACCGCGGGGCGGAATGTCACATAAATCGTGGGAAGTCATTGGATACATTTTCATTGTATTTCTGTGGCGCCTAATATAGCAATACGGTTTCAAATAGTTTAACAGGGGGGCGAAAAAGGAAACTCGAGCAATATTGCTAATGTAATTATTTTTTCTGAATTCACAAACAATGATTGTTGTAGCATCACATCACTACAAACACCGGCACATCACTTGGCCGGCCATTACTAAAGACCGGAACTTAACCTTACTTTTTATCACGTCTTTTGTCAGTGTGGTTACGCGTGAGTGAAATACTTTTATTTTTAAATAATATAAGAATCAGACCAGCGACCAGAACATTTAATCTTACGCGTAAACAATGATCTTATACAATTCATCAATTCCAAATCATTTACTTAATTAAATTGTATATGTGACTATTTGTAGTGACTATTTTACATTAATATAATATAATATCTGGCGAGAATTCGAAAAATTAATTGCACGCTTGACCCTTTTTAGGGGGCTGATCATTGACGGGTTTTAATCGTTGCGCTATTTGTGGGGTCATACTTATAAGTAGTGTATTATGTTGTGCCTTCCACAATAGTACAAGCTGCTTAGTTAGTGATCAGATAACCATGTGTGAGGAATGTCCCAAGTTATTTATTTTATAGGGAAAACACAAAAGTGTTCAAGTTGTGGTTTATCACTTTAGTTTCAGCATGTGTGTGTCTACGCTATGATTCTAGGCTTTGTTACTGTGAATATTTCGAAATTTTCACTCTGTTATCACTGAGGTTAATATAAATGAGGTTTATAGTGATTTCATTACTTAACCTTTTGTGGTATTTCTTGACTAGATGATTATTACATTGATTATTTATATATTGCATCTAACGTTAAAATTAAATTGTATTACGGAATTTTCCTATACTTATTTCATTCTTTTTTATTTTCAGGTAATTCGACAAATCAGTTTGGCTCATAATATTTCTACTGTGGTTCGTATTGAAAACAACATTTATTTTTTAAGTCCACCTTCGGCCTATAAAAGATGAATAAGGAACTGACTCTCAAGTGCGACAGCCGGAACACACCTGTAGGTGCATGGCGGTAGATTTTCAACTGGAGGGTAGCCAGCCAGGTGGGTAGGTACTACAAAGTTACTCTACCACCGTGCTATGGTTTCCTCACGATGTTTTCCTTCACCGAAAACTCAAACTCATTTTAGGATTCGAACCCACGACCTTCGTAGTAGCATTTGACCTCACTACCACTAAGTCGTCATTGCCTTAAATGTATATTATTGTTAATTAATAACACTTATTCGCTTTGATCGCTTTCTACCATTTCTAAAAATGAATAATTTATTCGATGGAATAAATTAAATAAACGTTCGAGCGTTCTTGAGCATCAATATATTAATATATTTATGAAACTAAATCAACTGCAATGTGGGAAGGCGGACTCGGTAGCGGAGATAAGGTCACAGGAATATTTTGCAATATAAACTGTACATACAAATTTATCTCCCACTCGCATCCTACTAATATTATAAATATGAAAGTTTCATTATAGATGTTTCGATGTTTGTCACTCAATCACGTATAAAAGGCTGAATGGATTTGGATGAAACTTGTTTAGATCATACCCTAGAATAACAAATAGGTAACTTTTTATCCCGGGAAAACATAAGATCCCTCAGGAAAGCGAGTGAAACCGCGGGGCAGAAGCTAGTAATTTATAGATGTATGCAAGAATCATGGTTATAATATCTACAAATATCATACAAGCGATAGTTTGTGTGTATGAATGAACATAGAATAGATCATAGGAGGAAGGAATGCCAGAATAAAACTTAAGATACTTTTACGGGACAATTTTGAATACCTCGGGAGCGCTGGTAAAATTGCGGGCGGAAATTAGTACCTATATCGTAATTTTTCCCACAAATTAGTTTTCCCGCAGTAAAGTTGTACAGCATGACGTATCCAACTGCAGATGTATCCATCCATTGTATGTACCTACTGTCAAATATTATGCGCATAAAACTGCAGTTTAATCTTGTCTTTTGTGCCAACATTCGCGAAAGTGCGAGCTCTCGAGCTCGTTACAGTCCTCTCTTCGCCTTATTAAGTCCGTTGGTATGAAGTGAGAATTTTACGTTGAACTATACCTCAGTTGAGACCAACTTTTATCGCGGGCAACTAGAATAATGCTATTGCATTATCATTTAAAAGCTTACGCCCCTCTTTTTTACAATCATAAAAATACTACACTTTACTTTATATACACTCTACTTTTTTATTCATAAAATCAATCATAAATTAATTGAAAGAAATAAGTATGCTCGGCATATATATGTAGAGGAATACTTTAAAAGACAAAGCCTTTTTCTTCATTTTAGGCTCTAAGAGGGCACTTTGATGGTTGAAGTTACACCCGTTCGGAAGTCAGCCCATAGATTACTATTATATGTATAATGTATACCAATCAGTCTTCAACTGAGAATCTCAGCAAGGTATTTTTTTTATGATGTGACTTTCTCTACCAATCATATTGTAGTTATTTTAAAACCAATGTTCAAAACACCGTTATTTTACATATATATTCAGACCAATATAAAATGGAAATGGAAATATCCGAATGTAAAACTTTAAACCCCGAGGGTATAAGACAGCGTGAAAATCTGAACCCACCTCGTCTAGACAGGCTTTAAAAATATAAAACCTCTCGTTGATATTGTGTATAAAATATATAAATAAGTATTTGTGTGTTGCATTGGGATTTCAGCAGATATAGACCGTACATTGGCTACACTGCTATCTGAGAGAATAAAAATAGTCGGAGTTAAGGGTTTATTTACACGGTTGAGTTGAGCTGGAGAGTTGTGCTGTTAAAAAATAATCATTACTATTTCGAGACTTTAAAATAACAGGAAAAATGTTTGTACAAAATTTTGTATGAAAGCTAAACAAAAATATGTTTTGATTGATAACAAACAAATAGGTGTTTATTTAAAAAAATATGTGAAATTATAGACTAAAATGAATGTTATAGTATTGTTAAAATTAAACAATTAACAATACTTTTATTCACATTTACATTTCGGGGTAATATAATAAAATTTCAACCATTGAACTGAACTTGCAAAAATGCATACAATGCGCAATGCTACGGGCCTGTGTAGTTCTACGCAAACAATAGATAAGAGGGCCGGTTGGAGTGGATGCCCGGAGGCTTCAAGAGATGGGAGGGCCCATTCATTCGTTCCCTCAACCTCCACAGCAGTCTCGCTCGAGTCACATACCTACTAGTACTACCTCGAGTTTCGAAACCGCGCACCGATTTCCGTTACATAAAAATGACATATTTTTTTATAATTTCAAATCAGTGTTGCCAGTAGAAATTCACATGGTAACTAATATGAATCTTTGTTACTATTGTGAATGTAAGGTTCAGCATCGTAAAACAAACATGATATAGCCCCTTTTGTTATTTAAAATGATTTAATCTTTACACGATCTGTGCTGGCTGTGCTATTATTAAAAATCAAGTATTTGAATATTTTAAACTTTAATTAGTACGCGTGTACCTACCACCATATTATGAACAATAGCACGACCTTCACACCGTATAACCATATATAATATCACGATTTGTGTTTAAGTCCATTATTCAAATACCACGGGTCTTAATTAAATTTAAATTTTATTTAAAAATTAGGCGGATTTGCGCACCGAGGGTTCCGTACGGACGGCTCTAAAAAGTGTGACGTGTCTAAAAAGTTTTACAAAAAAAAAGGTAGGCAGGTAGGCTCCTTCATAAGTTGGTTATCATGAACCAATGAACTTATTAGTGCTTGATGAAATTCAACATCACATTTTATACGTATTTTCTCTTCATGAATATTTTCCGTGAGAAAAATGTTTTTTTTTTGTAAATTTTCTTTTATCTTTTAAACTATGCACTATTATAGAAAATATATACTTATTTGTATTTCTCATAACGAGCCCTTTCATACATCTCATTAATCTACGTTGATCAAAATGTATGAATTTTTTTTTGCGCAAAATTTGGCAGCAACTTCAAAGCTACAAACAGAATTGGCGGATTATATGACCTATGTAACGCTAACGAGGACGTACAAAATGTCATGTACAAAAAACTGACGTAAATTAAAATGGCGTAGTACAATTAGTGAGTCGACGCAAAATCGGCTACCGATGACAGACGCCGACATTTTGTACGCCACACGTAAATTGTGCGTTTGTTGTTTATTATAAAACAATGGATTGACTGACATATTCGCCGAGAACAAATCTTTAATGATACAACGATTTCCCAATTGTTCAAACAAACGTATAGCATGAAACATTTTTTCGGTTATGATAATCACCAACTGTGTTAAATGTTTATATTACACGCATTTCATTGCATGGTATTACGTAATATTTTAATTAAAGTAAATACGGTACACACAGCAGATTGGGTAATTAACCTCACCTTTGTCACACTTTATGCAAGTGCGTATTGATTTAACTCATTACATAGTATTGTATTCTATTTTGGTTGAAACTATAGAATTTCTTTGACCAAATTATATTCATTGGTAACTTAATTGCCAACGCTTTCATTAAACTACCGCAAAATCAGTAGGATACTCCTTATCTAAGAAATTTACGGGGAAAATATTGCAGAGAAAAAGACATTACCTTCTTGTTTATGTTGTAAATATGATGTAATAAAATATTATTAGATATTATAATTGGATAGGATTTGCGATACATATTTCAGGCCTAAAGAGGCATTTAACATAATTGATGAGAATAACAGATGGTAATCTTAAAAATAAAGTGAGCGATGATCCGTCACTCCCATCCCTGCGTCTTGCATTAGATATTTATTAAAAAAGTTTTATTTTAACCGTTAAACGTTCAGGAACTTTTTTGCGCCTATCGCAAATTTTCCTTTCATTTTGTAATTTGTAACAAAGTAATTTTCGTAACCAATTTCACTTAATGCTCCCAGGGTTTCCAACAAAAATATAATATGTATGTAATAAAACTTATAACATAATACTTTTTGCAAAAACAATTTATATCTAATGTGCTATTCTTCAATGTGGTCTTGAAAAGATATCTCAGACAACAATGGCACCGCACGGTAGTAGGTACGTTCGACAATGTATAATAAATATATACAATAAAGGTCCTACAGGCATTCTAAGTAGGTACGTAGCCTTTGATATAATATATTTATTATGTAGGAAAAGAACATACATACTGTGGTGTCTAGAAGTACTAATGAGTCATTATTCCAAGACAATAGAAAATATTGACACAGTATTGATACGTATTTGAAAAAGGTAACTGTATTTCACACTTCTGATATTATTATTAGTCTTAGGTCGACCTTATAACTCTTGAGTCTAAATAAACATCTGAAATGATATAACCGATTCAGTAAAATATTCTCCATAAATAGTAGGACCTCGTTTTAAAAACTAAAAATTAAAATACGGTTCGTCGCTCTAACTAACTAATAGACTTTGGCTAACTCTACGAAGGGTCATTGAAAAAAAGCGGCCCTGAAACGTGAAGGGTTCTTGCATCAACGATTATAAGTGCTCCTTGGACACAGCCTCGCACCCTTCTAGAGAAAGTATGCCTATTTGATAAATATAAAAATAATCTTTCTGCGAACTTTTTTCGTTTTATTTTCTTAAAATTGTGTTATTTTGAGTTTGTTTACCCAATAAAATATATACACAAGTAAGTAGTAATATACACAAGTTCTCAAAAGTTTTAGTAGAACCAAAGAATACTTAACCATTTTAACCTTCTGAAAATTGACCATTTTAATGAAACCTATCTTTGGTGCGGATGGTGACCGTGAAAAATATCAAAAATTAATGTAAGTAGATACTTATTCATAACATAACTAAAAAATATTTATACCAACGAAAATGCTACATGGTCAACGACTCTTGCCTATCCTTTTAAGGAACAAGACGACTACCAATTTTGAGTTTTTGGCGGGAATATGCGAGGTGACGTTGCTTTAATCATTTTATACATTTTTATTTTCATAAAATCGGAAATAATCTAATAATATCGGTGGCGTATTATCCAATAAAGATTACTAGTGATGTGAAATTAATGCGTTTATCGTGACTATTCGAGTTGTCTCAAAAAATCCCTGTTCTTAGTTTTATTAGAACGCCACCATTTTACTAAAACCTGACTGACTTGACGTGACTGTGTGTAAAACAGCCTTGGTATTTTAAGATATGCGGCATTTAAGAAAATACATTATGTAAATGCTGTACGGTTAATGACCCTTGCTTATTCTAATATAGTTGAAAAAACGATTACTACTTCTACTACGACTACTACGGAGCATAAATAAGTACGCGTGCAAGATAGAAGTGAAACTATAGTTCTCTCTTTTTTCTCTTTCTGGGTGGCCACGTAAGTTGTTGTGACGTTTGTTTTTGTTTGGTTGTTATGGATAATTTTCGGTCTTGTCATTTTTCAATAATTTTACTTTATCCTATTAATTATTACCATAAACACCCTAATAATTATCATCGACAGCTAATGTGAATTCCGACATCGTACAAAGATCCAGATCCACCATTAAGACACAGACAACATAATCCCCAAAACTACCCACTGGGATCTTCAGATGATGAAGATTAATTACCTTGGGTCTCCCTCCTCCCTGGACTTTACCTTTGGTAGGCCTACGATAAACTTGTGCATACTTGATACTACAACACTAATTACTATCGATAAACGTTTATCGATATTTACTGAGGTAGTTGGACAATTTAGTTAACGAGTTAAAATTACCGTGTGTACCTATTCCGGTTAGATGTAAACACGTAGTTCGTCTAATGAGTTTTGAATTAAGTGATATAAGCTTGAAACTTATTGTTACTCGAGTTTTTATTATGAAATAACTTCCATCGTGTGGTTTTACCTGCATTCCAAGGGGAACCAATGTTTATCTATAACTTAATTTTTATCCCGATGATTTAAGTTTTGAAACGAAGTTCCTTTTTGGACGGTCTGGCAGATGGGGGCTGGGGAGTTAAGGGGTAAGGGGAGTGGTGAGGGTCGAGGGGTGAAATAGTCGACGAAGTCACGACCGACGTTGTAGACGGTTATCCATAGCGCGTATGCTATTGGCTGTGCCCAATGCTCTTAGGTGCACGCTTCTTCGTTCAAACCGAGTGTTCCACGACACATATATATATATATATTTTATAAATCTAAATTGCGGGGCGTTATTTAAAATAGATTTGATGACAGTCCTTCAGAAATTAGAATGATAAAAGAATCGGTGTGACCCACAAAATGGGCTTCATAGTGATTAGATAGAGCAGTGTTGGGCCATCGCTTTTTAATCGCGGACAATGATTTCCGTCAAAACTCGCGATAAATAAATTAGTAAGTATTTTTACTATAGCAATGTTTTAAAAACACTACTGGTAATTCTTTTGTCATTGTAAAACTCATGGTCACATGGATTATATTTTGTTTTTTATTCAAGGTAGGGGACTAAATCGGATTTAGAGATTTTAAAATAGTATTCCGTATTTTTTATTATTTTTTATAAGTCAAGCACTTAATTAATATCATAAATCATCAAGTCAAATAAATGTACACATAGCGTTTATGTAATCCTTTCCAGTATATACAACTGTTAACTCATCATTCGGTTACAAGCATTCTTTGTAGGTACAGAAGGGTTATATCGTCATACTGTCGATAAGCAAAACACAAGTACTTATGTCGATAACTGTACCATTACATCTGTCAGCCTATACGCCCACTTGACATGATACATTGCCAGAGTTTCCAAGTGCACATTCAACACCGTGATAACGTCCATATATTACATACATCTATGCGTGCCGCTATGACAATTGACATACGAGGATGTTCGTGCTCTTGTAAATGTGTAACTTGGTGACAATGATTGGGGATTCTTTACTTTTTCTCCTGTAAGCCAATATAATTATGAGTTCAGTTATTAGGGAATTTAAAGCACTTCAAGTATGTACTTTATTACTTAATTTTTCAAGGCTCTTCCCCGATTGAGAAAAGCTATCGTTTTTTTTAAACATTGAAAAGTCAAAGTCAAAGCCATTTATTCAGTTTAGGCCCTAGGAGGGCACTTATGAAGGTCGAATTTACTGAAGCTACCACCGATTCGGAAATCAGCCTTCAACTGAGAAGAACCGGCAAGAAACTCAGCAAGGTTACATTTTTTATATACCTAGTCTTGCCATAAATATTGTCACAAAGAAAAAACATTTTTTTTTATTGCAAATAATATTTATTACTTTTACAGTATGTTAGTTTAATACATAAATAAAAAACAATTTAAAATATAAAAAGCTTATTCGAAGTGGTCTCCATTGGCTGCAATACAGTCCTTTAAACGTTGAGGCCAGTTATCAATAGAAGCACGCACTCTTTCCATGGAAAAATTCTTCACTGCCAATCGTATGGATTGTTTTAGGGACTCCAAATTATCATGGTGTTTAGAGCAAGCCGTACTCTCTAAAACTGACCATAAATCATAATCCAGCGGATTAAGATCGGGACTAGACGACGGCCAGTCTTCAGCTCTGATGAAGTCCGAAACGTTTACTTCCAACCAAGACTGCGTGGACCGAGCTTTATGACCCGGCGCCGAGTCTTGTTGGAAGGACCATACTTGGTTATTGAACATGGTGTTGTTAAGGGGCTTAACTACCTTCTCAAGAATGGTATCTTGATACACTTGTGCCGATGTTTTGATACCTTTTTCACAAAAATATGGCTCAGTCACTCCTTCATAGCTAACACCCCACCAAACCATCACTGAAGTCGGATAATGCCCACGTTGCACTCTGTCGACTAATTGGGAAGCTTCCTTAGAGCTTTGAGCATAAATACGATCATTTTGTTTGTTAAAATGTTGCTCAACTGTAAAAATTTTCTCATCCGTAAACAAAATTTTTCTGTGACTTCCCTTTGCGTACCGCTTCAGTAGTTGTTTCGATTTTACCACCCTATTCTTTTTTAAATTATCAGTTAAAAAATGACCAGTGCGTCTCTTATAGGCTGCAAGTCCTAAGTCATCTTTTAAAATACGCGACATGGTTCTGGGTGCTATCTTCATCTCCCGAGATAAAATCTTTTGCTTTCGGACAGGATTTCTTCGAATTCTTTCCCTTACTGCTTTAACCACCTTTTTCGTACGAACACTATGTGGACGGCCAGATCTTTTTCTGTCACAAGCAGAGGAGGTCTCATTGTACCTATTAATAGTCCGGTACACAAACATTTGACTAATACCAAGCGTATGGAGAGTTTTAAAAATTGCATTTGGCTCCATACCAACTTTGTGTAATGCAATCACAGCGATTCGGTTCTCTTTATCAACCCACTCCATTTTAATATCGCAAAATATTGTCCAATGTATTGGCGCCAAAATTAGAAAACCCAATGAACAATCGTATAAAAATGACAGATTCCAAATTCAAATGTAATATCTTTCTTATTTTTAATTGTAACAGTATTTATGGCCAGACTATGTATATATATATTTTTTTTTTTATAATCTGACTATTGGCTATATTTTTTCAATAACAGCAAAATGTACAATACAATATACAATTAAATCAAAAAGAAAAATACCAATACCAAGTAAATAATAAAATGTAACGCAAACAAGTTCTTATTAAATAATAGCGAATACGCTACATAATGGCTAAAACTAAAAAATAAAATAAAAAAACAATATGCGAAGTGCACCTGTGCAGAGTGAAACTATTTCCAAACATCCCTATCTTCAATATATTGAGCTACCTTGTAATAAGCCTTTTCCTTCAAAACCTTCTTTACGTAAAATTTGAATTTAAAATCGGTCATCTTGGTTACCGAGTTAGGTATTTTATTATAAAAACGAACGCAATTACCAAGGAATGACTTGCTAACTTTGGCTAACCTAAAATATGGAACAACTAATTTCTCTCTTTGCCTTGTATTTATATTATGGACATCTACTTTTGTTTTAAACATTCCTATATTTCTACGTATGAACATTATATTTTCATAAATGTAGAGTGAAGGCAAAGTCATTATATTTATTTCTTTAAATAAATGCTTTAATGAGTCCCGAGGACCCATACTATAAATTGCACGAATTGCCCTTTTTTGTAGTATAAAAATAGTTTCAATATCGGCTGCTGCTCCCCATAATAAAATACCGTATGATAACAGACTGTGAAAGTAAGCAAAATATACTAGTTTAGCCGTCTCGACATTCGTCAATTGTTTAATTTTCCTTACAGCAAATGCAGCAGAACTTAATTTACCTGCCAAAGAATCTAATGTAACCTTGCCGAATGTCTTACCGGTTTTCTCCCGAACCGGTGTTAATTTCAGTAGATTCGACGTTCGTAAGTGCCCTCCTAGGGCCTAAACTGAAGTAATGGTTCTATTGAAATATCTTCAAAAGCTTTTTTGTTCTCAGATTAATTCACAAATACATTCGTATTGTACCAACTAATCCCATTATAAGAGGTCCGATTAGTTGACCCTTTCAAACTTCGATCGGGTTTGTGAATTTGGCAACATGGGTTGGCTAATTGCCAGAGTTTTGCAGCTTAGCGGTGAGACTGGGCGATCCTCAACTCGGGGTGTCTTCAAGCTTTTGGGTCGTATTCTGTTTTTATTGGGTCAAGGGTATGTTGAGAATCTTGCAGCATTCTCGTTACTCCACAGACCTAAAAGGTAAATTTCTTAGATTTTTGTATACACATCGACAACTTACTCCTCTTTATTGTTGTGTATAAACGAAATCAAGACGCATGATCTGAATTCCATTGCATCTGAAAATTTGAAAATGGAAACAGAAATTAAGCAAAGTACGGTAATATGCCTGAATTCGTTACGACAAGCAACGCAATCCTATTATACTCCTTTATCTGTCTTCCGCCGTTATCTTAGCCTTGGGATTGTGTGCAATATGCCTTACTGGGGTAACGTCATGCGTTTATTCTATTATCTCACTTGGTTTAATTTGTTATGTCACACACGAACACAATCCCTATGGTGGCGTCGTCGGGGCGGCGGGCGGTGGCGGCGGCGGGCGGTGGCGGCGGCGGTGGCGGCGCGATGCCCTAGGTGTTCGGATTTACAAATGTAATTATGTAATTATTTTTATTACGAAGTATGAAACAGGATGTATGCTGTTGGATTGACCTTTTAGACGAATCTCAATTTACATTCAGTTATTAAGAAATTGAATTAATATTTGAACCCAAAAAGCTGAAATAAATTCAAGGAAATAAATAAATTCTATCTAATCTGCCGATTCAAAGAATAGGCTGCACGAAGTCGTATTGATTACTTATTGATTATTTTGATACTAATTTTATCCCATGTTTGTTTGCTTCGATTATTAAGTAGTTTATAAAACAACTACCTAGAGCATATTTACGAACATAAGTTCTTCTTAAGAATCTTTCAGTTCTGGTGTCGTTTTAATGTCAAAAGATTGTCAAGCAAATTGAGGTCTGACAGTAGGTAGACAGTTCATCTTATGGTAAGCCGCTTATGAATATATGCAACATACCAGAGGAATGAGATACAAGCTTAGATCATTAGATGATCTAAGTATACAAGAAGTAAAATTGACACATAAGAATAAAATATTGCATTCGTAGGTTGTTCTACAGAAATATCGAGTTTAATATAGTCTTCTTTGATGTTTTCGATATTTGTTGATCTGTATCTGTATATCTTCTTCTGTAGGTATATATAAAAGGAAAAGGTGACTGACTGACTGATCTATCAACGCACAGCTCTTTATGGATCGGGCTAAAATTTGGCATACAGATTGCTATTATGACGTAGGCATCCGCTAAGAAAGGATTTTTGAAAATTCCACCCATAAGGGGGTAAAAAGGGGTTCGCGGGTGAAACTGCGGGGCGGTAAGCTAGTATTTTCTTAATTCTGTAGTCATAATATTCGTCATCATGGCAACGGCAAGCTTTATATTATTACGCTTGAGTAACAACTTCACCAAAGCCTCCCTTCTAATAGCGGGACTAAGATTAATGTGTGCTTAAATACAATAGATAAAATATAAGCACCGGAATATATACCCGTTAACTCCATAGATCCTCGTCTAATCCGAACACATCCCCATGATCATTTGTTATCGGGCAGGGGTCGGCTGATTTAGGATTTCGTTTAATTTGTGGTGTCATTTATAGCTACGTAATAAATGTTGTTGCTCTACGAATTCTATGTATACTTTTAAACAATTTGGAGCACGCATTATTTATTCAAAATGAGTTAGTATTTTATTTATTCCCGAGAGACCAAATATTTCCCCGGTTAAAAATGTGTTTTAATCCCAGGTATAATATCTTAAAATAGATATGATTTTTTTGGGAAAAGCGATCATGCTCCCGAAGACGATATCAAGTAGTATCCGGATACCTGACACAGCATCAGAGAGCCAACAATACCGAAAACAGTACGCGTATTGAAGAATTTGACATAGACAGCTTTATTTGTCATCACAAAACAAAACTACATAGGTAAAAACAATACAATATCACGGAAGGCACAAAGAAATACAACAGAAACAAAAATTTGGAAAGTTATAGAACAATTAAATAAAATGAGAATAACAAACAAAAGCTTACAGAAAATTAATAATATTACATTAAAAAACGGGGAAAAAATAATAACTCAACAAGCACATATAGTTAGGTACAATAAGACACAGGAAAGCAGATTAAATAATTCCATTATTTGTGTGCTAGAACAAAAGCTAATCTAGTAGATTCTGACTCGTGACTGGAATGATGGTATAGATTTTGTAAATTTCGGTCTGCTGAGCTCTATATCTGTCACATGCATGGGATTTGACTATTTGTTTTGGAATATGTTACAAGCTACACTTCAAAGGGCACTGGATTTCATTATGAACTGTTGAGGCATGCCGCCCGGTCACAGAGTAAACAACCTGGGTTTGCTTTTGCAATATTAAACGCCTAATTTCTAAAGGGTCAGCTTATAAATTACTTTAAAATGAAACGTGGAAAGCAAGTGAAGTGGGTGTTACATATTTTATTTTTTTCATTTTTACAGGGCAAATATTAACGTATATTTATGAATACCTAATTTTTATATGGTGTATTTATCCTTGCGTATTTTTCATGGGATTTTCCGCTGACACTAAAGCATAACCACGTAATTTATCTATGTGGTTAGTATTTGCCCTGTAAGAATGAAAAAAATAAAATATGTAACACCCACTTGCTTTTTTTTATACTACTAGGCTATGGTATTGAGAGAAAATAGGCTTCTTATCCCGGGAACAGTGGTAAACCCGCCGTGGACAGCTAGTATTATTATAAATGTGAAAGTTAGTGTGAAAGTTAGTGTGAATATTTATTTATCAATCACGCCGCAATGGCCGAGGGCTTTCGGTCTGTCGGTTAGAATTATTTCGGGAAATACTACCTAATCTTTGTCCTAAACAGCATTGTACAAAGTATCACCAGTGGAATCGATTCTGACAATGACAATTCTTATTCATGTGCATGTGCAATCTGTCATAAATGTGTTCTTTAATTTTAATGTTAAATGGTTTACATTTAATTTACTGTAAGGTACCTACTTCATGCCAGTGCATTGATTAATAATAATCCCATCGCACAATACAATATTATCGAAGTCCTCTTCCATTACATTTTGTATTATATTTTGGTTTGTGTGACTGTAAATAAAACACGTATCATCAGCATACATGAACGAATGTAATTTTTATATAACAGTCATGCTATTTACATGTATTATTGATACTCCGAACTGAATGCTCTCTCTTACTCTCGGTCCCACATATACGAACTATGAGTCTATGAGTCGCCAGTTATTTAGACTACTGCATGGACTGCAGTTGCCGTGGTCATGGGTATCAAAGGCTTTATTGAAGTTAATATATATAGCGATTAATATTTTTCGTTGCTTCAGTGAGCTTTTTACTTTGTTCACAAACGTAAATAGCCGTACTTTTGTTCGGACGAAATCCATGCTGAACCCTGTTTAGAATTCTATTGTTCTCCAAAAAAGGCTGTAATTTGACTATATATATTTTTTTAAATATTGTTTATCAGCCTTTAATTTGTAAATTTTAAACCTCGTTTATAAATGATATTGGCTATGTTCAACTCTTTAGAATATACTCCCTTTTGAACACATACGTTTCTAAAAAGTGCTATTACTGTGGTAATGTCGTTTTTAATTCCTTTAGGGATTTCAGGCTTATGGAGGTCCGATACTGTCTGACTCCGATGCCTTACTACACCTTATTGTCTATCAGGTATCACTTAACGTTACTTTCAGCTTACGTGCGACGCGACATTCGCTCCAAAAACAATTCCTGGCAACGATATCCACTATCTCCCTTGTAAACGTGTGTTTTTTACATGTGTCTTCTATCACATCGTCCATCGATAGTGTACTTCGCCCTAACCAGTTATTATCGCCAAATCTTTTATTTTTGTACATATTTTTTTTTATTAAAATAGCTGTGTTATACAACATTTTAATGGAACACCGAGTGCAAATAAAGATACATTCCTAAATAGGAACTGTTTAATGCCCGTATAGTTCAATTATGCCGTTTTAGCAGAACATAGAATGGAAAGCAAGTGGGTGCTATTATTTGAGTTTCCAACTTTACTTTGCGTTTCCGAAACTTGCGACGTGCGGGAACAGGGAGCAGTTTGAATAACTACGTTGATGTCATGTCAATACGATTCACAAACTTACCTGTTTGTTTTAGCAAGTATTTTGAGATAGTTAACCGTATTGAATTTAACTTGTGGATAGTTCTCTTAGATAATTAATATTGCAAATGGTTTTCAGGGGCAATATAGAACTGACCAAGTTCTATCACCGTCCCTCTGACTTAACTTATGTACCCATGGCATCATCACCTGTTTTTTCGTTCGTTCTGGTCCTAACTATGGCCTTAATCCTCGTCGTTATTAGAGGAGGCCCATGACCATAGGCCCAAATTAAAATAGAATTTTTTACCCAAACTTTTTGTTTATGTATTTTTTTTGTGACGGTTAAGAGTGGGTTATCATGGTGTTCAATTTCACAAGCGAATTGACATCGTATTGTATGCCGTATAAAAATCAAAATCAAAGGATCGTGGGCGTCATGCTATTTTGATTTCAATGTGGATAACAATACAATTTCAGTTCGTCTGTGAAAAAATCAATAATACCTAGTATCGAAAGAAATTAAACGTAAGTATTTAAAACTTCTTTTGTCAAGGAAACTGTTCTTGGCGGAAGTCGCGGCTTACCGTATGGTAATACTTGGCAAGTACTTGGCAGAAAGTATTTTAGGTTACGAGAGAGTACTCTTTATTTCCTCACTAGCTTCCGCCCCGCGGTTTCACCCGCGTTCCCTAGGGATCTTATGTTTTCCCTGATCAAAAGTAGCCTATGTGCTAGCTATTCCAGACTATAACCTATCTCTGTGCTAAATTTCATCCAAATCCGTTCACCCGTTCTGCCGTGATTGAGTAACAAACATCCAGACATCCATCCAAACTTTAGCATTTATAATATTACTAACTTCCGCCCCGCGGTTTCACCCGCGTTCCCTAGGGATCTTGTGTTTTCCCGGGATATAAAGTAGCCTATGTTCTTCTCCGTACCTTAGGCTATCTGCATGCCAAATTTCATCGCGATCGCTTCTTAGTAGGATACGCGGGAACACACGCTCGCACGCATAGTACACGCACACAAACACACACTTATTGAATTTATAATATTAGTAAGATTATACTAGAAATAGGTTTCGCTCTGCAGTTGTCCTCTACCTATTAGGTGTTATTGCGTCTACATTAGTGTATGTAATATTTATCCTATGTAGGTACTCAATTCAGTACTACTACTTGCTTAATTTTTCAAAGACCTCTATTTTTATTATAATAATAATACAGGCAGACGTTCCTTGTTGCTAAAAATCATGCTATTTTCATATTACGTAGTGAGTATCATTAGAACTAACAAATTATTTAAAAGCTTACTTAACAGAGACGATATAATGACAGTAATGATAACTTCAACAATATAAATAAATAAATAAATAAATAAATAAATAAATAAATAAATAAATAAATAAATAAATAAATAAATAAATAAATAAATAAATAAATAAATAAATAAATAAATAAATAAATAAATAAATAAATAAATAAATAAATAAATAAATAAATAAATAAATAAATAAATAAATAAATAAATAAATAAATAAATACTATACAACTAGCGCGAGTAGGTTCCTGCAGCAGCAGCGGCAGTGGAGCAGCGTGGGAGGATGGGCGACGATATAGGTACGACAAATGATGATTCTAAATTACTTTTTTCTCTGTAAGTATACTTTAATGGCGGGCCGGTTGGCGTGGTTGGTAAGGTAGATTCCCACTCAGGACAAACAATTGTGTGCATGAACATGTCTGTTTGTCTTGAGTCTGGGTGTAATTATCCATATAAGTATGTATTTACAAAAGAAAAGTAGTATATGTAGTATATCAGTTATCTGGCTTCCATAGCACAAGCTCTGCTTAGTTTGGGGTCAGATGGCCGTGTGTGAGGAATATGTCCCAGAATATTTATTTAATTATTAATTACAAGAGATTTATAAAAATATGTATTGTGTAACTTATACTAGAAGATATATGCCATGGAGTTTTTTTTTTAATTTTATTTATATTTTCATTGATAACGTCAGAACTAAAACGAGAATCCGTCCATTTAATCCTTAAAAATTTAATCCGTCCAAATTAAAAATGTTTATTTCTCTTATATATACTATTAATTATTAATTAATATTATAAAGAGGAAAGATTTGTGTGTAAGTATGTTTGTAACGAATTGGCTCAAAAAGTACTGGACCGATTTGAAAATTTATTTCACCATTTGAATGCTACATTATCACTGATTACTATGGGCTATATTTTATTCCGGATACGCGGGTGAAACCGCGCGGAAAAGCTAGTACTTCCAGAGTAAAATTCTGAAAAATATCAGACTACAGTTTTGTCCAAACTTTTTGGTATATTCTGTTTGGATTGTATATCTTTCACATAAAAGGTTTCCAAAGAATTATTTATAAGCTCCACATTATAGGATGCTTTCCATGATAAAGTTTTACGTTGTTGAAACTTAGGAAAACAAACAAAAACTCACATTCATAATAATATCAGTAAGGATAAGTATAAAGACAACAAAGCAACATGAAGTAAACTTGAGTGGAAATAAAAAGAAAATTTGTTCAGTTGCAACGTGTAAGCATCGTGTAAGTACTTAAATATGAAAATGCTTTCCCAAGCACTTAAGAATAGTCTGACCCTATTACCGCTTCGGAAAGATTTTCCTGAGATGAACAGCCAATTTACTCGGCATAAACTCAGCAATTGCTCTTTTCAAAATGAAACTTAATATTATTTATCTATATAAAATTTCACTGACAATGTTTGAAGGCAATATAAAAACATATCGTATAAAGAAGTTGATAAATTTTGTTGTATATCTTTTACAACATACGTTGAAAAGTATAACGTCAAAGCTTTCAGGTAACTTTGTTTCTATCTCACTCAAAAGTCTCAAGTCACCGTCCACATTTTACTTCTGGTAATTTGATAGCCTCTTACGTGGTGCTTGTTGGCCTCTCGAATCCATAAGGGCACTTCTGATGTTGGATGAAAGGCTAAGAGAGGTTTTAGGTGTGTGTTCATAAAGGTTGTATCTTGAAAGCTATAGTGGAATAAAATGCGTAGTTGTGGTTAGTAGAGTAGCCTAATTTTAAGTTTTAAGTAAGTAACATAAAATAAATAAATAACCTGCGACATTCCTCTTACAAGGCCATCTAATTGATGGAAACATGGCTACTCGTTTAAAACGGACGAAATATAAATAAATGAATTCTTAAGGCGCTGACAACAGCTAAATGGCCTTGAGAAATTGAAATTTTAGCCACGCCCCTCTACATCCCCAATATATATAGCACGTATAGCACAGCATAGCGCCACACACGAAGACGCGGTAAAACGGTGCACTTTTTCGGCCATCATCCAAACAATAAACAAGTACAAATATATCTATGAAACTAACACAACTAGATGGCGCTATTATTGATAGTATAAATATGTAATTACAACTAGCTATAAAGAAATAGTAATAACCGAGTTCTCAATATATTTTAACCTAGTTTTGTAACTTTTCTATTTTATTTCCATCTTTCACACCATTATTTACAATAGTATGTACCTACTAATTTTAATGAAACCGCTTCTCTTATCATTTTATATTCGCGTCGCCCGTGTGGATGTATAAATGTTTTTTAATAAGAAATATGAATGAAGAAAATAATGTACAAAATTCAAAATATATAGCTAGGTTTCATTTTTAGAAAACGTCGTTTTACCGTGTTTTCAATCAATGAGAAACTGCTACAATTTCATTAGAATACGAAAGTAAATTTCGCCACTTTCAATAAGTAATTAATAGCTCAGGTGGGAGATCGTGCGATCCTTGAACTAGATGTCCACGGATCGAGTCCTGTTGGCAACTTATGTTTGATTACTTTTTTCGATATGATTCATCCTACTTTTGTAACTTTTTCATCTTTCACACCATTATTTACAATAGTACCACAGCGTAACAAGTCATACAGTGGTTTATCGCGTTTGAAGTCACGCGAAATGCCGCTTTTGTGTAGACATTCGTCATTATTCGTAGTATGTGTATGTAGAACTAATACCTAACATATTTTTTATTGTTTATGACCTTTTAATAATATAATAGGATACCAAAATAAAAAAAATGAGAGAGAGAAATACTGAGATACTTATTCTTTTAAAAACTACAAATGCGAAACTGAAAGGTATTTTCAACATTTGGATTTACTAATTTTCAGATTGCGATTGTTGAATTTGACGATATAGACAATTCTCATACGTAGAAATAATTTTAATAAAAATTCAGACGGGAAGCAGGACCTTGGTCTTGTATTAAAATTAATGTTCTTTAGCTGTTGATATAATTGACTTCTAATATTATTTCCAACAAACGTTGTAAAAGTTGTCTGTAAAGTGTCTTCTAATTTTTGGCAGTACGTTAAAATACTAATACATAATAGTTTGCTAGTAGTTAAATTAGGTCGCGCAGAGATATCACTACTCCATATTCGTAATCGGCACCCCTGAAAACCATGAAAACGATATCCATATTGATTTTATTTAAAAATTCACGTCCGCCATCTTGAATCTCGAAATATGTTATATATTCGTAATTGGCACCCCTGAAAACCATGGAAACGATACCCATATACATAGATGTTATTTAATAATTCGCGTCCGCCATCTTGAATCACGAAATATGTTATATATTCGTAATCAACACCCCCGAAAACCATGGAAACGATACCCATGTACATAGATGTTATTTAATAATTCGCGTCCACCATCTTGAATCACGAAATATGTTATATATTCGTAATCAGCACCCCCGAAAACCATGGAAACGATACCCTTATACATAGATGTTATTTAATAATTCGCGTCCGCCATCTTGAATCACGAAATATGTTATATATTCGTAATCGGCACCTCCGAAAACCATGGAAACGATACCCATATTGATTTTTTTTTTTAATTCGCGTCCACCATCTTGGATCTCGAAATATGTTATATATTCGTAATAAGCACCCCCGAAAACCATGGAAACGATACCCATACAGCTTTTACTTAATAATTCGCCTCATAATTGTACAAAATTCAAAATATATAGCTAGGTTTCATTTTGTCGTTTTACCGTGTTTTCAATCAATGAGAAACTGCTACATTTTCATTAGAATACGAAAGTAAATTTCGCCTCCATCTATAAGTAATTAATAGCTTAGGCGGGAGATCGTGCGATCCTTAAACCAGATGTCCGCGGTTCGAATCTAGATGATGTCTCCAATTTCATTTATTAATTTCCTCTTTTTCAAGTTCCTTCTTTTGTTTACCAAAATAAAAAGTATTATATATACCAGCACAACTCAATCATCCAGGTACTTTACATTCATTATAAAACATGGTGTCATCACACGGATTTGAACACACACATCCAAGTAGTTTAAGGTTCTTGACCTATAACCAGGACCGCTGAGCTAAGAATGACATGACTTATGCTATGAAAATAAGAATCTTTCTCGGTCAGTGATGCGGCACGACAAATTTATTCCCAATGCATGAAAGATTATAAAATTAATCAGTTATTATGCCCTTTTTGTGGTAAGTAAATCTTTAGTTTGAATACTTTTTTTATGCGAAATAATACGACGAGATCATATTGTAAAAGTTATGTAATGCAATTCATTTTCCCTCCAAATATTGTCATTTAATTTGATAAAAAGTTATAATGTGAATAGGCTGAATACGTTCATAAATTACACTGCAATCTAGCGGCAGTGATATGACGCTTTGACAAACACAAGTATTTGTTTACTTTTATCATTGTCAATCACTGTGAAATAAATTGCTTACTACCTTACTTTATTCATCAGGCATTGCACATTTTTTTAAAAAGATATTTTACCCATTTATGGATGATAATGTTGAAACCGCGCGCTCGGAAAAAAACTGGTACAGGTCCGTCTAGCAACGCGGATCGCCGCGGAATGCGAGTGAGGGCAAAGCAAAATACGCAAGTAACGTGACAGAAGAGTGTGGCATAATGTTGACTCCTCCCCCTAACTGCTCCGAATTAATAACGTAAGCGACATTTATAAAAATAATTAATTATGTACAAATAAATTCCTTATTCCAAAAACTAACGAAATAAATCATTTTCTAATTATTCGAACAATATTAATGTAAAATATCACATCGAAAAATACATTCGTGTATAGGATAAATTTGGGAATTCCTTGATTTTCAGAGTTGTGTTTGGCAATTTTTTTTATCGAGGCAATGAAATGAAATCGTGTTTTGAGATTAATAAATTTGTCATTTATATCCTTGAGTATCGTGTATTTAAATTTCAATACCGTACATTTAGTAGGATTAATATAGGTTGGGTTGCAATAGAGAGACTTTAGCTGTTGTCAGCGCCTTAATGACGTAGATCAGGGACGAATGACTCATTTCTGCATAGTTTCAAGATACATTTTCATCAAGATCGTTGTAGTCATTACAAGATCATTATTTTAAACTGCGTCCCTTATCACCACTCCAATATTAATGACACTATCCATCACAGTTATACTTGCTATTATACACTATAACTCGTTACAATAAGGATGAGAATAGCATGCACATTTTTAGAAGTTAGTTTTGCGACGCCGATGTAGGTACATAGGTACTAAGGTTGAATTGTTTAGACGGCAATGGCATTAATAAGGTAACACCAACAGAACAGTAAAGATTGCCTGCCGTCAAAAATGGTATGTATTAAATTTTGTTGGCAACTGTCTGCTTGCAGAGAAAATGTAATGCTTCATTTTGTTTTTACGTAATTTTAAAGAAATGGGACCCAATAAGTACCTACCCTAAATACCTTAATGTGATTTCTTCGTGCTTGTCTCGAATACCTTTTTCAAAAGAGTTACTAGAGTTTTATCCTTTAAGTAAACGACACAATACTCTCAGAAAGCCCTCAAAATTTTAACTTTAATGGTAGATAGAACCCTGACTTCTGTACGACTAATGATCCTAAAGTTCTTAAAGACAGCCATTCAGTGAAAGCCCTAACTCACAAACCTACGAAGTCTTTGAAGTGCCTATGTTACGATCAACTATCCTTGTTGAAGGTTACATCAGCACACAAATGTCCTTTTTAGTAAATTAGTGAGACGTGTTACCGGTCTTAACTGGGTCTTATCTTATTTTCAGTTCAAACATCCATCCTATTTATACTGATCCCCAGTGTCATTAATTCATATTTAGTATTACCATCGTATTGAAAAACTCAATCTATTTTAAAACAACCAACATTCTACATCATAAGCGGCAAATATCCGCTCTCAAAGGCAATCCAATCCCGAAGATATACTAACGTCCGGCGATAATTAAGACGGCACAGTCTCACTGAACGAGAGTCCGATGAGTTACATAAAATAAACTGGGACCTTCGTTTGAGAGGACACTTTCATTTCATGTTTATTGAGAGGAGACATCGAGACTAAAGGGTCCCTAACTAAAGGAGTTTGCTAGGATTGCGACTATTTGCGACAGGCTTAAATGATGTGAGAATTCTTATGATGAATGATCACAATGTGAAAAAAAAACACAGCTAATATCATATTGAAGTCATAAAATCGTATCGTTATTTGAGATCATTTGTATTCGTATTTATATAGGTGGTGTATAACCACCATGTAAAAATAAGATAAGCAGCAGTATCCCTGCATTTCTTTGGAGTTATTAATTTTGATTCAAAAACTATTGCAAAAGATCCTATCAGTGCATTCTGAATAAATTATCAAGTAATAGTAATACCTAAGTATTCAACATAAATAAATAAACAATTATACCTTTTTTTTCTTTAATGATATAACTTATAACAGCTATTTCTATTCCTCTCCAAATGAAATGAGGGAAACGCACCCTAATTAAGAAGTCCAACTCCATTTGCGTTGATACATTTGATCCCACGGATAGCCAAGTGCTATAATGTATCTTGCCATTCTTCAAGGCATTGAGTCAGGGATGGCAAAAGTAAATTACTCCGTCCTCACTCACTTAGCCGCTAAGTATCACACTGGCTTTTCCTTGTTTTACTTTACTAGGGCTGGCACGTTTTGTATTTTTTTACTATTTGTGCTGCTTATTGTTTTGCATTTAACACGATGAAACCTTTAATTATAGAGTTAAATTAAAAACATACTAGCTTGATTTTCCTCATGTTCCCGAGGGTACTAATGTTGTCCCTGAATAAAAAATCTCCTATAAGATATGTAGACCGTCTGCTTGTTTGTCAAGTTTTTGTCACAAGAAAAAAGTAAGCCATTACAGCGTCATTGAGTAAAATTATTCATATTTTTAGTAAGGTTCTTTTTTTTATTAGGTGCTAACTTTTCTCATGAAGTAACAGCAGATATAAATCTATAATATTATATATAAACAAAGCTTGGAATCAATTTGTGAATTAATAAAGCTTTTGCTATTTTAATGATAAATACGCGACAACCCTATACAGTCATTTACTTTACCATAATTAACTTTTATGTACAAATGTTATTTTGATATATTCAAAACCACCGTACCACCGTAAAATTGTAATTCTAAAACTAACTAAACTACTAGATAATAGGTAACTACTAACTACTATAGTTACCTATTATGTTAGTTGATACAGATACTAAATACATTTTTCTACTACATTTATTTGTTTTTTTTTGTGTGACACTAAATTACTTTTCTTTATTTTATTAGTGACTAATGTTTCCCCAAATCCATTTATTATGTTTTTAGTTATTTCATTAGGGTTCTTTAAGAAAAGCATAATTATATAAAAGATATTGTTACAATGAAAAAAAACTAAAAACTGTTTCGATAAGTCAAAATAATAGTGTATCTATAATTGACTTGTTTAACTTTGTTCAATGATAAATGTTAAACAAATCAAAAATATCGGTAGATTGTATTCAAATATGAAAACCATTACGTTGAATCGTTATTCTTACCGATATGGCATTAGGTTCAAAATAATAACCACTGATATCTATTACTATTATTATTATTTATGGATATATATAAAATGTTAATAACTATTCTGCGATGGTTACATAATTTTTATTTTTTATACTTTACTTTAGATTACTTTCTATGTTAAATAATATTGTCGATGGTAATTATTTCCTGGTACTTAAGTTTTAAAATTTATGTTTTTTATACCAAGAAATAACTTATATTATTTCTTGGTATAAAAAATGGAGGAGTGCGGAAAGCTAATATTTTTATATACCTAATAGGTGTTAGAAATAAATTAAATTAATTAAAAAACATTACACACACTATCATGTGTTTGACACACACACACACGTCACCACTGGAGGCTTCCGGCGACTGGGGCCGCAATGAAATGTAACCGCGGTCCCAGTTTACGGATTTATTTAATTTGATTTTTTCTTCCGGCAACTGGGACCACCCATAAATTAATATTAAAATCTATTGTTCAAGCCAAAATAGTACAGTCAAACGAAAAAATGCTTAAAGTAATTACTTACTATAAAGAATAAAAGTGTTTGATTTAAACCACTGTCAGTGGTGACTTGAAGAAAAGATTTCGTATTTCAGTGAAGTGATTTTATTTACATTCTTAATATACTTATTTATATACCTACTCTTTTATTTCAATATGGTCGAATTTTGACCACGGGCGACCACTAGTAAATATTATTAGGTAGGATAAATGCACTGCAAAACTAAATTTCAATAAATATATTGAGAGCTTTACTTGCCATCCGTTATCTGTTAAATTCAGTAAAATCTACGTACATATATTGGCAATCTCATAACATAAGCCTTGCCAAAAAGCTTTTAACTACCTACTACAATTTGCATATCTGGAACGTTTTAAAGTTCTGAATTCAAAATCGACGACACGTATGTACGCCAATGCTTCGGAAAACTCACCGAATGGAGTTGATTTGCCATTTCATTTGCATGACAATGAGACCTTGTTCGAAACTGTTAAAGTTTTCACCATTTGAAATAAATGTTTTTGTAAATTGCTCGGTGACTTTAAAGTGCTGTAGGAGCTGGCTTTGGGCCGCAACTGCTCGTTGTTTATACCGCTTTTATTTATATTATATAGAAAAAGAAACCTTCAAGCTGTTTAATCTATAAACATGTGATAGTATTTTAAAAAACGTTGCAAGATTCTGCCATTTGCAAAATAAACTCGTCGAACATTGTTCGAATTTCAAAATTAAACTGATTAAAAAGTGAGTAAACTTTGTTAAACAACTATTTAGCTGAACTGTGGCATTAACGGGGTTAATCTTTAAATTATTCACTGAGTAGAGAAATTGGGGTTTTGCGAATAAGATAAGTTGGGATGAGGGTTAAAACAGGGCCAACCCGTAGTTGTTTTCAAGATGGCGCAAGTTCCTAGATTAGACGTCGCGGTTTCTTAAATGATGAGTCTGGGAGGATTTAAGTACGTGAATATAATGACCGATCTTTGTAATTGTTTCGAGGAACTAATGTGATATTATAATATTATTATCATGTTGATCATATTTCCAGGAAAGGTCTTTCGATTCCGTTCTGAATTATATTTATATAGCAGATATACCTACAGTTTGAATTCAGAATACACATTTTAATAAGTACAAAATATATACCTATCTAAATAAAATCAGCCAATCAGTTTAAGAGGAGAAGAATTACGAACGCACGCACTTTTATCTATAAATATATAATTTAGAAAAAACGTAGTGTAGGTACCTACACTGTACAGTCACTAAGTATTCTTTTAAAATGGTTATCTGTTTTCTATAGTAGGTACAAGCTCTGCTTAGTTTGGGATCAGATGCCCGTGTGTGAGGAATGTCCCAGGATATTTATTTATTTGACTTATTTGCTATTTGTGAACGCGGAAGAATTCGAAATTCGAACAATCTCATCAATAGTCGAATCATTTTGAGGATGTATAAAATTATAAACAAATTTGCTATTTGTGAACGCGGAAGAATTCGATTGCGAGGGGGTATAAAATTAAACGAATCTGTCGGTTACACACGAGGTCATTATAATACTCTCCAGAAGTAATGAGTTAAGTTAGAATTGACAAAGCAAAGCGGTCCAAACTATCCTACTTTACTAGTCACTTCGCGTCAAAGTTAAAACTAGGTTCGCCTAGTTTAAAGTTCTGATATTGATAATGTTTTGTGGAGGTGAAAACTTGGTCTTTGCGGCTGTAATGATGTTACAGTTACAACCTTTCAGATGACGTCACGTCAGGTAACTTAAAATAAGAGTTGTTAGCATCACAAGCCTTTAGGAATTGAGAAACGATGGTTCGTAATACTGGTCACTCGTAGAAATATTTTTGTTACGTTGTTACTTTACGGAGCTTGCGGTAGGAGTTAACTGGCAGAAAAGGGAACCGTAACGAAAAAACGTTATATACATGTGCGCACACGCGCGTCATTTAAAATATAAGACAGACGTGATGTCAACAATTATGCATCCTCCATGCGACTTTCTCGGAGGTTCAAGAATTAAAAAACAATAACCAGAAAAATCCCTTAAAAAAAGCTATACTATACTATATAATCAGAAGAGTTTTTTGTTTGTTCAAAAGCGCTAATCTCTGGAACTACCCGTCGGATTTGAAAAATTCTTTTTGCATTTGATAGCCCAATTCTTGAGGAAGGTTATAAGCTATTTTTCATCCCGGAATCGCGGGTGAACCTGCAGGGAAAAGCTATTTGTATATTAAAATGCTTGCAATTGCAATTGATTTTTTCAATTCGAACCAGTAGTTCCTGAGATTAGCACGTTCAACCAACTAAACTCGCTTGATAATATTAGTATAGATTAAACATCGTTCCTGGATGGAGTTCCTGGGGGTCCCCCGACCCCACATAACTTTTTTATTTATATTTTGATATGTATCAGAATCTTTATGAACCCTAATAAAATAAAAAAAATGGAAATGATTTATAATAAACAGTGCAATTATTTATCAATGATAATAATATTATCGTTCAAATATGCAGATACCACAATTACCACATAAACTATGGCAATATCATTGGAATTCGAGGACATCTGATATCCGAAATGGCACACCAACCAGATTAACCTAAAGAATGTTGCGAATGCAGAATTGGAGGAATTAATTAATGTAATTTAAATTAAATATGCCCAGTCGAGTTCGCGAAAACTTTTTAATTGAATTCACTGGCAGTGGCAACATTGGTAGATAGTTGCTCTATTAATTGGGGTAACTGGGTAAATCTAGAATGTCTCGAGATATTTTTTTTCTATAGACCTGTGATTACAAGCTCACCATAATTGAAGTAACCGAAGGTTCACAGGATTCACAAAGCCTAGAAATAATACCCAAATTTACTCGGATAAACTACTGCAGTCTCTATCGAAATCCAGAAAATCTAATGGTTTTTCTAAGAAAAATAATAATATGTTGTCTTCCTCAAAGAGGCTCAACGTATAAGCTTTGTAAACCAGCGCAATATATTTTAAAATTGGAATGTTATTTTTGTTTGAATTTAAGGGAATAGATTACCATGTATTTTTTTATTTGTCGTTTTTAAAAGATAAAATAGGTCATTTTAATGACACATTATAACTCTTTGGAGCTTCTCGTCCAAACCTTTGATTCATATATTCATGGTTACTAAGATTTAAGACTTCCCACATTGAAAAGGTTATTTGCCAGTCCCGATTCCTTCTTAATATTTATTCAGGATGCTCTTGACATCAAAGGAACAGAATCGACGATTCGTGATCGGCGACGTGGTCCCGACTTTCTTCACGCACGTTTGTTTCATCTTCAATGGATAATTCAGAAGGTTCTCTCTTGTTTGTTTTTTATATATTTTTGTGAGTCTGCCTTTAGTTTTTTTTATGTGGAACATGTAATAGAAAAACATTTCTATAAACTGTTATGTAGCGAACTGAACCGGATTCGTTTTGCTGATTTATTATGAAAGACTTTTGTCTGTTCTTATATTGTGGGTTGATCTTTGATATTCTTGAAGACCCAATTATACCAAAGGAATAAAACATTTTACGAATTCTTATAAATTATGGAATAAGACGTTATAGATTTAAATAGATTTACAGTAAGACGTTAGTTTGACGACTACTTCGTCAAACTAACGTCTTACTGTAAATTTTCGGTTGGTTCAAAAAATATCTCAAATAATTTTGTTGACGTAGGTACTTTTTTTTTTACTTTGTATAGGCTTGTGTTTGACCACAACTCACTATGGTAAGTGATGATGTGGCCAAAGGTGGTAAGCACACAAAGCTTAGAAGGAACTGGCTCTCAAGTGCAGCTGTCTAAAGTATGCATAATGTAATAAATAGTATAACTCTATTTTTTTAGTTTGTATAGACTTGTGTTTGACCACAATCTCACTATGGTTACTAGGTGTTTGGCGACAGATTTTCACCTTGAGGGCGGTAGCCAGCCAGACGGGTACTACAAAGTACCCTACCACCGTACTATGGTTTCCTCACGATGTTTTCCTTCACCGAAAGCTCAAGCTCATTGTAGGATTCGAACCCACGACCTTCGCCGCGGCATCCGACGTCACTACACTGAGCTATCATCGTCTTAACTCGAATGAAGTTTGATGCAACCGGCTGTTAGATTTATCCGACTATAAAAATTAACATCATACTTACATACTAATTATATCATGCACATTGCATCCATTTCTTTTTCTGTGAATAAACTGTCACATCACGCGCCTTATTGTTGATATATAACCAAGATGTCACGTAACGAATGTTACACCTATATCTAACATTGTTATAGATTTAGGTACAACTGGGCATATGAGACGGTAACCACACATCACAAGGAAATTGGAATGTCACTCACGCCTTACGAAATAGTACTAAGCCTATTCGTATTCTATTATCATAAAAACCTTTCATATCGGAAAGGTTCGAAGAATTCTCCAGACTAAAACCGATCTTGCCAGAAGTTTCGTTAAGGCTCTGTGACAGATGACGGGCCCCGCTGTTCCTATTTGATATATTGCTGACTCTAAATTCAGCCTTAAACGGCGAGGCACAAGTGGGACGCACAACGGGTTTCGATTACAGTCCTAATATGAACTCAATGTCAAATTCCCGTGAACGTTAAATAAAAGAAAAAATCTAATTTAGAATTATGAAATGATTGAGTACGTTGTATAGACTGCGAATTGTTTTTCAAATTTAGAATTTTAGATTTTCGAATAAATAACTATCTTCGTTGTTACTTTCGAACTTGAAAATGGTATCCCGAAAAGAAAGCCTTTAACCGTGAATTTTATTACAAGTAAAAAGGGATTTCAAAAGAAGCGTATAAAATTGTGAATGTATGCGAAGTCCCGTCGTTGGTTTAACTGTTATTTAAAGGTAAGCCAGTTGGAAAGCTGCGGTACCCTGCACCGAAGACGTGCGGTTATACACATAAAGTATGTTTCTTTGTATACATGCGCCCGCCCTGATTTATTGGTAGCTTTATATGGCTGTAAAGTTTGTTACACACGGAAAATTTATAACAATGTTATACATAGTTATGTTACGTAGATTACTCATTTATATTCTCGTATCGAGTTTTTTTTTAATTATAAATAGAAAATTTGTGGCAGACCAAGACCTTGGAAAAGTATGCGAAATTTTTCTTTAAATTTAGGTTACCTACGTGTTCATTACAAGAGATATTAGGTAAGCGTACGAGTTAAATCACGAATTTCATCATTACAAAAAATCTGTTTTATCTTAGAAGTCTTAGATATTAAACTTACTAGCTATTTCCCGCACTCAACTTAACTTTTTTTTGGAGCTCTTTGATAAATTGTTTCAATTTATTTAGCCTTGATCAGCAAGAATTGGTTTTTATTGAGTTGTTGTATAGCATTCGGTAGATTGCTGTGTTAATAAAACATTAAGTGATACTTGTTTGTGAGGAATAATCAGAGAGATGATATTTAACAGTGTTCAAAAAGTTAGTTCACATCTACCACCTTCGGCCACATCGCCATTGTGAGATTGTGTTCAAACACAGCTATCCACACAGAAAATATGTGAAAAAAAAACTATTTTGAAAATAAGTAAAATTAATTGCGACGATAAAATAATGCTACAAATTCGATTCGAAATTTAGAAAAATATAGTACTTAGGTACTTTTGTTACAGAAAATATCTACAGTCGTGTTTCCAATAAATCAATCTTAAAAATTTAGTTCAGTCGTATAACACCAAACGACGTGTACCTAATCTAGCGCATGATTGGCATATTGACAGAAACGTCAATTTTCATCCCATTCCATAATGAAAGGTCTGTGAAATGTCAAATATTTTCACGTACAAATCAAATCGTTCTCAAATCCGAGTCAGAAATGCCTTCCATGTTTTTAGACCTTTTCATGTGGTGGTGAATGTTGTAGAGGTGACATGGATGTTTATTTACCCGTCTATAATAAATGCGTGATTCATTTCACATGCGCCGGCTTGTAAAATTATGATTTTTGAGAATTGTATTTTTTGTTACAGGTATGTACGGAGTTTAGACTGTAGACTATCAGGATATGAGTGAAGCATCAGGTAAGGGGGAATTGCGCCAATGAAATCCAGACTCTCGACTTATAGTTTGTCAAAAACAAGATTTGAGTTTTGTTGTGAGTAAAAAAGGTACGATATAAAACAAACAAAAAAACTGTACTAAATCATAGACATGACACGAGAAAATTTGTTTAAAAGCGCTTTCTTTGCAGCACCCAATAAAATTTTATTTCATTAAGAAAATGCAATTACAGATACAAGAAGCCACCCTTTAAAAATAAAATCCGAATTAGATAAGTTATTGATTATAAGAAAAATCCAATAATACGGTACATTGCAGTTCCAGACTGGTTAAAGTATTACAGATTCAAGTCGTGTGCGAAACCAATATAGTACAACTTCCGTTGCCTTGCCCGCCTTTACGTCGGAAAAATTTAAGTTTTCTTCAGTATTTGTAAAGTTTTGAAATTAGCTCGTTACCTACGGCCAAGTAGAACTTCGAGCGAACTGATCATCGGTGTTTACAACAACTGTTGAATGGAAACTATTCTTTATTACCCGACTGCGCGACGCAAAGGAGGGTAATGTGTTTATTAAGCTATTGTATAGCTTTTATCGCGGGCTTCGGGCTTTGAGCGCGGCGACCGAATCAAGAAATTTCGTAACAAAAAAATTCCGTAACGAAAAAACCTAACACCTCCCACACACATATACATACACGTTAAGCGTTCGCGTTCGTTTAACGTGTATGTATGTGTGTGTATGCTGTTTGTGAGAAAGTATATAGGTGTATAGGTATCTAATAATATCAAAGAAAAAACTTGAATGATATTGATATTACAAAGAAAAAAAAAGAAAAACGAACTAAAAAACCTAAATAAAAAATAAATAAATAATTATAATTGCATAAGTTGTTAAAAAATGCTATGCAATACTTATATAATACAAGTTTTACCGCGGCAGTCCCCGAGTGCCACACGTATTTTTTTTTATTAGTAGAGTTGTAGTTATTTAATAATTTGGATCAAGGATTATGACGATAAATTATAATAAACTAGCTTTCGCCCTGCGGTTTTATACAATTATATTTCATTAATATTCCCGGGATAAAAAGTAACCTATGTGACTTTCGGGTCCGTGAATTATATCTTTGCAAAAATCCACGTTTTTCCGTCCGGAAAATACGCTTTCTGATTTTATCTAGACAATGAAAGCTGAGTATTAAAGGTTCTCCTCTTTCTTGTTTATTATCATTATAGATTAATTATCTATTATTAAATAAAATAAGAGAATTTTCTTCAAAAAATAGTCTTATTAGTCTATTAATAAAACTAACTAAAACATGACGAATAAGAATAAATTACTTTAAAAAAAAAAGATAAATTAATTATTAAGTAACTTCAAATTTTGCCTAATGGTAATACTTACTTTTACTTTATACTTAGGTAATGTAACTGTAAATGTAAATGTTTACATATAAATAAATTAAAAATGATAGAAAAATAATATGTCTTAAAGTTCCTCACAAAACTCAATCTTCTCGCACGTATTTAAAATTGAAAACTCAACGGTTCAAAAGTAAATACTTACATCCATTGTTTCCTAAAAGCATTCATCACTGTGAGATTACTTCTTGTCCTTTTATTTTGTACAAACCGAGTTGAAGGATTTACGTAAAGACATTAATTTAAACTCTCATCTCACTCTCTTGTCTTATGCTGAGGTGGAATCAAAGATGATTGACAACTTGTGTTATAGAATAGCTTTGTGGAAGATTTGTAAAATTTTGAAGGGAGTATTTTTGAAAGTTATTTTAAATGAAATAATAATGTTGATTTATTTAAGACTAGCTGCTCCCCGAGGTTTCACCCGCGTTCCCGAGAAACAAAAGCAGCCTATGTCCCTGTCCATACCATAGGCATAGGCGATTTGCGTACCAAATTTCATCGCGATCGGTTCAGCGGTTTAGGCGTGAAAAGGTAACAAACAAACAAACTCACTTTCGCATTTATAATATTAGTTAGGATATGTAGGATTAGAAAAGATTAGGATTTATTATCAATTAGCTTCTGCCCCGCGGCTTCACCCGCATTCTCGAGGATCTTATGTCTTCCTAGGATAAATAGTACCCTATATGTTATTCCAGGGTATGATCTATCTATATGCCAAGTTCATCCAAATCCATTCAGCCGCTTATTCGTGATTGTGTCACATGCATCCAAACCTACCAACTTTCACATTTATAATATTAAGTAGGTTAATACAAAAAGAAAAGTCCTGACTCACTCATTAACTCATCAATGCCTTGGACCTAGAAAGGTGAAATATTGCACGTAAGGTTCCTTTACGATCTGAATAAGGAAGGAGTAAGGATTTTTCAAAAAAGGAGATCGCGGGCCATACCGCGGGGCAGTAAAGCTTGTGTATAAAATATCAAATAAAAAGATATAACAATCGTCAAAGTCAAGATGATTGTTACATAAGTTAGAATGTGTATTTTGGGCATCTCAATAAATTTCATATCATAATAAAATACAATTTAAATGTACACACAATCCCCCGTCACGCATACGCCATCTGTTTCCATCCCTGCCATGGTTTACATACCCCATCTGTCAACACTTCACTCGTAAAAAGGTGCATATTTCCTCTTGTTCCATTGAGTGTAGACTACTTTTCTACTAGTGATGTGTATGATTTACCTGTTGCCGAAACCGAAACTGAAAGTTTGGTATAATTTTTCGGCAAAAGTTATAAAACCTCGATTGTCTTTCTCCATAAAAATGTGGTAGGTCTATATTCGTAGATTCAGTTGTAAAATAACAATACTTTCTTAATTTATATTTTACAGCCATTGTAAACTTAGCCAAGTGATTACAGGATAGTAGGAAATACAACGCGGAAGTAAGAGACGGTGTTAACTTTAATTTTTGCATTTTAAATCGGTACCTCTTCGACTCGTCTTGCATTACAACTGCTAAAGTCAGAGTTTATACTTAAGTGGATCTGAAAAATTCATGCTCCCTGTCGCCCCTAATGTCTCTTGTTAAAGTTTTAGCGTTTTCATTCTTTCCTTTACCATATTTTTAAATATTTCACATAAATATTATTGCCGAAAGCTGAAACTGAAGCCTCAATCGAACAACATTGTCTGATAAAAAAAAGCATTGTTTTCCACACTTTCCTCGCTTAGTTACCCCTCATAAATATTCTTTGTAAATACTTTATCGGATCTCCCAGCGGTACACCAATGGAATAAACTTCCCACAATTCTTTTAGTCGAAATAAGCTGTATATATTATTGACAGGCGCGAAATGGGCTGCGTAGTGATGTACGCGCATATTTCGCGCCCCGATCCCAGTTCTAGGTACGAATTGTTATGATTTACGTCTCGGATCGCGGTATTTACTCGCAGTCATGTGAGCGGCATAAATCATAAATAATGTGCTACTTTTCGGGTGTGCTGCCTGCGATTACGTATTATTCACAAAATAAAGCTTATTTCCCGTCATTTTCCTAGAAAATAGTGCAACTTTTCCTTGTCAGACTCTCTCAACACAACGTTTTGTTTCAGCACATTTTAATAAAAAATAAACGTTGTTCAACTTTCACACCGCAAGAAAAGTGAAGTAAAAAATACGAAACCGTTTTCAACTCCTGTTAACGACCGTAATTAAACTACATGTCGTACCAAAATTAAGTTACTGCAGTGAAGTTGAAGCAAGGATAAGAGGATAAAAAAATAGGCCCTGACCTGTCTCCTCCCCGAAGTTATTTTTGCAGTTTTAGAATTTTACGGAAATAATTCAATTTTACTTATCATATTTTTGCTTGAAACTAATAAAAAAGGCAGCTTACTTTTGCAACAAACTTGTGTCCAGAGATTTTCTGAAATTGCTCATTAGACTTAAAAACAAAAACCCATGCTTTGTTACTCACCCTACTAAAGCTTTGAATCTACTTCACTTTGGACTACATAAAGCAATGGTGCTCCTTATAAAATTCCGTTTTCCGCACAACTTTTTACAAAGAAGGTCTTTTCAGGGTCGCCTTACGTGGACTTACTATAAGAATGATTGCGTCGCCTTTATACTGTTTCTTGACTTCTATAAAATCTTTCTGATTCTGGCTTCCTATTTTAGTAGGTAATCATGTCTTCGTAGAACATAAATACCTGTGATTTATTATTTCCTTTCATATGATAATTAGAGCGTAGCGTTTCTGCCATGTGAGACCCTTCGTTAAGTGAATTATGTAATTTAACCGTAGTAGGTATAATAAGAAACGCGGTCACCTGACAAGTTTTATCAAAGCTTTGATGCAATAATCCGCGTACTACCGATTACGTAACTTAAGTGTGTTATGTTTTCTTAGTAATTTATAAATTGTAGGCCATCAATTTTTGGGCATTTTTCTGTAAATGAGATTTCGTGTTTGGACTATGTATTTATCTTGCTCGACAGGTTGATTGGCGGGGATGTTAGAAATTCTGGTATTCTGTATGGTATGCTACACCCAAAACAAACACTATATTTATTTTTCATTTTATTTAGTTCATCTAGTTTTAGAATATCGGCATTGTGATCATATCATCATCATTTCTCCATATTCCGAATATGATCTTCTTTATTGAAACCTAAACTGCGAAATCTGTCTATCTATCGTTCATTTCATGTCATGTCATGTTTTCACACTATGTTTGTTTGACCTAATGATTTGTCGCAGTTATAATACTGGTAATATTTTTCGCAAATATTATAGGTTATTCTACTTCACTTATTCTATTCTACTTGTCATCAGTTCAAAGTCATTGCCGACTCTTATCTACAGGTAATTAAAGAATGCAAGTGGTGATGCGGATGCGGGAAATATATTTACGCAATCATGAGGACTCATCATCATCAAGGACGCAAAGGGGAGCAAAGCTTAATGTACTTACCGCTTAAGCAGCAACTTGTCCCTTCACTCCTGCGATGCGGTGATGCGGAGCAGATCCAAAGCGCTGAAGAATCTTAGTATATTATGAGATGACGTGCGGGTGCGGAAAACATGTGACAATGAATGAATACAATTTTGAATTTAGAATTTGGAAAGGAGTTGTTCGGGATTTTCCGGATCGCTTCGGGGCGACTCCTTGCCATTTAATCGGCACATACATTAAGCCCTTCATGCGTTCCCTAGCGTCCAATGGAACTTAAAAAACGGCGTAAACAGCAAGGTTAGACCAATTAAGTATTTGATCTTAGCTCTGAAGCCAAGGTTTTATGCTGACTGCATTCCAATTCCAATATTAAAACTGTAGTTACACAACTGCTAGCCAGCGAATAAGACTACCGACGTTACTGACACTGCCGACCAACTCTATGGCATTGACCATTTAAATGGCTGGCAAAATGCCAATAGCGGGCTGCAATAGTCAGCTGAAGTCCTTAGGGAAACACTGCTCTTAGATAAAGGTCCATAGTTAATTGACATCAAAGATATGCTTTTGAATATTTACTTATTAGATTTGTTACAATTTGATTTGTGAAAAATTGTAGAATCTTTGAAATAAAACATAGTAAAACCTTAAAAGTAATAAGAACGGTTTATATGGACGAAGTTATTGGTTGGATGCGAAGCAATAGAAACAAGCTTTACGTTTAAAATGGAAAATAAATCTCCCCCTGACAACAAATGAGCCCTTGTCACAATAAGATAACCTTTAAGAAGATTAGGTAACAAAAGGTTTGTTTCGGTCGCATTTTAAACCGAGGAGGCGTGCAGACTGCGGTCATCCCAAACACAGGTCGACATATGTTGAGCAAACAAAAGATTGGTATAGGCTGTGGCTTGACAGGACATTGCGAAGTTATGTTTCACACGTCTAAATAATTTAACTTGATAAAACCAATTATATTTTTTATTTTGTTTCCTATTAATTGAAATAATTTGTACCTATATGTATTGTAGTTTAATTATATTAAAGAACAAATGTATTTGTTTTTAGATAGTTAAAAATACTACTGTCTTAGTTGTCCCGATTTAACATCAAAGCATGTTCACCCTACATACTAACTGAGAAAATTGTATAGAATACATTGATATATCATTGATCTTTGTAACTTGATACCTGTGTTAAATAATGAAGCCAGGAACATTATACCACTCGACTCGACAAGTTATATGGTAATGGAATTCAAGTAACTAGTTTGAAACTTCACGCCGCCTTTCAAGCCTTCTCCAAAGAGTATTCCAATATCACTAACTGTTAAAAGCTTTTTAATTAGGCTTTCATCTAATACTGGAACAAAGGAAATGGCTTAGTTATATGCTTCAAAATACTTCGGTTTAATGTTTTAATGGAAATGTCGCCAATAAGAATAATAATGAATAATGTGAAATTAAGTTGCCATGTCACTTGCATTTGACACCCTTTTCGCCATTGTAAAGATTGACAACACATTAACAATCCCTCTGTATTTGCTATTGTCCATAAGAAACGGTAGCCATCTACCATCAAGTCGTCATCAAGTGGACCTTCTGCCTTGTTAGCCGTGCATAAATGAGGGACATACAATACAATACATACAGTATTATTTTTCCCTGTCCTGTGCCTTTATTCTTGATACATCTCTCTCTTTCTGTCAACGGTGCCGCTGTAGTAAAATTCTTTCATTGACACCACGTTTCTGTGACCATTGAGTACTAACAATCTCCTACATTCTTTCGTTTACATTTCCAAAATGATCATGAGAATAATTTGACGGGCCGGCTGGCGTGGTTGGTAAGATAACCTATCTATCACGCCGCAGGTCGTGGGTTCGATTCTCACTCAGGACAGACATTTGTATGCATTTGTCTGTTTGTCCTATGTCTGGGTGTAATTATCTATATAATTATATATTTCCAAAAAAAAGTCGTATATGTAGTATATCAGTTATCTGGCTTCCATAGTACAAGCTCTGCTTAGTTTGGGGTCAGATGGCCGTGTGTGAGGAATAGTGTCCCAGAATATTTATTTATATTTAAATTTTCGCGTTTTGTTATTAAAAACTCGGTCAATGAACCTTTTTATCAAGCGAAAACACAGAAATTCCACATAGTACCTACTCTAAAAATATAGTTCCTGTAATACTAGAGCTGTCATCGTTGTGTTCGGAAAAGGATATAAAAGTTGCTTAATTTAATTTTGCTTGGTTTCGGGTAGTTTTAAATTTTGGTGAATGTTCGGAATAAATTTTCCGTAAACTTTTCTCGGCCAAAACTGTTGTCATGGTTTTGTTCGAGGAGTATACATTTATGTATTTTCATCGCTTTCTATATAGTATGTTTTTTTACTAAGTTTTACTCGCTTACCACTTTTTTATATAGTCATGCTATAATGGTACAAATCTGTTCAGCTAGGATTTGAATGAATTTGGTAAATTGATAGATCATAATTATCCTGTAATAATATCCCTTAAAAAGTCACAGGAACGTGGATAACTGCGTGAGAAACCACTCGTTCACAAACAGTTCACGATATACTTCAAGAGGATGGTCACATTCCTATACTCCAGAACATTTAATTATAACAATTCTATCTCGTGACTTATTCGAGAGATCATTCTTCGTAGTTATTCCAGCTTTTAATTATTTGGGAGTCGGTCCCACTACTTTTCACGATTGCTTAACTTTGTGATGTCGACCAACCAACAACCAACTGTGGACAAAGTAAACAAATGGAGTGAAAGTCTTATTTTCGTTTCAGGCAAACATTGTTCTGTTTCATTATTTTACTTTCGAGGTATTTACGAGCTAACTAACTATTTTGTTGTTGTTTTTTTTTTCAACTAAAAATAAGTCTAATCGCCTTAAAGATACTGATAATTTGTTTGATCAGAAAAACCCGCCTTCATAGAAAGAGTCATGGCTAGATATAGATTACAAAATAGAGGTTTTTGTTACTTTTAATGTTGATTCCAATTATCGTGTTATACACGAATTACTTTATTAAACGGCACTCCATTTTTGGTCACAAAAAATTATGTACAAACGCTGATTCTACAGATTCATTATATGTATTATAACATAACGAATCTATAATCTATGCGAAATACATGTATAGTCTAAAATAAAAGTGACAATATCTATTGTTATCCAAAACAATACCTTAGGGAGCTGATTTGAATCTCTCAGACCCGAGTCGTACCGACCGACAATTTCGACAATGTCCCAATCTAGCCAATGTAATTGCATTTTATCTAATAAAACCCATTGTGTTGTTGATGTTTGTGCTTGCCCTATAATGGGTATAGATCGAGGCCTCTTCGCTTTATCTTTTGCAGAATCAACGTATTTGTATGTGAATTGTTGGGAATTCTAATAGGATCGCTTGAAATAGCACTGGATATCTTTGTGATGACCGTGAATAATTAAATATCTGTTGGTTTGGAAAGTATTTGTTTACTCTGAATGCTTTGGTTATTCTAGTTGGTTTTAATCTGTGAGGGTTAATGTTTTCCAGGGGTAAAAGTATCCATTGTTTTTTATTTTTCTAGGTTATGATCTAAGTATCTATCTATGTGCCAAACATCCCAAGACGTTCAGCCATTACGGCGTTAGTAACGAACGTACACTCAAACTTTGGCATTAGTAATATTAGTATGATTAGGCTGCCTGTCCCCCGGAGCGGTGCTAGGTAAATATTGGTGATGAGTAAATTTTGAGGCCAGGTGGACAAGCAGCCTTAATTCGCTTTTGAAACAGAAAACCAAATTCTAAATTCGTTTTCAAATAATAATATCATATCGCCCATCGTTTGTCATTTTAATTTCAAAACACTCAATTTCCTTAAAAAACACTTGTGACTCATCGAAAGCATATTAATCAGCTTCTATAACGGTTGGCTCATGCAATTTTCAACCTTAAAACTAGAATTCGCAATATTGTGACAAAGCAAATTGGTAATTATATATATAAAGGCAATATCAAATGAAAGATATCTATTGGGGGACGAAATTATTGGAATCCATGGCGATAGGTACTTACCGAGTTTGACTTGCTAATGAATTGATCGACCTTGTTTGTTCGATTTATGTCGCAATTTCATTGGCAAAGTGAGCAATTTGCATTCTTTCCTCTACTATATGAATTGGTTTGTGATGGTAGTGTTGGTATATTTTTCGTTTGTGTTCTTCTTGTATTTCAAATATTAAGGATTATGGAAAGTTATAACACTCTTAAATAATTCGGGTACTTCATTATTGATTTAATCGTTTTTCTCATCAACATACGAATTTTTTGATAAAGATATTAATAGTTGTATAGTCTATGATTATTGTACATTATTTTCGACTTTGAGGTTATAAGTAGATATAGTAAATTATTCATTAATATTTTTTTATATTTATTTATTTATTCTATATATATAACGCCTTTATATTTGTATCGGATTTGAATGAAACTTAGCTAATAAATAGTTAGTTCCTGAAATAAAACATAAAATAGGTACTTTATGACACGTAAACTGACAAAAATTCTCAACAAACAACTCCTTAATTTTGTTCTAAATACTTGCTAAATGTAAGAGCCTCGTATTCAAATATCACCGGTTGTTACCACTTTACCCAACTACCCACTAACGTATGCAAGGGGGCTCTTTATATCCTTTCATGAGGGAAATTACTAAGACCGGCTTTTACATTATTCCCATAAGATAGAGTTAAGAATCTGCGTATAATATATACTACCTGTCTCCCGCGGTTTTACACGGGTGAAATATACTTTACGACCTATTCTCAGACCTACCGAATATGCACAAACATTTGCATAAGAATCGGTCAAGCCGTTTCGGAGGAGTTTGCAGACAAACAATGTGACACGAGACGAGAATTTTATATATTAGATATGTATGTAAGTGTAAATGTATCTTGGAGGGAAAGAACAGGCTTATATCTATATATTTTTTTTTGGGAAACTATTAGATTACTACACAGGCAATAACGTTGATACATTTGTTTTAGTATCAAAGTCAAAGCCATTTATTAAATTAGGCTCCAGGAATGTTCCCACTTATAAGTGTCCAACAGTCTTGAAATCTGCAGAGCTGTAAGATGCTATAATTTTTTTAATAGCAAATTCACTCTTTTAAATCATTATAACATTACCAGCGTTCCACTACGCTTCCTTAGTGGATACCTACACTGTGTGTTATGTATCTATGTGCAAAATTTGAAGTCTCTAGGTCCAACGGTTTGGGCTGTGCGTTGATATATCAACAGTCAGTTTACCATTTTATATAATACTTACACACAAATACCTACAAGAAGAAAAAGATATAATCAATTATCAACATTATAAAATGTGATTTATTAAAACAAGTATTTACAATCAATGTATAAAATACAAACTATGATATATAAAAAACATCCTCGAAGCCCTCGCTGCTGTCGATAGGCAAGGTTCCCAACAGGCTGGCAGCGTTCCCTTTTTGGATGGCCAAGCTTATGTGTTGGCGGAAAAAGCCCCCAGCCCGTCGGTCTCCCGAAGCCTCGATGAGCTTGGATGATAAAATCCGAGCAAATCGGCGAGCCTCGAACCCCCACGGACCCAAGGATTGATTGAGTATAAACTGAAAACATCCAAAGAAATGTTAAAATTATACAAAGCGACGACACCTCGGTTGTAGTGACGTCGGAAGGTCTTGCGTTCAAAACCTACAATGAGCTGATGTTGAAGATATCATGAGGAAACCATGGATAGCATGGTAAGGTAATTTGTAGTATATAAGCGGCTGGCTGGATCTGTCGCCAAACACCTACCGGTGCATTCCGGCAGCTGCATTTGAGAACCAGTTCCTTCTCGGCTTTGTGGGCTTACCACCTTCGGCTACTTCATCACCTACAAACACAGACGAATTAACAGTAAAAAAAAAACATTGGAATCACGTGGTGATAAGTACATCGTGATTGGGTCGAGCAGCTTTATAAAAGAAGGTTTCCAACATCCCACGATGTTGATATGGCTCATGAATATGGATTTCCCAACGTCTTGTCCCTATCGTTGTGCTTAATGATGTGGAATATCAAATAATCGCGAGTCACGTCGAGTCATGTTGTGTTTAGCTTTATTGAACGATTTCATACTTAATTCTGCCCTGAAAATATGTTTAACTAGCTGTCCCCAGCGGTTTCACCCGCGTTCTCGAGAAAAAAAGTAGCCCATGTCCTTCTCCATACTATAGGCTATCTGCGTACCAAGTTTCATCGCGATCGGTTCATCGGTTTAGGCGTGAAAAGGAAACAAACTCACATTGACATTTATAATATTACTAGCTACCGCCCCGCGGTTTCACCCGCGTTCTCCAGGGATCTTATGTTTTTCCGAGATAAAAATTAGCCTATGTTCTTCTCCGTACCATAGGCTATCTGCATACCAAATTTCATCGCGATCGGTTCAGTGGTTTAGGCGTAAAAAGGTAACAAACAAATAAACAAACAAACTCACTTTCGCATTTAGGATAGTTAGGATTAGGATTAATACGTTTACCTTTGTTAGCAAAGGGGTATAAAGTTTTTTCTTCACGTCAACAACGTAAGTCACTCATGTTAATATGATAATATTCTTTAATTATAAATAATATCCTGGGACACTCCTCACACACAGCCATCCATGGCCATAAGCAAGGTGAGGAACGCGCCCTTTTGCCTAATGCAGACCTCTTGTAGTCAATACTAGATTAAACAAAAAAAAAACTTATAGTTTACAATATAAGTAGTTTTACATAGTTCATATTCATTTGTATAATTTTTTTGTACAGCTAATCTAGATTTTTATTTTTTGTCCCAACTTAAATCAAACCCAGGCTTGGGCTACGCCCATGCGGTTATCTGATCTCAAACTAACCAGAGCTTGTACTACATAATACTTACTACTTTTTATGATTTTTTTTTACTATATCCTGAGTCCAGATTCGAGACAAACAGACATGTTGGTTCATGCAATAGCAATAGGTACAAAATTTATACCCATCCTTTAACCATTAACCTAAGAATATGTCGGTGATAAGTCGCATTATACCACTAACCGCCGCTTCGCTCCCAAAGGACGCATTCCCAACAATCGATCCACTCAATGATTCCTCATGGAATATAAACCCTTCAACATTATTTCCATTATCTATCGCATTTTCCTTTCATCCCTCTTCTGATAAGACTGAATGACATCGTTATGTTTGGATAACCATAAGTCCCTGACCTGATGCCTGGACATAATATTATAGACGTTTTTCCTTTGTTATCGATATGTTGTATCTTATTTTATACGCCTATAAAAATAAAGGTGCTTTCAGTTTGTTTCAGAGCTATATTTAAATACGAGTGACGTCAGACATAAGATGTATGTAAATATTATTTCTACGGAAGTGCAACTGTTATGGCAGATGGCTGACAAACGTGTAGAAGGGCCACCTATTGTTATATGGGCACCGTTGCCTATGGACATTAACAACATCAGGGGGTTTGCTAATGTGTCGCCCATTTTTACAAATTCTAGAAGTAATTAGCTCTCAAGGCCAGCCAGGCGGGTACTACAAAGTATCCCACCACCCTGCTATGGTTTCTTTACCATATTTTTCATCACCGAAAACTAATGATCAATGTAGAATTCGAACCCACGACATTCAAAAGACTAATAACAAGAGCTGGGTACGTAAATAGTTTTACACCACTGATTCAATATTGAGAATAGTTTTATTCTATTTCGGACATTCGATTTGTCCTATAAAAATGTTTCACCCTCGAATAATAAAGTCGGTGACCTATCACTTAATCCCAAAAGGGTTGTTCCAAACTTCGGGGTACGTCCGACCAATCTGAATCACAAATAAGCCGGTATTTACGTTTGATATGGGACAAAGTTGTAAACGATGAATGTTTCCACGTAAACTATTGTATTGTTGTTAATAGCAAGCGAAAGTTAGGTGATGTTCACGATTTGTTTTTGACAAACTGACAAACTACTTATGTCTCCCATGGGTAATTATATTTGAAGTAGGTTAACATTTATTTTTTATTATTTTGTCTATTATAATAATATTTTTGTTTTATTATATGCCTTTGTCAGGTTTAGTTTATAGATTTTTGGAAAAAGTTTAATGAACTAATGTAGTTTGTAATAGAAACTAAAGATTAGTTTCTTCTGAGTTAGTATATTAAGTATTTGAGATTTAATTAAAAATTCAAGAGTGATACTTAAATATTGAATAATTATTGTCAAAGTTCAACAAAATAACGTTTCCAGTTTCATTACTTAATTCTTCATGAAACGAAAAGGCTATTTGTTTAAAGCTACTGTTCACGTTTTTGCTATTCAATATTCTGATTTCATTAAACAAAGTTTTTGGTGACTTATCGGCTTTTGGATTAAATTGTAAAAGGCCCGGAGTCACACTTCGAGGTAGGTAGTGAACTTTGGCCACCGAAACGATTAGCTTAAAATAAATTAGCATAAGTATTTCGGAAATCATTTAACTGCTGTCAAACTGACAAAGAAACATTAAACTAACTTTTAACTATACACTAAAGTTGACAGCCGACTTCCATGCTAATTAAGGTGCCTTTAGATGTACTAATAGGGTTGTCCGATACCGAATTACCAGCGTAGTTACGCTGGTAATTCAGCTGGCAGTCCGTTGGCTGTATTTAAAAATAGTCCTGATGTTATGGTTATCGAATGAAAATCTTTGAAAATGCAACGCGTTCTCTTTCCAACGATGCATCTAAATATTTCGATGTGACAATAATGCTTTAAATATATTTCATTCTTTGCATCGAACGGACGAATAAGTATAGTTAGTACCTTTATAAAATTACGTCATACCGTTAGAAAAAGAATAACGTTTAAAAATGAAATACAATTTTGTTTATACAAAGCATTGATAAAAAAGTTTTTTTTTTCTAGTTTAAAATCTAAGTTATAGTCGAAGTTACTTTGATTCATTACAAATTCAAGTTTTGTAACTCATATTTATCTGACATAAAACAATCGATGTTTTTCTCGAATCATTGATGTAAAATCGAATTATTATGTTGAAACAATTGCTATTTTATTGAATATTAAATTCACCAATATTATCTGTCTGCTCAGTTCCTATTTAGAGTTGAGGTCAAGTCATTCAAGTTTGTGACAACCCTGAGTAGAGACCAATAATGAGCTCTTGAAGGAGGAGCAGAAAAAGTCTTAGTTAACAACCGTTATTTCGGTCTCGCGCCTCTGGCCTTACGAAATCAAATTATTTTTATATATATTGAGTTTTTTCTTCGGTCTTCGTTGATTACTTGTACATGTGTTGATATTATAATATTGAGACTTATATAAGATATATTTATATATCTACTAGCTTTTCCGCGTGGTTTCACCCGCGTTCCCGGGATAAAATATAACCCATGTTACTCAGGGATAATGTAGCTTTCTAATGGTGAAAGAATTTTTGAAATCGGTCCAGTAGTTTTTAAGTTAATTCGTTACATACAAAAATACGAATCTTTCCTCTTTATAATATTATTATTAGTATTAGTATTACTATAGATTTAGTAAACACAATGTATGTTTGAGAGAAATAATGGCTTCTTTTTATCCTGTGTAAAACCACGAGGGTAAAACAAATAAAATGGCAAAAAATATATACAAACAGAATCTATTGCGAAATTGATACAAAAGAGTATTTATTCACTGTAATTGAAATCTGAATAATCGCTTTTGTAAATAAATTCCTGAAAACGTACCGTGGGACTGACAACATGACAGTTCAAATGTATACAATTAGGTATTAATTAGGAAAATACAATCCACGGCAAATGTTAATATAACCTGCTAATAAACACAATTATTTTCATTTTATGAATCATTCATTTGAATTAACAAATAACATCATTACATTATCATTGCAAATGCAATTTACAACTATTGCGAAGTAAATCTATTATAGTCAGTCATCAAAACTTCTGTTATCGAAACGAATAATATTCCATTAAATTTCATCCCGCCATAAAAGCAATGATAGATCCTGGAACTATTTCCGCATAATCAATTGGACGCGATCCAATAAATAATGAATAAGTAAATTGAATCTTTCTATGTAAGGAATTATAATAAGCAAAAAATGGTGGAAATTTTTGTTCACGTAATGGTTTTTATTGTGATTGTTTACTTATGTAATGAGAGTAGCGATTGGTTGTTTGAATGTCATATTGATATTTAGCGAATTGGTTTTATAGAAATAGCTACATCTATACTAATATTATAAAGAGAATCGATTTGTATTTTTATATGTAACGAATAAACTCAAGAACTACTGGACCAATTTCAAAAATTCTTTCACCATTAGAAAGCTACATTATCCCTGAGTAACATGGGCATTTTATCCCGGGATCGCGGGTAAAACCGCGCGGAAAAGGTGATAAAATAAGACGAGAGAAATCATTATATTTTATTTTCTTCAGATATCCAACTGCATGGAGTGGGTATTAATAGATAGCAAGTAGTTAAAACATACTGTGTTATTTATAAGTCAATAGTAATATATCAATAATCTATATAATACCTACTAGTTAAATTCGGCGACGCTTCGCTGTAACTCAATTTTAACCTCGCGATTACTCGCGAAAAGCTTAGAATTTACCGTTCCTGAGGGAACATAGAGATAAATTATATAATAACACTTTTATATAAAAATGCAACGTTGTGTAATAATTTCAAGTTAATCCATCGACTACTTTTCGAGTTTTCCGAACACATACATACGAAAGCTGATTTTTGTATACATAAAGAGATAAGCGGTAGTACCTATATTGAATCAAATTGCTCTTAGATATATTTAAATTTCAGAAATCCATTCGGAATGCAGTAGTCGTCTGTACACGATCACGGTAAATAAAGACTGTGACTAACACAGAATCAACATTTTAATTAAATTAAATCGTTCTCACGGTATCGGAATGTCAATCGACTAGGTTGGCATCCCTTTATGTAAGTATATACCTACACACTCTTTTCAGAGTGCGAAGGCAGTATGAGTTTTCGACGTACGAAATTTTGTATCGACGAAATTAGTTCCATGAGTTCTCCACGAGAGGCGCTAATTGAGTAATGTCGTAAACGCAAACGTGATTGTAGGGTTTGCTTCAAAAACTCACACTAGGTCCATGGTTCTGCTGATTAGCACGCACCCTTAGTTATTTTGCTCTGTTTGTACAAAAATCCATAGAGGACAATACAATTTTATTTGGAAATACTTCAGTGCAGAAAATCCACACACAAGCCGTATTACAAAGGAATGCACAGACCGATATGCAATATTCGGGAATCAATTATATTTCGCGATTTGTATAAAGCGAGCTATCGGAGCCGAGAATCCCGGATCCATCGCTTTTACGACTCGAATGAACTGCCAGCTATTCATACCGGGATTTTACACTTCACATACATATATAGATAATTTTATTGTAGATAATTCTATTTCATTTAAAAACGTATCACAAGCTGATAAATAAATTATGATTGAAATACATTATCTGGTTTGTATCCTCTTTCGTGGTTAGTTTAGATTACCTACTCTATTGTTAGTCAAGAATGCTGTCGGTACTAGAAATTCAGTTGCAATGTATATTGTCAAGGGCAAATATGGTGGAAATATCCATTTAGAAAATATTGTTAGAGAATTCAATTTATTCTCGATTAAAAAAAAATGAGTAAGAAAGCTATAATATTGAACTACTTCAATGCCAAATCTCGAGAATGCTACAGATGACAAAAACATTATCAAACATAAAATCTATATAACTATACTAATATTATAAAGCTGAAGAGTTTGTTTGAACGAGCTAATCTCAGGAACTACTGGTTCGATTTGAAAAATTATTTCAGTGTTGGATAGCCCATTTATCGAGGAAGTCTATAGGCTACTTTTTATCCCGGGAAAACATAAGATCCCTCGAGAACGCGGGTGAAACCGCGCGAAAAATCTATTTGCATTATAAACTTAACTTTGAATGCTAGAAACAGTTTTGGAAGGAACAATCATCGCAACGAGGAAACATTTACAACCGCTTGCGGCATAATTCTTCAACATACATAATAGAAATAGGGCAATTGGATTGTCTGTCCGTCTGTCCGGCTTCCTGTAACGAGTCAATGACGCACCTTATTGCTGAAGGTTGACATGCAAAGGTTAATGCTACGTATATACTATACGTTTAATTAAACGATTATTTGCGTCATGAAGAAAGCATAGAACATTCTACGAATAGAGGGTCAAAGAAAAGGTCAGTGTTAAAGATTTCTAAAGTCCTGTCCTATTGGAGATCCTAAGGGGAGACCTATGTCTAGCAGCTGAGATGTTGATGATGATGATGATGATGGTGATAGAAATATAAGAGTTAAATATACCAGAAATAATGATGAAATCCTTTAATTTGTGTATCTTGATACGGTTGGGCAATGTCATGCAATGTATCCGGCACTGTACCAGAGTTTAGTCGTCTCCTTGACTCGCGAATTGGACGCGCGACCCAAAACTACTTACTTATAAAAAAATTGAATTCCATATCTTCCTAACTTAATTTAATATTATAAATGCGAAAGTGAGTTTGTTTGTTTGATTGTTACCTTTTCACGCCTAAACCGCTGAACCGATCGCGACAAAATTTGGTATGCAGATAACATATGGTATGGAGAAGGACATATGCTACTTTTTACCCCGGGAAAACATAAGATCCCTGGGGAAAGCGGGTAAAACCGCGGGGCTGAAGCTAGTCAAAATATAAAAGTACTCTTAAGACAAACCCGTGTGATGGTAGAGAGAGAGAAAAATGTAGATTATTTTTCGCTCAACAACGTGAAACTGAAATATGAATCCATTACTAATACACGTGCTAGTTTGTTTTAAAGCCTCGAAGCCTTTAAAGGCAGCGAGTGCACGTTTAACAACATGTATACAGCTGAAAGTTACTAAACATGCTTAGTTTTTTTTTGCAATTTACGAGCAAAAAACATTTTCAAGTTTGAAGTTGTTCTTACCCATAATTTCCTGAAATAAAGTTTCAAGTACAATTATCTTGCTTAATTTTCACGAAACCGTAAACTAAATTAAACGTAATTATAAGTGTAGCATTTCTTAGAATTGAGATACGAAGATATTAATAAACGAGGACATAAATTACTTTGTCGTTATAAAACAAAATATTGCAAACAATATCGTTTTGAATTAATATTCAGAATATAATATTAAATTATTCAATTGAATTATTTACACATATTTTAAATTGTTGTTAATAATTCCTACTGCTGATATTTAGAAAAAAATCACAAGAGAAAATTTAAGAAACAGATCACAAACTACAAAATTTAGATATTTTTCTAAAAGCCAACCGCTTGAGTATTTCCATCAGCGAAAATAACGAGTAGCTAATACAAATAGATACTTGAAACGCTTGCGGCACCAAAACCAACGTACCCACTGCGCTATCTAAAAAAATGTCCTCCAAAGACGCCTCTATAAATCAAAGCGAGGGAGAAAACTTCACAACTCCCCGAGACACGTTTTAAAACAACGGGAAAACACGTTATTTTTTACTTTTTTTTATTGTCCGGCGTGGCCGGGGTTTGTTTCCGACATTCATTGTGTGAAACGATGAATTTTCCGTCTTATCGTTAAAAATAGGCCAGTCATTACAAGGGGCCCGACCTTAAAGGAACTGTTTGTTCTGTAACACAATTGCGCTAAGTAATTGGAAATCGTAGAAAAAAGTCGTCGCTTTTATTGAGAAGTTTATTTTAGGTAGGTAATGTGCTCCAATCTAAAATACGCAGGGATGTCTAGCCGTGGATTTTTAAAAGCTGATAATTATTAAATAATAGCTTTTCCGCGCGGTTTCACCCGCGTTCCCGAGGGATCTTGTGTTTTCCCGGGATAAAAAGTAGCCTATAGCCTTTCTCGATAAATGGGCTATCCAACACTCTAATAATTTTTCAAATCGAACCAGTAGTTCCTGAGATTAGCGCGTTCAAACAAACTCTTCAGCTTTATAATATTATAGTATAGATTAGAATCGTCAAGAACCCTGTTCCTTCGGATGTATATTTCGATTTGTTAACATTGAGTGTCAAAAAGTTAACATTTGTATTGTGTATTGTCTTTTATTTGTTCAATACCTATACCTACAACCGTAACAAATTACCATATTGTGTACCGTCTACAAAAGATTTTAGTAACATAATAATATAATTTCAGTTCAGTGTCATACAGAAATAAATCTTATTCCGTTGACGATAGAGTAGGTACTTTCAAAAGTGCTGTCTTTTCACATATTTGCTCGCCTATTTGTTCTGTTTCTTTTGATTGTATTTTTATTGATAATGATTAATGGAAACTTATAACTAAGTGTTTACATAATACCGATTTATTGATTTCATATATTAAATCATAATTTCTACTTTTAAGTAATATAAGGATAAGTTTTTATATATCAACTAGCTGTCCCAACAGACGTTGTCCTGTCCAACTCATACACAAAATTTCATCCAAATCGGTCCAGCCGTTTATCCTATCTCTCAAGTTGGACCAGACTGCTCACGGTGTGCCAATTCAATTTAAAATCGGTTAAGTAGTTTAGGAATCCATCGCGGACAAACATCGTGACAGGAGATTTATATATATTAAGATATGCCCGCAAATACCAAGTAGGTATATTTTATGCGTGGTGTAAATATTTTTTGCTTCCGTAGACTGATAAATTATCAAATTCAGACTTCATTACATAACTCTAGGAACTCTTCAAATATGATTATTTAAATATTAAATTACATAGCAATTGTCTTTCATTTAAATCATACATTGCTAGCTGTCCCCGGTGGTTTCACCCTCCTTTCCAAAGTAAAAAGTATACTATGTCTATCACTCACTATCTCAGGGTTTAAGCCACCTCTCTGCCAATTTGCAAAGACAGACTCACTTTCGCTTTCAAAATATTAGTATGGATAAGGATGTTTCAAACTGTGTCATAGTTAGCGCCATCTGGTGCCAATACCCAACAATGTAGCGTAATTTTCGGATATTTGCATTATGCATTCCGCCCACGTTAAAAGCATTAATTAGGCTAATTTCATCCATAGTGAATATGGTCGATTAATTCCATACGTAATGATAAACTAAGTAGGTATGTAATATTATAGTATAATATCTAATGATGTACCAAGCACTATGTTACGGCTGTTCTTGCAAGACAGTCTTGATCAGTTGACTTTATAATAAGTTATTCTAACGTACATAACTGTAAACTCATTTTTGATTGCATTTTTAACCCAGACCGGTGCACTTCCAAGCGATTGAAAAAATTAGGTTTAAGAATTTAATACAAAGTAGGTAATAAAAACAGAAGTAAAAGTTTTCCGCCCATTGTATACAGTACTTTAAGTTTGTTTTGCTATTTTCTTATTTCAATAAAAATGTAATTAGGCGTTTATTTTTGATAATAGGATTAACATTAAAATCTCGAAAAAGCTTCAGCTGTTTATACATATTGATTGAATTATTGACATACAATTCATAAAACATCCTAATCCTAACTTTAATATTATAAATGCGAAAGTGAGCTTGTTTGTTTGTTTGTTACCTTTTCACGCCTAAACCGCAGAACCGATCGCGATGAAATTTGGTATCCAGATAGCCTATGGTATGGAGAAGGACATAGGGTACTTTTTATCCCGGGAAAAAATTAGACCCCTGGGGAACGTGGGTGAAACCGCGGGGCGGAAGCTAGTTAAATATAAGGTAGACGTAACGTTTCATAACGCAATTAATTATGCCTGGAACCATACTGCGGCACAGATAACAACGTGATTAACGCTAATGGCGGCGTAAAACAGACAGTCTGTCTTTATTTGCGGAAGTATTCGTTCTTGTACGCAATCCTAACTTAATATTGCGAAAGTGAGTTTGTTTGTTTATTTGTTTGTTTGTTACCTTTTCACGCTTAAGCCGCTGAACCGATCGCGATGAAATTTAATACGCAGATAGCCTATGGTATGGAGAAGAATATAGGCCACTTTTTATCCCGGGAAAACTTAAGATCCCTGGGGAACGCGGGTGAAACCGCGGGGCGAAAGCTAGTATTATATAATTAGCTTCCGCCTCGCAATTTCACCTGTGTTCCCGAGGGATTTGATGTTTCCCGAAATAAAAAGTAGCCTATGTGTTAATCCAGGGTGTCAGCTACCTCTATACCAAATTTCATCAAAATTGGTCCACCCGTTTGAGCGTGAAGAAGTAACAAACATACAACCAATACAACAAACATACACACACTCACAAACTTTCGCATTTATAAATAATACTAGTTTCCGCCCCGCGGTTGCTAGTATATAAATATTATACGTCCTGTATAGTAATCAATTTAGGTATTGTATATCAGTTTGGCTCAGTCTCACTAGTAGAATGAACTCGATGGGTTTTAAACACTTTATTTTGTGCCTCAACTAAAATTTAATCTCAAACTCCGGTTGGAGTGTATTTATTCATTATAAACTAAGAATAACTTTGTAAGTATATTATTTACGTTTACCATACACAATAACATATATATATATATATATATATACATCACGATACGTAATGTATGTATGTAATAAATGCACTACCTAAGGTCATATAAACCAACTGCACGGTAAGACAAGTCTATATATATATATAATAATAATAAGTTTATTGTTCACAAGAAACTGTTTTACCCATCTCAATGGGTTTGACAAATGAAATGATGCCTATTGTAATTCCTATACTATAGCCACCAATTACCGTATGGGTTTTATTAGTACAGTACAGTATATACCTACCTACCTAGTGATATTTTTATAAATATCGATTTTCCGTTAGTCTGGAACGCAAATGCAGTCCGATGCAATTTGGCTGGGGATCTAATCCGGGGTGCGCGTCACCCCCCAGTGTGTGCACAAGTCTATAAAAATATACATTTTGCACTGTCGGTATTTGAAAGAGCCGGGATATATTTTATGATCATTTTTCAGTGATGGGATATAATTACTTACATAATATACCGGCCAAACTGAATTAACAGGATGTATATTACTAGTTTTAGGTTTGGCGAAATAATTGGGGTTTAATTTTTATTTATGTGTCTCTGCATGCTATAAGCTATACCTGTGTGCCAAATTACAACATACTACAACATATTAGTAGCATAAGATGGCCTACCTACACTAAGGAAAACTTACGCTTTGACAGTCGTATTAATCTATTTTACAACGAGACACGTTCTCTCTATTTTTAAGGTTGTCTCATTACGCCATTATGTACCTTTTGTGAAAACGGGTCCGTGATGACTTCCGGTCATCACGGACTATTCGGGACGTGACCACGGCTTTCCACCTGACCGTTTAGAAAATTTACCGTCTCTCACTGTTACCTGCTAAAACGCAATGATTTCTGAATCGCTATATTGTACCTACATAATACTTTAGCATCGCGGTTAGGAGGGATCTTCCTTAATGCAACAACAAATATAGAAATACTTATGAAAATAGTAGAGAATACCCTTTTTGAAGCGAATCTTCTTATAGCACGTTCGGGTTGAAGATCAAAATGAAAAAAATGTGTAGCGAACGAAGGCGGCAAAAAATTTACTAGTTCTTTTTTCATTTTGTAGGTCCTCATCATTATCCTACAGATGTTCAGTGGACAATAATCCTGATTTTAGGTACCTTTAAAATGCAGAAATTTAGTTTTACAGAATACTAGCTAAGTACTTACCGCACCGTGGTTTTAGCCCCATTCCCTAGGGGCTGACGAAAAGTATATAACAAACTAATACAAAATAGCTTATAAAACCCATGGGTTCAATTCATGCACTCTGCTTAGTGTGGGGACATAAATATGTGTCCATATTTTGTACTGACTTGATTTTTGTTATAACTGAATGGAAATTAAAAACTTGTTTTAATTTGTTTCAGGTAAATGGACTTTGGACTGGACAATCTACAAGATTTCAGCACAGAACACATCTATGTATTTAAATCATATATTGTCCAAAAAGCTGCTTAACTGAAGCTTTTGCGACTTACGAAGACTGAAGCATCCTTACATCGTTCCCTATTTCTAGAGACACTGAATCAATAGGCTGCAGAATTATGTGCTCTCTCGAGTTTTATTTTTCTTAGTTTATATAATAACTAGCTTCCGCCCCGCGGTTTCACCCGCGGTCCCGAGGATTCTTGTTTTCCCGGGATAAAAAGTTGCCTATAGCCTTCCTTGATAAATGAGCTATCCAACACTAAAATAATTTTTCAGTTCGAACCAGTAGTTCCTAAGATTACCCCCTACCCCTCACAAACTTAACCTCTTTATAATATTAAAAGTATAGAAGTATCGTAGATGGAGATGCCCCTTCACAAACAGAAGAGAATATGGTACCAAATTTTGCCTTTGCCTATTTATATCGGCATTTCTTTGATTATTCGTGGAATAGCGAATAATAGTGTCTATTATTTGATAAAGTGCAAATACTGACATACATTGTCTGTTATACTTGTGTTTGATGGAAAGTGATGATCAACTCTCAAGTATAGCTGCTGGAACACATCGATAGGTGTTTGGCGTCAGATTTTTAAAGGAGGGTGGTAGCTAGCCAGGCGGGTACTATTTCTTCACGATGTATTCCATTTCTCAAGTTCATCGTAGGATTATCCATGACCTTCGCCACGAGATTCGACGTCACTATCACTGTGCAATCATTCGGCAAAAATTTTGTAGTGTATTTATTAGACACAATTCCCATATCGGTAGAAATAGGTACCTACCTTAAATTCGGTAAGTTTGAGATTTTTGGGAACGATATTTATTACTAACTAGCTTTTTCGCGCGGTTTCACCCGCGTTCCCGGGATAAATTAGAGCCCATGTTACTCAGGGATAATATAGCATTCTAATGGTGAAATAATTTTTGAAATCGGTTCAGTATCAGTTCAGTTTTTGAGTTTATTCGCTACAAACATACAAAAATACGAAGCTTTCTTCTTTATTATTTAGTTTACTTAGATAGAAAATGATGATTACATGTCAATTTTATAGCTCTGTACATACTGGATACATTACATGATGCAACGTAAGCCACATGTGTGTAGTTCAATTCTACATTATCAATACAATAAGCCAGTAATCCGACCATCACCCGTTCAATAATCGATACTACATCAATTATTATTCATGAATCTATAAAATAAAACACAGTCAACACCACTTACCGACTATTAAAAAAATATTTATTTTCTGTAATATATTTCTTTTATATTAGAATTTTTAGCGACCTAATCACTTAGCGATCGTGTATTTGTATCGCCAAAATGATTTCTAGCTTATGAAAAAAGCCTAAGAATCTGAGGATGGAACAAAGACAACTCTCCAAAACATATAATGTGGGTCTTGTAAATAAATAATCAGTTACCAACATATTATAAAGGACTGCTTCCTGCTTCTTTAACAAACTCATTATAAATAAGAATATACCTACCCACCTCACATCATAGGTACAACGTACCCTTATTAAGTTAAACAAGCTCAACAAAATTAATAAATCTCCGTGCATGTTACATAAATTGGTAAGTAAACACGCTCTCGCTTTGAGTGCGAAGCCGCCAGCAGCGCCATCTGGCCGTTTTAATAAAACTTAGTGCAACGGTAGGTAACGCGACAAAAGTGAGTTCAATTTGTTGCCACGATATTAATATGCCTTGTAGGCAATATCACATAAATGACGAAACTTTTATCGGAGTTGAAAAATATGTTGTCACAATTCGAGTCCCGACCAGCGTTTCATAATCCTCCATTTTTTGGTAAGTATCAGCAATGAAAGCAGTAAACAGATCAAGCTAGATGAAAAATACGGCAAATTCTTTATTTGAATTTGTCGATAAGTTATGGAGTAGCAGTCTAGCTAGAGAGCGAGTAAGTCTTTTGGACGATAAAATTTGAATGCTTTTAACTAAATTAAAATCGTTATTCCAAGTGGTTTTCAATCTTGAAGTTCATTCTTTCAGCCAAGATCAATCTTATGGAATAGGCAAGATAAAGCAAGCTAAAAATAAGGAGTCTATGTTATGCTAGCTACCCATTATTGCATTGTACACATTGCATTGAACAGTACAATTTGAATAGGTTTATACACCACTTTTACCATCTCAAATCTAAACCATTTCAAAGATTAGAATTTTTCCCCTCATCTCTTCGCCAAATAAAAGGAATTAAACAGAAAACTTCATCTTGCCACGTCTAATAAACGCCTATCTTATAAGATCATATCACGCCTTACGTCAGTTTTTCTCGAAAATTCCGTAGTGTCATTAGTGTAGAACAAAGTCATACTCTCAAAGTGGAACGTAACTGTAAGGGGGAGTTCTGAAGGCCGCCAAAAGTTTGTCTGTCGCTCTAACAACAGACTTTTTTATACCTTTTTTATATCGCTCTCTCCTTTTTCACAAAGTGAAGTAACAAAGCCATTTCATGTAAATGTAAATAACATCCCTCTTATGTTCCAGTCTTTAGCTTTGTGTCGAGAAAATTAAATGTGAAGTTCCAAACATCTTTTTGTGTCAGTGTTTCTCTAAAGCGTAACAGACAAAATCTACATAGTGATATAATACAGACTCCAACAATCGCGATGTCTCGATTACTTGGATATAAAACATCGAACCATGGTCATTCTAGAATAAACATCTATTAAGTAGACGAACGCTATGAATTTCCATAACAAGACAAAGAACATTGAATAATTGACCGCGGTAACTGAAGCAATTCTGCGCAAATTCAGATAAATTGCCGCCACTGGAATGCTCGCCCAAACAAGCATAATTATTGTAAGCAACTGGCTTTGCGCCAAACAAACTTGGGCTCAACCGTTCCTACTGCGGTTCCTGATTCTACCTACCTTGACATCAAAACAGAGTAAGCTGCTTTCTTACTATTGATCCAATGGCGTAATTGTTTTGATATACCTAATTGTTAGCTTTGCATATTAGTCTTCCAGTGCAACGAGATTTGCTATGGCTATTAGCCATGATTTACTAATCAGCTTGGGAATTGTTCAAACGCCTCCGTAATTTTCCACGTGAGGGGGTTTCCTTACAATGTTTTGCTTAATCAAAGTCAAAGCCATTTAGTCAGTTTAGGCCTAAGGAGGGCACTTATGAACGTCAAAACTACTGAAGTTACCACCGATTCGGAAGTTGCCTTCAACTTAGAAGAACCGGCAAGTAACTAATCGCCAAGATAGTAATCAAGGGAGATTTGCATGTTGCGTCTCTACAATAATTTTTATTTGCTTCTACATTTAACATAATTTGTAGGTACTTCAAGATTTTCATGAAGTAATGGTTTCTTGATAAATAAATCAATGTCTCCAACATGGGATATTGTCTCCAAGTGACTGATGGTTGCCGCTCGCGAGCTCACAAAAACAGTCTCCGACACAAATCACCCGGAATATTTTTTGTAGAGTAAGTGAAAATCTGTGAGCAACTTTTTCTGAAGGTCATAAAGAACTATCTTAATATCTAACTGTTTATCACTTCTGACAAGCCTTAATTCTTCACGCTCAGAATTACAGTAACTCTCATTAACACACTTATTTTTTTTTCATACTCGTTATTATGTGGTCTGGCAAAAGATAATCGCTTGTTTATTGATTTACCTTCCTTTGGATATGCTTGTGTGTGGTCACAAGAGATGATGTGGCCATAATAAAAAACTGGCTATTGAGTATTCTTCCCTAGTCGAAACTACGATTTTCCTGACGATATTTTCTTTCGCTGACAGCTGAAGTTCCTTATAGGATTTGAATTTCGAAGCCACGACCTTCGTCACGCCACTGACAAACTTCATCTTTATGATTAATTTATAGCCTGATTCAAAATTATATTTGAACATTTTTATAGCACATCTGTTATGAAATTAGGTGTTCTGCATTGCATCTGCATCACAGATACTCTGCGTTATAATGATTCATTGTTTACTGCTTCATTCTAAAACCTTTAGTATACTCTGCGTTATAATGATTCATTGTTTACTGCTTCATTCTAAAACCTTTAGTATACTCTGCGTTATAATGATTCATTGTTTACTGCTTCATTCTGAAACCTTTAGTATACTCTGCGTTATAATGATTCATTGTTTACTGCTTCATTCTGAAACCTTTAGTATACTCTGCGTTATAATGATTCATTGTTTACTGCTTCATTCTGAAACCTTTAGTATACTCTGCGTTATAATGATTCATTGTTTACTGCTTCATTCTGAAACCTTTAGTATTATATTATGATTTACCTACGCAACAAAGAAAGGAAATAAATAAATATCCCGGGACTTTCGTCACACACGGAAATCTATCTAATTGTAGAGTGGGCCGGCGCTGTAATTTTGTAAGGAGACAAAATTACGACGCCTACGAAATACTGGACAATTGTTTTATTATAATTAAGCATATATCGGTATATAAAACATGTGGTGTAACTTTAAGTCAATAGTTTTAGAAGCAGACGGACGGACAATTAAGTACAAATTACATCACCATTATGCTTTGTAAATCTAAATATAGGTATGTTTACGTGCCCGGTGTCCATCTGCTTTCCTCAGCATTCTCATCTTAATTGCTTTCCGTCTTTCATCTGTTCCCTTTAACTGCCCACCCTTCATTCCGAACCGTAGGAACATCACGGTCTTATATTTTTTTCTCTTATAATTCAAAGGCATTCAATGCGAATATAAAATATCTAAATTTAGCATCACAACTGACTGGGACGTTCAGAGCTTATAGTATACCACAATAGAGTGGGAGTTTACTAATAATAGCTGTGATAGTAAACTTTGTCTCGGCGAAACTGCAGGGACGGGATGCATTACGTGTAGCATCTGTGCGTGTAGCAAAGTTGATACATCTTCACTTTCTACTCGTTCTGAAATGAATTTGTTTTGTTGTTATTAAACTAATTCGTGCGTTTATATTATTATAATTTGGGCAGTTATTTTCTTTTTCAGTCATAAAACTATGAGCAGTTCTGTTATGTTGTGCTCGCATTTAAAGGGTTTTCTCCAGAGAGAGAGCCCTATTATTGTTACAGTTCCAAATTTTAGATATCATGCCGCTTAAGGCGATTGGAGTATGTCATGGCCAGGTCATATTATTACTTTTTTTTTTGTAAATGTGATATGTGTATAGATGTAGGCAGATGGTCCTATGGCATCTTGCAATACCAGGTTCACCCTGGTGATTGTCTTTTATTTTATTTTTTTCACCAATTTTGTATGTCCCAGTTTTTTTGCGCTATTTTAAATAGATTAGATCCATTACTTTAGCTATAAAACCCTGTTCAAAAATCGAATAACTGCCCAATGAAACGGAATTCCGCCTCCAAAATCTGCTATGGTAAATTAAATGCTTTGTTATATAATCTTATATTAAAAAGATGTATTATATATCAACGCAATTTTTTAGTAATGCTCTTTTTCACTGGTGAAATTGTTGTACCCTTTCAACAATATTGTCTAAAAGTCCTTTTAATTATCTAAAACTTCAACAGATTAGTACATAACCTATCCTAACCTTAAGCTCAGTGATATATGGTTACTCCAGACTCAACTGTCGTAATTTCAAGCCCTAGTTGTAAATTAGAAAGTTCTATCATTTTGTCAAGAGCATCTGCTGCTTTGCGATTTACATTTAAGTTTGTTTGTTTATAATAATAATAAACTTTAAACTAATCCCCGAGCAGGGTATAATCTGCGCTTGATCTATACATAAAACTGTAGAGGCAGTGTGTCTGTACATTGAATGTACTATACCAAACATGGATTGGGGGAAGAGAAAGAGTAACATATTGCAAAATGAGTAGTTTTTTTCTGTCTGTCCTCTGTCTGTTTGAACACGTTAAGGCGACGATATACGCAAAATGATGATTCTAAATTAAGTATTTCTCTGTATTCTTTAAAGCGAGAGATTTGTAAAAAATATATGTTAAACTAGAGGATTTATGACATTTTTTAAATAATTAAAAATTTTCATCAGAAAAAATCGAGAATATATGTGCGATTTTACCCATCCAAATAACTTGAAAATATTAACAGACATTCTAAGATCTAATACAAAAGGAACTATTTTGTTACTTATCCAAAAAAACAAACCGTTGTTAATAAAATTTAAACGTGTTTTTTACTAGGAAATGGCCTTTGTTCTTTCTCTCTTTCTCCCGTTAGTTTAGTGCGGGACAGGGTTATTCGCGTATATCGTCACCTTAATATCCCAAACCACTGAACGTATTTTCATGGGGTTGTCACAAGTTTAGAGCAACATATCTAAAGGATTTGTTTTATCATTTTTGAGCAAAGCTCCGAGTGAAAAGCTAGTATTTAATTAAATACCATAGTTAGTAAACTTTGTATCTCATTACCAAAGTTATGGGTGATTACGGTTAGTGTACCAACCAGTGGAGCTTTGTTATGGGGTGATCACATAGTATTTTCTAATTTCCACTAGTGTTTCCACTACCACAATTTATCACTATTTGATAGGTCATTACTTGTACCCTTGTCATTCGTTTCGTTATAAATTATTAGCTGTCCCCCGCGGTTTTACTCCCGTTCCCGGTATTCTATGTCCTATTCCAGGACCTAACGTACCAAAATCATTAAAATCAGTTGTTACGGAGCTGAGTGTTACACACACACACACTCATTTATAACATTAGAAGGAGCATTCTAAGTAGGATAGGTCTGTGGGTAAGAAATAATTAATTACATTATAGTGTTCACTTCATTTTCACTACTAATTCATCAATACCCAAGTCATTAAAAAATCTAACCTGTCAGAGTCATGCCGTATACTTTCGTTACATAAATACACTCTTTTTATTTACAGTTTTTATTTACATATTTACACTCTGTTATTTATTATTCCTATCATATTTACCGATGGAGGTTGATACTCTTTCATTACTTGAGTAGAACACGAATCAATAAAAAAGAAACTATCGTAATTTAATGTTTGGTACAAATAAAAGTTCATTATGCCTTTGTACCAAACTACAAAATTATTACTGATTTCATTATTTTTTACTCGTAAATATGGCGGAAATGCAAAACCCTAGCTATATAAAAAATCTATACAACATGTATCATCCATTAAATTTAAAACCACATCCTGATTGTAGAGTTTGTTAAGAATCGGCTACTGAATCGATTTCAGCCACTGAAATATTACTTTTATATAGTATAAAAAAATAAACTTTATTTCGCCTGGAATAAGAGTATTTTTGAAGGGGTGCCAGAAATTTACTTCGTTGTACCTAATTATTTTTAGGATAAAAAAATATCTTCATTAAAAATGGCAGACATCGAATCAGTAGACTCCTGAAAGTAGTTCGTTAAGAATCGGCTACCGATATGCATTTAATAATGTAACATATTTTATTTATCGAAATACTCTACAAATGGTCGTTGAAAATAAACTCACTTAAATATCACCTATCAACCAGAAAGCTTGGAGGTAGTATTGATCGATGATATTTTAGTAGGAGCTTCAAAGTGCTTTAGAATCAAATGGAATCGAATCGAGTGGACTCATCGATTAGTGCTTTGAGCATCGAATTGAATGCCATCGAGTAATGAATCGGTTGTACATTAAACACAATTCAATCGCACTGAATGAAGCGGTTTTGAGAAACGGTGCGCGGGACAAATTTGCTCGATAATTTTACTTGAGTGATGTTTTAATCAATATAATACAATAAAAATATTCTTTACTAGCTTCCGCCCCGCGGTTTCACCCGCGATCCCGGTGGATCTTACTTTTTCCCGGGATAAAAATACTATAATCTATTTTCATTTTCATCCAAATCCGTTCAGTAGTTTTTGCGTGAAAGAGTAACAAACATACATCCAGACATCCATACTCACAAACTTTCACATTTATAATATTAGTAGGATAGGATTGTTGTGTTGTACAAAATACACAAATTATAATAAAAAAATAAAAACATGTGAGACAAAATAAATAACAGTGAAAACTATTTAGGCGGCCTTATCGCTGAAGCGATTTCTTCCAATATCTACATCCTGTTTAGTGATAAATTACTGTTCGTGTTAAAAGTGGACTGTGACTTAATCTCATAAATCTTTGCTTTTAGCAATTTCAAATTTCAATTATATATTTGATTAGCTGTTATGAAAAATAATTATAAATTTTGTGATAAGCGGCATGAATTTATGAGAAAAATCCTTTTATCCTTATCATAAAACCTTTATAGGTACGTACAATATGGTTAAATTGTAAATATTTGAACAATACATGTGTATATTAGTAATTATGAAATTCATTTCCGCGAGCGAAGATCCGTTATTTGTCCGCGACTCGGGCGGTAATTAAAGCAACCAAAACAGCGCAATTTATGGCAACATCGGGCTATAAATTAACGCGAACGGCTGCAGAGCTCGCGACCTTTGTCAATAATGGAATTTTGTAACTTGGCAACATAATTTTACCAAATAGATACAGCGATACAACTATGTAGCTAGAGGATTTTCACCAAGAAACGTATAGTTGAAATAAAACTATAAGTAGTCCGCTATGTGTTGTGGCCAACTTTCTTAATGCATTAGTGCTGAAAAATTAAGAGGATAGTTAGGATTATTAGGATTTCTTTTGAAATGAAACGTTAAAAAATACATAAAAGTCAACTCGTGTATGACAACTGTTTAGTAACATTTTTCCACACACTTCAGTCATATTCGTTCACGAATTTAGTAGTTTTGTGCACTTCTCCTGCAACATCGTTTAAAAGTAATTTTCTTAAATAGCCATCATTAACTTAAATTTATGTGCCTACTTAAACTAATGGGATAAGAATGCTAGGTACAGAAATAAATTATTGTAAGTACTTACCTTCTCTTAAATTTATTTAAATTAAAAAAGAAATGTGATGGTTTTTTTTGTCTAAAGGGGAAATACCAGGGGAATTACCAATATTGCCTACCTTTGAGAGCTATTTTCTCGCCACTTTTAGGGTTCCGTAGCCAAATGGCAAAAAACGGAAACCTTATAGATTCGTCCGTCTGTCCGTTCGTCCGTAAGTCACAGCCACTTTTTTCCGAAACTATAAGAACTATACTGCTGAAACTTGATAAGTAGATGTATTCTGTGAACCGCATTAAGATTTTCACACAAAAATAGAAAAAAAAACAATAAATTTTGGGGGTTCCCCATACTTAGAACTGAAACTCAAATTTTTTTTTTCATCAATCCCATACGTGTGGGTTATCTATGGACAGGTCTTCAAAAATGATATTGAGGTTTCTAATATATTTTTTTTCTAAATTGAATAGTTTGCGCGAGAGACACTTCCAAAGTGGTAAAATGTGTCCCCCCCCCTGTAAGTCTGTAAGAATTTGCTTTTTGCCAAAAAAATTGGCAACAAGCAAGTTCTTACAGCACAAATAAATTAAAATTCTAAAGAATAAAAAATGTTGAAAATTAAAGGGTGTCCCCATACATAATAGTTACGCCAATTAATAAAGACCTCTGAGTTGTATGGGCGCTCATACAATTTAGAGGTCTAGTCTAATTGGCACCAACCTCAAATAAGGTATATAAATAAAATTTCCCGTGATGGACGAACGATGTTTGTACGGAACCTTCGGTGCGCGAGTCCGAGTCGCACTTGGCCGGTTTTTTTAATGTTTTGTTATTTATTTATTTATTACCTATATACTTACTTCCGCCTTGGATTTTTAATCGCGTTTATCAAGAATTTAGGTACTTAATATTTTCATGGACAAGCTACGTGCTGTTAAACGCGATCAAACCTTCTTACTTGACCTTTGAAAGCTATTTTCTCGCCTTTTTTTAATGTTTTGTTATTTATTTATTTCTTACCTACTTACTTCCGCCTTGGATTTTTAATCGCGTTTATCAATAATTTATTATTTTCATGGACAAGCTATGTGCTGGTAAACGCGATCAAACCTTCTTACTTGACAAATACGTACGAATGTTCATTATGAATACAAAAATGGATACTTTTATAACGTTATTTCTTCATAAATAAAATCATCTTGTTCATAAACAAAATACAAATATCAATCTAGGGCAACATTATTTCTAAGTCAAAATATTACTAATACCTTTGTATGTAGGTCAAAAGGGCATTCTCATATATCCTCTTCCCTTCCTATATTATGAGATGGGAGTCTACATTTCCTTGGAAACAACTTAGAAGCTCTCACTACGTATCCAAAACCCACTCAGGCCTAGTTTATAGGATCGTTCTGTTTACGATCGTATTTTATGACTTGTACTTCGCTTTGAAGTCTGAAGATGTAAAACATTCGATGAATGTTACTGAATATAGTGTATAATGACTTTTTCTCGCTTGATTAGAAAAATCTGCTCGTTGTGTCCGTTTATAATGCTTATGATTTTCAAACTTGCATGAATAAATAGTTAAAGCGATAAAGATTTGTGGTTCAAAGATAAAATCCCTTTACCCAATATCTATCAACTCCATAAAAAGATGATATTCAAACAATACATCAACTTGTTAGCACTAGAACCTTTTTATATCGTACAATAGGCTCTTGTTGATACCAAATGGAATGGTAATCCATTTCGACAGTCTTTGCATAGGATAGCGAAAATATTTGTGCGCCCCGACCGAAATTGGTTTTCGAAGACAGGTTATATAATTATACACTGATTTCAGGTTGTGTTTTGATTTGTAAAAGGGCTATAATAGGTACTAAATAAGAAAGTCGTAAACTATCCGTCTGCTATTCATAAATCACGTCTAAAGAGTCACTGTATTTAGTTCAGTGCTTTCGTCCATTAATCTCTTTCAAAAATACTTAAAATAGATATTCGTAAGTTGTTTTTAAAAACCTATAATTCATCCTGGCTGGGTTGATAATAAATCAATGACTTTTTAATTGCAATAAGAAATGATACTGTTGTAATACCATTTTTATGATTCAACATTGTGAAACATAATGAAACCATTTTTCGGCAGCTGCACTTGAGTTCCTTCTAGGCTTTGATTATTTTATTAATAGTAAAAAAAAAACATTGATTCAGTCATTACAAGATATCAAAATCAAAATTTTCGTGCATTACCTAAACCACCAGAACTAAGTCGCAAAATTCAAAACCTCTTTGAAACTTAACAATACCTGAACTCATTATAAATTTAAAGTCGGCAACGTTCACCGGTCCACGTCGATCTTATTCTAGTGGGTCTATTAATGAATTCTGTCAGTGCAGGCTTTGGAGCCAACGCCATCCCGGGAGCCCGTAGGCAATTCGCGCTTACACTCCCCGGATTAATTGGTATAGAAACAATGGAATCTCAAAGGAAACATCCAATAGAGATTTTAATAGGTACATTTTGTTGCTCGGAATAATGAGTTCTGAGAATTGGAAGGTTTTTTTAGGTACAAGAAATTATTGGAATAATTGTAGTGTATCTTCTTGAACAATTATATTGTTGTTAAGTTTGATCTAAAGAACATGGTGTATCAACAGTTTTTCTAGTTAACACAAACTGAGGGTTCATATTTGAGATGATATGGACGTTAATTTAAAATTTCATTTACTTATCTCACTTTTCTTATTACTGGTTCAAATATTATAACGATATGTCATGAATAAATAGTCATGTATAAATAGTCAATTGAAATATCTGTAGGTATCAAGATATTAAAAACATGGAAATATATGAATCATACAGCATTGTTAATTCAGGAATTCTGTTAATGATTTATAGAATATATACGAGTGCAAATAGTCATTGAAACCATGGAATTCCATATAAACGGATGTATTCAACGGCTTTGCTCGAAAGCGCCAGAATAAATGTTAAATATAACAATAAAAATAAAATATGAAGATAATAAATTGTACTCGAAGTGTATCGAAGCAGATGCGGCTGAAGTTATTCCGGATTAGAATACCACAAACCGCAGCACATGCAATGCATATGTATTGTTTTGCTCACAGATGTACTTTGTGAAAAACTAGATCTGTGGTTTTGCATCAAAATGTTGTTCAAAAGAAGAATACATCCTTGTTCATCTAGGAAGTCACTAGACACTGTCCCCACTGAGTCTCCTGCTAAATCTAATCATTGTTCATGCTTTGTAAATTGGTAGAAGAAGTTTCAGTAGGTAGCAAAAAGCGATTTCTTTGTTCGATTTTGTAGGCTGAAATTTAACGTCCATTCTGAAGGTTGTACCGGAGCCGAATAATATGATCAGCTGTTGTTGTTAACATTTTGGTTCTTAATTTATTTTTAACAATACTCTTTATAGAGTAAGCTCTCTCAACGCTGGCCTGCATGTTTGTTATCGAAAGATTTATGTTGACAGCATTGTTTTCTTTTACGCGCGCGATTTCAATTACGACACAGATATGAAATCTTAGATTTTTATTTTTTGTCACAGACTTAGCTCTCCAAAACTTTCACCAAAATGAAAATGCGTTCCCCAGAATTTTCCCCACCGTTTTCATTTCCCCAAAACTTCTCCAATTTTTTACAATGCAACTGCAATTTGAGCTCCAATTTCTATGCAATACTTAGTTAAATTGAAATGTTTGTGTTGGCGATTGATCTATCTATATAATGTCCTGCAGATTGGTCCAATGTATATGTATTGTTAATCAAATGCCATGTCACACATGCTTCTGAAACAAAATTTTCCAATTAATGTCGTCTACTGATCGGATAGGATCGGATTTTGTGCCGCTGTATAAAAGGAACTCCAATTTAACTCTACCGATCGTCTCCCAAACCAATACTTGGTTAGATTTAAATGTATATATTGGGGTTTTCGACCAATATGTGTGACCAGATGTAGCGTGTATCTTTACTAAGTTTATATGATGAAAATCCCGCTTTATTGTCTTCCTTAATACTCATGTATCAAATAAAATGTAACTTAATTTTCCATTGTAACAGGTTGACAAACCACTATGCAGTAGGCATTTTTTTTTTGTTTCGACTAGAAAATTGAATTATGAATTATTTTGTTTTAGAATTTGGTGCGATCGACCAACAAACGAATAGTGTTCGAATTCTCGCCTATGAAAATCCTAAAAATATTTTACATCCCGTGGCAGGAAAGTTAGTTGTATCCGTTTTACAATAGCCTCCAAAATGGTACTGATATTACCATAGAGTCAGCCACATAGTTATCAGATATACCAATAAATTGGAACGGTATCGACAGCGTGTTTTGTGTTGGAAATTTAGAACGGGCGTTAGGAATGGCCCACACACGATGTCAGATTGCATACAATCCGGGACGCACCTGGGACTTTGGAATGAAGCCAAAACTAATCCCGCACAATAGATGCACTGAAACTGGGTATATCTGTAATTATTCGAGTGTATAGAATCTTTCGTGTCACGCGGGGTGAGCCGCCCCAATCTTTTTTGTGTTTTTTTCATAACGTTGGTATTTCAAAAGTTCATTCATGGAAAATGGATAGAAATATGAAATCCATGATTTTTTGCAATAATTGTAGTAGGTATATCTATAATTAATAAATAATCTATAATTTTCTTCTCCCTTAAATTTAATTAAATTGCTTGTATATATTAATACGTGTTTTAATAACCAATTAGTGTAGAAATGCCAGATTCTTGTTTCCTTGATTCTTGTTTATTATTTTTGTATGGATGTATACGCCAAAATAAAATTTTATGATATTTGTTTCAGGTACGTGAACTTCTGAAGGAATGTAATAATTTCTACGTTCTCTGAACTTCTCTGTCTTCTCAGAATTTGGTTAGCATTAAAGAAATTATAAGTTAATCATAATTTTTATAAATAGAATTATAACCTTGATCAGATTTCAACCTTTTATGTTTAAATATTGACAAGTATTAATGGAAACAGTAACATTAACTACTCTATGAAAAATCACATGGGAATTCACATAATTTATTTCATATACCTACTATAATATTTTTAGCTCATATAATATTGACGATGGCACAATGGCGTCACGGACACATAATTTCGGGCATGGCAACATTTTAATGAAATCATTAAAACGTTATTAACGATAAATTTTACCCAAGCTACTCGCTTAGCTCATTATAAATAATATTTATAACTAGTAGCTTAATTTGGAATACTTGGAAAATCACATGGCATTTTTTATATGAAATGAAATAATTTATTCATTCAAATAGGCCTTCACAGGCACTTAAAAGTAGTCAGACATCAGAAGAGCCGGCAAGAAACTCAGCAATTACTCTTTTCAAAACACTTGCACTTTTTGGAGTCTATAAGCAGAGGTTACAAGTTTATGCTTATTTCTAGTATTAATAGTGTATGTCGCTTGTTTTTACAAAAAGACATATTTTGTTGTACAAATAATATGTTTGCATAAATGTACTGCGATGCTACTGTGAGGATACTAATTTGTTTAAACTTATCTCTGAGGGAAGCTCGAGAACTCAAATTATAAATTGCTCGCACCGCTCTTTTTTGCAAAATGAAAATAGCTTCTATATCAGCGGCCTTACCCCAAAGCAAAATGCCATAGGACATAACACTATGAAAATAGCTAAAATAAACTAATGGAGCTGTATCTACATCTGTTAGCTGTCTAATTTTTCTAACTGCATATGCAGCCGAACTGGGCTTCCCCGCGAGACATGATATTTGGGTGCCCCATTGAAGTTATGAGTCTAAAGTAATCCCTAAGAATACTGTTGACTCAACAAGATCGAGAGATTCGTTATTAGCACTAAGTTACAGCCTAATCTTTTTACATTGGGTAGTGCAAATTTAATACATTTAGTTTTCTTTGCATTTAACACTAAGTTATTTACAGTAAACCAATTTAATACCTGGGCTAATGCACCGTTTACATCGTCATAATTGGATTTCAGCACTTTCATTTTCATATATGACGAATGTTAGCAGTTTCCAACTTATTCGTCTATCGAAAACTGCTTGTTTTTTTTTTTAAGTTTCTCATATTCACAGGTGCTACGGTTTCCTCACAATGTTTCTTTTCACCGAAAACTCTAGCTCATTGTGGGAATAGACCACGACCACGGCATCCGACATCAATATCACCATAATTCACTAATTTCCTATTTTTTTTCTTTATTAACTTGTTTGTCCTATAGTACCATTAAAAGAGCAATATTTGTATATACATACAGGTGATTTTTTGGTTACTGGCAATACTTGCAGGGGAAGTAGGTACTCATCAATATGAATGATAAGTACTTCCATCCCTGCAAGTATGCAAGTAAATATTTGTAATCAGGCTCTCCGGAAAACGGCACTAACGATTTCGACGAAAGTTGCAATATAGGAGTTTAAGGAAGCGAGAAATCGATCTCGCTACGTCTCATATCTGGAAAATTATTTTTCTCTATTTTCACGCGGGCAGAGCTCAGTCGCTCAGGTACTAACTGTATTGTGCAGTTACTAAATAAATATATACAATCGTTGTGAGTTTTTGAATGTACAACCTAATTGCCCGTTTCTCGCAACTATGCGTAACTAGAGGGTATGGTTTAATATCATCAAAAGTATAAGTACCAACTCAAACGTTCTGTAATTAATACTTTGAAGTTTGCATACATATTCTTCAAGTGCTGAGCTTCGAAATAGTTGAATGAGTTTTGCTAGTCTAGCATGGTCTATATGTTCGAGTTAATATCATGACTGTTTGTGACGTATTTTAGAGAGAAGTATATGAATTAAATTTTGTTGTAATGAATGATTAGTTTCGTTAGGTGAACCTACGGAAGTAAAGGTAGTAAGTAGGTACTTAGGTATAATATTAGCCAAAACATCGGTTATTCGAGAATTTCAATCACGACAAATTCGTCACGACAAAGCGCCAAGCTAAGCTTAATTAGACTGCGAAATGGAAACCCCATGATTCCAGACAGAAATTTCCATTTAAAATTTTTGTCGGTTGGGGCTGGGCCATTATGAATCAGTGAATGAATTAGTTAGGACTTTGCCTTCTATACATATAATAAAAATTGGGATAGGTATATTTTCTTCAGCCGAATTCGATGAAACAAACTAATCTATAGATATTCATAGCGCACGTTCAGTGGTTTCGGTTCAAACAGGCAGCCAAAGAAAAATCATTAAAATGGTCTCTTTACATAGTGTTACACTTCTTATATCACCCCTTATAAGTTTTTTTACAGACACACTGGTATTACACATTTAATAAATGTAGGTATAGATGATGTCAATATTATAACGACGGCTGCTGTAATAAAACATGGCGACAACGCACAAGCCCATGAAATATTTAACATTCAATTCTAATAAAATTTTCCACCCAGCGACCTAGGTTTAACGTGTTTTTACTTTATAATGAAAATATAATCCCATCATGAAATATGAATTTGAATTGCGACAACTTATCAATTTGGGACTTTGGACCAAAATACCTGAAGTGCCGGCGAAATTTCCGCTTTTAACTGTGTGAAAAGGCTTAACCAAGGCTTTGTGAACATTTCAATACTCAAACAAGTTTATTCAATTAAATATTTCATCATTATGTAGTACTTAATACGATCATTTCATTGATAGATGATTTAAAAGGCTTTTTCCTATTCATACTAATATTATTAATGCGAAAATGAGTTTATAGCAACGGATTAATGTTTTGTTTATTACCTATTGACGCCTCAACGACACATCCAGTTGTGATGAAATTTGGTATACAGGTAGCCTATAGCAGGGAGATAAACTTTGGCTACTTTTTATCCTGAGAACGCGGGTTACAACTAAATAATATAGCGAAGTGCTAATATCGAGCTTTTGTATCTAAAACTTTCAGATTTGATGAAATATAAAGCTCGCTTAATGAAAATAGCCTTCAAAAGGTCATAACAATAAAATAGGCGAAATGTTGTTAAGGTAACCTTAACACCTACTACTTTGATGTGACCCAAAAACCTCTAACAGCAGTATTATGCCAACACAACACCACCACAAGTTCTGAAATACCTACCACATTATAACTCACAGGAGTCACAGGGGTGAAATGGAAAAAGTGGGGAAACTTGGAAATGTTCTGCGTGACAGATCCTACCACCATTTATTTACCTGTCACATACAACAACCTCGAGAAGTGCACGGATTTTTACGAAAAAAGGAACAATTGGTTTCGTCTCTTTTTTGGGATACACACCAACATTGTGTTTTATTTAGTTTGTCGAGTTACTATAAATGTAAGATAAAGTGTTCTAGGTTGTTGAAGACGCTCGAAAATTCTGACTTTGTTTATAGATATCATCATTGGGATGATATCCATATCTGTATATATAAAATGGTAAACTGACTGACTGGATAATATATCAACACACTGCCCAAACCGCTGGACCTAGAGACTTGAAATTTTGCACATAGATACTTATACATAGTAGACATCCACTAAGGAAGGATTTTTAGAAATTTCACCCCTAAGGGGGTAAAATAGGGGTTCGCTAGTAATTTATAAATGCGCAAGTGTGGTTTGTCTTTCCGTCAAGCAGCAACGAATCGTCGTAATATTTTGCATAGAGATAGTTTATGAGCCGAACAGTAGCCCACTTTTTATCCCACGCGGGTGAAACCGCGGGGTGAAAGCTAGTTATCTAAAACCGAGCAGAATTTTTCTATCGCCCAATTTTCTTTGTGAAACTTGTGTATGACAGCTACAGTATACCTACTTAAATGTCTTATGTTTTTAAATATAGCTACAAATCTCATCTTATAAAGTTTCAACACGTTCTCTGTGCTTCATATGGATAATCTCGGTTTTGTCTTTGACTACGTAAATACATTATAGTGAGATTTCGCAAAAAGACTTTTGAGTGATGCATTTTACCTTAAATCTGAGTGCTTGACAACGTGCAAATATGAGACAAGATGCAAAAATGAATACTTAATAATAAATATAAATTGGTCACTATAAAATAAAATGTATTGTAGACAAAATCAATTCACCAAAATAAAAGACAACACCACTTTATTCCAGTCTCTTGAATTCAATGTTTAGTCATGCGATTTTTGAATCACTGGACTGGGCGGGCCTAAAAGAAAAAGTTCTCACAATTTCGGTAAAAGCTGGACTGGATCCTTTTACTGGATTAATGTAGGTAAACCAAAAATACAAAACAATTTTCGACAGCTTATTTCTAAATTTCTGGAAATCTCTCAATTATTCTATCTTTTAGGCGATCGTAGCTAAGTGGTAATGAATGACGTTGAATGACTTTTTAGGTTAATTTAGGTAATTCTTTCTAGGTCATTTGTACTTACCACCTTCGACCACATGATCACTTTGATGAGATTGTGGTCAGACACTGGCCTATACTTAGTAAAAAAAACTGTCGATAAAGTCTGTTTCATGGACGCCATCACTTATTCACGTATTAATCGACATTACGAGGTCAAACTCGACAACTATTATAAGTTAATAACATATCAATCACTTACGGAATAATTGTATTACCCTGTAATCCATGCAGAACACGTATTATGTCACAACAGTTCTATAATATATATTTTATAGCATAATATTTAGGATATTATATACATTACTAGCGACCCGCCCGGGCTTCGCACGGCTGCAATTTATATACACAAGCCTTCCTCGTTTATCACTCTTTCTATTAATGACAACTGTATCAAAATCCGTTCCGTGGTATAGAAGTAAGCGGAGAAACAGACAGAGGCAGATAAGGACTTCGTTTATACTATTTAGAAATAATATTGTTTGGATTTATTTTTCGGGAGGCCCTTTCCTTAATTCATCACAATTCCTCAATGAGATAAGGTTCAAGTGTTTGGACAAAGGCGAGATTATTTTTCATGTAAAATAACATCAAGTATCTAACGTAGATACTTGATGTTATTTTATAAATATCTTGGAATTCTAGATACCCTTGTAAAGCTCTAAGATGCTGATCGATAAGTTCAAATTGAAGTGTGAATTTATGGGAGATTATTTGTTACTCGGATTCTCAGAAAGTATCTTCTACATCAAATCGAATATATGTCTTGAAAGAGGTCCTTTTAAGGTTTGAATAATTGAACACTACACAATGAAATGTCGTGTAAGTAACAATTTAAGTGATCTTTATACTAATAATGTTACATTACGTATAAATAACATGCAATACTCATTGTTGTCGTAGAGATTAAAAAAAATATCCGTAATAAACCAGCCTTGGAAATATTACTAGACAATTGTTTTCGACAAATCTGACATAACTAGTTAAACGATGTTCAAACCAATCCATTCACATCGTAAAAAAACATAATTTTCGTTTATTTTTTTTTAATAAATTCCATATAACGCCCAGCACGCGTCATCTCTTCGTATGCAACACAAACATTGTTACGTCATACGAATCATGCAAATACCGGCATAGTTAGGTTTAATTAAAACCCTTTGTTGGCCTGCTACCGGTTTCATCATTTGAACCCCTTACTGTACACAGGTTTTTGTATAAAACGCAAATGAAAACATGTTATGAATAAAAGCCTACTCATTTACAACACTTTTTGTCAACACGTTCAAAGGTAACATGAAATTACAACTACGTAGAGTCTACTCTGTGGTAGAGTACAATTAACCTTTTCTGGTCGTAGTGGTTGTTATAAGGGCTAGAAGGACTTGAAATAGACACGCAACGCAACCCAACAACGTTCCTAGTAAATAGTTACAAATACTATTTTTCAGAAAATAAATTTTCCAAAATTTTGGGCCGTATATAAAACAAGATTGAAAACTTATGTCAAGTCTCAAGAAAATATGTATTAATATAATAATAATTTCATAGGTTCAGAAATTTGAATTCAATTGTTCGAATCTCGACTCGAAACTAGGCTTAGGTAAGTTTTTACTTCCATTCTATAAAAAATACTCTGTCATTTTAACTAAAGGTTAATTTAGGGTACGATGTGGTTTATATACCCTTGTACCTATAGCAAGCCTCTAAAAAAGTGGAGAAAAAAAACTTCGGTTTTGAAAATATCTACTCTGTTATTAACTTAATTAAATTACCACATGAATTTCCCCTCAGCACGAGTTCACATAAAGAGACATAAATTATTTCATTCGCTAATTGCGTAAAAAAGTGCAAACAAGTTTCTTTTGAAACAAAGCAGCCGGTTATACTCAACAGACGTAACAGTTCATACATACAAATCTACATTAATTATGCCACAAGCTGGTGTTTGCAGACTACAGCAGACAGCTGTACAGACAATCCCTTTGTATGTTCAGTGTAAACTTTAGAGAGTTTTCTTTTAAGAGATGTAAACTGCTATCTTGCGTCTTATCTTATCTTAATGCATCAAATGTTAATCTTATTTGCACATGACACACTCCCCAAGTGCGCATGTGAAAAGCTATCAAAGAAAAATAGGCTCAAACACTGACTAATTGTGAGAAGCAGACATTACAGGTCTTAGCAATCACGAATCTGTAAGAGCAATAGTGCAAAACGTTTGTTAAAAAAAAAGATGCCTTAAAAAAGTTGGTCCTTACTTCGTCTCCCGTTGGTGATAAATGTTACGTAACAATATCTAACTGAACCAGGCCAATATTTCAGACCACAATTCCCAAGGGGAGTTAGTCAAAATACCAAGGAAAAGTTTTCACATTATTTTTTTCCCTCCCACTTAGTTACCTGCTGTCCCCTGCTAAGTTCGCGCCGTTGGCCAATTAAACTTTTTGCTCGCCATAACTTCATTTAATGTAAGGAGATTAAAGCGCAGGCCATATCGCGAGCTTAGTTAACTTAGCTAAGGTCACGTACATAGCTGCAGTGTCTTCATACTTCGGTCTGCAATTGGCGGTGCGAACCGAAGTAATATAGTAATAATGTTTTCCAGGGATAAAAAGTAGCCTATAGCCTTCCAACACTGAAATAATTTTTCAAATCGAACCAGTAGTTCCCAAGATTAGCGTGTTTAAACAAACAAACAAACTCTTCAGCTTTATAATATTAGTATAGATATGATTATATAGTTTTAATCATTGAGAGTAATAAACATAAGTTGTAGGTAACATAATTTAAAATCTTGATTCAAATAGATTCTAGAGACTCATTTGACAAGGCGGATACATAAATACCTACTTTTAGGACCCGCTCGCAGAATTTGCTGAAATATAAAACATTTAAAGCAAACTATGCTGACAATTAGTGTTTGCTGCGGTCTGAATTTTGTCCCGAGTCGTGTCCTACTCATTACTAAAAAGTACTAAAAAAGCAAACAGAGCTTGACAACTTTTCGCGTTTTAATAAACATGTCATGATCATTTTACGCCAAAAGACTGACTTCATTAGTAACTTCTAAATATGTATGTTACATGCCTCTCAAATTCGCAAGGAAAATGTGAACCATATTTCGTCATTAATGTCTACTTGTTCTTGGATTTATATAGATGTAGACATACACGTTTATGTTGTCTTTCGTAATAAAGACAAAGTGACGCCTCTGCCCACTAATGTGTCTGACACGTACATGATTCGACCGTGTCACGAGATAGATTATAGTCTGGGGTGATCTTTGAATATGTCTTTTTACCTTCGTTAATCGAAATTGCTCTCGCTGAGTTTATGTAACTAGTAGATGAAAGCATAAAGGCTTTAACTAAACACAATTCTACCGTAATTGTTTGTTTTGTAACAAGCAGCAGCTATTATTTGGTGTATCACGAAATAATTACAGGGTCTTATGTTCTAGCATTTAGACCAGTGCTTTAAACTACTATAGTCCACTTCAATATAATTACGGAAGCTAATGTGCGTTGATAGTTATCGTTTATTCAAAATAATATAATGTATAATGTCTCAATTCTGTACTGTACTTCATTTTGCGACTGGCACCCAACGTGGGGCTATTTAGTTTTGTTTAGTTGACATGGTCGTTTTATTCAATATTTTATTTACTTCGTATTTTACTCCTACCTTTGCCATCTTTGAGAAATGGGTATTTTATGGTTATTGAATAATCTTTGTTTACTGGCGCCCAACGTGGGATCCAATCTACGCCTAACGTTTGTGCCATACAACCTCAATCCATTGTCAAGGGAAATTACCTAGACACTGTCCGGTCAAATCCACTCAGTCACGCGTCACGAGCCAGCAGGATTTCGGATTGACTAGGAAAATCTCTCCTGATCGATTAACTGAGTAACGTCGGTCGCTGATGTAATTTAGGATATCAAAAGAAAGAAATCCTAAAAGCTCTTGATTACGTTGGTAAGATATTGATTAAATTTAGTTAATTATTCACCTCGTTAGTAATACGTAAATGCCAAGCTTTTAATTCTGTTAAACATAACATATTCCTACAAACTCACGTAGAAAATATTTATTTTTTATGTAGGTAAAGGTACTGTACGATATAAAATTCATTCGGGCGTGATGGAGCCTTTTCCCGCTCTTGTGATTACACACGTCCTAACCCCTTTGCATTGCTTGTCTTATCTACAGAATCTATCTCACCTTTAAATACGCATAGGGACTTCAAACTTTACTGAAAGTAATTTTATTCTAGACTATCTTTCTATCGATTAATAATAGGTCAATTTTGTTTTAAAGTTAATTGAAACATGTTTTATATAATAGAAGATGGTGTCTCTTAGTGTTCATATAAAAAATGCTGATCTTTTTTCTTATGATATCATGTTACCTAGTAAAAATTAAAACATGAAAACTAAGCGCTTATTACGAGATTATCAGATGGCATCAGATTGATAATTTGGACTGGAGCTTCATAAAGGATCAAACATTTTTAAAGCCGTTACGGAAGGGATTATCCGGCTTTTGTTTCAGGTGAGAGAGTTCATGCTATTTGGGGCCGAAACATCGTAAATCAAACCTCAAATCAACCGAGCTTAAACTAATCTTGCGCAATCCCGTCGGACAAGTGATTTGGTCGTGGATTTGTGATAATTCTAACTCTACAATGATAAATATAGATATTTTCATCATTTATCTCCTTTTGATGGATCGGCTTATATGTGAAATCGATATGGAGAAACAGAAACATCACAAAGGCCACCAAAATGCGACTTGTCAGGGCACTAGTGTTTCCCATATTTCTTTATGGTGCCGAAACGTGGACTTTACGAGAAAGTGAGAGAAAGAAGATAGACGCTTTAGAAATGTGGTGTTGGAGACGAATGCTTCGCATAGCCTGGAGACAGTTCCGAACCAACGTCTCAATCCTCGAAGAACTGAATATAAAACAACGTCTTTCTTCCATCGTTCAAGGTCGTATTCTCACTTTCTTTGGACATATTACACGTCGAGAGGACACGTCTGTGGAGTGACTCGTGGTTCAGGGCAAAATTGAGGGTACGAGGACGCGCGGTAGATCACCAATGCGCTGGACCGACCAAGTCAAAGCTGCACTAAATGGTCCACTCCACGAATGCACGAGGCAAGTAAGAGTACGAGAGGAATGGCGATGAATTGTGAAGCTTGCCACCGCCCCTGTCATGACGACCACGACCACTCTGCCAAGAGTGTGACGACAGAGAAGAGATGGATTTGTTATAAAAATATCAGATGGAACAAATCACTTATACCTACCTACTATAAAAACGAAGGTGAATCTAATGTCTGTTTGTTTCGTTTTTTTCGATAAACTACTGATACTTTGATGTCCAAACTGATTTTGATGAAAATTGGCCGAAGGGTAGCTTAGACACCAGATTACTACTAAACCCAGGAACATGTGTGACTGCTAAAGGATCTGTTTAAATTTGACAATACGACCTCGCACAACAATCACTACAAAATTATCGTGAAACAAATTTATCGACAGGAACATACTGGTAGTACTTGGCGACAGTTTTCCACTTTTGGGTGGTAGCCAGCCGAGTACTACAAAGTACCCCTACCACCGTGTTATGGTTTCCTCACGATGTTTTCCTTCATCAAAAGCTAAAACTCATTATAGGATTGAAACCTACGACCTTCGTCACAGAATTCGACGTCACTACGACTGAGCTACCATCGCCTGAAATTTAATTAATTTTATAATTTAATTAAGGACATCGGTTTTCATATACTGTTACTCATATTAATTCACGTTCTCTTGTGAGCAGACGTGTTCAATTAAATATTAATGAATCTTTTCTCATTATGCTAGTTTCATCAAAAATCTACCTACATTTAATAAGAACCTGAAAGACTGTGGGTGATGTAGAAAGAATAACAGAATGCAAAGAGTTATTTTTCTTGACTGTCTGTCTGTCTGTTTGAACACGCTAATCTTCTAAACCACTCATTGAATTTTCATGGAGTTTCCACAGGTAAATACAGCTTCAAATCGGGTGAAATAAAGAAAAGATTTCGATATTTTATTAAGTCTGTGCGAATCCGTGGGCGTAAAGCTTTTGTTAATATTGAGACTATTTTAGCTTGATAACGTATTAAGTATTTTGCTACATTTATACCAAAATACAAAGTGCCTCTCATTAGAGCCGATGTAAGCCTTGTTAAAGCAGAAGTGACGTGAATAACATCTTGCGTAGGTGGTGCTATTTATATGGAGATATTGGACTGAGCATGTCGTCTCAAAGGGCAATACATAATATAAGGATGTATATTATTTTTCTTTTTATGTGTAGGATGAACACTGTAAGTATATGTACCATATATACAGTCGCGAGCATAAATATATATTCACTTAGTAATATTCGAAAGCAATTTTATCGTGACATAACGATCGCCTCTTTAAGATTTGAGAACACCTATATCATTCGAAATTCGAAAAACATTAAAAATCTTGCTAAGTTTATATTTATGCTCATGATTGCGTATTAAACGTGGATCTGCAATAAAGTGCAATTCTATTTATTAATTAAATAAATTTTCTGTGTACGCGCACTAAACATTATTTTGTCTTACGGGAAATTATCAGAACTCGTTAATCCTGCCAATTAAGGGGCAATTTAGACTGAAATAAGTAGACGCTACCATTCCCTAGCATTGGGCTAATCCGGTGCAAATCCCCATTGCAGACAGGTCGGATTAGAGGCAAAATCCCACGGTTATACAACCTTGATTGACCTTTTCCATTTCGTACCGCGTTCTTTTAGGCCTGTGTCGTAATAAAAGCTTTCTCCGACAAAATTTTGTATTATCCTACTTTCAAATGTTAAAAAGGAGCTGCAGTACCTTCACGCACACACACATACTTAGTCAGACAAAAGGTTTTTAATTTGGCTTTATGGTGGAAAATGGTTTAATTAAGATGCAGCTCGCTTAAATTGGGAGCTTATTAAATTCGAATACGAGAAATAAGGAAAGGTTTACATGTTTGAGATGAAGATGTATTCCAACTATGAAAGTCAGTATAAAAAGTCTGCATTGTTCTATTTACAATTTGAACCCACAGTACTTAGATTCATTTACTTGAATATTATTTATGCTGATTGAAAGCGCTTGAATTGCTTAAATGTAATAATAGTACGTAACGCTCATCCTCAAATTGCTTTATTTTGAATATTTATTCATGAGACGCTTTATTTCGGTAAGAAAAGATCCAGGTTTAGCTTCACGGAAATAAAAAAGAAATTGGTCCGCATTCGCTCTTACTGTGTAATCCATTTATATTTCAGAACAAAATTGTTCGTTGTTAAACATACCTACATTCAATTTGATACTAGAAACTTTTTAAGTGGATTACTTTTATAAAAAATATTAGTACCTAATCTGTAATTAAATAGACACCTATAATATTGTTTAATTAGTTTTAATGTAGTAAGTTAAAAAGTTTCTGATATTATATTTAAATATTATGAACACCTACATAATATATTATTAATCAATATGAGAATATCAACCTGTGTGCTGAATATTGCTACTGATATGAAATTTAAAAAAAGACCTTGCGAAATAGAGATTCCGAAATCTTTAGACGTCTCGATTCTCCCCCAGACAATAAATCGGCCATTATCAAAGGTAATAAATTAAAGCCCTACAGGATAATAACATGATGGTTGCAGGCATGCAATAAAACAGTAAGAAGGGCGTGCCAACCTTAATTAGATTGGCCCCTGATTTCTTATAAAGTAATATCACAAGGCGTGTATTCCTTTTTTCTTAAGGGAAAACCGAGAAATAAGCGAGAAATTATATTTTGCATTGCTTTTCCTCAGTATAAGGCGTAGGCGAGTATTTTTCCCTTTTCATTAGCTACCTACCTACGCAGTTGCTTAGAATTAAACAAGGTAAGAAATAAGAAAAAATATTTAACGTTTTTAGAATTCTGGTTACAAGATTTAATAATACTTACAGGTTTTGCTAAGGCTACTCTTTGACCCTTGCTTCTTACATTTTTAACGACATGCTTACATATTTTCTTACGTACATAATTACCTACGTATTTGATTCAGAATGAGATAAGTACCTTTCCACAATGTTGATACTTACCTCAAATGGGTAAATGCTATTTAACATCCATAACCACCTTTTATACCCAAAACAGTAAAATGGCCATTTTGAAAATAAATGACGTCAATTTTGACGTATATTCCAAAATGGCCATCATAAAAATGGTCAGGGTTGCCATACGGAGCTGAGTCATCATTTTAAATGGGTCGTTCTTAAAGATTGATTATTGTCTAGCTATTCCTACGCGAAATTAAGTTTCTGAAGATATTACTGGAAAATTAATCGTCTGCCATTAACCTAAATTCTAAATTACAACGATATGGGTCAGGATAACAATGACAATGATTTGTTATTGAAATCTAGTATGCTTACAAAAGCTTTTTTAATGTCGATGAATTGATTTTGTAATTTTGAAATACCGTTATTCAATGGCCCTTTTGATAAGCATTCGATTTCCAATAGGCACTTAGAAGTAATTTTAGGCTTAGACCAATAATAATATATCTAAAATAAATTTTACTTACCTATATCTACTAGGGGTCAATAAATACCAAAAATGAATAATGCTGGCTAAAAACTCGTTCTACCATTGTGAAATTGTGGTCAAATATTTAAAGGAAAAAAAATAAAAGCGACATAAACAGTACCTAGTTAAAAAGCATTTTTTTTTTACTTTTCGAACGAATAATTTGTTAAATGATAATTTCTTGGTATAAAACGCATAAATTTACTAAATAACAATCGAATATTCATGTCACATTTCCCGTTAGAAGTAAAAATAAATTAATTATCCAACAAAGTTCGTTACACGTGAAATTCGTTTCTCCCTTCGTGTTCACCTTCCACAAAGTTCCCCAAGGTGTTGTTTGCTTTTAGAGTTATTGGATTATATTTAATTCTAGTTTAATCTAACATTGGGATTATCGTTTCCATTTAATTTACCTTATCACAAAATCTTTGAATGGTGTGTTCATTAATTTTACATAGAGTTCCGTAGTCATTCCTTAATTATGGCATTATTTTTTTATATTAAGTATCAATGAAATAATAATAAATTATTAGAGTTCCTAGTTAGGAATCCTCATTTTCATGACGAGTATTCTATACCTTCGCCGAATACAGATCAAGCATCATGATACCTTCAATCAACTTATGTATTTCCATTCCTAATGTAGGTACTACCCCAAGTTACAATTCTTAAAAATATCGGGACTATAAAATTTAAATCGGCCATCAAAACATTTTCATTCCCCTTTTTATTTTCATAAGATCGTAGGACGCACCCCCGGGCGTCATAAAAAGAAACCGCCCTCACCACTACTTCTAGGACCTTGTTATAACGCAGCACTTTCATAATAAATCATTCTTCGTCGACTTTTTATACGCCTATCTGACTTATTGAGAATTCCTTTTATTAAATTTTTTGTCCGCTCCTAAATTGTTGTTTCTCATAGAATGAGGAAGAAGTTTCTGATTACTTTGGATTTATTTTCCTTAATTTGATGGTAAAGTACCTACTTACCTATTGAGGAACAAATAATGTTGTTTTTTTTTTGTTTGACAAGCGACAAACTATCATCACACTGTAATTATTGCGTAAAATACTCGTATTTTACAAAATAAAACTACGAAAGCCTTCGAGCGCAAGTTACACTCACACTAGCAATCCACTGAAATATACTTAGTTCTTAAAGAAAGAAAAACCCCGTTTGAAACAGCTGACAACGCTTTTATTAAAAACGCGAGAATATTTTTTCATGAAACAATGTTATTTTTCATTAAAACCTTATTTTAATTTTCGAGTTAGCTTTAGTACCGCAAAGCGTTAAATTCATCACTTAACAGCGGGGTTATCAGACCTACAAATGATTAAATCTAAAGGGTAATGAAAGAAAATGTCTTCAGTTGAGAAAAACAGAACCCTTCGGGATTTTACTCGTAAACAATTGGGGTAAAGCTTAAGTTTGTGATTCATTTAATGTAACTTGGCAAAATACATTTAATGGAAGCATTACGCACAGATGTACCTAGATGAAATGTAGAGCGCTTTTTTATTGTTTTTATTGTTTGAGGACGTACAAAATACTGCTCTGTTTTTTTTTCAGTTGAAGTAAGGGCCTGGAATTACTTATGCTTAGTATTAACATGGTTGCTAGGTATCTTTTTCCGTTCCATAGTTTTTTAATACTTTCTATTCTACTCTACCTTTTATGTCAACATTAGCTCAAATAACTCTGTTTTAAACATTAGAATTAAGCACTAAACTAACGTGTGAGAATGTCTGTTAATATTTTCAAGTTATTTGGATGGGTAAAATAGGAGTAAAATTCATTTTCAATTTTAAAAAGGCATACATTCTCGATTTTTTTCTGACGTTATCAATGATTTTTTTTTAATTATTAAAAAATAGTTTCCTGTCATAAATCCTCTAGTTTAACATATATTTTTTACAAATCTCTCGCATTTTCAAGAATACAGACATGTGTCTGTATACATACTTAGAATCATCATTTTGCGTATATCGTCGCCATAAAAAGTAAGAACTGCATATGTGTGTATGTACACGCACGATGCGTCAACACTGCGTCAATATGTATTCACACAAAGGACCAACTTGCAGATAAAGTTTGTTATGGCTCGGTTTGCGGTTTTGCATCGCTAGATCCGACCACTCTGGATAATCCGCATAATATCAGCTGTGCATCTCTTTCTCAAGCTCAACAAATGGTCGTGAGTGAGAGAGATAGCGACTAATACCAGCTCAGCGAATAATATGCGCAGTATCTGTGAATTGTGCAACTGTTAGCGGTTGATAAAGATAGGGTTTTGTTTGCTGACGCTTAGATTAATAACTAAGTACATACTACGTCTGCTCGTAAGAGCAATTTATCGAGTGCATTAGGGAATCTAATATGGTATCATATGCTCTGCCTCGCTTCTAATGACTTTTGAATTAATAAGAGTATAATAATAAAGGTAGGATCAAAATCCAATTTAATGTTCCAACATACTTAGTTAAAATCTAAGAAAGAGTCCAACAAAATACATACAACATAAAGGTTTTAATTTTACCGTTACGTCATCTGTGCATCTACAACTTAACAGAATTATAACTTCGAAACGCTTTCAACGGTTTAAACAATTCTAGTTACACTTTTAACAATAAAATCTAATTAGGAAAGTCGTTTTCACGACGCGAGACTTGAACAAACCCAGCGTCTCATGATGGTAAATATTTAACCCCATGAACGCATTGAGGGGTCTATAAAGCCTAAAGTAAACGAGATTGGGTCTCTGATCTGATTTGCGTGATTGATTTAGGAGGGTTGGAAGTCAAAACGCCATATTAGGTAATATATTTAGCTTGTTCTCATCTATTTATATAAGATCAGTACGTAAAAATATAGAATTGTTTAAATCAAAAATGGAGGTATATAATATCAATACAAGACAAAAAGATAAATTAGTTGTTCCGTATTTTAGATTAGCCAAAGTTCTTGGAAGTAGTGTACGTTTTTATATTAAATTACCTCTCTCAGTTACCAAGATGACTGATTTCAAATTCAAATCTCACATTAAGAAAGTTTTGAAAGAAAAAGCCTATTACAAGGTAGCTCATTACATTGAAGATAAAGATGTCTGGAAATAGCTGCACTCTGCACAAGTGCACCTTGTTCATACTTATAAAAAAGCCAGTACCTACTTAGTATTTTAGAGATACTATATTTTTTATTTTTATAAATTTGAACTTGTTCAGGTTATTATTTTTTATTTATTTTTCTTGTTGTTTTTTTTTCATCTTTTGTGTTTATGTGTATTATATTTCTTTAAAAATTGTTAAAAATTTAATAGAAAAAAAGCCAACATTGTCAGATTGTCCAAAAAAAAATATATATATAAAAAATGTAACCTTGCTGAGTTTCTTGCCGGTTCTTCTCAGTTGAAGGCGACTTCCGAATCGGTGGTAACTTCAGTAGTTTCGACGTTCATAAGTGCCCTCTTAGGGCCTAAACTGAATAAATGGCTTTGACTTTGACATTGATCCAGCTTCCGCTCTGCGGTTTTACCCACATTCCTGAGAAATCTATTGTTGTTTCGGTTATTCCAGAATATGATCTATCTGTATGCCAAATTTTATTTAAATCTCTTCCGCCATTGGGCTTGATTGAGCAACAAACTCTGGCATTTATAATATCAGTAAGATCTTGGCGAACATTTACTTTAAAAATGTGGTACCAAACTACAATGTCACATCCGTGTGTACGTGGATAGACTATATTATAACGAACTACTTAATTATCTATTTTGAGAAAATTCCAATAATTGCGGTAGATACTGCATTTTAGGGTACCTATACACACTATGCGGTTAACTTGAATGCGGCCAGCCGTCCGGTAGACTACTTTTACGAAAAAATAATACACACAATGCGTATAGAAACTAATATTTTTGATCAATCGGACGGCTGGCCGCATTCCGGCTAACCGCATAGTGCGCATGTAGCCTAATGTCGTTGCAAAATGACAACAGAGTTCATTATGATAGGTGCTTCTGAGGGAGTTAATGCAACCCAACATGCGTAGGTACTTGAAATTAGGTATTCAAAAACTAAATTTACATTCAATCTAAGATACAGTCTACCGTTTCAACAGAATAAACTAGCTACTTACTTGGAATTATAAGTACATAGTTTCGAAGAGCTGTAAAATTCTTTACGACAATTTATTACACCCACACTACAAAAACTCCTAACTCCGAATTTGTACTAAAAGTGGGCGCTAAAATCTAGTGTATGTATTTAAAACGCATTCCGTCACGCGGTTTCACGCGCGTATCAGTTAGTTCCTGACTAACTGATGTTCAGACTGATGAAAATGAGAAATCAATGCAAAGCCTAAACCATTGGTCGTAGAACTTAAATAAATATTCCTTTTGTAACTTTTTGAAATTCAACCTCTAAGAAGGTAAAATAGGGGATCGCGAGTGAAATCGGGGCGGAAAGCTTGTTACTAATACAATATTACTTGCTAATTATAGTTCAAAGCATATAAAAACCCTAACTATTAATATACCCTAAATACAATTTTCAATCAAAAAATATTCGATACCAACCCATGCAACTGAAGTTTCTTCTCTAATGAATTTGGCACATACATTAACTTATCAGGTCGATTATACGCCTATTAGCAATCTTCAAGGTACGACCTAATTAAGTGAAACAAATTTAATCGATCATGGCACATTAATACTAAACTAATCAAAATTTAGTTATAAAATATTCCTAACGAATAATTCGATTTTTTTCAGTTGATTTAGTAGATTTTTCATTCGACTACGTTCTGTGTGTAATGATTCGTTGAACCGCGTGCCAGCCAGCGGCAGATTGGAGGGAAATTGAACATTAATCAAATAGAACTGCGTGAAATACCAAGTCCTGATCTATATACAATAAAATATCAACACAGAATGCTATAGAAAGGTATTTTCTTCGCTATCATAGCTTATATTGTGAACAACTAATTAACAATTTTTCTTTAATATCCATTCTAGAAAATTAAAACCGATAAATTTGTACAACATTTCCCTCCATATTAAACATTCACGAAAGAATTTTTCTAGAGAATTTTCATTACTCGGTACGACAGTATACGCAATCCTTTTTAATAAATACGCCTAAAGAAAATATTTCATCCCTTTTAATACTCTAATAACGTCCAACCGAAAATAATTCTTTGCTTTATCCGTACAGAACCGGATAAGGATACGCCCACACCTTATTCATGGCGGAATTATACGAAAAAATCATTCAAATCACTCCCTTAGTTCCGGATAATCACAACCGAGGCTTAGAATACACGTACTGCATGAAACCCGGTAGTAAATCTTATGAACCGGTTGAGTTACGCATTCCGTTTCAGAATAAGTTTCCATGGGCAGCCATGTATGTAGATACTGAAATAAAAATCTTTTATGGAATACCTTCCTTATGTTTCAACAAAATAAAAGTTCAATAAGTAAAAGGATAATTAAAATATTTTCAGTCAGAGAGCCGATTAACAGACGAGAAGCCGTATTCGGTATTTCTCATTTCCTATCGCTATCGACTATAAATAAAATTATGTATAGTTTCATGTAGCGCGTGTAACCTTGTCACATTAATAGATTGTTAATAAGTAAATCCACAGAAATAGCTCAGCCGACCTCAATAATTCAGGTAAATACCCAGCCTCAGTAGGCTCCACGCTGAATAAGGCTATAAATACAGACGTACCAGCTTTATTAGCTTCTATAATATTTCGTGGACTATTATTAAACGGTTTATCGAGGTATTTGCCGTATAATTGCCATTGCTGTTGTGTAATATTACTCTAATTACATTATTTTTCTAAATGGATTTTTATTACGATTGTGTTTTGTTTCGATTTAAACAAAACAAAAATAATTGACGGGCCGGTTGGCGTGGTTGGTAAGATACCCTATCTATCACGCCGCAGGTCGTGGGTTCGATCGGGACAAACATTTGTGTGCATGAACATGTCTGTTTTTCCTGAGTCTGGGTGTTATTATCTATATAAGTACCTATGTATGTATTTACAAAAGAAAAGTAGTATATGTAGTATATCTGTTATCTGGCTTCCATAGTACAAGCTCTGCTTAGTTTGGGGTCAGATGGCCGTGTGTGAGGAATAATGACCCAGAATATTAAAAAAAAATAATACCCAGGCAACATACCTGGCTATTTCTTTTTTGCCAAGATTCTTTATCCTTACTAATTGAAATATGGAAAATGTAACGGATATTAAAATATTATTAAACTTATCCAATACAGATTTTCTCCCGTAAATGTCCTACGTTCAGCTATAACAGAATTCCCCATAAATAACCAGGCGGGGAAAGTTTAATAACCTGACTGAGACAGGTGATAACTCATATGGGTTGAACCCCACATAACGTCATTTAAGGTCACTTATCGGGGGAAGGTTCCAGAGCGGTGGCCCCCAATCCTTTTATTAGCGTATCATTCATAGTTCTGTATGTATATTTTTATTAGTTAAAAAAAAAAAATATTAACATTTCATAAAAAAAAATGGTAGCGATATTTTTATTTATTAACTACCTTTTCGCCAGCGGCTGAGCTCGCTAAGACTTATACTGGTGATTTTTTAGTCACTGGCAATACTTGCAGGGGTTTCATACATCAATATGAACAACTTTTATTATGGGACTACCTCTGAGATAAATAAAATAAAAAATAAAAATAAAATAAATCACACTGTAGGTTCTCTATTGGATCTTTTTTCTCTTATCCAATTTCGATGATGCAGCGTAGGACGTCCGCTTACAAGGTGGACCGATGACCTTGTAAAGTTCGTTGGAAAACGCTGGATGCAGGCCGCCCAAGACCGGTCCTATTGGAGATCATTAGGGGAGGCCTATGTCCAGCAGTGGACGTCTTGCGGCTGAGATGATGATGATGAATTTCGATGAAACAAAGCCTATTCAAAGCGCCAAGCTAAGCTTTATTAACCTGTGTAAGTCCCATGAAAATCCGTTCGATGGTTTCGGAAATAAGCATGTTAAAACAAACAAGCAAAAACGGTCTCTTTGCATTCTGTTCCTACATCACCCAAAATCAGTTTTTGGGAAATATATTCAACCAGCTATCCCCCGCGGTTTCACCTGCGTTCCCGAGAAAAAGTAGCCCATGTCCTTCTCCATACCATAGGCTATCTGCGTACCAAATTTCATCGCGATCGGTTCAGCAGTTTAGGCGCGAAAAGGTAACAAACAAACTCACATTCGCATTTATAACATTAGTTAGGATGTATGGACACGCTGGCTCTGCAGTTTTATTATATGTATAGATATCTCTAACTTAAACGGGCTACCAAGCTATATACATACAACCAACCAATGAATTCCTTTCACTTGAATGTAAGCGTACGTCCTAGTTTGCGACCCCGTCCCCGTCGTGCAGTTTAAGAATCAATTTCAAAGGTTTCTCAGATACAAAGCTTTAAAGTTAATGATCAAATAACTTCCCTCAACTTTGGAGGAAAGAGATCTAATGAATAGTTTCTTAAGTTTATACGAAGTTTCTACTTTGTTAAAGTGATTGTCTACTAGTTGGGTTTTAGCTAGTAAAAAATGTACCTACTATCTTTCCGCCCCACACTTTTATCCGCGAAAATCCTTATTGGATACATACCTACATTATATAGAGAACCTGTGTGCAAATTTTCAAGTTACTAGTCCCAGCAGCTTCTGTCACCATGCACCTATATACCGGTGTGTTCCGGGAGCTGCATTTGAAAGCCGGTTCCTTTTAGGTCCCTTATCTCCCGCATCCGTAGGCCATGGTTCGCCCTCAGCGAACCGGACGATGCCATCACCCTAGCTCAGACCGAGGCTGAAGAAGCCCGGAAACAATTACAGATGCGTAACCGTCAACCACGATTTCGTCCTCGCCGGCGAGGACCGTCGCGACGTCTCTCCCAGTCTCGTCCCGTTTAAACGCGGCCCGAGCTGCCTATTAAGCAATTCGACCGATCCCCAAATAATATATATTTTATTTGCATGCTAAGTCCTCCCCTATTCCCCTGGCAACGTCCTGAGCCGAGGTCGAGCCCCACAGGGGGCACCCTCAGGCTACCGTTGCCCAAAATTTATTTAGTTTTAATTAGCGGTTGAGAGCCCTCAGCGCTCACCGCAAAAGTCCGCGTAACGGTGGAAGAAGGTCCCCTGGACCCACCACCTTTCTGTTCCTGTTCAAAAAAAAAAAAAAAGGTTCCTTTTAGGCTGTGTGTCTTTACCACCTTCAACTACATTATCACTAAACAAAGAAAAGAAAAGCCTGCCAGGACAAGTCTTTTGACATGTATAGATAATAAAAGACTTTTATGTTGACTTTAAACTGATTAGTTATAAAATATGCACAGGCTAGAGTATGATTTTTATGCAAAATAATTTTCACATTTCGGACGGATTATAATGAAATAAGCCTATTACGTACAACCTTAGAATAATAACGCATATTCTATGCCTACAACCACTTTCAGTTTTAAGCTTGTTACTAAAGACGATTAAAATAAGTACTATTAATGTGCTCAAATCCGCTTAGATGTGAATAATACGTTAATAATTTAGTATTTTATATACCGCAAAATATTCAGTTGAACCAAAATAGGTAATCGTTACGCCCATCTGATACTGGGTTAAAATGCCCAAAATCGGTCTATCGCGCATATCGTCGATCGCATGACCGATCGATCGCGGCTATTAGTCCAGTCGATCGTGGCGTGGCAAAGAAAAATATAAGTTTTATATAGGTATCTACCTAACGAAATATGCGTAGACCCAATGCTCACACTTATAGGTATAAGAAGTTACTAAGAATAATCACTAGTGGCTCTGAGAGCTGTAGACCTCGCGTGATTTTTACGTTTTCAAATCCCATAACTCCGCCATTTTGAAAAAACTGAATCGACATAAAAACCCATATGATTATCGAACCTGCTCCCTAAATTTCAATAGAATCGGTTGAGAAATACGACCTGTAGAGGAGAACAGCCGAAAATCCAGACATACGAAAGCATTTATGTCCAAGCCAAGACGGTCTGAGATGTATGTAGGTATGTATGTTATTTATGTGAATATATATATTTAAAAAAATACGATTAAATGTTAAGTTTATGAAGTACAGATGATTGTTTAGTAGATCGCACAGAGTCTATAGTCAGTAGATCTTGGGTCTAATCAAGTTGGCCATACTGATAAAAAAATCTTGTCTATATGTATATGTATATAAAAGAATAACTGACTAACTGACTGACATATCAACGCACAGCCCAAACTCCTGGGGCTAGGACCGTGAACATTTGCATGTGGGTTTCATTGACACTTTAGGTGAGCACTAAAGAAGGATTTTTGAAAATTCAACCCCTAGTGGGGTAAAATAAACCTCGGGACGTAAGGCTAGTTGAAATATATAGAAATAGTTATTGTATTTTATATGATAATCTGTAACTGGAACCTACAAATCTTCATCTGGTCATCACTTTGAGATTGTGGTCAAACACTGTATATACCCATTGATATCAAGAGTAGATCCAACATGCTTACTAGTTCATGTGAACAATTCACTCAAAACACTGAGGTCACTGATTTATCTATGGTTTATTCCCAAAATAAATTATGCTACTAAATTAAATGATAAAAGTCATAACGAGAATTACACGTCACGAATCTGACTTTAGTCCGCATAATAAATTAAAAAAAAAATGATTAGAACCCTTTCGGTATTTTCAGGGCTTCATTACAAAAAACTTCACGCGCAGTCATTAAATTAGCATAAAAATGTAATATAAAATTTTACAGTGAATATTTTTTTTGTTTCACCAATGTTTTATTAATGAAAGTAGCGTAGGCGTAACTCAATAAATGGATAAAACTAATTTTAAAAAAAATATCGTCACGGCCATTATCACCGATGAGGTGGTCTCAGTACTTATATACTAATATTTAACAGTAGTAAAATAGGTGTTGAAGATTTCTTATCATCGGATAATGTTTGTTACTTTGATGTGAATTAAATATATTATTTTCGTTATTTCTTGCGTTATATAACTATTAAATGTCCGTTATTTATTGATAAGGAACCAACATAATGGTTTTAACTACATAGTTTAAGCATAGTATAATCCATTTCTATACACCTCATGCGCGAATCATAAATTTATGGCCATAAAATTTACGACGTACAATGGTGAAAAAATCGGCAGCAAATATTAGTTTGTATTTCATAGTAGTTTTTTTTTTTTTCAAATTAGCATGTGACCGAAAGTACTAAGTAGGTACCTTAATTTTTTTCCATAATTTCCACCACATAGTTGGAAAAATAGAGTGCACATATTTACGACGATAAAAAGTAATTTTGAAACCTCTATATCATTTTTAAAGACTGTATAATATATAGATTCTTACTTCACACGCTTATTGCCACTGGATTTTTATTCTTCAGTTACCTACATGTAGGTATGGAGTGCCACCCAGATTTTTTTGTTCATAAAAAAGTACCTACCTTCCAAACATATACACATATATAGTGCCAATAAATGTTATGGGTTCCGTTTTCGCCACTTCTACGGAACCCTAAAAAAAGCAGTTTAACCATAAATTTGTTTTTTTGCAGTTGGCATTCTCTTTTGTTTGCCCGACGTTTGTATAAGATAATAAAAATCGAATTGTTTTTCTCCAGATAAGAGCTCTCCATAACTTTTTACTATTTCCTGGAATCGCAAATAATTTATAGTCTAACCTAATTGTATGACTATACGCTATTCATCAACGCTTAATGTTTGAGCTATGACGTCAATACATACTTCATCAATTTATTTTTGGAGTCATCAATCTTTGTTACTTCACTCGCGATTTACGTTGTTTAATTTTATTATGTTCATCATCAATGAGTTAAGGTTTTTTTTATGTCAGAAGGCTGACTAGAAGGCGGTCCTAATGGTATTTGCAATACCACTTTTTACTTAACATTCTTATAATCTGTTAAATAATTGTGTCTAGTAATTCAACCTTTTTAGCCTGTTATCTTTTTAGCATTGGCGCCAATTTCCGAAAATATAAAAGGGCATAAATCACCGTATTCTGAATAAAGTCTACATTTGTTAGTTGCTTAAAACATATTTCCACACCCATATATTATTTTCATGGCGAATAACCCTTGTTTGCATCACGATGAAAGCACATGCATTACTCTATAGAAAAAAATACATTATGCTCACAGAGGGTGATTTTGGGAACTTTTTGGGCGTTTTCAAAACCCTTGGCCGGAAAATGGCCCAGCCTTTCTGACCCTTCCTGCACTTAAATAATGTGTTTTGGGTTCCGTAGATAAATTACCGACCTTTACGGATACATTTTCATTCGTCCATCCATCACTATTTGTGAACTCACTATTTATTCGTAGGTAGATACACTATTACTTGCTAGTTTGCTTACCTGAAAGTCTTATTTATCTTAATTTCACATTCATCCAGAATCTGGTAAAATACATTTGACGCCATAAAACCTGCACATTGAGTGCAATCGTATAAGATTGCAATCAAAGGAAATACCCATAGATTCATATCATTTACAGACACGTTGCATTTTGAACTAGAAACGGAATCCTACATAAGAGTTGCATACCACATTGTGCAAACGACTTTTATTCATTATCTATTTACCATAAGTTTCGGTGAAGGAAAACATCGTGAGGAAACCATAGCACGGTGGTAGGGTACTTTGTAGTATACCCGCCTGGCTGGCTACCACCCTCAAGTTGAAAATCTGTCGCCAAACACCTATTGGTGTGTTCCGGCAGCTGCACTTGAGAGCCAGATCCTTCTAGGCTTTGTGTGCTTACCACCTTCGGCCACATCATCACCTACCATGGTGAGATTGTAGTCAAACACAAGCCTGTACAATGTAAAAAAAAAAAGTACAAATAACATATATAATAAGTGATTCTCCACTCTGTCACTAACATCCCCCAAATTACTTCTAAAACAGACCTGAATACAGCCAACAACTGACAATCACAAAATTAGACGAGGATAAAGATGACGTCATAAGACCAGTTATCATAACTAATGGCTGTCGAATCCGATTGTCCTACGGAAGCATTTACCGCCTCCCCGACCCCCAAATTGCTGTGAAACAGCCCTTAGACCCTGCGTTATTTATTGATCGACATGGCCTTCCTGTAAACCCTTTGTTAGCCAAGTTGTATATTTGTATCCGTTTTTTTTCAGCCCTACAGATGACGTCGTTAAGGGCTAAGAGCACGTACACTACGTTTTTATTCGCCAAGGCGAAATAAGGGCTACGTTTAAAATGTTAATGGTACATTTTACGGGGGGCATTCACGAGTTTTATTTTGTTTCCGTACAAGGTATAAAGCTTACCCTTGTGGTATATTATAATTGAATGTATGTTTTAACTAGCTAGATTCTTAACATAAAGTCTTTGGGAAACAAATAATGAACAATTATTAACAAGTCACAAAAAAGATACCGAGGCAATGTTAATTTATCTGTAGTAGGTACTTTATCTATGATCGTTTCGTTTTAAACTACATCGCTACATAAATCGTATATTTTTCATGTAGAATTGTCCTGGTGACACGATGACTCCGCTTAGAATTAATGAATGATAATCAACCAATAATTCGTAATAGATTAAAAAACAGTAATACCAACTAATGATATCTCATTGTTGTATTTTTTTCTAAAACCCTGCATCAGAGCGTGACAATCTACTTCAATGTAGACCACTACTCTCCAGGGGATGTTAAAAAACATAATAAAACTAAAGGGAGGTTTTTCATAGAAGTACTGACAACAGGAGTGTTAAGCCAACGAGCCGTGGCCAGATTAAGAAGCGAAAACAAAGTGGGTCGCCAAGGATATAAAAAATTTAAGAGGCCAGTTAAACGAATAGATAGACGTTTATGTTTTATTATGACATTAAATGTAGCGATAAATATTAATAAAAGGTATAAAATTGGTTTAAAAAAATATCTATTGACCATTTTGTGGCAGTGCCAGTGATGCCAGATTGGGGGGAAATTTGAAGCGATAAAATTGATGTGGAGATTTTTAGAGAGGATAAAACTTAATTGGGAGGAATTGGGGGTTTCGTTGATAAAAGAGATATAAGTAGATTCAAATCAATCGCCGATTTGTGCCCGATTTTAGTTTGTGAAAGTCTCTATTCGATTTTACCCCGACTTAACCCTCAACTACCGTTGATTATACGTAAACTAATTACATACATACAAACCCTTTAGTGTGCGACACAGCCCGCAAGTGCCCTCAAGATCAAACGCATGAGTGTAAACAGTATATTTTTATGTTATTTCGTCTGCGTTAGTGGCATCGTATATTCACTAGTATGTTTCGATGGCAGCAAAGTAGAAGACATCTACAAAATCGCAATTTTACAGGAGACCACATTTAGAAAAAAACACATGAAATTTTCTATGATGCATTAAAATAACATTCTTTATTGATTGTATAAAAGGTTTTATCGATATATCGTTGTTTTACTGAAATAATGTAGATATCTTTTTTTACACTGAAAAAACTTCGACGTAGAAGAAGACATCTGCCTGATATCCGTTAATATTTAGGTTGTGATCAAAAAAGCGAATGGGCGTAAACACGGACATCTGCCACTTGTCCGTTTCTTTAAATATCCTTAAAAGTATTATTGGAGATTATTATATATTCTAGATTACTTATTTATTCAATATTTATAGATGTCCGTGTTGACGTCAAAATCGGATCGCATCAGATAAGTCGGTCATACCAGCTCCACTATTTCACTAAAAAGGCATCTAAAGGCGTCAGCTGAATCAACGCTGCTGACAATAGTAGTCAGTACCATTAATGCTGAGCTGTATGACCTGGTCGGTGGCACATTCAACATGTATTGTACTTTCCTATTGTTTATTTTTACTTGATCGTTGATTAAATATTTTTTTATAATTCTCCGATTTTTATAGGAATGATGTTTTGTGAAACATTTGCATAAAAATCAATAAAATTCTTCATTAACACACGGCTATCTGATCTCACAGAGCTTCTACTGTCTACAACCAGATAATTAATATACTATATATATATATTAATAGTATAAATGCAAAAGCGAGTTTCGCCATGACACCTCAACTGCACAACCAATCGTGATTAAATTTTACACACAGATAGATTGTAGTTACACCTAGCTACAAGTTTGTTTTTTATTTTTATTTACATTAAAAATGAATTCCTAGACTTCTGAGCTAGGTCTAAACCTGTGTTACAGAAGTCATTACCCTCTCTATGCAATAGGATCTATAATTATTTTATGGGAATTAACCTTAACAGTTCAATTTATAATATTTACTAATAACTACCATGTGTATTTATAAGTGTGTATGTGTGAAGGTGTGTGTATGTGTGTGTTTGTGAGTGTGTGTGCTAAAGTTATTTACCTTTTGTTGTTTTTCTTTTGTATAGTAACAATATGCATCTTTGTTACAGATACGAATACAATATGGGAGATATAAACAACGTCTCGTCTATAAAATTTCACTAAAGAGAATGGGACACTTCCACAGAGCTCCTTCTTTGCACACATCTGTTAAGGTCAGTAACTACCTACAACTTATTTCGACAAAACAAAATGGTACATGGAAATGGTGGATGAATATTTTAGTAAATACTTACATTGAGTCAGAGAGATTTTGCATTTGACCTTCTAGTACCTATAACTTTGATCTGATTTCGCAATTATTGTATTAAATAACGAAAAATAACCTCCATCAACAATACAATAAAAAGTACAAACGCTTCTATGAAAAAAAATATGGAACCATAACATAAACAACAAAATTGACCATCCTTTGTTGCGTACAAAACCAGTTCATGAAGAATTTAAATATTTCCCTAGTTCCTAGGGGTTTGTTTTAAGCGTATCAGATTTTACCCAAATAAATCCGGATCAGGGGAAAAAAATGCCGAAACCTTCCCTGCACCCACGCGTGTGGAAATATTTAATTGATAAAGTGGCGCCATCTGTCACGTGCAGTTAAAACTTATTCAATACTCTATAGATTACAGTATTTTTTTTTTGTAGTAGTGATGTGATGCAAGTTACCGATATATTTTTATTGTTAGCAAGTATGAAGTAAATAATGGTTTCAATAATAGTTGATCATTAGTGTGCTTATCATAAAATTGTGGTAGTTATCCACAACACTGGTATTATTCTGCCAACACCATTTTGAATATCTTATGACTGTTTAATAAGTACCACTCAAGACATGGAAAATACATCATATATTATATTTTATTGACCACAATATTGGATAGGTACTTATCAGTAATAGAATAGTTAAAATCGCGCAAATACAAACACAACGTACGGGGGAAAATCATAATGTACTTTATTACGGTACGGCAGTTGGAGATATAAAAATAAAATCTATTTTTTTCACAACCAAGTGCATCCAATATAAGGTGAGCTACCATTATAAATAACATTGTGTCAAACAACATATTTATCTTACTTTGTTAAAAGAATTTTACAATTAAAAATTAATTTATAAAAAACAGAAAATTACTCAAGAAAAAATATCAAATAGGTTTGTTTTATTTCTTATAAACACTAGAATTGTATCGAGTAGATAGGTAACCAACAACATTTTGTAATTATCGTTTTCATATTACCATGAAAACTTCATTATTTTGATGATTTATTGTTTATTCACATTCATCAAACGAGTTGCACCAATCAATCGATGACAACTGACGTAGGTACTCAGAGTCGTTGATTAGAGTTTAATGACTGATTAAAGTACGAGTATATACATCTCTGTTCATCGAATATCAAGAGAAAAAGCCTGTGAGATAATCGAACATTATACTCCTTGTTAACCGTAAATGTATTTAGGCCATTTAAACCCTTGGCTTGCGAGTCGAGTGGAACGCGCGTCCCAAAACTACTTATAAAAATGGAATTCTAGGCAATTGTTTAGTAATATTGTAATTTATTCCTTGAGTGCAATTTGACATATGCAAAACGTAAATAATAACGTTAACAAATGAACACAACAAAATAAAACGTAACAATATAAAAATTTAACAAATAACTTGATAAATTCAACTATAACAACACTATGAAACACAAAATACATTCGATCACTTTACAAACAAAGTTACGAATACAAAAGAGAATAGCGGTCAAAGTGATATATTTTTTTGAGCTTGGCCCTAATTATAAAGGCAGTGAATGAAAAATTAATATAATGTTTTAGAACCTCTTTACATTATAATAATATCATATAATTTTATTTATTTAAAATTATTAATATTAATGAAAATATAAAAACGTATTATATTTACGTAAACAAAAATAAAATTATTTTGAATTAAAAAACGTTACAAAAAAGGACAAAGAAATCCCTATCAAAAAATAGATGGCAACATATTTTTTGGCTTTGACAATAGGTCAATTTACTATCTGGGATTATTTCCTTCTTATTTTTATTTTATTTCAAACAGATGCAGCGATTTAAATGCGATTGTAATTTTGTAAGCGCATATATGGTGCGAATTATTCTTCTTTTTTTGAATATGATAATATATGTGTTAGAGTAGGCCGGCCAGAGGAATTAATAGTCCTTTCCTTACTTGGAGAACAGAAGGTATATGTATTAACTTCCTATATAAAATCACAGTAGAAATTATGTAAATTACTACTTGCACTACTTAAAACCGAACATTACATTATAAATTAATAGTTATTGATAGAATTATTATTATGTCGACATATCATCGAGAGAAAATCTAATACAGACTCACAACCTGACAGTACAAATTGCGGGAAAACAACCCGCAAATTATCACCGCTGCCAACCACCAGATAATAGACTGGCGTGTTCGGAATCACGAACGCCACACCACCCCCCTACGCAGAAACGAAGCTACGAGTCAAAAGAAATCTTAAAACGCACTTGGCTACTGGAGCGAGTTGTCACAGGAGGCTTCTGTGGCCCGGAACATGGACTGGGTAGTGGAATTAGCCGTTATGCTGGTAAATGAGTTGGCGACCCCCTGCTGTTGGAACTATAGAAGTAGGAATTGTTACTCGTGGTTCGACGCGAGACACGGCTGCGGCGCGGTGGTTGTCGTGGGTCTAGTAATACTGACTGTAGGTGCATCCTGGCTCGTAAACCGCGACCAACGCTGGTTTTGTTCTATCGACGCTCACCTCGACTCTCCTGTCTGAAACGTCCAAGACAATTGTTTTGGAGTTGCGACTGAGTGAGTACCTTATAGGGCCCGGTAAACGGTGGTTGGAGAGAACGTCGAACGGAATCGTCGCGTAGGAAGACGTGGGAGGCAGTAGCCGTGACGGTGGAGTGGACCGAATATCCGCCGTCGTGCGGTGGAGCCGTGCCACAAAGTCATCGCTGACACTCTGTGTGAAAGCGCTGGATGCCAGAAGTTCACCCGGCTCTCCATACACCAAATCTGCTACAGAGCACTTCATATCTTGTTTGAATGCTGACCTGATACCGAGAAGGACCAGTGGTAGAGCCCTGTTCCACGACACTTGGTGGCACATCATCGCGGCCTTTAGGTGACTTGCTTGTGAGTGGGTAGTAGGCTGTAGTTCGCACCCGTTTAGTGGCGCCTAGATCTAAAAGTTTATTAAATAATATTGATTCAAACTGGTGGCCTTGATCAGTAGTGACTTAGTGACCGTAATGGGCATGCCAAAGCGCTCAACCCAACCGCGTACGAAACAGTCGGTCACCTCTTCAGCGGCAATAGTCACCATAGGCCATACCTCTGGCCACCTCGTAAAACGGTCTATTGCCGTTATGCAATAAAATTCACCATCTGAAGCGGGCAGGGGCCCGATAATGTCCAGATGGATATCCCTGAACCTTCCAGAAGGAGTAGGAAAATCAGTGAGTGGGGCTGAGATATGGCGCGTTACTTTACACCTCTGGCAAGCGAGGCAGCGCGCATGCCCACGCGTGACTGTCCTTTGCGATACCAGGCCACACGAAACGGTCGATGACAAGGCGCGTGGAGGCTCGCGCTCCGGGGTGGCTCAGGTTGTAGAGCCACTCAAATGCTGGACGACGATGAGAAGGTGGGAGGTAAGTTCTCGGTCTTCCGGTTGATGACGCGGTGTAGACTGCCAGTAGCTCACGGTAGTAGGCCGGCTAAGTACCCTGCTTCTCAGATAGCTTTTTGCTCAAAAATGCCAGGGGTTGCCAGCCTATGCTGATCTTTTGTTGGAGACAGGCCCTCACTTGTGTGCTTGAAGCGTCTGTGTTAAGTCTCAACTCAGCGTCTGAGATAGGGTACGAAAGTTGAGTGGCGCGAGACAGACTGTCCCGGGACCTGTAAAACGCCTGCTCCTGCTTTGCACCCTTGAGTTTTATAGCCGTTAGAAAATCTATTAGGGGAGCCTGGTCCTCGGCAGTATTGGGAAGAAATCGCCTAGAAACTTTCTCAGGCCTAATATTATGTAGGAAATAAGTGAAGTGATTGGATCTTTGTGATTGCAAATGATTGTTTTTAATTAATAAGATAATGTTTTCTTAGTTCCTATCCCTAACTGAAGAGGACTGATTACATAATAAATGCTACTGATTATTAACATACCATAGGCTCCATAAAATTTCTGGACATGCTCGAGTTCCCGGGATTTCCCGAGAATTTTCGGTCACGAGAAAAAAAATTGACAAAAAATCAGAAACCCTATTCCGAATCAATAAATAATGGACATCTATACCTGGGAACGCGGGTAAAACAGCAGGGCGAAAGCTTGTATGTAACCACTTGAATAGGTATCATTGAATAGTAATAAAGCGTTTTGAAAGTAAAAGTAATTTACATTCAAAAATCTATACTATACGCTTAATGTGACATCACAAAATGTTCGCAGTGGTCGTGTGCGCGCGCGCATCGGATGCGTTGATGGGCGCGAGCGCGAGCGGGGGCGGCGGGCGGGCAACGCGCGCGCTCCGTCTGTTGTTGCTGCTCGTGCTGGCGCTGGCGTTGATCGAGTACCTGTGCGGATCTATACTGGACGCCTCGCCGCTCAGGACTTATTTGTACACGCCGATTTATAACGCCACGCAGCCTACTCTCAGGTAAGCCAGCATATTTTTGAACGATAATTGCCAGTTATTACTTCTTTTTGGCGCAGTCTCAGTCGTGTTTCGTTTAGTACTTGATCAAAGAACACCCAGTTTCTAAAGTAATACTTGTCCCAGTATCTGATTCATTAATATTACGTTAGGAATAATTGTTGTAAGAATGATGTACTCAATTTTTATTATTATTTTCAGAAGCGCGGAAAAATCACCGTTGGCCTGGCCTAAAATTAGTATAGAAAACTTGTCGCAAAACCCCGAATTAAAAGACTATCATACCAAAAACGTTACATTTAATAATATAGCAAGTAAATTGAATACGAACATAACTAGAGTCAATACGACTGAAAGTAACAATACAATTTTTAGTAACATACAGCACAAGAATATAACTACTAATATGACTGGACAAGACCCAGCATATGTTAGTACCCCACTATTGATTACAAAGATAATGGAAGGTATAAAGAGTCTGGTGACAACTGAAGGTGTTATAAAGAAAATTGAACCTGATTTGCCTCTCTGTGACGTTATGCCTCCGGATTTAGGTAAATACTAACTATACGCTTTATATACATATATTTTAGATACTTCTGTTTCATTCTTTACTCTAGATTTAGTATACTTCGTAGCCATCTTTCGTTATTATAATCGCTAGTAGAAGAAATCCAGTAGGACCTAGTAGATAACCTGGCACAAAAATTGGTTTTCACTCAACGTCAGACTATGGTAAAACTCATCATCACTGTTCCGTACCCTGAGTGTAAAGAATTTACGTAAATAAACGCTTACTATCACGTTTGCGTTTACTAAAAAAATGTATGGAAGAAATTAGTTCCATGAGTATTCCGCGAGAGGCGCTGTGCCGATTCCTATAGAAAAATATCGTAAACGCTAACGTGATAGTAAGCGTTTTCTAACGTCAATTGTTTACACTCGGGGTACCGTTCCGCACCAACTTACATTCGAACTTCGAATTTTCATTTCAACTAACAATTCTAAAAACATAAACTCATCTAAAAATCCATATTAAATTGTGTATTATTACAATTCCAGGTCCTATTCCTGTAAATAAGACTGAATTGGAACTAGACTTCGTTGAGAGGAAATACCCAGAAGTACATTGGGGCGGTCGATACTCGCCTCCAAACTGCACTGCCAGACATAAAGTTGCCATTATCGTGCCATTCAGGTACTGTTTCTGTACTATTGTTACACCATGCATACGAGAAACATACTGGGTGACTTTTTAGTCAGTGGCAATACTTGCAGAATTGGAAGTACTCATCAATATGAACAACTATTATTGTGCAAGTACTTATTGCCAGTGACTAAAAAATCACCTGCATAGTTCATTGTCATTAAAATAAGTGTCAATTACTCGTACAACTTAGGATTTTAATAACCTATGTTTTAAAATCCCTCAGCAACAAAGGCATGAAAAATATAATATACTTATGTAATTTATTTGTTACAGAGATCGTCAACAACATTTAGCAATATTCCTTAATCACATGCATCCATTTTTAATGAAGCAACAAATAGAATACGGAATATTCATTGTTGAACAAGAAGGTATGTTATTTTACACTTTAACTCTTTTTAATCTTCGTCTTCATATCACTTCTTATCTATCGCTCGTACTGTTAAGTATACATAATTTATAATATTTATTAGTTTATAAAATATGATATATTTATAAATTATGATACACATTACATCAGCTATCATAGTTGCCTAGAAAGCCCGCTGAAATATTTGCAATATCATTTGTTTGACCATAAGTCAAAGTCGTTTATTTATTACACACTAGCTCCCGCCCCGCGGTTTCACCCGCGTTCCCGAGGGATCTTATATTTTCCCGGGATAAAATAGTAGCCTATGTGTTAATCCAGGGTGTTAGCTACCTCCATACCAAATTTCATCCAAATCCGTTCAGTAGTTTTTGCGTGAAAGAGTAACAAACATACATCCAGACACCAAGACATCCATACTCAGAAACTTTTACATTTATAATATTAGTAGGATAAGATAGATTAATTTAATATTGATGATGTACATGTTAGATAGATAGGTTAATTAGGTACCCATTATTGACACATCATAAGTTGTGTATAGATTTTTTTTATACAATAATTTGTATTCTATATTTTTGTAGTTTGGTTTAATTAGCTTTAATAAAAAATTATAAAAGCAGCACTCATTTTATTTAAATACGCATTTAAGATTTAAGTAAAAGAAAAATGGTATGCGCAACATGTTATTTGGTTGTGTGAAGGCTATTTGAGTTCTGCTATGCTATTATCTGAAACAAAACTCGTCGATGAGCCTGCGCAATGATGCGGACAGCGGACTTCTCACTTTATTGCTTAGTTAACGATAGAGACAGAGTATAGTAGACGCTGAGACATCGTAGAATTTGTGACATTTACCTTAAAAACTCACCCAACTGAACGTTTAAAAATAATTTGTATCTTTTGTCATGTTGTCTCAACATTATTTTGTATACGTTTGTAATAAATAAATAAATTATAAAAAATATGTACCTATACATAGTTGACACGTATGATTCTTTTATGTTTGTGGTAAAGAATATAATAAAAGATTTTATACTGGTTGATTTTTTTAGTCACTGGCAATACTTGCAGGAGTGGAAGTACTCATCAATATGAACAACTTTTATTATGGGACTAACTGTGAAATCACGAAGAATTATCAGCTGTTCCATATAAAAGTTCAATACCTACTGGACCAAAATGTATGAAGCAACCGTTTTATTTTACGCGATACCAGAGTTGGTCCCATAGCCAAAGTTGTTCATATTGATGAGTACTTAACTTACACCTCTGCAAGTATTGCCAGTGACTAAAAAATCATCCTGTATACAAAGCCGACTCTCAAGCAAGGAAGGTGAAGTTTTTGTTTGCCCATTAAACCACTTCACATTTAATTGTTGACGTTCCAGGTAACAGTGAGTTCAATCGTGCCAAACTTATGAACGTGGGCTTCGTGGAGGCCCAGCGGCTGAAGGCCGGCGGGTGGCAGTGCTTCATTTTCCACGATATAGATCTGCTGCCGCTTGATTCAAGGAACCTGTACTCCTGCCCAAGGCAACCGAGGCACATGTCCGCTTCTATCGATAAACTTGGTTTCAAGTAAGTGTTGAAATACCTATAATAGCTATCTCAATAATAGGACGATAATTGAACATTATTTCAAAAAAACACTTGCTTTTGAGTATAATGGCACCACCAAAAGTGTGTTTTAAATTATTTTGTTTAAATTACAGTTGTAAGATAATAAAACTTTGTTTCTGACATTTTAGGCTCCCATACGTAGATATATTTGGAGGTGTATCAGCAGTGACTCTGGAGCAATTTACGAAGGTTAACGGGTTCTCGAATAAGTATTGGGGCTGGGGGGGTGAGGACGATGACATGTCCTATAGGTAAGTGACTCGAATCAAACCTTTGGGTTGTTACTATCACCATTAAAGTTGACAAAGACCAAAGTAGGTAATAGTAAATCGCTTAGATCGACTTACAATTTAACAAAAAATTCAAACTAACCTCACATTATCTGTAGATTAATTAATTAATTACAAATATTCTGTTTTGCAGGTTAAAAAAAATGAATTACCACATAGCAAGATACAAAATGTCTATAGCACGATACGCGATGTTAGATCACAAGAAATCTGTACCCAATCCAAAGAGGTATGTTAAAAATATTCAATATTGTAGTGCAGTAATTGAGTCGATAATGTTTTATCGACACTATAATAATTATGTATTTAAGATTTCCTAATTTTTGTTTTTTTCTTTTTATAAACTACCTACCTTACATTGAAATATACTGAATAAGGTCCTATAATTATTCACCAGTATCATTTATCTTTGATATTACAGATATAATCTTCTATCACAAACAAGCAAAATATTTCAAAAAGACGGCTTGTCTACGCTCGAGTACGAGTTAGTGCAAGTTACACAAAATCACCTTTTCACTCACATATTAGTAAATATCGATGAACGTAGCTGATGGACATATTTCGCCAAGCTGTTGTTTGGTGATGAACGGTAACATAGTGTACAGACAGTGGTAGGACGTTATAGGTCTAAGATTAATGTGGTTACCCGTGATGTTGATCTCTTACGTTTTAAACGTAAATTATTTCCGTGTTTTAAAAATAATTTTGTATACAGACTAGTTGAACGACGGAAATATTTGCAGGAGTATTTTACATCAATATGGACATAATTCAACATTGACTAAAAAAACAATAAAAAAAATAACAAAACGCATAACTTGCTCCATCAAAAGTTGTCTTTGTTTGTCCCATAGTTTAAGTTCAATTGTTGAATACTTTCACTCCTGCAAGTATCTTCCTCCTTCAACCAGCTAGCCTGTATATTTATTCTAATTGAATTTCGAATAATATTGTTGTTTATTTTTTAAAAGTTATACATTTTTATTAGTAAGTTTGTTACTTTTGAATTGGTGGAACTTGAAATGTTTAAAGCATTATATTATCGATGAATCTCTTTCGAATCTGATATCTAAATTCTGTTATAAATGTCTAGAAATTGAGTAAACCTGAGGTTACCGAGCAATTTGTAGTCAAACCTGAAATAATGTCAATTAGCCCTTATCTAGCAGGCTCGTGTCACTAAATCATTTTTAATGAAATCTTTTAGTTTATTGCAAAAAGAATTTTGATATAAAATATTTTATACTTTTTAATAATGTACTTGCATTTTGTTTTCTAATAAATAAGTAACGACATTATTACTATGTTTATCTCAAATGTTAGATGCGTACCTAGTATCTACTTAAAATCTAACATTTTTTTTTTTTCATTTACTCGGCTAGTAAGAATGTACATGTACACTATTATTTATTTAATGAGTTTGTTTTTCGAATGGTTTTTTTTTGGCATTTTTATTGATTGTTTTATTATATAGGTATGTTTGTAAGTATACTTTTTTTTAAAGATATTTATTATAATAAGAACAAATACCACAATAATAAATGTAGTTTTAATGTACAGATTGATATGTTAATGCCTAGTTTAATCAAATACAGATTGACAATATTGGTACATAAATCGATTCCTTTAGTGTTAAAAATGCGCTTGGAGCGTTAAATTAGACAAAATTAATAATTCATTAAAATTAGTATAAATCACGTCGAATAGTTATCCAAAAATGATTGCTTGTACAGGAAAATTTTTAGTCAACGCACATTTTATTATGGCGCAATTTAATTTCTTGTTTTTTATTGATATGTAAATAAAATATCCCCCGATGTAAAAAAGTTAACTTAGTCATTCTAATCTTGAGAGTTACAAACTGGTCAGCAGTGAAAATTGTCCAGAAACAAAAAAAATACATAATATACCTATACATCTTTATTGAGTAGAAAAAGAAATAACCTACGCGGCCTAATAATAAGTTTTCTAAAAATAACTTTCTTCTTATACTTCTTACATTGTGTAATGGAAGGGTGATGGAACAATACTTAAGATAACAATGTAAAATGTGTATGGAAACACTTGTAAACATTTTTTTTTTTTTAGTTCGAATGGGACAGAGAAATGGGACCGGGCGGCCAATGGCGGAGCTCTAAGCCTCCTATGGACTTAATAACTTCTAAACCCTGTGTGTATGTCGCAGATGGATTGTCGAATCCGCTGTTTTACAAAAGTACTAGTTGTTTTACATAACGGCACCGTTTAGTAAATGTATGGCGATCCGGGTCGTTTCTAAATAAGCGTTTCATTTCACCTTGTTTTACATAACGTCAAATCGTGACCCGCTGTTTTACATAACGTCTAATCGTGACCCCGCTGCATTGATAAACGCAAAACGTTTGTGCAATTCTGCGTATTAATGTTCAGTAATTATACAAAAACGCTAAACGTCGTTAAGTTGTTTTACATAACGGTGCTGTTTTTTGAAATGGCTAGCTAGCGGTTTTGTAAAACAGCTAATTAAGCAATCCAACTGCGACATGTATATAAGCTGAAACGGAAAATAAACGACATGTTACGCGTACTGTTTCGAATAAAAAAATCGTAGCTGAAATTGGGTTCTTCATTATGACATTTGAGTGTAAAATATACAATCATTTCTCTTGAATACTCGTTGCTGAAGGCTTCAGATATTTTAGTGTGTCAATAACGTACCTATTGTTACTTTAATATAATTTTTGGGGAGATCATATAAGTAAGTATAACGTTTTTTTTCTCTAAAACTGTTCGGGTTTTGCCTCTCATAAAAACTGGAACTATTATTTCACCATACCGTTACTCGTTGTATTTACCTGCAAAAAAAATACATATATCGATGAAAAGATTATCGATGCTTTAGAAACACTTAACCACCTATTTTTGACATGATTTGTACAATAGAAATATTGGAGACCTATGTCATTTAACTGATATCTTTAGACGAATCTCCAAATAAATTATTGATAAGTAAAATAAATTATCGATGAATATGAACTAGTTTTATGAAATATTCAAATTCCAATAAGTATGTACAAATAAATACATTTTTACAAGAGAACATGTACTTATTAAAATTACTATATGATGTTGTAAATAGCTTTATTAGTAAAAAAAATAGATAGAAGCTATATATAAGTAATTGCTGTTCGTTAAATACCATAAACTATTACATGCATACTCTTGAAGCATATCTAAAAAAAACTTATCTTACTTTTATTTAACATTAGATAAGTATTCTAACTTTTCCCCAATCCATTTGTCATACTAAAATGTGATTAAGTGATAATGTGACATTACCAAGTTTAATTTTCATTGTAAATAAATGTAACCTACTATATTCGTTTAGCTTTAAGGGATACAATGTGATAATTAATGTGTTTACGGATGAAGATAACACCATTGCTCAAAAATAACATTTACTTGATAGCATCCCCTTATAAGTAATAGAAATATACAATTCGGTACAGTAATACCTAATATTGAATCTCATATAAATCTGATATGCAATTCTTATTTAATCTAAAATTGTGATTTTATTCATGTTATAAATTTAAAAAATGCGAATATATAGATACCTACGCTTGTATAAGTGGCATCCGTCTCATTCTTCCGTTCATGAAATGTCAAGTTCAAAAAAATATTCGAATTTTGAACTATTTAAACATTGCATATTTTTTTAAGTTATACCGTTTGGATATTTTGAAATGTCGTATTTTCGAAACCATGTTAGGATCGTCATGCAGAACAACTTTTATTTTGAAACCAACTCTAAAATCGAGAAAAAAAATTCAATTTTTTAATCAAGCTTGCAAAAAAGATAATATTTTCAGCGACTTCAGAACCTAACATAAGTTTCCAACATAATATGCAATATCAAAATATCCATTCAGTATACAGCGGTTAATGTTTGTAATGCTTAAATGAACTTACTATTTTTATGCTAAAATTATTATATGCAATTAATTTTATTGAGCAATGGCCTATCTTTGGAGTGGCCTACAAAAATAACTGAAAGATATTGTTAGTATATGTGTATGTTTATACGGTGAGAAAATAAACAGCTATAAATGTAAAGATGTTTTTATTGTAGACATAGTAAACGTGAAGGAAAGACAGGAATTATACTAGATAAATACGAAATTCAAAAAAGATAAACTGCCAGTATGCAGTAGTAAGATTGGGATTAAACTAGCAACATTTTTTTTTAATATTTTATATCCATAGTAAATATATGATACCGTATTTTTTTTGTGGATTTTTTCATTGTTTTTGCATGATGGCTCCAGTGGGCATTTATTAACCTAAATTATTTTTTTGGAATAGAATTGGTGCCTATAATACTATAAGTTTTTACTTGTTTAGGCATCAATACTTATATTAATCCGTATGTAACAATAAAATTCATGTATGTCAAATCAACATCTACCATTAATGTAAACGTATATATTTTACACAAATATATATAATTATTATTTATTAAATAAATACCTATATTCACTGAAATAATATTACGCATAATATAGGTTATTTAATGTAGAAATCTGTATTTATTTATTAAAAGCTTTTAATGTACATATTTAACTGTGTAATTTTATATTAGGATTATTTCTCTTTCTTTCTTTTAGGATTAATTTCTCTGAAAATCATGGAAAGAAATGGTATTGCTTCTTATGGTGTATAATTCTGTTAGTTTTGATATTATTTATGTACTTTATTTATATTGCGATAATCATAAGTTTATTCGAAAAAAAATCTGATAGTCAAATAGATTATAGTATATTCAACTGAAGTCAATATACGTTAATGATATAGAAATATGTAAAGCGTAGGGTTTTCTATACTTTTATCGAATATTAAAATAGTATGAAAATAGGCCCAATAGTGATTATTTGCTCTGTGAGTAGGCCTACATGGAAGTACCTAAGTTAATAAATTGATAGGTATGTGTAATGTATATCAATCAATAATTTTGACAATTAAGTATGATTTCATTACGATACGATTAGGTACTTTATAACTAAGAACTTTTGGGCTTGTATAACTTTTTATACATCCACAAAAAAGTTAATCATTTTCATAGTAGGTAGGTACCTATCGCTTAGTCATCCAACATATTGATTACAAATTAATTAGAAAAGTGATACTCGAGTTACTTAAACTAAAGTGATATGCATACCTATTAGTTTTCTTTTGTCAAAATTGTTTTATTTTTAATCAAAATATATTGTCTTGTTTTTTTATCCTGTCGTTTTATTTGATTGATATCCAATGACGGGCCGGTTGACGTGGTTGGTAAGATACCCTATCTATCACGCCGCAGGTCGTGGGTTCGATTCCCACTCAGGACAAACATTTGTGTGCATGAACATGTCTGTTTGTCCTGTGTCTGATTGTAATTATCTATATATGTATGTATTTACAAAAGAAAAAGTAGTATATGTAGTATGTCAGTTATCTGGCTTGCATAGTACAAGCTCTGCTTAGTTTGGGGTCAGATGGTCGTGTGTGAGGAATAATGTCCCAGAATATTTAATGATGGGTGCCAGTGTATCATTATTAGGTATATTAAACCACGCCATTATCCAGGTCATTTAATACTAATCTAGAAATTATACAAATATTGCCATTTTAGTCAATCTATTCCATCACAAAACATCATATCAATCAGAAGGGAAAAAAAAAACAATTGTCTCTGGTTAATTGCAATATTAAAAGCGGGAAATTTAAAAGACGTCATATAGGTCGCATATCATCATGAGAACGCACAACTGGTATTTTGAAGACAAAAATTGGTCGATTACTGAGTTGAACCGAAGCTCGTAGGCCTGCGGCTAGCTGTCGAGGAAGGCCCATCAGCGGTGGAGATTCGCGCCATGATGTGCGTCGTAAATACCAAGATGGCGCTGGAATGCACGCAAGTGTCAAATCAAGCCAACTTCTTTCAGCCTCGAATTTTATTCTGTAAATAAATATGTTGATAAATAAAAACTGTGCTTGCTTATCCCGCTACGGTCTTTGCAGTGAAACCCTTAATATCGCCAACACTTATACCAAGTTTGAGTCTACCCACACGCTTTCTTATTTTTTGACTTCCACTGTTGGGTTGGGGTTGGGGTTCTACTTCACTGTATGGTCGAACGCCCAACGGGAAGTCTCGGAAATCTCCAATGTTCGACATTCTCTCTCGTATCTTACGCTTTCGAAAAGGATTCAGAAATATTTTTAATTGGTCAATGTTTTTTACTTTCTTGATAAAAGATAAAAGCACTTTGAGGCCAACCAAAAGACTGTGACAGACGAGAAATCCTTAGGTAGGTATTCCGCGATGATGGCTAAAACTTTCATCCCTTTAAACACAAAATGCAGGGTAGGTAGGTACCTACATGGCAATAGGACCGGCCTAGAAGACCATAATCTCAAGTGATTCCAACGTAGAACTACTTATAACTTACTTTTCTATTTCATTCTCCTTCTCTTTGTCCCGGTTTCGTTTTGGTTTCCGAGTAGGGGTAGTTGCTCTAAACCTGTAATATTTCGGCATCTTTCAATATAAATTTTGCTAAAAATATTTAACCAACATAACATACGCGATTATCCCAAAATGTTATAATGTCATTGCATTTATTGTCACCTACAGACCGTTCATCATAACTTGTCCCCTCGTTTAAAAGTTGGTAGCCCTGTTATTCCATTATATTGTTGTCACATTATATTGTCAATCAATAGAGCCAACATAAAGGCTAGGGGACAAGTTATGATGAAAAGACTGTATGTATTGTGACCAGTTTTCTTTTTTAAAGCCAGTGTTAAATTTTGGCAGGTAGCATCCTTAGGTAGGTTTTATTATTATATTTTTAATATTGTATTGTTGTAGTTGTAGTGTTAGTGTAGTGTCGCATAGAGTGGTGCATGCATCGCTTCTCTGTCTCTCCACCTGCTCGCGCTTGAAACTTAACATTTAAAATCAAGGTAACCATAGATGTAATAAACCAACTTTTGCAGGGCAACCTAATCAAATAACAGATAGGTAGGTATATTAACAACTCCTGTTTACCTGTTTGTACCTGGCAACTTCATAAATGCGCCAAAGGGAAAGTAGGCAACCTATATTTTTCTAATTACTTGTGTTGGTAATATTCTCTCGAGTAATGCTCGATTTTTATCAATAACAAATGGGGGATGTTGGCTAGGGGATGGCTCAAGATTTAGCTAGGCAACCCATGTGCGATTTATCAATGTAGGTAATATTATCTAACATATAATCTTTGTCATCATCAAATAACAGATGAGGGTACCTATATATTTCTTTACAGTCTTTAATAGTTTTTTTCTTTTCCTGCTCTTTTATGTACCTACTGGCATCCTGTTACAAAAGCAGCTGACAGGCAAGCTAACTTTGACGTATCGTTGCATTAAATTGTAGCATTTTTTTAGGTTTTTACACATATATTATTTTTTCTTATTTTATCCATATTTTTACCAAGATATTTAAGGCGTCATGCATTCTTCAATGAGAATACTGTTACTTTTATTCTTCGCTGCTGCCATTTTGAACGTGACAAACTATCTGTTTTGCGTAGTTCATCACCATCCCTCAAACAAACCAAGAGACAGGTACGTATCATACAAACTTCGGAAGGTAAGTACGGAATAAATATTCTTAGGGCTCATAGTGGGTAACGTTTCTCTACGATCTTTATGGTAGCTAAAACCTGTGATGAATTATTTCGTTACTTACTGATGAATTACCACGCGAAGCTTTTTTGTAATGTACAATCAAGAACCCTCTACGGCGCAGATGGCGACCACCGCGAGGTTTTAGCCGATACGAGTTCGACTTTACTTAGCCCCTCCCCTGGGGCGTTCAGGTAGATCCTATAAAGATATAGTACCCAAGATAAAAAGGTAAAACCAGTGATGAATTGGCGAATAGCTACACGAAACCTTGCCTTTTTGGCGAAGGAGAACATCGTATAGTAATCTACCGTTTGTTCGGTTTAGCACCTGATGATCACTACTGAAGATATTATACTGAAAAGAAAAATCACACGATCTTCTCTAAGGTATTAATATAATGTATAATGTCCATATACTTACATCATGTGATATAATATGTACCTATCTTCAAACATACACTCACGTACATACAGGTTAGGTAGGTACTTATTGCTTCAAGGCAGTAGCAATAAAAATTGACTAATTCCTTGAAATAAACTTATTGATGGTTTTATTGATTAAGGTTACCACGTACTAGTTGGTTGCCCGAGTTAATATGCGACAATACATCAACAAAAGAGATAACTGATTCGAAAGAGTTGAATCAAACATCCATTAAGAAGCTATGCCCTGAAGTACCAGAAGGCTTAGGTGAGATTAAACTTATTTAAATGACAAAAAGACAGGCAGACGAAGACGACAGAACTGGAAAGAGTAGCGCCCTTTGAGAATACATACCTACAGCACACTACATCCAGTAGTTGACTTTCCAAGGGCTGTTAGAATATTATTTTTTTAACATAATCATATTGTATTCTGACATTAAGTCGCTCCTATAGGACCACCTTAGACCTCACTTTTTGTTTGAGGTACCTAACTAAATATTCCATTGTTGCACACTGTGGAAAATTTCAGAGTCATCAATTATTTATCGATCTAGCTTATAACTTTCCGCCCCGCGGTTTCACCCGTGATCCAATTTTACCCCTTTCGGTGTTAAATATAGAATGTCTTTTCTTAGTGGATCATCATCATCATTACAGCCCATATCTGCCCACTGCTGAGCACAGGCCTCCTTTCACGAATAAGGGTGAAAGGGAATGGGCAATTACTCCACCAGGCGTGCCCACTGGTGGAGGTAAGCTATTGGTCAACCTTAGTGGATGTCTACGCTAAATGAGTAAACTGTGTGCATAATTTCAAGTTTCTAGACCTAGCAGTTTGAGCTGTGCAATGAACTCCTTTTTAACCGACTTCCGAAGAAATAACATGAATTAATATTATTTCAGGTTCCTTAGTAACAGAGGAAAGCATATTACGCACGCTGGTTTTTCACAACATTTACTCCGACATAGAACTAGGCGGCGCTGGCAAGCCTTTTACTTGCGTCGCGCGGCAGACTGTCGCCATCATTGTTCCATTCAGGTTTCGTATTTTCCACTCTTTGACTACGAAAAACGTTAGTGTACAGTCAGCAACTCATATAGCTGAACACTATACCTATCCATAATATGGTAAAATAAAGAAAACAGGTGTTCTGTGAATGTGTGCAACAAAGCTACTGTTTACAGTTGTTTTGTAAATTTGGATCTGCCTAAGTAAATCGATGCCGAAACATCCATTGATGAACACAGGTTTCCTCAATTGCCATATATGAAGTTTCCCATTATATTGATATACCTACGCTGGGACATTAATGTATATTCTGTTAAAATTTTAATCCATCAAAGTGAAGAGGAGAGACGGTGTAGCATAGGTGTTTGATAAAATAAAACAATACCTAAATATTTTTGTAATTTTAATATTTTTTAAGGTTTATAGAAATCAATTATTCTTCCATATTAGCGGTAGCAAGATCTACCTCGGTACATTCCTACACTACATACATCCGGTCCTTCTGAAGCAGCAGTTGGACTATCAGATTTTCGTTGTCGAACAAAGTTAGTTTCATTCGTTACATTTTATGCAACTGCCCATAAAGTACATCCTACGTTTTTAAATTAAATAGAGTTGTTCAATTCAACCTGATTTTATTATAAGTTATCAATAACAGCACTTGGATACGAGCCTTCCTTAAAGCGAAATAAAAAAGCAGCTCTTTGTCTTTGCTTGCTTCTTGGACATGAAGTTTGTTGGTACGTTGAGCTTTCTTAGAGCGATGGGTTGCGTTCAACAATATTTTTAATGATCTGTTTATATTGATTGTAACAAACTACTATCCTCTCATCTATCATAGGTAACACCGATGTCGAGCCGTTCAATCGTGGCAAACTCCTCAACATTGCATTCATCGAGGCACAACGTATACGCAGCAACGGTTGGGAATGCATCATAATACACGAGCCTAATTTGCTGCCTGTGGATATGCGAAACTTGTACCGCTGCAGTTTGTACCCGAAACAGTTGGCTGTGCATATCGAGAGGATGAACATGTACGGCTTACTTTTTTAAAACAGGCATAAGCTACAATTATCTTCTAATTAAAGAGGTGAAGGCACCAGTCGAAGCTTACCTATCGAATTCTTCTGGACTAATTGGTTTATGGGTTAGGTTAGATACTCTGACCACCACGCAACAGATCGTGGTTTCAATTCTCACGCAGAACAAATATTTATGTGAATGGACATGTAGACCAATAAATCTAAGTAGATAATACATCTACTACTACTAGATACTAGATGTATACATCTAGTAGTAATTATCTACTTATTTAAACAGTAGTACCTATATGAGTTATTTAGGTATCTAATGTTTTCCATAGTACAAGTACTCTGCTTAGTTTGGGATCAGAAGAAAGGTCCCGGGATATAAGGATAATGATTCTTCAATATTTAATATTTTGGTAACAAACAAAGTTTTGTGTGATATAAAATCTGTTGTAGTAGGTACCTAAGTTATGTATAAAAAGGTAAACGCAACAGCCCTGTGACATTTTATATTCTATGGTAGGTGGGTATGTACGAACTGTATGAGATAAAACATTTATTTTCTCTCTAGGACTTCGTATTCTCCACAATTCGGTGGAGCTATTGCTTTGAGGACAGAGCATTTTTTAACAGTTAATGGTTTCTCCAATATGTATTGGGAGAGGGATGCTGATTACAACGATTTATATAACAGGTAAGAGTTGATTCATACACTTGAAAAAGAATAATTTGATTTCCCTTTTTTTTTGTACGGTCAGCAACATATTAGCTGAACAGAACCTTTACAAAACACGTGTTCACTATAACTATCAATAATATGGAAAAATAAAGTAAACAGATGTTTTGTAAATGTATATCTGTTCAGTTACATATTGTTACGGCGCGACAATTTGTGCCATCTGTTGTTGAATAGAGGTACCCCGTACCAATTATTCACAACACACCATCTATTCTAAAGTGGCGGAACTACGTCAATGCGCACCTGGTATAAATACGTGACGAGCGGGCGGTCTCGGTGGAAACAGTCAGTCAGTCAGTCTTCTTTTGGCTACAACAGTGCGATGCGATATACCTGAGATAAATGATTAGAGAATTCAATAAACCTTGAGCGTGGACTACTGTGAAACTGTATTTGGGTACTTGTATTTCTTGAAGTTTCTTGATATGGTAGGTAAGTTTTACGGACCGTTGTTTATGGTATTAAAAACGTCATTTGTCAACATTAACGTGAAGTTAGTTGCGATTCGCCGGCGCCGTGTGAGGTAATTTATTGTTTTACACTCAAAAAGTAAGTTTTTTGGGCATTACTTTATGCCAATTTATTTAAAGTGATGCATGTTTGTGATAACTGTTTTATTTAGAATCTAATCTTAGTATATCTAGCTAATAGACAGCCTGAGAATCAGATCCTACCCTCAATCGCAAGTGCGTTTATAAAGCTTGTTAAGTGAAGTTGTCGCAGTGTTGTACCTTAGCCACCCAACCTATGATGTACCTCGGTCACTGGCCTGCGGTACCTTTTTAAGTTTATTTTTGTTGACTTGTTGTTTTTGTTAACTTCTTAAGTATTTTTTACGATTTTTTAAAAAACATAGGTTTTAAGTAAAACTTACGTGATTCGATGCCAAAATATTGTCAACAATAATTAGCAGAAAATAGATGAGTGAAGCTTTTTTTAAAAATAATACATCTACTTAAATATTGTTGTTAATAACTAATTATTGTTAATTGCAAATGCTAACATGATTAACTAATTATTACTATTATGATTTCAACAGAAAATAAATAAATTATAGCCGATAAATGTGTTTATCTCGATTTATACCTGCTCTGTGCAAGGTACAGCCCCGTACAGCGGACACGGTCCAAGGTACATCTGGTTTGTTGTACTTAGGACAGTTTTCTCTTTTTCTTTTTCAATTGGCTAGTGGTCCCAGGTTTTTGAAAATATGCACCGTTTTATGAATGAATTATGTAATGATAAATGATATTTGCATACATGCACACTGGACAGGTGTGACTCGTACCATTATTAAAAAAAAAAAAAAACTGGCCTAGGTACAACAACAGGTTCCCCTATGTTGCTGACCGTTCGACCATGAATTACCATTATTGGTTTAGTATAACTTTGTTCCATCGATTGTCACACAATTTATTTGATACAATCAAATTTAGAGTATTGTACCTACCTACTTAAGAATAACTTTATGTACCCAGTTATATGCCGATCTTCCTAAAAAACAAAGGCTATTCTGTCGCCAAACCTACGTTTGACAGTATACATTTTTCTTAAAATTGTGTATCAATTGTTTTACTTCAAAATAATTAAATATATATATATTTTACAGACTAATATCAGCAAATTTTTCGATTGAAAAAAGCACCAGTTGTGTTGGCAAATACATGACAGTTGGTGGATATAAAGGACCTTTTGTTAAGAAGTAAGTTATTATGTAGATTCAACGCCTTTGTATCTCTGAAATCCTGACCATGAAATTTAACAACTTTCGCTCTAAGTACGTACTTAGTTTGCTTGAAATACTTTTTAAACTCTTGTATCAGAATGCGCTGTTCGGTTAAAGAATTGTATGAGAAACTATTTTTGTTATAAATCATGTTGTTCAGTTTTTATATTGAGTAACCACTGAAAGACTTAAATCCTCTATATTACGTAGGTACCTAGGTAGCTAATACGTTAAAACAAGAATATGAAGAAAATAAAATATTTTACTAGCCAATACTTAGGAGACATAAATCTACTTAATGGTCTGGTTGCTAACAGGCTTTACCTTTAGATACCTTAATTTAATACTTGTGCAAACTATTAGGTATGGAGGCCTAGGCATTCGTAAAATTTCTAGTATATCCTTGCCAGCTTTCCTGTCTTCGGTTCATAGCACAGATAACCTCATTAAGCGCATTATTTCTTTATCTATCCCAAACGTTGAGGTATCTTGTTTGACCGTGGCCAGAATTGCTTGGCAATTTGCCTGCCCGAATGTGGATCTGCCCAAGGTCCCTTCCTCGCAGCGGCTCTGAGATGGTCCCCTCTGTGAGCTGGTACGGAATAATTTATTAAAACGTGAACCAGTTCCGCAGATAAGGCCCGTCTCATTGCAGTAAGTGCTTGGGAATCAGGACTTTGGTTGCAGGCTCACCCTTCCTCTCATACAGGCACACTCTTGGACTCCCAACACTTTTAGATCATTAGTATGTTTACGTCTGGGAATACCAGTTTACGCACCACATCGCTGTCAGTGTGGCACTGCTGTCGACCAACTCGGTCACCACGAACTTTCATTCATCAAAAGCGCTGGCAGATTTGTCAGACACGCCTGTCTCAATGATATCATCCACCGGGCCCTTACCAGCGCCAACGTAACAGCTATTTTAGAACCGAATGGCCTGTTTTGTGACGATGGTAAGAGACCCGACGAAATGACACTTATTCCTTGGAAGTTGGGACGGCCTTTGGTATGGGATGCCACGTGTGTCGATACTTAGGCACCGTCTCATCTTCCAGAAACAATAAAATAAGGCTGGCGGCGCTGCGTTATCAGCAGAAAGCCTCAAGCGGCGCAAATATAGTAACATAGATACAAGCTATATATTTTAGCCGTTTGGGGTTGAAAGTCTGGGTCCGTGGGGGTCGAGAGCTCACCACCTTTATTGCGAAATATCCAAACGCCTGTTCGAAGCAACTTGTGACCAGAATGCTGGCTTATATCTTGGTCAGAGAATCAGCCATCCAACGTGGCAATGCCGCCTGCATTCTGGGTACGCTGCCTTCTGATAGCGACTTTTTTAATTTAGATTATTTTATATATTTAAGCTTCTTACTTTTAATTTTTCTTTTTGTCAATAGTATTAACCTTGTAGTTTTGTTAGTAGATAATTGAACTATTATCTCATGTAGGTATTTATTTACAGTCAGAAAATTACTCAAACTGCACTTCCATACAAAATGCCAGAAGACGGCTTGTCATCACTTTCATACAAATTGGAAGTTGTCAAACTCAGACCTCTCTATACAAACATAAAAGTTACCGCCTATGAAAGATCTGAAACAAATTCAGAAGGACTTACATCAGAGCTAACTAATGAAGGTGACAAGAAAACGTTTAGTACTGTTACCTTAAATTTGAAAAATAAATGAAATCAAAATAAAAAAGTACAGATTCTAACAAATATTTTATTTTATTAAATTGGTTACCTATGTGATAGCCAAAATCGGTAATCTTACCGGTACTAGGTAGACCCACGCGGAGGAAATTTAAGCTAGTAAGTACTTAATTTATGTAATAATAATTTAAACAATTCTTATTTGTGAAGTAACTAAGTACATATTAATATGTTCGGCCCAAAGAACAAAAATGCTCAATGAGCCAACACGAAGTGGTTTCTTTAAAATATTCACATGGAGGAGTGGATTTTTAAGCTATTGTATAACTTTTTTCACGGGCTTCGGGCTTTGAGCGCGGTGACCGAATCAAAAAATTTCGTAATGAAAAAACCTAACACCTCCCACACACACATACATATTTGTGAGAAAGTATATACGTGTATAGGTATCTATTAATATCAAAGAAAAAACTACCGCGGCAGTCCCCGAGTGCCACACGTATTTTTTTAAAAAGAAACCATAACACGTTTTTTCGCTCAGTGGACGTTTTCATTCTTTGAACATACCTATTACAAACCTATTAAGTAGGTAAATCTTATTTTTAGGATACCAGAAAACCTAATATACGACATAACCCATATTTTTTTTTAGTTGAAAATGTTCTATAATTTAATTACAAATTGGTTGTCAAAATAGATATCATCTCCAAAATAAAACTTGAAAAATACAAAATTTTGACTTTTTTGCCTAAATTTCTATTGGTTTTAAACTTTGAAGTGCTGTGCTTATATGCTATTGAATGTGTGTCTGAAGTACCACCGGATCAGCTGTTATATGTTAAAATAATTTGCTGACATGGATCAGCTGTGAATATTTCAAGTTCATGTCGCTTAGCAACTATTACGGCACATGCGCCGTCAGTAGATAAAGAAGATTGGTCGCTTTTACATCATCAGCACTACAAAATAGAGCCCCGGCCAATCAGGATTTTTATTTCCTCCGAAATCCGACGGCGCAGCGCGGCGTTCTGTTGTTGTTGATAGACTTCAAGTGATGTCAAGTGACAATTTTAGTATATTTTATTTTCAGTTTTATTTTATCTTTTATGATTTTTAGCTTTCTTAATGTATAATATGTAGCTTTTGCACCAATATTTATATATTTTATGTTATTAAGAGTATGCTTAGTGCAAGTGGAGTTGTCCATGTCGTGCCCGTTTGTGACAGCCAGCAGTCGCGATGTGTTTCACTGGAGAACCTCATACAGTGCCCCAAATGCCCCCAGGCACGCTTTTTTAAAGGGCAAAGAGGCTTGAAAATTCATCTTGGCAAATCACATAAAAGCCAGGATGAGTTTTCAAGTTCCTTGCCCACTACCTCTCAGATAACCACAGGTAACCAAAATTATTCAGATCCTTTTCATAAACGCATTACTTATTTAAAAAATTCTATAGCCATAGTTAAACGTATCCCAAGAGGTGCTCGCATTAGTGTAGCCCAAAAACTTTCAGATTGCATAAAAAAAACAATAAACGAAAACAGCAGGCATGCCTGGGAGCATTTGCTTCTTTTTCCCTTTTGCATTCTTCATGTTCGGGATCGCAAAAAGACATTAACTGTTAATATTAAAAATAATTGTAATACACCTATTCAGACTCAAAATTTACACGCTCCCCCTTTCAAACATAACTTTAATATTCCACATGCAGTAGAATGTAAAATGAGTGAAGGCGACATCAAGGGAGCTGCTCGCCTTCTTTTCTCCAGTGACACAATTGCGCCAAACGATTTGAGCACCCTCAGTGCATTGGAAAGTAAACATCCACCTCCGGTAGCCAACCCAAACCTCCCGGACCCACCTCTACCCTCAGATCCGACATTACAGGTAACGCCGCAGGATGTCCTCGGATGCGTCATGTCTTTTCACAACGGCTCAGCTGGTGGAGTTGATGGATTGACTCCCCAACATCTCAAAGACTTATTATGTGTTACGTCAGGCGAAACTGCTGAGACCCTGTTAAAGGACTTGACAGACCTGATAAATTTAATGTTATCGGGTCAAGTGAATGAGGATATCCTCGATATCCTGTATGGTGCAAATTTGTGTGCACTTTCAAAAAAAGATGGCGGGGTCAGACCGATAGCTGTAGGTACCACTTACCGAAGGCTCGCAGCCAAGGTTTGCTGTAAAGCAGCTACGTGTTTGACATCATACTTTCAGCCGTTTCAGCTCGGATTTGGATCAAGGGGTGGTTGTGAGGCTGCAGTCCATTCGTTGCGCACATATTTAAATAATAGGGGTGGCGAGGTGTTGCTGAAGGTGGATGTAAAAAACGCCTTCAATTCTGTGGACAGGGGCACCCTGCTTAAACAAATAAAAGACAAAATTCCTTCATGTTTCAATTTTCTTTGGCAATGTTACAGTTCACCGACAAAATTTATGTTTAAAGACAATCTTTTGTCCTCAGCAGTTGGTTGTCAACAGGGTGATCCTCTTGGACCAGCCATTTTTAGTCTCGCTCTTCATCCCATAATTAAAAATCTAAATTCTAAATTTAATATCTGGTACCTCGATGATGGCACCCTAGGTGGTGATGCGAACACAGTCCTAGGTGATTTAAATACCCTCACCATGGAGCTTCAAAAAATTGGTTTAGAGCTAAATTTCTCAAAATGTGAACTATTTATTTCGGATTTGATAGATCCTGAGTCCAAAAGTTCAATTATTACTCAATTTAATTATTTGGCTCCAAATTTAAAAATTTTAAACAAGAGTTCCCTTCGACTCCTAGGGTCACCAATTTTTGAGGATTCATTTTCCCCTTTCATTCAAGAACAAATTCAAAATTTCACCCAATGTTTAGACCACTTACAGAAAATTAGCACTCATATGGCTTACTATATTATTCGGCACTGTCTTTTTGTGCCAAAGTTCACATACGTGTTACGCAGCTGTCCTCTGTGGCAACATCAAAATATTCTGGAAAATTTAGATAATATTGTTAAATATCTCCATTCTAAACATCAATTTAGACGATCGCTCATGGACCCAGGCTTCTTTACCAGTCAGGTTTGGAGGCCTAGGGATCCGCAAAATTTCAAGTGTATCTCTACCAGCATTTCTTTCCTCAGTTCATAGTGTGCGAGACCTCATAGGAAATATTCTAAATCCGTCACTTGGTGACTTTGAGGTTTCGCTCCTATCTGAGGCCAGAAATGATTGGATAATGGCTTGTTCAAGCACAGATATACCATCGTCCAAACAGTTACAAAAACTGTGGGACGAGCCGCTGAGTAAACTGTCGTATGATTCTCTTTTGCAGACATCTGGCAGCACTGCTGAGCGAGCTCGTCTCCTGGCTGTTGCTAAATGGGAGTCTGGACATTGGCTAAATGCTATTCCATCGTCCAATACGGGCACATTATTGGACAACTCTACGTTTAGATTATGCACATGCCTCCGTTTGGGTGCAATATCCAATGTCCCACATCGCTGCCCCTGCGGAGACAATGTAGATGAGCTAGGTCACCATGGCCTGTCGTGTGTGAGGAGTGCCGGGAGGCTTTCACGACATGCGGCACTCAATGACTTGATCCGTCGTGCTCTTATTACCATTGGCGTACCTGCTGTTTTGGAACCAAATGGCCTGGTGCGCGACGATGGTAAGAGACCGGATGGTATGTCATTGGTGCCCTGGAAGATGGGTAGGCCCCTGGTGTGGGATGCTACTTGCGTCGACACCCTCGCACCATCCCACCTTCCAGACACGTCTGTAGCTGCCGGCACTGCTGCTGCACAACAAGAGTGTATCAAGCGTCGCAAGTATGCTAGTCTACAGAGGACTAACATATTTTCGGCGTTTGGGGTTGAAACTCTAGGGCCGTGGGGACCGGAGGCTCATCATTGTTTAAAGAGGTCTCTTTTCGACTAATTGAGGCTTCCCGTGACAAGAAGGCTGGCGTATATTTTGCCCAAAGAATTGGCATTGCCATTCAGCGTGGCAATGCTGCCAGCCTTTTTGGCACACTTCCGCTCGGCAGCGATTTGGGGCAAATTTTTTATTTATAAGTAAGTAGTTTTTAGTTTTTAATTTTAATTTTATTTAAGTAGGTATAGATTAAAGTTATTATTATCTAAATGTTATTATCTGTTCTGTATATTAATTAATTATTCATATACATTACTGGAAGTTTAAATTACAAATTACTTTAAAATATAAAATAATAAATTAAATACGAAAATATTATTTTCACAATAATTAAAATAATTGTTTTTCTTACGCGCCATTTTATAAAAAACTAGATGAAAACCCGGCTTCGCTCGGGTGAAATGAGACTCATAATACACAATCTTTTACAAAATGTAGGTAGATATTTTTGTAGTTATCGGTAGTGGTTAGTTTAGTTCGCCGTATCAGACTATGGTATCAAAAAAACTGACGTGTATTCCCTGCCTTAAAGGCGCCAGTTTTAGGTGCGTTTAATTTGGATACGTATGTTTACGCCGTTTTTTAAGTTCCATTGGACGCTAGGGAACGCATGAAGGGCTTAATGTATGTGCCGATTAAGTGGCAAGGAGTCGCCCGAAGCGATCCGGAAAATCCCGAACAACTCCTTTCCAAATTCTAAATTCAAAATTGTATTCATTCATTGTCACATATTTTCCGCACCCGCACGTCATCTCATAATATACTAAGATTCTTCAGCTCTTTGGATCTGCTCCGCATCACCGCATCGCAGGAGTGAAGGGACAAGTTGCTGCTTAAGCGGTAAGTACATTAAGCTTTGCTCCCCTTTGCGTCCTTGGAGGTACTCATGATTGCGTAAATATATTTCCCGCATCCGCATCACCATAAAGTTTGGTCCTAATCGATCCGGATATATCTAGCGGTCTCTTTGCTATCGAAAATAAACATCTCATAATATATTTGCGTTTATAATATTATTGTGCATATTTTATAAAACTGTCGCTTCATAATAAACGCAGTACCTACCTACGTAAGAGATTCCCTAACGCATACAATTATAATTAATTCGCATTTTATTCCTTTCGCATATTATTCTTATTCGCTCATATTATTATTATTTGTTCAATAATATCTTAATTTTAGCATTCTTTCATTTTTATTTGTATTTTGCACGTCACATTTGAAACGTCAAAATGACTTCCGATTCAAAAATTAAAATTGTAATTGCCAAAAAAGAGGCTATATTCTCCATTTTCAACAATTTGTTTATTTCTGCCAAAAAAGTATGTCCGTCAGATATTGACACTAGAAGTAAACAAGATTTTTTGGCAGCTTCTTCTAATATAGAAAAATTATACACTAGTTACAATACTTTATGCGATGAACAAAACGCATTATTATTAGAAGAGGACCCTGAATATATTATTGATTTTAACAACTGGAGCGCATTCGAGACCCTTTACTCATATATTCAACATACACGCTCAGGTCTATTAGAATCTCGTCGGGTAATCACATCAGATAAGCCTTCCGCTAAAACCGATCCATTCACTTATTCATGCCGACTGCCTCGCCTGGACCTTGTTGGATTTTCTGGTAATCCGGAATCCTGGCCCCTTTTTTACCAAAGCTTTAAAACCAACGTGCATGACAATAAGCAGTTAACCGATGCTCATCGAGTACAGTATTTGGTAGGAAAGTTAAGTGGCACTGCTCTGAATGTTTTCGCAGGTATTATTCCCGACGAAACTAATTATGCTTCGATATGGAATTCATTAGTAGGTAAATATCAAGATAAGAGGCTACTAGGGTCAATGTACCTAAATAATATCCTTAATATCAAACCTACATCTGATTCAACCGCTCAATTGAATTACTACGTCGAACGGGTTCATTCTTCTATAGCCGCTTTAAAACATTTAGGTATTGACGATCTATCTGATTTTATTCTCACGCATCTCGCTCTTAAAAAGATAGACACGCAACTCGTTCAAAACTTTGAGTTGTCAGTTCGTGATAAGGATATTCCTTCAAGTTCTGATTTAGTCTCTTTTGTACGACATCACATAAAAATTCTCGAACGAACTACTCCTGTTCGTCAAAGTACGTCTGACGTTCATGGGTCCTATTCTCAAAATCGGTCGCGTATTTCCACGCCAAAGGTATCGCATACATTCGCTATTACAGAAAATAATTTCTCTTGTATTTTCTGTAAAGATCCGCAACACATTCATTTATATGAATGCTCGGCATTTAAAGCATTGTCTGTTAAAGAACGCTTTAATTATCTTAAAGAAAACCGATTTTGTATTAATTGTTTGAGTACAAAACATTCAACTTTTAAATGTGCTTCTCGTAATACTTGCAAGACGTGTTATAAGAAGCATCATACGCTTTTGCATTTTGATATACCACAAGTTCCGCAACATTCACAACATAATGCAGCAGGTTTTGAGAATAGGCACTCTACTCCTGTTGCTTCTAACTCAGCTGTCACTAATGTACGTGGTGGCACCGCTGCCATTAAAAATCCGCGTCCATCATGCTCGCAAGCTGTGTGTATGCATATTCACACAGATGCACCTGACGCGACCGCTTCGCCTGTTTCTAACGCTGCGTTGGAAAAACATAATAATTCGCTCACGTTGCATTCTAGCAACCAAGTTACATCTGGTAAACATTTAGATACGACTATTGTTTTACCTACTGCGCAAGTATTCGTTCCAACAAACGGTAAACGCCATATTATTAGATGCTTAATTGATAGTGCGTCGCAAAATAATCTTATTACGCTCGCATGTTGTGATGAATTGAAATTAGACATTCAACCGCTTGTAAATTCTTTTTTGAAAACAGTTGGGTCAATCTCAACACCTATTAAGGGTTACGTTTCGCTGACGATCCAGTCGCGCGTTTCTGACGCTCAATATAATTTGACGTTTCTTGTCGTCGATGATATAACTGATCAGCTACCTACGCGTGTGATCCACACATCGGTAATGGATAATTTCGTGAATTTACCGCTCGCTGACGATTGTTGGAATATGCCTGGAGTTATAAATGCGATTCTTGGAGCTCAGATGTTTGCATTTATCTTACTTGGAGGTAGAGTAGTACCGCCACTCGCTCGTTCAGTTGTTCTTTCGGATACCGCTCGCTCTACACCTCACGCCCTCGAGACCACGCTTGGCTATGTTATTATGGGGGAGATACCTGCTGTCAATCCTGAGGGCATTGCCTGGTCCTTCGGTCCTTTAGTAAATGAACTTAATAAAAATATGATGAAATTTTGGGAACTCGAGGAGGTGTCGTCATGTAATATTATAAGTCCGGAAAATCGTAATTGTGAAAAGTTATATGCATCAACGGTGACAAGAAGTCCGTGTGGTCGTTATATCGTTTCATTACCGTTTAAAGGCGATCCTAAGTCTTTAGGTAATTCTTTCATTAATGCGCAACGTCGACTGACAGCTTTAGAACGTAAATTTATCGCAATCCCTACATTACGTCAAGCGTACAATGATGTAATTGTCGATTATATAGAAAAAGGTTATTTGTCAGAGATACCTTATTCTTCTTCCGCTATTTCTGAAGGCTACTTCATACCGCATCACGCTGTTGTACGGCTAGACAAGGCTACAACAAAAACACGTGTCGTTCTAGATGCTAGCGCTAAAACTGATAATGGTATATCGCTTAATGATTTGTTACATATAGGTCCTAATTTACAAGCAGATTTATTTGCCCTTCTTTTGAATTTTCGATATTTTAAAATTGCTATAACTGCGGATGTGCAACAAATGTATCTGAGAATACTTTTATCAGAAAAACATCGAAAATATCAAAAAATATTATACCGCTTTAACGAGAATGAACCGCGTCGCATTCTACAGTTTAATTCCGTGGCTTTCGGTCTCCGCTCTAGTCCGTTCTTAGCTATGAGGACTCTTCGTCAGCTAGCTGACGATGAACGCGAACACTTTCCTTCTGCCGCTGAGGTCGCCACTAAAGAACTGTACATGGATGATTTGACCACAAGCGTACATACTGCTCATGTTGGGAAGCACCTGGCGGACGAATTAATCGCGTTATTTAAAGTTGGTGGATTTAATCTTGTCAAGTGGGCTAGTAATTCGTCTGAACTCCTTTCTCATTTGCCTGAGTCGCATCGTGCTTTTATCGAGTTCACTAATGATAATGATACGTTGAAAATTCTAGGCTTAAAGTGGATACCTAATATAGATGTATTTTCATTTACCACTTCATCCACGTCAACAAGTAACACTAAACGTGCTATACTATCCACCATTGCTCGCTTATTTGATGTACTAGGTTTAGTTGCTCCCGTCATACTCTATGCGAAGCTTTTACTGCAAGAGCTTTGGGTCACAAAAGTAGGGTGGGATGAAGAACCACCTGAAACTATCGTTGAGCGTTTCATTCAATTTAAAAGTGAATTACATTTGCTTTCTAATCTTCAGATACCTCGTCACTTAGGGGTTGCTGCAGATTGCGTCGTACGCCTGGTAGCCTTTGGAGATGCTAGCATGAAAGCTTACGGCTGCGTCATTTATTTACATGTGACTCACCCTAACCGCGACATATCCGTTCATTTGGTATGTTCCAAGTCTAAAGTGGCTCCGCTAAAGACTGTTACTCTAGCAAGGCTCGAATTGTGTGCTGCATTACTTCTCGCTAAACTTATAAAACGAGTTCATACCGCACTTCATGTTCGCTATCCCATAAAGGATATATTCGCATTTTCTGATTCAACGATCGCTCTGTCATGGATTCATTCATCCCCGCATCGATGGCAGGCATTTGTTGCTAATCGCATTAGTCAAATACAGGAAATTTTGTCTCCTGATCGCTTCTTCCACATAAATGGAATTAACAATCCCAGTGATGTCATTTCAAGGGGTCTATTACCCGCACAATTAATTAATCACGCACTTTGGTGGCATGGTCCATTTTGGATTCGTCTTCCAACTTCTGAATGGCCAATAGTGCCGTTTGAACCATCTCACGTTGAAGATGCTATACCTGAAATAAAGAACTTTATTACTTTAACTTCTATATCTAATTTAGATACTTCACCTCTTCTTGAGCTCTCTCTTCAAGTGTCCTCATGGAAAAAAATGTTACGCATTGTTGTTTATGTTTTACGCTTCGCAAAAAAAATACCTCGCTCTTCTTCAATTCAAGTTTCTGATATTGAAACCGCTGAATTTGCGATTATTCGTGATTTACAAAACAAATATTTTGCTCATGAAATAAAAAATATAAAGAAAGGTAAATTACCTTCAATTCCACTAAGAAAACTCGATCCTTTTGTGGATGATAATGAGTTGCTCCGCGTTGGTGGTCGATTGGCAAACGCTAATATACCGTATGAAAATCGTCATCCAATATTGCTTCCACGTCGTGACCATTTGGTTGACTTGATAATTGATGATTATCACCGCTCCAATTTTCATACTGGTTCGCATCTTCTTATGTCTTTAATAAGACAACGCTTCTGGATTATATCTGCTCGGAATATAATTCGGCAACGTATACGTCAATGCAATTTTTGCTTCAAAGTCTCGCCTACTCATCCTTCGCCTATGATGGCAAATCTTCCTACTGCTCGCGTACTAGAAGCTAAAGCTTTCACACATACAGGAGTTGATTACGCCGGTCCTATATACATTACTTTAACGCGCAGACGTGGTGTTAAAAGACAAAAGGCTTATATTTGCCTTTTCGTGTGTATGACAACTAAAGCCATACATATTGAAATCGCCTCTGATTTGAGTTCAGAAACATTCATAGACGCGCTTAAACGTTTTCTTTCTAGGCGAGGGCCAGTATCGTGTATCTATTCCGATAATGGAACCAATTTTATCGGCGCTAAACGTCAGTTAGATGAATTGTACACCTTTTTGTCTGCTAAAGACACTACTACCGCATTCCAAACAGAGTTAAATAATCATAGAATCACATGGCGGAATATTCCAGCTCGCGCGCCTCACTGGGGTGGACTTTGGGAAAGTAATATTAAAAGCGTAAAAACCCATTTGTATCGCAGCATTGGCCAACAATTACTCTGCTATGAAGAATTACTGACAGTGTTGGTTCAAATTGAATGCCTCTTGAACTCGCGTCCTCTATGTTTGCTATCCGATCAACCTCATACTATTCTCACACCCGCTCATTTTCTTAATACAACACCTCTGCAATCGTTGCCTGCATATGACGTTAACGAATCTATAAGTCTTCACAACCGAAAGAAACTTTTGGATAGTTTAGTACAGAGTTATTGGAGAAGATGGCACGTAGACTACTTACACACGCTTCAATTAAGGCAAAAATGGAATACCCCTGACATTCCAATTCAACCAGGTACACTTGTTCTCATTCATCAAGATAACACTCCACCGCTTCGCTGGCCCACAGGCATTATTGAACAAGTATTCCCGGGAAAAGATGGAATCTCTCGTGTAGCATTAGTACGTACTACGACTGGTACATTCAAACGTCCAGTTGTAAAATTATGTCCGCTTCCATTACAATAATTTGAATTCTTTCACATTTATTAAAGCACAATAATTTTATTCGCATACATATTATATATTCTCGCATTATTTATATCTTTTCCACATATTATGTTGACGCAATTTAATAATAACTTAACCGCATCTTTAATTTAAATAAGACTTTAATTACACATGTTACTTCAAGTTTTTTGAAACTGAAATCCGCTTTAACTTTTATGTATGGTCATTACATTACCCACATTTCCTAGTATATCTTTCCTTTGAAAATCCTCTGGACTTTCAAGCCGGGGAGTATGTTTACGCCGTTTTTTAAGTTCCATTGGACGCTAGGGAACGCATGAAGGGCTTAATGTATGTGCCGATTAAGTGGCAAGGAGTCGCCCGAAGCGATCCGGAAAATCCCGAACAACTCCTTTCCAAATTCTAAATTCAAAATTGTATTCATTCATTGTCACATATTTTCCGCACCCGCACGTCATCTCATAATATACTAAGATTCTTCAGCTCTTTGGATCTGCTCCGCATCACCGCATCGCAGGAGTGAAGGGACAAGTTGCTGCTTAAGCGGTAAGTACATTAAGCTTTGCTCCCCTTTGCGTCCTTGGAGGTACTCATGATTGCGTAAATATATTTCCCGCATCCGCATCACCAACGTTCATAGACTGTTTGGAATAAAATCTAGTATTACAAATCTCGTTGTTCAAAGTTACGAAAATTGCCCTAAATATAAAAATTACTTATATGTTACGCGAGGGGGTCAAAAGTTACGAAAAATGTAAAAAATGTAACCTTCTGACAACACTGTCTGACAGCACAATCCAATTCCAAATTAACAACGGGAAACAAAAATAATAGGCTGTCAATAAAGGCTCATTTACACACAGAGAACACTGTCATCTCATGATTAGGCTGTATGGGCTAGAAACCTTTGCCTTCACGAAATAAGGGAAAACAAAAGAAAAACTGACACTGACTGTCAGGGATGCGTTCATTGAAAATATGGCGGTACTGTGCTCGGCCAATATGGCGACTGCCATTTGCACCATTAGAATTTAACAAAATACTCGACAATTTTGCGGATATATGTTGTCGACTCGAAATTATTATTTTTTTATGTTTTATTATTCAGGTAAGGTTTCAATCGAGTCTACCGTAACCCTTGACGGAATTATTAATTTTATAAAAAAAGTGAGGTAGCTTGAAAGTGTTGGTTGGTACCGTAGATAGAGAGGTCTATTGTCTTCTCTGTCTACAGTTGGTACCTTGTTGGTACCTGAGGTTGGTACTCAACAACATGATCCAAGAAAACAGTATAATATTGTAAGATGACACTCACTACATAACAGCACGTAACATATTGAACAATAAATGGCACTTTGAGTAAAGTTCGTTCGCTCAGATCATATGAATATAATGTTAAACATGGATACTATTTTAAAAAGATTTTAAATGATTAACAACGAATGTCTAGAACACAGAACAATAAAAACAATATTTCTATGGTCTATAAGCACTAAAATTTCGCTGTATAAGTTTCTACTATAGAAGACACGTATAGTATGATTTTTGGTACTTAGTCGAGTATTTTACATTGTCAAAATAATAAACCTACAACACTATTGGAATAACTTGACTGACATTTAATATTTCCACTTAAGATTTTAGATTTTCCCTAGTTTCTATAAGAACCTTAAAATTCCCAAAAAAAACCAACCAGTTCCTTGAATTTCCTTGGTTTAGGGAGTATAATTTATAATAAACCAGCTTTTCGCCCCGCGGTTTTACTCACGATTTTCTGCATTTTTTTTCGTGAATATTTCCGATATTTTATTAGTTATTATAATATCCTGCTATTCGAGTCGGAGACAAATCCAAAATATTAAAAATCATAAAAACCGATTTAGCAGTTCTTGAGTTATAAATGGTGTAACTAACTCGACTTTGTTTTATATATAACTAGCTTCCATCCCGCGATTTCACCCGCATTTCCTATCTTATGTTTTCCCGAAATAAAAAGTAGCCCATGTTCTTCTCCGTACCATAGGCTATCTGCATACCAAATTTCATCGCGATCGGTTCAGCGGTTTAAGCGTGTAAAGGTAACAAACAAAAACTGAAATTAGACGAATTACATTTATTATTAGTTGAGGGAATCCGAAACCCCTTAAAATGGTGGTGCCATAGATTAACTATAAACAACAGAGCTACCACCTTATGTTCGATTTTTACCCAAATCCCGGTTAAAATAAAATATCCCTAAGTCATACAACATTATTGGCAATTTTTCCCTAAAATAGGGAGAAATCCCTAAAAGTGGAACCACTGCTGACATTTAAACGCATGTTATATTCCAGTTTTTCTTGCATTAATTGCAGAAACATGAAAATGTCAAAGCATCATTCATACTGTTTTTGTTCTCTTCTATCTTGATGAAAATGTCATTTTCTCTCCGGTGCTCAATCAAGCAAATATTAAATTGAATGCTGAACAACTTGGCGTTCCTTTCCAGGTCCATGGAAAAACTTTTAAAATTTGTTTGACAGCCGACTGAATTTGTCTAAGTTTCTCTGAATTTTGGTCTGTTTTTTTTGTACAAGGAAATTACACGACAAATCTATTTTCCTTTACACAATGATAGTAATATAGTAAAAATCACCAATAAAATGGCATTTTTGGAGGTAAGATTTGTAAATTGTTTATTTGCTTATTGATTACTTATCGAATCTCACAAAGTAGGTATCATAAAAATATTTATTTATTTTATTTTACTATACATAAATACGACTTGCCTACGCCTACGCCTGTAGTAAGCTGCAACAAAATATGGGTAATAATTCGATGGGTATTTGCTAGATATAATTTTCATATTTTAGAAATATCTGTTTACACTTCAACATATTGCATTATGTATGACCTATCTTATTTTTACATTTTTTAATTTTTCAGTGGCGGACTTTTAATTTCTTCGACATCCACAAAAACGTTGATAATGGTAAAATTGCAAAAAGTTTAGAAGTAAGTTTGTACATCTATTATACACCTACCTAATTCTAATATTAGATATCTACCTATACATACTAAAATATACTACTTGATCATTTACCTAAAACAAACATGTACTTAGGTCAAAGGATGAGCCAGTTGGTGTGGTTGGAAATATTATACCCTACCAGTCATGTCATAGATAACCAGTGCCGTAACTAGGGTGGTGCCAGTGGTGCCCAGGCACAGGGTGTAATCCCTGGAGGGGTGCAGAATTGACCAGACCCGGACTAAGTTTTGGATCAAGCATGTTAGTTAGACGCAGATAGAGGGTGCATAAATGGCTAGTTACGGCACTGTAGATAACTTGACTCACAATTGGTTTTTTTTTTTTTTGTAGGTAGTTTTGGGATTGCGCATCCCATTCACGAACCATCCGATTAAAGGGATTGGTTCCCACCTAAGATGTGCATGCACATATCTGTTTGTCCTGAGTCTGAGTGTAATTATCTAATGTATATATTTAAAAGGAATATATTACAATGTAGTATATCAGTTATCTAGTGACCATAGTACAAGATCTGCTTAGTTTGGGACCAGACGGCCATGTGTGATGAATGTATTTGAATATAAAGAGGGTGGAGAGAGAGTAGCATTAGGGGCAATGTTACTTCATTCATTGTGCTGATTACTCTGTCATTGTCACAGAATAAACTAAATTATTCAAGAATTACTTGAAATAATCTCATGTCTGTGGCATTAGAGTTGAGCGCTAATAGTAATACAAACTCATTCAGTCTTATTACATGAGATGGTTCAAAACAAGTTTTGTAAAACCCTGGTTATAAAAAGCTCTAGTCTCGTTTTTTGTTAAACTTTGTTAGAAAATTATATATTGAAATATTAGCTTAGGTACTAGACTTGCTTTGAATCATTTCACATAATAAGTAGTGTGCCAAGAGGCCTTGCAGACTGAATTGACCACTAGCCTTTAGTTTCTGGATAAAGTTTCTAATTTTATAATATTATTGCAGGATACAACTGTAACAGTAGCCACTAGTGGCAACAACCATGTAGTCCTGTGTGACGCGACCGGTTGGGCCCACCTCATCTCCCGGTCATGGTTCATCACCCAGTTCAAAGCTTATGAGCTGACTATATCGCTTGCACAACAACTGCCATATGACCCTTATCTGGTTACCATTGGAGTGAGTACTTATCTATAAATTAATTAGTAATGTAACATTTATGGCAGATTTTAAAATAAAATGTTAAATTGATTACTGATAATTATACATATAGAAATAAGTATAGTGAATTCCAGTATCATTGATTATTTGTTATACTTTAGTTATTCATATTATAATTTGATAACCATAACCTATGTAAGGATTAGGTTCTTTGTTTACAATCTGATCTATCGCATATTTTAAAATATTGCAATTGAAGATGTTTTAGAAGGGTTTATTTAACTTTATTTGTATCAGGACGACGAGGCGGGCGTGAATCCTATGATCAAAGTATGGGACTGGTCGCGCAACGACCGGCACGGCAACCCGACCTGCGTCCGCGTGTCGCGCGCGGTGCCCTCGCACATGTGTCCCACGCCGGCCACCGCGCTCGCCGTGCACGACAACAAGGTAAACCATTCACTATCAAAACTAACAAAGTAAGAACAGATTAACGAATATTTTAAAATTAATTCCCATGAAAATAAGCTTTCTTGATTTTAATACAAATGTGTCATCAAAACATTAATATATAACCAACGTTCACAGAGTCTGTTGGCAGTAGGATTCCAAGATGGGTCCGTGTCGCTATTACGAGGTGACATCACGCGCCAGCGCAGCAGCAAGATGAAGACCTTGCCTGACTCTGGGACGAGTCCTATTACGGGACTTGCTTTCAAGTATGTCATTCCCCAACAAAAGAAGTCTTAAGATAAAATTAATTCATATTTTGAGTCAATCGACTGACTAATCAACGCCATCATCTAAAGTATACCCAGAATTAAGGAGGTTGATTGTGTAACATTTAGGTGTCTATTATAAAAGCTAAATCAAAGCTTAGGTTAAGTTATGGGAAGAGATTTATATAATAGAATTAGGATCCTGGTTCGCTTTGAAATTATGTACTTTGTTTCGTTTACTTTAGTGAGCTGATATAATAATAAAAGGTTTATTTTCGATTACACTCTGTCCATCAGATTATTCGATTTTTGACGTTTAAGAATATCAAAGAATTATTGACCTTATTGCTTTAAAATAAGGTCCAATACAATTAACCATAGAAAAAATAGATAAACCTTATTGTTGATTATTAAATAAGATTCATATCTCTTTGATATTTTACTACACTACTAAAATTTTTATACTAGTTCTATAATAATCATAATTGGGTCTAAGAATCGAAGTCAGAGGTACTTTTTAAAATTATGTCAAGGTCTTCCGCCCTATCCTATGATATGTTATTCCATAATATGCTCTATCTCTATGGTAAGTTTCTTCTGTGTTAAATAAATAGGTATATCATTAATTAATTCATTCATCAGTACACACGTTTGATGTAGTTATGTAGTTACTCGTATGTTGCAGGGGTGCAGACAACTTGTTTGTGGTGTCTCGCGCGTGCGTGATGGTGTACTGGCTGCACACGGAGCGCTGCGTGACGCTGCACGCGCTGGGCGCCGCGCCCGGCTGCAGCGTGCTCGCCGACAAGCACCGCCTTACTGTCGCCTTTGACGATGTACGTACGAACACACACACATACACACACACACAGTGATGGTGTACTGGCTGCACACGGAGCGCTGCGTGACGCTGCACGCGCTGGGCGCCGCGCCCGGCTGCAGCGTGCTCGCCGACAAGCACCGCCTTACTGTCGCCTTTGACGATGTACGTACGAACACACACACATACACACACACACAGTGATGGTGTACTGGCTGCACACGGAGCGCTGCGTGACGCTGCACGCGCTGGGCGCCGCGCCCGGCTGCAGCGTGCTCGCCGACAAGCACCGCCTTACTGTCGCCTTTGACGATGTACGTACGAACACACACACATACACACACACACAGTGATGGTGTACTGGCTGCACACGGAGCGCTGCGTGACGCTGCACGCGCTGGGCGCCGCGCCCGGCTGCAGCGTGCTCGCCGACAAGCACCGCCTTACTGTCGCCTTTGACGATGTACGTACGAACACACACACATACACACACACACAGTGATGGTGTACTGGCTGCACACGGAGCGCTGCGTGACGCTGCACGCGCTGGGCGCCGCGCCCGGCTGCAGCGTGCTCGCCGACAAGCACCGCCTTACTGTCGCCTTTGACGATGTACGTACGAACACACACACATACACACACACAGTGATGGTGTACTGGCTGCACACGGAGCGCTGCGTGACGCTGCACGCGCTGGGCGCCGCGCCCGGCTGCAGCGTGCTCGCCGACAAGCACCGCCTTACTGTCGCCTTTGACGATGTACGTACGAACACACACACATACACTACACTACACACTGATTATGTGTTTATTAATTTTCCAAATCGCAAGTCTCATTAAAATCGGAGCTGGGAGTAAAAAGATACAAAATATTGAACGATTGAAATAAATAAAAGATTTCGATTAGATCCATGGTCCTTTAATCGATTAAAACTAAACTATAGCCATCTTAAATGGTCACTTTTGGCATCAGATTGTCTCGCCTAGCTGCACTGTTTGTCTCTTTTTGGCATTGCCGCACCTTAGGACACTTATGACCATCGTCCTTTGTCAATTTAGCCATAAAACTCCCTAACTTTTATTTCAGGCCATATATTGCTACACAACCGACGGGCGCGGTCCGTGCTACGCTCTCGAAGGCGAGAAGGTCCGCCTTAACTGGTTCCGTAGTTACCTAGTCATTACAACCAATGAAACTGCGTCCAAATCGACCGCTTCTACAAGCACCGCGCCAGCACCTAAATCACACCACATCACTATCCTGGACATAAAAAACAAATTCATAGTATTCAAGAAGGCATTCGACGAAATAGACGCTGTTTTTACCGAATGGGGGTCGTTTTACATACTCACTAAGAATAAAGAAATGATTTATCTATCTGACAAGGATTTGCAGTCTAAATTGTTAATGCTTTTTAAGAAGAATTTGTATGATGTCGCGATACGGATAGCGAGCAGTCAGCAGTATGATTTTCAAGGTTTGATGGAGATATACAAGCAGTATGGTGATCATTTGTATAGCAAGGTAAGTAACTTTTTTTTCATGCTGTCCAATTTGCAGAAGAAGTGATTGATTAGGTCAGAAGGACCCAAATCTTAAACCATACCATGGTGGGTTCTTTGTAGTACCCTCCTGGCCACACTGGCTACCAACGTCGAGTTGTGTATAAAACCTATATCATGACGGTTGCAACATTTGTAAGAATTATCGTGACTATCGTCCAAGATACATACCAAAATCATTTATAAAAATACTATAACATAACGTTCTGACATGAAAAAAAAATTATCACGTTCCTATCAATGTACATTTAATTCCATCATTATTTAATAAGAGTTCTGCTCTCAAGTATTTAAAAACTATTTAAACCCACAGGGCGACTTAAGATTGGCAATAGATCAATACGTAAAAACAATCGGTTGGTTGGAGTCTTCATACGTCATCCGCAAATACTTGGAATCCCGACACTTGGAACTCCTAGTGCAATACCTAGAAGAGTTACATAAACAAGGGCATGCAACTGAAGATCACACCACTCTGCTGCTCACGTGCTATGTGAAGATCGACCAGCACGATCAGCAAGGGAAACTTAAGGAGTTCATCAATTCTAAGGATAAAGTCATCGATTTTGATGTGGATGTTGCTATTAAGGTATGTGCATTGTAATATGCTTAATCTATATATACAATAAAAGTGTAGAACTATCGTGTCTGTTCATCACTACTATTATAAATGCTAGTGTTTGTCGGTTTGTCCTTTTGTCGGTTCGTCTTTCAAGGAGCAACGGATCTACAAGTTTTTTGCATAGTTTATGGGCTGGAGCGTGGCATATCCTAACTATCCTAACTAATATCATAAATGCGAAAGTTAGTTTGTTTGTTTGTATGTTACCTTTTCACGTCTAAACCGCTGAACCGATCACGATGAAATTTGGTATGCAGATAGCCTATCGTATGGAGAAGGACATATGCTACTTTTTATCCTGGGAAAACATAAGATCCCTGGGGAACGCGGATGTAACCGCGGGGCGGAAGCTAGTTATTTAATAAATTTGTGGGGTTGAAAGCTGATCACGCCTCAAAAACGCTTGGAATTATATGAAATTCCGTATAGGACAAAAAAATATAAAGCTCCAAAAACTTGGCAAAACTTGGTATCAAAAATTTAACAATTTGATACTCCTTTGAGGTAGTGTGATTGCTGGTCCTGTATTTTATTTTGTAGAGTTCATTTTCGGAAAAATAATAAAAAATCCTGTAATTAGTCCCAATTTTTATGACGTGACCACTTCTCCGATGGCGGGACCATTGAAGGCTTTAGAGATATCCAAATCATATCAACAAATATATAATGCACTATACAGGTAGTCCGTAAAGTGAGCATAGACGACGCACTCTCCCTAGCAGCGAACAACAAACGACACGACTGGTATCTGAAGTTGATATTAGAAGACAAGAAGGACTTTCGACGGGCGCTCGACTATATTTACGAGCTGGAGTTCGAGGAGGCGGACATGTACATGAAAAGATATGGAGACAGACTGATACAGCATGAGCCTGAGGAGAGCACGAGGTTTTTGAAATGTAAGTTTTTATTTATTTATTTAAGGTTCAAAATAGTTTGTTGGAATCATGTGATTTTTTTCGGAAAATAATGTCCTCCCGACATTTTTCTTTACTTTATCCTATAGGCTAGAACACGAGATTGTGGTGTTGAATGTCTTTGGATCTTACTCGATTGCGCTAAAACTGTTAAACGAATTTGGGTGAAATTCAGTATAAACGTAGTTTTAGAATACCACCTTGCTTAGTCTTTTATCGCGGCAAAATCAAATCCCAATACAACACGGGTGAAACCGTAGAACGATTTCCAGAAGTCCAGATTAGATACTGATCTAAAAATTGAAATTTGCAAAACCCCCCTGTAATCATAAAAAGTTCTATAGAGTCCGACCGAAAGTCGATTTCTGGCCGAAGCCAATTAATTGGCTATCGCCTTCGGCCGAAACCGAAGGCTTAAAAACCCTAAGAAATTTATGATATAAATGATTGAAACTTTAAAATTGAAAATCTTTGATTGGCGATGGCGCCGGCCTTCCGACGCAACTCCACAACGTTAGGTAACCCCCCGCACGTGGCCACGTCTATCGTTCGTAACAGTTCGTTTAATTTCGGCGCTCGCTATGAAAGGTGGCCGAAGCCGAAGTTTTGGTCGGACACTACTTCCAAATAAAACAATACATGACCTGCCCACCCCACCCCACCCCACCCCTCTTGCTCTGCAGTGCTATGCACGGAGTACCGGCCCCGCAGCGCCCCGCTAGTGGCAGAGAGCGCGCTGGCGGGCGGACGGCCGCAGCGGCCGGAGCGCGCGCTGCCCGACGACTACATACACATGTTCCTCAACAACTCCGAGCGGCTCATCGAGTTCCTCGAACACATGACCAGGAACGATAGAGACTGCTCTAAGCTTGTCTTCGACGCTCTCATTGAACATTATATTCATGTTTGGTAAGTTTTAGATTTTATAACTACATGTCAATTTAAAGGCCCATAATCATAACTTGACATTTATGTTTTGCACATTCCCCGAAACGCTTTACGCTTACGATAGAATTTCTGACACGTATCCCTACTATTATAAATGCGAAAGTGTTTTTCTTGGTTTATTCTTTTTCACGCCACAACAGATCGACGTGATACATAAAGATAATTTATGGACTTAGTAGAGTATCTTAGTTAAATTTTTATCCCGGAAATGCGGGCGAAACCGCGGATTGAAAACTAGTAAATTCATAGTGTCTCATAGAAACTGAATCCTATGCTATGGGCATAAGAGTCAAATGAAAAATCAATGAATTGTAATTTTTTTAAGGTGCTAAAATATGCCTGCGTCGCCTAAGACCATCCATTGCACGAGTTTCTTGTAAACTCGTCGACAGTTTTCGATCAATTTTAAATACCAGAACCAAAAGCAAAGTTTGGTATTGTACTATTTTACATATGAAAATGAAAATATTTTTTATTCAAATAGGCCTTCACAAGCACTTATGAATAGTCTGACTCTAACGCACGGTTCGGAAGGTTGCTTTTACTGAGAAGAGCCGGCAAGAAACTCAGCAATTACTCTTTTCAAAACCAACTCAGATTTATTACATTAAATTATTTATCTTCAGTTTCCAACTCCATTAAAATTATCCCCTAACATCATTACTGGCAATAAATACTTTGTCATATTTATAACTATTTAATAGAGTATATTTATTATAAGGGCAAAATCACCTGAAAATCAAAAGAAAGAGTACGAAGAGAAGGTGCTGAGAATTCTGAAAGACCCCGAAGCCAACTACGACAAAGATCAGACCTTAGTCATTTGTCAGATGCTGGACTTCAAAGCTGGGATACTATATCTGTACGAGGAAAGTAAAGCGTAAGTTTTTTAAATGTTTTCACTCTTATTTTGTTTGTTTCTTCCATTAGATTGTGGTTTTTTCTTTGTTAAAGCCCTACTAATATCTATACTATAATATTATAAAGCTGAAGAGTTTGTTTGTTTGTTTGTTTGAACGCGCTAATCTCAGGAACTCCTGGTTCGAATTGAACAATTATTTTAGTATTGGATAGTCCATATATCGTGGAAGGCTTTTTATCCCGGGAAAACATAAGATCCCTTGGGAACGCGGGTGAAACCGCGGGGCGGAAGCTAGTTATAAAATAATTTGAAAGTAAGTCTGTTTGATTACTACGTTTTCATGCCTCAACTACAATCCGATTTTGATGAATTTTGCTTGGACCCTAAAGAGGTGTAAATTTTTATCTCGGGATAACAGGTGAAACCGTGGGGCAAAGCTTATCTTTAATAATTATTAGGCCTAAGTAGATAATAATACACTTGGTGCATATATTTTGTAAAAATAAATACATTCCATTCCCACTCAGGACAAACATTTGTGTGCATGAACATGTCTGTTTGTGCTGAGTCTGAGTGTAATTATCTTATTATATATATGTATTTACAAAAGAAAAGTAGTATATGTACTATATCAGTTATCTGGCTTCCATAGTACAAGCTCTGCTTAGTTTGGGGTCAGATGGCCGTGTGTGAGGAATAATGTCCCAGAATATTTATTTATTTATTTTATTAATAAATAATTAAAAATAGGGATGACTTAATGAAATTGATGGCACATATTCCCGACTCAGATGGCGTTCTCAAGTAGCGCTGTACATGCGCAGCGGGGACGCGGAGGGGGCCCTGCGCGTGTGCCGGCGCCGCGGGGCACTGTGCCCCGCGCTGTGGCTGGACGTTCTGTGGGGGCCGCCACCGCCCGCCTGCCTGCCCGAGCTGCTCAATGTTATAGGTATTTTACACTACTACTTGTATATCAATGTGCTGTGGCTAGACGTGCTGTGGGGGCCGCCACCTCCCGCCTGCCTGCCCGAGCTGCTCAATGTTATAGGTATTGTACACTACTACTTGTATATGAATGCGCTGTGCCCCGCGCTGTAGCTGGACGTGCGGTGGGGGCCGCCACCGCCCGCCTGCCTGCCCGAGCTGCTCAATGTTATAGGTATAGGTATTGGACACTACTACTTGTATATCAATGCGCTGTGCCTCGCACTGTAGCTGGACGTGCGGTGGGGGCCGCCACCGCCCGCCCGCCTGCCTGCCCGAGCTGCTCAATGTTATAGGTATAGGTATTGTACACTACTACTTGTATATCAATGTATAAAAAATGAACAAAACGGTCGATCATTAAATGTAACTGGAGCTTTATCACGTTGCTTTTAAACCGTATACAAAAAAATATTGAAATCCATCGAGTAGTTTAGCCTCAGTTATTAATTTTCGTTTTATTACCTTGATAATTTAGAAAGAATGTACTTTAGCCTTACAAATTCACTGGGCTAAAGTAAGTCGAACAATGACCCGAGCAAACCAATGATCCTCACGCTGCCTCCTGCTTAACTACTTAACCAGGATTAAGAAGTTTTTTATTTAAAATGATTTGTGTAAGTTAATTGATTAGTTTGTTCTTTGTGTTTTGTAAATTTTGTTATTTATGTGTTGTGTGTGTAATTTATATTTAGTATGTACACAATAGGGTATTACACCCATTTTTGAAAAGTGTCTCAATTCGTTCCTAAGGTGCTTGAATTAGAATTTAAAGGTGCTAATAAGCCACCAAAAAAAACACAAAAATTTTCTTCAATCGATAAGTGCCATAAAAATGCATTTAAATTTTACATTTTCAATTTTCGCGCGTAGTTTGATGAAAATGCTGGACGCCATGTTACTCTACGGTCATGACGTTATTTGGTCTCTTGTAAGTAAATAAATGCGCTGATATTGGTCTCAATTGGATTTATAAAATTTTATAAATTAAAAATTAGCTATTATCCTTTTTATTAGTGTGCTGTTCCTGAATGCATGAATACTAGTATAAAAAAAAAAACTTCAGTTGACACTTTTTAGTTTACATACAGCACCATATGACGTCATTATAATGGCAGCTACTGTTTCGCTTGTTTAGAAACAGATTAAAAAACTGAAAACTTGGAAATGAATTTTAAAATTAATTAAGTTATTTTATGAACTAAAACTAACATTTTCCGACTGCTTATTGCCTAAGCTATATAGATTATACATTTTTAGATTTTTTCTCATATAGAGGAGTAAAATACCCTATTATAATAGACGTCAAATTAAAAAATAATATTATAATTTGAATGTAATTTAAATAAATGACCTTCACAGAAATGTATGTGCTCAGTATTTCCAATAAAAGGAAACCCGATAAGTTTAATACCAACATATGTTGTGCCAAAATGTTTCTAAAACAATAATACATGTTTGTATATCAAAAGGGATTGTAAAATCCACACATCTTCATAATTATAAGTACCAACAACATCGAAGTCAGCTAACAATGTTTGATATACTAAAAATGGTTAGTTTAAATGTAATACAAATAATGTTTTTACTTACAGCCAATGAGAAACTACTGTCACCAATTCTAGTCATCGATTGCCTCGCTAGTTCTCCTACATATACTCTAGGCGATGTTAGAAGGTAGGTAAATCTTTATTCATATACCCTTGCTTATAACTTTTTTCCACAACACAAATAACTAAATAATAATTTGCAGGTACTTAATGGAAGTACTAAAATCGGAGAGCGAAGTACAATGTCGCGAGCACACGCTAGCTCTCAAGTATAAGTCTGAGAGCGAGCGTATGAAGGAGCAAATTACGCGTATTCAGACGGCGCCACTTACCTTTCAGGTAAGTCATAATCCGTCAGACAGTTAAGAACACGGCGAAAGCGAAATATTAAATAATTTTTATCCCGTTTCCCGCTTCAAATTCCTTTGGGTGACACTGCGTGACAAGCAGGAGTTAGTCAAGACATAAATTTAGTCCTTGGACATAGGGTTTATTTTCAATTAACACAAAAGGTTGTAGAATCAGTTTGCCTCTGAGCTATCTATCTATGTACTTACAATTCGACGGGTCTCCATAATGTATTTAAATCATATACAAAGTAAAATAAAATGTGAGTATTATTTCAGAGTTCCCGCTGCCCGGCCTGTACCAAGCCACTAGATCTGCCCTCCATACACTTCCTATGCCTGCATTCGTTTCACTACGAGTAAGTCAATATACCTATGTATATTATTATTAATCGTAGGTAAAAAAAAAAATATGTACAACACATGTGAGTTGAGACTTTGTTATCTCTTGTCAATGGTTGTGTTTTATTTTTCTTAAAACTCGATGTACCCATTACGGTCGCTCTTGCCCCCAGCCAGTCAAATTACGTCCTTCTGTTAACTACGCACACTCGTCATAGACACCGTACGACGGTAGGGCCCTAGAAGACCTCCCTCTTTCGTCCATCGAATTAACACAATCTGTGGTGACACTCGAGAATAAAAACCGGCTAAGTGCGAGTCGGACTCGCGCACCGAAGGTTCCGTACAAACTTCGTCCATTGTTCGTCCATCAAGGGAAATGCACAATTTTATTTATTTACCTTATTTGAGGTTGGTGCCAATTAAGCTAGACCTTTTAATTGTATGAGCGCCGATACAACTCAGAGGTCTTTATTAATTGGCGTAACTATGTATGTATGGGGACACCCTTTAAGTTTCAACTTTTTAAATTTTTTAGAATTTTTCCTTTATTTGTGCTGTAAGACCTTGCTTTTTGCCTTTTTTTTTTATATTTGAGTTGATTGAATGAAAGGTAAATTGCGGTTTACGATTGATGACGTATTAAAAAAAACTACTTACTAGATCTCGTTCAAACCAATTTTCGGTGGAAGTTTGCATGGTAATGTACATCATATATTTTTTTTAGTTTTATCATTCTCTTATTTTAGAAGTTACAGGGGGGGGGGGGACACACATTCTACTAATTTGGATGTCTCTCGCGCAAACTATTCAGTTTAGAAAAAAATGATGTTAGAAACCTCAATATCATTTTTAAAGACCTATCCATAGACACCCCACACTTATGGGTTGGATGAAAAAAAAAAAATAGTTTCAGTTCTAAGTATGGGGAACCCCCTAAATACATTGTTTTTTTTCTATTTTTGTGTAAAAATCGTAATGCGGTTCACAGAATACATCTACTTACTAAGTTTCAACAGTATAGCTCTTATAGTTTCGGAAAAAAGTGGCTGTGACATACGGACGGACAGACAGACAGACAGTTCCGTTTTTTGCCATTTGGCTACGGAACCCTAAAAAGGATACACCTAAGTTAAACCAACTACCGGTCGGCGGCCGCACCTAAGTGTAGACGGCTAGAACTAGGTGTAACCGTACTTCGTCTTTTAGCCGTAACATCTTCATCTCGTGTCACAGTGTTTGTCTGCAAACTCCTACAAAATGGTTTGACCGATTTTTATTTTTTTTAAATGCGCATATTTGGTGGGTCTGAGAATCGGTCGTAAAGTATGTTTCATACTGCTACGCGGGTGAAACCGCGGGCGACAGATAGGATTATATATAATTCTGTACGTGTGTAAATCACTGAACTCCTACTAATAGGCTGGGCCTGGCGCTGCGATCCAATTATAAGGCTTTTTTTTATTAGGGGATCGTGCGTGAAACCGCGGGACGGCAAGCTAGTACCTGTAATAAATAAATATGAACACAGTTTTTGTGTGTCGCGTCAGTTGTTTCCAGAGCGTGTCGGAGATGGAGTGCGAGGAGTGTCCGGTGTGCGTGCCGGCCGCGGCGCGGGGCTCGCGGGGCTCGCGGGGCGACCACCTCGCGCCGCCCGCCGCCGAGGCGCTGCACGCGAGGCTTAGGAACGATCACGACCCGTATGTATAACATAACATACCGTACCATACCATACCATACAATACCATACCATACCATACCACACCACACCACACCATACCGTACCGTACCGTACCGTACCATACCGTACCGTACCATACCATACCATACCATACCATACCATACCATACCATACCGTACCATACTTGTACTATACTTTATACATTACTGTGCTACCACTTTTGTATGTTTTATTAGGTATTTATTTCTATGTTGCCTGGTTGATCTTTTCTATGAAAAGTTGATATTTTGTTTCATGATTTCAGTTTTGGTCCCATACTAAAAGTTTTTTACATTGATGAGTACATCCCTCTCTCTCTCTGCAGATGAGACTTACAAAGAACCCTGAATGGTTGGTAGCCCGACAATGAATGGAATTGCTCCGTTTTCATTGCATAACTTCGGCTAAATGTTATGTTAACAAATGCCACCTGGAATGTATCTAATCATAACAAAATGTGTAACTGATATCAAACAGTGTCGTGTATTGTCTCAGGTGGAAACTACAATGTAAACAGTGTAGTAGATATGCATTAGTCACGTCACAAAAACCAATAAAAGGATAGTAGAATAATTAGACCAGGGGACAAATATATTGTAGTTGAAATATATAATTACGTATTATCATTTCAGTAAGTCTTAAACTTATCTATTACTGAATAAAATAATAACTGATAAATAATATAGATCAGATTCTCGCTGGTCAGTTCTTGTTTTTTTTTATATAAAACTAGCTTTTTCGCACGGTTTCACCCGCGTTCCCGGGATAAAATATAGCCCATGTTACTCGGGGGTAATGTAGCATTCTAATGGTGAAAGAATTTTTGAAATCGGTCCAGTAAACTTTGAGTTTATTCGTTACAATCATACTTACATACAAATCTTTTCTTTTTATAATATTAGTATAGAAGTATAGATATCATCCGTCGGACTTTAACCAGCGTCAGTGTGGCCGCCACACTCGAACCCCGTGGCCTCATGAGAGATGATGGTAAGAGGCCCGACGGAATGACACTCATGCCCTGGAAGTTGGGATGACCCTTGGATTGGGATGCCACCTGCGTTGATACCTTGGCGCCGTCTCATCTTCAAGGCACATCAGAGAGAGCCGGCTCCGCAGCAACTTCAGCGGAGTGCCTCAAGCGGCGCAAATATGCACATCTCGACAGAGGGTACATGTTTGAGCCGTTTGGGGTAGAAACTCGGCCCGTGGGGGCCAGGGGCACACAGTATATATAAGGACTTGGCGGAGCGGTTAAAGGAACACACGCGTGACCAGAACGCTGGCTTTTCTTTTGGTCAACGGATAAGCTTAGCTATCCAACGTGGAAATGCAGCCAGCATTCTGGGTACGCTCCCATTTGGTGACGGTCTTCCTTTTTAGTAATGTAAATGTAATTGTTTATATTTTTATAAGAGAAGTATGTTAGTATAGTAATAAACTATGACACTAACTTATTTAGTAAATAAATAATAATAAAGCTATAGCTTCTGGGAGTTATTTTGTAGTAAACCAGATGTGCACTTCCAACTTCCCAACACGTACGTGTTACGTATATAAATATATATTTATTATTATCATTATAAAAATATATTTAACAAGCGAAATTATATGCAAAAGTGCTATGGTTAGTAATAAGATTTCTAAAGACCTAATTTCATATTTGATAGTATTGGAGACATGCTGTTCTAAGATTTATTAGACAGTAGTTTATATTTCGATAATAAGGGTGAAATTGCGTAATAGAAAAAGGTTTAACTATATATTTTGTGTGGAATATCGAGATAAATCAACTGATTAAGATATAGATGAAAACCTTGCATTTCACCTTGAAAAAGGCAACAGTACAAAATGATTGCTCCAAAAATGTAAAACATAAGTACACTTCGTGTTGCGCTCGCGCGCCCCAGCGTGTGTGGTATTCTTATCTACGTATATGTTACTTCAGTTAAATGCCGTGCCCTGTCGATACTAGACTATAGTGTAGTGAAATGTATTTGTCGTTTTTTAAATCAGCTGTTTTTGTGCCGCCATTTTCGTGGTGTTTTGCTAATAATCTCGATGAGAACCATGAAGGGTAGGTTTATGTTCATGTATATATTTTCCTTAAAAAAATATGCACCATATTAAATGCTATAAGAAAAGTATCAAACAACGTGTAAGAATATATATTTTACATTCTCGCCTTGAAAGTGAGCGCAAGCAACAAACCAAATCAAGGCGATCAAGTTGTTTTATGAATGTGCAGCGAAATGTAAACAATTGCAAACTGAAATTATTATTGTGTGTAGTGTTTTTCAAGACTGCGCAGGTAACACGTGGTTGCGTATGCGCAACTGACATGTGTGAATAATGCTACCGTATGTTTTAATATTGAGTAAAGTAAAGTTATAAATAATTATACTTTTATTTAAAAAAGTAAAACTGGTATAATCTGCTAACCTATTTACGTAACTATGTAATTAATCATGGAATGAATCTACACGTTTCATTAAAACTGCCAAGTATACTATTTATTATTATTGTTTGGCTCGTTCAAAAGTAATAAAATATGTATTGTATATCAGTAAATTATCGCGATAAAATTAATTATCACCGCTTCCAAAAACAAAGTAAATGTAACTTTATATTTAAACGGTTAATGTGTAGATTAGATTAACAAAACAGTTTTATGGGTGAATTGATTAGGACTTAATGTATGTAGGTATTAAAAAAATTATTCATGTGAAACATGTAGGGAAACATTGAAAAAAATTGAATTGGATATGAACTACTGCACTTCAGAGCCAGTTTCCTTCTAGGCTTTCCATGCTTACCACCTTCTGCCACATTATTACATAACATAGGGAGATTGTGATCAATAACAAGCTTATCTTATATATAAAATTCTCGTGTCACAATGTTAGTTACCATACTCCTCCGAAACGGCTCGACCTATTTTTACGAAATTTTGTGTACAATCGGGTAGGTCTGAGAATAGGTTCTTATCTATTTTTTAAACCGCTACGCGAGTGAAACCGCGGGGGACAGCTAGTCTTATATATAAAATTCTCGTGTCATAATGTTAGTTACCATACTCCTCTGAAACGGCTCGACCGATTTTTATGAAATTTTGTGTGCATATCGGGTAGGTCTGAGAATCGGCCAACATTTATTTTTTAAACCGCTGCGCGAGTGAAACCGCGGGGGACAGCTATCTAATATATAAAACTTCTATTATATAAAATCCTCGTGTCAGAGTGTTTGTCTGCAAACTCCTCCGAAACGGCTTGACCGATTCTTATGAAATTTTGTATGTATATTCGGTAGGTCTGAGAATAGGTCGTAGGCTTTTTTTTATACCGCTACGCGGGTGAAACCGCGAAGGACAGCTAGTAAGAGTACATAAAAGTGATCTTTATTAAATAAACAATTTGTTTCAAAACGTTACATTCTTTCTTTATCATTGGATAGGTACAGATATCGGAATAACATCTCTAACATCAAAGAATGCTCATTTCAATATGCGCGTGAGTTCAATAACATCTTGACTATCCTTCCATTAATAAAGTTAAGTGTATGTGTGTGTTATTATTATGTATATACTGTTAAACAATATTAGCTTTCGTGCCGCGGTTTTATCTGCGTTCCTGAATAAAATGTAACTTATTTCACTCTCCGGTCCTTCTTAAATGTCCTAGTAGATTTACTAATAACTTAATTACGTCGCGACTAACTAGATTACGTCACGGTTTAGGCCGTGATGACCTTTTTTGACCCCCTTAGGGGTTGAATTAAAAAAAAAAACCCTTTCTTAGTGGGTGCCTACGTTAAGGAGCCTGTGTGCAGTTTCTAGACCCTACGGCTTAAGCTGTGGATTGATATGCTTACTTATATGAATATGTACAGATATATATATATATGCGTTCCGCCACGCGGTATCGCCCGCAATCCCCTATTTTACCACCTTAGGGGCTGAATATCGCAAAATCCTTGTTTAGTACACGCTTATGTTACGAAGTTAATATATCCTCCAATTTTCATGGTTGTATGAACTGTAGGCCCAAGTGTTTTTTTATATACAGAAAAAGCGGAACCCTAACATGTCAGCCTATTTTCAATGGATTTGATTGATTTGTATTGAAATTTCCAGTTACGCAGTAGTAGCGGAGTACTACGGGCGCGGTTTGTTCAACAAGCTAACGTTGATAGCGGAGGGCGAGCAGGAGGCGTCGACGCCGACGCAAGCCCCGCCCCCCGCCGCCCCGCTGGCCACCCCCGCCGCCCCGCCCGCCCCTGCTGCCCCTGCCGCGCCGCCCTCGCTGACATACGGCCCGGGGGCCGAGGCAAAGCTCAGACAGCAGGAGGGACAGAGTAAACAAGGTCACTCATTTTTTTCGTTACCCACTGTGTTGTTGAATTAGAGATTTTTTTTGTTTGACTTTGACCTTTCTCAAGTTAAAATCGCCAAACACTTATATCGGTGTGTTCCGGCAGCTATACTTGAGAGTCACTTCCTTCTAGGCTTTGTGTGCTTACCACCTTCGGCCATATCATCACGTGACATGATGCGATTGTGGTCTAATAGAAGCCCATACAATGTAAAAAACAATGATAAAATCGCTAAAATAACTTCTTGAATTGGGGTAATATAGATGTATTTGTTTGTCCTAAACTCTATAGATATATCAAAGTTATATTTTTTTATACCATGATAATTCTACCTCATTTTATCATAACTTCTCTTTCCTATTTCAGTGTACGTATCAAACGCACCCAAACAGATGGCTCCGAAAGGCACCACCGTAGTTCCCATACCAGAAGGCAGGATGCGTCTCCTCGAACAACATCGATACAGTTCCAGCATAGAAGCTAACCTTAACAAACTCGACCCGGCACCTTCCAACCGAACTAAATTATCCCCATTCAATTCTCCAATGACATCACGAAGGAGGTTAGACGACCAGTCGAGAAGCGCCGGCACATCTCCAAACATCTCATCGGCTATTACCAACGCAGCGAAGAATCCTTTCGATGATGAAAATTATGATGAAGCAAAAAATCCCTTCACTAGTGAAGAGACCAATGACCCTACTAATCCGTTTGGGGACGATGAAGATTATGATAAAAACTTAAATCCTTTCTCGTGAACAATGTGTTACAGTGTGTTTGAAGTCTGAAGATTGGGTGATTTTAAACCCTTTAAGTACTGAAAAAATGTAATTTCATGTCATGTAGTCACTGCTTGCGTGAAAAAGGTTTATGACATACTAAACTAGAAAATGAAATTATGTGCAGCAATGGCGTTTGTAAGTGGTGATTGTTATCTTTCAGTTTTATATTTACAATTTGTGAATCCTAGTATGGCTTAAGATGTATGTCATACCTAATTATAGACATTTTATAATAATCTTAGCAATTATAAAACACAATTTGGTAAAACGATAAATAAGAATATGTTTTATGTCAGTGGATTTTAATGTGCTTGTATCCGGTATAATTTTTTTAAATTTAAAACCGATTACAATTCATGGTGGAAAAAGCTCTACAACTCTTCCGTGCGTCTATGGTGGGTCTGTAGTCTATGCAGATCTAGACCTGTCAAACATATACAGCTGGATGTCTTCATTGCTCAGAGTAATTTACTTATGCCATGCATAAAAAAACGAGCCTTTATTGACTAGAATTAAATAATAATGATTATAACCTAAATGCTTTTCAAAATTTATGTATAAGTACTATATTTATCATTGTGTATAGTATAAGTTCTCTTCGTTATGCAATGATAGAATGTTATTTCAATCACAACATAGTCTTGATTTTGTAGCACCAACAACATATGCTTGTAAGAAAATATATTTTATTATTATTATTAATCATAAGTAACTCATAAAAATATTATATCGTTTGAATTGTGAGAACATTCCAGGGAATAAACCTCGGGAGAATAATAAACTTTATGCAAAGCCATATTGGATCAATTTATTTGCTATTTTTTAAGCGATAATCGTTTTTGTATCATATAATGTTGTATTGCTAAATATGTGATAATAAATTTATTCGAAAATATTTTTTTTAAATAATATTCTCTGCATGTAATTTTTGAAACGAAAGGCACTTATGGGGGATTTGAACTGGCAAAACTACGATAGCACGAGATATTGTTTGCTATTCACCTCTAATAAGCAATACGGGCTCGCAATGAGCAAGCGAGCGCGAGCGAGAAACTGCCATTGGTCTGATTGAATGAAACATACATACAAATGAATCGCTTAAATATAAGTAGAAATCGTAAATCGCGGGAGTGATACCCCTGGTCTTGCAAACGTTTGTAGGCTGCGGTAACCGCTTACCATCAAGGTGGGCCGTATGCTTGTTTGCCAACAATGTAGTATAAACAAATACAAAAAAAAGAATAGTTACTTTCTGTACTACTAGGAAAGCATGACTTCGACGAAGTCCTTCGCAACCATTAAAATAAGTTTGCTAACTACAACGACGAATACAGACTGCCTATGAAAAAAATGGTACCAAGATATCATAAGTTTTATCTATCTCCATACAAAGCTTGTAGATAAATATTTATGTTGTTACTACACCGAACTCATGATATCCTAGTACCCGCTCACGTTAGTTTGACATAGAATTCTGAACCTAAAACACGTACTTATCACACGTCAAAGCATCCATGCGATCTCCTTCAAACTTCTGATATCCTGGTACCTTTCAAAGATTGAACACAATAAATCCTAACCATCGGAAGATTTTTTTGTTTTTTAATACTACCCTCCGAAGACATTATTTTTAAATACTCATTTCTTTTTCTCCTGTTATCCTGGTACAATTCAAAATCATCGAATGACATATTTTACACTACCCTCCGAAGACTTTTTTTTAAATACTCTTCACTCATTTTTTTACTTCTGATATCCTGGTACAATTCAACGTAGAGATAGAACCTATACAACGGAATATACATACATTGTTTGAACCTACCCTCAATTAATAGATAAATAGTTGATACTACCTTGATAATTTTAATAGCTTTGAGCTATGATACCTTGTAACCTTTACAGGATGAGATTGAATCCTAATTAGGAAACCAATACAACACTATCTGACCATTTGATAGTAGGTATACTACAAAGGTTAGGCTATTCGTATTTGCGTATTTGTCGTTGTGTTACTTATGTAAACGATTAATATTTTTATTTAACAGGTACATTATACATGGAAAAAGGAAGAAAACAATTATTTGGAAATTTTCAAAGCATTTTATTTATGACCTTTAACACTGTGTATAATATATTTTGATAGTACATTTAGAGCAATGAGTAATATTACCAATCATTACATTGTTCTTATTTCATAAATCGAATGAAATTCATAAATTATATATAGAATATATAATTTTTTAAATTATCATTCACGCCCAACAATCAACAATCACTATCGAAATCACAAGGAGCGGGCGACGCACCCGACGCGTCGCCGAGACGGGACGACGCCGCGCCGGCGCCGGCACCCTCACGACGCACCATCGCTCTCACACACCACAGTATACATACAATAATAAATAGAAGCGTCAAACAAAATATCATACACGCTCTGGGACTTTCCGCAAAAACATTATAGAACAATTTCCAATATAAATTACAAAGAACAGTGAAATCAATGTCAAAAAACAACAGCTAGTAGTCCTATAAAAATAGCAGTATAGCTTAAACAGTATACTCTATAAAAAAATATAATCCAGCATGAGCTGTTTATCTCTAAATGTTTCATTTCTCTTTTATAGAATTACAATTATATAACAACTAAACAGGAAACAGCAAACGCAAATAAATTTCCAAAGAAAATAATTTCAAAAATTATTTTACACCACCGCGCACAACACACCCGTGATTTATTATTCCTGCTCACTATTCAACTACATAAACACATTTTGCTATGCAAAATACATTACCCTATTATTCGAAAAAAGGAAATAATTTACATACTTTGGAATGTTATATAAAATGACTAGAAAAAGAAAGGTATCCAACATTCGTGTCATTCAGCATGAGATCGATTCATTCGTCACAACAAACAGATTGAAAGAGTTACTTAAATTAGTTTTAATGTTAGTGAATAAGTATCTGGACATTGATTACTTTAGTCATGTTTCTTTTTTAAGTTGAATTATGTGTTTCATGAGTAAGGACAGCACATCGCCATATTGAAGTCCATTGAAGGTTGAAAAATAAATTTTGAACTAATTTAGCATCGCGCTGTCCGAACTGAAACATTGAAGCTACACATAATTCTCGTCGACATAATAATATTAATTTCATTTTTTTTAAGAAATATGACCTATAACACACAGCATGTCTAATATGGATAATACTTTTTGATCTTATAACTACATTATTATTATGCTAAATTATTATCAGGATATTCTCTAGTGTTTAGCCGAGTATTAGTGTCTACAGTTCAGTGTGTAAGCCGGTGATTGGACTTTCAACAAAAGAAAGCTACAATGCATTAATTTATTACTCTGACAGTAAGTCATGTAAGTACCAAACGATTTAGTAAAAATATTTACATCGGCTATAAGTCACATAAGCTTATATAATGTTGTTATAAATAGATCTATGCTCGATTTATTTGGAATGTAAAAAGTCACCTAAAAGCGATAGTATAGTGACAATTATTATAATATCTTGAACATTTATCGAAGCGGTAACGAGAGTAAAGGATTGTTCAGACTCACAACAGACTGTTTAGACGAAAGAAAGTAAGAAATATCATCCATATAAAACTACAGTCACATTCATTACCTAGCTACGATGATATAAATGTTGCATTTGTTTTAATATTATAATTATGTAGACTATGTAGCGTTCTATGGACCATTCGAGACCTTGTGAAGTTTGAGGTTATTACATTTACAGTACAAGATACATAAAACATTTAATACACTACGTGGTGATTGTTCGCGGCACAGCATCTATGGAGCTACCTCTATGACATACGGGTAGGTACTACACGGGAGTACATGACATGACTAGATACGATCGGAATGGTTCGTGATCTGACCCTCGCCAACACAACTGAATCCCGGGAAATATACGAGAAACATATCGATACACCGGTAACATCGCATTAACCTACTTTATACAATCCATTGAAGATCATTAATTCTAAGGGCATATTTGAGACAAAGAAATATTGTTACAACACAAAATGGACATAAAAATAATTTCTGAACTACAAATAAGTAGCGTACCTACAATAAAAATATTTAATTTTCATATAACGCACAGTCTACATTTAACTACCATGACGTCATAATTATTAGTTATGTATTTACAATCAATACTAAAACGCAAAAGGAATCATTTACGTATGACAGCACACGAGTTCGGAACTGCCGGTACTATCGATCGTCGGCCTCTGGAGCTTCAAAATATAATTATTCTACCGTTCAGGCCATACGTATATACAAGGTAAATTACATTAATAACGTATCCAACATTTGAAGAAAATCTATATAAGTTATTTTCAGTAATTTGTCATTTCACATGCATTCATTATTAAATTCTTATATCTCGTGTTACAAAATGGAGTCTATCTGACATCGCCGACGTTGTACATTTGTGCGCAACTAATAATAACGACATTACTTTATTGTACAAAATATTGCACAAGTAGCTGACTCAATACAATTCGGCATCACATACCTGACAATCAGCTAAGCTATTGCGCACTATGAGTTATTCAAGTATTGAGAAAACTATAAAATTATTATGTTCAATTTGTGACATATTGCATCGATAGTCTTCACTCAACTCGATACTTCGTCGTCAAAGACACTCGTGTTACAAGATACATTAATTTAAATAAGAGCTTATAAATAACGGGCATCCACCTTTAGAAGACATTGAATTGAAACAGCCGAACATATGAAACATTTTAACACATCTCATTCAATATGTTAAAATTCGTTACTGTTGTAATTATTTTATATGTCATACCCCGATCCCGATAAATCAGTGCACCGGTTTGGTCCCAACATCTCACATTTGACCATCGAATAAGTTAAAACTATATAGAAAATACTATTACGATATAATAACACATGAACAAATATAATATCAATTTACGTATATATCGTATATCGCATTATATGCACCTGGTATATATTTCATAATTTGAGGATATGCTAAAATAATTGATTTACATTTTCAGAAGATAACTGTTATGTCCGTATTACTTGTGGTCCCAAAGTAGAAATAAATATACAAAGAAAACCATCCCGCGGACCACAGACGTTGTAAAGCTCAAGTTTCTTTATTTATTACATTTAACAATCCACCAAACCAGCCACGGATATATGCACTCAATTTCAAAGATATTTAGTGCTCACTTTGTATTTTGAACGACTCGAGCGTTGGTTAATAACAAATTTCGATATATCAAAATTACTATAACAACTTGTACAAAGTTTAACTATTCAATATAAATATTTTGGCAGGCTTATAAATGCGTTGTATATACTTTAAAAATGCCATAACATTGTATCCAGTCAATTATATAAATCGATAAATAACCATTAGTTACTGTACTTTGATGATGTTATGTACAAGTCGCGATAGTCACGGAACGTATCGAGCGTTCGTTCTAATTGAAGTGAGCTCTAAACATCGTCTCGGCTCGGCCGTTTCAGTACTTCGGCAAGGGATGCGCGTCACGTATAGCTCTGTGCGCGTTGATACTGCCGGCGTCGGTGACGCATTTAAAAAACGAGGATAGACTCCATTGTGAGGTTATCTCATGCGTTCTGTGGCGCCGGCGTCGCGGCGAACGGTGGCTTGTCACCGCGGCGGGCCGACCGAGACCTGTGTGTGGACACCTTTACGCGTGTATATTGAAATGGGTCGAGTTCACACATTCACTTTTCTAATAAAAATATTCGTGTGTGATGTAAGGAATACGTATCTACTAGACAATCAGATAAATAGATAATAAAAAGTAAAATAAAACAACGAATACTTTTTTATTAGAATAGGAAAGAGTAAACAAAAAAATTATTACATGAGAGAAAGATAGTCAAAGAAGGATTAGGCATGCAACATACTTAATCATTTGAAAACAATAGTGGGGGATGTGTGTATGAAGTACATAAGTGTGACCTCACCTTATCTGTCCAGCGAGCAGCGGGTTGATGGCGTAGAGCCAGTCGTGCACTTCCTTGTCGCCGAGCGTCTGCAGCAGGTAGCCGCGCTCCTTGCTCACCACGCTGGAAATTATATGAAGAGATAACTTAAAAACCATAAAAAAATACAAAATTGGTATAATGTTGTTAATTATTATTATTTATTATATAGTTTATTATCGTTTAGTACTATAAGATTTCGTGTAATATACGTTGGCAAACCAAATAAATAAATAATTTAATAGGGGAGATTTTGGCTTCTATATCTCGTGATTTTGTTTTGACTCGCAATAATAAATCTTCTAATCCATAGACCTTGACTCAGTTAAGGAACAGCAGTTATTTTCGTTATTTCAGAGTGTTTACTTTGAGTCATACATATTAAATTGCTGAATTTAACCTAATAATAATTGATGACCTTTACTGGGTGACTTTTTAGTCACTGGCAATACTTGCAGGGGTGGAAGTACTCATCAAAATGAACAATTTTTATTATCGATCGACGAATCAATCCACTAATGGTGTGATAGGTGATAATATAGTGTATAGTATAGTATTTACCTGAATGTGTTGGGCATGCGCACCATCTGGTCCTGGTCCTCGGAGTACTCGACGTGCGCGTTGGCGAGGTTGATGAGCGCGCGCTCGATGGGGTCGCGCTCGTCGCGGTAGATGAACACGTACGGCCGCCGCACCACCTGTTGTTGTTGTTGTCGTTGTTGTTGTTGTTGTTGTGTGGGGGAGGGGGGCAAACGAATGAAGGTCAGTTATTTAAAATTAATTATTGTTTTTATTAAAGAAATCTACGCATGTTTTAAAAATAACTGTCGAGTTTATTGCTAAAGTAACTTTACGAACCGATGTTAGAGACAGACATTTATAAATTCTTGGGAAAGGCATATTTGAATAAAAATATTTTGACTCAAATTTGAAATGATAATCTTGATAATATACCAATTTGTAAGGTAAAACAAAAGTTTGAATACACTAATGGTTAGAAATCTAAACGATTCACACCCACTCGAATATAATAGAAAGAGTGAGATAAAGTCGCATGGAAGGGGCGTAACTAGTGAAGTCCCGCTTTTTCGTTACGTGACCATTTGGGCCAGTCGACTCCCACCGCAAGCCACGTAAAGAAACTCCTTCACATTTGTATGCTATCGAAGCAGTATCTAAAGTGTAATCATTAATTCAGCGGAGTAAACCGACAGGTGTTTATCTCATTTTTAAAATAATGTTGCCATATTTATTGTAATCGTGATGCAGTTCATTGTGAATCAGCTCACTCGCACGGAGTCAACGCGAGCTAACTTTAATAATAATTATAAATAGAAATTCAATTTACCAATTATCGGTTCGCAATGAGTTTATAACGTAATTGGGAAATTTCTAAGTAAATAAAAATCTCTCAACTCACGACGCGACAAGCGAGCGATCGATATAAATCAGCGATCGATGTGGATATTTTTTCACAACACTTATTTGTTTTTCATCATAAACTGGGTGAATGTCATTTGACTCCGTCGAATGAACGATTAGACTTTTAGTAATGTCCGACGTCGACAACAGACCAGCCAGCGCTTCTTCCAGCCGTGCGTGCCGTGCTGCAGCACGTTGAGGTGTCCGCGGCGCGCGACGGCGGCGCTGACGCGCACCTCCTCGCAGTCCGGCACGTACAGCGCGCCCGCCGCCGCGCCCGCCAGCGCGCCCGCCACCGCGCCGCCCCACATCGACATCGACTTCTCGAGCAGGGCGCGCTCCGGGGAGCATAGCCTGCGAGTGCGAGTACGAGAGCGAGTTAGAAGTAAAGGAGGTGTAGGTGTAGGACCGACGACCTGCGATGACGAGTGCCTCTACTTTCTCATAATTTTTTTAAGTATAGGAGATAAAGACAGTTACAGTAAATAATAGAACAGTTTAAAGCGATAACAATATCGTACCAACGACGCAAAAATTTAAAAAGAGAATCTAAAATATAATTGTAACCATCATAATCCAGTTTAAAATGGCTATTTTTAGCTATATCATAAGCGAAATAAGTTTTTTGATAAAAAAGAACATTTTTATTTTATACAAGCTTTTTTTGGTGACTGTACTTACATTGTCTTCCAATATACTAATGTATACCGAATATCGAGTCAATCCGACCACTGGAAGTGGGTGAAATTCGACTTGCAAGATTCCACCCTAACAAACATAGTTACATACATTGCAAGTGAAATAAAAGCTTGTAAAACTTTTTGAACCGGTGTTATTTGTATTGACAATTGCTTACGCAAAGATAAACTTAGATTGCACCGCCGAAATACAACTAAAATGTTTAGAGGTAGCGGGAGAAATTGGCAGTAAAGTTCCCCTATTTTAATAAAAAAATATTTTTGTTTTGAGCCTCGACGAAATTATACCTAGTTTTTAACCGACTTCAAAAAAAGGAGGAGGTTCTCAATTCAACTATATGTTTTTGAAAACTCACCTCATCATATTAATTTAGATGTCACACTAATAATATAAATACTCACTCGAAGCTACTCGCGCTATGAATAGAGGACAGCAGGCTCGGCGTGGATATGTCCGCGGAGACGCCCTCGTCCACGGGGGTCGCTGGCGATACTGCCGTCTCCACCTCCTTGCCTGTCGATCCTATTCGTCCTGCAACCACAGTATAGTATTAAAACCTGCAAGATTTTAATGATTCAGGTACAGATGAAATTAGTTAAAAACCTCATTTACAATGAGTGCATCAGCAGGTTTCAGGTTGAATTTCGGAAAATCCCTCTTTAGTACATCCTCAACATTTCCTCTCAAATTTAAATCTCTGTCGGCCAGTCGTTTTATATATAAGAAGATTGCAAGTTCACAGCTATGATGTTAGTATATGATGGTATTGTAGGAGTCGAGATCAATATAATTTTCGGTGCAAAATATGCACAATATCTTCACGAATAATTTGGTCCGAGTCAACTGCGACTACAGAGGTTTTTTTTTTTTAGATATGATGACGATGGGAAATGAGGTGGTAATAGAGGAGTGGTAAGTAGATCCCATACCCTGTATAAGTTTGAGGTACTTGGCGGCGAGGTCCCGCTCCCGGGGCGCCAGGTCCCAGGGCGCCGCGGCCGGCTCGTCGCCCTCCGCGCCGCCCGCCGCCGCCGCCTTCGCCGCCATGTTGCACACCTCCTGAACCATACACAGACATTCAAATTGATGATAAAAAGAGGTTTAATTTGACGCAAGAGTTATAGTATGTTGGACACGAAATAAGTTAATTGAATATGCAGACAAGTAGACTGTCCCAAATTCTACTATATTCCGAAATTACGCTAAAACCTTTTTTCGCAATAATTAAGATTTTAGCGACATTTACATAATTTTGACCATGTGAAACAAACAATAACAGCATTCCAGGATCATATTTAAATTCGAGTTTGAAGTCTCACAAAAAGTTATTCGTCTTGGAATCCGCAACAAACATTAGTTTATTTTAAGGCTTTTCGGAAAAACTCGTAGAACATGCACGCCCGTGAAGTCGACTTTTGTCACGAAAGGACCCAACCCTTCCATGACAAAAGCTAGCTCAAAAATAACAAGAGACAGCATGTCATACCTTCTCTGTTTTAGTGAAGTCGTTGGGCGCGACAGTGTTTTCGTGTCCGTGTCGCAGTCTCTCACGCAGCGCCAGGAAGTGACGCGTGCGGCCAACCTGCTCCAGTCGGGTCATCTTCTCTAGCTCCCACTTAAATATACAATATACCACGTGATTCTATATCCAGCTCAATTAGAACTAATTCTTATTTGACTATGTTCATAATGTTAATTTGCATTTACGGTTTAAATACTTTAAAATGAGATTAGTTAGACACTGACCTGGTGATCAAATATGAGCGAGTCCCCACGAGGCCTCCAACCGTGGAGGTTCTCTTCGCCGCGCACGTACGTGCCGCTCGTGTCCAGCACACGACGCTGGCGTCTTTGTACTCCTGGGGTCCAAACATATCTCACTAAGTACAACGATCGCTGGACATATTTATTAACAGATTGATTTGACCAAAATGACGACATACTAATGTTTAGGAGATATTTTTTATCAGTGCCGTATTCGGATGTAATTGAGGCCCCTATAGATTTCCACAATGATTGGTACTGACCAGGTTCGAGCGCGCGGTGCAGGCTGAGCTCGTAGACGCCGGAGAGGTGGTCGGCGCAGCGCGCGCGCGACCCGAACAGCGCGCGCCGCAGCGAGCGCGTCGTGTTGTGGGGTGGGGTGGGGTGGGGTGGAGTGGGGTGGGGTGGCGGGCGGTACTGACCAGGTTCGAGCGCGCGGTGCAGGCTGAGCTCGTAGACGCCGGAGAGGTGGTCGGCGCAGCGCGCGCGCGACCCGAACAGCGCGCGCCGCAGCGAGCGCGTCGTGTTGTGGGGTGGGGTGGGGTGGGGTGGAGTGGGGTGGGGTGGCGGGCGGTACTGACCAGGTTCGAGCGCGCGGTGCAGGCTGAGCTCGTAGACGCCGGAGAGGTGGTCGGCGCAGCGCGCGCGCGACCCGAACAGCGCGCGCCGCAGCGAGCGCGTCGACCGCGCCTCGCGCCCCACCACCACCACCGACAGGTCCTTCGTCACTATCGCTGGACGCCCGCAGTTCTCCACCTATACCGACACACAAATATAACTAACTAAATATATAATCCTACTAATATTATAAATGTGAAAGTTTGAATGGATGGATGTTTGTTACTCCATCACGCCAAAACGGCTGGATGAAATTTGACACAGATATAGATAGTCTGGAATAGCACATAGGCTACTTTTTATTGCGGGAAAACATAAGATCCCTCGTGAACGCGGGTGAAACCGCGGGCGGAAGCTAGACACTCATATTTAAGGGCACGCAATCGTACCTCTTCACATATTTAAGAAATTTCAGTTCATTCACGAATTGCCAAAGTTAGTAGTTTTTACACTCACAAAATTCATTCAAAAAAATTTGCATATCCTGTATTTTTTTGAAGTATAAATTTGTTTTAGCGCGGTACGCATATTTTTAGATGAGGTAAAACCTCTAGACTCGCGACACCGTTGAGACGCGACACCGTTATGATGAGACGCAGTTTGACGTTTAGTTTTTTTTTTATTGAAGTGAAAACTTCTTTTAGCGCGGTACAGCAACATATAAAAAAAGTATTCACTTCTGTCGGCACTCCCGGAGTGCCTTTTTAGGGTTCCGTAGCAAAATGGCAAAAAACGGAACCCTTATAGATTCGTCATGTCTGTCTGTCTGTCTGTCTGTCCGTCCGTATGTCACAGACACTTTTTTCCGAAACTATAAGAACTATACTGTTGAAACTTGGTAAGTAGATGTATTCTGTGAACCGCATTATGATTTTTACACAAAAATAGAAAAAAAAACCAATAAATTTTGGGGGTTCAAATTTGAGTTTCAGTTCTAAGTATGGACTTAGAACTGAAACTCAAATTTTTTTTTTCATCAAACCCATACGTGTGGGGTATCTATGGATAGGTCTTCAAAAATGATATTGAGGTTTCTTATATAATTTTTTTCTAAACTGAATAGTTTGCGCGACAGACAGTTCCAAAGTTGGTAAAATGTGTCCCCCCCCCTGTAACTTCTAAAATAAGAGAATGATAAAACTAAAAAATATATGTCAAGTCAAAGTCAAAGTCAAAGTCAAAGCCATTTATTCAGTTTAGGCCCTAGGAGGGCACTTATGAAGGTCGAATTTACTGAAGCTACCACCGATTCGGAAATCAGCCTTCAACTGAGAAGAACCGGCAAGAAACTCAGCAAGGTTACATTTTTTATATATATATATATTTTTTTTTTTTTTTTTTATAATCTGACTATTGGCTATATTTTTTCAATAACAGCAAAATGTACAATACAATATACAATTAAATCAAAAAGAAAAATACCAATACCAAGTAAATAATAAAATGTAACGCAAACAAGTTCTTATTAAATAATAGCGAATACGCTACATAATGGCTAAAACTAAAAAAATTAAATTAAAAAAAAAACAACAATATGATGATGTACATTACCATGCAAACTTCCACCGAAAATTGGTTTGAACGAGATCTAGTAAGTACTTTTATTTTAATACGTCATAAATCGTAAACCGCAATTTACCTTTCATGCAATCAACTCAAATATAAAAAAAAATGGCAAAAAGCAAGGTCTTACAGCACAAATGAAGGAAAAATTCTAAAAAATAAAAAAAGTTGAAAATGAAAGGGTGTCCCAATACATACATAGTTATGCCAATTAATAAAGACCTCTGAGTTGTATCGGCGCTCATATAATTTAGAGGTCTAGCTTAATTGGCACAACCTCAAATAAGGTAAATTCCCCGTGATGGACGAACGATGGACGAAGTTTGTACGGAACCCTCGGTGCGCGAGTCCGACTCGCACTTGGCCGGTTTTTAGTATTTATTATTATGTATTAGTATTTGTCTAAGTATATATACTATATAACCCAAAGGTTGCCTGGAAGAAATAGCGCAATAGGCTTCTTAGTTATTATTACTATATTTCCATATTCTTTATTTACAACTAGCTGTCCCCCGCGGTTTCACCTGCGTTCCCATGTAAAAAAGTAGCGTATAACCTTCCTCAATAAACTGGCTATATCTTTAGTTCATACAAAAATCCCATACATTCAGTTTTTCCCGATTTTTTTCTCTTTATAAGAACCTTCCTCAGACTTCATCAAACACAACAAAAAAGAAATCAACCAAATCGGTTCAGCCGTTCTCGAGTTTTGCGCTTAGCAACACATTTAGTGATTCATTTTTATTTATATATATAGAAGATAGATAGATAAAGTGTTTCTCCATTCTATTGTATATTTTTTTTACTGAACCGCGTACGATGCATCATCAGTTAGAAAAAATCTTAGAAACAAGAACTCACCTCTAGGTAAGCGCTAAGCGTGATATAAACCACTTCTCCATTGGCGCTGACCCTGTTCAACATGGGCGAACCGTGCAAGCTACTGTCCCAAGCCGCTTCGAACCTATACAAAACAAAAACACATTTTAGTTCCCGAGATATAAAGCATCACTTTAAATTTTATATATTTATATACAAAACATACCTAAATACAGCCCTGTCGTCGAGTGTAGGCCTCTCGCCGGGGAAGAGGCCAAGCGACAGTGCTCCGTCTTCGTCGCCGTCTGTCGTGTCCTCGTTGGCCTCGGGAGTGTTGCGGATGCGGCCTAAACAAGACCGGGAACAAGAATGTCGTTAAATAAAACAATAATTAACTTTTTTACGATAATGATAGTGAAAACCAAGATAAAACCCTTTTTGCCATTTCCAGTTAGCAAACTAACTCGCATTATTGCGATGAAGTTACCTACGCGTATTTTCAAATCTTTATCTGTCTTTTACAGTGGTATCAAAATTAAGTCCAAATTTCTTCTAATATTATAAATGCACACGAATAGAATATGTTCTGGATTAAAATGCGGGGCGTTAGTTTGCAATAAAATCCTCTAAAATAAATATAACATACCAACAACAAGTTCCCTGACATCGGTCCACTGCAGGTCCGAAGATGGTTCGTGCAGAATGGTGATGCGGATGCGGCGCTGAATACCTTGGTGGAGGATGAACAGCCCGCGGCAGGGGAGCTCGTCGCTGTGTTCTACCACCTTTTTGGATAAACGTGAATGGTTACAATTTGATACTAAGTGTATTATCTCGATCGTCATCGATTTTTGGGAAAATATTAATTGTGTTCTCGTAAAACAATGTATTTCAGTAAGAAATTAAACAGATTTTTGATCAAATTGATTTTGGAAAATAAAATCACATATTATTCACCTTTCGCCAGTATTATTAATAACGATAAAACCTCAAAAATATTTTTTTGTGGCAATGGAAATTGAATTGAATTAAACATATTCGGTTGATGTAATTTGAACCTTAACATAATAGTACAAAGTTAACTTACAGCTGGCACATATTCTCCATTAGGTGCTAGCTCGCAAATCTCGAACCAGACCAACAAGTCATGTTTGGAGTGCAAGTGCGACGAGCAGCACGGCGGGGCCACGCTGGCGGCCTGGTGGCCCCACTTGGGGCTCCTGACGGGCGCCGAGATGGGGATGGAGGGGGGCAGCATGCGGCGAGGCGGCGTGCGCCCCGCCACCGGACCGTCTTGCTTCGCGTCCTGAACCGCACACTATAGGTTAACCGTGTGTTATCAGAACATTCTTCTAAACATGTCGTTTGAGTTCTTCATCTTTAATTGGAATCAAATAAAGATTAAGAACCGATAAAAATCTCTGACAAAACTCAGCTGAGAATATAGGTTCTCTAGGATACCTATCAGCTAAAAGTTTCAGTGATTCTAAAGAAAATCCAGGACATCGAAAAATTCTAACATTTTTTAATTTGCTATGGGATATTTTTAAAGGTCGCAACGATGATTTTTTTATAATATTATTTTTTCTCCTAGCCTCAGCAGTAAAAAAATATGGTAGATATTACATTTATTAAATGAGATACCACACTGGACCTCTTGATGCGAGTCACTAATAAAATAACATCTTACCTTATGAAGAGGGTGCTGCTGATAATGTCCAAATACTTCAAAGACGATCGGTTGAGTTTTAATATATTCAACAAACGACTTCGTGACAGGTACAGTGATCTGGAAATAATTTAGTACGCATTAGTCAAATGTACAAATTATTATCCAGTGCAATAATTATTATGTTAGTACGTCTATCTTCGTTTCACGTACGTTTTGAACGTGGTAGAAGCCCAGTGGGGTGTTCTTGCCTGCATTCTTGACGGGCTCTGTCGAGAATGCGTCCTCGTTACGGTGCAGGAAACTGCAACAATCATTGTATAATTAATTGACTTCAGGGACTTAAATGAAAGTTTTATTCGTGAACTATAGGTTCGAAAAGGTCTAATTATAACTATAATTTAAGCTATTTTATTAATTTGTAAATATTGTGAACAATAAATAAATAAAAAAACAGAAATTAAGCATTACAGATTTACCAAAATAAAGTAACAAAGTAGGTCACTAAACATTATTAGGTACTTTATTGAAAGGACGGGCTAAAAACCTTGGACCGGTATAAAAGCCATTTATAGAATTTAATCTTACTTGAACTGGCAGAAAACATCAGCATAGTCAGTGGAGACGCTGTGGGCTTGCAGCACGGTGACTCGGAAGGTGAACTCTTTGCCAAGGGTCAGATGTTCCGGGAGGTCTTCCTCCTTTAGTTCAGATGCGAGGGAACTATCACCACGACCGCTATCGGCATCGCATTCCGCTACTGCTAGTTCTGGAGAAAAACAGCTCTAGTTACTGGTTTATTTGTTAAAACCGAGAAACAATCCTCCAAAAAGTTTTAAAGCCATCTAATTGTCGGTAATTCAATACCTAACACACTATGAAACAGCTAGACGTAATATAGCGACGACATTCTGCAGCCCCATATTCAAAAGAACTATGGCTGAGTATGCACTGAGGCGGGGGGTTGAGAAGATGTGTCGAAGCGACCAATTATGTGAGTTGAAGGATAATAATAACACCATGTTAGCCCGGTGAAAGCCGCGAATAAAAAATATAAAAATTTATAATAATAATATAGTCTTTGTTGTCGCGCAGTCGGATAACATGAACAACACAAAAAATAATAGAACCTTCATCTAAAAAACCAACACAACACACCAATAAACTCAAAGAACTAATAATTACTTCCAGTCTCACCCTCGATCTTAATGTTAGAGTCTTGAACGTCAGTGATGCGATCCTCTAAGTTAAGTGCATTGTTCTTGTCCACGCTCGTGATGGTCTTGAGACGCGACCGAGCCGGCGCAATGTCGTCATCGAACGATATCTTAGCGGATTGTTTCACGCCCGCTGCAAATTCTGCGTTATCTGTTGGATACGAAAAAGTTTCTAACATAGAACAGTAGGTAGGTTAGGCTATGTTGCTTGGTCCACAAAAGCTTATAGCTTGACTATAGTTTCACCGTGGTAAATTAAATGTAAATGTGGCGTAATATGGTAAGCACATAAACCTAGAATCTATTTAGAAGTCTATATCTGTGCTACAGTTTACTTCACCAAAAGCTTATGTTCATAGTAATATGAAATTCGCCACAGTTTCGGACGAGCTATCATCGCCAAAAATATTATAATTTGATATCTTGTACGAAAACTATCAACTCACTCTTTTCGGCGTCAATAACTGCCTGCACGGCTACCCGGAGGTAGCCTTTCACGTCTCCTTTCTCGTTCACTATGGCCACCTTGTGAATGAGCGGAACCGGGTACAGGAGGTTCGACAGGTATACAAAGCTCCTGCGGAATACATTAATGGATGAATTCCTCACAATATTGAGTACAATTTTGTGGCTCATTATTATGATGGTCATTATTTGTTTTGAAAATTTATTTAATTTATGTTAAAATAGTGCAGTTTACAGAAATTCATAGATCCAAACATTTTACAGAATTTGTTGACAGAGGAAAAGGGGAAAAGATCTCAGAAAGGAGAAATATATTCTCAATAATATGTCTCAAAAAAATATAATGAATTATAGTAATAGTGAACAGCTCACCGTCCAACCATACGGAACCACGGGAATCTATCGTAGAAGGGATCACCACCGGTGACAGACTCGATGTTGTGGTCGGGCGAGGTCGGGGACAGCTCCGCCTCGTTGTGGTACATCTCGCGCATCAGCTCGAGACGTTGTCTGATGAATTTTCACTTCATGACACTCTAACTTGCACATTATTACAAAGAGTTAAGGTTGGAAATTACTTGGAACGCATAGGCTTCTTAGGCACTTATTATTTACTTTTATGCATAACGTTGAGACCATTCAAATACTTACTTTATAAGAAGATTTTAAGGTTTACAAAGCTTTGAGCTAATAAATACACAGGGAAAGCTTATGACGCAATTCGAGCGCTTTTTTAGGCATGCAATCTTAGTTTATATTTTAGTTAAGTATAGATTTGTAATATATTAACATAATTAATAATTGAATAATGGTTATTTTTGTTGAAAATATGATTTGTAAATCAACAACCTGACAATTCATAACCTATATTTTACCAACATATACTTATGTGAAAATTTTGTAAAAAATGTATTATGTTAATTTTATACAATCATACGATTTATTACATATTTACAAAGCGAAAATTATGTTGCAAGCGAAAATAACTATGTAATTTAAAGCATAAGCATCATATTTTTTTTATTCGTTAAGGTGGATGGGCTGAGAGCTAAATACGCTCGGTTGTCCAGAGATGGCGTTGTTGGCGCATTTTATCAAAAAATATTTTTTTACCCCTTGAATAACGATCCGATTCCGATTTTTTTAATTGCGAGTATCGAACAATACTATACTTGTGTTTAGCACATATTTTCAATAAATCAACTAATATTTAAGCCATAAAGCTCCCCGATCCACATTTTGTGTCCCTACAGACACAACTCACGCACACATACAAATAATATAATTAACAGAATATAATGCCTATTTTAACAATTTTAATCATAGGTTAAATAGCGTCACGGCAAGTGGCACGACTTATGAGTCGTAGTATCCGGGATCAAGTCCACGTTCGGAATTTCGTACTAACTAAAGAAATTTTGCAAAAAGATAATTATGTCTTTTAACGTAATATATTGAATTTTTTACTTATTGTTGTATTTAAAAGAAAATAAGTATTTACTGCAAATAAAACTGATATTTAACTTGTAATTATTTATTTCTAGTTTCAATAATGTTACGTAATATATTTTATCTCCTAAAGTGTTGTCGCTGCTGAAGTGAAAAGTTATAAGTGTTACACGAGAGCAAAGTTTTTTGCATCTCGTGCTTTTGAATCCCTCGCCACACTCAGGATTCAAAAACAGCACTCGCAGCAAAAAACGACTTTGCTCTCTTGTTGCACAAATTACTATTTCAATACACTTGCTCGTAAAGTGACCCTTATTACATCGCTTTTAGGGCCATAAACCGAGCTATAACAAACGCGTGCATAATAATATTACCGCACACGAGCGTAATAGAATTATCCCTACAAAATTAAATTAGTACCTTACTACGAGGTATGTGCACTATATGCGAGTATTTTCAATTTAACCGGGTAATACCAGTTTTTTTTTAGTAACAACAAAGAGATTTTATGCCGCTGAAAATCCATAGGATACATTTTTGGAATAAACAAATGTGTACGTCTTTAATTAAGTCAAACAAACATTTATTTAATCAAATTATTCAAAATTTACAATAATCTATATAAATAAAAATCAATGCCACTTTTCGTGCTCACCTACCGAAACCAAATTTTTAGGCTTTGTTCGGACTATTTAGTAGATGGTTTATGTGAAGTTTGCACAAAATCGGTCGAGCGGTTCTTCATTTATCACATTTTTTTTAACAATAAATGGCGGATCATTTTGTTAATGGGGATTTTGCTGTCAAATAGCGGTCTGAGAATAGGTTCTTATCTATTTTTTAAACCGCTACGCGAGTGAAACCGCGGGGGCAGCTAGTTTGTTATAAAATAAATATATTTGCATTTTATCACTTATAATTATAATTTTGAAGTAGGTTGTATGTTCATTGACCATCCATTGACCATGTTCATTGACCATCCATCCGTAAAAAAGAACTTGTGCGCCATTTCCCATAATTTTGATATTTGTTTTTATCGTATTTGTCGCTGTGTAGTAAAAAATGATTGTTTTTTCCTCGCAAATGTATTGAAAAACGTCGTATGAAACTCGTGAGCTCTGCTCATTACACACTTCGCAGCCCCGTGTGTAAAGAGCAACTTAGCTCAATTGTATCATAATATACTATTATCTCAATAGTTGTATTGTACTATCAGCGCATGAGCACCTGAATATAAGCCAAAGGTATACAAGTCTGCATATAAAAGCCATAGCGTGATTTTTTAAACCAAGCCACAGTGTTTCACCTAACACTATAGGCTAGTAACTTTGCGATTGTAAACTTCTTCTTTCTCCGTTATTTATTCACAATAAGAATACGACAGAAATACTATATAGGGTCATGCCAACTCTACCTGATAGGCAGTAAGTCTTTCCAAAGGCAAATACGTCTAAAACTCCGTAGACGACGCATAAATCCGCAAGTCGAGCTGTGTAGTTTTTCTCTCAGGTCTCACTCTATATCAAATATGAAGATCAAAAAATACAAACCAACTCGATCGTGTTGCTGATCACTCCAAATACTGCCCTATTAACATTTGCTGTAAGCTGGTTAATCTCCTGTAGTTGCTTGAAATGTAGATGCGTGAGCGTCGCTAAATATTGTAATGTATTGTATCGTACTTGGAAGTTTAAGACCCAAGAAAAAGAAGACCCAGTGAATCGACCCTAAAGCTGTCCCTAAGCGATGCGATGCGATGCGATGCGAGGCGAGGCGAGGCGGGCACAAACCTCGAGGGCAGCAGGTTGGCTAGCGAGAGGCGCGTCTGTTGCGCGCACGCCGATATACACTGCAGTATGTCGGCGGGCGGCTGCGGCTGCGGCTGGGCGCCCGCGACGGCCGGCGGCGGCGCCAGCACGAGCGGCTGAATCTCTTCCTCCTCCGCGTACGCGCTCTCGTTCATGTTGTATATCTGACGCATTAGCTCCAGACGATGGCTACGGACAATACACCGCGTTGTAGCCCCTAACCTAACACCTACCGCCCGCCTATCGTCTCATATCCCGCTGACGTCATGTGTCAATGAGAGGACATTCCTATGGCCCGTATCATTCGTATCATCAAATAATGTGTTATAAACATTGTTATCTATGAAAACGTGGATGTATTTAATATATAACTTGAAAGGTATGTCCTTTCATTATTACTGTTGAGTACAAGCAAATGATCAGAACTATTGAGTAAAAAAAAGTAATGATAAAATAAGTACTAAATCATTTTAAAAAAACTATTTTTCCATTACAATAAACTTAAAATTATATCTAACGAAATAAATATTTTATGCATATAAATGTACAAGAACCGCACGAAAGTGTGCGTAAAAACTAAAGACGTCTTTTGTAGAATGCATTCACAAAAATCTATGAATAAATCTATTATGTTACGCCCTTATCATTTGCTTCTATTATCTAATATATAAGAAATTATAGTAACATATTTTATAGCACGTTAATGAGTAAATAAAAATAAAAAGCAGCAAATAAAACAAGCTCTATTAAAAGGACATTGCCAACTAAACATTTAGACCTAATTGTAGGTATATATAGGAAGGAAAATGTCGTACTTACCCTGAAATACATATTCATATCATACAAATATACCTAAAGAATATAACGTTCATCATCGTACATAAGTATAATCAACACGGCACCAGCAAAAAGAGAGGTTTATTTTTCGAAACTTCTATCGTATGACAAAAAAAATACCACAAAAGAAAAAGGACAGAACAAAACGCAAAAAAATAAACATAACGAAACAATGATTGTGATAATTATATTAAATTTCGTTAAGTTTTATATTATAAACGTAACAGTAAATAAAATATAAGAACTTAAATGTTGTTTAACCTGTATGTATTATCATGCATTTCGTAATTCTTAAGCCTATTTTATCCATATTATTATCTTCAGTAAAATACCTGTCACTTTTTGGCCCACAATATTAGTCTGTCACATTTTTGCCCATTTCAGAATCTCTAACTTTAGAGACCATATCTTCAATCCACCAATCTTCTAACTTCAGTCCAAATCCTCACTTTTTTACTAATACTAGCATGTTTATGACTTACCGTAGTTTTTCAAGAGTCCAATAATGTGTAGCTCCATTCTTGGTGTCAGTGACCTCTACGGCGACGACAGTGGGCGCGCTGGGGCGGTACTCGTCGTCAGCGTCGTCTCTCGGAGCCAGTTCGGCCGGGAGGGGACAGTAGGGAGTGTCGGTCAGTAATGTGAATTGGAACTGCACCTTTTTGCGCAATTCCACTGAGATTGCGTTCGCTTCCTGATGGAGTGAGAGTTTTTGTGAAGTGCGAATTATTTTTTGTATTGCGAATTGATTATTTTAATACATTTTTTATTTACTGGATAACATAAGGAAATATAAGAGGAAGAAATTGCAATTCTACGTCAGATAGAACAATTCAAATATCATCAATTCACGCCATCGTTTTCGTACTAAAAGTTTCAGAATGGAAATATATATATTTTTTCAATAAACAGTTTGCAATCCAAATTAGATGTAAATTTATTTGAACATGAAATGTGCACAACATTAAGCCATCTACAAACCTTAAGGAATATAGCATTTCCCCACAGATCGTCCCTGAGCGAGGTGAACTGGTGGTACTTCCACTTGCGGAACGCCCACGCCGCGAGCCCCACCTCGCGAGCCGACCAACACTCTGTCTCAAACAGAGGATTCACTACACCGAACCGAAACGAAAACGTATAGTCACTATGGGTTATTTATGTACATTCACCACACATACAATTATTGGAAGGAATTTTTAAAAGATCTAGGCTGAGAGTGGTAACATTAAACCTCAAAAATCAGGTACAGTAGCTGAGGAGATTCAAATTTACCAAAAAACTGTACATAATATGAAAAGATAAATTAAACAGATAGTTCAAAGTGGTCTATAAAAACCTACATACTATAAATTTCTACATCTATCTGTTCACCTACTTATATTGCTGACCGTACTATGAAATTGTGAGATTGAATATGCTAATCTTACTTTACCAAAATACTCATTAATTTTGTTTAATTATTAACTCTCAAACTACGACAAACGACTCAAAAGATCGCAAAAGGGCATCTCATTCTCATTCCTCTGAACAGCTAAAACCTACTGGGTATAAATTACCATTGTCCCAACTGCATTTTAACAAGTCTACGACAGTTAATGACAACGTCCTCTATTATTAGCACATTCATTAGACAAGAGCGTCCCACAATATATAAGACAACAGAATTGTGAAGTTAATCGTCACTAACCAAATATGTCCTCGTCATTATGGAAGTCCTCAGGGGTGTAAGAGCTGTACATGGACATGGTAACACTCTGTTCTTCCACTTGGCGCTGTAGAGCGTCGATGCGGGCTTCGTAGTTCTATTCAATTTGAAGAAAATACCAAGTTATATAAAAAAATCTTAGGTTACATGCTTAAAGCTATATTTTGCAAATTTCGCTAGAAAATGGCAACACTTTCATTGTATATAATATTAATAGCAACCCGCCCCGGTTTCGCACGGGTGCAATTTATATACACAAACCATCCTCGTTTATCGCTCTTTCTATTAGTGAAAATCCGTTGCGTGGTCGATCGCGACTTTGTTTTATACTATAGAGATTCTATAGTCAATGACTCAATATTGTCTTTGGCAAGGATGAAACGCCTAATTGCTCCATGGTTTGATATCTCTTGATGTTTGGTTTCTTGCTGATATTACTCAGTTATGGACTCTTCAAAGAAAGGGAAGACAATGATAAAAATGCCTAATGTGTCAAAACTTATTCGGCCTAAACAAAAATTTACATTTTTTTTTTTATTATAATTATTTCTACAAACTAGCCTTGCGCTGTTCTTCAAACTGTTGATCAGCATGTTCCTTCTCTCTACGGAATTGTTCTTCCAAAGCGAGGAGTCGCTTCTGCATCTCAGCCTTCAGATCTATGCCTTGTTTCTCCAACAACTCACACTGGGCAAAGTCCCAGTCTACGTTTTCAGTATTACCTGTACACAAAATGTGAAATTAATATCCCAACAACATTTTAAATGCCAACTATTGAATGAAATGTAAGTAATAAGTAAAAATAACCTGTTATAATTATGCATAATAATAATGTAATTTGTTTTTTTTTTTAAATTCCAGACTACTTCATAAAAAATTTGTTTAAATTTCAGGTTTACAAGCATCATCGCCGCCGATTTGTATGAAGTATCGAACATTTACGTTTATTCTGTGTCTGGGTAGAATTATCTTATTTTAAATTATTTGCTGATGGCTTAATATTGTAATAGGAACTTTACAAAAATAGCACGGAGCTGCGTGCAGCCTTACGCCGCCGAGGTAATAACAGATAACGAAATAAAAATAATATCCTGGATTTTTTTTTCTTTATTAGGCTACTTTTGACCTACACATACAAGGTAATAATTTAAGTATTATATATAAGTTTAATGTCGAATATCATGTATTTAGATTACACAGTACAAGCTCTGTTGAGATTGGAATCAGATGGGCGTGTGTAAAGAATAACCCAGTACATTATTATTCATGAGATGGCTTTAATTTCACAGGTTCACAGATACTTGAGCAATATTTTACATTGCAAAAACTTCAAAACAGTATTACTAGTAAGAAATAGGCTCCAAACCTACCTTCAACGACAGTTTCAGGTCCATCAATCTCTTTGTTATCACCTTTTGAGGACACGATCTCCTCACGAGGCTGCCCGGGGTGGGTGAAGCGGAACACGTGGTTCTTGCCAAGGATCACTCGCGATCCGGTCTTAAGGATTATTGGCTCGTTCACCTATAAGTTTACTGAATTATATCCTGAATAGATTTAGAAATATTGATCTAAGCTACTTTTCAAAAAATACAATATATTAGTTTCTTCTAGGCGTTGAAAGACAATGGGGGCTGAACTAAAGATCGTAGGTCCCAAACCTGTAGTAAACAACGAACTTCATTGGAGTTTAGAAGAGTAGCTTTTGTAGAAGAAACCTTCGCGAGGCAACCATAGAACGATGTACCCATTATTGATTTGTTGGCTACCGTCAAAATAAGAATCTATCTGGTAGCTACACTTGGTAGCCAATTCCCTTCTTAGAATTTTGTTCATCAGTTATCAAGGCCATCTGGAAGGAATAAGATACAAACCTCTCGACCATTAACATATACAAGTGCCCCGCGATGAGGAATAAGGCAGATGACACCATCTGTGTTCTCGAAGATGCAGTGCTCGCTCAGTATGTGAGAGCCGGAGAGCTGAATGTCTTGTGGTACGTTTGCTTCTGCTGTACCGAGACGGGTCTCTCCTATTAAGGACAATGCATTTATTTACTACAAAATTAAGCTTCATCCCTGAAATTGCTGATAATTATGAGCATGAAAAGTCTTTTAGTATGTCGCTTTTAGTCTACAAAAATATACAGAAAAAGCAGTTATAGTAATAGCAGTAATAGTGTAGTAATAATAAAATACAACATTGGTCATGATGATGGCATTGACTTCGTTTTGTTTATATTTTGCTTAATTTAATGGTCAATTATAATAATGATCAAACATAACAACTGTATGTAAATTAATTCTTTTTTTTTCTGACCCCTAAAACAGGGGCATAAAAAAAGCATAACTTACCCTCCTTGATATAATACAAAAGACATTCGGATAAATTGGGATCCTCGTTCAAGTTAACCAAATGAGGAGTCTTTTTGGGTGAATAAACGCCCACAGTGATGCCCTCTTTGACTGCCACGCCCATCTCAGCGAATACCGCCTCGCGTTGTACACGAATTTGTTCCGTACGCTTGAGCTTTTCTTCCCATGTCTCATTAAGCTCTGTGGACAATTGAAAGGTCGTTGACGGAAAATAACCTTTAAGTAGAAGACTAGAACTGTCATAAAATTAGAAGTGAGATAAATGAGAAAGTATATATATATGGACAAGAGCGATACGACTGGCACGATCGCATTTTTTAACATAATTATTTTCAAAGAACAAGTGGGTGGGTCCTGTACTTAGTACTGACTGATATAATGTCTTCGGGACGAAAATTTTTACTTGGCTCTTGTTTTCCAACCTTAGGGGTTACAATGACTTCTGTAAGTGATCATTTTTTGTTTTCTTGAATTATCTCTAGTATTTGTTTAAATTATATACGACAAACTATTATTATAATGACTAAATATTATATCTATGGTATTTTTAGCAGGAAAGGAGCTTTACATAGAACAAAATACTATCGCCATATAGTGAACATTATTTGGAAGTAAGCACACCTGCAATAAGTTTCTCCGAGGCCTGCAATTGATCGACAGCTTCTTCGGCGATTGTCGTAGCCGCTCGGGACAACTTCGGCGACAGAACTTCGGCTTCGCTCTTCTTCCGGATAGGTGATGCAGTTTCTTCACCTGTTCCACCATAACGGATTATTGTTGGTAAAAAGTGATAAATAATCGAATGCTTGGTTTAATTGAAGATTTTTTTAGGACTCATTTCGTAGTTCCTTTTTAATTGAAAATGTTTAGTTTCTTCTCGTAACTCTGTTTCTCATTACTTTTTTTTTTATCGAAAAAAAAACTAAGCTTTTCTTATTTTAAATGCAGTTTTCACATATCTTTCGCTTAATTAATTAAACATAATTACAAATATATATCAGACAATAACAATACTTTCTATATCGACATAAATATATGAGGAAAACATGCAAGGCTGTTGAAGCTATCAAGCTTTTTTTTTCTTATAGCAACACAATATTTAATAGAATGTTCATAGCCGTTCGCACCACGATATGCATGTTATTTAAAGAAAATTTTATCAGTTTCCACAATTATTTTTTTATTGCCAATATGTTAAAAAAATATAGGAGCGAACGGTCAATATGACCGATAGTGATGTTAATATATAATCGAGTTTGGATCGAGATCTTTTCGGTTATTCGACAAAGCCCCACACATACACTATATAACGCCTGAATATAGAATATTTTTGTAATATCGTTTTTGTGAAGATTAAATAATATATAAGTTTATGATCTCAAATCCAACTTCGATATGTTATCAATAAAAATAGACCGAGCATCATACAACGATAAATATAACAGACATTAAAAATGAACTACATAATAATAACTTTATTCGTTCTATTTGATACAATATACCATGACCAACACCAATATATTTATTATATAAAAGCGCAGTTATATATATTTATATTATGACCCGCTCCCAATAGATTCCATTAAATATTTTTATATAAATTGTGAAGTGAAAAATACTATAATACGTATGCCTACAGACGCCACAAGCTCTGGACAAGGGTGCAAAATAAATTGCTACACGTTCCTTTGTTCATGTGGTGGGTTGCCAGATTATAATCCAAACGATTTACCAAAAAGTTTTAATTTTTGCACTTCTGGCAACCCTAATATCGAAATGGAGGCCAAGCGTACAGGTGGGGTGTACAGATGCAAAATGCGCAAGCCTCGTTTATTTTTATTATTTACTTACTGGTAGGCGGTTCTTTCTTTTCATAAACGACTCTACCATCAGGTCCTAGTTCGTTGGAATATTGGAAACAGAAGTTCAGTTTTAGTATCAGGAATGGTATATTAATAAATCGCATTTTATCGTACGTTTCTGGCGTTTGATATGTTGTGGTCTAGCATGGTTCGTTCTATACAAACAGTCACACAAGACGAACTATCCGGTCACATGACGACTAAACAACCTGAATGACATGAAGGCCTAGCAAAGGGTTTTGTTGAGGTTGATAAATAAACTGACTTTTAAAAACGAATTCCTAGGATTGTTAAAGTTCCCATCATATAAAATTAAAGCATTCTCTAAGCCGTAATATGTATTTTACTTGCTGTTTTAATTAAAACCTGTAATCCTAATACGACATTCCTATTACAGATGTGATACATTCTTACACTAAAGCAAATGTATATTACATTTAAAATTTTACAAATTAATGTAGTTAGCTTTTTTAATGTTATTTCACAAACGTAATTTTTTACTGTACAGAAAATTGCAAACGTCACTTTATCCATCCACCTCCATAAGGCAGTTAATGTCAGGCCATTACCACACAGTACGTGTATTATTGCCTTACCTTCTTCAACTTCAATGCCTTCGGCTTTGAGCAGTTCGCGCAGTTTGAGGATCTCTTCCTTGAGCTCGCGGATGAGTTTGGCATTCGCATCTTCGTTGACAACAGCTTTGCAGACGATCTGCTTGGCGCGATCGGCGTATCTACAAATCATTATCATCATAAATAACAATTCATATATTATGAAGCGAAATTTGCTTTCTTTGTCACTTTTGTTTTACCCACTAATATCGAAAGGTTTCGTAAAGAAGTCATTTCAAAATATCCACTCAGTATATACATTTAGATACTTTTTTTCCAGACCCTTAGTTAGCTTCATCGAGTATCTACTGCGAGCCTTTTATAACAAGATTCTAGTCTTGAATAATCAGTGGATTATACATGATTTGAATTAATTCTTGGGTATAGGTATGTGTCACACAATTGGGAGATTGTTCAGAGTTGCTCGAATACGGGCCCGATTCTGGTGACATACCTATAGGCTAGTCTAGAGAATTTAAAGGATCCTTTTTCTCAATTTAGACTTTTATTGAGAAAAAGGCAGCCAATCGGTATACAATTGCATTATATGACTTCGGCTAACACCGCATTTTTGTACCAAATGTTTCACACTAAATAATAATGTGAGAAAGCATTTTGAACTTTTTAGTTTCGGTTTAATTTTATAGATTTTGTTGAATGTAACATAAAAAGTATCTACAACTACACACATACCTCAATGTACTAAGCGTTTCGTCAAAATTAATATCAGCTGGTGATATAGCGGCAATCATAGCAGTCTTGGAGTTCCCGCCGAGGTTCTCACGCAGCAGCCACGTCAGTACTGAGTCGCGGTACGGGATGAAATCGGCCTTTTTAGACTTTTTGCTTTTCGACGCCTGCAGGAAAGAGATGCAATTAATATTATAGCTGGTTGAATGTGCTGTATAATGACCGTGACATGACAGCAAACGTAACACCGAGTATGTTAGCGAAAATATTTTGCCAGAAACTGTCTTCTGCTTAGTTAAATCCAAACCGGTTAAAATATAATTTGCCGAAAGATAATTTGGGCTTCGCATTCTGTCATGGCATAGTCAATAGGGGCTATCGCGTGCGAATTTTCCACTAGTGGCGCTAGTGTAGCGTGAGGTCTTCGAAATGTCAAATTTCACTTTTTCTGGGTGGGCTACGCGGGTTTATTTCTAATTAGAATAACGTTGTGAATATTTTGCAATACCTGAGATTAATTATGGCAAATATGAGTTACTGGTAAATTAAAAGCAGTGCTTTGAGACAGTTTTATCTTTCGGAAACTTTTAACTCCTTTTTTTCGAACAAAACGGAACTGCGCAAAACTGACACATACTCGATATTTTAACGGTACGGTTTAAGATATTAATATGATTTAAATTTAAACATTGTTTTCACGCCTGTAATAACATACTTTGATAGTTATACTTCACGACCTTACTCGACAGTGGCGCCAACTGGTGAGCACAAAAACGGTAGCCCCCATTATGTCAAACTTCTGGTATGATGCAAAGATGGCAGCTGGGAAACAGTTGAGGCGGTAAGGCTGTCATAATTAGGGAAGCACAGGGCCGTTGTGTTATAAAACAAATATGTAAGCTGTCAAAGCTCTGTTTGAACCTAAAATAAAGCTTTATCCCATTGTTAAATGGGAATCTTTAAAATCGGACAATAATTGAGGAAATTGGGATTGCAAACTGAGGTATGTGCGACATAAAAGAGCTTTCAGGAAACGCCATAATAGGATCAAAATTATTAAGGGTTGTACAAACAAATTTAAACTTTATACCCAATTAAAGACGGTGTTAATTGGTCGTTATTAGTAGTGTTTATTTAAAAACAAAAAGTGCTTTGCATATCTACCTACTACTAACAATTTACACTATTGTACATAAGATAAATATATTAGAACCAGCACGCTTTTCAGAATTATAAGTCTGGTTAGATTAGTAAAATGCTTATAGCTGGTGAGAAACTCACAAAAATATTTTTCGGATCATATTTTTTACAAATGTATTTTTGGTGTATCGTGCCTATAGGTGAATCTATTCTCCAAGACCGGTGATTAAGTATTTGAGCTATGCATTACTAAAGTCCTAAGCTTGGCTACTCTTTAGTTCGCATAAATTAAAGCTAGAAACCATAAATAACTATACAATTTGTTCATTTACTAAAATCTAAGTAAAACTTACCGTCGGTTTTATTTTCAGGTTCTTATTCAATTATTCAGTTAAAATTATTAAGAAGCAAAGCACTCACACTGACAAAGAACATCTCACTTAGATAATGTTTAATTTATCCACAGACTTACCGACTGTATATATCCAAATAAATGAGATGCAGTAAAAACAATTTAAATATGTAAATCAATTGCCTACATTATATTAAATAAGTTATAATATGTAAATGTGTGTAAATAAGTTATAATAAATATAATATATACACAGATGTCCAATGTAGCCTATTGAATGATGGCTGCCATGGTTTTACAACATTAAAATCTTTTCAATAAAAATAAATCTGTTCATTTAATTTGTTATTCAAACTAAATCAAAGTAAAATAAAATAAAACAATTAATACAATAAGCTGTTTAATCACTTTAGTAAAATTAAGTTTAGTTTAGTACCCAACAAAATACATTTTTAATGTAAGTATGTGTAAAACAAGTTATTAGCTATCAATTTCTTCATTTATTCAAACTATCTTGATTTTATGAAGTACGAGATATCTAGCTTTTACCTCTAGCAATAGTCAGGTATAACAACTTAGACTATACTTTATAGAATATCGCTTAATTAGAACCAAAACAGTATACTTACAATTTCAGCAAGAGCCGATATGACTTTTCCAAGGGTAGTTAAAGATTTGTTGATATTTGCGCCTTCTTTCAACCTTGTGCCTTTAGCGCCAGTGGAATCAGCTCGCTCTGAGCCGGCCAAGTCGACCAGGGAAATTTTTGACACCTGATACAACATTCTTATTATAAACAAATCATGTTTCACGTAAAATGTTCTAAACATATAATTTCAGAGACTTCTGTACAATATACAATGACAGTATAAGTAACAGAGATGATGCGCATATCATTTTAAATTAAACATTCCCTTTATGTTCAGTCTTAGGTTTTAGACTGTACCACGTCGTAATGATTTACATTTGTAAGATTTCTTGTGACAGTATTACAAAGAATTTTCCTATACATAACTTATACAAAACGTACCTTTTCTGACATCAAGTTGGTAGTCTGATCATGTCGTTGCTGTGTGAAGAATATTGTGAAGACAGCATGCGAGCGAGACGAGGTTTCATTCATGTTTGTTGCTGCCACAGTTCTGTGGTAATAATTAGAACTTATTAGTCTGACAAATATGTGCCTGTGAACGCTTATTTGATAATTTACCAATTTCAGTTCACATTCTCAATTACAATCCTTATCTGATTACATAAGACAGATGATATTCCCCTAAAAAAACGAATTACAACAAAATAATTGCAAATTCGTTCTAAATTAAAGTTGACAAACTGACCTAGCCTTATTGCCCTCGTCAATAAGGTCGTAAATATCTTGATAGGAGGTCACGGCCAGTTTACTCAGGTCCTCCACATAGGGGCCGAGGGCGGGATGCTCTCGGACGCGAAGGTTGCCCTTATTCTTAGGGTTCACTAGATCACGAACCCTCTCGCAGTAAATTTCCATGTAAGATACTTCCACCTTTAAAAAAGGATAAGTTATTGAAAAATATATTCATTTTTTTGACAACCTTACACGAGTCATGTCACTTACCGAGTATTTAAGGTCATCGCTGGTGGTTTGTTTAATGCGTCTAAAGAGGTCTTTGCAGATTTGAGGAATGATACCTTCTTGGCTGTCTTCACCTCGTCCCATCATCGTATAAGATTTACCCGCGCCGGTTTGTCCGTACGCAAATATACATATGTTGTAGCCTGAAAAAAAACAGATAATTAGATACTTATCTGACAGTAAAACAAGTCTATTACAAAACCATTGCTTATAAACATTTTCTTTAACGCTATACAATTATAATTCTTGTTTTTATTTTTCTCCATTTATATTTTTGTTCTGTTTTTAAAAGTAAATGTTAGTATCAAGCTGTGTAAACATATTCAGGATAACTAGGCCTGATTTATTCAATATTTGTTAACCTCATTTGGTATAGCTTAGTGTCTGTTATTTAAATAATTATAATTGATGGAAAAAAGTATCATGTGTACTAACGACTTACACGCATATTTATCTTTCTTTTTTATTGCCTCAGAAATATTTATGAAGTTGGGTATCATATAATTCTGATTTATCTGTTAATCTTTCCACAACGTAATGACTTCGAGAAAGTACTAATAGCTAGCTCGTTTATTTGAAAGTACTAGAAATGAAAGTAGGTACAATATATACAATGAATTACCGTCAAAAGCGTGTTGTAACATCTCTTCACCGATGTCTTTGTACACCATGATTTGCGAAGAGAAGTCAGGATCATTTGGCTGTAAAGAAAACAGTAAATTAAATACGAAAGTCATTTCCTGGTCGTTTGTTAACCATTTCTATGGATGTTTGCTGGAATTTTATAGTAGGATCCATTGAATGCCCGTGACATAAGCCTGAATCTCTATTATATATTGTACCGATATAAGTTAATAATACCAAAGTACGATGACTTCTCATATAGCTAAAAATATTTATTACAAACATTACAATACTGTTTCGTAATTAGATTCGCATAACTTGGCTTAAAAAATCGATCCTCTAATTTCCAATTATATTTCCTAAGATAGAATCATGATGTTATGAAAATGAATTTTACACAATCATTATGAAATTGGAACCAAACTAAAGGTTCTAAAATTAAATGGGATTATCATAATATCTATATTTTATACCAAAAGCCGGCGGGCAGGCGACGACTGGTGCATAAATTAGAATATATTACAGCGATTTACAAAATTCTCTCGTTGAAATTGCAAATTAAGTAAAAGCTCTTTAGTGGAGGGTTAATTAAAACAAGTAGATCGTAATATTTTTTCGTTTAATTTCTCTAGACACTGACCAAGATGTTCTTGATTTATGACTTCAGATTCTATAGTTCTTCAGACTAGTTCTAATTCTCAACTGTGTAAAAAATATAAAGATAATATGAAGTTATGCAGGTCAGACAATAATACAAACAATCTCCAAATTAACTGTTTTAATAAATAACAGTACAATTTTTTCATTGCTCTGGGCAACATTCACGACATAATGTCCATTATAAATCTACAAAAACATTAAATGGCAATACCTCTGTCATTGTAATCGAAATGGAAACCGCAAATCGAGCCAATGTCGTTCAACCTGTCGAAAATTAATTACCAATGGGAGATTGGAAATTGTGGCGGCTGTGGTCCCATAACGCTTGGACGGAATCGACGTTTTTGAACTTTGATTGGTAATTTGACCTTTTTGAAGTTCAATAAACGTCGCAGAAACAATAGGGGTGTGTACCCTGCCTATTGATTGAAGGTATACTTCAAAGTAAAACGGATTTAAATCTAATCTAAATTATGATAGGCTTCTCGGTTTTATTGCTTACCACTTTTGACCACATCATCACATATAGCGAAATTGTGGTCAAACACAAGCCTATCTATAATATAACAAAATTATACTTCTTTTTTGATGTTTTGATGAATAAAGGAAAACAATTAGATGCAAATAAAATTCCAACATAAAACGAGTAGGTAATCCTATAATGTTGCGGCTAAATCCAATATAGCGTGCGTCCAAAACGGAGCAGGGCGATCGGCGGGAAATCTTATTACCCAACGTAGGTTGGCTATTATCGTCGCTATCGATCGCTAGGCCACGATTACCTTCATTATGATGGTGAATTGAACTCGCTCGAATAAGTAAATATACTCTTAACCATCTCTTAACTAGAACTTTTTTATAGTTACACTTTGACGAAAATCTCTATAATTTATAAATTACTAGATTCCGCCCCGCGGTTTCACCCGCGTTCCCCAGGGATCTTATGTTTTCCCGGGATAAAAGGTAGCCTATGTTCTTTTCCGTACCATAGGCAATCTGCATACCAAATTTCATCGCGATCGGTTTAGCGGTTTAAGCGTGAAAAGGTAACAAACAAACAAACAAACAAACAAACTCACTTTCGCATTTATAATATTAGTTAGGATAGTTAGGATTTTAATCGTCGCCTGAAAACTGAACCGATTCTCAGTTAAGATGTTAAGGGTGTGAAAAATTGTTTGAAACTTGCCGAAATTGGGGTTCTTGGTAGAGCACCAAGAGCCCCAATTTAGATACAATTCTAATAACTAGAGGAATCCCGGTCACGCTTAGCTGAGGCTTTTAAAAAAAATGAGAAAATTGTACCAAACTATAATATTTTGTATTTGCCTATTTATATATAGATAATAAGATAAATAGTGCTTAGTAATCAAACGAACTCTAACGTCCTGTAATATGCTAAGTGTAGATATATGTAAGTAAATCAACTTTCAAGTTCTTTATTACCTAAATAATATTATAAAAGCGAAAGTGAGTTTGTTTGTTTATTTGTTTGTTTGTTACCTTTTCACACTTAAACCGCTGAACCGATCGCGATGAAATTTGGTATGCAGATAGCCTATGGTATGGAGAAGAACATAGGCTACTTTTTATCCCGGGAAAACATAAGATCCCCGGGGAACGCGGGTGAAACCGCGGGGCGAAAACTAGTACTGAATATATCTACACAAAAATAACTTCGCTAACTTTGAATAAATTAGCATAGATCTGAACAAAGATCTGATTCACCATTTCTAGTTTATGAGTATTATGCGAATAGAATTTAGCCACGTCAGCGAAAATCGCACCCTAAGGGGCGCAGTGATATTCAGCATTGTTTCAGAGACAGCCAATTACGAGTTGTAAATTTTATCGATATGAAAGTACCAATGTAGAGATAGCATTCCTTTTTCAAATGTATTACGCCAGTCAGTTTGGAGTTCATATTTTACGTATTTAGCTTGGATGTCTTTATGGGTAGTTGGAGATCGCTTGCGCGTTGGTCTGATAAAAAGAAGACGGCAAACCTACCAAAAATTCTAGGATTTGATCCTGATTACCATCAAAACATTGATATTTTTACTATCTGGCTAGGCGTATTATAATTAAAGTAGCCGTACAATGGTTAGGAAATGCAATAATACAACATGATGTAAGAAAATAACAATAATATTATTAATATTAATAGCATAGAATTGCAATATCTATTGACATTGAAGTGTGCAAAGTTGCGACGTGAAAGAAACAGCAGACAAAAGTATTGGGTAAGAGGTGAGATAATGTATGTTCAAATTCATTATTTATATCTGTAGATAATTTCGTACAATATTGTCTTGCAACAGTTTCCTTGTCTTGTTTTAAATATCAAACCTTATTAAAGTAGTATAACACGATTACATAAATAATATTTATAGCGACAATCATTGTCATTAGTACAGGATTTGTGATCATCTTGTCTAGCCCCTGTATTACCATGGAAGTATATTCATTAGGTACTTACGTTGTGCGACCAATATGAGAAGTCAAAATTAAAACTTTTAGCGCCATCCTTGCTGCCTGGTGGAGCTTTTGGATTTACTATTACTGTAACAAAGAAAAAACATAATTAAAGCGTACAATTTTTCTGATTCAGGTAACTCTACCAAATTGCTGATAAAAGTAGATATATATCCACTTTGAAAATTAATACGATAGAATATTTTTTTTAACCTATGGCTGTATGAGAGCGTACGTTTATTCTTAATACCATAGACACTCTTCCATCAATAAGTCAATTCACTTAAATCATACTATAACATTGTATAAAGCATGTCGGCGCAGCTGCATATAATCTCATGTAAACATAAATCTGTAATATTTAGGCAACAAACGCAACGCAATCAGTAGTGTCATCGTAGTGCCGCGAAGCCGACGGGCGTCGCGACGTATCGACCGCCGTCGACGCCGCAGCGGCGCCACCCGCTAGTCTAGCATTACAGATCGCATTCATTCTTACAAATTGTAGGTAAAGGTGTGATTATAAAAAAATAGAGCTAGTGTTTGGCAAGAGATCATTGTTATAGGAGTTTCTATACCTTTTGAACCACAGGGTAAACACTGCACGGTCCCCGTTTTATAATGTTCTTCCAGATACAAAGGCTACATTCCATATCAACAAGAACTGCTATATTAAAGAGCTGTAGGCAGTAAATTTCATGTTCAGGATTAGAAAAAGCATATTGTGGTCATTATTTGATCTTTATTAATATCTATACAATATTATAAAGCTGAGAGTTTGTTTGTTTGTTTGTTTGTTTGAACGCGCTAATCTCAGGAACTACAGGTTGGATTGAAAAATTCTTTCAGTGTTGGATAGCCCATTTATCGAGAAAGGCTATAGGTTACTTTTTATCCCGGGTAAACACAAGATCCTTCGGGAACGCGGGTGAAACCGCGCGGAAAAGCTAGTCATTAATAAAATATTTGAAAACAATTTCAACTAGGTACAATCTCTTATTTTTGAAACCATGTTTTCTAATAAAGACGCATGTCAAACTCGTCTCTTATTCCGAAAATAATCAGATCTTACGTTTTCAACAATACCTATCATTATGACCGAATCTATTTCAATTTCATCAAACCAGTTATACCCATCTATGATTTATGTGAGCTCTAGTCTTGAACATGAAATTCCAACTGCTGTCGCATAAGTAATAAAGTCCCACCCTTAGATTATGAGTCACCCTCTGCAACCGGGTGCAATACATCTACATGTACGTTGTACATATATCACATATTATGCTCTCACCTCGCGCACCGGGAAGCCAGTGCACCAATCAACTGAGAGCAATGTTATTACACTGTGTACCAGGCGGTATTGTTTGAAAATTACGTTTGGAAAATTTAAGATAGGAAACTACGCTTTATAGCATTAGGACAATGCATCCTAGTATTAAATTATTATGAAAGTGTGTTTTATTGTGACATTAGCTAATCGGGGTCGCATTCCGAATGAAAGAAGTCAGGATTTCCTCATACATCCAATAAAATGGGTAGTTTATATATGAATGCCGTGACGAAGGTTGTAGGTTCAAATCCTATAATGAACTAGGGCTTTGTGAAAATCGTGAGGTCAAACAAATATTAAAAAAGCAACTGAGTGAACTTGCATGTTGAAATCTATTTAGTTTCAGAAACTAAAATAAAATTCAGCAGTGCAAACTAGAGTGCTATCCAATATAGAATCTGAACAAACAAAAGCATCCGCCATTTTGTTGGAAAGTCGAAGCTGGAACAACGAGCGGGGAACGTATCAGCAATCGGAAACAGCTCAAGTATGTAGGTACAGTCGGCAACAACCATTGTTCACGAATACATACGATATTGATTTTAATGTCAGCTGAGGTAAGAGTAGCTGTGTGACTGTTTGTATAACCATCAAGAGTTTTCAAGGTCAGAGAGACAAAGCGCCCACGCTTTGCTTTCATAATGAAAATGAAGGTTATACACTTGACTGCACATGGAACATTAATATATAGAAAATTGCGAAGGTTTAACCACCAATTTGAAAATTATACTTGGTCCCAAACAAATTATGAGAAAATTTTCTGATGATTCTCAGAAAACTTTTAGAGAACGTATTAAAGAGCAGTCAAATAGTGGAATTTGCTTAGTAATTACCAGATGATTGTGAAAGGCTACAAACAGACGAAACTTCATCCGAAATAATTTCACCGAACCAATCCTCTACCTTCCCTTTAAATAGGATTAACTGTCTGGAATTTCTAACTGAAGTGCAGACAACTTTAAATAATATCAGTATGGACTTTGTTAGCAATTAAAGGTCATATTGCATCGCGTATTATACGACCCCCGACTTTGTGTACTCAACCGTCGACTTGTCAACGGGGCTGTTTTCTGAACGAATGCGCATTTCATGAGTTACTCTTTAACGTTTCATTAGGCTTTCACAAACGTATTATGGAAGTAAAAGTGAATGAGCTCAGGAACAATGTGATGAGGTCAAAGTACCACGTGATTTAACAAAGAGGGCAGTGATTGTACTGTTATGGGGCGGAAAATTTGCGAAGGGAGGCCGTTGGCACCGCTTGAACGTGCCAAGTCGAGGGCCTCTTGTTAACGGTTCATAGAAAAGAGAACTTTTCTAGATCTATTAATTTTTAGTGAAAGCGATATGAAGTTATCACTTAGCCTTATAAAAAACATTCCAAAAAGATAATAATCACTCATATTAAACTACCTAAGTAAAGCGATCCGATCTTCTATAATTGTAAATTCAATTTATAAACATCAACTCAATTCGATCACTTAAGTCCGAAAACTTTAGTTTGATTTCCAAAAGGCTCTCATCCATAAGTTTGCTCAATGGTCTCCTAATCACTAAATCTATAAGGACTCAGTACGTCGACCACTGAAAGGGTGTCCATTCATCGGAATGAGATGATCCTGCCTACAGATGAATGACGGATTACCCGTCATTTTATGTAGAGACGATTTTACGCGTTTAAGGGAGATAATTTTGCAGATTTCTCTGCTCTTTAAGAGATCATTAAACTTCTTTTTTAACGTTTTTAAATTTAATTTAGCCGTGATTCGTGCTGGGTATAATATCATTTTTAGGGTTCCGTAGCCAAATGGCAAAAAACGGAACCCTTATAGATTCGTCATGTCTGTCTGTCTGTCTGTCTGTCTGTCTGTCTGTCTGTCCGTCCGTATGTCACAGCCATTTTTTTCCGAAACTATAAGAGCTATACTGTTGAAACTTGGTAAGTAGATGTATTCTGTGAACCGCATTAAGATTTTCACACAAAAATAGAAAAAAAACAATAAATTTAGGGGGTTCCCCATACTTAGAACTGAAACTCAATTTTTTTTTTCATCCAAACCATAAGTTTGGGTTGTATATGGATAGATATCTCGATATCTTTAAAAATGATATTGAGGTTTCTAACATAATTTTTTTCTAAACTGAATAGTTTGCGCGAGAGACACATCCAAAGTGGTAAAATGTGTGTCTCCTCCCCCCTGTAACTTCTAAAATAAGAGAATGATAAAACTAAAAAAAATATATGATGTACATTACCACGCAAACTTCCACCGAAAATTGGTTTGAACGAGATCTAATTAGTAGTTTTTTTAATACGTCATAAATCGTAAACCTCAATTTACCTTTCATTCAATCAACTCAAATATAAAAAAAAAAATTGGCAAAAAGCATGGTCTTACAGCACAAATAAAGGAAAAATTCTAAAAAAGTTGAAAATTAAAGGGTGTCCCCATACATACATAGTTACGCCAATTAATTAAGACCTCTGAGTTGTATCGGCGCTCATACAATTTAGAGGTCTAGCTTAATTGGCACCAACCTCAAATAAGGTAAATAAATAAAATTGTGCATTTCCCTTGATGGACGAACAATGGACGAAGTTTGTACGGAACCCTCAGTGCGCGAGTCCGACTCGCACTTGGCCGGTTATTTTTTAAGCTATATCGGCAAAAATAGGTCATAGGTATAGGTAAATCGGGTTTAGGTTGCTCGTGCTTACCGTTTGAATATATTCTGTTTACCTCTTTTTCAATTTTTCAGTTACTAAACACCCTCCAAATCACACGACGATTAAAAACCCACAACTCCGGATACTGGCAATACCTAAGGGATTACCAACGTGTTGCCGACCATTATAAAGCCTTGAAGCCAACTAGCTTTCAATTACTACCGGAACACATCGGAACGCGCTTGGCGGCAGATTTTTTACAGCCAGCGAGTACTACAAAGTAAAGTTACCTACCACCGTGGTTTGGTTTCCTCACGATGTTTTCCACCACTGGAAGCTCAAGCTCATTGTAGGATTCGAACCCACGGCATTCTAGGTGACTACCACTGAGCTATCATCGTTCGGGTGACGATGCAACTTAAAAAGTTCGATTATTAGAATATTCTCTACGATCTGAACACGTGTTTGTTAACTCGCATATTTCAGCCAAGGTCTTGTTGATTATTCAACCTAAATGCTCAGTGCACCATTAAAACTGATCCAAAGAGCAGGGTTGCGTGCATCTAGAGTGCTACATGCGCTGTAACACCTATTATACTAATAATTAATTGATATGCATCACTAGGCATCACGCTATGCGCTAGAACGTTTATACGATTAATGATTTGTTCTTATTTATTCGACTGTATTTGAGACCAATCTGCAGTTGCGTTTTATTTTACTTAACCAAATAAAGAGTCTAAATAAAAATTGAAATTTGACAAGAGAAACACGATTTAATATCTTAAATCTACGCATTAAATCTCTTCATCACACATCTTCAATTTTAAACTAGCTTTAGTTTCAGCTATATGTTAGAGTACCTACCTACAATAACTCATTTATAAGTCCTCGTAAATATTTGAGGTAAGGGTTTAAATATCAAGTTAAACAATTTTAACGACCACAAACAGTGGAACAGCCATCCAGTTCCGACACGTTTTAAACATAACTTGAAATTATGAGTTAGAGCTTATTAAACATTGTTCGATGGTGTGATTTTATATTTCTTTAAAGATGTAAATGAAATCAAAGACAGTAGGTACAAATATTGTTTATTGAATGTGCACAACAAAGTCAAATATAGTACTTCTTTATTACAAACTGTAAAAAAGATGGTAAAAATTGATGACAAGAATTAAAAAATACGTCTATTTGTCAACAATCTAATCTAACTTGTTTACTGATACAGTTTACAATGCTAAAAAACTCGAAAAAGATCCATATTTGTCTCACTTAAAAACAGCCATCGTATCATTAGAGACATAAAATTAAATGTATGTTTTAAAAATGCTAAGGCAATAAACATAAAAAATTTACTAAACTACCATTTTCACTTATTATATTAGCGAGGTACCACAATAGACAGTTCAGATTTAAATCAGGGTAAGTGAAACGAAACCGTAACACTTTCAGAAGTGAAACTAGGGGAATTTACGAGAGCCTTCGAGCAACCCATGGACAAGGTTTATGGGGTACAATGGAGTTTATGGGCCATTGGAACGCAATGCGGGAAGCATGGGTAGTATGGTAGTGTGTTAGGTAGAATTAAATTAGAAAAGAACCATTGCTGATTTTTTACATAAATACATTATAGGATATGTTACTACAAGTCATTCTTGGTGCTTAAAGAGCAACTTGAAGCTTTTAAAACATTCCTAGAACACCGGTATTCAAATAATATACGACTCGAAACTAGACCGTAAACTTCTATTTTTACAGCGGAATATTAATAATATAATCTCAACATTACATGCATAGCTACCTACGTAACTGTAGCTACACCTACTTATTTATTTAATATTTACCCATAACCATTAACGACAAGCTCTTTATAAACATCAGTATATAGGTGTAATGTAAAAGCAATCGCCAAGTCAATGCATAATAATGTAATCAGCGCGTGGGCCTCCAAGTCTGACGCATGGTGTGACGTCAGTAGCCCTTTATGACATGGCATGATATATCTACCCCTATCTATTCACAGAGATGTGGCAATGAACTTGACAGTGAATTACGATGTCTTTATATTGTAATGCTACTCATTACGGTTTAAATATGTTCTTACAGCTAATAAGATCATTTATTGTCTTTACGATATCAAACGCTAAACTAACCATATTTTTGTAACGTTTAATAAATTTTATCTTTAAAAAATATGAAAGTGAACAGAAAATTTTAAAACAGTAATAAAAACTTGAATATTTTTTTGGGCAAAAGCTTTTGCAAAAGCTAAGTAATCTTTGTACTCAAATTCATTCACCCAGAGACATTGAAAGCCAGTAAAAATATAATAGACCAATATCGTATTACGAATCCAATAATAGCGTACCAGTTCAAAAGTTATTTCTAAACATTTTTGTAACTTACAAAAATGTACCAAGAAGCTTGGTAATGGTGAATATAAGTGATAGTAACACTAACGAAGTATCGAATCCACCAAGGTGGATGGATATACAGGAGTACTAACGAAGACAAGGTGGAGAGCTGTTTTTTATTTATAAAATTTCTTAAAACTGATATTATACATAAAATAGGATATTTTACACGTGGAATTAATTAAGATACGTACTGAAAATACATGTAATAAACTGAGCTCCAAGTTTTGCTCTAACGAGGTTCTAGAGCTCGTTAACAGCAACCATTGCGTTTAGAAATGTGCTCCCAACTGTGACGAATTCACTGAGAGTTGCTGAACTGTTAATGGTCTTAATTGGTCGGTCGGTTCCACGTTGCTCTTTTAATGCTGGTAATTTCTACTGGTAGCAGAGTCAGTGAGAAAGTTTCTTGACCTCGTGAAATGTGTGTCTTTGATTTGGTCAAGGAAGATTTTAAAGAATTTATGAGTGGGTTGTAATTGTGTGTTTAAGTTAACGCTACTCTTAATTCTTTAATGAGGATGTCAGTTAGTTGTTATGACTTTTTCAAGGTTTTTTCTTCTACTGTAAGTTCGTCTGAAAATTTTAGTTTGTTAAGAATTTCAAGATTTCTCTAATTAAAATAATCTCATAATTGTATGTTTGATCGTAACAATTTGTAATTGAGTTTGAAGCTCAATAAAGTCCAACATAGAATCGACGATGGCACAAGTTCATGACTCACTATTAAGAAAAGCAAGCTTAATGAAATGAGTTAGGGAAAACTTCGTTTTGAGCTTATTTCTGATAGGAGACAGAATAAGCGAGTCTCGCAAAATCAATAGTCTGAAATAATAGCTACAAATTGTAGAGAAACACATAATTGTAATTTTGTACGTGTACCTATTACGACCCAGTGGTAGAATCAATTGTAATTTGTAACGTTCATGTCTTACCAGGTCCTAATCAGAAAGAATGAGGGAGTTTGAGTCTGCATATATACTAAAACCCGTAAATACATTTATAATAATTTACTGAACTTTAGAATTGTGATTTCAAACCTTTTTAGCGTACCTAGGATTATAAAAAATATTTTATGCCCTCCAATTAAAACTTTTTAAAATTTATAATAATAAGAAAAGACATAATTTTCACGACATTTATTTCTGAACTACAAGGTTAATCAATTAAATTACAACTTTGCTGCTCAGTTCACACTTAAAAATAAAAGTAGATATAAAGTAATAAATACATACATAAATGCATACTCTGCATCAGTTAGTTGATATTTTGAATGAAATAGTGGTTTTATAAGTAAACTTCAAATGGTTTTTTTTAAATTTCCGAATTAATTGGTATGATCTCTTCTTTCTCTTCCCCCTATAGGGAGGCGCGGCCAATCCGTTAGGAAGTCCTGCTCTGAGCGTTTTAATAAAACATACTCTTTTACTAAAAGGTCTTGTATCGAATAAATTGTAAGTGTAATAAATTGAGTAAGTACAGGGATGGCAATAAATTTTAAAGTCGCCTCTCAACCCTGGGACGTTGAGTGGCTCGTACTTAACATGACGAGGGCTCCCGCGGAGCATATTCTAGAACTCTAGAATAGGTAGGTACTATATTATGGCATATTATGTATTTTATTTTATTTTTGAAAGGTTAAAGAAATTAACATCTATTTCAATTCAGTTGTAAGTAAATTTTGAAGCTGAGAGTTAGATAGTATAATTGAAACCAAATAGTATAATAAAATATTGATATCATGTTGTTTCGAATTGTAATGAAAATATAAGAAAACTAATCAACACTTCTAATATTTTATCTTATTGAAATTAAAATATGCTAAAATATTTTCTCCAATTTTCGAATTTGTATGCATTTTTAAGTAATATAGCGAACGTTTTATATAAAAGGTGGTTGAAAGTGAACTGGGCGATTGATTTCTCCTGACATTGTTAACTAGTAAGGTTTCGTTCGCGACCTTCCCACTGTTTCGTAACACACGCTCTACTGCGCAGAACGTTTCAGCTGCCTAGCCCCGAATCCATACTACATACCTCCCAAGAGTACTTTTGCTTTAGAATGTGAAGAATTCAGCTAATTAAGATGTGCTATTGATGGAAAATTTACAAACAGAAGAACAGTTTTAAAACAAAGTTTTAAAAAAATATAAAAGAAAAAAACAAATTGCATGATAACAAGCTGCCAAATAAAATAAATATAACTATAACTAATGATATCAGTTTAAGAAAATCTATTTTAAATTAAGAGTCTGGACCTAATGGTGATTAAAATACCGTGAGAAAACCATAGCACGGTGGGAGAACTTTGGTTTGTGCATTTTTTTCATTCTCTCTTTCTTTCTTTCTTTCTTTGTAATATACAATCTGTTTTGTACGCTTTCCACCTTCGACCACATCATCAATTACCATGGTGAGTTTGTATATACATCGTAAAAAAAATACCATTTATACATCCATCAAAACATCAATAAATTCTACAACAACTCTTGACCTTTGATAACTAATTTCCTAAATCCATATAAAAATAAACTAAAGAGGCCTTTTAACGCACATCAATTTTCATCAAGATTATCAGTACCTATGAAGTTAAGGGCGAGAGCGTTTTACTGCTGAATAAAAGTCATTCTTCATTACGAAGGGGTAGAGTGGAACTGTTTGGAAGGTCTTCAAGGTGACCTCAAAGATATAAAGAATAGAAATCCGGGACTAAAATCAGGTATAAAAGTTATTTTATTATGGTTTAATATTGGCCAAATGTTAAAATTATATTTTAGAAACGGTAACAGTACAAATACTTGCACTATACGAGTAACATCACTTTTTAAATATTATTACAATTCTCAACAATACTCTTTTCTGCATGACACTGATTCAAAATTATAAAAAACTGGCTTTGTAAAAATTCCTTTGCATCTGTAGCACTTAGCTACCTATATTATTTTATAACAAAGTTAAAGCATATTTCTTCTCTTTCTTTAATCCTAATATCACATCACATACTCAAGTTGTGTGTGTTGTCTATTATGTGACGCAATGAAGTTTGAATGGAAACCCCACGTCACTATAATAATTATGATAAACAATTCATCGATACGTATAATTATTAGATCGTAACTAACGTATAATCACAACCACGCCGCCATCATTACACGTAGATAAGATATCAGTTATGTGTGATCGATTGTAAGCAATTTATTCAACAATCTGTTTTCCGAAGCCATTAATAGCATACTTCGTTATTACGATATGTGGTATCAAATACCAGATGAAAATCTTATAGATTTCTTTGTTTTAGTGACATTCATAGACAGTTCGCGTCGCGGATGATGATCCGCTCTGAAACAAGCTCTTCGGACGGTTGAGCATGTACGTACAGTCGGAAAAAAACGGGCAATAGAAACTCTAATAGAGTCTAAGCTATATCACTGCTTGCGTTTAAACTCGCTATGTAACCATTTAATCCCAAAAAATATTGTACGTCACCTTCAGCTAACTTCACTACATCATATTGATTATATTGATCTTTCTACCCACTTGTACTCGTCTTAATTTATATCAATATGTCAGGCTATTAGTAAGATTACAAATATCACCCAAACTAAAGATTTATTTAGACTTCTCTAATGCAATTATTAGAATACGTCTATATTTAAAACGATCACATATTATTCACACATTCACGAAGCTGTATCTATTTGTATACATTTTAAGATATACAGATTGCAGGGAAATGTCAAATGCACACAAACAGATAACGGAAATAGTACTACAATACTGCCTTAGTGCTAGTAAATACGATTTGATATTGCTAGCTACAAATTTCCCGAGAGTATGCCACGATGTCCATTGCATTGGTAATTGGAATTTGTTGGCGGAGCTATCAGCGGCATCTCATGAAGGTTGGCAAATCGCGACTATGACTGGGAAGAAACCTATAAAAGAAACCCTTTAACTAGTGCTAATGATATCCTGGGATATCTCTCAGATACGCTTCGAAATATCTTGTTCTAATTTCATTTTTTTTTTATCTGAAACATTTCATACGCTCTTATTGATCTTAGCTTCTGCTCTAACGTTGTAATAATATTCTAAGTAAAAAACACTAACCTGTGGTATTGCCACACATCTCGATGATACATTTGCTATCTCTGGCAATCTCGCGCGAGTTGAAGGGGCGGACCCTCACCGCCACCTTCACCGACGACATGGCTGCTGTGGCTTATCGTCACTTGTTGACAGCCTCCACTAACACATCGGTGCGAGTCCGGTTTTACACCTGAAACAATACGTAATAAGTCAAAAAGCTAGCAAAGGGCATCATCCTATTCAGCCAGGAATATCCACGGTTGAGTCATAGATTTGCACGTGCTGGAAACTAAGGGGGCGCAATAATTATACCCATACGTGGTATCCGTACCATTAATTAGGGAAAGACGTATAGGCAAAATTCAGTAGGGTAGGTGTAGGAAATTTACTAATCTTCAGGTGTCGCAACCATGATGACAAAGAGACTTTAGATACCTACAAAATTATTCCCTATTGTATCATAAAGCGCTTAATGTACCTAATTGAATAAAATACATAAGTTTTTGAGTTTACCAACGTCTAACATTCATTTATAATTAACATTATTTACTACAAAATAAATTTTCTAGAAGATGCAGATGGAAAGGCATATGCATATACTTTGATTAATGTCGAAGATACAAAATATACAAACCAGTGTTCATAAAAGCAGACCTATTAGTTAGAAATTAAACGGGGCATTTCTTCAGCGAGACAGTTATTAAAGCGACAACATAAAGAGGGTGGGTAGAATGGAAATGGCGTCAATGCAAAATGTTAGTCTTGTCTGTTTCGCGAGCAATAACAATTATCCAAGCGTTTCGGTGCTGTAAATGTTTCTTTGACGTCATTTGAACCGTTTAGTGGATAGGAGCATGGTCACGACGATTGGCGTAATACTTGAAGACGTTTATAAAAACATGAGGATAAATATCAGTGTCTTATGTATAACGATAAGTCTATAATGTTTAGAGGCTACGGTGGCCAATCACCATCAGGTGGACCGTCTGCATACTTATCAGCCTTCTGACTTAAAAATGAAAAGAAACAGCGACACTTTCTATTTTATTTGTCGGCGTATATTGAACTGTTTTTATTAAAAGTGCTTTTTTGCAACATAACTTCTTTTACTTCTTTCTTTATTTCTCACGCTGTCAGCGCATGTCTGTCTCCATGTTGGTTTTTATCAAAGTGTTTGTCAATTTAATAGCCGATTTCAATCGAAAGCTGTTTATTTTGTGAACTGATCGTCAGTTTTTTTATTTTGTGTGTTTTAATGTGCCTTAGTGAGTTTTTACCAATAGATTATTTTTATGTAATATACTAGCTAATCCACGGCGTGCATAGCAATATCTTCTTTATCAGAAACCATCGCGGGCGTGTTCACAACTCACCAAAGTTTCATCGCAATCAGATTAAGGATATTGGAGCGTTATAAACAGAATTATTTACAGAGTTATTTTGGGAGAGACCTATGTCCAACAGTGGACTGGTGTAGGTTGATGATGATGATGATAAACAGACAAACGTTGATTTTCATAGGTATATAATAAAGAAAGTCTCGATCATGACATGAACATTTTCGATGAGCTGATTATAAGCTTTCTTTTTAAAGGTTAAACTCATTTGATTAAAATAAAATATTTATAAAGTATTTTATTTATAATTCGGTAGATACCTGTTATTTTTTTACTAACTATATACTGAAACTGTAAATTTGAAAGTAATTGATCAAAGAGAGAAATAAAAAGTTTTTTCTTCAGTAACAGCAAACAAATTTTAAAGCCGAATTCAATTTAGATGATAATAGAGATTATAACGGTAATTTTTTTACAAGACGCAAGAGAACCGCTGGACAAACTACCGTTTAATTTACCAACGTTACGCTCCGGCGCATGCGCGGAGAGCGGTGCGCGTGCGTGCTCTACAGCTGATTCACTTTTTATCCAACTGCGACGCACTAGGTAGGGTATTGTGTCAAAATGCAGTATAGTGCATATTTTGTTTGGTTCCAGAAGTACGCAATTTTTGCCATTGGAATAGGATTAAAATTACAATTACATATCTAAATATATAAACGGTATATGATATATAATAGTGTTTTAAAAGCAGTTTCAAATTTGTTTTTGTGGACAATATAGTTTACTGTATTAAATAAAATTTTGCTTACAGTTTTATAAACGCCTTGGCTATTTTAATGTATCTACATCATTTTTTATTAACAGTTATAATACCTACACTATCCACGAAGCCTCAAATATTACGTAATTTGAAACGGTCGCACTCAATAATTTCCAGGCAATTCGATCAAACAACCACTTTCACAATCCAACTAATGGATATTTCACACAAAGTGTCCCAATCGCGTAAGATTTGTTAAACTGCACAAATATTTCGTACGATAACATGTCGACTCGGAGCACAGAATTCACAGTCGCCTCCAACAAGGTCCGAGTACAAAATGGTGAATGTTTTCCTGAAACGATCCTCGCGTGCTCTGATCCGTCGCGCTCGAGTGCGCACTATATCGAAAGTGTCGGCCACCACGGCCGCTGCACTCCGAACGCACTTACGTAACATACACTGCAATCTATATCAACCCAGCCCCTAGGAAACCTAGGAAAATACGCGAGATCTCAGGAGCGGCCATGAAAAAAACGTGTCGCAGAGATGAGTCACCGCGCACACAAGCGCCCTCTACGACCCCCCACTTCGGAGATCGCAGATCGGTATCCGGAAAAAGCACATCGGATCGGAAGCCTTTAACCTTGGACACTGCACTCGATGCCGCAGCTCGATGCGGTGTAATCTAGCGATCCGCTACGGACTTACCCGAAACTCCGTGCGATTGCGACCGAAGGCGAGGAATCGACTCGCGCTTTCACAACGTTTGTTTTTCCAAGAGCTGGGTGCTCCGTCAAGTTGCAGCGTCGGCCGACATGGCGCGTCGGATATGGGTGCGCGGTGCGACTGCGGCCCGGCAGCGGAGTCAGCGGAGCGGCCGCCGTGGAGCATGCGCGTTGCCCCGCCCCCGCGCCTTCGATCTAACTGTGCGATGCGCGACGCCACTAACGCGCACCCTAAACCGCAAATAACACAATCCACACAAACCTGACCGTTTCAACTGTCCAATAGTTCCCGGAGCACACATCTACCGTTATATATAACTATATTTTAAACCATATATATTTTTGGGTGACGTCACTCCTCTCATAAAAGGGTAGCTGATCACCTTGGCAGAGTAATTCCATTAGCTCAAAGCCTCGCCGCAATCTCCGTCACCCCTGCACTCCCACGTACCTACACAGCAGTTTGCTAAAATACTTACGCGTATTAAGTTAGAATATATCAGTTTTACAACGGTTACGAATAATTTACACAATGCAATTAATGTAGATAGGTTGATATGCAAACAAGATGAAAGGGGCGAATGAATCTGGTTCGGAACTTGTTCAAAACAGGTTCATCAACCATTCCAGATTTATTCAGGGCACGTGCTTTGATTGTAATGCCCCAACAATGATCAACTTGATCGGATATTCACTTTTCATTTAGGTCGAGCAAATATAAATAACATTTAACTGTGCATATCGAGTACCTAATTATTATAAATATACAATATTATGTCTCACTTCAAATGCAGTACGAAAGAAATATAATATTATTTCTCTTGACTGAGCAAACAGACAAATCGTATTTTTGCTGAAAACATGATGGGTCAAGGGACGACACGACACCAGACAAACTACGCACTTACTCTGTAAGTCTGAACATAGAGCGGTGACGCAATTGCTACGTATTGATTGGCCTCTACTCTCTACACACTGAGAAATGTGATGTACACACTCTCAAATCGAAATCATTGAAAATAACATCCAAATAAACCGATAATGCATGACAAACCAAGATACAAAAGAATTTAGCGTAAAAAAATGGTATTTGTAATAGACTATTCTCATTTTATTGTGCATCTATACCATCTTCGGAAAAACTAAAAATGTATACCAACCAAAGAATTATTAAATGATTCTTACATATCTGATAATATCCCGAAGTTAGGTCTTACACTATATAGCAAGAGGCGGCAATCTAAATTGCAATACGAAAGGTATCGTTAATATGATTCTCGATCATAAACATTATGTCTAGCTAAAATTTAATAAAGTGATAATCAACAGAGATGGCCAAACAATGACACAATAATTTGTTTGATCACAACCCGTCTTACAAAGAAGTTCACATTAAAATTAATAAAAGCATTGAGCATCGATTGAAGGAGTCATATTACTGCCTCCGTATTAGGCAAATTGCCGTTTGGGTGCGCATTACAACATAACGTACCAATAAAAGAAGTTTATGAAAGACCCCAAACGCACTTCGGGACACCGTCCCTAGTCATTGAAAGAACCTTTTTTATTTATTCATTTTATTTGCGAAAATAAATATCATAGTCTTCGCGGTTGATTGGAATACAAGTTATTACAAGTTTGATAAACTTAGGGTAACTTACTACCTATTTGATAAAGGCTGAACGTTTACTTATCTTGTTTTAAAAAATTGAGAAAATTATTTTAAAATCCCATGGCATCATCAAGTAAGGTTTAACATTGACATCAAGGGGTTGTCAGTAACAAGGAAAGTAATGGTTGTTTTTATATTAACCTAATGGATTTAAAGAAGGTAACGGCTGGTTGTAATTCTCAGAAAAACGTGGCCGTTTCTTTTCTTTCATTATATTCTTTTTTGGGATAAGGTACTCGTTAATTAACTTAGCTTAGTTAGCTTATTACTGAGTAAAGATTGACTCAAACTTTAACCTTTTTAACAACTTGACTCGCGATTCTTGGAATTATATGTTGTTTTGGGACGCGCTTCCCATTCTCGAGCCATGGCATATTTGAAAGAAATTTACTATAGAAAGTAATTGAATTTACTTTATTTTGAAATTCAAAAAACCAAAACATGTATTTGACAGCTAATAACTTTAAGAAGGTATGGAATAGGTACACAATATGTACCTATATACGTACATTGTACATTGAAATAATAATAAATGTGGTACACAGGGCAAATAACCCATTGATCTACTCTGCAGTTGTTAGTACTATTACTGTGCCGATGTGTACAATTAATTGAATTGCGTATATTGAAAATGGGAGCTGAAATTGCTTGAAACTTGATTAATAAAGATCCCACGCTTAAGTTAATGTCAAATTGAAATATTTACCAATAACGATAGACAACGTACAAATAAATTATGAGAATGGCTAATAAAGTTAAATTATATATTACCCAGACACGAAGCACATAAACTGTTACGAAAACCAGCCCCAAAATGTGTCTGGGGCGTAAATGACGTTAGCGGGGGACCCTTCAATCTTAATCCCTCACCTAAGGTATGGTATCACGCGAGAACCATTTACGATAAATAAAACACGCATACATATAAATTAACTTTAGTAAACGGAAAGACAAAACGGATATCGAAATCGAAAACTATGGTACGATAATGGCAATTATTGCCTCAAGCTATCAAATTCTGTAGAGAGGGAAATCAAATATCCCTCCACTTAATCAAATTCACTTAATTTTAATTAAATATCCAAATACTTCCTGTTCACTAACAAATTTCTCTAAATAATGAATGCTAAGTATTTCAATAAAATGAAGGAAGTTGCATGTCTTAAATAGTTTGTTCGAAGGGTTCATCCAAAGGTCGAAAATTTTAATTTTAATTAAGCGTTTAGTTCACTCATGTTTACAACGACAGTCATACACGTGGCAACATATTCTTCACGAAAAATGATATATTCAAAGGCATTATATAAATATTAGTTGAATGTTACCGTAACACGTATCGGCCGTTATGTTACGGGACGGAGCCCTCAATTTCATGGATATTTGACCTATTTTATACGTAATATTTCCAATATTCTTTTACACAAGAAAACAAACAACATTGCCCCTTTAGGTAATAGTTCCATGTGAATATTACTTACTCTATATTTTTTTCTAAGGATAGATTTTGATGTTTATATTTTGGTTGAGTAGCAAATTGAAACTATGCAATTATAAAGAGCATTTTCCAGCATTGTAACAAACCTATATATGGCTTTATGTACATCTGAGTGGTTACAAAGCTTGCGGCCCATGGGACCCCCAACAAATATTGCAATTGTAGTACAACTCAGCACAATAGGTCTTCTCAATCCGGTGGGGAAGCAACGTTATAAAACCATTCTTAAATAAGAAATAAAGAAGAAGAAACTGGTAGTTTTCAACGCACAGTTCAAACCGCATATTTGATAGTTAGATATTTTGACATCTTTCCTAAACTTAAGATGTTCATGCTAAACAACTTTTACTATGGAACTAACTCTGAAATCACCCACGCTTGTGTAACACAGAAGACTTGGATAAATATAGAAGTAAAAAGAGGCACTACAACCCACGTCAGGAATTAGATAGTATAAATGAATGTTTTATTGAGCTCCCACGTTTTTCATGTCATTAAAACTCAAGTTTATTAAGTAGTGCCTAAAGGAATTAAGAACAGAATTGGTAAAATAATTATTAAAATGTATCTTGATAATCTTTTACGAGCGTGCTCTTGTATCTTTATTTCTGATGGAAGACTTATTTAATCTTATTAACTTTCAACATCACGAAACAATTAAGGTTAACAAAAGAAAATGATATAATTTAGACTGACTAATTTATTATAATGCAATTATACGGGGTAATTAAGGTAAATTGCGTCCCAACCCTAAGATAAAGATAAATACAATTAAACCATTATTACAATGCAGTTGTGCCCCAAAGGGGACCAAACTATTGGGCCTGCAGACTAACATGGCAAACAGTAAATCTAATCAGAAGATAGAGACTGTTAGTTACAAAGTTTTTGCCTGGGGGATTGCGACCTGTTTTCTTGTAAATTCTGTACACATTCGGCTTCACCTTAGCTTGTTAGTTCGGACTTAACTACTTATAAGCTTTAGACAATCCTCATAAGAAATCTCATAAACTTACCTATACATTCGCGAAATTATTAATATTTTCGGAATCTGCTAGGTACTGTATGAGGATCCAACATGAACACACAATAAAGGGATAATATGAAGAAATAAAAGGATGAAGGCATTATAACATGCGCTAAAATCATTAATTAATTATATTTATTGAAAGTTAACTCACACAATTATTTTAATTTACCATGCTATTGCAAGTTGCTCGTTTCGAAATAAACGTTAGTAATAGGTATAAATTAGTAAATACGTGACTGCAATTTCAACAATTTTGAGCTCTAGAATCATACCTTAACCAATAAAGAAACCGAAGAATACCAAACTCAAATATAAATATCATAAGATCTATCTCCAAGGAATATCATTTAATAAAACAAACAACCGGCCTAAACAAACCAATACTCCAATACGCCAACAACATAGATTAAGAACGAGTATTTTCGTAAGTAAGATTTCCTCAGAATAAAGATAATATGTTCTATACATATAAAAGGAAAAACTAACTGACTGACATATGAACGCACAGCTTAAACCCCTAAGTGTAAAAACTTTTACACACAGGTTTTTTATACAACATAGGCATCCATTATGAAAGGATTTTAACACCTAATGGAGTACAAGAAGATCGCGGGTGAAACCGCGGGGCGGAGAGCTAGTGTTACGATTACAATATAAAGGAAAACGTAATCTAATTTTTACACCCATAATATCTGGTAACTGTATGTAGTCCACGTAGACAAAGACCAGCAGAAAGGAATTGAAGGTATTATTGCTGTGTCTCCTCAATTTGCAAATAGAGCTCTTAATTAGAAACAAACTCGTCGGTTGCCTCAATTAAGGACTAATTTCGTTGTTCCTCAGTAGACTGCGGGATTGCGTCCCAAACATCGTGGTAACTGCCTTAGAATGTTTATAGTGTCGAGTATTACAGCGCGAGCGTTCAGTGAGCTCCAAGACATAAAGCTCTTAGGAACAAATTAATTTTTAACTTTTGTTAGAACTGTTTAAATTTATTTAAATCATTTTGAAAAACTTTGTAGACTATTCATAATAATCCTTCAGAATAAAATATATACCTACACTTACAAATTCAAAATGGCGGCATTTAAAACAAATTCCAGTCCAGATTTCCAGATGTTTTATGTATGTACATTACACAATATTTATTTAAATAATAATTTGATTAAAGATAAAAAAAAACCTCATTACTATTTCAACTAAAGTAAATAGAATTTCGTATTCATGATATTAAGAAGAACATTGTAGAGACATGTCTGTGTCTATCTATGAGGGTACATATTTCTAGCGTCTTTACAGCGTTGCCTCCAGTCGGCAGACGTCTCGAGGCTTGCTCATGAATATTTTAATATTTAATACTGTTGCGATGGCCGTGTCAAAGGATGACGGACCTTCATGTTTGTCTTCTAGCATAAGATCAAACATTGATGAGGCCATTTCTGATACCTCCTGAGTGAGCGTCATTAAAAACTGATAGATGCGGAGCCTTCAAGAAACACTTTATGCTCTCGGAGATTTTGCAACATCATGTATGTGTCGTTTACGCAAAATTTTATGCTAACGACCAAAGCATGTACAAAATTTCTCATTTTTGTCGTGTGCTAATGTCTTCAATCTGTTGCGAGTCAAAATATAATTATGTTGTTTAGATTAGGAACACTAAATAAAACGTCAAAATTCTTAACAAGTTCATTGACGTCGGCTCATGTACGTCATGACTTGAATGAGCATTAAATCATGAATGAATTACAAAGCTAACGCAACAGCACTTTCTAAAGAATTATATTTATTCTTTGGTACAATATACTGGTATCCACTCTTTTTAAGGGCTTATTTTAGAAATAAAATATAACATCTTTCTATATAAAATAAAACCTTCTTCATATAATATACGAAGTAGTGTTGGAGTAACACAGCCGACTACACCATATCAGTAATATGTATGCACGATGAAGTTTTCATGCAAATATCTAAGCAAATACTAAGTCGATGGAGAAAATTAGCATTGCTAACCGTGTGAGTAGCGTAGCAAGTACAACTGAATTAAACAAACTGTATCCTAGGGGATAAATTATTATAGTTACTGTGAACTGTATTGTAATATTAATGTTTAAACATCTACTAAAAGCTTTAAACTTTCGTCCTAATCTATTAGTTTTATAGTTTTGATCTCATTAATACTCTGACGGAGATTTCACGCTACATACGTATATTATTTTTATTTTATTTTATAACTATTATTGCAAATTGTCATCTCTGAATCAAAATATATACAAAATATTTATTTATTTAATTCCGTGTGGAACATAGCTATGCATTTCTATCCGATTAGGGTTGCGATTAGGTAAGGTCTAACTAAATCATAGAATACCTGAAACGTAAAAACCCGCTAAATAAATATTTGGAAGAAAAGCTTCGGTTTTTTTTCATTATGTTCTTGCAAAATTAACGACGCTATTAAGACAACATAGCTTAATTAGTAGCGTTTAATTGGAGGTGAACGATCTATACGAGCCTAAATCAAAGTAAAGCTGTCTTCAGGGAGTATAATAATAATAATGGGAGTAGACCAAAGAGTCACAGATAGTGGCTAAGAACGTACTAAAGTTCGACGACCTCGTAAGAATAACGCGGAAAATCATTAGATCTCCGAAAACACCCTACCAAAATGTAACCCACTGTTTGACACGCGAACAATTTGTAAACAGGACTAATGTTACAATTGTTGTTGTTTCGTTTATGTTTTACAGTTAATCATGAAACCATTTGCCGATTCGATTCCCTTGAGAAGGTTGTAAATGCACAAATATTTGTTTGTATAAAATGGAACAAATGTTTGATCACAAACAGAAATGGAGCAGCAAATCTGTCGGGAATGTTTTATCGCTGTCATTTATATGAATTCCTTGTTTCTTACTTTCTTGTGGAAACAATAATTTCTACTGTATTGTAACCTTATAAAAGATAACTAAAGTACTATAATTGCTGCAATACAAGTAAAGAGATCCGTACATATATTCGAACATAAATAACTGTTGTCAAAGTCAAAGCCATTTATTCAGTTTAGACCCTAGAAGGTCACTTATGAACGTCGAAACTACTGTTACAACTTCTACTTCTAGATATTACTGGACTAAAGAATCAGCGGAGTTAACTTTTATGCTCACTTTGCAGTTCTTTAAAAATGTAATTTGGAAACGATTTGATGAGACGTTGAGAATATTCTAGGGTTCAATCACCGATTATCTTTTTGTTTCGTTTATTGAATGCTTGTCTGGATTAGAGCAGAGGGCATTGTCCACATGTCATTACTAGCTGAGGGCCGTTTACGATCTCTCTTTTAGAGCATTGCTGTAATTGGGAACCTTTGTAAATGTGTCAAGCCTTCGTTACAAAAAATATCAATAACATAGATAGATACATAAAGTTTAATATTTTTTAAATAGTAAAACGCAGAAATCATTCAAAACGTAATTTCAAAACTATATTTTTCACTAGCTTTTCGCCTAGACTTTATAAAGTTTCTATCCGTTAGCCAATTTCAAAGAATCTCTAAAAAACTATGAAAATATGTAAATAAACTGTGAAAATTCCATGTAAATTCGTTCGATAATTTTCGAGATTAGCGTATTCAAACAGACAGACGAACAAAAATATCAAAAAGATTTCTCCGTTACTCATCCTACTTCACCCACATTCCATTTTTAGATAAAAAAAAAATATACAGACACGTTGGTTATTCAGATTTATTATATGTATGTAAAGAAGATTAAGTCTTGACAACTCACTTACATGACAATTACAACACTTGAATTTGAATTCTCAACCTCAGCACATCGGGTAGTTGAATGAGACGATCGGATATGATCCATAAATTATTGATTCATAGAACGCAATATCTATTACACTCATTAACTGCGCCTATTGCTAGATACTCTCAGTTTTATTCCATTTTTTTTTTCTGCCTGCTACGGAATTACTAAAATACTGCTACGGATCCCTATACTATGTGGAGAGTCCGAAACACTTGTAGCCAGTTTTCCTTAGTGTTGTGGCGTAATTTAGTGAGTAATGGTCTACATTAGCTTAGCTTACAACGTGGGTGAAATAACAGAGGCCATTTCGCTGTAAACATGCGGTATTTTAAATTATGACTCTTACATTTATTAATATTGCGGTATAAAATATAGATAATTCATTTTAAAAACATGTTATGTTAAATAAATATAATAATAATTGATTCATTAGTATTCAAAATACAAATTATTACATAATAGGGTATTACACCCATTTTTGAAAAGTGTCTCATCTGGTTCCTAAGGTGCTAATAAGCCACCAAAAAAACACAAAAAAATTATTCAATCAATAAGTGCCATAAAAATTCAATTTTACATTTTTAATTTTCTCGCGTAGTTTGATGAAAACGCTGGACGCCATGTTACTCTACGGTCATGACGTTATTTGGTCTCTTTTAAGTAAATAAATGCGCTGATATTGGTCTCAATTGGACTTATAAAATTTTATAAATTAAAAATGAGCTAGGTATTTTTATTTTTATTAGTGTGCTGTTCCTGAATGCATGAATACTAGTGTAAAAAAATAAATAATAATACTTCAGTTGACACTTTTTAGTCTACATACAGCACCGTATGACGTCATTATAATGGCGGCTACTGTTTTGCTTGTTTAGAAACAGATTAAAAAAACTGAAAACTTTGAAATGAATTTTAAAATTAATTGAGTTTTTTTATGAACTAAAACTAACATTTTCCGACTGCTTATTGCCTAAGCTATCTAAATTGTACATTTTTAGATTTTTTCTCATATAGAGTAAAATACCCTATTGCTTATTATCATAATATTAATACGTGAAGTAAAAACTTTGTACCCCTTTTTAGGAAAATCGCGGACGGAGAAGTATGAAATTTGGCACAGTTAAAGTTTATATGGAGAAGGGGTACAGGCAGAAAGCTAATATTTTTATATAATATGCATTGGAAATAAATTAAATTAATAAAAAAAACATTACACACACTACCATGCGTTTGACACACCCACACACACAGTCACCACTGTCTGTCGTGACATCTCTATGCTTTGTCGATAACGCTGCAAAGACAAACATAAAGAAAAGAGCTCGTATATGAATAAAGTGATTTACTTCACATTCTTAATACATAATATTCTTTTATTTAACTATGATCGAATTACTTATAAGTATTAATTTATAAAAGCTGTTGTAGTATATAGAAAACACAATGGAAAATAAGGAAAGGTAGAACTATAAAAATATCGTTGTAAAGTTACGAGGTTCCTTTTAAAATCAATAGGATTATCTTAAATTAAATACACACATAAAAAAATTAAAAAAATTGCTCCCATTCAATTATAGTACAGTCACGAGCTTGAATATAATATACAATTAGTAAAATCCGAAAGCGATTTTAACATCGAGATAATACCTATACCATAATAATATTGCTTCGGAACACCATAACATTTCAATCAGTACTTTAAGAGAAAATCCCTATTGAATTTTGCTAAATGTATATAAATATTTATGCTCGTGGCTATACAAGGTAGCCGTACGTCACAGCTAACTACTTAAGTATTAAATAAGCTTGTCACGGCGTAACGTTAAACAGAATATACTTGAAATTGGTTACACAATACCCCCTGAAGAGGTTAGCGGAGAGGAGCGTAGGGCAAAGGTCAAAGCATCGGGCCACAATCAATAAACGTCACTGTCTGAAGTATGAGCTCTCGCAGGGGGCGACGAAAGGATGGAACACATTCTTACTATCTCTGAAGTAGATTAATGTTTTAGAAATCGAAAGGTAACTTCGTACAGAGGTAATGTATTATTCAGTTTTATTGTATTTCAGGTGGAAAAGGCTTCTTATTTTTGTTTTAGTTAATTCTAAGGTCGACATGCTCAACGATTACTAAGCGTTATGCCGCTAAATACGTTTAACTTGACGTTTTTACAAGTATTCATCAATCCTTGTATAAGACGAAATATACATACAAATGTAAATAAAATTATGCTATAAGCGATAGCTTAGACAACAATTTAATACAATGAATGTTATCATTCGTTCACCAGACATATAGCGATCAGTAACAGAAAAATAATTAATTAATATGTCAAAACAGCGAAATAGTTTTCATATCAGAATGTCAACTCTTTCTGCGAGCTCTACGCATTTCGTAGAGTATCTACGCACAATGTAGCACATGCTACGAGATGGCTACGAGCTTATTACTCAGCTACGAAACGTTTTCTTTCAAGTTCCATTGTCTTTGAATCATTGGCACTTGCGTGGGAGACCCGCAATATTATAAAGCCTGCCAATAAAATTAAATGCGCTGAATAGGTGCGTGGGCGGGTTCGCGTACATTGTGAAATGCCTCCAGCAGAATAGATTTCTGTCGAAACGTCTCCAGCAGCGCTCCATTACTAGCCCAAAACCTTTAAAAGATTTTATTGGAAATGTTTATGGCATAATACTTTGGAATATTTTGAGATTGCGTCCTTATAATGTTTATGTATGTAAATGAATCAACTATGTAAATATACGAAAGCGTGTTTACTTTACGTCTTCGAGCATACGTGGTGAAAACATAGAGGTAGTAATATGGGTGAAAATAACTCTTAGACTTTATATTTACCGTTCACTTTTGAAGAACACAATAATGTTGGTACTTATGACATGTCAGTGTTAGTTGACTTGCTATAACACAAAAGCTATTGAGACATTTATTTTCAAAGAAAATGTAATTTTAGACTTTCAACTGCATCTTACCTACTACATTATTTTTATTATTAATATCAAAGAACGAATATACAAACAAGAAAGGTAGAAATATTAAATTAGATAACAAAATAAGAAGTTTATAATTTTGAAGATATAGCTTTTTTAAATTACTATAGGTACTCAAACAAAAAGTGCCTTTAATATTGTTTTTGATTAGTTTTAGCGCCAAATGAGATTGTATAAAATACATGGGAATCATTTTACTAGTGATACTGAGCTAACTTATTTCTAGAATGTGGTATACATTGAATAACTCTGTATGATAAGGGTACGAACACACTATGCTATATGTAGTCTGTAGTGCACATTGTAAATTGCAAGTGTCGCTTTGCTGTACACTATACGCTACGCTACACAAATTGTTGCGAAATAATTAAATAACGTATTTTAAAGAAGACATAAACACGTTTCGCACGTTTGAATGTCATGACCCCATATATAAATTACATTTGTAAAGTAATATTTCATATAGATATAAATCTCGAGTCAATGATCTTGCTCAATTTAATTATTTGCAGTAGTAGACTGAGAATCTGTCTAAAAGTAAAAGCATTTAACTGTAATAGCTTTATATATTTGTTATAAATTACCTAGCTACAGATATAGTAGTTATAAAATGAGTGAAACTGAATGGACACAAAATATTTAGTATCGTCTAAATCTACATTGTTAAAAGATAATAGGTATACACAAAGTTTAAGACTTTACAGACTTTTTGTCTCCTGAAAGACAAACAAAAAAAAAAGGAGGAATGAATCAGAGATTTTTACTAAAACTTTTTTGCAAAGCCATGCATTTCACTAGATACTTAGTGGGAGTACTCGCAAACAAAGGATGTACGCATCGTCTTTATTTGGTTTCATTTATTTAGGAAACCTATAAGACGAAGTAAACGACGCGACGTCTTGGCATGGCGCATACCCCGATTTTTATAACCATTCGTATCTTTTTGGAATTGTAAATTGCCTACATCCAATAAACGGAAACTACCTATATTCATCTAGAATAAGGTCATACCGAATACCCACGCATGCACTATGACATTTATTACCGTTCTCCTCATTTTATCCTACATACCTATATTATATTGCACAGGTTTTATGTTTAACTTGGATAGGCGTGCTTTGACCCAACATTTTAACCAAATGGCTGATACTGATTTGGTCGAATGTGGTAAGACTAGAAAGTAAATAGCCACAAGCGCAGCTTGCTACAGAAACCATAAAGGATACACCTTCCAAATTCGGTACTATAGGTACTCATACAAATTCGTCATGCTTATATGAAAACAATCTTTAGCTCAATATCATTATATCATCAAATAGAAGGCTATGCACTTTGTCTGTGTCACTGGCAAGACGAACTTTTCTAGAAAATTCTCAAGCTTCCAATCCCCTTATAAATCTGTAACAGGAAGAGCTAAGGCACAATGGGCGCTATTTACGTCACACTGTACAACTAGTAAGTTTTAAATGAACTCTTTTAATATTCTCCATCTAAATAAGGCGAACCGAACCATCTTACTTAAAAGTAGGAAAACATTAAGAGTAATGTGTTATATACATTACAAGACCTGAATTTGGGGCACAATAAAAACCGAGTTGAGTACTCCGACATGTCGCCTCAATATCGGTATAATAACCCCAATACAGGATAGATGAAAACAATATCCAATATAAAAACATTGCGTCGATTTTTCTCTTTTCATGTTTCTCATCTGACTTTTATGCAGTTACTTTTGATATCCCATAACTCTATGGTTATATGCTACAACTAAAATAATACAAAAAATCTTAGAACAAGTGTTCCAAAAATACATAGTTTCGAATATAACATCAATCATAATTCAATTACTTAAAAATTGATATTTAATACCCTAGAGTTATGGGATATCAAAAGGAACAGTTGTATAATCACTACGTTAAGCAACAGCCTTTTTCTATTGGTTGGATTTATATGTTTCAGGTAGTTCACCAAAGACGAAGTTAAAACCGAACGTTTCGAAACTTCAGCGTCTAGCATCCAAGTTTCAGGTATAACTATTTTTAATACGTTCCCTGGATAAATTTCAACGCCATCGATTTAAAGCCTCAGAGAAAATTTATGAACCTTACACCGATAGCTGCATGGTCTTACTTTATACTGGATGATTTTTTGGTCACTGGCAATACTTGCAGGGGTGGAAGTACTCATCAACAACATGAACAACTTTTACTGTGGGCTAACTGTGAAATCACGAAAAAATTATCAGCTTTTCCATACAAAAGTTCAATAGCTACTCGACCAAAATGTATGAAGCAACCATTTTATTTTACTCAATATCATAGTTTGTCCCATAATAAAAGTTGTTCATATTGATGAGTACTTCCAGCCCTGCAAGTATTGCCGGTGACTAAAAAATCACCCTGATAGTTCTTCAACATACTTTGTGTGAATTTAACTAAAATTGATAAACAGATATCTCAATTACATATTTTTGAAGTCATCTTTATTGATAAAGCATTATTCGCCAAATAAGTCTTTCAGACGTACAACAAAGTATTTTCAGCCTTCAAAAAAAATTTAACAAGTATTGAGCACGTCGATTATATCTAATCGATTATTACCTCCAGCAATTAACACAACAACAAAAATAAACAAGGTCCAAACATTTGTTCGTACCAAATAAATAATGGAGTATTAGAACTAGCCATCGATCTTGTGCTGATAATCGCTGAAACCCCGATCCATCAAACTGCCTGACTTTGTGATCACTCGGGTGAAAGGGACTTAGTAAATGGGATACAAAATTTGGAATCACGTATTACAACGCATTTAAAGATGAAAATTTGAATTATTGGCATTTTGCTGGCTGGATGTCATATTTAAAGTGGAACGAGACATTTAGACCTTCAAGCTGGTAGTCTAGAATGACTGAAACCTTGATCAGGAAAATCCTATAGAACAAGTAAAATTGTTGACGAAGAATTCGTGATATTGCTTTGTGAATGCCAAGTTATATATCAAATTTCTAGACCCTGCAGTTTGAGCTGTGCGTTGATATATCAGTCAGTCAGTCAGTCAGTTTCTCCATTTAAGCCATTGGTATTCCTTAATGTAGTCCTGAGGTTCATTATAGCATCGAAGGATCAGGAATGAGAACTCTTTCCAAGAGACCGTTCTATTTCTATATATAAATGATATAGATTTAATTTCAACTAACAGATTTTTTCATGCTTCTACTTTAACCAAATACAGCACAAAGTTGTAATTGATTATAACAGACGTACCTATATTCAAAATTCACATCCCTAAAACAGGAATGTTCCGTTTAAGACAATAATAAAATAGGGGCTAATGCTGACACCCCTTGTCACCATCTGAGAGCAAGCCGGCGCGGGCGCGGCGGCTGACAAGCTGACGAGTATTAATTTATCAAACCGAATGTACTTGTAGCACAAAGCTCGGGTATTAACGTGTAAGTGGATTATACTAATCCATTTGCATTTATAATATATTTGTATGAATGTATATTTCCTATATACTTGGAGTTACGAGAATCTCGCAGGAATTGCGTTGGTTAAGTAATTATGTTAGTAAATTGTAAGCAAGTTAGATTAAAATGATGAAGAAAAAGAGATACAGTGAAAGATAGCTAACCAGGTACCATTAATACCTTTGAGAACAAACCTTGGCATTTGCTCTCTTATAGTTCGGATGCATAACTCCGGGGCATTCCCTGCTTTCCCAAGGGATGTTATTTATTTTTTGGTATAAAAAGAATGCCATGGCTTTAAGTACTATATACACATAAACACACAAACATGCAGACTCACAACATAAACAACATTAGCAATTAATGATCTATTACGTATGCAAAGCGCAATCTTAAAGCAATTCGGGTCAAGGCAAGCCAAAACAAGGACGTTAATTAAATTAAACACAGGGGGCGCTTACAGCACCGAAATAATTTATGGCAGGATTAAACAAATTTTAATTCACTTAAATGCGCTCTCTGTAAACGGAATAAAGTCTCAAATATAAATTTAAGGGTCTTAAAAAGTTATGTTAAATTCCAGTAAATCATAATTAGGTTGGCTTAAAAGTTTCGGTTTACTTAGCCGCAACTTAATACCAACACAAAATTACAAGGTTTTGAAACTTGAAATATATATAAATATTAAAAAATAGACACGATGACGTCATCGTGTCTATTTGTACGTACAATGTCGTACTGAAATAAATGTAAATTAAATTATATATCATCTTACAACTTTTCAAGTAAAATGAAAGAAGTCCATTAGACTCAAAGTAATAACTCATCGTTAAAACCGGCACTGTGGTTGTGAATCAATACCTACTCTCCAAACTTCGTAATTTCACAGACTTCACGAAACTCTCTTCAAGATGTTTTATAATTCAAAGAAAATTCAGCCCATTTCAATATACATGGAATTATTTTATGAAGCCTTCAAAATAATAAAAAAGTTTTTCGTATTTACAATAAATGTCATGTAGGTAATTACTGTGCTACTCTGCGAAATTCTCTGCAGCTGAAAATATTATAATATACTGTTTTTTTGCCGTAGCTAGACAGATATGACAGATGAGACCATTAAGACCTCATTTTCATTTTGTAACATTAATTAAAAATGCTACAAACAAGAATCGTCGCAACAAGAAATTATTCTTCAAAACTTATTATTTCCCCAAGGATAACGATCGATTGTACAAACTAGCTCGGTGACTTCAGGCAATGCATTTCAATAGCCTGCCTTCTAAATGTCTTTGAGGAAGGTCAGAACATTACGAGTATATGTGTCTTAAGGATGTAGTAGGAAACTAAAAGCAAAATATCTAAAACCTACAATGTTATATCTACTTCTACTGTGGTTTTTGTTGTAGGCGGTAATAATTTATTACATTTTGTAAACTTATCGCTTGGCAACAGAACTAAAAGGGAATTTCCTTCAAAGTCAAAGCCATTTATTGAGTTTAGGCCCTAGAAGGGCACTTATGAACGTCGAAGCTATTGAAGTTACCACCATTAATACTAAGTCCCAACGAATGATCGTTAAACCTTACTATATCAATCCTTTAATAAATAAGAACCCAGTAACAAAGATTGCCCTAGCTCCCTTTTAGCCAAACTCACCTCACACGCCGTTATCGGCATATTCACAGGTTTTATTTAATGTTTCCGTCGGTAAAAGGGTATTTCGCGACAATGCTTGCCCTCCAGCATTCAAAAACCTTTAAGACCCTTCGGCGAGGGTTTTTATTATGCGTCACATAGCAATTCACAAGATAAAACAAACATTTGTTCTGTGTCTGTTGACATTTTACAAAATTTTGTAGAGAAGTCTTAAGATGTGTGCACTTAAAAAGATTTTCCGATGATGTGACGACATTGAAAAACACTTCGATTAAAGTTAACATTATAATGATACCCTATGAAGGTAAAAAGCTTACAACGAATGGGAAATGTCTTCGCAGTAGCTTTCATTCTAACAATATTGCTTGCTTTCGATAGCAAAAAATGAGAGAATGGAAAGATTTCATTGCATTATAGCACAAACTGCAATGTTCTAATATTACAGAACAGACATTGTAATATGTGGACTGCAAATAAATAACAAAATTAAATCAATTTTTACTAGTATAGGCATCACGCTTTATTCTACCTAAATACCCAATTCTAACAATGACCGTGAAAATGGGTTTCAAAGGCTCATTTAAAAACAACAATGGCGTCAATGAACAAAAAGAAATACGAGGAAAGAGCAGAATCATACACATCGATTGATGTGCGACGGCTCGGCGCCATTGGTCAGCGGGCGTGACGTCACGAGCGGTATCGACCCGCCCGCCCACGGGCGCGCATGCGTCAACGTGGAAAGCTGGCACGCGATTGGTCGGCGGATCTGTTGGCGGATCGACGGATGTCATGAATTATCAGATTTAATTCGATTAGTTTTATTTTGAGCTTTAATACGAGATACGCTTCATTTATTGATTTTAATTTAATTTGCAGTCTTAAAAGTTCTTCTATCCTAATTATCTAAATTTAACTAAGTATCATACATAATGTTTGTTAAGAGCTGCAAATATCTGAAAAATTATCATTTTTTTTGGCATTACTTACTTACTTTTAGCTATGTAGATTGCTATATTTTCATATTATATAGGTATAAGTAGGTTGCACCGATAACTAATAGAATAAGAAATTAACTTGATATTTTCATTCGGTGCCGTTATCCTATACATCTCTTACGAAAATACAAACTGATACACTTGTATTTTTACAAGATACTTACACATCCAGTTCAATTAGTTAAGGAGACAAATTTCACATAACATTGATATGTCTGTAGAAACTCAAGGGCGACATCGGAGATAGACAGAGCGTCAGACAAACACTGTTAAAAATGTTAAAATTAAACAGATAGATAGATTGGCAGGATCGGATTAGATTGATAGGCTTTGCAGTTTTGATTCACAGACTTTCAAACAAAAGTGAACAGCATAAAATCAAAATCCTAGAGAAGTTGCAGACAATAGTAATATAGATATACCTACTACATGACTAAATTCGCAAGTTATACAATTCTGTACAAACCATAGAACCATATAGCGCCAGACACTTTAGTGGTGCTATATGCAATTAAGCTGAAATCTCAGCACACTATATTCCAACCAAAAGCCCATATACCTAATTTACGCCTGTAATAAAGAAAAAAACAAAGGAATTGATGCCCAAAACCGTATTCAACGGTAGATCAACTCAATGGTGTTTGAATGTAAATTCGCCCGCATCAATTGAAACCTCGATTAAAGTCTGATCTCCTGGTGGAATTTTAATTACTGGATTAAATGTTTTTTTTTCGAAGATTAACGGCCGTCGAAATCCAGTGGCATTTTAAAGGTCTGCGCCCACTGCTTGCTAGTCATGGCTGCACAAGAAATATATGAGGAACGTTTTAGAAGGTAGGCGGTATATTGCAAAAGCTGGATAAGTAGTGGGTAGAAAAATAAGTGTAAATGCAACTTTTCTATAAAATAAAATAACCTTTACTAGAATAGAAAAGTCGTATAAATTTCTAAAAATAGCTAGTCTCAGTAAATAATTCTGTTTCTTAAAGGTTAAGTGAAACAAAGAAATGACTTGGAAGCTATATTTAAGCCTCAATCTGCCAGACACCGACATTAAGCTGTATAAGTATATGGCGACGTTATGAACATTAAGTGGCAATTACTATAAACCTACATGTCTAAATACAGGGTATAGTATTCTTGTGGTAAGTGATATTCATATTACTTATAGTTTTTAACTAGGATTTGCTAGAAAGTAATCGAAACTGTAAATTTGATTTTCCAAGGTTTTTCCCAAACGATAGCTCAAAGATAAGATTTCTGCAACAGAAGCCTTCGATTAGTTTAACTTGCGGTCATGGAAAAAAAAAACAAATTTACCGAATATAACCGTCGGTAATATAACTATCTAAAATGTGATGGATGTGATAAGCCAAATATGTTATGTTTAGGCAATTATAGCTCAGTAGTAGTGAAACGAAGGTCGTGGGATCGAATCTATAATATCATACTAGACATACTAATATTATAAAAAGGAAAGATTTGTATGTTTGTAACGAATAAACTGAAAAACTATTGAACCGACGTCAAAAATTCTACATTTTCTCTGAATAACATGGGCTATATTTTATCCCGGGAACGCAGGTAAAACCGCGCGGAACAGCTAGTGAACTCTAATGAGCTTGAGCTTCCGATGAAAGAAAACATTGAGAGGAAACCAAAGCACGGTGGTAGGGTACTTCGTAGTACCCACCGCTGGCTTCCACCCTTAAGTAGAAAATCTGTCAGACCAGCAGGCTTACTCTTCAAACCAATTTTAATTTCAATCTTAAAATAATCCCATTTCAATGTTAATTTGAGATTCACGTGATTCGGTACTCTTCAAATCAATGTTGTCAATATAATCAACTCTATTTCGTTACCACAATTGACACGCATTCTTGAAATAATCTGGCCCTAGTGTTTAATTCGAGAGTAGGAAACGTCAAAATCCAATGTCAATGATCAGAATTAAAGTCAAGAGTAAGCCTGCAGCTATTATTGTATAGCCAGTTCCAACATGCCTATAATAAAAAAATGTGACAAAACTAAAATTTAATTTCGTCATAAGGAATTATGAAACTAAGAGAATTATAGCAATTAAATAAATGAAGAAAACATTGTTAGAATTTTTTTCAATCTACTCATCTATAAATAATCCCTTCCCTTAGCGGAAAAAAGGTGCCTTTGATGAAACCAGCACCATATTTTAGTATGTTGTTAAGCATGTTATTCTGACTAAAAAACCATCGGGAGACAGTTTCTAACGCGGTTAAGTCATCAGTTATGATGTCATCAAAATCAATCAAAATCAAAAATTATTTATTCACTCCCACATAAAATCAATGAAACAGTTTTAGCTCTTAGCTAGGTAGGTACATACATTTAACTGTGGGAGACAGGAGCCTAAACTAGGTTTCCCTGTGCTATGAGTCTCCTGGCGCGTTTGGTGTATGAGAGCCCCTTAAATATTTATTTTATTTTGTTTTTAGTATTTGTTGTTATAGCGGCAACAGAAACACATGATTTGTGAAAATTTCAATTGTCTAGATATCGCGGTTCTTGAGATACAGCCTGGTGACAGACGGACGCCAGACGGACAGACAGCGAAGTCTTAATAATAGGGTGGGACCCTATTATTATATGTTTAGTCTCGGTAAATTTATTTCAAATGATTTTTTGAATGCATATATTTTTTATTCGACAGATAAGTAGTTGCTTTCGGAGTGGTTAAAGTGTGATTTCTCTAAACCATTACTTTGTACTAGAAAAAAATATATGTTGCAAGGGTCAAATTCAGAAATTTATAACTTTTTAAAGCAATTTAAATAAGAAATTGAGACAATTTGGAAAAAAAGTAACTAGATAAAATTATTGTGGAGGATTTGCCGACAAATGTAATCTGAATACATTTCTTGTTTTTGTTATATTTTTTTCGTAGCGTGTGCATGAATGAGACCCTCTACGCGTGGAACGTAAATAGAGGTATGTTTAAAGCCTCACAAAGCTAATAAAAGTGGCGTCAAATTAAAAAATAAAATATGTATTGGAAACTTAAAATCTCACACTTTAAAATAACGTAAAATATATTTCATTTATTGCTTTTCTGATGACTAAAAAACAATATTTCTTTTCTGATAAATTCCGCAAGAACACTGATTTTAGGGAGACTGGAGCCTTAAGCATTTATTTAAATACTTACGTGACCTTGACAGCAACAGATTGAAAATTATTTCTTTTCCTTTCTCTTCTATTTGTAAATTAGGGTCTCCATTCTCACTAGATGATGACATTTTCACTATTGTAAAATTAATTATGGTCACTACCAATTCAATTTGCAATTAGAGAAAAATTATAAAGATTTCGCGTCAATGTCTTTTTTTTGTTTCTTCTGTAGCCGCAACACATTGCATGCATTCTACCAGAGATCGCCGATTTTAGTTCCATTTTCAAAATTAAAATGAAGTTCTTTTTTTATGAAACCGTAATAAGTCGAGTCTTTATTCATGATTATTCTACTTATGACTAAAGACTTTTTCGTTTTTGTAGGCTCATTGTCATTTGACACACAAAAAATTAAAAAAAAATACTTTTTCCCCTAGAGGAAGAATTGCTATTTTTTCTTCGCTCTGGTACGCCACAATGACGGTTTTTTTGAGCAAGAGGAGTGAAAAAGGAGTTTTGACGCCTCATAAAACTTTGTAAGCTGTCAGATTTCGGGTATGTTTTCAAGAAAACAACATCCTAAGGATACTTTTATAATGTTAAAGAAACATCTTTTGCGTGATATAATAGATGGGTTTTTCATAAGGAATATATTTCACTGCAACGTTATCAAGATTTCATATTACACTCAAGTAAGTATGATCAATTTCTAGTTACTTATCTTTGTATGTATTTAAACACAGATTTTTAGAGAGAAGTTACAACACAACATTTTAAGTAATTGTATTTGTATTGGGGCTTTAGTCTTTTCGGTCTACTAAGATAATTATATTTTCGAATGACATTATTTCATTGTTTATTTTGAAATAGATAATTTAACTCTACATTGAATTCTAATATACATTTATGTTTGTCTGACACGGGTATAGATAGCCAGTTTTGTTTTTAGAGAATACGTGATATGATGACAACCAAAGCCCAAGGAGAATAAACCTCAGACCATTGACTTTTGATTAATACAAACAAAAGCTTTAAATCTAGCCTAAAAACATTACAAGTCCTACCATTAGGTAAACAGCTTCAAGACACCTACACTTCTCATCAGAAAAATCGAAGCGGTACTGCAACAACACCTCTGAAGTTTGGTTTTGAATGAATTTTATGTTTTATTTTTACATTAAAAGTTTTATTTTTACAAAAAAAAAGTAATAATGCCAGATTATTGCGGATATTATAAGGTACGATACCTTTTAATATCCACACTAATCTGGCATTATTACCGAAGTGTATTTATACGACGATTAATAGTGGCAACGAAAATAAATGTTACCCCATTATTCTGTCCATCGCCACCCACCACAACAAAATAACATGTGTAGACATGTCCAAATGTACCAGGGCTCGTATAAAGATCGGCCCAGGATAGAAAAGGCACAAATTCCCGGATAACGCCTATAAATCGACCGTAACGCACGCATCCCGGGTGTATTCTGAACACGCACCTTCAGTTACTTGAGAAATTTCCCTCTATATATTTCTGGGGGATATTATAGCTCTTACTGGAAGTATATTACGTTAAATTAAGATACTTATATACAAAATGTTATTAGACAAAACAGACTATAATATTCTCAATTAGTAATCAGTAGCTGCTCGAATTCGAATGCCGATTCAGAATCAAAATAAAATGATGCCACAACAACATAATTCAAACTGATATCATACGTCAATGTCAAACTCAAGGCCATTTATTCAATTTAGGCCCTAGGAGAGCAATTATGAAGGTCGAATTTATTGATACCACCGGATTGGAAGTTAGCCTTCAACTGAGAAGAACTGACAAGAGACTCAGCAACGCTTTACAAAAATTGAAAAATATATTAACAATTAAAAACAAAAAGAAATAACAAGAAAAATTAAATAACTCAATAGTAGCCCGAACAAGTTTTTGTGTGTCCACATAAAGAGTAAATAAAACAATATTCTTAGAAACACACTTTTCTTCGCACATAGGTATTAATAACCCTAGAGGGCTCGGAGCAATCAACTGAGGCAATACTCTCATATTGCATTTCTTATTACTCATTCATTCAGTACAAACGAAGCGGTAAGTAGGACAACTGAGGGTGAGACTGAAAATGCAACAGATATTTACTATCCTTAAGATTATACTGAGAAATTCACATAATTTGGAGTTTTCGCTGACCATTAGGGTATATATATATAGTTAACAGAAAACATCGTTTTATACCAAATAAAATCTACCTATTTCAAAAAGCTCAATTTATATTCTAGAAATCAATGTTTATCTGTCTGTTTGTTTGTACCGTATACGCTCTTAGAACATTCATCCGATTGTGATGAAACCTTGGTAAATTGATGTGCGCACACTCGTGTCTGACAAATAAAATGAAAGAAAAAAAGGCATTACAACGCACGCCGGGCATAATCTAGTATATTATAATATAGTAACTTCAACGATGCCAGGAAGTCTCACGGAAAAATTTCCAATCGACATTCCTAAAGAGGTTCACACGAAAAGGAAAGCTGAGCACAAAAGGAATTCTAGAACGTTCTCTACAATTGATGTCTTTGTTATCTTACCGCAAGTCACAATACCTTTTGCAGCGCTAACACAGACGGTGTCAAGGAAAATATTCGCGAGAACAAATCGAATGATGTACGATTAATGTAACGTATAAGACCTAAATATTGTGTTTACATCGCATATTTAAAAGGCACTTGCTTATGAGCATGTTGGAACTATGAAAAAACGACATCACGTCCCTAGCCAACCATACATCAGTTCATTCATATTCCAAAACTGTTCCTGTTGATTCCAAGTAGCTGAAATATAGGGGTACTTTAATAGATAACCTAGGTCTGGCCTTTACGCGAAAATATTTATCTATACATACATATAATAAATCTGCAGAACCAGAGTGTCTGTACATATTTTTTTTACCAAATTTGAAGTGTGGGTGATGTAAGAGAGTAACAAAATGCAAGAGTTTTTTTCTTTGTCTTATCTGTCTTTTTGAACACGCTAATCTTCGAAAACACAAAACGAATTTTCATGGAGTTTCCACTGGCTAATGCGGCCTGGCTTGGCGCTTCGAATAAACTTTATTTCATCGATATCGGATGAAAAAAAGAAAAGTCATTGATGTTTTATAAAGTCTACCTACGCGAGAAGTCGCGAGCATAAAGCTAGTTTTAAAAATAAATTTGATATTATTATATAAAACCTAATCAATAATGGTGATATCGCTGGAGTTAACTTCAAACTTGAAACAAACGATGAAGTAATCTGATGACGATATAGATTGGATAAGTTACAAAACTTTAAGTTAATTATTTAACATAAGTTATATAAGTATACAACCACAATGTACCAAAGATTTCAGAGCTGATACATACATAAGTTTGGCGACGATACAAAATGGATCAAGGAGTTTTCATACAGCTGCAAAATAGAGGTCACCTTGTGTAAGAGAGATAATAATGTGGGCGTATCTGCAGACTTTATGGAACGATAAATTCATAGACTAGATCAGATAGTTACCATTCAGTGTTAGAAAATTGCTCGGGCATTTATGAAAAAAGAAAATTAGGGTATAGTAGGTAGGTTAGTAGATTCGAGTACTAAGAAAACAATTCAACAGTTGTATGAACAGAAAATTACAGGTACAATCATTGAATAGGTTAGGGGTAGTGGGTTAACGTTAGATGTTTTATCTGTAATCCATTTTGGAATTTGAAGACTGGTTTAAAAACATTGACTTACATATAAAATTCAAATACATACAAATTCTCTGGCAATACTAATGTTTTAGACAATATAGCGGTTGGCGCCGCAAAGTCGCGAACGACAGCCAATCAGCATGAGCCATCGACTGCTCTACCCCCTCGAGTTTAGTAACACGCAACGTGAACCAATTCAAAGAAAACCTATTGTTGATGGTGCGCTATGCAATGCTGTAAAAGCCCACGACCCGGTTATTCCCAAGGAAATGACCGTTGTAAGACCTGACCTTGTTCCTATCCAAAAAATTACATGCAAGAAAAATCTTCATATAAATACTTGAATAACTGTCAATAATCAAAGGAAAAGCAATAATTTGACCAAGAAATCGTACGCATTACCTACATTACCGTGCAGACATCATAATAATGCTATGTTAACGGTCTGACGACAAGAATTCGACAAGAATTCGACTTGAAACCGACAAAACGCACGAGCGACCCAACCTTGAACTATATCTTAGAAACGTCGCGCGTCGCTTAGGCATTATTGCAAGCCATGGCAATATTACTTCGTGAAGTGTAGAGTGAGGGCAATTGAATTAAATTCTAATATACCAACAAACGTACCAACTTACTTACAATTTCATAAGGTCTTATATACAGGCTTGGTGGATTAAAAAGTAAGTGATGAAATTCATAATCATGCTATCAATAGACTTCTATTGTAATCTATAAGCTTGTAAGATATGAGAAGATAATGAAAAGATCTTTAACTACTCAAACTTAGGTATGTTAGTAGTGATAAATTACCAAATTAGGACTCATAATAAACGTTAACGAGACACTGCCATAATTAACAAGAGGCTCCAATCAGAAAGTGTTTAAAAAATTTAGTTCACTATGGTAAATTAAAATTATTGGCGCACTTGCGTCCCACTCAATGGAGAGGTTGTTCAGACGATGAGTCGGTTCGGTACAGCATAAGACGTGGCGCCCGGCTGACGCGTCCGTGACGCATGGCCAATGGATTAGTGGGATCCAGAACGCACTGTCTGGGAACCCACGTCGGCGTTGTTTATTTACATTAGCGATTTCTTGGCAACTTGAGATTTGCTCCTTTATTTTTACTAAACTAAGGGATGAGTCATTTTACTAGTTTTCAATAATAATTTAGCTAATGGGAGATTCAGGAGCTAATTTAATGATTTTTCTAAAATTCAGTAGATGAAAAGCTTCCATACAAAAGAACCACCCACTGCTTTAGTGCCTTCATAGATGTATGTTTGTACCTAGACGTATTAAAACGCGTCGGTAGACATATACTGGGTGATTTTTTTGTCACTGGCCATACTTGCAGGGGTGGAAGTACTCATCAATATGAACAACTTTTATGATGGGACTAACTCTCGAGATTACAAAAAATTATCAGCTGTCCATACAAAAGTTCAATACCTACTCGACCAAAATGTATGAAGGAACCATTTTATTTTTTGCGATATCAGAAGTTGGTCCCATAATAAAAGTTGTTCATATTGACGAGTACTTCAACCCCTGCAAGTATGGCCAGTATCTAAAAAATCACCCTGTATATACTAGACTGAAACAATTCATTGCCTGTAGCGAAAAGCTTGAAGCGATCGAGACAGACCTCCCGTGGAGAATTACCATTTACATTTAATCATAGACAACCTTAGATACAAAATCTATGTCCATCAGTACTAGGTAAACTACCTAATAGTCCCCAATCACCAACCAATCGAATTGTCTACGAAGGAAATTGCGCCTGAAAGGTGAGTACTGAGTAGTCGACAAATTGCAATATCCGAGATGAATTGATTGGGAATTTTATTTATTTTGACCGCACTGCACTTTTATTTCCTTAATCTATTTTGAGAAATAATAAACTTGATGTAAAGAATCAAAATTTATAGATTACGAGGTAAGGTTTGTTACTCAGAAAAAAAATAAGATTGGATAAATAAAATTATGAATAGATTTATTTGCCAGAATATAGATAAAACATTATCTTTTAAGCATCTTATTATGTTTTCGATGATCAATTACAATCTAAAAAGAAACCCTTTTAAAATAATTAATGACATTATTAACTTTAATTATTTAAACAAATAATCAAGTGCCTGTTATAATTGGCACAAAAAACCGTAGCCGATCGAGTGCCTTTAAGTACCGGTAAGTTACATCCCTAGCGGCACTCGGCAGCCGTACCGGTCGTAAACCAGCCGGCCCGGTCCCGAACACCGAATAAGGTGGAACATGATTGGAGTTCAGAGCAACGTCTGTGAGGGTTGTAAGCCTGGCAGGAGTGCCAAGTCAGAACAGACGCGTAGTTCTATTATTTTTGTTTAAGTTGAAGTAACGAATCTAAAATGGCGGCTTGTACTTGTTATAACAGATAGTACTGTCAACAAAAAAATATCATTTTATTTTTATTTAATAACGCCCGCGATATTTAATAGTGGCATAAATAAATGAGCTGTCGTTTTGAAGAGGTCGATCCCCGACAGATGCACAGGCTGTATATTATTTGTAAGCAATGCAGACGCGTGTGAGTAATACAGAAATAATGTGCAAGCAAGAGGGCATAATCAGCGCTGCCATACATATTTGTTTCTTTATTGCTCTAGGTTTATACGAATTCTTTTACGTTGATAAAAATGTTTACATAAATCAACAACTAAGAACTACATCATCATCAGCTCATGAAGACGATTAAGGATTGATTTTGACTCACTATGACCTTAAATAATAATGACTATCTAACTCATAACTGAAATATGTAAATGTTTCTGTCTACACATTGCTGGTGCTGGTATTTACATTTATTCAATAGCTGCTTAACTGTGTTACAGAAGCAGGTGTATACTAGCGCCATCTTGCGACACAATATGAAACCCGACTTTAAAGGGGATGTCACAACGCGAATTTATGTTACAGAAAATAAAGTCGTGTCCTGTTTTAGTACAGATGCGCAGGAACAAACTAAATAAATATATTTTAAGTTATTTAGGTGGCAAGCAGGAACACCTAAAACACCAGAAGCACTGCGAACAACTGTGTCACCAACGCTGGAAAACTTTTCGCCATTCACTCACACAAGTTAATTCCAAAATCCGAATTATCATTGTTAGATGTTTTAGAAATAGTACATAGTGATAACTCCACAATCTCAATTTTAAATCGATTTAAAAATGGTATCAGTAGATTTTGACGGTGAGCAAATAGTATAACATAAATCATAAACAGTATGAAAAAAAAAATTACATTTACGTTGCTATACAAATAAAAGCTTTGCAAATTCACATTTACGCACAAAAAGTAAATTATCAAACATGTGAAACATAGAAAGTAAACAATGAATTATATACAACAGACCTTTGAACAGTAAAATCTTTTTTATTTGTCGTAAAAAAGTAAAAAAAGGAACTCTAAAGGAACTCTACCTAGCGCACAATTCGCAGAATTACCGAACACGTTCATAAAAATTACCATATAAGCTCAAGGCTCACTCAAAATAATGAAACATTAATCAAGTTAATAGACTTAAAAAGCTAATAATGGGACACCGTGAAATCCTAAGAGGATTTAGAGGCCTTTTAAATTTTGACCCAAAAATTACATAAGTTACGGTGGGATACATTATAAAAGTGGTTAGTTAGATCACTTTTATTCATATTTATAGGTACATGTGGTAACAATATTAAACTAAAAGGTTTTCACGTACCTGTTGTGGTTAAGGGGACTCTCGAATTAAGCTGGAGACATCTGAAAAAGGTTAAAATAACATTAACATGATTAATCTTACTTAAAAACCGTTTTATGTAACGTTATATCGTAAATATTCGTTATTTATTGAGAATTTACAACATTACGTTATATGTATAAGAGTAACACTAGTTTGTTGAAACAGAACAATCATTTCTTCTCTGATTATAAGTACCTATACTAACATAATGACATTCAAAATTCCAAATAAGGCAATTGTTTTTATCGTTCTGGTGGTAAGTCATATTAGATAATACAAAGTCACTACATACCTCCACAAAGACTAAAATCCGGGAAGCAAACGTAGTTAAATAAATAAAGACGTAACAGCTGTCGTAACACATTTTACAACTGTTAGCATTCACTATAAAACGTGGCAGTTAGTAGCACCTAGAGCTCTGGCATTACATGCAGTTGGTGAGTTTTACAGCATTAAGTACGTGACCAGCACCTCCACCAGCGCCGGTGGGTTAGAGGCTCCAGCTGTGTTAATAATGAAGACTTACTGCACTGGGGAATGAATCCATAACTAAATGTATTGTGCATTTAAAATGTGATAGGTATTTTATTTAGCAGTTTCAGTATAATAATTTATGGCGCCCAACGAGGCTTACAAGGATTTTAGTAATAAAAAACCTCAGCACTTTTAAAGACTCGTGTAATGTTTATTTAACATTTGCTATTTAATTATAGTTCAAAAATTACAATGTGTACTACGTAGCAACTTTGTAGCACAGAGCTCTACGTTGTACACTCTCGTAGCGGTTACGAAAGCTCTGGTTTATGCCATGTTTATGCGTAGTATCTACAAATTTACGAATAAATGGGTAATACATATGTTTACTTTAAGATTTTTATTTGTTCAGCGCTAGTTTAGGTTTAAACGGGATTAAATCTATTATTATTACAATAATTGCGAATATTTCTTACTCGATCACGCCGTAATTGCTGAATGGATTTTGATATACGATTTGAGATATAATATACCTACATCTTCTCCTGGTTTAAAACGCATTTTTTTCTCGGGAAAGTATGTTCAGTACTGGACGAAATCATAATATCTTAATTTTCTGATGAATTCTGAAACTCCAAAGAGATACTGCACCAGCAAAGATTTAAACAAAGAAGAAAAACAATATTCGTATGTTTTGTTGGGAAATTCTGTAAAGTTGGATTGAAAATAAATAATATAATAAATAATAAAATAAAAATTGATTAGGGCGAGTCGTGAATATCGGCGGTCGTCAGATCAGTCATTTAACGTTCTAACAAAAGGATACAAAAGGATGTCCATATGTGCTTTGTTTCGATTAGCAGAAATTTTATGCAATTTCAAAGTTCAGGTTTTATAAGGGTTCACATATTTAGACTGTAGGTAATTAGACTTTAATATTAAACCACATATTTTTTATTTAGGCTATCGCAAGTATAGCTAAAACGATAATAATACTTTAACTAACAAGTAACAACCCGCTATCAATATGACCCAACCCGCGCACCACAGCCTCTCAACCACAGAAGAGGGAGGGGGAGGTAGCATCGAGCCCCTCGTATATTCCAATAAAGAAGGACAAGACTCTAATAACGCGACCCGAGTAAGCTCCCAAAACGACACCTCAGACTTTCCTCGTGCACCTGTCAAGCTCAAACCGACCTTTCTCCATCACAAGAGCGTCGAAATTAGATCACGATAGATAGAACCAGTAATAAATACGAAAACAGAACTGCACGTCCGGTAAAGTTTTTAAGAGAATACGACGTAGGTAGAATATTAGGTGAGGTTTAAGTAATGGAAATTTGATAACACGTGTCGGTAGAAATTACACGGCCGCCAGACGAACGTCGACACGTAAAAATGTGTCATGAATATTAATAATTTGATTACAGCCGAAAGATCGAGACGACTCTTTTTCTGAGAAGAGAGAATTAGTAGAGCGTCGTGAGCGAGTTTCGCAAAGTTATCATATTTGATGAATACAGTAATTTTGTATTGACCTTGCGTAAGATATATATTTATTTTATCAACTTAGCCCTTGCTACAACCTACAGACTTTATATGATTCTATGAGTTAACTATTGCAGTTAGTGTTATACTGTTATTCATAGATATGAGTACTTTTATTTTTCTCCAACCAATTTTGAAATTGTGGTATTAAGATCCAAACCTATTGCCAGCTATATTGTTAGAATATATTGTTATTTATATCAAGTTTAATTATTAAGTAATTCTTATCATTAGCAAATTGTTCTATTTCTTATAGTAAAAGTTTATAAAACAGCACTATATTGAAAACAATGTCATTTACAATAGGCTTCAGGAATCGAGGAATCAGACTACTGCTATGACTACTGAATGGTCAAGAACAATCACAAAAATACAGGAACCTAAAAAACTTACATAATATTGTTACGGCGCGACTATTAGCACCATCTATTGCTGAATAGAGGAACCATTTATTCACACGCCATATATTGGTGAGTGGCGGAACTACGTTCATGATGTATCTATAATGTTGTGGATTTAACTCCAGTATTCTCGAGTTATCTATAGTGTTGTAGGTTCGACTCCAAAGTTCTCGATGTCGATGTGGAACGGTATAAATGCGCAACGAACGCCGGGAACAGTCTTTCAGGTGATTCAAAAGAGTTCCATGCGCAAAGCCACGGGCGCCCCGTGGTACATGCGTAATGAAAACCTCCACCTTGACTTAGGTCTCCCCACTATCAAACAATTTATGAAACGCGCCTCACGCCGATATTTTGACGCCGCAGCGCACCACGCGAATCCGCTCATCGTGCAAACAGTCACGTACACCCCGTCCCTTATCTCCCGCATCCGTAGGCCTAGGTTCGCCCTCAGCGAACCGGACGATGCCATAACTATAGCTCAGATCGCAGCTGACGAAGCGACGTCCCTCTCAGTCTCGTCCCGTTTAAGCGGCCCGAGCTGCACATTAGCAATCCGACCGTTCCCCATAATAATTTAATTATTTGTATGCTAAGTTCTTCCCTATTCCCCTGGCAACGTCCTGAGCCGAGGTCGAGCCCCACAAGGGGCACCCTCAGGCTACCGTTGCCCTAAATTTTTCTAGTTTTAAGTCACGGTTGAGAGCCCTCAGCGCTCGCCAATTTGTCCGCGTAAGGGTGGAAGAAGGCCCCTGGACCCACTACCTTCTAGTCCTGCTCCAAAAAAAAAAAGGGAACAGTCAGTCATATTTTGACTATAGTGCGATTACTTGTGATTAGTGATCAGTGCATTTAATAAACTTTGAGTGTGGACGTCTGCCTGTTTTCAAGTACTTTTTCTTGATTTTTCGAGAAGTTTCATTGTGTGTCCTTCTTAATAAACAGCGTGTGTTTTTGGATAAAATCGCCTAATTTACTTATCCCGAACTCCTAGCTCGTCACAATATTATTAGTACTTTGTAGTTCCCTGGCTGGGTACCACCCTCAAGTAGAAAATCTGTCACCAAGCACCTACCGGAGTGTTTTGACAGCTGCATTTAAGAGCGGGTTCCTTCTAGGGTTTGTGTGCATCAGCCACATCATCGCTTATCATGGTGAGATTGTGGTCAAACTCAATTCATCACTAGATTCTACGCTAGAAAACTATATATCTGATTGATATTGAATTTAAAACCAAAACATCTAGACAAATTTCAAGATCAATTCTAAACAAAGACATTTTAGAACAGTTACACCCTCCTGAACTACAACCTTAGTATCATAGTGTGCTAACAACCTCCCTGTTTATAAAATAAACAAGAGTATATTCCAACGACAAACACTTGCTCAATTAAGAACTGACGGTGGCCTGGCAATTAAATTTGCATCAAGAGTCCGTGACGACGACGAGGGGAACTCTTAAGCGACTTGTCATGACGCGAGAGGGTGTAATGGCTAACGTAAGGAAGCGATCGTTGAATATAACTTTTATATTATTACTGATAGTCATAACTAATGTAAAGTTAACGTAATATATTTAAAGATGAGCGATGATAGCTCAGTGTTAGTGACGTCGAATGCCGTAACGAAGCTAGAGCTTTCGGTTAAAAAAACATCGTGAAGAAACCATAGCACGGTGGTAGGGTACTTCATAGTACCCGCCTGGATGGCCATCACCCTCAAGTTGATGTCAAAATCTGTCGTCAAACACCTACCAGTATGTTACGGCAGCTGCACTTCAAAGCCAATTCCTTCAAGGCTTTGTGTCTATGGTTTTTGGTTTTTTTTTGGGCATATCATCAGTTACCAAGGTGATATTTTGTTCAAACACAGACCTATATAAAAGTTAAAAAAACCGGCCAAGTGTGAGTCGGACTCGCGCACCGAGGGTTCCGTCAAACTTCGTCCATCGTTCGTCCATGACGGAAAATGCACAATTTTATTTATTTATCTTATTTGAGGTTGGTGCCAATTAAGCTAGACCTCTAAATTGTATCAGCGCCCATACAACTCGGAGGTCTTTATTAATTGGCGTAACTATGTATGTATGGGGACAGTTGAAAATTAAAGGAATTTTCAACTTTTTTATATTTTGGAATTTTTCCTTTATTTGTGCTGTAAGACCTTGCTTTTTGCCAAATTTCGTGATTCTAGGTCAACGGGAACTACCACAAAACAAATAAAAGGGCAAAATCGGGTTTGTTGTATGGGAGGAGGGCAATATTTATTTTATTTTGTTTTTAGTATTTGTTGTTATAGCGGTAATAGAAATACATAATTTGTGACAATTTCAACTGTCTAGCTATAGCGGTTCTTGAGATACAGCCTGGAGACAGACAGACGGACAGACAGACAGCGAAGTCTTAGTAATAGGGTCCCGTTTTTACCCTTTGGGTACGGAACCCTAAAAAATAAAGATATACAATAGAGCAACTAAGCCAATACCATTAATCCATTATTCCCTTCAAAATTTCATACACCGTTCACGAAGTTTAAGGAAAAATCAGCCAAAAAGAAACATAAATAAGACTCCGATATGAAAACTAAATCTTCTTTGACAGAGATAAAAATAAATAAGAATTATATTTCGAGACAAGTGGATTACGGAGGATTGAAGATATTTGCCTTTCCGATTGTAAAAGATTAGTAAATAAAGTTCAAAAGCTTCTGCTGAAATCCACTACTTATCCGTCATCAAATAATTTGTATGTAATCCTGAAATATTGTGAGTTATAAGACATTATAAATATAGTAGGAACGAAGCAAAAAGTTATTGGAAGCTATGAGTATTTAACTTGAGTGAAAGTAACATCGATTGTAGATACAAACAATAACAGTAGAAATTCTTTTGAAATGATACAAACTCTTTATTTAGATGCAGTTTCAATTTCAAATACAATTTCAACACAATCCACTGAGAAACTTTATAGACACTATGAAGTCACAGCAATCAAAGTTATTAATGGAGCAGCTGGAACGTACTCCTTGTTTTTCATCAAGTCTAAACAGGAATTCAATCGCATGTCATTCGTGTGAAGGAAATAATTCAAGCGCAAAGCTTCCTGCAGACGCGAGACTCGTTTAAGCCGCCTGCACTCTTTCGATCCCGTTTTACGACGCTGCGCTACAACTGGCTTTACCCAGTCCTACCCACGCCACCAGGAAAACATAAATGTTATGTTTTATAGCTCTGAAGTCTGAAGCTTAGCACCGAGAACCAATAATTTTTTTATCATGGACAACGTAATTATTATTTTTGTTAATTTTCTGCGGGAAATATTAATGTTATAAAGAAGTTTTTTTGTTTTATACTACTTAGGTGGCAAACAAGCTTACGGCCCACCTGATGGTAAGCGGTTACCGTAGCCTATAGAAGCTCATAACACCACGGGCAATGAAAATACAATATTATATTTTCCCTGCCAGGGGTATCACTCACGCGTTGCCACCTTGAGACATGAAGTTGTTAAGTCTCCTGTGCCTGTAATTTCACCGGCTCCCATACTCTCCTAACCGAAACACAGTAATACAAGTGCACTACTATTTCACGGCGGAATTAGATATGGTGGTAGTACTTCCCCGGGCGAACTCTGCACTAAGAGTTCTACTACCTTGCAGATACCCACGTTATCTATTTTATGAAAAGATTTAAAATAAGTTAGGTAGAGCAGTTCAGTTCTAACAACGAAGTCAAAAGGTGACTGCGCTGAAGTGAAATTATGCGTCGAGAAGTCAGCAATGCCTCAGTCATGATGCCTTTAGACTGCAACTCTACACGCTAGAGTACTGTGAATGATATGAATCTAATCATTGACATTCTCAGCGAAGTCTATTTCCATAAAACCTAGCATTTTCTATAACAAAGTTCTTCCTTCATATAAACATACAGTCTCAATAAACCTCTGACCGTACAAAATATACCAGCTATGATAAACAAAGAACAAGGCTTCAGAAGCCTATTCTATTCGAGAACAATGGAAGCTTCACGAAATACTGTCATACGTGTACCTTTGGAAAATAAATTCAACTTTGGCTTCAACTACGGGTTCAATTCACACAGCAATCTCACGTTATAATGATAGGAATACGTGTGTTTTCGTAATAGCACAACAGCATATGCTAGGGAAAATATAATTAATATCAATGTCGTCTGAAAGTATGTTTTGTGCTATCTCGCGAGCCTATTGTCAACGACACGCGATATGACGACGCTCTCGTACGACATAATGGAAAATGAGAATTCATTTTTTTTTTTTACTGAAAAACTCTACTACAAAGCTTCCACGTTAACAATGAAACATTATTACGAAATGAAATTGATACGTAGTTTAATTAAAGGTTTTTGATCCGTATGTAAACAATACTCATATGTTGTTAGGTGCAATGAGGTAATTTATTATAAATTGAAAAAGTCGATGCTGAAAACGAACAATGACTAAGTTTCCCAAATATTTAATTTTAAAAAAAGTTAGAATTATTAGTCAGGGATATTAATTATTTGAAATGCAAATACAAAATGCAAAATACCTATTTTTATTTTAAATTTGAAATACTTTTCAAAATGTATTTTATATTTTATTTGTAATATTTTTTTTTTTGGTGTTTAAACAATTTTATTTACATATTTACAATTAAAGTAAAAAATATATATATAGTATTTGTAAAATACAAAATAGTTTTGTTACATTTTTAAATTCATTTTTCTTATTTTTCATTCTGAAATCCAAAATTACTTTATTTATGAACGCACTGATCGTGATCCTAAATGTTGTCAACAATTTTGATATTGTTTTTTTTTTGTTTAAAAGGTGAATTTTAGTCGGGAGTGTTCTTAGCTATGTTTGATGAAAATCAGTCCAAGATGGCCGCCGCCACAAAATGGCGGATTACATATTTTTTCACAATTTCCTCAATATGGGTATCAAATGAAAGGGCTTGACTAGTAGAATACTATACACTAAGATAACTTTCAAATCCAAGATGGCCGCCATCATAAAATGGCATATTACATATTTTTCGATTACAACATCTACAACCGTCGGGGGTTTTTTCAAATTTTTTATTTATAAATATATTCCTTAAGTATAATACTTTATCTAAACTAATATTAAAGAGAAAAGATTTGTTTATTTGTTTGTTTGTTACGATTTAACTCAAAAACTACTCGACTGATTTTAAAAATTCTTTCACCGTTAGAAAGCCACATCGTCACCTTCGTTGAAAATGAAGACATCAAAATAAAATATCACAATTACTGCGTAAGTATTATAACTGTGGCGTAATTATTCTCAGATACCTATTGAGTTGTGGCTAAATTTCATCAAATCTTGAATGTTGCGGTTTTATAAGTAGGTATATTTGAAAATTATCTAGCCACACGGTAGGTTGTCAGCCAAGTTTAAAAAAGAAAAGAGCGATACACCGGTCGTGTGTCATGTGTACACGAGTCACTTTGAGCTCATTTCGGCTCCCATAACTCAAAGCCTATATGACCTACACACCTACAATTTTGTGAATTCATAATTTAATCTTAGACTTTATAATATACTAAGTACAACAGAGGGTCAATGTCCATACTCGAAAAGTTACCGTGGTAACTCACGCAAGTACCTACAACGCCGGGTACTACAGCATGTTTGTTTCTCAATAATAACACCAGATGACACGAACCGCGCTATGAAATGAGTTATAAAAAATCTGTTTAAAAAAAGTTATTTTGCTGCTAGACGATGAAACCCACGCCTAGCTCGAAGTCATCGGCCAACTGCGTAAAATCTATGGTATTAAAGTACAAGCTTTGTCCTAAAAAAAATATAACAAATAGCATCAAGTAGATACTAAATATTATTTTGAATATGTAGGTACGTGTTTTACATACTTACTTAACGTAATAAAACTATTAAGAAATTAACCTTAATTCAATTAGATGCGTTCCTGTGGGTCCTTATGTTCCGGGATAAAAAGTGTCTAAAAAGTTCCTATGTGTGAATCCAGAATATATTTTATGTGCCAAATTTCATCAAAATCCGTTCACGCGTTACGGAGATGGGTGGTAACAAACATATACACACACACAAACTTTCGCATTTATTATTAGTATAGGTATACATAATTGGAAATCTCGATAATCGTGCAAGTCTTTTGTACAGAACTTTGCCTATTTTTCACATTTTTTGATGGGAATAACCTACACAAATCGATAGTTAGAGGTGATTGACCGTACTTTAGTATAGATATGTTGATAAGTCCATTATTTATCGTAGAACATTACTTAACATGTTTTGTTGACATGCATAACTTTAATAGAGCAATTATGTATTTGTTTACTCATAAATTGGCTTGAGACTTAGGGATATCTCTACAAAATAACTATTGTGTGAAGCCTAATCCTTAGATTATAACGAGTTAAAAAGTCGTTTAACATTCATTTCAAGCATGTTTTGAAAGTGTTCTATTGTGTGGCCTTGCCTTCTAATATAGGTATAATTTCAAACAAAAACGAATGATAAAACATCTCTACGCAAATAAAAGCATTATAAACTAAGGGATAACTTTAAGCCAGAACGTAATAGATGGTAATAGTGTTTTGGTAATAATGATACTACTGCCGATGTAAAAGTAAACTAAAATCCTTAGATAATAACGACTTTTTAACATTCATTTCAAGCATGTTTTGAAAGTGTTCTATTGTGTTGCCTTGCCTTCTAATATAGGTATAATTTCAAACAAAAACGAATGATAAAACATCTCTACGCAAATAAAAGCATTATAAACTAAGGGATAACTTTAAGCCAGAACGTAATAGATGGTAATAGTGTTTTGGTAATAATGATACTACTGCCGATGTAAAAGTAAACTTATCACTATGAGGATATAGTTGAATTTGGTATAAAAAGCATAACAATATGACGACAGCTCTTGTTTTCGGATTCGTAATCTAAAAACTTTGATCGTTTGCGTTTAGAGCTCAATTTTTTGTGGAAAAATTGCTGGTGAAATGAAAATGAAATAGCTACTTGGAGATTTGTGGTTATCCGCGATGAGGTAATCCGAGATAGATGTACCGTTGCTCAATGAAATAGCTGAAGTGACAATGGGTCAAAGGGGTTTGGTGAGTCTTAAAGTGGAGCACGATGAACCGACGACCCCACATATATAGCCTGACTAAGCTGGATGAGGATGTACAAGGAAACCAGAAATAGTGGCGTTGTGGGAGGGGCCTATGTCCAGCAGTGGAGTACAAAAAGGCTTATGATGATGACGACGAAGACTTGTCGTTTCAAAGACCTTTGAACTTAATAACCATGAGACTAGACTCATAATAAAAAACTCTTTATATCTTCTGAAGACCGAAGACAATATTTACGGGTGCTTATAGTAGATTCAAACATTTTCAGAAGAACTCCATCAGACAGGAAACCGAATTTACAGAGTCATGGTAAGCTAAAGTCTGCCATACTTATGAGAATCACTCCGGATACTCGGGCTCTTATTTTCAACTCGAACCAGTAGTTCCTGAGATTAGCGCGTTCAACCAAACAAACTCTTCAGCTTTATAATATTAGTATACCTAGATTAAAAGTATAGCCAAGATATTAAGACCCATTTAACCAAAACATGTCTAAAAACAATACAGACAGTGCACAAAATTAATGTTTTCTTCTGCACTTTTTAAGTACTTTTGTTAGGTACCGTAAGATAAATTGCTAAGTAATTGTTATTATCAGCCGCAATAACCATTAAGGACTAAATACCTAAAACGATAGAGTTTAATTTGGCGTGAAGAATTTGTGCGTAAAATAAACTATTATATAGATACCTACAGACACAATTGCGAGAATTATGCTCAGTCATAAGCACATGTTTCCTATTCCATGATTCATATAGTAATATAAAGTAACATTAGTAATATCATTTCCGCAATTAGGTATAGTCAAGTGCATCGCTATAATTCCAATCACATAACAGTTCTATCACGTAATATTGTATATGTTTGACAACTAAGTATAAGGAAATGGCAAGGAATAGTTTAGTATAGTTAATATAATATAAAATAACAGTTTTAGAATTCTACAATGCACATACGCCGCCACTTCACGTTTTGATTTATTTTCTACAATAACTGGTAATAGCTCAATGTTGGTGTGTTCCGGCAGCTGCACTTGAGTGCAACTTATTTCTATGCATTATGTGCTTATCACCATTGGCCTCATCATCACTTACTATAATGCTATTGTGCTCAAACATACACAAATAAAGGCTGCGTTTAACATGATTAGAAATAATTTTCAGTTTACTTTTTAATGGTAGGACTACATCAAAAATGAGTTAAGATAACGCCATGTAGTCCCACCTGTAAGTAATTTAATATTTCACGTTGATACAGTTTAATCAACGATCATGTCATTTTACTCATAAAAAGTCTAACGTGGAAAAGAAACCAATCAAAATCAGGATATTACGTAACAAGAAATATCACTCACAAGATCGACAATTTCCTGGCAGGATTTTTTGGGGTTCATTACCCGCCTTTCTCGATTTGGTAAATAATAACAATTGTGAGGACTTTTATTTGAGGAAGGGAAGGGTCGTTGACTGATCTGTTTAGTGAACTGAGCTCGACTTCGATTTGTTAATTTGGTCTTGTGCAGGCATAATTGAATAAAAAATATTTTCATTTATTCACATGCACGCGGCGGTAGTGGTAGACTAGATAATATCTCTGGAGTCCGAGATGCGGAAAAAATATCCTTTCCATTTAGTATATTACCAAACGATGTTAGAATCAAATTGTAACGCTCATAAGCATGAGCCTTACCAGGGCTTAATCTGACTTATCAGTAACTCTTATGAGTTTGAGTTCATGCATTTGGCAACAATAACCTAAAACAAAATTATTTCAATATTTTATCTTTGTGATGTCATCATTATCTTCATATTTACTTTATTATTCGACACGTCCAATAATCCGGCACCCTCCGCCCGCGCCTCCCTCGCTCCTCACGCACCGCGTATCCGTCGTTGTCAAGCACAAAAACAGGCCTCAATTTTATTAAGGATAATTTAAAAATATAATAAGATCTTTAAGTATTTACAATCAATGTATAAAATACAAACTATGGTATATAGAAAACATCCTCAAAGCCCTCGCTGCTGTCGATAGGCAAGGTTCCCAACAGGATGGCAGCGTTCCCTTTTTGGATAGCCAAGCTTATGCGTTGGCGGAAAAAGCTCCCAGCCCGTCGCGTCGGTCTCCCGAAGCCTCGATGAGCTTGGATAATAAAATCCGCGCAAATCGGCGAGCCTCGAACCCCACGGGCCCAAGGTTTCAACCGCGAATGGCATGAACAAAAAATTAGGAGCAAGACAAGCGTATTTTTTCAATTTGGATTTTTCAGCACCGGTCGCAGCCGCCCTAGCAATTTTACAAGTCGCCAGTATGTGGGTTGGCGCAAGTGTATCAACACACGTGGCATCCCACACCAGCGGCTTGCCAACACTCCACGGGATCAAAGTCATACCATCCGGCCTCTTGCCATCGTCACGCGCAATTCCGACTGGTTCTAGAACAGAAAGCACGTTGGCGACAACAAGAGCCCTACGGATAATATCATTAAGAGCCGCGTGGTGTAAAAAACGGCCGGCGCTTAAAGAGCACGAAAGTGACCCGATTCCTACTCAGAGACAGCTAACAAGCGTGCGCGGTCCGAATTAGAAGATTATAGTTATAAAAAACCTGTAGAATATGAACACAAATACATTGTATTCCCCTTATGAAATGCTTTACTTTATTTATTATGATTTTTTCTATACAATCCAGTAATCCGAACATTCCAATAATCTGGCGCCCTCTGGTTTTTAATAGTGCCGGTTTAGTGAGATTCTACTGTACTTATATCATAACTTCTTCCATATTAGAAACTGATGTAAATAAATGCCATGAGTCTTATCTTGAACGAGCCTTCCGCCCCGCGGTTTCGCCCGCGAACCCCTATTTTACCCTCTTAGGGGTGTAATTACCAAAAGTCCTTCATGAGTGGATATGCCAAATTTCAAGTTTCAAGGTCCATCAGTTTGGGCTGTGCGTTGATATTTCACCCAGTCAGTCATTTTACCATTTTATATTATATGTATACAGATAATCGAACAATGTCTCTAACCTAACCCAATAACCCAACTTAAATGCATAGCCATGCATTTCCATGCGAAAGGCGTCTAATACAAACCCAATCTAACATAACCCGAAACTTCAATAACTGATGCGTCCTACATCCCCCATCCCTAGCCCTTCGCTCAATAGAGTGCATTCACCGTCGGCAAAATCGCGTGCGGCGCCGCGCCGGACCTGATAAACCATCGGCAAACTACGCGGACCATAAAGTTACAGTTTTTAAAGACAAGTCCAATATGTAAATAAGGGTATAGGGTAATAGTTTAGAAGAAACTTTTTATGGGAGACAAAATGAATACAGGATTTAACATGTAGATATAACCAAAGCTGTAACAGCAGGATAATGTTTATTAATCTCTGAATCAGCCACATTGATGGATAACTAGTATGATAACATAAGATTGTGACATAGAGACTATTAGGATTGGGGATGCAAAGTAAAAAAACTAATTTGTTTAATTCCTTAAAATGTTTTTTTTAATTCCATTCAATTCTTAAGCTGTGATTTATTATTTTTACTTGTTGTTGTAGTAGCACAAGAACCATTATTATTGACAATTTATTTCAAATTTAATTGCAACAAAACTATGACATTTAGGACCATAATTATTATTATTCTAAATCTCAAGTTTAAAATTGTTTAATTACTTAATTTTGCTATTATTTTTTTAAGCTACAAATTAGTAGAGTAAATTTTTATAATTAACTGAAATGTTATGGCTTTAAATGGACTACAAACATTTACAATCATTTGCACACAGAGACACAAATCAGTTCCTAACCAACCTAATATATAATGGCTACCCTACTTGTAAAGCATGACCTATCTCTATACTTGGCATAATTCTCACTTTACCTTCCCCCATGCAATTAAACTCATGCATCATATAATTTGCATTTCAGATAGGTCTGGATATGGAAATATTTATTATATTACAATCAAAAACCATGAATTTTATTTCACAATAATTTACACTATAATCCTCTCATGTTTGTTTTCAACCTATTAGCTGTTTTAGTGATCCATGCTAAACATTAAAACTAAATGAGGAACTGCAACGGGAAGTCAACAGTTTTGGTATAAGGATAATATATACACTACAAAAGCTAGTTTGTATAAATTCACTTTACTTTTGAATGTATATTCTAATGAAAACATGAAAATCACATTTAATTACTTCCTCCTTGATTATCTATGATAAATTTAATTTTTAAACAAAAGTTCAGGTATAGATGAATTCAAAATTAATTCAAGAAATTAATAAGGCATAACCTTGTTGTTAAACTAAAGGTAAATTGTTTCAAATTACCGTTAAGTATTATCATAAAACATACCTGTTCTTAGTTCATTACTTATACATATGGGATGTATTGCTATGTAAATGCAATAAAATGTAAATTAATATAACTATATTTTAAGTAGTCATGCTTTACATGTTTACAAGAGCATAGAAAAGATATGAATTAAACCAATTATAAAATGATAAATGAAAAATCAAATTGTGCATAAAGCATAATTTAATTTCAAAACACTGAAATGTCAACCCTTCAGGTATTAATACCAAACCGCAATGGGATACTTTGAACTAAGTTGATGTTTTTTTTAAAAAAGGAAAGGTAGGTACTTGCCTCAATTTCTCGATATGCCCGTCCAATTAATAATATAAGTAATAATAATTAAGTATTATCATTTAGGTATGTCTCTTCACAATTTTTAACTTAAGTATATAGAAAATGAAGGAGATAGTTACACATATTATAACCGAGAAGATCCAAAATTCAAAGGTAACTATTAAATACAGTTAGATCTAACCGTGCAATGCCTGGTCTGAAAAAATCAATAAGACGACCACAAGCTTTCGAGCAACCTTATTTCATAAAACTTTCAGTACAAAATCCTTTTTCTTTCACTTACCTCTTCACAGACGCTGAGAGACGATATCCAGGAATATGTGAGATCACTTATTGACTATGAAAAATTCAGGAAATTATTTTTATTTATTTATGTTTCACATTAGTTTGCAACAAAGTACATGAAATGAAATGACGACAATCAATATCTGATTTAACATTGACAGTGACAGATTGATTGTGTTATTGACGTTAACATTCCGTTACGCAAAACGAGAACTATGTATCACAGCTAACAGCACAGTTAACATTGGTAGATAATAATTATTTATATTACAAAGGTATTAAATAAACAAACTTCCATTCTAAGGATAGAAATTGATACATTTTAAGATTTTTCAATTAAGTATATTTAAAAAAAGGTATGTCACAGCCGAATAATAGATAGAATCCTTTTGTTACTATACTCTTTGGATAGAATCCACCTCCTAAACCATGCCTAAAGCTGGAAACAAATTATCGGACGCGGCTGACGGACGCGATTGACAGCCGCGTAATATCGGAGGTAAGTCTTGGACGTAACCTTGGGCTGACCTTGAGTGTTCGGACGTCCTACAGAAATCTGGCGCGCTGGATGTTTTTATCAGCCGAAGCCACGTCTCAAACGACTGTGCACACTTATCAGTCGCGGCTATCAGCAGTGTCCGTCAGCCGCGTCCGATAATTTGTTTCCAGCTTTAACCTTTTACCACAGCGTAAATACATACAGTGGTCTATCGCGTCTGAAGTCGCGCGAAATGCCGCTTTGTAAAGGCATTCGAAATTGCTGCATTGTGTCCCCAGCGAGTGTATAGCAGCTTGGGCTAGCTACCCCGTACTCTCTCACCCCGTACCACGTACCATTGCTCTTTCTAGACGTGTCCGTTGGCCGACTGTAAGAGTTACATAGACTGTGGTTTTACTTTACAGGTAAAACGGCAATTTGTTTTGCTTTGCGCCGGTTTCTTCATGATAGTGAAATACGTTGCGTGGAGAATACATAGAATATTGAAATGTTTAAAAACGATTTAGGCCGGAAATATACGTCAGATTTTTTCATCCGATAGTCTGATCCGACTATCGAAAGGCGTTGGAGCCATTACTTTGTTTGAACACGGTTCCCAACTTAGGGATTTTGTCCCTAAATTTAGGGGCTAGAAGTGTTAAAAGGGACATTTTGAGGGACTGGAATATTTTGGGGATTTTTTTAGGGATTTCAAACAAAACTTGCAAAATGGAAAACAACGCATGTGTTTTCAGTTTTGTGCGTATAAAGGAACGCACCATATGAAATGAGTGAGGGAACTGCGCGGCGCATTGCCGCATTCATTCATTTATGTAACTCACTCAACTCACCCCATTCACTCACACCTTCATTCATTTTTGTCGTTGACGACAGGTCAAGCAAGAGATTCTTGTTAGTTTATGTGATTTATTGTGACTAATTGTGTTGTGACTACGATACGATGTCTATAATTTAAAATGCTATTTAGGGAATTTCAGAAAAAAACTTGGGGATTTTTTTTGGTAAAGGCTGGTAGCACTGTTTGAACATTCAAATTCATTCTATACACGTCCGATCCGATCCGATAGTCAAATCGAAGTGTATTGAATGTTCGCCGGTTCAGACTATCGGATCCGACCATCGGATGAAAAAATCTGACTGACGTATATTTGCGTGCTCTATTGTCTAGGTTTTACCTAGGTTTGGACCACAGAGTACTGGTTTGGACCGTCCATGTGTAAAACAAACATAATCCCCTTCAGCTCTTTTTCTTTAGGTACAAAATTCTGCTATACAGTCAAATTCACCAATACTTAACTTATATAAGTAAATAAAATAAAAATCACAACACAATTTTATATATTTTACTTACAGCTTGGCAAAAAAGTTTGGAATCTAAAATCGGAGTGCCCGGCATAGATGGTGCCCGGCGCCGCCCCAAAGAGGATATTTTGTACCTAAACAAGGCGGCCGGGCCTCCCGCGACAGCCTGAGCGAGGGGTCATTTCGCCTTCGCCTAAGGGCCACCAGGCCACCACCAATCACGCCAGTCATTGTCAATCAGCCATGTTCGGAAAATTATGTTTTACACCTTATTTGGAGAAGTCAATTAGAATTTAACGAGTCATTTTAAATAATCAATGATTAAACTTAATTGACTTTGAATGCATTGATTGGACGGACTAGTTAAGACTAGATTATAAATCTTTTCAATATTTAAGTAAGTAGGTATCTTAAATGTTACCTTACTTTATCTTTTCATCTTACGTAATCGTTTTAAAATAAAGTGTAAGTAAGTAATCTACTGTTATGCAAATCATTTTCAGATCACCTTTACTCTTGCGTGAAAATTTGAATTCCTAAATCTAACTATATCTCTTTTTAATTTCCTTACATATAGCTACTTGTTGACAAATTGTTACCTTATAATTTCTGAATGATATCGTTAATTCAGATATTTGGTAAAATGTGTTTTTTTTTAATCCACTCAAAACGTAAATTCCAAATGCCACACCATTACCTATAGTACCATATCCTAAGATTGGTAGAAATGTGCGATACCCGGATTACTACAGATTCACCAAAACAATTTTATCTGAACAAGGTAAGCAACACCAGAACTCTTCCATCACAGCAGTAGAACAGAATCTTTACGAAAACAAAACAATATATTTTGTAAACTTATAATAAAATCACAATATATCTAATGCAAGGGTTCACCATGTGAATAACGTATCTTGTAAAGCTCTTTACGTCTATATAAGATTTAACCAAAAATGCTTGATCGAAAAACAACATTTGCTCTTCACTTGAGAGCATTCTCGTATCTTTCAGAGATATCTTTCCAATTAGCAACATCGAAAATAGCCTTCACGTAGTCAGCGCGCACATTTTTGTATTGTAGATAATATGCGTGCTCCCAGACGTCGATACCAAACAGTGGGATCAGACCTGAAAAAAAAAGTATCAATAAATGTTTGAGTTCTGGATAATCATCCCAGCTTGCTATATATTTGATTTTATAAAGGTTGGCAACACATTGGTAATCCCCCTGGTATTACTTAAGCCCATAGGTGTTGGTAGCCACATACATACCATCAGACATCTGACATAAAAAATATATTATATAATGTGTAAAATGTACCAGTAGTGGCCTGTAGTGGGTCTTGATTCTGGCAGGTAGCAATCTGCAGTTTTTTCATCTGCTTGTTGTAGCCAAGCCAGCCCCAACCGGAGCCCTGAACTCCTACGGAAGAAGTAGACAGCTGGTTCTTCATGTTTTCCATCGAACCAAAATCCCTGAAAGTTTAGAGAAGCTGTTGGTGTAATGTTAAAATATATATATATCAGATGTACTAGTAACTATTTTCTACTAACTACTACTAATCTATAATATTATGAAACAAAACAAAAATTGTTACAGCATCATTACAACAACAAATCAATTACAACAAATAATTAACTGTTTTTTTTCATCATTTTTATAATGTATCTTTGTTTCTAAAGAATTCACCACATACTACAGTTAACATACTACAAATAGACTATGTATATGGATAGCCCCTTACTCATGCATCGCAGTAGCAACATGAGGATTGAAGCGTAAATACTCGTTTTATTGAGTGACTGAGTGTCTTGCACCATTCGTCAATCAACCACAATATATAGTTTTATGACATTTAAAATAAATAAGTACATTCTTATGTTATCTAAGAGACTATGCAGTGAAAGTAAATGAGTCTAATTTAATAATAAAAACAACAAGTAATTTATAATCATAAGGTTAGTATGAGGTTACATGAATTAAGGTCAGAACAGTTAATCTGGAAAGATAGATGCAAAGAAAACAATGAACTTTTATATCCAGACGACATTCAGTTACCATGCACATTTCGGTTAAGGGTCGAAAACCTATATGGTAGTTCCCGTTGACCTAGAATCACGAAATTTGGCAAAGAGCAAGGTCTTACAGCACAAATAAAGGAAAAATTCCAAAAAATAAAAAAGTTGAAAATTAAGGTAAATTATGGTACTTACAAGTTTTCGCGAAAATCTAAATTTGCTCATACCTTTTTATCGTGTTGACTCAAGACCTTGATTTTTTTACAACTAATGGGACTATAGACCTCAGTATCTGGTATAAATTTCAACTTGCTAGGTCCGCCCGTTCCTGAGAAAATCGGTGGTGACACATGGACAGACGGACAAGAGAGTAATCTTATATGGGTTCCTTTTTTTACCTTTGAGGTACGGAACCCTAAAAATGATGAAAAAAGAGATAAACAGTAAGAGAGGCCTCCGATCCTTTCGCTTTCGACATCTATGTCGGCATTCATTTGGCGAAAAAGAAAGCAGTTATTTTTTAAAATTATCGGTATCCGTCATGTTATCCGCCAAATGCCGAATGCTACATTGATGTTGAAGACGCGAGAATTAGGCCCCAGAACTAAAACCATACATGAAAAGTCCATGGCTATGACATTAAATCAATAACACACAAAAGACATCTGTAGCCTGAAGCATAACACCAAATACATGCATGAGAAACACTTGTTTTGCTCATTAAAGAATACAGGAAGTCCTTGACCCACAAAATGCATAGGGGGAAACAGTGAACCTCCCTTCTCTTAAGTTTGGTTAAAAACATGCAATAGTAGGTATCAGCAAAAGGCAAAATTTTGCTAAATTACTTCTCTATGGCTGTGATGAGGGCATCAGATGGCTTGCCACCTTTGGGCGACAGATTCTGCCAGAAGATTGTGTGGTTGATGTGACCACCACCATTGAATTTCAACCCTGGTGCTAGACTAATCACTGTTTGGATGTCACCTGAAGATAAATAATTATGAACAATTAGAATTTACGTTTTTGGTATAGAAATCATCTTGAGATATAGAAACTCCAATTTCATATTTAACATGAAAGTATAATTCTTCTATATGATATCTATAGCTAAACTCTAAAACAGTTTATAGTACAGTATTAAACAAAAACTTTACAATACTATTTCTACTAACAATGATAACATTAATCTATAGGTACTGATGGTGGTACAAAAATGTATAATCAGCCAGAGACCAAATACCCGTTTCTGGATGTCTTTTGTAATAATTTAAAATTAATGTTCTTTGTTTTTGTTAAATCATTTTGTGTTTTGTTGAATAGTAGGCAGTAGTCAGACAAATGCCAAGAAAAATTGCCGAATATACTATATAGTAGCCGAATATTTGTTGGATCTCAAATTTCAATGCACCAGGGATTAACTAGTATATCCTAAATAATTAAATGTGAAAGTTTGTATGTTTGGGATTTAGATGAATCTTGGCAAATAGATAGATCATACCCTGAAATAATATTAGGGTACTTTTTATCCTGGGAAAACATAAGATCCTTTGGGAAGGTAATTGAAACAGCAGTGTAGAAATTAATAAATAAATCTATACATTGAAAAGATGATGAGTTTGTCTGATTAAAAAAAAAATGTGTTTGATAGCCCATTTATTGAAGAAGGTTATAAGCTATACATAACATCACTCTATAACCCAAAGTAACATGGGTGAACCTCAGGGCATAGTTAGCTGTAATAAAGTGTAATTAAGTCAACAAATACTTAAGGCTAACAGACTTCTAAATACCTACATTGTATGTATTTTTTTATGATGAAAAGGACAGCCAATTTGTTTTAGCTGTTTCAAAATAATTAGGAAATAAAATTACTGTTTAATAGCTTGCTGCAAAGGACAGGAAGGTTGAGTTTGGCAAGGAGTAAGGTTCTTCCACAGTATTGAGTGGTTCACATGCCCACCTCCATTGAATTTTATAGATCCAAGCAGCCCTAGGGTTGAGTTTGTATCAGCTGCTAACAAATTCAAATATTTTTATTAATAATTATGTAGGTACTTACTAAGCAAAAAAATAACAATGTTATATTACAGGGAGATATTGTAGTTCTACTGGCTCCAGTAATACATTGAAACTTCTTCCATACTATATATTGTCATCTTTGATGACCTTACATAAATAATTTACCTTACATATGGGATATACATCCCAACACTACATATTATAAAAAAAGGAATTCCAGGAATTGCAATTCAAGTTATAGATACATAAGGAATCATAGACTATTATGAATTCAAGAATAGAACACAACAGTAATATGAAAGCAGAATATGCTATCTATACCTTTAGACTGTGCCTGAGCCAATTTTTCTTCGGCCAAGTTCAAGTTGTTTATGTATGTGGCGTGATGTTTGCTGTGGTGGAGGCTCATGATCTCCCGGCTGATCACAGGCTCTAAGGCACTGTACTCGTACGGCAGATCAGGAAGAGTGTGCTTCTGTCGGGTTGCACCCGAAGCCCAGCTATTGGTCATGAACAAATAAATATTTTCTTTACTGCCCCATTACAAGTCATTGATAAATAAATAAAAATAATGGCTTACATCATAGTTCCAATTCTGCGCGTAGCGAACATTGTACGATGATACAATTGTTGCAGAAAAATTATCAGCCGGCGTATTTCCTTACGCTTAAAACGACTATCTATCAGCCGTAAAAAATAAAATTATGCAATGCAACGAATGACGTCCAACGGCTTGTTGAAAAATATCGATATATCGATGTTATTTTTTCAATGTATCGATATTTTTGAGCGTTATTTAATATTTCGATATATCGATGTAACGATATAAAATTTCGAGTATCGAAAAGGTATAAAAATCGATATCTTTTCAGATTTTCCTTATGTCTGTATATATCAGATAAATATGGGTTTGATTAATAAATAATTAATTTTTTTAATGGTTGTTCTTGATTTATTAAAAATTATGTCTATTGATTAGTATTTATCTAGTAATGTAAGATGATTGAAGTAGATTAGGCCAAATAAATTCATTTTTAGAGCACAAATATTCTCTGTCAAATCATACCGATGTATCGATATATATCGATACTTTATTGCATTTCCGACATCCCTACTGACAGGGCGACATACCGTGTCAAATAATGTCAAATAAAACGTTACTTCACTTCTAAAATAAAATGTCAGACGTCAAGTCAACAATGTCAGATTCAAGTTTTTTTCTCGTTCCAAAGAACAGGCTAAGATCATAGACCATACTGCCTCGTCATTAGTTATATATTTTTCTTGAGTACATAAAAATAAAAGTTTAATTCATTAGTTTATAGTCAAGTCAAGTCAGTCAGGTTTTAATAAATTGGTGGCTGATTTACTTAAACTTTTTGTGGACTATTTGAGACAACATGAAAAGTCACGATACTCGCATTCATTTAATTTCACTTCACTCGTGCACTTGTATTGATCTTTATTGGACAAAACGCCACCAATATCATTCAATAAAACTCAAAATACACCGATTTCATGAACATGAAAACGCAACGTCACTTCGCACATTCCCGCCAAAAAGCCCCAAATTCAGGTGATGTCAGACAGTTTCCATTCTACTTAAAATCTTAAATCGTTTTCCCTTGTTTCTTTAAGAATTGCCCCTTAAAATTTCCTAAAAAACTACAAAATTCCTTGGTTAGGGAACATAATTTATAATAAAGAACTAAAAATAATTTTACGTATGCGTGCATTAACATAAAATACTTTGATTTACACAATCAGACGCCGAAGAATGCTTTGGCGTCTGATTGAAAGTAATGACTTTGACAACTTTACATTGCTTAACACTATAACACTTTGAGTTCTTAACTTAAGCAAATTGATTTTCCCAGTTTTGTATGAAGGCATAATATGCCTCAGTTCCTATTTCGTCTTTAACAACGGCAATCATCATTATCACCTCAAGACGTCCACTGTTGGACATAGGCCTCCCCCTCCCCAAAGGATTTTCAATAGGACCGGTCTTGGGCGGCCTGCATACAACAAATCAACAACGGATATGGTAAATTAAAATAAGAATGATTACATTCAAAGTTTGAGGGCTTTTTTTTATTTGAATAAATCGGTGATGCCATAAAGTACACATAAGGTGGGGAATCCCCTTTAATAAATCGTTCGTGCCATAGAGTACCTACATTGTGTAGTGAGTGCTTAGAGTGAGTGCCTACTATAAACAACAGGGCTACCACCTTATGTTCGATTTTTCCCAAAAAATCCCTAAATCCCTGTTAAGCCGGGCCCGCTGCGCCATGTTTATCGTGTAGGGAAAAATCCCTAAATACAAAATTCTTACGTTTATTACTTATAAAGCTAGCTGAGTCACAGATTAGGGATGGGCTGAACATGGGTTTCACCGAATACGAACATTCGGCATATAATATTCCCTTATTAGGTAAACAATACAGATCTAAACTTGGATGGGCACCGGACCCTGCCGCCCGCTCCCCCATTGTTGTTATTGCATCATCTAGTAAAGAGTAAAACGTCACCGCGTGTGTTTGTTTTGGTTATTTTTTATTTGAATAGTTATTTTGCTTGGTTTTATAATTGTGTGACTGAAAATGAGTGGAAGAAGGAGATCGAGTATATGGACTTATTTTCGGGAATGTGAAGAAAAGCGTAGTAACGTGAAATGTACGATTTGCGGAAAAACAATTTCTCGGTGATTTAGCCGAATATTCGGCCGAATACGAATATTCGGTAAACCTGCCGAATATGCCGAATACCGAATATTAAACGAATATTCGGCCCATCCCTATCACAGATTATGAATTTGTATAAAATAGAAAAATTGTTAATGTATGGTTATAATTAGTTATAATAACTCCAGAGACATTGCTTCCAGTAAAAGAACAATAAAACAGTAAAAGATCAGAGTTCTCAGGAACGACAGCGTTAAATCCGTCATACGTGGAGGCATTGGAGGAGCACCTTGGACGAAAAAAACTATGGAAAAAAGATGAAAACCGGCGATTGACTATTTGACTAAACTGATTTCTGTTGGCACGCGAATGGGATGCGCTCAACTTATGATGGAGATCGTAGAATAATCAAATTATTGTTTCATGCGGCAACACCACCCATGATTTATTATAAAAAAAATGATTTTTAGGAATTACATATATACTATACAAGGATACATAGAACTGGTTAGGTTTTATCACGTAAAAATATCCTACTAGTCCTATTATATAATATTACAAATGTGAAAGTTTGGATGGATGGATGGATATTTGTTACTCAATCACGCCATAACTGAATGGATCTGGATGAAATTTGACACAGAGATAGATTGTAGTCTGGAATAGCACATAGGTCACTTTTTATTTCGGGAAAACATAAGATCCCTCGAGAACGCGGGCGTAACCGCGTGGCGGAAGCTAGTAATATAATATAAATACTTTAAAGGCACGCACAGTAAAGCAAAGCTACTTACTACATACAGACAGACGACCCCTTTCAGAACAGCGAAGAGTTTAGGAACTGCCGGAACTTGCAGACGAAAAGTAACGTACTAGATAGATAGTCTAATGAATGATTCCATTTGCTTCTTACCCTACTGCATAAACAATAAAAATAATTAAGGGGAATTCCCTACAAGTTTCAAATTTCTTTCAACTGAGTTGCCATGATTAAAGTTATGTTGCAAACTGCAAAAAAAACTGTTTGTTTGTGATTTGCTGATCAGGGTCTAAGGGCTCCCTGAGCTTGAGGGCCCCGGTGCACGGCATCGCCTAGCCCACCGATTACAAACCTTCCAATCACACTAAATCAGAATGTAATTGATCTAACTTCGATTACATGTTTTGATTCCCTAATTAGATTTCCTACAAATTGAATAGTGTAATAAGCGCTTAATGAAAATCAATCTTATTATTGATAGAGGTGGGCCTAAGGGACTTCTTTCGTGAAACGAACTCTTGAGTTGGTTCGATTCCTTTGAGTTATTTGTACTTTATTCATCTGTCTGTGGTCGAAATGCCGGCCGACTCTCCGTCCGATGGACGACATCCATCACGTACCCTTGCCATACCATTAAATGTTGTTTAGTTTTCATAGTGTGAAACTAAAGCGTGTGTGCACAACAACACCGCCCATGTGTGTGTGCGTGAAATGTGGTGTGTTTATTTTACTCGTGTGCGTTAGTTAATTTGTTACGACGACGAATGTGCGATTGTACGTTGTAAAGTTTTTCGTCGTATTTTATTTGTGAATTAATATTAAATAACAAGTACATTCTTCAAGAACTTTTCGAAGTTGACTCAGTGTATTTTGTAGTAAGCTAAGTGTGTTTAGTTTTTTTGGAACTGGTGCGGTCCTTGCAGTACCAAGTATTGCATTTGTTTATTTATAGACAGTCGCAATTACAGTCATGTAATTATTCCTGTGGCGCTAATATGTCTCAGAAGGATACTGCAATACATTTGGTGGCTGGAGGGTGAGTATCGTGGTTTGCATGAGTCGTGGGTGGTCATGGGATTTATATCATTGCATCTTATCTCTATCATTTATCTTTTTACATGGCATTGGCACATGTTACCAGATATTGTTTACGACAGCGTTTGGTGTACCTACGCGTGGCACAGCTAATCCAGACATAACTTACAATTATTTTAAAACTATTTACAACGTAAACATAATCTTTAACTCACCAACAAATACAACAAAAAGTTATGTTATACGCGACACTTGGTCTGCATTTAGACAATGAATATCATTGCTGAAAATAATAATTATTATTGTATGACTCCAATGATTTCTTCTATTTTTAATACCTACTTACCCACATTTTTGACCAGAAGACTACTATTTTACTTGAGACAGGAAAGTGAAGTAAATAAACAATTTATTTTGAAATACTTAAAATCTTAAATTATTATCTATTTTTGTTCAATACATACTTGATAGACATCACTTTTCACTATTTTATCAATGAAAATATCTCATTCATTTTATTTGTCCAGATGAATTTATTGAGGCCATTCTTGTATGTCCAAAATTGAAAGAAAAAAAAATCTTAACACTTACCACCAAGAAACAGTAAATTTACCTATCTACTGAAGGTTAGAAGATATTACTTCGTGAATTCCTAATTTAATTATGGTAGGTAAATAACTTACATGGATGGGTATTATTATATTATTTGTTGAATACATGCTATACCTATTTCACAATATTGATTACAAAGTTCCAAGACTAGTAGACTACATGATGTAATTTATAGTCTGGCAATTGTAAGTATGGTGAAATTTACATTTTTAAGGCATGTTAATAGAAAGGAAATAAAAAATAACTAATTAACTCAGTGTAAATAGAGAGGAGAAAATATTGTTTGTGTTAAAAATAACTAACTTAGTCAAACTGAACTAAAATATTTTTTGTTTATCTGCACATTAGTTTGTTCACTATGATAGGTTAGTTATATGATTAATAAACCATACAATATAAATTATTATTATTTTTTTGCACATACCTATATTGTTTTGAAATTGATAAACATTTTAAAAAATTACCACAATAGTCATTATCATCGTCTCAGCCACAAGACGTCCTGCTGGACATAGGCCTCCCCTAGTAGTAGACAGATTGTCCAAAAAATTTAACTTGCCAAGTTTCTCACTAGTTATGTAAGCTGAGGCATTGTATATATATTAAGGATGATTTGTCTGTCACATACAAAAAACATTTAGCTATTCATCAATAATACTGGGTGATTTTTTTGTTGTGAGCAATACTTGCAGGGGTGGCAGTGCTCATCAATATGAACAACTTTTACTATTGGACTAACTGTGAAATCTCAAAAAGAATATCAGCTGTTCCATACAAAAGTTACCTACTCGACCAAAATGTATGAAGCAACTGTTTTATTTTACGCGATATCAGAGTTGGTCCCACAGTAAAAGTAGTACATATTGATGAGTGCTTCCACCCCTACAAATATTGCCAACAACTAAAAAATCATTTTGTATAATTATGTCACATAGGATCATGTTGACTTCCAAACCACCATAAGAAGCCTTGCATGCCACCTTTGGAACCATAGGCAACTCAGTACTTAGCTCCAGGAATAACTAAGTATATCTAATCTATATTAGCTAATTATAACCATTATTTAAAATCTTATGTTCCTTGAATATTCAGTTGAAAATATGTATTTTCCTTCCAGAGTGGCTGGTACAGCTGGAGCTGTGGTGACATGCCCTTTAGAAGTAGTCAAGACCCGTCTTCAGTCATCCAAAGGTGTTGGTGTACCACCTTCGAAACCTCCACCATCAGACAACACTGCAAATGCTAGGAAAATATGCTCCAAAATTCCTAAACATCAGGTAAATATTTATTCTGATTTTTTATGTATATTTTGTCTAACCTACTTCTTCTTAGTTGGTAAAAAGACTTATTATTATTTATTTTCGGCCAATGCTACCAAATATATTATGAAATGTAGGTAGTTAGTTATACATTTTATGTTACAGAATTTGAAAGTTTATTGTTTTTTTAATCTTTATAATATAAAAGTAGTAGATAGATATAGATAGTATTTATTTTGTTAGTCATCCTATTCTATTAAATGTGCAGTATTTGTATAATTATATATTTGTATTTTCTGTGTAACAATTTCAAATAAATCGCTGCATGGCTAATATTTTGTTGTAAAACATTCCATAAATTTGTAAAGTATGGGTAATTTTTAACATATACGGATTGGTAGTTAATTCGACCTTCATAAGTGCCCTCCTAGGGCCTAAACTGAATAAATGGCTTTGACTTTGATCAATATTGTAGAAATCTATGTACAATATAAAACAAAGTCGTGTTAGTTACACCATTTATAAGAACGGCTGGATCGATTTTTATGATCTTTGATTTGTCTCCGCCTCGATTAGGAGAAAAACTATTTAAAAAAAAATTACATCGGGAGCGCGGGTGAAACCGCGGAGAACAGCTAGTTATATGGTAAAGGAAAGGATGCTTTCGCTGTGAAATCGAGAAAAAATTATTACCTTTTTAGTCCAAAAAGTCCTGGTTATTGCGTGAACAACCCAAAACCCACTTGAAAATACTTATTTAATGATGCTGATAATAAGTTTCAGCACACAATTAAAAAAATACAAGTTGAGAAATAATTTTGTCGTATATCTAAGAATAATAAATATGTGCCGTAGATAAATAAATAAAACGTGACCAACTGATTGACGTGATTAACTTTGACCCTGATCAAGAAAATACTTGTGATTGTTTTGGAAACGTAAAGCAAATTACGAGTATGAACAACTGCGAACTCATTTAGAATTGCGCTAACCTATACAAATGTTAAGATTATGATGGTTGATCGACTCAACAATAACTCGCTCGAAGTAACGAAAATTGCGAATTGCGACGTCATTCAATCATACATCTACCTTGGTGCACTAATATCGAACAATGGCGGATGCGCGGAAGAGATCTAACGGCGCATGGCTATCACCAGGTCCGCCATGGATCGGCTTGGGAAGATATGGAGAAACAAAAACATCACAAAGGCCACTAAAATGAGACTTGTCAGGGCACTAGCGTTTCCCATATTTCTTTATGATGCCGAAACGTGGACTTTAAGAGAAAAAAGATAGACGCTTTAGAAATGTGGTGTTAGAGACGAATGTCGCGTAGTCTGGACACAGTTCCGAACCAACGTCTCAATCCTCGAAGAACTGGATATAAAACAACGTCTTTCTTCCATCGTTCAAGGTCGTATTCTCACTTTCTTTGGGCATATTACACGTCGAGAGGACACGTCTGTGGAGCGACTCGTGGTTCAGGGCAAAATTGAGGGCATGAGGGCGCGCGGTAGATCACCAATGCGCTGGACCGAGTCAAAGCTGCACTAAATGGTCCACTCCACGAATGCACGAGGCAAGCAATAGTACGAGAGGAATGGCGACGAATTGTGAAGCTTGCCACCACCCCTGTCATGACGACCACGACCACTCTGCCAAGAGTGTGACGACAGAGAAGAAGAATACAAATGTTAAGGATGTTATTAAAATCAAGTTACAATACCTACATGTCAACCATATCTAGGTTATAAATAGGTAAATATATTAGACGGTGAACAGCCCGCGGTTTCATTCGTGTGCCCGGGGTGAAAGGTACCCTATGTCCTAATCCAGTGAGTAAAGTACTATGAGTATATCAAATTTAATAAAAACCGTTAAGCCGGTACGGAGCTGAATGGTAACAAACAGACACACACACAAACATTCGCGGGTAATAATATATTTTGTCTTTACGGGGTTATATATTTTTTATTGTCATACTAATACCTACTAATAATTCTAACTTCTTAACTAATATTATAAATGCGAGAGTTTGTTTGTTTGTTACCTTTTCACGCTTAAACTGCTGAACCGATCGCAATGAAATTTGGTATGCAGATAGCCTATGGTACAGAGAAGAATATAGGCTACTTTTTATCCCGGGAAAACATAAGATCCCTGGGGAACGCGGGTGAAACCGCGGGGCGGAAGCTAGTTATAAATATTTACACGAGGTTAATAACCGTTACTCCTGTAGTAGGCAACAAGTTTCAGTAAACATTGTAATAACATTATTTAATTTTGCTCTTCATGTCTGTAATCGCATTTGCAGTAATAGTCTGGCACGTAATTGCAGTAAATGGTTTTGCATTAAGTAAATACGTATATTTATTGTTAAGTGACAACGATCTATTTACTATTTCCTCAGAAATTAAGATTTACTGTAAGCATTCGACTAAATATTCTGTTGAATTGGAATTCCCTTTTATATGGATTTTTTTTTTATATATATTTAGAAAAGTTGACTAATGATGATAGATTTTGATAAGACGTGAGGCAGTTAATTAAGATAAATATACATATATGATGAATCACTCTCATTAGCTACATCTACCTATTAAATTATTTATATATGTACATAGGTAGTACGAAAAGTAATAGATTGGTTAACATACTTTAAAGTTTATAGTTGAAGTATATTTTCGAAATATAAATGCAGACAGAGATTTGTTGTTGTTTTATTTTCGAATTTATTTTGAGCTACATATTACATTATATTTTATCTATGACCAATTGAGATATCAGCGAAGTAAACAATATTGCGAAGATTCTAAATTCGTACATTGAAAAGTAATAATATAACCGGACGAAGTATCAAAACATCATAAATTACCTATGTATGTTATGTTAAAAATCCAACTTACCTACGAACAACTTTTTGTTATTTCTGACAAGATTTTGCTCCATAAACACAGACATTCCTATACATACTTTTACATTACATACTTACTCTTAAATCATCAATCTGTGTGCGCTATATTTTTACGCCTAATATCACCAGTTAAACAATCCCTACGCTTCCGTTATTAATAACTATAACTTTGCCTATAGATTAAAGAGAAATTATTGAGCTAGTGACCTGGCATTGGCGTGTTTCCAAATACCTATATGTAAGCCAAGTCAAAAATACTAGGTAGGTTATTGTTATGTAGAAGTTTTTACTATTAGATACTATAATGTGATGAGACTAGATTTCTAGAAGACTTGAAAACGACCCTATACGATGCCCAGACAATCTGTACAAATCCTGAGTTTAGTTTTCGAATGCGAGCCATTTACTTGCTCTAAATATGCCAAGGATGTTTATAAATAACTATCTAAGTGCAATGTTCTGATTGTTGTGAGTGAGTTCGTTATTTATTTTTCTTTATAATGTTTGTCAAAATTATTTCCTCATTGACCCCAGAACGTCCACGATCGCGGTCAAAAAACTCATTTACTTCCTTCGGTGGGTTTGTGACATTTAGAATGAGGAACCGGAATATTCGGAACCACTTTGGTCATTACAATCGTATTTTCTTTTTTTTTTTAATAACAACAATAAAATAATAACCATATGAATTTATGATAATAATTTAGCACGAGTCAGGCCCTTTGGTATTTTCTGTAAGTTATGTCGTTGTTGTTATTACAGTTGAGGCGAACCTAGTAATAATATTATCGTAGAGGTTTCATTTCAGGCATTTCAATTCAGACGCGAGTACGATTAATAGAACCTTAATTGTTTTGTTTTCTTATGATGTAAGCGCCGATGGCCGGTTCCGATAAATGACCTTGCACAATGTCATTAGTCGCATTGTAGCTAACAATTCCAAGGTCGATCTATAAGTGGCATAAAACATGGCAAGTTGGTGTGCATTCGCATAAGATTGGCTACGCTTTTTGTATTTTATGCTATATAGGTACGTAATCTCATTTGCATACTACTCAAATCATATCGGAGAGTTCATTTATTTAGCGTAGGTATTACGACATGGTCATCTTATGTTATATGTCGTTGAATTGAAGGCAGTGTTCCAAAGATGTTTCATCAAGATGAGATTGTGAGGCTTCATAGCTGATTACACTGTAATTTTCCACTTATTTTTGATTGATAGACCTACTTAGCTATAGTTACAAAGTACTACGACAAAGCAATCAGTCTGTATCACAAGAAAATCTATTATCTTGAACGTAAAAACATGAATTGTTATGAAGAAGCAAAAGAGTAATTTAACCCAATGTTACTGTAGACTGTAGGTAGAGCATCATTAATCCATAGACTTGCTTTTAGCAGTATTTCGCTTTCCAAACCCTTCCTTCGTCTCTTTCAGTCCGTAGGTTGTTAATATTGAAATGAATTGTCATTATAGAAGGAGATATCTATTTGGACATCTCACATCTCGGCCCACTTAAATTTTCGATTACAAAAAAGTAGAAACTACCGTATCTATTGTAGGTATAAGTCTCTGGAATAATTTTGATGCCAACACATTCAGAGTGAGAGTGTTTTCGCAATTATTGACACCGAGATCTTCCCAGATCAGATTTTTAAAATACGTCTTTCAACACATCTGTAAATAGTTTCGCGCGAAATCTTTTAGTATACATATTGTTTTGGCGGTGCATGCAAACAGTTCTTATACATAAAAAATATGTTTATGGATGGACGCCACAATAGCTGTCTGTAAGGCCAGTCGACTGTCAACCGTCCTTAATCATTTCTCGATTTTAACATTGGTGCATATCATAAATAGTATTACTCGACCGTTAATTTTGGCCCACGATAAAGATTTTACTTACTTTAAAATATTAAACCAAGGTTTTTTTTTTTTTTTATTGATGCTTTCAACTTCGGTATAGTAATTTCCAGATTATTTTAATGTTTGTTATTTGTTACCTATTACCTAATGAAATGTAGGCATAATAGTTATCTTTAATTTGTTTATTATTACGTATCACTTATCAAATTTTTGAATATTTCTACTTATATTGATATTTGCATTTATTTTGATGCTTGAAAGATTAACAACTGATATAATTATTTGAGCACGTGATTTAGATTGTTTGTAATTACCAAGCTGATAATTAAGAAATTAAAATTGTGGTTAAACATTACATATATTTTTAAAATGTATAAAATTGCAATTAAAGCATACTGTCTGATTCTGTATTGCTGGAGCAGTATGGAAACATTTGGCTCTAATTCCCTGAGGTACACATTGTTTCCATCACTTGTGTAAAGCGTATCGATTTGCTTTTTGTGTGCCATAGATTAGCGAATACAATATTTATGTGTTCATGTATAATAATGTCTTGTCGGTTTATCGGACTCCCGCAGACATAAATCGTAATGTTTGATCATAGTTGATAATATTTGGTCTCCCATGTCCGATGAGGCGACCGGCAAAATTGCCATTTGTCCAACTAATCGCTTTGAATAATATGTAATCAGCCTTAGAAGCCAGAAGCCTAATTTTAGTTAATCTTTTAATGTATGACCTGTAGTATTGTTGCTAGCATGTAAGCTTGACACAAGCGATGGTTACCGTAATATTGGCCGTGTAATACAGGAGGCCAAATGGGGCTACAGACGTACGATGGGCGCGATGTTCGCATACAGCAAGCAAGCAGATCGCATGCTGATGTCGTACAATTGTCAGGTACAGCAGTGTGCGAGGGCGGGACACGCCAGGACCACCACCAGGATGAGCCTTATACAGTGCATCAGGTGAGCAAACATCTCCTTTCTACATTATACTCCTCGCGTGTTTTGTCCACCATTCCAGTTTGTTCAACATCATTCCATAAACTATCATTTCCTTCTACGTAACTGATGTAAACATGCAACCTATTCTTAGTGTCATTAATTTGATTTCCAACATTTACGTACGTTTGTAGAGAGTGCAGTGTGTATTGTGTTTTTGTGTATACTTACTGAAGTTTTGGCTTGCAGCCATTGCGTGCGTATACCCATTATGTTTTGTTACTATAAGTGAAATCCATATGTGACCGTGTCTTATCGATTTTGAACTAACTTCTCTACATTGAGCTGATGTAACCGTGCCGTTGCGCTGAACACGAACTTGATGGAAAAAACACGTGAATTCTGACATTTATCTAAAACGAAGATACGACAATTCATTTATATGTTTAAATAAATGATTTGCCACCGGCAAACAGAAGAGGTTCGAACTGCTTACAGCCGGCGTGGTTATCAAGTGTATGCTAATAGATAAGAATTTCATCGCTTTGCCCGATCGTCACGAGAGGTGTACGTGGTGCCGAATTTGCGCCAGACCCCATTTGGCGCACTAAGTATTTCAGATTAGCAGCTCCTTGTAATATCGACCTGCTGATCGAACGCTTATCTGTACGCCTTTTATCTTGAATATGGAATCATGTGTTTTTCGTACAAACGCACTGAATCGAGTGAAACGACAGTTAAGCATTGTCGAGGTTACCATTTGACCTCAATTAAGCAGCCAAGATATTTTTAGTAGTATGTTGACATTAACACTATCTACTTGAGGGAGATATTCATTTACGTCACTAACTATAACTAAAGATAATGAGATCGTCTCCATAACTTTGGTTATTAAATAAATAGGTGCAAAGGTGATTTACTGATTTGGCCTTAATTTTTCCAGACACATAGTCCAAAATGAGGGTCCAAAAGCGCTGTTTAAAGGGCTAGGACCGAACATAGTGGGCGTCGCTCCGTCCAGGGCAATATACTTTTGCACATATTCGCAAGCGAAGGCCATACTCAACCAGAACATATCGCCCGACACGCCTATAGTGCACTTATCCGCAGCCAGCGCTGCAGGTAAACATATTTGTGATGTTTTTGTAACGTCTTGTAATATTCCTTTATGCTTCGCCATGTGTTTCATTGATAATGAGAACATGACGTTGTGATATGAAATATAAAATTAATAAATAACACATTGTCTTTCTCTCACATTCCTGTAAATTGTTTCTATAAATATTCTCTCAGATTACACCAATGTTTAAATTGCAAATTAACGATTTCAGGATTTGTTTCATGTACAATGACCAACCCGATATGGTTTGTAAAAACGCGTTTGCAATTGGATGGTCAAAATGTGACGGCATTACAGTGCATTAAAAGGATATACGCTAAAACGGTAATGGTTGTTTTACATGCGTCTTAATTGTAACGCGTCACAATGAAGTTATTTTGAAAATCTGATACGATTTCAGGGTATAAGGGGTTTTTACAAAGGTATAACCGCATCGTATATGGGTATAAGCGAGACAGTTGTTCACTTCGTGCTGTACGAGGGGGTGAAAGCGAGGCTGATGGCTGCGAGGAGAGTGGACGGAGTGCCGAGTGACCAACGCTCCCCGAGGGACTTCCTCGAGTTCATGGCTGCCGGAGCCTTTTCGAAGACTGTCGCTTCTTGCATTGCTTATCCACATGGTGAGTCAGACAGATGACTTAACAGTCAATTCTTTTTAGTTTTTGATTAAAAACAAAATTTTAGTTTTTCGAGATAAAACTATTTCAACGTCATTAGATCAAGGTGATCTTGTTTTGCAATAGCAGTTTACAACGCAATTTATTTTCTGTCTTGAAAAACAAACTGCGTCAAAATCATCCTCAGTAATCCATATAGATAATATATTATATGAACATTCCAGAGGTAGCAAGGACTCGGCTGAGAGAAGAAGGCGATAAGTACCGCAAGTTCTGGCAGACACTGCACACGGTTTGGATGGAGGAGGGTTATCGTGGAGTTTATAGGTGAGGAAATGTAATATAGTCAACGTAATAAGTCCTCTGAAATAAGAGACATTCTATAAAAATATTGTTACGACGCGAATATTAGCGTCATCTGTTATTCAATAGAGGAACCAATTATTAGCACGCCATCTATTAGAGAGTAGCGGAACTACGCTCCCGATGTATTTGTGGTATTGTAGGCTGAACTTAAGTGTTCTCGATCGAGTTATCTATAATGTTGTGGATTTGACTCGAAACTTCTTGATGTCGATGCTGAGCGATATAAATACGCGACGAGTGGCGGGAACCCTTTGCTCGATACAATATGATGCCCCGTGAGTGATGCCAAAACTGGCATTTATTGAAAGAAATCCATTGAAAGTATTTGATCCAAAATATAATGGTCAATGGTCAAAATACAATGGTGTGAATCAACGTACCTATTGAGTTATGGCGTAAACAATCTAAATCAAGCGCTCGATCGATATTGCTTGTTCAATCGTCTAAAATAGATTAAGCAAATCGATTTATTGACTCCGATGCTAAGGTGGTAATTGTACCCCATTTAAGATTCAGTTTAAGCTCGTCACGTTTCAAGAATATTTTAGATGCCTTCGAGTATATTTACTAAATGCCATCTATAGGGTTTCTATATGGAGAAACAAGTATTTGCTTTAGTCTGAACTTGCTTATCGTCTGTCATAAAATTTAGTTATTGTACCTACTACCTAATAAATGATGTTACATGACCATGTCGTCCAATTTCGCAATCAATCCTATCGTTACGACACGACTCTTTCTTTTCCCTATATATGCACACCTGTATTCGTTTATTATTTATTTATTTTGTATACTATTTTGTTACAGAGGCCTAGGCACACAACTAGTACGTCAAATACCGAACACTGCAATCATGATGTCCACATACGAAGCGGTTGTTTACCTCCTCACAACTCACTTCAATAGTTCCTTCTACGAAAACACCTAGTTAACCAAAACGAGTCTAGTGTCTCCGAATCGCTATGCGCCGAAATTGTAGAACCCGTAGGTCTTAACTTGAGCCTTACGAACTCAATATTAAGAACTAGTCTCGTTTGTCTAGTAATGCGTTTATAAGTAAGGTAGATTCTGCATCATCAAGATCGCCTGTAACAAAATGCAACGTTTCATTTGAATTGAATATTTATCTGATAAATTATTATTTATTCTTACAATATGTGGGAAAGGTATTGAGTAAATTAAATATTTAAAAAACTTTTTCAATTTCATACTTTGAAAAAATTTGAACGAGATGTCAGTACTTATAGATAAGGTAAAATATGAGGGCTTCAAAGTTAATTGGTTTTAATGCAAATTATGTTGGTGTGACTGACAATGTTATATAATGAAAGATATATAAATAAACATTGCCATTATGGGCTCGTGCAACAAGGTCAGTCTCAGATTATCACATAATAATATGCGCACGCGATTTTGTTTAAAACACTTTCACGAACATCCATGAAAGCCAGAATTGGTCGATGCGATGAGAAAAGATACATAGTGTAAGTGGTTGTTTGGCCAAATTTTTCAGAATTATTTTTTTAGTTATATTTAGAATTCTATTAAATAAACAACAAAATTGTACATAATATTTGAAGCTGAGCCGCCGATAATTGTTCCATTATGGAATTGCAATGCAACTGGTCATTGAGGCAAGAGTATAGATAAGTCACCTGACTTATATTATACATATTATCTACCCACTGATGTTTTGTTTGATATTCTTATTTCTGTTTACATTATTCAAGGCGTTGAACGCGTTGCCAGTGTATTGCGTTAACTAATTAGAGTTGTGGTAAAAATGCAACTAATGCGCAGGATTATTAAGAAAGATTACAAAATTCTTACTAAATAATCCGCCTACGAGCCATCCTGGAATTTATTCATTGTAGTCATAGTTTCTAGTCTCATATAAGTGTCTGTGCCTAAATGTAATAACTTCATCAGTTATATTAATTTTGTACTGTCTTTCCTTTGATTTCTGACATTGTATTGACTTTCTATAAAAGGGGATAAAAACTATGCGGCATAGCTACTCCCGCCATTTTGTAGTTGCGGCGCCTGATGAAACTGGTCTAATAATAATAATTTTACCATTCGATTCGAACCCTTTATCATTAAACATAATTTTATTTATGGATAAAGATAAACCATTGTATTACTAGCAAGGATGCCGTTATCTATTGATGGTTCTAAATTTCTTACTGACAGAAAGGGATTCTTTTTCAAAGAATCTATCTATCTATCTATTCTCAAGTATCTGCATGTCATTGTTTTCGGTCATAGTAGCTAAACATCAATAATAATTAAATACCGTACCGTGAGACCAGTTATAACATGATTTATCCTATATAATATAATTAAAACAAATCGGTAACGTATGATTATTACATTAGTATAGTAGACCTAGTCAGTCAATGTCTGAAAAAATAACTTTAAAAATAAGAAAAAGTATGTAGTAGAGAATATTTTCATAAAAATAATAGGATAGTAAGTTTTTAATAACTTGAGTTCCTGGAATTAATTTTTTTATATGTATCGTACGTACAATATGAATCAAAATATATAGGTACCACTTCTAATCAGAGAAATTGTACTAAAATGTATGTATTCAAGAAAATTATATACTTTTATATAAATTTCCTCTATAAATATGGAAGAAACTTGCTATTTAAGTGTTCCTACGGGCTTATCGAAATTTATACCTTATGCATAACAGTTTTGATTTCATAGTCCTATAACACACAAATAGTAAGAAGTAAGCTGTGATATAGAGCTTGTAAATATTAGTTATGGATATAATTACTTAGTCTATCGAAACGCACACTCTTACTTGGGAATTGTATTAATTTTTTAATAGTTTTTATTCAGTTTTATGGCCGATACTCGATACCGATTATCAAATGCTTTTCATAAATATTATGTTTAGGTGGTTTATAATACATCTTTATAAAAAGATTCCTTCATTAAATCAAAGTTAGGTATAAAAATGTTTGTTTTGCAAATAAGCATAATAGTTTCCAGATGTAGACAGGCAGATCTTTGATTGTTATATTTTTTAGAAGAATCATGTCGGACTGAGTATAAAATATTTTTAATTTGTTTAATTAATAAATGATTATATAAAATATTATGGTTTTTCATTAGCTATTCAGTAACTGTTACAACTCCATAATTCACATCTACTACTTGCATTACATTGACTTCTATGCAAAATCTATTGGTGACAGACTCACCTGTTTTGATGTTAGGTTGTTTATCTAGGTACTTTATCCTCAGGAGGTTGTCACCTGATGTAGGCTCAATTTATGCCAACACCTCACATAAAGCGCTTGCCAGCTAAAACCTGGGCTGGAGGAATTGTTGCAGCATTACAGAGTGTTGTGCTACAAGTATGTGAACCTTATAAGATTAGATATGATAATTTAGGTACCTTCTTTGTAAATGTTACATAAATAGAATAAAATGTCCCATAAAATTTATAAGTGAAAGTTATAGGTAATCAGGAGGTAAGTAATAAGATAAGTAATCAGGTAGATACTTATTAAAAGATCCTTGGGGACCAGAGGGAATATGCATAAAATTTAAATTTGTCACAAATATTTTTTTCTAGATTCTTTATTGTCATTACATTATACTTAAAAGGTATTTTTTTTATATAGTTATTATTTAAACCCAGAAAATATTACATAAAAAGTGAAAAATAAGGGAGGAAAATTCAAACTTACAAAACGCGTCACCATTGGTCGAAACGAAATGTGACGTTAATTGTCACGTCATTGAATTTATCGGCGTCGATATTCATACTGTGTTAAAGTAGTGTTTGTGAGAAAAAGTGTTTAAAACTGTATTCCTGTGTGATTACTTGTGGATATATATTTGTAGTCAATCGAGGACGATGACAGAAACTGGTTTTGTTAAAGCACAATCAGATAATCTGCCGAAAATAGATGCATTTATGATGTCAGCATATTTTGCATCAAATCTCGAGTCTTTGCCTTTTAACTACAGCCATTCTTTCAACTGGTGGTGGCATATTCCGTTTTTGACACAAAAATATATGAGGAACAACTCCTTTCTTTAACCGTAGATTACATTTTTCTCCTTTCTGTTTCATTATGTTATATTCAATATAATTAACTGTATCTTCCTTAAGGCTAGTCTCCCTAAAATCAGTGTTCTTGCGGAATTTGTCAGAAAAGAAATATTGTTTTTTAGTCATCAGAAAAACAAAAATTAAATATATTTTACGTTATTTTAAAGTGTGAGATTTGAAGTTTCTAATACATATTTTATTTTTTAATTTGACGCCACTTTTACTAGCTTTGTGAGGCTTTAAACTTACCTCTATTTACGTTCCACGCGTAGAGGGTCTCATTCATGCACTCGCCACGAAAAAAATATAATAAAAACAAGAAATGTATTCAGATTACATTTGTCGGCAAGTCCTTTACAATAATCTTATCTAGTTACTTTTTTTCAAAATCGTCTCAATTTCTTATTTAAACTGCTTTAAAAAGTTATAAATTTCTGAATTTGACCCTTGCAACATATATTTTTTTCTATTACAAAGTAATGGTTTAGAGAAATCACACTTTAACCACTCCGAAAGCAACTACTTATCTGTCGAATAAAAAATATATGCATTCAAAAAATCATTTGAAATAAATTATAACTTTTTAAAGCAGTTTAAATAAGAAATTGAGACGATTTTGAAAAAAAGTAACTACATAAGATTATTGTAAAGGACTTGCCGACAAATGTAATCTGAATACATTTCTTGTTTTTATTATATTTTTTTCGTGGCGAGTGCATGAATGAGACCCTCTACGCGTGGAACGTAAATAGAGGTAAGCTTAAAGCCTCACAAAGCTAATAAAAGAGGCGTCAAATTAAAAAATAAAATATGTATTAGAAACTTCAAATCATACACTTTAAAATAACGTAAAATATATTTCATTTATTGCTTTTCTGATGACTAAAAAAAAATATTTCTTTTCTGATAAATTCCGCAAGAACACTGATTTTAGGGAGACTGGAGCCTTAACCTGAAATAAATTATCAATCATTAAAATTTCGTAAAACCGCAATACGGATAAATAAGCAAGATCTTTAGATACATTTTTAAATAACTTTTGTAAACAAGGCTAGGTTAGTTTTAGACCAAACCTCCTATTTTCACACTAAGCTGTACATAAATATATGCTATACTTACGTTAAAATGATCTTCACAACAAAATAGAACCGATAATGGAGATACAATATCCCTTCTCATCATCTTACACCATTTTTTTCGTAATTTCGCATCGCATGGAATACGAAAAAACACTTTATCGGGTGTACTAATAATAGTGTTTTTGCACTTCGGTACCATACAATACTTGTAAGATGGTTTTTTAACTACTTCCATGATTTGTATAGCAATTAAAACTGAAAATACGTATGAAGTAACTGAAACACTATAGTAAACAAACGTGGGATATAACAAATGACGTCATCAAAAGCGCGCGCTAAATGGTGGCGTTTGAACGGCTCAAATTTATTCAAGGTTTTAAATTTCACTTTGAAAAATAATTTGGCTCTTTTCAAGCCTATTTATATTTTTTTCCATGTTATAAAAATGTAAATGATAAATTAAAGCAATAAAAAAAAATCATGCATATTCCCTATTACCAAAGAAAAAAACCTAGTCGCCATTTCTAGAGCATGCCTCGCACACTGCTTCCTTAATGCATGCAATGCATAACAAATAAGGGTCAGTATACACAGGCTAAATCACTTAGATCCATCAGCATCCCATCTTTCATGTTGAAAACAATTGAGAGAGTGTGCGAAAGAGATAATGTTCAGAGGCACATCGGAGGCGTCTTATGGAACATAGTGATCAATGACTTCATTTGCAAGCTAAGCTATGGATTTTTCACGGGGAGGTATGTGGAAGATAATATAATACTAGTGAAAGACCTCTATAAGAGCACCTGTGCAGCAAAGTGTGACGTATGTGGTGCAAAGAGAATGGTCTTATGGTCAAACCTTCCAAAACCATACTATAATTATCACTTATGCTGAAATTATGGTATTAGACAGCTATCTTCATACCAATACTAACAGTGGAGTGCTTGTTTGGTGGCCCAGAACCAAACTGGTCAAAACTAAAGAAAAGCTACTTAGTTTTCAAAGACTAGCATGCACTGCAACAACAAGACTCAAGCGGCCTACTTGCAAAAAGTAGAACCCTCAACAAATAACAAGTTACTACAAGACCATAATTTGAAATCACAAGACAGGTAATTTTATTTATGTGTTTAGGTAGCACATAATGACAAAATATTATTGGCTAATAGCACCCAAGCAATAAATAAATAAAAATAATGCATGTAAAATTACCATGCAAGGCCAGTCTGAATAAAACAACTGTCAATTTACTTTAATGTAAAATCTTTATTCTATAATTGTAATAAATTACAAAATCAAATTTATTTGCTATTTAAGACAAAGAGAAATGGTGATGAAACTGATAAATCAACACCTGGATGAACTAGAAAATTTTCAGTTTTTGAAGAGAATTTTGCTAAGTTTAGCCCCTCAAATTCAAAGTTAACAAAAAATTGGTTTTATTAAAGTCCTAATGGAAACATTGGAGATTACCACCCAAACATGTGTAGAGATAGTATTGGGAAAAACACTAGGGTACCTCAGGATTGTTGAGAATGGGAAAAGGTCACCTTTCAAAGCCACTATTGGCTCTCTTCTATACCATATAGCTGATAATACTGTCAACAATGTTACAACTACTTGAAGAAAAATCTGTATGGAACTTTTTATTGCTAAACTCTTACTAATCCGCATCTGAGAGTTATCTTTTAATTGAGTCTCAAGCTTATAAATTTTACGTTGAAGTTTTGAATATGCAGCAAACTCATCTTTCATGGATAATCCTTTCTGTTCAGCCTTCAGTTTTAAGATTTCTGCCCAAGCGGTCCTTTCTTGGTGCGATGCTCTAGTAAAACATGCAGCTATCTGAAATTATATAGGTACCATTGAAATTGAATTCCTTGTTGGATTTCCAAAACCGTGAGATTATAGTATTGTGGTCTAAAAATATACTTACCGGCTTTACTAAATACGGTACAAAGATACTGAGTGTGCACAAAATTATGAAATAAAGTAATAAAAATCCATTTATAACCTCCAACATTGTAGATGCAAGCAATATAGACTAATAACGGATTTAATAATTAAATTTAGATTGAAAGCGAGTGTAATAATATGGATTTTAAATAGAGTAAAATAAATTTTCTATGACTTCGACAGAATTTCGATAAAAACAGTATTTTTTGGAGTTGAAATGTCATCAGCACAGTGTTGCCATATGCGAGGCGTGAAATCTGTATTTTTTCATTCAAAAACTCCGTATAAAATCTGTAGGACCATTAGGATGAAAATTCCGTATGAATTCCGTATAAAATGAAACTAACATGTTTATTTATACATATCTTTATTGATTAGTTTTAGTAAGCATTACTTAGTCGACGGTAAGAGCGAAATGGAAACCTCTAAAACCCGATAAATTGTTCCAATACCTATTTGATTTAGCTTTTTAAGAAAACCGTTTTTTTAAGGTTAAGGTAGAGCCAAACCTAAATAAAACGCTCCTAGTGTACTTGACACTGATTTAGGTTTGAAAATTAACCGGTAAACCAGCCCTGGTTCATGGTTTCGAACGTGAACTATGTAAGGGGATTTCCCAACATTATTTTAATACGACGAAGACGAATGAAACAAAAATATTGGAGTAACTTCTGTATTGCATCTGATTAATAAGAGTATGTCTGTAGTCTGTACGTAAATCCGTATAAAAATCCGTAACCATGGTTCACCCGTATTGGGTTTCCAAAATCCGTACAAATACGGACAAATCCATATATATGGCAACGCTGCATCAGCAGCTGTTTATTATTTTGGTTCGATTCGATTTATTTATAGCCCACATTTAGGGCTACCAGGTCAAAACCGAAAAGAAGGACAGACCAGCCAGTTTATCCGGACATTTGGGTAAAAAGGCCTATATTTTTTTAGTCTTAGTATAACATGACAATTATTTTGAAAGTAAAACAAGGTTTTTAGGTTTCCGTACAAAAAAATGTTAAAAACGGGAGCCTATTACTAAGACTTCGCTGTCTGTCCGTCCGTCTGTCTGTCACCAGGCTGTGTCTCAAGAAGTGCGATAGCTAGACAATTGAAATTTTCCCAAATTATGTATTTTTGTTGCCGCATAACAATGAATACTAAAAATAAAATAAAATAAATATTTAAGGGGGGCTCCCATACAACAAACGCGATTTTTTTGCCCTTTTATTTGGGTGCAACCTAGATGGTAGTTCCCGTTGACCTAGAATCACGAAATATGGCAAAAAGCAAGGTCTTACAGCACAAATAAAGGAAAAATTAAAAAAGCTGAAAATTAAAGGGTGTCCCCATACATACATAGTAACGCCAATTAATAAAGACCTCTGAGTTGTATGGGCGCTCATACAATTTAGAGGTCTAGCTTAGTTGGCACCAACCTCAAATAAAGTAAATAAATAAAATTGTGCATTTCGTGATGGACGAACGATGGACAAAGTTTGTACGGAACCCTCGGTGCGCGAGTCCGACTCGCACTTGGCCGGTTTTTTAACCATTTGCCATACAATCTTAAATTCTCATGGTTTGGGCGTGGAAAAGGTAAACAAACATTGTTTGTTTCATCACTCACATTGGCATTTATAATATTAATTAGGATTAATCATTCAATATTCATTACAATATTAAGTTCAATAATTGCAAAATGGTCAAATTTAAAAAGTCTAACAAAAGCCGGACAGGCTGGACACCGACTAATTTGGCCGGACACGCACCGAAAAAGCCTGACTGTGTCCGGCTTTATTCGGACGCTTGGCAATCCTAGAGATTTGTGCCCGAAATAGCGTTGTCGATCGATAGTCAACTATCGATGATTAATCGATAGTCTATCGATAGCCAACCAATTGCAATAGCTCAGAACGAGGCAATACTATCGAATGAGTGCAATTTCTATCAATATTATCGATAGTATTGTTATTCGTAAATTAAAAAACTATTAACAGCTAAATCAAAAATTATGGAAGGCCCCGCCTTCAGGGTATAGTATGATAGCTTTGCTTATTTATACGTTATTTTCCATTACTTTGCGTAATTTAGTTTATCATCTTAATTTTCAGAGAGAGACAGAATAAGAACGGTAAATACAAAATTATGATTAGTGTAATACGATAATTTATTTTACGTATTTTTTTCCAAGTTGTCATTTGGCAACACTGAGTCAAAAACGTAGTGATTATATACCTCTTGAGTATAAATAAATGTTCTATGTTATATACTCTTTGGAGTCAAGTCAGCAGTTGTCATTTTGTGTTTTGTTGAGTTTTTTTTTCTGCATGGTTTTTGTAGTTGCTACTACAATAATTTTATTTATATTCGTTCACCGTTGTACATGCAAATCAAATTCAAATAGTTGAAACTGAAAATGGAAAATTTTATATTCTTGGAAACATACTCTACATGTGAAGATTATCAGAAGTCAAGGAGTATAAAATTACCTCTCGAGTCATTTATAACCTATTGTGTTTACAAATCCTGCCTTCCCAAACAAGTGATTTTGAACTTTGTTTTCGTCAATGATGGTAATGATAAATATAAATCTGCTGTAGTTCTCAGCGGAGATAACCTACATTTCATAGATTCTGATAAAATACCATGGCAAGTAACATCATGTTTATATCCGGTTGTATTGTATGAAGATACTATTATAACGGGATTGTGTGCTGTTGCTAGACACATTTCCAAATATAGAACAATATCACAAAGTTCTAAAGAGCATGAAGAAGGGTTGTTAGGCTTCCGTAAAGGCTGCCTTCAGGCCCCCAATGAAGTCTCAATATGGACTAAGTTCTGTGAAGTTGACATCATTAAAACGGTAAAACAAATTCTCAATACTGATACATTACAAGAATTACCAAAAAACTTGGTGAGACTAGAGAATCACTTGAAAAAACCAATCAGAGTCCATAATGTTTATAAAATGGCAAGAGAGCTAAAAAAGGAAGATTTGAGAATAAGAAAAGAAAGTGATCAAGCTAAGGAAGAGAAGAAAGAAATATTGGACAGAAATAGAGTACCCAAAACAAGAAAATGGAAATCAGCAACAAGGAAAGAACTTGAAATAGATTCTTCTATAAAAATAGAAGATTTGAACATTGATCATCAATTTGCAGAAGGACCCTTTCTTACATTGGCTGATCTAATACTTCTGCCAACATATCATATTTTGATACAATCTATAGGAATACAAATAATTGAGTCTTTGTTACCTTTAACATACAAATGGTACACTAATGTGACACATGTCTCAGAATTACAGAACTTAACAATTCTGTTGCAGAAATTAAAAACTGTACCATTAGTACTTGATAAATTATCTGTCCCAGACACTGAGGATGTCAGTCTTTATAAATGTGACCCAAAAAGACATAATCCAAAGAAAAGATTGTTCACAAAAGAAGATGACATAGAAAATGCATTGAGTTGTCTTACTGGAGGCATGGAATTAGATATTAGTGATAATGAATTTGAATTTAATATAAATTGGAATGACATACCTGATGGTGCTAACCCTACTGCAGGTCACCTACCTGATGAAAGGGTAAGAAGGAAGTCACAGCAACTGGAAAATCTTGCTTTAGCTGTATTAAGTATAGCTAAAGAAGGCAATATTATAGTTGATTTCTGCAGTGGCAGTGGCCATTTAGGAATACTCATAGCTCATTTATTACCAAAATGCACTATAATATTGCTGGAAAACAAAGAACAGTCACTGTTTAGAGCAAGAAATAGGGTTCATGAAATGGGATTAAAAAATATCTACTTCTTTCAGTGTAATTTGGATTTTTTCATTGGAAATTTTGATATAGGTATTGCTTTACATGCATGTGGTATTGCCAGTGACTTGGTCTTAGACAAATGTTTGAAGGCCAATGCAAAGTTTGTACTGTGTCCATGCTGCTATGGTTCTCTACACGCTACAGATAGATTAGTTTATCCAAGAAGTAGTAAGTTTAGTGATGTGACTATTGACCAATATTTGTGTATTGGCCATGCTGCAGACCAAACTCATGATTTACATCCATTGGCAATTAGAGGAGCCAAGTGTATGGCTGTTATAGATTCAGACAGGGCCAGACTAGCTGAAGAGTTTGGTTACAAAGTCACATTATCAAGATTAAAACCTCTTACATGTACTCCTAAGAATAATTTACTTGTAGGTGTCCCATCATAGTGATATTTTGTATACAACATTTTAAACAGATCTTTATTTACTTTTAACACTTTATATCTTAGAAATATAATATATATATATTCTAATTTAATGTATAAGTCTATCAATTGACCAACCCAAAAAAAACTTTCCAAAAATAAACAAAATCAACAAAATTGCAAGTCTCAAGTTCTTAATTCAAAATGTACATACTTTTAACAAGTAAATTACAAAATTTTTATTTTATATTTTAATGATATATATTATTCGGTACGAGCGTAAACTATAGCAGTGCGGCAGGGGATGTATACCTGTAAATAAAAATGTGAATCAGCAATCTAAATATGTATTAAGGCGCTGACAACAGCTAAAGTCTCTCTATTGCAACCCAACCTATATTAATCCTACTAAATGTACGGTATTGAAATTTAAATACACGATACTCAAGGATATAAATGACAAATTTATTAATCTCAAAACACGATTTCATTTCATTGCCTCGATAAAAAAAATTGCCAAACACAACTCTGAAAATCAAGGAATTCCCAAATTTATCCTATACATGAATGTATTTTCGATGTGATATTTTACATTAATATTGTTCGAATAATTAGAAAATGATTTATTTCGTTAGTTTTTGGAATAAGGAATTTATTTGTACATAATTAATTATTTTTATAAATGTCGCTTACGTTATTAATTCGGAGCAGTTAGGGGGAGGAGTCAACATTATGCCACACTCTTCTGTCACGTTACTTGCGTATTTTGCTTTGCCCTCACTCGCATTCCGCGGCGATCCGCGTTGCTAGACGGACCTATACCACTTTTTTTCCGAGCGCGCGGTTTCAACATTATCATCCATAAATGGGTAAAATATCTTTTAAAAAAAATGTGCAATGCCTGATGAATAAAGTAAGGTAGTAAGCAATTTATTTCACAGTGATTGACAATGATAAAAGTAAACAAATACTTGTGTTTGTCAAAGCGTCATATCACTGCCGCTAGATTGCAGTGTAATTTATGAATGTATTCAGCCTATTCACATTATAACTTTTTATCAAATTAAATGACAATATTTGGAGGGAAAATGAATTGCATTACATAACTTTTACAATATGATCTCGTCGTATTATTTCGCATAAAAAAGTATTCAAACTAAAGATTTACTTACCACAAAAAGGGCATAATAACTGATTAATTTTATAATCTTTCATGCAATGAGAATAAAATTTGTCGTGCCGCATCACTGACCGAGAAAGATTCTTATTTTCATCATATAAGTCATGTCATTGTTAGCTCAGCGGTCCTGGTTATAGGTCAAGAGCCTATAACTACTTGGATGTGTGTGTTTCAAATCCATGTGATGACACCATATTTTATAATGAATGTAAAGTACCTGGATGATTGAGTTGTGCTGGTATATAATACTTTTTATTTTGGTAAACAAAAGAAGGAACTTGAAAAAGAGGAAATTAATAAATGAAATTGAAGACATCATCTGGATTCGAAACGCGGACATTTGGTTTAAGGATCGCACGATCTCCCGCCTGAGCTATTAATTACTTGTTAATAGTGGCGAAATTTACTTTCGTATTCTAATGAAAATGTAGCATTTTCTCATTGATTGAAAACACGGTAAAACGACAAAATGAAACCTAGCTATATATTTTGAATTTTGTACAATTATGAGGCGAATTATTAAGTAAAATCTATATGGGTATCGTTTCCATGGTTTTCGGGGGTGCTTATTACGAATATATAACATATTTCGAGATCCAAGATGGTGGACGCGAATTAAAAAAAAAAACAATATGGGTATCGTTTCCATGGTTTTCGGAGGTGCCGATTACGAATATATAACATATTTCGAGATTCAAGATGGCGGACGCGAATCATTAAATAAAATCTATATGGGAATCGTTTCTATGGTTTTCGGGGGTGCCGATTACGAATATATAACATATTTCGTGATTCAAGATGGCGGACGCGAATTATTAAATAACATCTATGTATAAGGGTATCGTTTCCATGGTTTTCGGGGGTGCTGATTACGAATATATAACATATTTCGTGATTCAAGATGGTGGACGCGAATTATTAAATAACATCTATGTACATGGGTATCGTTTCCATGGTTTTCGGGGGTGTTGATTACGAATATATAACATATTTCGTGATTCAAGATGGCGGACGCGAATTATTAAATAACATCTATGTATATGGGTATCGTTTCCATGGTTTTCGGGGGTGCCAATTACGAATATATAACATATTTCGAGATTCAAGATGGCGGACGTGAATTTTTAAATAAAATCAATATGGATATCGTTTTCATGGTTTTCAGGGGTGCCGATTACGAATATGGAGTAGTGATATCTCTGCGCGACCTAATTTAACTACTAGCAAACTATTATGTATTAGTATTTTAACGTACTGCCAAAAATTAGAAGACACTTTACAGACAACTTTTACAACGTTTGTTGGAAATAATATTAGAAGTCAATTATATCAACAGCTAAAGAACATTAATTTTAATACAAGACCATGGTCCTGCTTCCCGTCTGAATTTTTATTAAAATTATTTCTACGTATGAGAATTGACTACATCGTCAAATTCAACAATCGCAATCTGAAAATTAGTAAATCCAAATGTTGAAAATACCTTTCAGGTTCGCATTTGTAGTTTTTAAAAGAATAAGTATCTAAGTATTTTTTTTATTTTGGTATCCTATTATATTATTAAAAGGTCATAAACAATAAAAAATATGTTAGGTATTAGTTCTACTAACATAACTTCTATATTTTTCATTTTATTCCTGGTACTCTACATACACATACTACGAATAATGACGAATGTCTACACAAAAGCGGCATTTCGCGTGACTTCAAACGCGATAAACCACTGTATGACTTGTTACGCTGTGGTACTATTGTAAATAATGGTGTGAAAGATGAAAAAGTTACAAAAGTAGGATGAATCATATCGAACAAAGTAATCAAAAATAAGTCGCCAACAGGACTCGATCCGTGGACATCTAGTTCAAGGATCGCACGATCTCCCACCTGAGCTATTAATTACTTATTGATAGCGGCGAAATTTACTTTCGTATTCTAATGAAATTGTAGCAGTTTCTCATTGATTGAAAACACGGTAAAACGACGTTTTCTAAAAATGAAACCTAGTTATATATTTTGAATTTTGTACATTATTTTCTTCATTCATATTTCTTATTAAAAAACATTTATACATCCACACGGGCGACGCGAATATAAAATGATAAGAGAAGCGGTTTCATTAAAATTAGTAGGTACATACTATTGTAAATAATGGTGTGAAAGATGGAAATAAAATAGAAAAGTTACAAAACTAGGTTAAAATATATTGAGAACTCGGTTATTACTATTTCTTTATAGCTAGTTGTAATTACATATTTATACTATCAATAATAGCGCCATCTAGTTGTGTTAGTTTCATAGATATATTTGTACTTGTTTATTGTTTGGATGATGGCCGAAAAAGTGCACCGTTTTACCGCGTCTTCGTGTGTGGCGCTATGCTGTGCTATACGTGCTATATATATTGGGGATGTAGAGGGGCGTGGCTAAAATTTCAATTTCTCAAGGCCATTTAGCTGTTGTCAGCGCCTTAAGTGTTTATAATTTGAAGCAGGCTAGTACTATGCTAATATATTTACCTGTATTGAATCATAGCGATTGCCCCATGACATGCTCTGTGTTTCATGAGAGCCTTCATTGGGTTCCACACGGCCGAAACCTCCATACTTCTTGCTATCTGTGCTTAACACAGCCTGTAATAGAAGTTTGTATTACTTTACAGCTTCATTATCGTGCTTGAATTTTCAAATACTAAGTACAGTTTAAAACCTTATTCAGACGACATAAGATTATATTAACCTGGTATTTCCCTTGTACGTTAACGCCGACCCTGTAGTCTGTGAAGCTCTGGGAGGTATGGAAGTTGACGACGAACAGTAGACCCGCGCGCTCAAACGCTATCACTTTGTCGCCCTCGTGCTTGCATGATACGTAAGCCTGTAGACAAAAGATTAATAAATGAAGTTGGTTAAAAATAAAGGATAAAAATAGGTTAATATATTATGTAAAGTTTGATCAGAAAAATAAAAACTGCGTGAGGGCGCCACTTGAAAATATTTTGACAGCTCACAGTAAAATCGCTACACTTATTTAATTCCGTGACATTCCGCAATATGGCAAGGTGTTTTATTTTTCTGGTCGGGCTTTTAGATAGATTTCTTAAAAATATGCCCCAATAATTAGAACGATAAATGTTAGTGATCAAAAGAGTAGTATAAATAAATATTCTGGGACATTATTCCTCACACACGGCCATCTGACCCCAAACTAAGCAGAGCTTGTATGTACTATGGAAGCCAGATAACTGATATACTACATATACTACTTTTCTTTTGTAAATACATACATATATAGATAATTACACCCAGACTCACGACAAACAGACATTTTCATGCACAGAAATGTTTGTCTTGAGTGGGAATCGAACCCACGACCTGCGGCGTGATAGATAGGGTATCTTACCAACCACGCCAACCGGCCCGTATAGATATCAAAGCTTTGTTACTTCTATTCATGATATTATCAATCCAGAAATAGGATTAAGGTTTGACTATATAGACTACCCAACAATCCTAGAGCTTACCATAGCTACTTATAATGCAATACTCACAGGATCTGCGCCGAGCCATCCATACTTCTCTTCCAAGGCATTCATGTCTCTGTCGAACTCGTTGAGGTACTTGTACTTGAGGAGCTGGTCGTCCACTAGGTTCCATTGTCTCCGCGCGTAGTGGTAGGATGAGTTATTGCCAGCTCGGGGGAAGTCCAGCCATTCTGGGTGCCCGAACTCGTTGCCTATGGGAGTGAAGTTTACTATGATAGCGATTCCACATGTTTTATTATTTTATCCATTCTGGAACTCTGAAAAGTACTGCACTCTTAATTTCTTAGAGCTTTCCATAAAGAATCACTTTTAAGTTGAGTCATTTGAAAGCGTAGGTACTTACGAGTAACAAAACTGCAGTAATTATCCACCAAAAAATATGAAAATGCTACATTATAAATCATGTTAGTGATAATCACAAAGTCTCGTCCATATACAATGTAGGTAGGTACCTACCTATAAAGTTGAGGTAGGCCTCTCCACCGAGCGCGTGCGTGATGAGCCGGATGATGCAGTGCAGCGCCAGCCCGCGCTCCACCACGCCGCTGCCCTCGCTCAGCGTGCTCATGTGCGTGTACATCGCCGCGTCCATCAACCAGAACGCGATCGTTTTGTCGCCAACTAGCGCCTGTATTCATAATAATCAGTGTCTGTCTTTATTTTTAGTCGGTCCACCTTATGGTGCAGTGTGGCTAATCTAATGTACTAGGTAGATGGACTGACAACCTATTGTCAGATTTTCTGCGAGACAGAACAATTAGTTGTGGAGACCTATGGGGAAGGTCGATGTTAAGCAGTGGACATCCCTTAGATCCATATGACAGAATGTACCGTGATATGAAGGAAGCTCTGAATGAAAATAAAATAAAGCTAATCATACTTGGTCGTGACTTTCAGCATAAGCAACTGTGCCTTCCATCCACCGCCTATTGGTGAGCGTGTGAACAATGTGGCCCATCTTCCAGTCTTCATCCTTCTCCTCCTTGAGCAGCTTGATCCACATGTCAGGGATGGCCATCCCCAGACGGTAGTCGAAGCCGGTGCCGCCCTCGTTCACCGGACGGCAGGATGCTGGCATCCCGGATACATCCTGGAATTTAAAAGTTGGAAAGTAATAAAAATTGGCGTGGAGACAATAGTTCTTCACGTCTGTCTGATGTCCTACCTACTTAAATAGGTTTACATAAAAATATTGGTTCTTAGATAGATAATGTTTTGATACTTATTTGACACAAACACTGCACTGTGAATCCAGCGCATAACATAAAATTTATGTTACATTACATTTAATGTAGGTATTACAATTACAATCCCTAATTATTTGAACTTAGTTCTTATTTTACGATGGCTTTTAATGTCTGTAATTATACGTTTTTCAGATTTGTTCTACCAACACAAGCTCGTATAGAACTATTTTTATTTCGATTATAAATTGAGTGAAATGAATTCAACTTACCTCGGCAATAGTTATAGCTCTACTATCAAGCTTGTGGGTCAGTTCGTTGGCCAGCATGAGGTAAACAAGCGCCTCTGTGTCCACATTCAAGCCGTAGTATTCATCATAAGAACCGGAGAATCCTTCACCTATTCCACGACTGTGATACAACATAGATGTGACGCCGTCAAACCTGGAACATAGAATGATTTGTAAGGATACCTAAATACTCTTACGAAATCTAAGTGAAGAGAGAAGGAGTAGAGAGACGCTCGTACTCCCTGTAGATACCACTCGTGCTAAGCAAACTTTAACATAGACAGCTTCTAGCCCATCAAATTATTTCCCCTATTGGCGTACCCTCGGCTTAGTTCCAGTGTTTGAACCAAGCAAAAAGTCAATTTAGTTAGTTACCTGAATCCATCAAACTGATATTCCTCTTGATACCATCGGAGGTTCGACAGCAGGAATCTTAGGACTTCAGTTCTGAAAATGGGAAATAGTAGTTGAAATTTTTGTATCGATGATTTTAGATTCTTGTAGCCTTCATTAATGGTCCTTCGAGGCAGATGAAACATTTCATAGACAAAGAAAAGCCGAAATAAAGTACTTACCTACATATTTTAATTTATAGTAAACACAATTCCACAGATTGTGTGTTGAAACATACTGACGTAGTTTATTACATTATTTTAAAAACTGCTGTTTTCAATGAGTGGCTGAACATAAGAGAGTAGGTAAAATATATCTAATTCGATTCATTAGGTTCATTCTTAAAATTGTACCTTTTGGTGACTGCAGTCAAACTAAAAGTAGGCACATAGAAACCTGTTCAATAAAATGTATAGTCCTTCGAGCCAAAACTAACACCAAATCAACTCACTCTGAATAATTGAACAGCCTGCTATCCCACAAAGTATGTGTGCCGCGCGCTCCATCGTGGAAGAAGCACGAGTTGGTGCCATCGAATTCGTTGAGACCATCGAGCGTGTTCTTAGACGCGTGCGAGTGGACCACGTCCAGTAATACGTACAGCCCCAGCTCGTGGGCACGGTCGATGAGCTGTTTGAGCTCGCATGGGGTGCCGTAGCGGCTGAAACATTGTAGGGTATCTATAGTTGTTACAGTCCTAATTTCATTAGCTTTAGGAAACCTGAAGATCCGGGGAAGGCTGAAATTGTAAACTTATGAATATCAAAGCTTTCACAATAATTTTTGAGCGTTGTTATAGTTGCTTTGGTCCCGCGGTTTCATGCATTTTTAATTCATTACAGCTTAAAACTACAATCAAGGTCATATTTACTATTACTTACCTCGGGAGTCAAGGTAAGTAGTAGTAGTAAGTAGGTAGTGAACATACCAACAAATGTTGAATTTTATATTAGCTAAACAGAACTTTATAAAAGACCAGAGAGTTCTCATCTGTATGATGCAAAAATAGAAATAATAGTTATATCTCGCTAGGAAGTTTATATATAAATTAATATAAAAAGGTACCTTCCTATGCGGTCGGTTGTAGCTCGCGCTCTACATGCCATTGTACGGGGCGGCAATAGGATCGAAATAGATTACATTCTATTTTAAGATTAATAATAATAATCAAAAAATAAAGTGTTAATAATAAATCTAAATTAAAGAATATGTTATTTAATTATTTTTCGAATGATTTCCTTACCTACTTGCCGCGAAAAAGCTTGTGACTTGGTAACCAAAAGATGCATAATAGGCATGTTCCATTATAGCCATCAGTTGAATTGCGTTGTAGCCTGAAATATTGTCATGATTTAGATAAATTATTTTAAATAATGTTTCATATCTCAGCAGCATATAACAATTTTCCATAGGTTGTATTTTACCTTGTTTTTTAATCCTAGGCAGAACATTATCTCTAAATTCGTTGTAAGTACCGACTTTTCCCTCTGAAGTAGCGATGCCGACGTGGCACTCATAGATTCGAGGAGACTTGGGCTTGTTTACTTTTGAGTGTTTGAACTGATAGGTCTGGAATAAAATAATATATCTATGCGTGTATGAAAGTAAGCTTTACTCTATGCGCCCAAAGCATATTTTCGAAAGGTCATCATTAGCAAATTATTTCTGACTATCTCCTCCGCCTAGCGGTTTCACCCGCGTTCCCGAGGGATCTTATGTTTTCCCGGGATAAAATGTATCCTGTATGTTAATCCAGAATATATTCTATCTTTGTGCCAAATTTCATACAAATCCGTTTAGTAGTTTTTGTGTAAAATAGTAACAAACATCCAGACATCCATCGCATCCTCACAAACTTTCACATTTATAATTTTGTAGGATTCACATTGGCAAGTACTTACTTACCTTGCTTGAAGGCATGGAAATTCTTCGCATAGTATTATTTCGTTATCAGTACATTATGGCTATAAAAACAGTCTCGTCGTAAAACTATCTAATCTGAAAATCCATTTTACTTACATGATCTGGCTTATAAATAAATTGCTGATAAGTGAAACCCTCAAATGGTTTGACATAGTTAGCCCAGGGTGATATCCTGTATAGGTTTTCGTTGACAATAATTTGAACTCGGCTCTGGTGTTTGAGAGGACAAGAACCATCAGGGTTTGCTGCGATGGTGAGCTCCCATTTACCGTATTCTAGTTTCTTGAATGCGTGACTTTTGGAATTCCAGCCATCTGTAATTGAGTTAAGTTAGTTTAACACTGCGGTTGTGTGCGATATACAAAGTACATCATTTCATAGAGATTCTGATAAATCTAAGATTTTAAGTAGACTGAAAAGTCAATAATAATTAGGGTAGGAATTACACTCATTTAGGTATCGTTAGTCTAAGTCAATTCTTCAGATTAGGCCCTAGGTTCCTACCTAGGCTAGGGCCTAATCTTATGAACTTATGAACGTCGAAGCTACTGAAGTTACCACCGTTGCCTGTCGCTATGTTTCCTAGAGTCCGTTAACCTGTAGTACAGCAATACACAGACATAAATGGTCGTAGGGGATCCTAACCATTCCATGTTATGAGAAAGATTTCAATACCCCATTAGGGGCAATTATAAAGGTGGTACACACTAAATTCTCCCTGCAAGTGCAAGGAATGTGCGCCCGGCGCCCACTCCCGCCATGTCACCGAACCGTCCGCGTTGTACTGAGGGCCATAGTACTTGTAGCCCTTTGTGAATCCATCGAGACCGCCGTCCCATGACTCGATGCGCTCCCATATATCTTTGAAGCAGCCGTATCTGGAATTTAGATGATTAAAAGTTTAAGAGTATAAGTAGATCAGTAGATATATTTCTTCAGTGTGTTGAGGTCTTTAGATGTAAGTACCTACTTAGTTGTAGTCACAAACTACTAAGGGATACTGTTGTAGTGCAATGTTATCTAAATATGTTTATCGTTGACATTAACTAGAAATTACAATAATTTTATTCAATTATTTGGCGAATAAATTCTGTTGAATGAATGATATGCAGTCATCATCTGCTGTGAATAGAGGCCTTTTTATAACAAAGTCTGGTCCTTTGTTCTTCGCCTCCAACTTTTCCCAGATAACTATGTTCAGCAGATCATCAGTCCATCTAGATGTTTTAAAATGAGTAATATTATCGAGTTCTATTTTAGTTTCGATTGTAGGTAAATACATATATCAATAATTCTGCTTTATATTACCTGTTTATAAAACCAGCCACGACAACTTAGCTATATACCTACTAACTACCTATTTATTTACTCAGGTATGTAGGTACCTACTTAATAGAATTTATGAATCAATAAGTAGGTATAGATTATAATACCAATAAATAATTCGTAACGTCAGTGTAACAGTTAACTTAACTTTGCAGTTAACTAACATCTTAATTGAACTGTTAACTGAAAGTTAAAAACATTCGTAGCGTTCGTAGTCGTTCGTAGCATACATTTTTCTCATATCAAATTGACCTTAAGTTTGACATTGGAATAGTCTCATGTAAAAGGTAGCGCTCGCAGCGCTGTTTGTTGAAAATTGCCATCCACAAAATAAATATTGCAGAAACATTTGAATATCCTAGTTTAATTAGCGTAAAAAAATGTGGCACTGTATGCAAACTTTATTTTGTAAAAAAAATCTAATAAACGAAAACTATTTTCATAACTTTTAACTAGCAAATCCAATAAGAATATTCACGATCGTGGATAACTTTATGTAGCGCTTCGTCGCTTTATTATCGAAAACTCGTAAACATTGTAGGTTAACCTTAAATTCAAATGCTAAAACTGAATAAACACTGTTTTGCGGTATAATGTAAAGTTTTAACTACTAACTAATAAAAATACTGGAATTAGGACTCACCTACGCCGGATTTCCCGTTCATAGGGCTTCAAATATCCATCTCTTTCCAATAATTTAGGTAAGTCGGGGACGGGTACTTCCATCGAATCCATAGCGGAGTAGTTACCACCCATTATATTTATCTGTGTAGATAGATATATGTCAAACCGGATCGAAGTGCGCACGCGCCTCACAACCGCGCGAAATGATAACTCTCGTTTAAATGATTGATAATGATTTGTCGCGATTGTAATAACTAAGTATAACACACCGAGATAAACTTCAGGTCAAATACGGTGTTTTTATTTTTGTTCAGTAATCACGCGTATGTTAGCCTAGACCTAATGTTAATAAGATAGTAACATAAAAAGAACTCTGTGGATAGTAACAACATTATTTCTTATCTACCCTCTAACCAATATTAGAATGTTAATTTAGTATATTGATGCACTCTTATATTTATATAGGTGGAAGCACGGTGCCCTAATATAAATCTATTGGTAGGTAGGTAGGTAGGTATCTCACGTAGCTTTGTACAATAGGAAAGTACTCAGTCATGCGTGGTCTATACACGGATGTATAATTTTATATCCGTGGGTCTATATTGTTTTGTATAGGTAGGTATATTTACATATATTGAAACGAGTAGAGTTCGCGCCACCAATGAAGTCCCATGGAATTAATGAAAATCGATCTTATTTCTTCTGAAATAGCGCTCTAGACCTCTAAATCGAGTCCTAGGTTTCACACATTTAAAAGTCGCACTACCTACATGTCTAAAGACACTAAATATGATTTTATTTTTCAGTTTAACAATTCACAATGATATTATAATTGAAAAGAAAAATATTTACAAGCTGAAGTTAAATCAAAAACTAAACTACATAGGAGGTAAATAAAAAAATGCTATAAATCACTGTCAAGCAAAAGCATTCTAAAAAACATTTTTAATAATTAGTCTAAAATGATTGTAGAAAACTATTAAGTGAAGGCCTATAATCACAGCCTATAATGGACCATTTGTTTCTAGTGTTATAATTATAAGATTTGTGCTGCCTGTTAGTCTTCCTAGTTGGAAAAGAAAAGTAACATTAAATATGTAATTGAAACAAGATGTCCCACACATCCTCTTGCATTCCTAGGACATTAAGTAGGTACACAACATTCAATGCAGGAGTCCAAATTACTACTGCCAAATTTTATCACTAGTTTAGCTATGACAATTTGAATATAACCTATACAAATTATTAGTAAGTTGAAAAAGTGTGTATAGGTTTAAGATATGATCAAATGTACTTGATACAAAAACTGTATGATTTCCCTGGTTTGAACCTATTTTTATGAAAGTAGGAGAGTACATTTTGATCATACTCATATGAGGTTACTATTTGCTTAACATGGCCTCAAACAATATTCTCAGGTTTCATTTCACTCATATTGATACAAACTCATCAGAGATCAACAATCTATCTATTCTCTCCTCATCTACTATATTCGAATATGGTAAACTAGCTTTCCTCCACATGGTTTCATCCACAATTATACAATAGATAGGAAATAAATTCTACTTTTCTGTATACTCAGAATAATAGCAAAACATGTTTTATACATTTAATCTATAATTGATAACTTAACTAATTCAAAACTACATAATACATGAAATTTTTTAGAATATATCAGAGCCTGTTCGTTTTGCTCTAATAACTGCTTCCTCAGGTTGCAATTTCTCTTCATCGGATGGTTCCTTTGGGTTGCTCTCTTCATCTAGCTTCCCTTCTTTATAGTCAGTAACGATTTTTTTGCTATACACAGCGTCGAAAAGCTGCTGCGGGGTAAACTCGCTTTGTATAACATCTACTGTTTTGTATGATACATATGGCCTCAAGTCACAGTCTTTTAGATTTGGAACAATTAACTCTGGTATCATTTCAGGAACGGTGACGAAACGCCCATCTAAATTGTAGCCTACATCGCGCACTCCACGCTTATCTATCTCCAGTTCTCGGGTATCCTTTAATTGATTCTTTTTGTGCAAATTAGAACCTCGTTTGTTTGCGATTACGAATTTCCTGAAATTTCTTTTGCCTTCCCGTGGTGCTGTTAGCGTTATACTTCTCTTAGATATATAATTCAATAAACTAGTGATTTTCGACATTTTTCTTGGTAAATTTTAGATTATTTATAACTATTTATAAATATTATAAATTGTTAGAGGTTATATTTTAATGTCAAAGTGACAATCGACATTTGAAGTATTTGAACATAGACAATAGCAATAATGCAATGCTGCGAATTATGACAACCGTTTTTTACCGAAAAAAAAAATGCTAACTATAATATCAGCTAAGTCTAGTTTAAATTGGACATCAATTTTTCATTGTTTATCTAAGGCAATTTTGTCAAATAGATATTGTTATATGTATAGAGATAGATAGACCGAACTTTGTCTCGTCTCGCTAACTCTCCACGTGTGTAGGAACTATACATTTTTAAGTACCTACTATTGTTTTGTTTCCCTGCGACCCCGCAGGCAGAGGGACCTAATCAAGATGATGCAAGATGTGGACAGTAATATTGTCTTCGACTCGAATTGTTTGCGATAGGGAAGCCAATTTTGTATGCAATTGAAATCGAAGTGATATTTATATTTTTGTCAATCCCATACAAAAGATTCATAACCCATCTAGACCATACTGACTGAGACTGGAGCAACTGGTCGTGATTATATCCTCTTTGCAACTGGTCTTCAATTCGTAGCTAGCTCTTATATTTAATTGTTTTTATTTATTTAATAATCACACAAAAATAAATGAAAGTTGTTTAACAATAGGTACAACAGTTACAAACAGTAGTAGATCCCGTGTTCACGTTAATTATTATAATAATAAAAACATTAACAAAAGTAAAAATTATAACAAGACAGGTTTATTAAAAGTTTTAACTATGTTAGTTGTATTCATTTTGGATAAAGATTAATGTTAATAACTTGACTCGCGATTCCTGGAATGCAATTTTGGGACGCGCGTGCTATTTTCGAGCCAAGCCAAAATGTTGTTACAGGGTGAAATAAAAACAAAGTAAAAGTCAAATTTGTATAATTTATATTAAAACATAATATAAACATAATTCATGAAACATAATATTGAAAAAAATCTTGAGTAGGTACTTTGATTTGATTAGGTACTCTCTCCAAGCATCATAAGATTGCAGTTTTTTTTTACAAAGATGGTCCATGCTTCTCAATCATATTTTTTTTGACCCAATCGTAAATATAAAATTCATCTATACCTTGTGCTCTTATGAACACTAGTGGTTACTATTTTTCAATTGGCACTATATCATATTAGTTAGCACCTTCACATTCGTCTCCACTATGGGGCTTTGCAAAAGAAAATTGTAAGTTAAGAGTAATTCGGTAAAAAATTCTTTGTATAAAACAATAGTTTTAACTTTCATTTATTATTATTAACCACTCAATATACCCTAAAGAATGGTATTTTGTCTTATTTAATTTATATAACAAATCATTGTATACAGCGTGGAATTGGATATAAACGTTCGTCTTATTTATTTTCAAAATATAGGGAATTAATTTTGTATAAAATGATTGAGCAGTGTTAAATATTCAGATCTGAACATGTAACGCTCATCAATCTTTGAGGAACATAATTTATCTATAACACATATAAAACTACTAAATCAGGAAGTACCAAACATACCCGAGAAAGACATAACAAAATTACATTTTTATTGTCCAAGGGAATGTCGAAAGAAATCTAATTAAGTATCAGTATCACAAACGTCGAACGTACGACGCATTTTTATACTGTGTAATATATTAATGACAAACACGTTGTCCACCAACGTTGCCAAACTATGTATTTAATTTAAGAAAAAATAGTCCCTTAAACACCATATAAAAATTACAGTTTAAAATTGTAGGTCATGTGTCGACTGGTCTCTCGTCGTGGTGGTTATTGTCTAGTTCTTCGAGCGACGAGTGAGTCATGTCGCTCAGTTCGTCGATTTGTTTCTGTTTTTTGCGCACGTTCCAATGGAGGCACTCGGCGAGGGAGTCAAACCAATCCGAGATCTGGTCCTGTGCGCATATTGAAGGCACCGGGTACACCGATGTAGTTACGTAAAGGCTGAACACATAAAAATATAGGATTAAAACTTCAGATTCCGTGGTTATACTATGCAACTAATAAATTAATTAGTGTTAATCTAAAGTTATTTATGAGGAGGTACTATGATCCTTGAAAGTTTAGTAAATAAAGAATCAGTCATAATTTCTTATTATTATGAGATTTTTATCCAGAGTAAAAAAAAACAAAACAAAACACATTACAAAAAGTAAGTCTATTAAATTCGGGGAAAAAACAGAGTAGGCTATCTATAGTTACTTCTACACAACATGCAACAAATGTAGTATGAAAAGCAAAACGCACCGTGCAAACTATATTATAAGCAAGTAATAAATAGATATTAAGCATGCAAAAACTATGACCCACCACCATGCTATTTATCTACAATAAAGTCACATAATGAGACCGTCACCATAAATAATGTATGAGATATTATTAATGTCCCAAAATAAAATAAAAATGCGAAGTGTTCATACACAAACCGAAACATTTTCAGCTTTAACTGACAAAGGGACAGAGCTGTTTATACGAAATAGCATTCGTCTCGTAATAGTCGTAATTGACTTATAAAATGGTATTCTACTTGAGCTTGTGTTTTAAATATCAAGGAAAAAGAGTGTTGAATATTTGAAATCTTCGCCCAAATGACTGTAAGTTTGTTTGGGATATAATACATGTAATTATTATATAAATCATTTCAATATTTGTCTATTTTTAGGGTTCCGTACCCAAAGGGTAAAAACGGGACCCTTACTAAGACTTCGCTGTCTGTCCGTCCGTCTGTCTGTCACCAGGCTGCATCACAAGAACCGCGTTAGCTAGACAGTTGAAATTTTCACAAATTATGTATTTCTGTTGCCGCTATAACAACAAATACTAAAAACAAAATAAAATAAATATTTAAGGGGGCTCCCATACAACAAACGCGATTTTTTGCAGTTTTTAAAGATAATGGTGCGCGAGTCCGACTCGCACTTGGCCGATTTTTTGAGTTGATATTTTCGATTATATCCACTCAACAAAAAATTTCTTTTTGAAAACGTTTTATTTTTTACTATATACAGGCTTATGTTTCACCACAATCACATCATGGTAAATGATGGTGTGGCGGAAGAGGGTAAACAAACATAGCATAGAAGGAAACTGGCTGTCAAGTGCAGCAGTCGAAACACACCGCTCTAGGGACTTGGTGACAGATTAACTTTAGAGTAGCCAGACAGGCGGGTACTAAATAGTGGGGGATTTATTATAATTTCATGAAAACATATTAAAGTTCCGTACGACTAACACCAGTCGCAGTCCTAATACCCATGTAATGTAATGAATATGACCTAAAACCGTTAATTGTTACCTATCGCCCGGCCTGAGCGTCAACTGCGAGCGGCCATCGAAGGACACGCTCGCCGCACATCGCGCCTCTAGGCTAGGCGTTATCTGAAACAAGCCCAGCTCTGAACTAGATGGCTACATTTGAGATTTAATCCTAAGTAACAGACAATGACCTGTTTATTTTTTTTATTGGTCATACACTATTTTAGTCGATATTTTGAAATCGATTCGACGTTTAGTCGATATCTTTTAGTATAAGTTTATTTACGATCATCTGCATATTACAGTGAACACTAGTATAAGCTGTGCTTTCTTGACTGACATTTACTCTCGGTCGGCCCAAAGCTGCAGTCAAGTGTACAAAAAGGATGTCACTTCACGTGACGATGCAAGTAACTAAAATAATGATGATTTTTAGTCGATTTTTATGTAGTCAGATGATCGGTCTCATTATAAGTTTGTACATGTATGAATTAAGTTAATTATATTTACTGTATTCAAAATATAAACTAATTTTAGTTTCTACATAGTGATAGGTACATACGATATATTTACAAAATTATACATAATATTTACATAATGCCTATCTACACAAAAAGCTGTTTGTAAAGTGCGTGCCCATATTGTATGGTGGCAGTGTTTATTCTGTCATTTTGTACCTATCTCCATGTTGCAACGCTTGTCGTTTCCGCCCGTCGAACGATACCCACATCGCGTTTCGCGCCTCGGGCGATAGTGCGATCTAGAATATCATTTTGGTGTTATTTTCTATAAAAAGACTATAATTTTTATATGAGCAGCTGAAAATATATATTACATTTATTTATTGATTTGCGTTGACTATCATCGAGAAAGCAATCAGCTACGATCAAATTTTTTGCCGTTCGAAATATATATGTAAGTACTTACTTATATAAAAAAATATTATTATTTGTTCATATTTCGAATGCAAATTTGGTGATAGTAGTCTATCTCGAGTTTAGCCTAGCATGCTAGGATCCACACGTATCTTAATTCTGTTATATTTTTGACTGGAATATCAAAGTATTAAACAAAATAAATATTATACCTTCAAGTCAAAGTCAAAGCCATTTATTTATTCAGTTTAGGCCTTATGAAGGTAGAATTTACTGAAGTTACCACCGATTCGGAAGTCAGCCTTCAACTGAGAAGAACCGGCAAGAAACTCAGCAAGGTTACATTTTTGATGTATATTTTATGGCTATATTTTTTCAAATATAACAAATTACCTTCAACTCGACCCCGGCGGGCACAACGATAGGCCTGAAGGACAGCGAGTGGGGGCAAATAGGAGTGACCATGATGGCGGGGACTGACGGGTGGATCATGCTGGCACCAGCTGCCACCGCGTACGCCGTACTGCCGGTCGGAGTTGACACTATTAGACCTGGAAATGATTATGAAATTTAAAAAAAACTATTTGTTCACAATGGCAAGTGACGTAAGTAAAGTGGCACTAATGTGCTATGGTTTTCTTACGCTGTTTTCCTTCACCGTAAGCTCAAGCTCATAATGAACTATTATCACATAATTTTTTATTGTCTATTGCGCGCCAACATCCTCCGTAAACATAACTTATTTTTTAAATTCCGATAATGTCCCACTGCCTCCGTATACATAATGAACTGTATTGTTCTGAAATTTTTATGTTTGTAGTACCAATTTCTCATGTAGGAGTCCAGCTAGACCAGCAATTTTTGTGCAATGTGTGATAAAATTTTATCGTTATTATGTGTGAATCAATGTTGTTTGATTCGATACAATGTAACTATACTTTAACCTCCTTGAAATACGACTGAAATTTGCAATGCACTCATAGTAAAGTTATGTCCTTTTGACACCATTAAAAACAGACTAATTAATGTAACCTTACCATCTCCTTGCACAGAAGTAATATGCTTCCCATCAAGGAACAGGTCAATATTAGAAAGGTAAGGCGAAGGGCCCCTGTCCACTACAACTTCGTTCAGTACTAGTATTGTGGTGGGTTTCTTCTTTTCTTTGTTGTCATCGTTGCTCTTTCGGAGCACGACGCATTGGAGACGGGACCTTAGTGTTAGAGCTGCATGACCTAGAATAGAGGAGAAGTAGTCATTTGCAGTCCAGGAAATTAATGTTAAAGAGTATGCTGCTATTCGTGTTTTTGAATAATAATATATTTTCTTCGCTTCTGTACTTTCCCAGTTTATTAAATTACATGAAGCTTATATATGTATTACTATCATATATATGCAAATATAATTTTGAATCATTTCAGTTCCAATATTTTCAGTAATCAAGTAGTCGACAACATCACCATATGGGTGATGATAGGTACACATAGTCAGGAAGGTAAGATTGTGCACAAGCTCAAACCTAAACAAAGTTTAAATAATTGCGAAGGTTACGTACCTTCCAAAACATTGAGGACTTGTTCCTGGAAGTTGTTGAACTCGAACGGAGTGAGGAACCCTAGCGAACCTAGGTGGAATGCCATCACAGGAGGTACCGATTGCTGGAACCAAGATAATTACAATAATTACAAAAAAATACTACTAAAATATCTTACACTAGCTTCCGCCCCGCGGTTTCACCCGCGTTCCCGAGGGATGTTATGTTTTTCCGGGATCAAAAGTAGCCTATGTGCTATTCCAGACTATAATCTATCTCTGTGCCAAATTTCGTCCAGATCCGTTCACCCGTTCTGACGTGAAAGAGTAACAAACATCCATCCATCCAAACTTTCACATTTATAATATTAAGTAGGATGACTGTCCCGCACGTTGCTGAGATAAAAACCCTTTTTCTATTTCCGGGATCCAAGCTATCCTTCTGCCAATATTCATGAAAATCAGTTTGGTAGTGAATATGTTGCAAACAACAACTCAAACTCCATGTCAAATGTAGGCCCTAGGAGTGGATGTCGAAGCTACTGAAGTTCCACCGGTTCGGAAGTCAGCCTTCAACTGAGAATAATCGGTAAGAAGTTTTTTATATACATTAATCAGTCTGAACGTCTAAAGTAAGGAATGATCTGAACTTAAATTTTAATTTCGTTAGCCCTGTTTTGCGGCTTATAATGTAGGTAATTATAATAACATAGTATTTTTTGTCGCATAAATTCAACGTGCGCGAATTGTAGGTATACGAAAATATTTATCGGAAATATCCGACTGGGGCGGGCAAAGATTAAAGAACATACATATGTACCTAAATATTTTTATTTGTATTAGGAACTGTATAATTCCTGGTATAATTAGAAGCACTTTAGAAACGTTCTTTGTAGGTATATTTTTAAGGGGAATGTCTTACAACTTTTATAAGATTACTAGCTGTTACCCGTGGTTTCACCAATCATAAAGTAGCCTATAACCTTCGTCAAGAATTGGGCTATCAAACGCAAAAGTATTTTTTCAAATCCGACTGGTAGTTCCAGAGATTAGCGCCTTTAAACAAACAAACTCTATTCCTTTATTATATTAAGTATAGATAAAATAAAACCCAGTGTGGGAGCTACAACTAAAACTGATATTCTTAGTACCAACCATCTAAGCTATGTACGAATAAATAATATCCAAGTATAAGTACATATAATGAAACAGTAGAATCCGGTGTGTCTGTACACTGAAGAAAAGTAACAAAAATAGGAAGGGGGTAACTAAAGAAGAGTAATAGAACTTAACCCACCGATTTTTAGATTTATTTTCTGTCTGTCTGTTTGTTTCTTCACGCACATCTCCGGAACTATATACTGAACGGATTTTCATGTAGTTTTTCACAGGTAGACAGAGATTAATTTGGAGCAGAATATAGGCTTTGTTTAATTAAAATCGGAAGTTGCAAAAATACTTTCGTCATTTAAAGATTTTTGGAATTTACTTTTATACTGTTAGTAGTCTGCGCGAACGAAGCCGCGGGCGTAAAGCTAGTGTGAAATATTTTTCTGTTTCTAAAAAAAGAAAAATTAATTGATTATTATAAAATCTCACCTGAAACAAGGAGCTAGCGTGCAACAGCGTGCCATCACCCCCGAGGCATATGATGAAGTCTATCTTGTCCGTGAGGTCATCAGTGCCCGCTCTAAAGGTCATGAGTCGCTCCCTAACTGCTGTAAAGTCCACATACTCCGTTAGTAGGGTGTCATCAAGGACTGCCGCCTCTACGAACACTACCATGCTCTTGTCCTGAAACATAAAGTAGCATAAGATCAGTATTGCCTTCTTATCGCGTACATTCAATATCTAACGTGATAGGAAAAGAGATTGGTACCTACATGTGTTGAAGTTAGCAAATAGTTTTGATTTTCTTCTTTTGATTATCATGTATTTAAAATTGTGCATGGCAATACGATAGATTAATTTGAAATACTCATTCATATATTTATAATTTATTTTTGTATAGTAATACCACAGTCTATGTAACTCTTACAGTCGGCCAACGGACACGTCTAGACAGAGCAATCGTGCGGGGCTTGCGGGGTGAGAGAGGGGCGGTAGCGAGTTCAAGCTGCCATACACTCGCTTGGGACACAATGGAGCAATTACGAATGCCTATACAAAGCGGCATTTCGCGTGCTTCAAACACGATAGACCACTGTATGTAATTACGCTGTGGTAATACTATAATCATCTGTGTAGTTAGATACAATTATTTAGGACCTTGTAGCAAATAAGTTTAATTTGAGAAATAGAATGCGCACCTAATTACATATTATTGGCGTAATAGCGACTATGATAATAAATAACTATTAAATGCTGATAATAATGCAGGCGAGCTGTCATGTTTTATCTACACGATCAATTTTTATTTTACACTAAACTCGAACAACTAATAAAATTTGCGATAATGTCAAATAAAAGTAAAAATTTGGTAAGTCACAGAATTTCTTTTTGTTTACATACTTCTATTTTTATTATACCGGGTGGTCAGAATCAGAACGACCGACATTCCTCAAAATTGCAGATTAAAAAATAACGATAAAAGAAAACATTTCAAACTCTAATATACATACCTAATCTGTAGTTTTCGGCAAAGGGAATATTAGAACACTGTTTAGAGGGTCAATATTTCGGGTATATAGATAGATATTGTGTAAGGCTTTCACCAAATTAAAATTCTAAATCGACAGCAGCGAGGGCTTTGAGGATGTTTTCTATATATCATAGTTTGTATTTTTTACTTTAATTGTAAATATGTTAATTACTTTTTATAATAAATTCTAAATTATTTTTAATTTAACGTGAAGTACCTAAGTATTTGCCGAGACAATTCAAATATCGGGCATAATAGTCCAAAATTCCTTTAGCTAATGTAATAAAAATGATTTAAAATGACTCCAAATCTGAAATACAAGGTCCCTTATCAATTTTACATGGACGACATTACTGGCGTTTTGAGTGCAATGTCCCTATGCTATGTCATTAGACTACAATGCTTCTGGAGTGTTTCAGGCTCATTAACATTGCATGAGGCTATCGTCTCGATCAACTGAATTTTACTGTATAATAGCAGGCACCTACGTATTCTATAGTCATACTTCAAAAACAATAATTGAAACCGTTTTTCTGTTATTTCAGAAGGCTGACAAGCAGGCAGGCGGTCCATCTGATGGTAAATGGTAATACCAGTGGGATTGTTGATGTTTTTTTTCGTGTAGCGCCGCGCTCGCTCAGCGCACTGCTCGTAAACAATGATTATCCATAAATCTACCGTCAATTATTTTCGCTGCACGTTCCATTATTATGTACAATTATTGACAAACGTCAAATACTAATTAACATATAACTTATATTACTACAATAGCGTAGGTACAGTCAGCAATAAAAGAAGCTGAACAGATCCATTTTTACAGAACATCTGTGCACTGATAACTATTCATAATATGGAAAGATAAAGTAAATTGTAAATGTAATGTCTACAACTATCTACATTATATTATAAATTTCAACGTCGTAGTTTTAGTTGTGTTAAAATGGTCATGTAAATAACGTCACATTGTTTGACAATGACAGGAAGGTGATCCATAAATATGTGATAACTTTAAACATTGTTCTAGTCAAATAGCGTTTGATAAGTGAGGGTGTATGTCCTTAGTTTAGTAATTCTGTCATGATAGTAGTCTTTTACATAGGTTTTCTGTTTATCAGTACATTAACGTTATATTGCAGGTATAGACCCTCGGTGACCTATCTTCATAGATGATTACAGATTCTAAACGTTCTTCTTAGGTAAAATATGATTTTGACCACTATAGACTTGTCCAAGTCAAGAAGGCAATTATGCTACAATTTGATTTAAATAAATACCTTTTATTAAAAAGTGGTTTAATTGTTTTGGTCGATTGTTATACTGGAAATCACAAATCAACAAGCCTATAACATTATGAAATTCTACTTTCACTCAATACAAAATATACGAAGATCGAATTATATCATGTATGGTTAACGAGTTGCTCACGCGCACGTGATTCTGAGCCAATAACCAGTTGAACAAACTTTTGGTGTTCACTTTACAAACTATAATTAGGGTGGAGTTGATTCACCTTCGAGATGCTATTTATTTCACGTTTATTTCGCGGAATAAGGTTGACTGAGAAAAATAATACTAGCATTGTCTGCCACTACAATGTTGTACCATCAATGATTTTTGCACAAGTGACCATTTCGAAAATGAGTACAAACAGCCGTGATAATACGCAAATCTAAAAAACGCATGTTCAATGAAAGACTTACATGAACCAGCCAATGAACGAGCTGCACGAAGGGCGTCAGTATCGTGGCGTCGTGGACCTTCTTGATGACGAGAACCGTCAGCGGTGGCTTGTACCAGGTCAGCCGCTGCGACGCCGGGTCCTGGATTTGCCTGGAATTTTCAAGTATTAAAATCAAGGTTGTGTTACAGTTAAGGAAATGCTAGATCAAGATCTGATTAGTTTCACGCGCCCTTGACACAGGAACAATATGAAGGTTACAAAAACAAATTGAATGTTAACAAAAACAATATTTAAGTAAGTAGGTACTATAGGGACCAATCACAAATTGTATCGCAATAAAATGTATCGGGCGTGAAATTAATTTCCTATTGCTTCCTGAATATAAGTAGGTAAGTATAAAATATCACTAGACTTTACCTTATACTTACTTTCAATTTTATGGTTAGCCTAATTTAAAACTAGTTTCCGCCTCGCGGTCCTATACCGCGTCCTCGAAGAGATTTAATATTATCTCAAATATTCTATCAAATAACGTTTTGGCTTCGATTTTTCGTTTTGTCTTTGCTCAAGAAAATAAAGTTTGATGTACTTACATAACCATAGCTGAGTTTTTCATTATCCTGCCGCATGGTCCAAATTGTTGTATTGGTGACGGTGCGTTCAGGGATCTTGTTCTCCTGGAACAAATAAAATAAATGTCTTATCGCTAAATTCCCATAGTGAGAAATAGGTTTATTGCGACATTGTCATATCGCTAAATGCCCATTATGAGAAATAGGTTTATTGTGACATAGTCGTATCGCTAAATGGGCAATATGAGGAGTAGACCTATTGCGACGTAGACAAAAACGAACATAGTCCCAACGCTTATTTTAAATGACATTTTGGCATAACGCGAAATTGGCCGACTGCGTTTTAGGTACTCCGCGACAAAGATTTAAATGTAAACAAAAATAATTCTTCAGCAGCTCTTCAAAGCTAAGTCATATTAAATGCTAAAGAAAGAAAGAAAAACATTTATTCATGACAACACACAACATTACATTCAAACGTTACTTACATTAAATTAAAAAAAAAAAAAACCAAACTGTCCATTTTCTTGGAGTGTTTGTGATAATGTTTACGATGATAGCAATCATTGGTGATGGAGACATCTAGGGTTTTCAATAGAGTGGAACATAATTCTATCAGTGATTTCAGCTATAGAAAATCATGATGGATTTGCCCTTCATGTTCACACGTGACCGTGTTGATAGAATAGAACCCATCGAAAAGTAACCAGAACATTCCAGAATATTAATATTGATAATTGGGTAGCTAAAATTAGATACGGATAAGATTATTATAAATAAATTAATTCATTGAGTTATGCTCATTATGTTAATATTTTTGAAATTGACATCAAATGTCAAGCCAATAATATAACAGGAAATAATTATTTGTTGGATAGATTTACAAGGACCATAATAAATCAACAGAATTTATATAAACTACTAGCTATCCCCCTAAATAAATTTCAGTTTATATATATCTATATATATATAAACTGAAATTTATTACCTATATCTATATATAGGTACATGTATGTACGTAAAATAGGAAATAGTAAGTAAATAATGATACATGACGGCCGGTTGGCGTGGATGGTAAGATACCCTATCTATCATGCCACAGCACAGGTCGTGGTCCGTGGTTTCGTTTCCCACCCAGGACAGTAATTTGTGTACATGAACATGTCTGGGTGTAATTATTTATATAAGTAGTTAAGTAACGTAGTAATATTAGTTATCTGGTTTCCTTAGTACAAGCTCTGTTTTGGGATTAGATGGCCGTGTGTGAGGAATGTCCTATTTTTACAGAAATAAATCTCGATTCATAATACAATTTACAAAAACAATATTATTACCTATCACTTAAAAATACTTAGGTAAATTAATATTTGTACGGAAACCTGCCTAGTCACGGAAAAATTGCACAATCATGTAGAACGTCATTTTATAACATAAATGGGAATGATAAACACAAATATATTTTCACACACGTAAGTAGATAAATATGACCCAAATTGATATAAAAACGTCTGCAATAGCTAATCTATAAACTTAAGACATATATGTCTCAGGATATTTATACATTTATTTTATTTCTTCTCAACTGGTTAGGTTACGCGGTAAGTTTAAAAAGTATCAGTTTTGATCTGGTCAGTAAGTATTGGAATTTAAATTAATTTATTAAATGCTGAAGAAATTGTATGATACTGGTTCCATTAGTCCACGCCGATAGGTAACACGGATCATCTATAGAAAAAGTGCATCTGAAAACTGCAATTTAACATTGTTGAGGTGAACATTAATTAATTAAATTATTTCTTCAACTACTAACAAAAATTAACTACGTTAGTATTACTAGCATTAAACAAAAATATTATTAACTTACCTGAACTTATTAAAAAAGGTTCATGATCTACTAATTCCCTTGACTTTAAAAATAAATACTCAACAAATCACTCAACCGGTAACACAAGCTAAACGTAACTGGCAGGTCTGAACAATCGTTGGAATTAAGTTAATAAATTAATTCATCTACAGTGGGTTTTTGTTTATATACGTAGGTATTTAGTTTTTTGTCAGAATTACAAAGTTCTTTCAAAGGTGAGTTCCTAAAAAATGGCAAACGGTGGGTTTGGTTGTAGTGTACCGGATTCACCATTATTTTTTTCCTAGAAGGAAAACATAGTGAGGTGACCTATCCTGGTACACGAGGAAGGACTTAATTCAAAAGCACGTGTATCGTGTTTTGATATAACCAAGCAATACAATTTAAGATTTGGGATGATTTTCGATAGTTATATTGGACAGACATTTACTAAATTTATATCTTGTAACAAAATTAAATTTGCACTTAGGCACTGGATATTTTGAGATGGATTTGGTCCTTTAGGTTGATTTTTTATAAGGTAAGTAAGTAACGCATCCATAAGATTCATTCGTTAATTACGATTTTTGTAGTTTTTTTTGTGGGTGAAACAATTCGTATGCCTTCGTCTTTGCTTATTATTTACAGACAGATCATCCAAAAAAATACAATAGGTATGTACAACGAAACACAATCGTAAATACCAACATACTGTATTTTAATTACTATTGAATATATACAAGAGACCTTTGAATTAGACCCATAGTGACCTTGTTAATAAGCAAAACAATCGTCAGCACGAAAGTTAACCACGAGTAGGTAAACCAGACAGTAAAAACAATGTTCTAGATAGATACAACAAAAAACCTGATTGTAGTCGTATGAACAATAATTGGTACAGATAAATGGTAAGTGGTGAGAACAAGGTAACATCTGTGATCTGGAATTTGATTGTTTTTAACAATGTTGATAAACCTTCGCTTCAATTTGATGACTTACATTAGTTACATTCTCTTCCTTCATTAGCTGGATACCTTCACCAAGTTAAGTTACCGTATCATTTAAAGTCTTAATAAAATCATGCAAATCTCATAGTTCCTGTATTGTATTAACCAAATTTTACTAATATAATAAAGGAGAAGAGATATTTTCTTTGTTTATTTGTTTAATTAAAGGAGCTAATCTCTGGAACTACCAGTTGGATTTGAAAAAATATTTTTGCATTTGATAGCCCAATTCTTGAGGAAGGTAGGCTACTTTTTATCCCGGGAATGCGGGTGAAACCGCGGGAAACAGCTAGTATTTTATAAACAAGTGGATACATCACCATGTGCTTTTTAGCCAAAATCGAGATCAGATCGAGTTGAAATGAACAAAGATACAAGATCGAGTTTTAGACAATAATACTGATTTCAATTAACGAATTTATTAATTCTACCAAAATATTGGATCAAATAACAAAATACCTACAGAGAATTAACTACGGCTAAACTATAAATAGAAATATATTCTGAAAATATGTAAGCGGCAGATAAGATCAAAATAAATGTAAATGCTTAACATTAATAGTTTTCAAAAAATTGTGGTCGATATGTTGGTTGATAGATACTTATACCTATATCTCATGATACGATTATGTGTATTCAAAAGAGAGATTTTATAGGTAACCGGCTTGACAGGTATCACATTCATATTAATTACAATATTATTATTAGTCACGTTATTATATATTATGTACTATTGCGTCTGTTTGTTACGTTTTCAACATTTAAATGTCATCAAGTAATAAAACTTATCTATGCATAAATACAGTTATTGTTAACTGTCATTATAAGATTCCAAAGCGCATTATTAAAATTCCTAACAATGAATGTGGTAAATAAACAAGATCCACATCTAATTAACATACCTGCGATCCTCTTCCTTTGCTCTAACGAGCTCCGTCTTTCCGGACTCGTGAGAGTATTGCCTCCGTAACATGTTTTTAAACATAATATCACAATATTGAATATATTTACACACAAATTCAAATATTACGAGCCATTCTTAAAAATATTATGAATTCAACCGAACATGAATGAAACCTTCGATATTACTGAACATCACACAAACATTGCACTAAAACTGATACAGGAAGTCAAGTTAAGACTCTTGTGTTCAACGACATTCTCGTAGATAAAATTGTTGCAGGAAACGAGCGGGGGGTATGTTTACGCGAAGACGCGCGTGCGGCGACGCGGCGAGCGACTGGCGAGCCGCGCGCGCGCAGCGCGCAGGAAGAAGGCTCCACTCGTCTCAAGCAAGTGACAGTTCTGACCTTGGTGTGTTCGCTTCGCGCTATATAATCGCGATTGTCGGCACTCGGCATCACGAACGAACCATTCTGCCGGCTAAGCAGATCTTATCAGACGTTTCTTTTGAATCAGGATCGTTTATAAATTATAATCTCGCTCTGAGGTGAGTAACCTTCAGAATTTAAAGCAGAAGCGCACATGATAGCAACGTGATCAGTCGATATATTTTCCATTATAAATAAAATATTATCTTGTCGCCCTGCGCCGGTCTGTTTAGCATATTATTTGTATTGGATAGCTAGGTACTATGTGAATCAGCATTTGTTAATCCGTGTCGCAGCGACACGACATTGACCGATATAGTCGCTTGGCCCGTTGTGTTTGACCGAGTTCACTCATAAAACAAACTCACCCATGCAAATATTTGGCTTGATATAACAAGTTTACTTAAATCATCTGAATTGATTAGCTAGAATGTCAAGGAACGTAAACAATTGACAAAGAATAAGGCATGATGAGCCTATTAGGGCTAAGGAACCATGCCTAATAATCACCTGGGCAAGGCTATATGTACAGCTATTATGAATCGATCGTGTATTACGAGTGGTAGGTGTCAACACGGCAGCATTGACCGACATAGAGTGACGTGGTGGCGCATCGCCGCCACTATTTCATCACGCCATGCTAACCACTGTGAGGTGATTAAATGTACCTTCGTTGCCTTCGCCAGCAAGCCTTGCCCTGGGGGAGGTTTGATAGCTTTCGAAGTGGTAATAAGACAAGTTAATTAAGTTCAAGCAATTATAAATACCCAAGATGGCATGGGTGAAATTGTACCTGCAAAAATAGATGCAAGTCGAATTCTGCTATCGCAAAATGCAAGCATAACTCGTTTTTCTAGTATATCGCCGGACTTATTTACTTTTATTGTAGAAACCATATGTAGAGAACTACTTTCATTGGTAAACCATGATAATGTTGCATTTCATGAAGTTAATCTTCACCTAGATAACGTAATTCCTCAACGGTTAAGACAACAAATCCCACTTGAAAAATTTACTTCTATAATAGATTCGCTTGAACAAAACTTAAAATAAGGAAATCTAAAGGATATACAATAAATTCTTATAAGCTACAAATTTCTTCCGAGTCGAGCATTTATGGAACTTTTAATCTAGCGGGGATTCTAAAAAGTCGCAGCAGCTCTTTATATTATTGCTTTTCCTGGAGCAGTATGTTCTTGTCTGACTTTGTAGGAGCATTATATCTACAAAAGATTACATCCTTCGTATATCCTCAAAAATCTTGATTAGAATCATCAATGCCCCTGCAGATAACTTCCTCAACCCAGAAATAATAATAGTGATGTTTAAAATTTTGAGGCCACAACAAAATTGAAATTACTTCATCTTGATTGCTATATCGAATCGAATGTTGTTTTATCTACCGACCTCAATCGTCTGTTAGTTTAGACAGGTATTTAGGTTCAATACACTGACATATCAGTTACGGTAATACACTAGCAACTTTGATCTATTTACTTCTATCATCTGTAAGACAATTTAGTACGGTCGAGTAAATCTGGTAGCTGTTGTTTGGGATAAATAGCAATTTGCATAGTGAACTTAAAAACGTAAACGCGTTAGTTGCTAAGTTTATCTACAATACTCTTGCATTTGAATTAGACCTTTTTACAAATCAAACAAAGCTATTTTTAAGCTAGACCTTTTGAAGCATCCATAAGCAACAATCTATGTAGGTTATTACAGATAAAAGCTTTGAATCGTTATTTTCCTTTCAATCTAGAGTGATATATTCTCCAAATCATCACTTTAACTTTAAACTCCTTGTTTTCTCTAAGATATAAGATAAGATCCATTTTTAAATTTTGCTTATTTTATTTAAAAAATTTGACTGCATTAGAAAGTTCTACTACTTACATTCACAATTCGAGATAGTAACTATCACCGAATTGGAATAACCTGCCAGAGTAATCACCTTAGTCTTCGACGCTGATGACTTCTAGCACCAGAGATATGAGGTCACCAAATGTATGGATAGAGCCGATAACGAATGACCCTAATATTAAGTTAATAAAATTGATACAAGGCTGAGATTTAATATTTTACATTTCAGTACGTACGTACTGTCGATTATAATCTCTTTATTCAAATAATGATAGTTATTATAAAGTTTATCTTTCGATTTATTATACTTTAGATTTGATCCCTTATTCATCGTATTTTCTATGAAAATTTTAATTGAATAACCTGGTTCTGGAATCAATCTGCGATATTTTATTTCTGGCAAAATCCTTAAAATGATCTAAGTATTTTGTATTATTTACCTAGTTAGTGGAATAAAAGTTTACACAGTGCTCTTCAGGTTTCTTGTAATGTATGAATAGCAGTTTAATGAGCCGTGAAGCTTTCTCATATCGGTCAAAATGTCACAGAAAGTTTGTTCGTACAGTCAGCAACAGAACAATATTACCACACCACTGTTTACACGTAGGACTACAGTTATGGTCGAACATACGATGGCTGCTGTACTTTGACTTTCACTCTCACGAGGCGACAAACAAACGTCATAATAATATGAAATCGAACAATGGATAACTATTTCATTGCATAATTCGATAACTATATCTATTCTTTATCAACAGATAGATTATACCTAAATTACCGCAATGTCATTGAGTACGTTTACAAAATAAAGAACATTCTTGAATTTCTTGAAGCTCCATAACAATAGACAATATAAGAAACATACTTAAGAAAACCGTTGATAAACTTTATACAACAAATAGGTAGGTACTTACAAAGTAAATGATAATTTGACAAAGTAACAGAATTAATAATGTATGTAATAATCTGTGCCAGTAGACAGCATTCAATTGTTTTAAAGTTTGTTGATAAATTCTTCTAGAACGAAAAAATATTACAAAAATATGGAAATTACATGTAAGAAGGAAGCGTTTGTATAAGAAAGAATTAAAGTCATGTAACAAAATGAATGATGAATATGAAGGTAGATAGATATACGGTAGAAAACACCGTCGAAGAGATGGATTGTGTGAAGGAATTGTTCTAAAAGAGAATACTATGATTAAATGGTTTGAATAAAATAAAGGGATGAAGGAAGCTTAAATATTCCACCATCTCCAAATTATTGGGAATAGAGTAGACAAATAAAATAACATTATAAATCGATCATAGTCAACATAACTCTCTAGCTAGACTAACTAATATAAGGGTAAAGGTCAGATTATAATGCAAGCCATACTTCAAATCGTCACCGGGTTTTACTATGGCAACAGACGCATAAACATAAACTCTCCATTAACTTACTGGACTCTATGAATAAATATTCAATCGATAACATTAAGCACAAAAGACGTTCTTGTGTCTTATGTTGTTGCGAAGAGGCTCCGATGCGCCCTTATTTAAGACTCTCAAAATTATCAAGAACATGATTAAATACTTCAGTAATTTCAAGTACGTTGAACAAAGCTGATAAGCAAGAAGGCGGTCCACCTGATCGTAAGTGGCCATGGACAACACCTATACCAGGGTGATCGCCAATATGTTGCCGATCTTTATAAAGTTTAGAAGGCAACGGCTCCCGGGTGCAATTTCCGGAACACTCCAGTATGTGCTTGGCGACAGACTTTCAACTTGAGGGTAGTAGCCAACCAGGCGGGTACTGCAAATTATCCTACCACCGTGTAAATAATCGTGTATGTCTATATTCGATCTCGTCAGCTATACAGTAAAACATTTACGAAATCGGCCAAACATTTTGTGTAATGTATCTTATATGTCAAACATATCTGTCACGATATTTGGCTAATTGAGAAAATATATACATAATGTCTAGTTGCTTTAAGGATTCGGAGCACACGAAATCCATTTACAAAAGCCTTGTAACGTGTATCAGATACAAATACACGGAAAAATCGTGTCCCTTTATTTAATCGGTACGTACGCGTGTTACCAGGTGGCTTCATATCGCGACAATAAAATGATGGTACCTATTCTATTCATTGCTTCACAATAACTTGATATCGTAGATAGAATGATGGACATAAATAACGTGTCATCCATCGCACAGTATGATCGTGCGATCTCTGATGAATCGTGGGTGTATTTTAAAGGATTACTTTTGTTAGTCCATAATTTCTAGGAAATAAACTTAGCAGACCATTTATGATGTTATTGATGCTAGAATCACGGATGTAACTTTATTGTCATTGTCGTAACGTTTTAATCAGAATTATACTTAGAGAAAATCTGAGTGGGTTTCCAGATACTTAGGTCACTAATGCTTTAATAGGACGCTTGAATATTTATTTATCAGATTGTTGAATTAAGTATATGAGTTAGAGATCATTATAAGATGAATCGCTTCTTGGTGACTAATTGGAATCCCGTGTTGGAATCTTCCACATACTTAGACGTTTTATAAAGAAGAATTTGAATAGTTAGTATATCATTTAATAATAAAGTATAGTAACAAAATACCAACATGCCATTGTGTAGTTTTGGATAAGATAAAGCTAAATATATTATTTCAAGAAATATGAATTTAGTTTAGCGAATACATTGTGTAGAGACGTAAAACATTATTTACTTGCCGCTTATGTTGTTCGGGTTCCACAATTACATTTTGCAAACTTATTCTTACCGTTTATATTAGCGCTCTGAAGCATGTTTGCTCATAGTTCTTTATTTCGCCACCGGCAAAGTAAAGATAGTGAAAATACCGAGATAAAGCTAAATACTATAACGTTGAATAACATGAGTGTAAACACACGTAATACTTAGAACAGCAGTGTCAGAGGAGACGACGTAATGTAATTGTTGATAGTGATAATACGGGAGCTGATGATATAATGAGCATTAGGTTGATATTACATAATCTTGACGTGGGTATATAGATAATTTTAATAGGTGAGCGATTAAGTATACGTGACTGAATGTACACATATGCAGCAATATGTCTGTGTATGATTTTGGGAGGCTAGTGAAGCGTCACCGGCCTTGTAAAGGGACTGGCTAAAGCAATTCCGGAACACGTTAATGTAGCATGAAGTGGACTGACTACAACCGACATAAATATTAATAATATTTTAAATTACTAGCTATTATTAGATCACATAGATTGTCTTTTAGGTCAGAGGTACAAGATACAAGATATAAGTATAGTCACATGCATAAAAGATAAACTAAACAAAGTGTTTACGGTTATCAAGTTAATTTTGTCTATACAGTATTATGATAAAGCACGTGTACTGAACTGTAGGAATGTAAATTATGCGATTATACAGTAAAATAGAGTAAAACAAATTGTAAAATTGTACTTTGGGTTGATACTGATTACGAGACTGTTATGTAGAGAGAGACGCAAACGCGCAAGTTTTGAATGAGAAAGTAAATATTGCAAGAACTAGATGTAAACTAAATTGTTCTGCAATAATATGAGGAATTTGTCCACAATTCTCAGTAGTTTAGAATTTCTTGCTCGTAGTAGGTATTAGCTATTTTTTCAAATCAGTTCTACATTGTATAGATAAGGTTGCGGCTATTGCGGTGGTCTGTGGTAAATCAAAACATTTATCGATGATAATTTGTCAAACTCTTGTCAAACTTAATTTCAACTCACTTTAGTGCAGTTTGAAAAAACAGTTGAACCTTTGATGAGAATTGTTTAATTATTAACTATAAATAAGTATGGGAAAGGGAAGGAAGTACTTCGTGACATTTTTAGCGGTCCCACCAAGTGGTGGAATGGAATCGGAGACAGAAGATACATAACAATAGGCACATTTTTCTAATGATATATGATATTTTCATAAAACATTTGATAGAATGGAACTAACAATACCTAAGCAAAGGCTTGATAAAAATACTCAACAGGAACTCGTACACATTATGGAGTTCAGAATATAATTAAATATTCAAATTTATATCGAATAAACAATTATCGAATAACAATTGCTCGTATGAGCAAAATTTTATGAAGACAAATTCAAAAATATGATATTCTTGCTGACATAGTTACAATATAAATATATATATAGCACATACAATCATATTTATATGCAAATTAACATCTGTCTCGATAAATTCTTTAGAACATTATATTCTCTTCACGAAGATTATTAACTTTAATGGCTTTATATTATTCCAGTAAGTTATAAAAATACCTGGTTCTTGTATCCTCTATACATATAAGGTATAGATGATTATTTATTTTGCCGTAAGTAAACTATATGAATTAATTTTCTAACGGAAAGCTAACTTGATTCTAAACAGGATAAGCTTTCTATTAAAACTTGTCCAACATAATTACAAGTAAATGATATCTTTGAATGAACTTGGTCAAAATTAACAATAGCGATAATAGCAGATCTGAGAGCTGTATCTTGAAGCAGAGTCAAATGACGATGACACCATTGTGCAAAATGCAGTTTACATTAACATTAATACGAACGAAGTGTCTTCTTTCCATAGGAATGGCAATTACAATGACTTATTGTTTCACTGAATTAAAATTAATCAATAGGTGAGGTCGTTGAATGAACATTGGTGGTCTAAATAGTTTATTACTTTAATGTCGTAAAGTTTTGTAAAGTAAATCGTATATTATCTGTATTTACATAGGATGCATAAAATATAAAATAAGCAGTTGTTGTTTTTCTAGCAGTAATTAGAATAAAATTGGCCAACTCTCCGAAGGTTGAAGCCGTAACGCATCATGGGCTAACTGGGTGAACTGGGTCGGATGTACACAAACACATAAAGGCAGTCTAAGTGAAACCTTAGAAATAGCAGCACAGACTAGCTAGTCTGTGGAACCCGATGACGGTGTATGGTAACCTGATTTAGTTAAAACTCTGCTAATGAGTAGTAAACTTAGGTAATGGAATAGAAAGATTATAAACGAGGAATTAATCGATATTAATGTTTTATGAGAAATGCATTGTGACACTGTATGCAGTTCAAAAGACGTGTTTAACTGGTCTAGCTGCACTAGTGTACATACTTATAAGTCGCTCAAATCATGTCACACGAGACTAGAACGATAACGGAGTTCCGTCTATTATATTGAAATATTAAATAGGTATGAATATGAGCGAGTGATTTGGTATTTATTAAATAGGTACTATTTATACATTTCGGTGAAAATGAGAAATGATAATATTTGCAACTCCATTCGTCATCTGCGAAATCTATGACTGTTGGCACGAGTATTTATGTATAGGTAAATACTATTACCATAATTATCTCTGTAATGAACCTTAAAAATCCCAATTTGATTAGGTGGCGCAATAATTACCCATTATTTTTAAACTCTATTTGGTAAACTAAAGTAATTTTGCAATTTCGACTTAGATCCATCTATTATAGTGAAGGCCATAGACCTTTCGGATTGGTGTTGTATGCTAAGGTGATTGATCGGGCCGCATCACGTATCAAATAGTGAAGATGGAATAGCGGGATATTGAGTCAATTTGAAGGTGGCTGGGATAAATATTAGATATGCTTACGGCCATGTGCCGGACCTTCGTCTCCTATGGTTCCTGGTTTGTGGTTCTGGCAAAGCGTGTAGCAAGGCTTGCGGTATGAGACTCTTGGTGGAAGGTTTTCTTCGAGTCAGCCGATACTCCGGTCTCTCCGGCGCACCCTTGCACACCTTCAGTGTCGACAGCTCGCTGTCTGAACCGCACCACAAGGAATCCATTGACAACATTGTTTCCAAAATGTTAGCAACACATAACTCAGTAAAAAATGTTAATTCTTCAAGATTTCTTGCAATTAAACCTTGGAGTCTATAATCACATCACTGTTGTAACCGCAATTTAAGACGACCGAATTCCGTGTGTCGTACGATAAATTAAATTAACGTGATCCTCGAGTTTGAGTAAAGTTTCGTAATTGACGATGTTTTGGTACCGCAACCTTCTGCTAGTGCCGCCGGTCGAAACGCGAAATAGTGTTGCAAAATTTCGGACACATGAGGCTCGCTCGACTGGATGTTTGGATATCGCAAGGCTGAGCGAGAGTTGCCATTGAAGTATACGGAAATTATACAAGCTCGTAATCGCGCGAGGCGGTTCGCAAGTCCGCTTGCCGCGATCGAACGTACGTGATACCGCGTGAGGAGCGTGCGGTCGACTGCCTGCTGGCTGGGCTGGACGAGCAAGAGCACGATGCTACTGAGTGCTCCAAAATTGCAAACAAAAGGTGACTGGACGCCGTTTTATCGCTGAAATTATACTAATTACTGAAAGCGTATATCTATGACCTGGATCACGTCTATCATGAAGAAGATACGTGGTTTTGTTTTGTTCACTTTGTTTTAAGAGACTGTTCAATAACTTATTTACTTTGCTGATATTTAACTTGTAATCGGGCCACCTAGTTATCACACTAAAGATGTTTTCTTCAACTATACCATGTATGGATACAAATGTTATAACGCTGACTTGACCCATTTGGAATGTCAGGAGCACAGGTAAATGCTGTATTTTTTTACATTCCGTCCCTCTGTTATTCCGGAATTCCTGTTCATTACTAATAGTGCCAAGTCGCCATCCACGGCGCGGCCAGGGGCCGGGCGTGTGCGCATCCTCGCGTGCTACCCATCGCATGTTATCGAATCATGTTAGTTTTTATTGACTGCTCTGCTCGATAACCGATTTTAGTTTCATTATTAATCATTTTTATGCGATTAGTTATGTAAGTATTACTGATGGAACTTTAAACTAGATTTAAAAACAACATAACGTTATATTTTTAAAAGCTTTTATTTACACAAGATTTTTGCATCTAGAATAAGTTCCTCATCAGACGGATTTTTCGAAATTAGGCGAAACAAAAGAAAGTTACTTTTACTTGTATTACAATTAAACATGCATGATGATTCACATGCATGCAAAGGCTGCAATTTCTATTACGATTTGAGAGGTAAGTATAGAGGTGAAAAAAAGAAAATCCTTGTCGGCTTGTGAACTGAAAGCTAGAGCGCGGTCCCGTCACTTATTCAGCAATTCACTAATGAAAGTGTTTCGCTAATTAACAAGCGTTTCACACGCACAGAAACTCTCTGAAAAAGTTATATCAATTATATCTACTGTCCTGAATATGGTGAATGTAAATAATGAGAATAACGAGTAACGATAATACAAGCAGACTTATCGGTAAATAATAACTATGCAATTTAATGACATTTGAAAAAAAAAAAATTCAAAGTTTGATTAAACATTTTTTTGGTATGACGAATTAATGTATAAATCATCTCTTTTTCACCATCGAGGATGTTATGACATTCTCTTAGAATCACAGTAATAAAGGTGAAAGTTTGTGAGTGTGTGCGTTTGTATGTTTGTTACTTCTTCACGCTCAAACGGCTGGACCAATTTTGATGTAATTTGGTATGGAGGTAGCTGACACTCTGGATTAGCACAAGGGTACTTTTTATCCCGGGAAAACATAAGATCCTTCGGGAATGCGGGTGAAACCGCGGGGCGATATCCTATGTGATATTCCAGACTATAATCTATCTCTGTGCCAAATTTCATCCACATCCGTTCACCCGTTCTGGCGTGAAAGAGTAACAAACATCTATCCATCCATCCAAACTTTCACATTTATAATATTAAAGGAGGATTATAGTAGGATGACATTGCTGCAAGAGTGACGGAAATCGGTGCCTTGGTCCCGTGGTGGGTACGATTTCGCGCCAGCCACCCTACGATGTCACGCTGTCATGCCACTTACAGTTCTGTCAAGTGAAACCAATGATCAGCCAGCATTGACAGAAAGCCTACGTGGCTACGTCAGTGATCGATAATATATTGTTGTAATTAAACACCATTGTCATGTGTGTCAAAAAACATATATTAATACCAACTCCAATTTATTTGGTTATTGTGGAGTTTCTGTGTAGGTCAAACAAGAGTCATTGTCCTAAAACTGTGACATGGTTCAGCGTGAGTCAGACTAAAGCAACCGCGGGTTGGGCTGGGGTCCTACATTTTTTATTCGATGGAAACCGTGTCACACAGGACCGTACACGCGTGGGCTTAAAACTTTAAACCGATGTGTTGACTGTGAGAATAAAGATGACGGAACAGATATGATCAACTTCACACGCGTTTCTGGCTTTTGATTTCAAAGGATCATGAGTAATTTAAAATATTTAAGATGCTCCCAAAAATTATGTGGTGTTTCAGTATTTTATCATTAGGCCATACTTCCTCGCTTCGACTCATACGTAATTCGACTAGCATTACAGAATAAGAAGTGGGTAATACTAACGTATCATACGGGCCGGTTGGCGTGGTTGGTAAGATACCCTATCTATCACACCGCAGGTCGTGGGTTCGATTCCAACTCAGGACAAACATTTGTGTGCATGAACATGTCTGTTTGTCTTGAGTCTAGGCATAATTATCTATATATGTATGTATTTACAAAAGAAAAGTAGTATATGTAGTACCTATATCAGTTATCTGGCTTCCATAGTACAAGCTCTGCTTAGTTTGGGGTCAGATGGCCGTGTGTGAGGAATAATGTCCCAGAATATTTATTTTATTTATTATTTATACGGATACACACGCGGGATCGAAACTACCTTCAAATGCATGGCTGAAACTTTTGAGCGACTCGTTTGATACTCAAATCACATACCCTATGAGCCAACGCGAGGATGGACCTTATTGATTTACTACCTAATTGACGTTAGCAAATTATACAATCGCATTAGCGTTTCATACGACATTCCTGACTCTATATAGGATTTGGAACAGCGCCTCTTGCGGAATATTCATAAACTATTTCTCTTATAATTTGTAGGGTTCCGTAGTCAACAAGGAACCCTTATAGTTTCGCCATGTCTGTCTGTCTGTCCGCAGCTTAGCCCAGAGACTCTTAGTACCTACTAGAAAGCTGTAATTTGGCATGGATATGTTATACATTAATACATAAATATTAATCACGCCGACAAAATGGTCAAATAAAATCTTAAAATAATACATTTTCCTCTACACGTAAAGTGGGGATGTGTTTTTTCGCCTTCCCGATTGTGTGGGGCTGTGTGGGGATCATTGGATAGGTCTTTCTGCCAAGTTTCATCAAATCAAATCCGTTCAACCAGTAAGGAGCGAAGTGGTAACATACACACAAAATTTCGCATTTATAATATTAGTAGGATGTAGGACTCGATAGTAGAATGTTTAGTTTTCCAAATTAATAAGAGAAATTCAAATTATGTACTTAATGAATTATTCGTCACATAGCTTTTTATTATCTTCAATAGAAATTTAATCTCATTTTGAAGCAAAATAAGTCGACATCATAAACGCGTCTATCCTCAGAAGATTATCCGACTGCGCTTTTAAATTTCCACTTTCAGTAATTTTAATTAACGATAATTTAAATCACTTAATGAAATAACCCGTGATAACACGCAATTTATTGTCAATACCTAACCTAGAAAAAAAAAAACAGCAACCATAAGAAGTAGTCCTTCATGTTTACATAGACTTTGACGTCACTTTAAATACCTGAATGTCACAAGTTCACAACACAATGCGGTCAAACCAATAGCACAGAGTTTATATAAATTATATTTTTACTTATTAACTATATCTGTTCCCCGCGGTTTCACCCGCGTTCCCGATATAAAAATAAGTCTATTACCAATAAAAGTAGCCTAAGTTACTCCTTATACCATCAACTATCTGCCAGAGAAAGTCCCGTCAAAATCGGTCCAGCCGTTTCGAAGATTAGCCGGAACAAACAGAATGACAGACAAAAAAAAAAAAATTCTTCTTTTGATATAAGTACCGTACTTTTCATATGCATTTAGTAAAAAGCTGTTATTTATATTAGACACTTCAATTTTATTTATTTGTATGTACAGAACATTAGCAAGAATTTGGAAAGAAAAACTATTTAGTTTTATTCAATAGCAAAAAAAATATACAAAAAATAATAATATGATATATTATTATATTACATACTTACCATACCCTATTTTGTCTGATATCCTTTATACAAATATATATTATAGTTGGCAGATACAACCAACCAAGGAGACCTTGTTTGTCAACCTGTCAAATGTATCAATGATGTGTAGAGCACTTTACAATGGTTGTCATAGACAATAAAATAAAAACGCTAAAAAACCGAATATTTATCGGTTATTTATTGTAAGCGAGCGAATAGGTATTATTTAATTTTGTGTTATGTTATAACAATTATCTACACATTTGGTAAGAAAGAAATAAATCCGTATTTAGTTTCATTATTCTCTTGATGGATTGTACTTAAATGTATTTGATTATATCGTAGTTATAATCGTAGCTCAAGAAAATTGGGTATATTTTTAGGCAAATTCACCTTTATTGGCCTAATTGCTTCAGATTACAACGTAACGGTTTGTTGTAATCATATTTTGAATTGCATTAATTAATTAAAAGTAGGTAATCTTGTTTACCTTTCTTCATCTTCAGCGGTTTCCTGACTCGAACAAGCATATTTGGGCTTAATTTTATCCATCTTCATAGCGCACTTTAAGAAATATCCTATGTAATTTCATTATTAATCATTTCATATAAATTTAAATCTCACTATTCACCAAAAAAGAGTCAATTACTATAATATATCAACACGTCCCATTATTTTTTGGTTATATTTCGTAAGTTCGAAGAAATTGCGATTGTGACATGTGACAGCTGCTGTTTGAGTATGACACCCCAATAGTCGAAGATGTGACACTACTGACAGTACCAGTGCTGCCAACTCTGAAATCTAGCGGATGGTATCTAAAAATACGGTAAATCCGAAATTATGTTGTAATTTATATTTGAAATACGGTAGAAATATCTTGTTTATTTAGAATAAAACCAGAATACCCTAACGAAAAGAAAATAAAAATTAAAACTCTAAAATTATTTAAGTTAATTATGTACCATTATTATCTACAAGATAATTTGCCCTGTTAACTATTTAAAATTAACGGGATATACGGCATTCCAATAACAATTACTAGATTAAAACATCGAGAAAAGAGTAGAGAGAAAAAAGTTGATTTTATCATTTCGTCTTCAAAGCGTAAAGCCGATCCCTGTTGTATATGGACCAACACTGGATGGTGCTGAATAGTACACAGACATTGTCATGCACAATTTTGAAAACATTCATACAAATCTGTTTCGAGCCAGCACCTTAGTTGATTGCTTTTTGCCGCACAAAGTTGGTCCCATATGTTTGCAACAGATAAAAGAACAACCATGTTCGCTCTCAACACTTTTCTATAGCTATGCTCGATAACATGATTGTCCCTAAGGAGTCTTAGAATAAATCTGTGCCGAATATGGAGCGAAAATAAAACCAAAGCTGTTACGAATTAACTCATGGTTACTGATGATATTAGAAAAAAAAATACGTGTGGCACTCAGGGACTGCCGCGGTAAAGCTATTGCATAGCATTTTTTATCAACTTATGCAATTATAATTATAATATTTTATTTATTTATGCAGTATTTATTTTTTTCTCTGATATTAATTCAACCTATACACCTATATACTTTCTCACAAACAGCTGCTTACGTATTCGTCCGATTTCGCAGCAGCTTGTCTTAGGTTTTATTTTCGTTACGGAATTTCTTGATTAGGTCGCCGCGCTCAAAGCCCGCGATAAAAGCTATACAATAGCTTAAAAAATCATTGTTTCACAAACAGAAGAGATAATGGTACCAAACTATTATGTCTTTGCCTTTTTATATATAGATTAAATACATCGAATTATTTTCGATGATAGATTAGTAGATATAGACTCATAGTTTACCGGAAAACTACAGGCATGGTTTTTTCGACTGTGTAATATAATATAATAATAATATTCTACGAAATTGTAAATAATTGAATTTTTTAAACTACGAATAACTTGAGTTGATTTCTTAATTAAAGACACTAGGTACTATTATTCCCATCGTATCATATAAATAGTATTTGCAACAACTAGATTACTACTGGGTACTTATAAAAATAAAATATAGGTAACTACTTACTTATAAAAATATATTTACAACATTTAACTGTCACCAAATAAATAAATAAAAGTACGAAAATCCCGAGAAAAGGAAACAGGGACTGAGCTTTATAACATAAGTAGTCTTCTCGTGTGACTCATGTAAACAAATCTTTACCTGAAAGTATTTAGTCTATCAACTACTTTGGTGAGGGCATTTTTCCTGAGTGGTCCCGGCGAGCCACCCGGTGAGTTCTCCCGCGACTCCGCGGCCAAAGCACGCGCCACCATTAGATCCTGCTCGTTCATCCTGGAATGGATAAGAAGACGAAACATTTATAAAAAAATAATTGTGAGATTGTGCGGCCGTAGAGAGAATTCGTTTGCGTTAACACCTGTAAATAATTGATTAATCACGGAAACGGCTCATCTGATTCCGATGTGACTTTTACTAAACTATGTCTAAGAAAATACAGAACCTTCTGTGAAAGTCCCATCGAAATCGGATTAGCACTTCCCCTTTCATTATGTATCTCGGCGGCCATACTGTAGATAGGAGCACTTTCCCTAATTGTCACCGCACATATTTTGAAATAATTAATACGTATGTATAAAATAATTTGATGGGTTTCGTTCACCAACAGATCTAATACTAATAATCCTAATCCTAACTAATATTATAAATTCGAATGTGAGTTTTGTTTGTTACCTTTTCACGCCTAAACCGCTGAACCGATCGCGATGAAATTTGGTACGCAGATAGCGTATGGTAACAGGGATAATTTGGTTTAATTGCAACATATTGTGGAACTGTAATTTATTAATAGCGATTGCAACACTACCTGCTTATTTTAAGTAGACCTTACATAATCCATGAAAGTAGATATTTACTTAGAGTACTACTTACTCAAGTATAGGTAGTTGTTATTTTTTTAATTTAATTTTTTTAATAATTGGTTTAACGAGTAAAAAGACTTATGTTAGGTCACCTGAACTACAGTTAAGTATCTACTTATTCATTTACAACGTAGTTACGATTATGTACGTTCAATACCAAAAAGCCTGGCAAGAACCACATCGCTCCTGGAAAGATCCACTTAATGCTGTATAGGCCTTCAACAAAAAATCCTATTATATAAATATTCTATCCTAGTGGAAACAACTTACGCATACTCGTACCCTAAGCGTTCACTTGTGTGAATGCTATTTAATACCTAATGCCTAAAATGTGATCACAATAGACCTAGTCTGATCACAGTGATACAGACTCTGGGAGGATTTGAAGCAGACATACGCTGATACTTAGGTACATGTGTTTTTTGACCTAAACAAAAGAATTACAGTTGTCAAAGAATTTGTTTGATCGAGTCTATGGTAGACCGTTATCAACTCATCAGTTTGAAGCATTAACGTAAGAATAGTTTCGTTCCTACAATATTTACGAAATATAGTCGCAGTAAAGCATTAACAGGTACTTAGCATAGGTAGATACTATTTCCTTTTGTTATTATAATCTTGTCTCTGTAAGTTATTTACCTTGTTATACATACTTATAGTAAAGTAAACACGAAATTTGCAAGTCAATTCGAGATATTTGTAGTTGTATCCCGTTCAGCAAATCATGAATTCATGAGATAGATTTTGGCGCAAAATGGTTTCAGTGATCTATCACGTCTGTTTGATTAATTGATCTGTCGATGACCTACATTGTTCTTGAAAATGAAATGAAAATGAAATGAAATGAAAATATTTTTTATTCAAATAGGCCTTCACAAGCACTTATGAATAGTCTGACTCTAACGCACGGTTCGGAAGGTTGCTTTTACTTTTCATTTATCTTATGAATGCTAAGTGATTTGTTTTGATTTGCCTAATTGATAGATACTCTAATAAGTAAATAGGTTAGTTATACAGTAGATTTATTAAGGAATTGAGGAATTCCTTTCGAGATAAAATAGCGCACAAGAGAAATCATATACTGATAATGGAGCGTGAATCATTTCCTCTCCAAATTATGAACAACACGGACGGTGTCTACCTAATACAAGAAAATAATAAATAGCTTCTATCCAAATTACAAATACAATACCTACGTATTTTTATTATACAAAAGAAAAACTAGGTCGTCTACGGTCAAAATTGTTACGGTTACATCGTGATATTCATGATGAGCATTGAGCATGATAAACAGCATACAATGAGCATACCCTGAGGTATTCATCATCAGTTGATGATCTGTTTTTGAGACAGAACCGTCTTAAACTTTTCAGAACTGTCCGAGCAGTGGTAGCAACCGCTTGAAGCATCTCTAGGAAGAAAATTTCAACCCTGGATTCTGATTTGGTTACACCGAATCAACGCACCATGTAACGTAATATGTCGAATCAATTTTATCTGTTTACTCACATGAAATTAAGAGCTGTGGATTTTATTTGATTAATAAAATATAATGTATTATTTTCAAGTAAGTATACGTATAGTAATAAACCGTCCGCTCTCAACTTGTGGGTACATAATATATTTGGATCCTGTTCTCCGGCCAAGGCAAACGTCTCAAAGATCGCCCCGTTATAATTACCAATTACGAGCGTGTATGAACCATATTACCGCCCATATTATAGTCAAAGTGGTTATTAAACTATGTTGTTGTAACTGAACTGAATCAATTCAATTAGTTTGCAGTCCGCTGGCTTAGTTTTTTTTGTAAATTCTCGGCTAAACGATGCAAATTATAAACACTTTAATTGCTTACAAGTGTTCACAAAATCATCTTTCGTGTATATTTATAATACTCGTATAAACAATAAAATGAATATTGTTAGTTAATTTTTCACACGTATAGTAGGTACAACCGGTATTTAATTAGCATGTCTATAACTTGACATTAGGATATCGATGAAATAAATATGATCTTCGCAATACGTTTAGCACACGTTTGAAAAAATTCCACGTATTTTTTTATATATTAACTTACCCATAGATGATGATAATGACGTTTAATGGAAGTAGCCTAGCTTGTCTAAAAAAAAATTATTTTATTTTTTGAAGCATATAGGTACGTATTATCCTATAAATGTCGTTCTCTTACTTTAAAATTGGCATAATATAATCGAACTTTCTATAGCAAATAGATAATAAACATCAATACCGGAAAACTTACTTAGCTTGCAATTTTCACTTTATCCACGATAGTTTCACTAATCAGTAGTCACACATGCACATTAGTCTTCATGTTTATTTCGTAAACACAAAATTTAAAAATAGAATGACGTGTTACAGGTAATCCACGGATCGCGAGCGGCGTGTGCGCGAGTTAACGATTTGTATGACAATGCGTGAGTATTTTTCGCTCGGGTTCGGCGGGTCGTAGGAGCACGTAGGAGCACCATCTGTCAATGAAGTAAGCCACGGCCGTGAGCCTCTCACTTGTTTCCGAGAGCACGCATTGATCAATGGACCACATTTTGACGTTTCATTATTGTATGAGCCACGAACTAATCGATGAATGAAATGAACACCATCGATCACCATAATCAACCTTAAAGTGCTCAGCTATTTATGTCGAAATGGTGTTTGCTATCTTTATTATCACATAATTAAATTCTTATCTGATTTATGGAGTGTGCGCTGGCCGAAGCCAAATACTATTACTAGTTTCATAAATTTTTGCAGGATTTTATACTTAGGTACCTACTTAACGTATTTTATATGTTGTCAGACCTTCTTGTCTGAAAAGGGTGACTGGGAATTAGGATTCTGATCAGACGAGTTGTTTGCAGTGGATGTCCATTGTCAAGGTATCTCCAACATCGCACAACGATTGGCAATTTCGAGCAGCTTAAATTTGTCGTTCCATCTTCTTGGGGATCAACTTTTACCTACAACGGTCTCCAGTTTCCACCCACAATTAACATCTTCCAGACTATTCTGACCACGCGCCTCCTCGGTAGTTTCTGTTATAAAGTGCACCAAAAACCAACAGAATTTCCGGAAATACAAAAACACCTCGGGCGCTTAAAAATAACTGCGGCTTTATTAGGTACCCTATCGTTTATTGATAGATTTGGTCATAATAAGTTAGAGTTAGCATTAGGTATAACTTTGTTTTTTAAAATGAGTTGGAGAAAATCTTTCTTTCACTGAATTCGCAGTAAATTTGAAACTGGAAGATGCTCCCTTATGAATACCGAAAGGAGGTATTCCTTTTCTAACATAACTTTATCAACAATTGTTAGCTAAATAACCCCTTTGTCAGTAATGGTGTTCACAATGTAGGAGTAGGGCGTCTGCCCCACAGCGAACTGATCTGAGTTCCAAATCAACATCCGAAAATACGTTTGTTGAGAGTGCAATTTTCTTCATACACTCTGAACGCACGCTTACTGAGGGAACAAACACCTTATGGATCGACTGAAAAAATATTGCGTAGCCCGGAATTCGGTTTAAATTCTTAGTATGAATTTTGGTAACATTGTTACTAGGTACCTGTATGTAATTTGATTATAACATTTGCAGTTTTTTTAGTTGCCTAAGTATAGGTAATTGTAGGAAACTATTAGATATTTCCGTGGGATATACCTGCCTACAGGCCGACAACACATTGAGGTAATGATGAAGATGGATGAGTCGATAATTCTATCAAATCGTGACTATTGTCAAATGATATCATGAGTCTTTGTTTTCGTTCTAATTGCTTTGTCGCCTGTCAACGCGCGGCAACCTATTTATTTAAGTCACCCACAAGCTTTGAGTATGTATAACACTCAAAGCCCACAAGTGGAATCAACCTGTAGGATATTTTGTCCTCATCAAATCTATATAGTAAGAAAAATAACAATTTAGTATGTCTACTAATTGCCTACAGGTATTTTGTTGGTTTTTCCTAGATTTAGCTCATTAGTAGTTAATTAACAGCAACTGATTTTAATGTATTCCGAAAGAGCAAAAACTAACAAACTTTTTTTTACAATCTGACGAGTATTGGGACACTGTCGACATTACCCGCGTTTACCTTACCTTTAAAAACTAGTTTCGTCCCGCAATTTTACCCGTTTTCCCGATAGATCTCTCTGTTTACCTAGGATAAAAGTATCCTATATTTTATGTCAAAAAATTCAAAAAAAAAAATCAAAAAAAAATTATCTCTACCTACTGTCTTGCTATACTTGTCTCTTTTTGGCGCATGTACGGATATGGGCTGTCAAAATGGGTGTTTATAGCTTACGGATCTTCCAAGTTAGACTCATAGGCTTTTTTGGGCAAGTATTGTATATTTGAATGTTTGTTACCACAAACTCCGTAACGACTGAACGGATTCGGATGAAATTTGGCACACAGATAGAATATATTCTGGATTAACGTAATAGGATACTTTTTATACCGGGAAAACATATAAGATCCCTCGGTTACGTAGTAACTTTCCCTTGCTGAGTTTCTTGCCGGAGTCTTCTCAGTCCAAGTGTATTCCGAACGGGTGGTAGAATCAATTGTAACGTTCATAAGTGCCTTATTAGGGCCTAAACTGAATAAATGATTTTTGAATTTGAATTTGAACTATTTACTAATCTGTGCCCTCGGGAACGCGGGTGAAACCGCGGGACGCAAGCTAGTATAATCCATACTTTTTATTGGCCCACTAGATTCTAATCTGCATACAATATCGAGAGCAACCTTCAGAGTGATCGATGGCCGTACCGCATCTGGTCATGACCTTTCTATGTTAGACTGGTTTCGATTGTATGAAACTTTCTAATGGGTACCTACCTAGTAGCATAAATTAAATGTCATTCTTGTCAACACACCAGTGCAGTGTTGCTACTGGTTTCCTTTCAGCAGATATAAGCTGTTGGAAAACGTCACAGAATTGTCACTTATCATGTTGAGATTAATTCAAACTAAAAATGAAAATCCCGGCTAAGTGCGTGTCGGACGAACAACGAAGTAAGTTATAGTTTAGAAAAATAATTTTATTGCAGCAAAAATAAGGTTGTATTGCATAGTATTTCTCAATGATACTGTGAGAAACAATGTTATTTCTGCGGTTGCTAAACCTAAATAGCGTGTTAACAAAAATATTTTATATCTCAAAAACAACATATTCTATTCAAACAAATTTGTATTGAATTTTTTGTATAAGTTCAACTAGGTACTTACTTAAAGTATTTTCAGAATTTTCCACCTTATTGTTTAAACATTTGATTACGACATTTTAAGCGCATATCTCGCCATGTATTGGTAGTATTTTGAAAGATCTATCTATTATTTAGCTTTTCATAAAAATCAGCTGGAACACCTAGTTGAATATAAGTGCAAATAGTCTCCGAATGAAATGGGTGTGACATACGGACAGACCGACAGCGACAGGACGAAATTATAAGGGTTTCATTTTGATATTTGACTACGGAATTCTAAAAACACATATATTTATAATTTATGCATGACTTTCAATAACTCCCAAGGCCTTTCAATAAAATTCGTTGTCTTTGTAGTATAAATATAAAATTATTTTTTAAATGTTTCTTAATTTCAAGTTTTTCAAACATTCGGCAAACATAAAATCAGCATAAGCACGAGTTCACAACAATCACTTCAAAGTAATTTTAACCTATCTTCTTATCGACTTCTTTACCGTTGCCGCTACTGGCTTATTTTTGAAGTTGGATTATGCATAAAATCCTTCATAATCTCATTATTATCATAATATACATAGGTTGTGGTAACAATAACAGATACAGTATACATATTTAGACATACTATTAGCACAGCGTAAAAACATACAGTGGTGTATCGCGTTTGAAGTCACGCGAAATGCCGCTTTGTATAGGCATTTGTCATTGCTGATGATTTATTTGATTTAGGTATAAGTATCACAAGCTAGAGACCATGAAGACGATTCAGTCCCTCCCTACGTTTAAAGGTCCAATAAAAAATCCTGCCAAAAAATCTGTAGCTAATAACGTATGTAATTTGTTTCCGTCATCGTCTTCTAAAAGCTAAATGATCTAATGATTTGGCAGTTTGTACTAAAAATATTACATCACGTCAGCTTACTGTTTAGATTGTAATGTAGCTTTTAACTCAACACAATAAAGCTCAATTTTCATTATAATGGTAAATTAGACAAAAACGTCTATTTAAAGAGTATGGGTAAACGTCGTCACAGTTCATGGAAGCGTGTAAAATATCTTCAATTTTATTTTTCCATCAGTAATTTGCATTAGAAGAAAAAACTGTTGGTGAGATTTAGAAACGTAATCGTAATGTCTGATAACAAAAATTAAACAATAGATAAGTATCATACTATTTAATAATAAAAAAACATGCATAGACAATTCAAGACAACCTATTACTAATGAACTGATTTTAATAGGAGACACAATCCTAGGATACATAAAGAGAGCGAATAACGTCCCAGAATTGTATCCCGTAATTAAACATCGTCCTGTCGTTGGAGGATACCAACAATAATTGACGGTCAATATATGTATACTAGGAATTCAACCTACATCTTATAAATACACCTAAACATGTCCTAAGTACATTCCTGTGTCTAAAAGTTAAGTTCTACAATTAGTGGATACTTAAGTTAATAGTCACGTCAAAGTAAAAAGCTTAAGTAAGCAAGTTGATAGCACAAACCCCTCGTGATATTGTTAAATTGCGAAATAAAACCCGGCTTAAACGCAGTGATACTATACAAATAGAGTAGTGACTAATATAGCTTAGAATTAAAATTGATAACTTAACGATCATTTTTAAAAGTACAGAAGTATTCCTAATTTTACAACGCTAGTTTAAAATAGAATGTATAATAAAACGGATCCAAAATTGGTCCTTACAAAAATGTATGTAATGATTATGTTCACTAATTTACGAAATGAAACTTAAAATAGTACAATGATATTTTTTTTTTTTAAGTGCTATTTAATTATTCTAAAAATAAAGTAGCAGTAACAAATATAAGGGAGCTATCGTCGTACCTACTTAGTGTAAGAACACAAAACTTTATTATGGATAGGTGATCATGACTCGACGTTGTTGATTGGATAGTTACCTTACAATTCCTTTCTCTCAGTCTTATTATTATATAATGTTGGAAAATTTAAATTCACACGCGCAAATTGTATGCAGTCACATTTACATTTCAAATAAAATTTATTTTGTACGAATCCAATTGAGCTAATTCTGTTGATCAGAGATCGCGAGTGCCAATACGTATATGACACTTAAAACTTAAAATTAAATCTTAAATCAAAGATAAGACTATCGCTCGACGTGCAGTTAACACTTATAAACGGTGAAAACACAGACACACCAAAGTTTTTCCTCATAGAGGTCGCTAGATGACTCCTGAAACATCTTGGCGTGGCGTATTCACTTTTAATCCAGGGTATTTCACAACCGTGGATAACCAGATCACAAGATCTGCGGGTGTTGACCCAAGTAATGCTGGTTTGGTAATTTGGGCGCTGTAAGACCCTTTAGGGCCCCGACAACGAAGCCTAAAGTTGTGCTTCAGCGGAGTTCTGCCACAAGTTTGACGGAAGGGTGTCGTAGTGCGATGGCACCGTGACGAGGGCATCGTCGGTGGTCCTATTTATCGAACAGTTCTATAACAAGATAAACACAATATTTTATTCATAAATGGTAACAATGACTAATATTAGTATCAGTTATTATGATATGAAAGGGTATCAAATTAAATTCGAGGAAGTTTGATTTTTATATCTCAGATAAAAGAAGTAAACAATAATGCAACGCAATATATTACGATTTCGTCATATTAATGGTAAGGATTAAAATAGCTTAATCTAATAGGTAAGTAGGTACTTAGTTGATAAGTTTTCATACGCTGATAAATAAGGTGGAAATGATAAGGAAAAGTTTTATATGAAGAAAAAAAAATACTTAGTAGGTACCAAATTTTAAAACTACAAGAAATTCTAACCCACCAAGTTAAAACAATCGATTTATTTATTTCACTTATCTAAGATCGCGTGATTCCTTATTCGTCCTACATATTATGTTTATGTAGGTAATAGATAATCAAGTTAAATATTGTCATAGCATCAAGAGACTCACCTTGGGTTGTTTGCGGTGCGTGTCCACACATTCTACAGGCAGCTTGATCATCTCCACCTTGTATTTGTAGCCGTATGATGTTAGCTTCACGATTGTGTGGAGGGGCACAGTCATGTAGGGTAGCTCATCTGGAATTAGGAACAAAAATGTTAATTATAAAGCTTTTGGAGCAAGTTCAAAAGTATTGTTTAAAGGAAAATTCGAAGGAAAAGTAATCAGTACCCACTCTGACTGAAATCAGATCGGGATGTCTTGAAACTTGAATAAACTAGATATTTGAACAGACAAACTTTTATGAGCTATTTCATCTACGAGTCAGTATATTTGTTAAGAATTTAACGTCGATAAAAATGTTGTAAAAAGCATGTTCCTTAGTAAAAGTGAGCCATACTTATGTATACTAGTTTTCGAAAATTACGACATGCATTTTACAAGAAATCCTTGTGTTAGTTTGATAACAACTTCCGAAAAGCTAAGCTGAGATTGATCATGTTTATCTTTGCAAGTAATTAATTAACGTTATCTAAGTACATACTATGCAGTCAGCTGAGTATCAAATAAAATGAAACACTGCTTTATAGTGCTGATATAACATAGATCTAGATAGAACAGCCCCATTGTAAACATCCAAAATATATTCCTTTGTTAAAGGCATTAAGAGGCCAGAAATTAATAATTTTGAAGCCCATGCGAAATTCACGTGAGAATTTATTTTCAGATCATGTTCTCATTTCATTTAAAGGTTTAACCGAGTCGCCATCAAATATAAGGATAAATGGGGATATAAATTCTTGTAGCATCATAACTTCACAGTCTTTTATTTTTGGTTGGGCATTTTTGAATGCCCTTTAATTCTAATGAAACCTGAATTAAGAGAATCCTGAAATATTTCCATCGACTCACCAAGCTTAGCATCGAGGAAGTACCCAAGCATGCAGCGCAGAACTGCCTGATGTCCAACCACTACGACATTGTGCTCGTCTTCCAATGCCGACAGGACAGGGCGAAGGCGGGTCATGATGTCGATGTACGACTCGCCCCAAGGGTATCTGTACCGGAGCTTGTCTTGGTCGCGCCATGCGAATTCCTGGGGGAAACGCTCTTGCATCTCCTCGTATGTTAGACCTTCGCAGATTCCCTGGAGATAAAATAATAATACGAATATAGATATTTGTCAGCTCTCAGAAGTAAAATAGTGCATCATTTCTATGTATTGTTAAGTTTTGTTAAATCAACTGTTTTGTGAAATTGACAGGACAGTGTATTAATTTGCAATGGAATCTTTAAGACAAAAATAAGTTTAAGAAATTGTTACAAAACAATATTGTTAGCTTGGAACTGGAACACATTTCATTGTTGTATTTTATAATAGCTTCAGTATCAGACATTCAGCACCGAAATAACATTATTGTGCCAGTATTGTTCAACTGATTACTTAGTTTTCATTGTGTGTGAATGAATGTTAGGTACATTTTGCATTTAGAAATTTACTATAGCTTTACGTCTCGTCGTTTCACCCTATTTTACCCCCTTAGGGATAGAATTTCAAATTCATCCTCAATGCACCCCTATAGTAAGTACTCATGGAACCTTTTCTCCCAGTTTCAAATCTCAAAATCCCTTTAGGCTGTGCGTTGTCTGTTAGTCTGTAAGTCAGCCAGTCACAGTACTATTTTATATGTACTTAAGTACAATAAAAAAGGAGATTTTCAAAGTTCTATGTCAGCACAAGCACAAAGCGAGATCGTTCGAGAAATAAAATTGAATAGTCACACTGTTATACAACTATTTCGTCACAATGATGTAAATAATTTCAGGAATTTCTTAGTTGTTTACAAAATCATCTGAACTTGAACTGACTTTTCAATTCCCAACGTGCATCACATATACTTCGATATAATTATCCAATAGCACATGGGCATTGAAGAATAGCCACAACAACGACATATCTTGATGTAGGTCGTTATTGGAACAAACAGACGTAAATCAATCTCGTGTAACAGTTGTGGGCCAACTTTATGCGTTGTGGTTACCTACTGTACCTAGCCAACTGCACCTTTATTATCTTTATTGTCTTCATCATAAAGATCACAATTAATTGTCAACAAAAGCAACATGTATGGTGCTATGCTATTATTACATAGCGATGAAATGTACACACACATGTTTTTGTTGTAGGTATGAAATATTGTTTCGGTATAACACACTGATTATAAATGGTAATGTTGTTCAAGGTTTACCTTTTTTATCCTTGTCATGCCTACCCATTGCCAATCGTTTATTATGGATTCTTACGCATTTTTCATTTTTTTTTAATCAAACTATGTTGGTAAATATATGAACGCTACAATTAGATGCGATTGTATCTATGTGGAGAATCAATATTTTTACTTATCTAATTGTCAATCCCCAGAACAGATTTAGAGATCGACAGATAGATATAAATAGAGGTGTGGATTGTAAAATACCAATATAAAATGTGACTAAAAGGTCTAATATTCTTGAACGCGACCTTGTAGCAAAATCTACAAGTAACATTGATCGGGTTTTTCAGCGTAGTTGTTTGTTCAATAACTTTTATTTTGCTTGTGATTTCCGTCGATGTTTCAAGTAATACTTCAAGGATGTTACTAAAATAGCACAATTTATTTTGAATCGTACCATAACTATTACTAGAGTGGATTTTATATTTAAATACACAAACATGTTTTTATGAGGAAAATCGCGATACGATCACATGAACTAAACACTAAAGCGATAAGGGTCACTGTGATAAAAGACTTATGATGACACGTCATTGTCTTTTATATTAATGCGTAGGTACCCAAGAAGGCTATACATAGGTATAACCTCAAATAAGTAACTTGTGTAAAGTTGTGTACGCCTACTAAGGCCTGTATATAGAATAATAATCAAAACTTGAGTCAAGCCTCAAGAATATATTGTGTTATTCGAAAATATACCTCAAGTCATAACGCCAGATTCTAAATACAATTGTTTTATCTCGAATCAAAACATGATAGTAAAGCACCTACCTAAGTACCTACTTATTTTTGTTTTTCAACCATTAGGTAATCTATAGATTTTTAGCTGTTGATGAATAATATTTCTTGTTGACAATGATTAAATTGCACTTAAGAATTGAGCTTAGATAAACTGTATAGGAAAAACGTCAAAACGCAATAAAATGATTACAGTTAATTTTATAGGTAGGTACTTACAGCATCCAACTCATTGAGCGCTCGGATAGCTCTCTTCGGGGCTCCGATTTCAGCAGCAGTTTGCTTGGTGCGTCTCAATTCTGAAGTCCAGACGCTGAATGGTTCGCGACCAGCCATCGAGTTGATGTGCTCGGCCAACGCATGCCCGTATAGTTGGCCACGGGGCGAGAGGTTAGCGTCGCCCCCGATGCGGCCCAGGACGTTGTATTCACTCTCGCCATGCTGTTGAAACAGTATGTGCTGTTGTAGATACTGTATAATTCAGCCATTTCATGGATCTATTAAAATACTTCTTTAGAATTTGAAAATAAAGACTAAAATTTGTTTATCTTGGAAAGTTTAAGCTTGAACAGCGAAAAAGTTCTATACCTAAATAGTGTCTTTCTTGAAAATTAAAATTAAACATGCCGAATTGATTTCAAATTAACCACAAGAGAAACAGGCTAAATATAATGAAAGATTTTGTTTTGTGAATTAGTACTACTACTAACAAACAATCAAGATTCTGAGGGTCATAAGGACAGAATTGGATACGTTGACGACATCATAATGGGTTCCATGTATAAGGTAAATAATTTCATGCAAACAATGTAATAAAGAAATCCGGAAAATTTATTAAAAACACCTTATAATTAAGTAGGTACCTACAGTTGACGCAGTTGGCACGTTATGTGATTTTACTACGAATTTGAATATTTTAGATACATGCGTTGTGTATGATTGAAATATATGTGCAGAATAAAAACGTAGTGTTGAATATCTTTCTAGCATCATAATGTATAAACAGCTGAATACTGTTGTTTATGCGTAATCAGTAATGAGTGATGACAAATAATGACTATGTCTCAATTAATGCACTTAATTTTCCTATGACACGAAACGGAATTTGTTAGATGCTTTGACTAACAAGCAATTTACGACGCTATACTAGACTGTTTACTCATTAGCCGTTTGTATCCGTCTTGAAATAAATGCGAATCTAAATGAAAAACATGTTTATCTAACGCGATAATCCAATCATATTAATACTTCACTATTACGCAATGCAAAGGAAAATTTCCTTACCCGAGTGAAATACAATGTCTGGGGCAGGCCTCTCATTCCAGACAAGTAACCGAGAATGCCAGACTCCTTTTGTCCCGCGACTTTATGCGCTGTCACCGTCTCTCCCATGTTCTCGACGCGAGCGAAGCTGTTTGTCTCCAAGTCTGCGTCAATAGGCTCATATTGCCTCATGTAGTGCTCCATTTTCTTCCTCAAATCATCAACCGCTTGTACTTCGCTCATGTTTTTATAATCAGCGGAGTAATGAAGGATCTCAATGATGTTCCTTTCGAGGAGCTCTTGGTCTTCACAAACACACTCGATGAACATAATCCTGAAGCCCATATCAGTGAGGCAGTAATCTTGCAGATCACGACGTTGCTCCCGAGTTATGTTTGTTCCATCGAATATCTGAAATATACCAACTAATATAAAAACAGTATGTTTGTTTACGTTTGGGGCTTATCTTGGGGTATTTAAAGGTAATTTAGTGGAGTGATTTGCATGTTTTAACTGACCAGGATCTATTTTATTATTATTTCCAATTTCCCATGTTGTTTCTGAGAACTTAACATTGAGCTAAGTAGTAATTCAGTATTTTATTTTCCTAAATTACCGATGACTGTCAAAGGGAAATTTTCATAACAATGTTTTTAGATCAGTATAAAGTAATATAATATTTATGTGACGTTTATGCACACTATTTTTATTATTCTACCTACTTTATTTTCAATAAAAGTATGTGTAACTAATTGCACTGATTACAAAACAATTTAATAATGCATTATTTCAAAATCATCGTCAATTTCCTGCAATTTGATACATTCAGCGGTAATACTAAGAATTGTTGCATAAACCGAAATAAATATTTATAATTTATCTAACTAATTGATTTAGTGTCGATACTGACTTATTTCAAGGCATTTCAAGGAAATTTTAAAAAGGCGAATAAATATTAATACACACTTACAGCAACACTATTTCCTTCCTTAAGACACAAGACGGCGTCTTGGACAGCCTCGCGGGCGCTCTGCCGGCGGATAGCGGAGCCCTGCTGGTTGTCAGCTCGGAAGATATCGTGGCTGCCGTACAGTGCCATGTGACGGCGACGGTACTCGCTGCAGTCGAATACTGGAAGATAGACGTCGTTGAGAAATCACACTACGAAGGAAAGACGTTTGAGATCTCAGATTACAGAACAAAAGGTTAGAGATGCTCAAGTTTTCAAGGCGTAACTTTTTCTTGACGCTGAAGATTTTAATTTTATATGTTTAATTTACATAGACAGTTGATGTTTTTGCTGGCTACAAAGTGATTTTGAGTTGTTTAAAAATTTGATCTATGTTCATAATACAGTTACTGATGACAATGAATAATACTGAGAAATAATAGAATAAATATTGGGCAACATGGCCTTATCAAATTAGGTAAAATTATATTTATATGAAATTTAACAGCGCTAGGTTCTATGAACCTGCGAGTTGAAAATGATAGATAAATGTAAGAGGTTATTGCTTTATCACATTTATTTGAAAAAGGCTTTTGTTTATGATAACAATGATATGTTAATCAAAGACTATGTATGTTTATGTAGTATTACATAACTGTCAACTTGTTATTGATAAAAATATCTGGAGCACTTATCCTTTAAAGGATTCTCGACATTCTCTTTCCCTCTTTAAACATTCATTTTTTTATTATTCGTATTGTTTTTCATTTCATTTCATGAATATCTTAGAAATTCAATCTGTTCATTTATTCATCAAATAAACTTATCATATATAATTGCCTCTGTCTCTTATCTCTTGTTGAAAGCTATGTTTTTCAGTTTCAAGAAGTGTTGCTTTAAAACGTTCCGTTATAGATAACGATAGATTAGAATCTATGTCGAGGAAAAGAGATATTTAAATAGGCTGCGTCGTGATGCGATTGTTAGTGACATGCTCAAGATCAACAGACTCCCATCTGGGTCAGGGCTTCGTGAGGAATGAAGCAATGGCTTTTATGACTGACTCTTACAATTACAATAATAAAGAAGGGTTTAAATGACAATCTGAAAATATTTACAAAATTATTTGAGTTCAGGAAAATCACCAATCTCTGTGCAGAAAAAAATATCTCAAAGAGTTGATAGCTAAAAGAAAAAACTCAACAAGTTCCGCTAGACTGCAATTTTGTACTGGTAACAGGAAACGCGTTCGATTTATAAACAGGTTTTATTACATACCTTTAGTACTCTCTCCATTCCAATTAAGGTGCCTGGCGAGGCGGTGAGCGAGCTGACTCTTGCCCCTCGCCGGGAGCCCCACCAGCGCGATGAGCAAAGGCGCAAACTGACTAATGCGGCGCGTGCGCATCGACACTGCAACAAACAGATGCCATTATTTTAACTGCATTTGTAAACTTACTACACTTAATATATTTTTAGGAAAATTATTGAATGTATCGATTTGATTTAATATGTAATCTTGAGATAATAGACATTTAGTTGAGGAGCGAAGAATGTTTGCATTTTTATTTAAAACTAGCTTTTCGCCCGCAGCTACGCTCGCACAGTCATTAAAAAATTTATATCCCATCTTTGGTTTCCCGTTAGCCAATTTTTATGAAACAAAGCCAAAGCTAAGCCTAATTAACCTGTGGAATTCCCATGAAAATCCTTTCGATGTTTCGGAGATTAGCGTGTTCAAACAGACGGACAGACAGACAAAAATCAAAAATGGTCTCTTTGCATTCTGATACATCACCCACACTCCGATTTTGGTAAAAAAAAATGTATAGACACGCCCGGTTTTATTATATGGCCATTATTATTTCGGCCACATCATCACCTACCATAGTGAGATTGTGGTCAAACACAAGCCTATTACAAAGTAAAAAAAAAATGGTATATTGCTAGCGTATAAATTAAATTTTCACAGACCACAATGATGACCACAAAAGAATATAATGAGTGTGTACAGAGTATTCCGAGAATAAATACCATTATTGGTTTGAAAAACCTATGACCTTAAGTCTTACCTATAATAGAAAATATTTCAAATAAAACTTTATTTTGTGCTTGGAAATTATTTATACTTAGGTAGTAACAGAAAACCAAAAAACCTTGAGTTATAAACGTACTAAGTACTAACGGACAGACAAAGAGATGTTGCGATAAAGGATGAATTAAATCGGAATGTTACACAAGAAAAACTGACACCTTTACAAAGGACAATGGACAATGGTTATATTTCCAACTTTATATTATCAGGTGGATAATCATGATAATATAAATATTGGAGTTCGTGAGGCTGGTATTATCGACTTCAATCTTAGATAACATTCGGTGGACTTAAAGTAATTAAGACACCATATTTGCCAAGTAGATATAGTAAAAAGTATTTAGGTATTATATCTACTTCCCACAAGTCTTTATGCTCTAAGCTAAGTAGCGATGAAATATTATAATAATTTTTATAAGCATGATGATAAAGCTTTTATATTGCTTCTCTATTGGGATTATGTATGGGATTTGCTTTATTTATTGTATCTCCTACTACATTTAGACACAGCCGACAGACATTCAAAAGCGAATTTATTATCACCCAGTTATAACCTTCGCCGATTGAGTCTGTCCGGGTCATAACGATAAGAATGTTCTTTATTGCTATGAAATTCATTGAACGAATATGATACAATACAATACTGATATTCAACGATAAGTGTTTGTAATATGATAGCTGGGTTACAATTGTTTGACAATTTATCTGATAATTTCTGAACTCAAAGGATTTGCATGGAGCTCCAAATCGAATATACTTAGAGTAGAGTGGCAATAATCCCTCAAAGTGAGACATCAACAAACGCTCTACAAAACGAACTCCTATCGGTACTATACACAGAGATTATAATAGTCAACTAGGTACATAGATGTTATTGACCAAAATACCACATTTATATCAATAACAAATGTTTATTCAAGTGACACGAGTCATATTGATACAACGCTAAACAAACCAATTAAAAATGGCGCACGGAGACACGCCTTCTCGTTGACGTTGCTTTATGTCTTAAACAAATAGTTACATCATTTTTAATCTACAGACAGAAGTTGAGAGCTTGGCGTTTATCCGATATTAATCTTATAAAGACGTAAGTGTCATATTAGCAGAATATGATATGGGCAAGTCTCGAGTTCCTTTCTCGAGAGTAAACAATATAATATTACCTATAGGTATCATAAAAATAATATAGTACTTAGTACATTTACAATTCAATGCCTACTATCAGTTACTGAGGACGGAATTAGATATTTCTAGAATCGTTTAGTGCCGTATTTATTGTTGCATAAAACTTTTATTGTGGAAGATTTTACTTAGTAGATTATATTTCCACAAATGTAAAACTGAGAACATATTCTATAATACAACAATAGAAACAATAAAAGAGCTAAGAACCACATAACAGATGCAAGCAACCACACTAGATGAAAATGAGAAAGCAGAGACTTTCACTTTAACAAACCTTACGATTGTAACTACATCACACATTATTCAATAATATTTATTTATTACAGTATACAATAACTGTCATTGCTTCAGCATCCTTCATCCTTCTAATAGTGGAAAGAGAAACTTGCAACACCACATCAAGGCCTTAAATGTATTACAGCATATATAAGCACCAGTTGTAATGGCTGTAGACGTAGATTGTTGCTAACCGGGCGACCGGCTAGACTTTGGACCCACTATGCTTGGAAACACGATATATTTCGATAACTACTACTAAAGATTAGCCTTTACTTGTAACTAACTATACTTACGTGCCTATTCAATCATTAGGGAGGTGTGTCTATTATATGTATATCAATTCAGAAACTTTACTGCCCTCAATAGTCAATAATGTAAAAGTCTTCACCTTTTATCATTATACGGCCCTTCAATATAATGTATTGTATTAGGTATAACCACAGTATAACTATAAACTAATGAAATCAATATTATACTATCAGCTTCTGCCTTGGCCTCATACGTAACGTCATGCATGTAATTATCTCCGTCTATCTTGTCATCCTCTTTAGATTCAGACAAAACATAATTGAAATTTGTAGGTAGTTTTGGGACGCGCGTCCCATTCGCGAGCCAAGGGATTAGAAACAACTTTATGTAAGATAACCATCTAATGAAATTAAAAAATTTAAACAGTCTATTTGAAACTTTAATTATAGCCATGTTACTATTGTATAATAATGGTTGTGAAGCAAAGCTATTCCTGTTTAAGACGTTCTCGTAACAACATTCGATATTGACAACAGTTTTATAGTGGAATATACCTATTTCAACACGTGCACGTTATACAATGCTTGTTGTTTAATTTGGCTCAAGTCGCAGTCTACATTCGTCTCGACCTTTTCCAATTGGACAAACGTGATGCATATTTCATAGTACCTACATCAATCGATGCAAATTGCCTTGGAAATGTTTTAGTGGAAATAATGTCCACTTTCACAAGAGCCACTTCAATGATAATGTAACAAGATAACCTGACCATATTTTGAAATTGACATACATTATATTTTATCATCATATTTAATCCATATGACGTACCGTGAGAGAGGCTTCCAAACATTCTGCAGGAAAAAAAAACGTTTTAATGACGTCAATAGCAGATTGTCACAACGACTGTTTGATTATGCACGTGGCTGGCCACGATGAGAAAATATCATAGATGTTAATGCTGTACACTGTCACAACAGTTTTAATATACTGGGCGCATCATTTGGACCGAGAATCCGAGAGGCGCGGCAGAATGACAGTTATTTTTAGTTCCGTGATCTCATAAACGAGAGATCTACGTAACGGCCATTACAACGAATCCAAAACATTTGATCAAGATTATTAACAGAGTTATTGCTCAGATAATTGCATCTGTCGAAGATAAAGATTCCATTCCATTTGTGCTTAAGTTTAATATGAAGTTATCTATTTATCACGGGAGTTTTCCAAGCACAAGTCACGTTGTGCATCACATGTATTTTGTTATTAACAGTGGGAACGAGAGTGGCTCCATATTGATAACTGGTCCGAGTACTCACATCATTTATAATGATTATGTAATCGATATTAAAAATGACAATCCATCGACGCTTAAAGGCTCTAGATAATGTTTTCTTAATTTCTTGGTGGTCCTCATCAATTTTTAATCTGTAAATTGTATCTAAAGTAGGTAAGACACTTTTGTAGGTAACTATAATTTCAAATTTTTAATTAAAAAAAAACATAGGTACATTTCTTATATTCTTTTAAGACACTTGCTAGCATTATATTTATTATCACATAAATAGAATAGTCATGTGGGGAAACGTAAAATGCACGTTGTGAATGTAGAATATCATGAATGAATGACGCCCAATCACATACTCTCACGCATCCAACTCGTGAAACGATCAAAATATTATTGGTTTCCAATCATGTGGGGTCATTTGACGTATTTCCTTAGTATTGACCCTTCAGAAAATCAGTCTTAAGTATAGAACTGAAAGTTCAAGACCTTAATAATTTATGGAGATAATATAATTTTAATATCCTTATTAGCTATGAGTGCCTATGAGTAAATACAAAGGGACTTTTCTAGCGATTTCAAATATAATTGGTAGTTTGCATTGCAATAGATAATAACTAACATGTGCTCATTTTGAAAGTACAGAGATCATTAGTCTGAAATGATAAAGTTTGACTCATTTTAAATATTGACTTGGGACCAAACAATCACTATAGGCCACGATTTTAGCCCATAGGTCACGTCGTAACTATGTAAGTAGTAGAAATCTGTGACATTGGTACCTACTAAGCAAACAACACGCCATACTTATATTGATAAAATTCAAAATGAAAACCATAAAAATGTTACCCGAACAATGACACCGCGTCATCATATGACGTTGAAACCGAATGAACTGTATTTATTTGTCAATTAAATGCATCCGAATGATATGTCTAGGTCATAAAATAGAACCATCCACGTCGTCATTGGCCGCTCTGGCCTCACTATCATGAGCGAGAACCGACGCCCACTCTCAAGTACATTTGTCAATTTTGTAAGAATTTGCCTCCACTGTCATTTGATTGATGTGCCCTCAAAACATTTATTTATTATCTCTTGGGCAATGAGTAAACTAAATATTTTATTAAATGATATCATACATACATCTTCAAAAAAAAAATTAGATTGAATTTAAATCTAAACTAATATTATAAAGCTGAAGAGTTTGTTTGTTTGGTTGGTTGAACGCGCTAATCTCAGGAACTACTGGTTCGATTTGAAAAAATATTTCAGTGTTGGATAGCCCATTTATCGAGAAAGGCTATAGGCTACTTTTTATCCCGGGAAAACACAAGATCTCCCGGGAACGCGGGTGAAACCGCGCGGAAAAGCTAGTTGAAGATAAAGTAAGTAATCACCTTAATCTGCAATATAGAATCGGCTATCATTGTTCGTATTTTCGATACAACTAATTCAATTAACAATCAACCATAGTAGAATTATACGGGTTGAGAGAACTTTGGTAACAAATAAAAACAAGTTTTATCGCAGTTAGGTCATACCCATAACAATTTCATCAATGTCTTTGTGCTTCATACGTAAACAAAGCTCAAGAATATGATAAAGAACATAGTTACGCAGATAAATTCGCTGGGGGCGTGCAAGATAACTTTGAATATCATGCCCAATCATAAATCAAAATCTACGATATGACGCACTTGTTTTTGAGAATTTTTAAGTTTATCGCTGCTTGTTTCTATAGGCACAATATATATTTTTTAAACTGTAAACTTGAGAAGAATTGGTTAAATGGGTGTTTGTGTTTGGGACCGGAAAACGTCGTCGGCCTCTAACCGGAGGCGTGGCTCTACGTCATCTATAGCGCGATCCTACTTGTTGTGAGATTTTTTTGTTATCATACAAAACCGGGACCACATTCCACATTCTCTTGTTTGAGCTTTGCAAACGTCAGGGGATCTGCCAAAGCTCTTTGTGTTTTTTAGAAGACATTGAAATTGATTTGAATTTTTTACGTTTCTTCAAGAATATACCTACGTTGAAGAATAGAGACGCCATGTTTTATTCTTGATTTATTTTAATCTCGAGCCGAGAGGCCTTCAATTCAGAGGTCGGAGACCTACGTAATAATGTTTTTATTCGTCGTCATACACTAACTGATATGTTCCGATCTTTAGCATTATTATTATATTACCTACATACTTGTGTCATCTTTTCAACCCGTGTCACGGTAAAGTAAATCATTGAATCTCATTACTAATTCACAGGAAGATTCTTAAATCATCTAGCTATTAGATTTATTCGTATATGTATGAATTAAACTTTGAGATTGACATTTAATGAAGTGAACATGTTGGATGTGTTAGTATTGATTAACATGACATTAATGTGATTATCGTAACTTGGACATTGTGATCTAAATATTACACCCAAACTGATTCTACAATCAGATAAACATAGTTTCAATTCGCTGGTTTTGCAAGCGTCTTCACTTTAAATAAATGTATCAACAATAAAGGATTGATTGAGCTGAAGCTGTGGAGTTATTTCAGTCCTGGTTCAAAGTCCAATGATTTACTTTTCATAGCTGGCAGCGTGTCGAGGACTTAAGGCAATTGACTGCATCTTAATGTGCTTAAATATCCGTAACGATTATTGCTCTCGTTTTCTTTTTTTGTTATGCTATTAGTACCTATTGAAGACACATTCAGTTTTTAGTAGAACTTCAGGAAAGTTTGGCCCAATTGAGGAAAAGGCGGTAGGTAAATCTTATTCCAAGATGATATAAAGATAAAACCATATTAGAATTTTTTCGCTGTACTATGGCCAATACCTTTCTTGGCTGGTAAAGGTGTAGCCAGTGCCAACCAGGTCGATCTTCTAGTATTATGACATCATCTAGATCAGAGATGTTTGAGTGCATTGGTCGACATAAAATATTTCCTGCTGTACTAGTATTAGAGTATACAGACCTATTGTGTTTATATCTCTGAATATATTTGTGTAACTTTTGATGCCCCTGCGATGATCTATCAGTAGCTATAGTTCTGTAGATCTCTATTTTACAATCATTGCATTTATTGATTCATCACGTGCGTATTGAGACTGTACAACACCTTATCCAAGTCATGGCTCATAAGCGTGAAAAAGATAAAGTTAGCTAAAATTCTTACGAAAATCTTGTCAAAACACGCAGAGGTATATGTTACACTGGCGGTGTGCCATTTATGTTGCCAACCTATTAATTATTGATTGGCCAAAACTGAAGATGATACAACTTGGAGCGTGACATATCTACTTAGCCTTAGAATCGATGCCAGAACTAAAGGACAAAGTGCAAAATCAAGGTAATAGATAATTCGATTAAGAACGCTAATTATATTATTTTGCTTAAGTAGTGTTTACTCCAGCAGTTTTTGAAATGGCATTATATTAATTAAGTATTTCGCAAAATTTCACCTACTACAGATGAGATTTATGTGTTACTATGTTTACGATTACTGAGAAATTGCGTTTCCATTACGATTTCGCAAGTGATTTCTTGTATGTTATTTGGTACTATGCCAAGTGCCAACGTTCCCTTTATTTTAGAGTTTAGGATTATAGATGTTGGACTTCAAACTAAGCATATATAATTCAGATCCATGTATGTACAATGCGTATATGTGACATGGAAATTTGTTCAAGATAAAAAAGATGTTTTTTGCTTACAAAGAGATCTATATTGCTTAGAATTTCGAAGGCATTTTGCAACTTAGGTACCTACAACGCGTTGAAAAAAGCTCAATTATCTATTCTCATTCTCATTGACCTTAGCCAAGACAAGAACTGATACGTAAGCGTTACGGAAGAGAATGGCACTTTTATTTATATATTCTAGTGAAATTGTACCATAACTCATCATTCACTTTGTAGTTATAATTTTAATTACATTCAAAGCTATTAATATTCCTTTGATAACCGAGTTTACACAGTTTGTTTCATCCATCGTTTATGTAGGTATTTCATGACAGAGACATAAAGCGTTTGTTCATGCCTGGAGCTAAATCAAAAATTTATCCAAGTAAATAGTTTATACTAACGGTGTAGTACAGCTCTCCAACGCAAAAATATTTATTCACACTTCACATAGAGAATTATGAAACAAAATATAACCTCCGATATTTCAAAACACCGCAAGAAAAGTCGGGCATGTATGTCAATAACACGGCAAAACTCAAGCTCTCTCTGAAGGAACCGTGTCCTCAATATCTAGAAATATTTTCACGTCGTGACTGATAGATTTACAGTCTGTTCAGTTTATTATTAGAGGGTTTTTGTGTATTACGAGCCGAGAAAATATACGTGTTTAAATTTACAATGGTATTGTGATTAGGAGAGGTGTATGTAGGAGGTAGCTTCATGAAATGAATGTGTAAACAATCGACTCACCAGTGGTCAAAGCTCCGTGCAGCGCTTTCTCTTTGTCCTCCATCATTGCGTGGGCAGTGCTAGCTCCTGGTGCCATAACTATTCTTCTCAAAGACGGTCTTCGTATTAATGCGACGATGTGTTTAACACGGTGCTGCTGCTGCTGCGCTCTTCGACGACGCGTGCGCACTCTATGAAGGCCTGATGGCGACTGTCCGCCGACTCCAGTGGTTATCACAGAACGAACCTTATCAGCTCCGTGGCAGTGATTGCCGAACAACCATATAATGGCTGAATAGATTTTGTAATAAATAAGCCAAATATAAATATACCAATCGCCCTGGATGCTGAGTAACGCCATCAATAGCGACCTGGAACAGAATTATATCAGCATTAGAAAATCAGATTATAGGTACAAAATCATAAAAAATAATATGGGATTGCATAAAAAAAAATTACAGGTGTAATCAATCAGAAAATTATAAAATATCTTATTTGAAATGAATAAGCACCACTCGTAGTTTCTTTCAATTGCAATTCAGTTTACAGTCTGGTTTCAAACTGATTGATAAAATCAATAAGGTCTTTCGTCTTAAAATAGATACAATTGACTACGATCAGTCTAGGCGTCAAATGGATGCTCTTTGTCATTATTATACCAAGGTTGAAACTGAAGCTAATTTTATAGTTATAAGCACGCAAAGAAACTGGCACTCTCAGTTTTTACCTTTACTGTTCCGTCAACAGGCAAACTAATTATTTATACATTCTGCTTGCATTACGTCGTACCTAAACCTTGTTCATCGGTTAAAATGATAGTTCTCTAGTTCATAAATTGCCCCTTAAACGTTCAAATATTTGCATAAATAATGAAAAGAGAAGAAATGACTAAATGCTCTTCTGTGATAAATTAAATTCGAATACTTGGAACAGTCGAAAAACAAATACTTATTCTACTCTTTTTCTGATCCCAAAATTCATTACGTTTGTTGGAAATAAGCAGAAAAACATGTATTAAAAACTTTCGTCATGCCCAGAACTTGCTTAACGACACAGCCAGATAAACAAGTATTTTTATATTAATATATGGTAACCTGACACTTGTTAATATTGATAGTTGTAACAAATATCCCATCGCATAAATTAAATGTAATACTGTTTTATAACAGAGTCATTACGAAGCTCATATTGCAAGCATTTTTACCTGGACGGATAGGTAGGTAGGTATGTACTGTTCATCGATTCTGATATTGCATAAACAAACATTACCTGAATGTTTTGCTTAGTCAACAGTTAAATTACTCCATTAACTGATATCAGTCAGATACGTATAATTTTGTATCCTAGCTACCTATAAGTAAATTAGATTGGACTGAATTTACAACAACTTATTTCCTTATTTTGTCGCATTTTATAGTGATTTTGTACAAGTAAAACTTTTTATTTACTATTTGCTGGATATTACTTTGGGTCTACAAAGAATGATAGTCTCTACGTTATAATACCCCCCCCCCTGCGGAACCCCTGTTAGATTATAGCAGAGTTTAATTATCAGAAAAAACAACGCTTATTTGCATTTTTTAGCATATTCTGTGATTTCAAAATAATTCAATGCTAAATAGGGAAAATGCCAAGCTCGATGGCCTCCTACTGATTGGTCTGATGACTTGTTTTATTGGCTGTTGAAGGGCTTATTAGATCTCCATAAATCTCGAGGTTCGAGTCAGTGCCACGCACCTCAAGTAACGCTCCTTTAAAAATGTTTTCTCGATCTTTCCAAATTACGAAGTAGCTAATCGTCTTTGATCCATACCAATACCTTTGTATCGCAGGTACCTGCTGTGGGACCCATACCTACAGTAATGTAAGCTGACTTGCGAACTGATATCAAAGATAGTGATCAAACTACATCAACATCTGTAAGCCGCAAGTGCTTTAAATAGACGTGTGTCGCTCAGCTTAGAATAATTTATTTACTTATCGCCGTTTCCATAGGACGTCTGGAGGAGACTATTTGCGTCTGTTATCTAAATAGCATTACCTCCTAAATGAACGCGTGGTCTAGCAACTGGACAACCATTGCTCAATTTTAGTAATCTAATGATAATACTAGTTAGACCAATAACCCTCTACAATCTTTAAAGCCAATAACTTCAGTTTATCTTTATAATATCGACTGGCGATTCGTATTTATTGGCTGGCAGTGGATAGAGGTATCCAAGCCAATAGCATAGAATACCTCTATCACCGGAGGTAACTCGAATATTTCTCAGAATTAATTATTATCAAAAACTTGAGCTTTCTGTCAGTCTTCGATTGTGTCACTGAGTGATAAACATATAAACTGGTACCAACCAAATATAACTGGATTGAAAACAACTTTTGAGGTCGGTTCGAATATCTTGAATCTGAGATGTTAGATACGTAAGTATGTATGAAAGCGGCGTAAAGCCATCATGTGGGGTTTGTTTCTCAAGTTGTTTATTTGAATTAATGCAACGGTTGCTGTCTTACTCATGTAACAACACTTCTGCATTCCGATAGAGCCACCGCGTCGCATAAAGATTCATTCTTGTAGTTGTAGTATTATTGGCTGGCTTCAGCTTTATTTAACTCTATTTCACGTTACCTTATTTCTATACTGAGGCATATATAAATGAGGTGCAGCAGAGCATGAACCCTCAAGGTTAACGAGTTCACAATTTACATTTCTTTGTTTGCTTGCTTTACTTACATACAGCCAAACAAAGGGGAGTTGTTTGTTTACATCTTGGTAATTTATTACGATATCTTGTTATAATTTTTAGTTTTAATTAATATTGCCTACATTTGTGATTTTTATGAACTAGCCAATACTTAATTGAGATTAATCCTTAAAATTGTTTTTCTATAATATTTCATCAGTGTTATTGTCATGGGTAATACTTTTACCTAATCTTTTGAACTGCTGTTTAAACACGTGTTGGACTAAATATTATGTTTCCAATCTTAGTTTCCAATCATAACTAAATGCTGTAGCCGACACGCAGTAATACCTATCGCGATTCGCATTGAAGTGGGCACCGATTAAAAACACTAATTGCATAGATTGGTGCCCATATTGTTAGTTGGCTCACTAATTAGGTTTAGAGCAACCTCTTTAGTTAACAGTCTAAAAGCATAATTACATAATACATCTTGATTTCCTCACCTGCCACATGAACTAAATTCTTCCTTCGCTGTAGTGGTCCGAGGATGTGTGTCTTATAAAATGCACCAAATCGTGGCGCATAGCAGTGCGCCCGTGTATAGCGATGAACGTTTCAATACACATTCGCAATAAGTCCCAATAAACGACAACAGTCAACTTTTTAACCAAAACTCTCCCCCAACATCGCACTGGGAATTTAACACAGTAATTATACAGTTTTGTGCAGTCCTCCAACTTGTGTTATCAATCGTTACGAGACGTAATAAGAATACCTCCTCGCCTCTATTTCACACCGGATCTGATTTTATTCATTTTTGCAGTTAATGCCACTGTTATCGAAAAGTATTGTTGTTTCCTCAAATATGGCGTCTGTGTTCTCTGTTTACGTTGCTGTCGTGTCGTACGGATATTGATAACGTGTACTGGTACGTTGACTGACTGACTTGCTTGCTTGACTGTGGCAAGTAGAAGCGTGGTGAAATCGAAACGAGAATGGAAGGGAGTCGGACCACTGGCGGAGTTGGCTTCGTGTGACATCGATTCTTGTTCGGGTGCCTTCGGCGAGCGGCGACGCGTGGTGGGAGTATTTTGGCATGCTGAGCTTCCCTGTGTCCATAACAAGGTCTATGTAAAAACGTTTATTTATTCAAGTAAATGTGTTATTTACAACAAAGAGTAGTATGTCATTATAAGTTACCATTGCAGCAGGATTACTTTAATGTTACTGAAGCTAGCCCAAAAATACTTATAGGATCGCATTACAGCCCTAGGTTTTTGCGACAGGCATAATCATATCTAATATTATGTACTTAATATTAAATAATTAAAATTCTTCCTGCGCATTACCAGTTAATTAAAGTACCTGCCACCTAAAAATATTTGATACTGGAAAACGTTCATCATTATAAATTCATGCTCACGTAAGGGGTAGGATGGACAATAATAAAGGTCAATTATATAGGTATATAAATCTGGATTTTCCCCTGACCTACCTGCATTGAAAACTTCTTCAACATTGTAAGGATTAGGGCTACAGTTTATTGAGGAAATATTAGAAACATTTAATTTTAATTTAGCTGCATTATTCTAATATTGATGATAAGTTAGTAACGGAAGACTACAGTTTACTTAAGTTCATAAGTAGGATATCGCGTATATGTAGGTACCTATATCTTAACGTGTATGATTCAAAAGTTAAAGCTTCATTACATGAATGACCGATATGACTAAATTGGAATTTCATTAAATACTTATAAAACAATACGTTCGGACGACTAACTGATTCATCAACGCCGAGCCGATTAAACTACTGAAGTGAGAAACACGTTGGACAGCAAGTGCCTTTCGTGATGTAACATAAGGCACATGCTACTTATATATGGTATAAAAACTCTGGAATACTAATAAGAATTCATCCCCTATGGTGTAAAATAAGGAATAAATACTTAACGTATTTACATTCAGTTTTAGATTTGATTACTCTTCAATTAATATTGCGGAAGTACATTTGTACATTTTGACGGGCCGGTTGGCGTGGTTGGTAAGATACCCTATCTATCACGCCGCAGGTCGTGGGTTCGATTCCCACTCAGGACAAACATTTGTGTGCATGAACATGTCTGTTTGTCCTGTGTCTGGGTGTAATTATCTATATATGTATGTATTTACAAAAGAAAAGTAGTATATGTAGTATATCAGTTATCTGGCTTCCATAGTACAAGCTCTGCTTAGTTTGGGGTCAGATGGCCGTGTGTGAGGAATAATGTCCCAGAATATTTATTATTATTATTATTAATGTTTCATATTTGTTAACTGGAAGTATCATAAGTGCAGGTAGGTGATATACTTACAAAAATTGTAAACGGTTCTTGGCCGTATAAAAGCAATAGTAATGTGCTAAAAGATGCTAGCGGTTGAGAGCCCTCAGCGCTCACCGCAAAAGTCCGCGTAACGGTGGAAGAAGGTCCCCTGGACCCACCACCTTTCTGTTCCAGTCCAAAAAAAAAAAAGAGCTAAAAGATGTATTGTTAATCAGAAATTAGTCGAAGGCGGAAATATAACTGAAGTACCAAACCTGCATTTAATTTACCAAGCCAGCTTCCACATACTGTCACACTCATCATGTTTTCCATAAGCGTTAGCTTAAGTACATGGATAGTATAGGATTCCATCCCACGACATTCATCACGGTATTTAACGTCACTACAATTTTTAATTTGAAGCGATAGATTTTGAATTTCCATAAATAAGTTTATGTATACTGTAACTCCACCTTTTACCCCCTTCCGAATAACCTTTTATCTATTGCTTAATATTATAAAGCTGAAGAGTTTGTTTGTTTGTTTGAACGCGCTAATCTCAGGAACTATTGGTTCAATTAGAAAAATTCTTTCAGTGTTGGATAGCCCATTTAACGAGGAAGGCTATATATAGGCTTTATCCCCGGAAAACACAAGATCCCTCGGAAACGTGGGTGAAATCGTGGGACGGGACCTAGTATATCACTAAAGTAATAGGCGATAGTCTCAAATCTTGGGATAAACACGTTGCTTGTTTACAAACCGTCTAGGCTGTTAGTAAACGGGTGTTTACCTGGCGAATGGAAAAGCTTATTTCTTGATAAGGTACCTTAGGTATGTTTATTTCAAGATAAGCTTTCCGCCTATTTTACTCGGAGTAAAATAGAGAATCGCAGGTAAAATCCGGGAGTAAATTACTCTCATAAGGGTTCAATTTCGGAAATTCCTTTCTCAGTAGATATAACACTACAATACAAAAGGATTATATCCTCCAAATGTTATGGTCCTATGAGTAGTTTGGGCTGTGCTAGCCACTCTCAGTCAGCTCTGTCACCCTAGCTACCAGAGAAAAGTAGTCAAAGTTCGATTTAAATATTTTTAAAATTTGGTGCCAAAATCTAAAATTTGGTGCGTTTTTTTTTGCTTAATCTTTAGCAGGCATTTCACATTACTAACATATTTAAATAAAAAATGAGTACCTAATTTTAGATTTTGGCACCTAATTAGCACCTAAAAAGCACCGCTACACATAATTTTAAAAATAAGTATTTAAATCCAGTTTTTGCCACATTGCTCTGCTAGGGTGACGGAGCTCTCTCAGTCAGTCAGTCAGGACTTTTTGTTTTATATAATGAGCAAAATCTAGTTGGTAATAAATTAGCACATTGCAATAGTGTGAGAATGTTATTGCATATCAATGAAAGGAAATAATAGCTGATATAATGACACTGATTATAAAATATTTTTATAGAGAGAGGCTAACGATGACAAAAGGTTAATAAGTCAACAGTAATTTCATGAATGGTATGAAGAGTCATCAGAATCATTAGTCATTACCTATTGATTGACGTATGAAATATGCATTCGACGTTTGCTAATTGCGACCACCATCCTAGGATATAGTCAGAGTAAGTAATGAATGCGCAGGTAATTAATAGTAGATTATGCACCAAGGGGATAAAGCAGTGTCTTTCATCACGTGCGGCAAATTGGATCCTGAGCGTAACGAGGGACTCTAGTGTTAACTCCCGATTATAGCGAGGGAGTTTAACCTTAACTCCCGAGTGAAGTGAGGGAGTTATGTAGAGTCCTGAGTGAAGCGAGGGGTTCAAGCCGCCCAAGACGAAGACAGGCTTTATCCTCGAGGTGAATACCAACGCTACTTTTCATACCTACTGCGAGACAATAAAAACCCAGGGCTACATAAAATACCACACACAGGCTACACCATAGCTTAGGCTGCTTGGATTTTGAGTTGATTTCTAAGTGTTGGAAATAAACTAAAAGGACGGATTCGAACACAGCCTTGACTCCTTTTATTATTCTCCATTGATAAAAATTATTAAGGTATTTTCGTAAATTATCTTTTGATTTTCCTATAGTAGATACCTAGAATAATCCCTAAGGAGTCAAAACACTATTGCTCGACGATATTTTTTGTCAACGTGACGATTACAAAATACGGAACTGTTAAAATATTCCCTTGGGATATATTGACTTGCTTTACGTTGAGATTGCATGATAGATATATAATTTGACATTGTCGAGCAGGTTGTATGAAATATGTAATTACCTAATGATAAAGATTAATTGCTCTTCTATCTAAAGCTTGGACCTTAAGGTGACGCCGCGTTAAGCTTAAAAATCTGAAATTCAACGTGCTGCGTCCCGCTCCCTACTATAGCGACCTCTCATAGAAAACCCGCGTAAACGGAACGGGCGTATGCGACAAAATGGTTTTTATTGTTTAATTTAAAAACTACAAATATAATTCATAAAACCTAAGTACAATTTATAGTATCAGTTTCAATTAATATATGTAGAAATTTTGGAACCTCAAATCGATCCTCAATGCCGGTAAAATTGGAATCTCTTATTTTACAGAGGTCTTTTTGATTAATTATTTTGTGTTATAAAAGTTTACCAATCATGTTTTATGCAACGTACAAAATAAAGTCAAAGACATGATGAATTCTTATAATAAATTTCAGTTCGTTCGCTTCAGTCATTGTTGAGAAAAATCGGAATCCTTGCAACCAAAATCTTCAAGGCGTCGCCTTAAGATATTATTTAAGTAAGTAGGTACTTACGATAACTTTATTTGTGACATTTATGTACATATCACGTTAGGCACTATTTTTGACCGACGACGTAAAACAACAACAAAATAAACCCGGCATTATTCATAATAGAATACGTGCAGTAGATATAATCGGTACCTACGATGTGGTACAGTTTAAAACCTAAGAATGAACAAAAATTTAAGGTGTTTTTTTCGCTTTGGATAAATTATTTATCAAAAAGAAATATTACAGCAGGCTTTTGCAGTCAGCGTTTCCTCTTTGGATGGCAAACTAATGCCTTGGCGGAAAACCATACCACCCTACCGGTATCCCTAAGCTTCGATGAGTTTTGATGATAACATCCGAGTGATTCGGCAAGCTTTGGACCCCCCGGACCCATGATGGCAAAAAGAATAAGCATGTTATTTGGTCCAATGCAAGAATATTTTTGAATTTTCCGCACCGGTCGCAGCACAACTTTACAAGACGCTGGTATGTGAGATTGCGCATTTGTGTGTATGAACACATGTGGCATCCCACACCAGCTATCATATACAACTCACTGAGGAAACCCACGACTTTTCTGGCCCAGAAGAGCTGAGAATTTACACTGATGGGTTGAAGACAAACTCCGGTACTGGTATCGGTGTCTTCTCAAACGACCTGATCATTAGAATATCCAGCCCCCTGGGAATATTCAACACCGTCTATCAGGCGGAATGTGTGGGTATCATCCAAGCGGTGCAGGCCATAGAAGTCAGGAGGGTCACAGATATGCACATAGTCTCTGACAGCGCCTCAGTACTCCAATCCCTAAATAGAAACCACTTCACCTCAGCACTAATACTCGAGTGTCACAATGCACTGGAACGTGTTGCGGAGAAATATCGCAACACAATAACGTTACAGTGGATAAAAGGACACAGCGGATCACATGGAAATGATGCGGCTGATAAACTAGCCAGAGGAGGATCGGACATGACGGTCTTCGGACCCGAACCTATTGCGCCGATCCCCTTCAATCAGTTACGCAGATGGTTCCAGAACCACACACACATACACAGGCGGAAAGCAGATGGCACTCGGCACCAGGTTGCAGACAGTCCAAAGAAGCAATGCCTTCATTGGACACGAAGCTCACCAGGCGCCTCTTGCGTCTGAGCAGAAGTAATCTGCGCCTGGTGTCGGGGATCATCACCGGACACTGCTCACTCAACAAACACTTTCGCACAATAGGCATTACAGATAGCCCCCTAAGCAGGGCGTGCATGGCAGCTGAAGAAACGGTGACTCACGTGGTACTTCAATGCACAGGCGTCACCCATATAAGAGAAGGTACCGTGGGATCACCAAGATCTCTAGCGGACACACTGAGAAGTATGGGAGGACTAATCTGCTTCTGGAGAGAGTTGGGATGGCTGGAATAAAACCTCCTTTGGAGACACGTACAATGGTCCAATACAAGGACTAAGTGCGGAAAACCAAACCCACTCACACGGAAGTGGGTTTTCGACGATGATGATGATCCCAGACCAGCTATGCTATTCTGTACTAAAACTCGACAGTGAATTCTCGAAGTGACTATTGTCTGTCACGCTCGCGAAACTCGGTAATCATGCGTTCACGAGTGAGACAGAGAATAGTCACTTCGTGTTTTCACTGTCGAGTTTGAGTACAGAATAACATAGCAGCGGCCTTACTTCCTCTGTGCCAGCGACTTGCCGAACATTCCACTGTCGGTTGCCGAGAAAAGAGCTGTTTTCACGATTTAATTTTTTTATGCCACTCAATCCTATTCCAATTGAAGTTCAAAAAAGTCTATGGCACCAACTGAGGTTTGAGTAGGTATGTAAGGTCATTCTGTGGTAAGGTCTAGAAATCACAGAAATCGTAAAAAACTTTCTACCAATTTTTTTTAGGGAAAATAAATAATTTAATTAAATACCTAGAACCTGCCTATTTATTTATTTGGGTAGGTTGCAACATGCTAAATATTACAAAAGAATCAAAGACACAAACCACGGTAATGATATAGATTAGATAATATTACCATGCACAAACTTACGACTTACGTACGACCTCTTAAGTAGGTATAAATTAATATAAGTAGGTACTTTTAAATATTCAGGTAGGTAAACAGGTAGGTAATGCGTGCTAGCCAGCTGATTTATAACAAGATGAAGATTCTTGCGTGTGTATTTTTATAGCCTTCTCAATGAACACAAAGACATTTAAAATTCTGAAATATGGGCAATAATTATTTATTACAACCTTGTACCAAAGGTAGCGCCTTTATCACGATAGAATTCGTCAATCATGCAGTGGGGTAGCTAGGTAGCAAAAGACTCTGGTGCAAAGAAAAAATGGGGCCCTATCTAAACTGTTTAGGTTTTATCAAGTAAAAATAGCTTGAGGTTTCATCATCATCATCATCTCAGCCGCAAGACGTCCACTGCTGGACATAGGCCTCCCCTAATGATCTCCAATAGGACCGGTCTTGGGCAGCCTGCATCCAGCGTTTTCCAACGAACTTTACAAGGTCATCTGCAAGGTCAGCTTGAGGTTTGCTGATCAGGATCCAAGGCCCCCTTAGCTTGAGGGCCCCGGGCCACGGCACCGCCTAGCCCTCCGATAGCTACGCCACTCCTATCATGCTAAGGATCTAGCTTGCTAAAATAGCTTGATTATAAATCTAGCTCAAAGTTGAAGATAGTAAAATGGCTTCGCTATTGTGGCGGGAGATTAGGATCAACTTTATTTAAAGTAGGTACCCTCCGTGTGTACCTACCTATCAAGACTTTTATATATAGGAAACCAAATCTATTGTAGCCAACAAGCACAGTAAGTAGATACACAATGATCAGCAAGATAATAGACATAAGTTTAGATATACAGGGCGATTTTTGATTTCACAGTTAGTCTCATAATAAAAGTTGTTCATATTGATGAGTACTTCCACCCCTGCAAGTAGACATTGACAGTGACTAAAAATTCACTCTGTATAACTAAAGCGGAGGAATTGACTCGCAGTTGGCACCACGTTACCTATATGCCGATCGCCTATTGCTATAAAGTCTATACTACAGAAAATAGGCAGACTTATTTCAGTATTTTCAATTTTTCAATCGACCCTACTAGGTGACTTACGGGGTAGCAAGTAGCGGTGCATTTCCTCTCCACCTTCTTTGTAAATAGCTGGAGATGTATTTCAGAAAGCGGCATTTCTTCTTCTTCTTGATAGAATGGCGACTGAAAAAGCGGCATTTACTTCCGCAGACAGAGGTGTATTGACAGAAGACACAGATCAAAGAAAAAAAAAACCGAGGCTTTCAGCCTTCTTTGGGAGAGTTCCAGTAAACTATCAAAACTTTCTTACTTATAAAACTAAACTTGATGACCCTCTAAGACTGACTATTTTTAGTGCACCCATTCAACCTTTCATTAACCTATTGAAATCTAGAATCTAATTTCAACGTGGTATCTTAATGAGTTTTAGTAGATGATGTGTAGGTACAGAATAAATGTATATAGTATGTAAGTTTGTAGATACTTACATATTATGTCGAGCTAAACTATTTGTTCGGACTTCGGATTGAAAATGCAAACATCCACAGTCCCCATTGAGAAAAAAAGAACATGCTCTATAAATAATATAAACTTGAAAAACGATCTAATTAAGAGAAACTTGGTAAAAAAATCAAGGTCATGTTTTGCACCAAAGCACGACTTATAGCAAAAAAAACCTAGCTTTTAACTTCTTTCACCTAATCCAGTGAGTGGACATCCAGTTGAGTTTAAGAATCGGAACAAAGCAATCGGTTACCGGCTAATAACAACATCAACAACGAGTATCGTAAAACTTTTTGCACTTATTAGCAACAAGTATACCTACCTACGTCTACATATTGAACTACATGATAAGTTCACTTTAAACCTCTACCAGATACGGCTCGAATCAGTGTAGTGTAGTTATTCTGAGAGATACCTACGTTTACAGAATACCAATCGTGTTTTAATGAAAAAGCAGATATTTATTTAGTCAATAAAGTTTATTTGTGAACAAGAGTTTTGTGGGTAGAGGAAGCTTTGTTGGGTGTGTGCTCATATGATACTCCATACATTAAGGGGACTATGAAGTTAGCACAGTGTTTATTTCTGTTGGGTAAGTATTTATTATCTAATTGACTTTTGTTAAAATTATTTACTTAGTATTTAAATGTAACCTTCTCCTACATATTATTTTATTTTTTATTTTCTTTATTTAGCTCACAAAACAGATACGTATCAGATACGAAACAAGATACATTGATTTCTCAAACAGCACTAGATATGTACCCAAAACATGTGGGCACATCATGATAAAAAGTAAACACAAAGCAGGTAGGTACAGCAGCTTATAGTGAACAAACTCATTTTTTAACAAGTACAGGAAATTGAAACTAAAAGAAACAAACTAATTAAAAAAATAAAAATAATAATTATAATAACAATCATGTACCTTGGTACTTTAATATTATATCAAATTAAAGTCAAGTAGTTTAAACAACATTTAAGGTAATCGCTAATTTAAATGAAAGTTACTTATGTAAATATAAATCATATCATAAGTAGGTAGAATGGATTTATACTTGAATAAATACATAAATTAGGTAACGACACATATTAAACCAACCAGAATATTATAAACGCGCAAACTTTCCCGTTTATAATATTCTGCGTAGCTTTCATCGTTTTTCATCAAACATTTTTTTTTTTTACCTAACTAGAAGGTGGTGGGTCCAGGGGACCATCTTCCACCCTTACGCGGACTATACGGCGAGCGCTGAGGGCTCTCAAGCGTGGCTTAAAACTAAATTAATAATTTAGGGCAAACGGTAGCCTGAGGGTGCCCCCTGTGGGGCTCGGCCTCGGCTCAGGACGTTGCCAGGGGAATATGGGAGGACTTTAGCATGCAAATAATTTAATTTTATTTGGGGAACGGTCGGATTGCTAATGTGCAGCTCGGACCGCTTAACGGGACGAGACTGAGAGGGACGTCGCGACGGTCCTCGCCGGCGAGGACGAAATCTTGGTTGCCGGTTGCGCATTTGTATCTGTTTTCGGGCTTCGTCAGCCTCGATTTGTGCTAAGATAACAAATAAACTCACATTTGCATTTATAGGATTAGCAATATAGAAGTAAGTAGGATTAACCCTTATTTATTTACAACAACTATTTGCAATATAATAGTATAAAATACAAACTTTAAATATGTTAATTTATGTTTAATTTCCTCCTCAACCAAGGAATTTCGAAGATTTTTTTTGGGAATTTTAGTGATCATTCTGAAAGAAACTAGGGAAAAACAAAATCTTACGTGGAAGCACTGCTGTAAATAAAAAATCGTACCGCTGTTGGCAACACTCTGTGATAAATCCAGTAAACAAAGAGTACAAAGAGGATTAAATCACTACGTTATAGGCTGGGAGTCAGATTTAGTTTCCGATTGTCTGATCACACATTTTCTATACCAGTCAGTGATGCCAGATTGGGGGGATTCCCTCCAAATGCGGGGTTTTTTTTTACTCTGGGGGGACTTTTGGTGGTTAAATAAACGGTGGAGAAGATTTTTTTTTTATTAACTCAATCATTAAATTTTATTTTTTTATACTACCGTACATAGGTGGCGAACAAGCTTACGGCCCACCTTATAGTAAGCAGTTTTAACCAATTTGTTTTGAGTTTTTTTTCAAAAAGCGTTTTTTTATTTTATTTGTATAGTGATGATGTGGCTGAAGGTGGTAAGCACACAAAGCCTAGAAGGAACTGGCTCTCAAGTGCAACTGCCGGAAGACACCAACAGGTGCTTGGCGACAGATTTTCAACTTGAGGGTGGTAGTCAGCCAGGCGGGTACTAAAAAGTACCCTACCACCGTGCTATGGTTTCCTCACGATGTTTTCCTTCACCGAAAGCTCAAGCTCATTGTAGGATTCGAACCCACGACCATCGCCGCGGTGTTTGACTTCACTACCACTGAGCTATCATCGCCTTAACCTAATTTTCAGGGGGCTAATATTATTATTATATTGTATTTTTTATATTATATTTATTATATTATATTACAATAAGCCCTTAATTTTGCCCATTGTCCGTACCAAAACGATGCGTCCGTTCAGTGTCAATGCTCAAAGAGTATAGGTATAATCACTACGTGTCAACGCTAGAATCAACTGGCAAGTCGGAGGCTGAATAGGATGTCTATTGTGTCTCTATCAAGAAGTATGCAGTACGCGCCTTCAGACAATCGGACCGGCAATAAAATCGTAAACGCTTAGCACCCGCTTCCGACTCGGAAGTCCAATCCGACTATCGGATCGGACGTGTATTGTATGTTCAAACAAAGTAATGGCTCCAACGCCTTCCGATAGTCTGATTAGACTATCGGATGAAAAAATCTGACGTGTATTCACAGCCTTATAAAAGAGTATAGATAAAACGTAGTGATTTAAATCCTCTTTGAGTATAGATAGATAGATAGTAATGTATAAAGAGAATATAACCGGTCATAACTACGGTCATATCATAGATAATACCTGATAATACACTATATATACGAACTACGGTAATGTAGTAAAGTAAAGAACGTAGTGATCAAAGAGTGTAGTGATTATATCCTCTTTGGTAAAGTTCGTGAACAACACCGTATGTATATGTACCATGAACAACACGTAGGATTATTATAATCCATCCTGTTTTTTCGTGAATTTGTGATTTTGGTATTGTATTTTAAAACTAGAGTTAGTACATATTCTGTGAGATTTAACTTAGCTTTAAAATTAGGGGCGACTCAGTTAGCAAATCATTAATTAAAGGTAGGTACCTAATTCATATTAGAATGGAATAAATTAGTAAAGTGCAGAGTGGTAGAGAAGTAAAAAGTTGAATATAACCTATTTTCATGAATGAAAACTACTTCAGGAGACTTGATAAAATTACTTACGACTTGGACCATGGCAAAAGTAGTATTTATTATTATTATAGAATGACGTAATTCTACACTTACCTCACGTCTTCAAATTCTCAAGGTAACCACATCTACTAGATATAATTTACGAGACATTCCTTTGAGTTTTATGACTAATAATTAATTTGCTTTTGCTCCTATTAAATCTGTCACAAAGATACTCTATCTATCAGGTATTACTTATTATTTGCTACATTCCTAAAATAAGTAAATATAAAACCGACTTTGCAATATATTTTTTCTATATTCTAATGGTTGTTGGTTAGTTTTAGCTGTGATCATGGGGGATGACAGCAAAGCACAAGAACTTGGTCTTGAGTCCTGGATGAGTGAGCTGCCGGCACAGTTAAAAGATTTTCCTCTGATTTATCTTGCCATACCAGGTAAGTTTGTCATCATTTTATTGTGTGACTTGAAATTACTGCAGAAGAGTATCTATCTAGATAGGTCCTACCTAGTTCGTTATTTGAAATATTTTTAATAGATGCTTAGATATCTCAGATTTGCATTTATAGCCGGCTTGTTTCAGCAAAAGTAAACTACCAAGTGCCTGTGAAGGCCCATATGAATAAAAATATTAATTTATAGAACATGTTAAATATTAATTAATAACTTCCTCAAAGCACCCTTTGAGGAAGTTCTCTATCATCATGGTCATCACTATAACTAGACTGATAATGGAGCATGCTTGACCAAAAAAATTAAATCACTAATGACTGTAATCTACCAAAATTTACTAACTTAAACATTATACTATAATTCCAGGCAGCCATGACTCAATGACATATGGCATATCAAGATCCAGCACTGTAGCCCCTGATGCAGAACCTATGGTCCGCCGTCTGTACCCCTTGTTCCAAGGTACGATCTTACGCTGGACCATAACGCAGTCCATTGATACCTGGCAGCAACTACTCATTGGCATTAGGTACCTTCCTAGTTACACCACTATATAGTTCATAGTTCAATGCACAGTACTTTGATAAGTATTTACATTTATTTGACTATTTTAAGTGTAGTTAGGATGGTTGCTTCATTTTTTCATGCTTACCTTTCAATTTCTTAGTTTTTATTTATTTGGTAACATCCTTATGAATAGTAATTAAATCTACTATTTTAATACTAACTAATTTCAATTCTAATAAATATTGGTGAACTTCAAGGATGCAAAAATCTAATTATTATTTCCAGGTATTTTGATCTGAGGATTGCTACCAAGCCAAAAGAAGAAAACTTTTATTTCACGCATGGCATTTATGCTGACGAAATATCTAAAGCCTTAAATCAAGTTAAGAAATTTGTTGATACTCACCCTGGGGAGGTATGTTATATTATTTATATTAATATTATATTTACTTATTACAGCATTATTTTATGCCATAGTATTATATATACAGTGAATTCACTCAGTTTCTTCAACATTTGCAACCAAAATTTAAACTAGTAATATTTTAAAATTAACTAAACAAATGTTGTTTGTATCTGTAAAGATTGAGAGGCTTAATTAGTTATGGAGCAGTAAGCAAGAGAGGCCCTTAAAATACCAGGTAGACCATCAGCACTAATCCAATGGTCAGATTGTATAATTTATGAGAAGGCATGGTTGCAGAATATGAGATAAAACTCAGTGAATATAGATGGCGCCACCAGCACACGCCGACCGCCGTAAAGAGAAAAACACAGACAAACAAAATGGCACACCTACTTTTAGAATTTAAAATGATATATTATGCCCATTAATTCTGAATTTTAAACCTGTTGCAATAATGTTGTGGCCATAGAAATAGTTGTGGTGAAACATTGTTAGTTTTTAAGTTTTATCTTCTATTGAAGTTTTATCTTTGTTGGAAATCTGCCGCCATATACCCACCGGTGTGTTCCGGCAGTTGCTCTTAAAAGCCAGTTACTTCTAGGCTTTGTGTGCTTACGCCACCGGTTCTTATATCGTTATTTTATTAATTTTTAGTGCAAGCTCATTTTGAAGTTGGTTTTATTGTTAAAAGTTAATTTTATTTTTCCATTTTTATTTATTTATTTATTGCACAATGTATACAGCAATAACAATAGTTTAGTTTCTGGTGTGTATTGAATACCTATCAAGATTTGTCTCTGATCGAGGATATGCCTATCAATAATATTTGTCGATAATATTGAATAAGATATTTCAATCGCGATATTCGTGCTCCTTTTTGTTGAGGAATTGCGTCATATCTTCAAAGTCCACGATCAGATCATAATAAAATTTATATGGGACCACCTCTCAAGTATGACCGACCAAACAAAAAAAGAATCATCAAAACCAATTCATAATTGGCGGAGTAATCGCGTAACAAACATACAGTCGAATTGAGAACCTCATCCTTTTTTTGAAGTCGGAAAAAAAGAAAAAATAATGCTACATTTAAATTTAAAAATTGAACACTCATTTCTTACAATTCCAGGTGGTGATTTTAGACTGCCAGCATTTCTATAGTATGACGCCACAGGACCACCAGAGACTGATGAGGTATTTACTCAACTTGTATGGACCTCGACTAGTGCCGAGGACGTTGGAACCACATACAGTGACGCTTAATTCACTTTCAAGGTTGAAACAGCAGGTGAGCACAAATGTATCTTTCTTTTTTTTTGGAACGAAGTTCCTTTACACGGCTAGTTATGCCCCCTCCATGCGACTTCCTGTCTCTCAGTCTGTCTCTTTTCTATTATAAATGAGTGTGTGTGAATTGTATAACTTGCTACAAGTATGTTTTTTCGTGACTTACACTGTCTGATTATTGCAATTTTGTAATGGAGAATTGGAAACTGCATAATTTACTTGATGTAAAAGTGGAACTTCGTTCCTGGCGGGGTCCCCACATTTTTTTTTACACGCCGAAAATGTTACAAGCTTGCTCAGAATAATTATAGACGCCTCTCGTGTTACTTCTTTGTTAGTATAGATTCCGTGGATGCTTATGATTTCTTGGGATAAAAAGTATCGCAAGTTTTATCTAAATCCGCTCAGCCGTTTATGCGTGATTGTCCAAACATACAAACTTTCACATTTATTATATTAGTAGGATTATTAGCCTTTTAGTTAGTAGACCTAAACAATCTAACCGGCTTCAGTTAAATTGTATCAAAGATAGATAGTCAGTCCTCTAGTAGAGCTTACAAAGGTCAACATTATCAGAAGTCTGTTAATTCGAAAAAGAGTCTGAAACTCTTGAATGTTTTTTTGTTATTATAGAATTTGGAATATTCAACTCTAAACTTGTACTTTCAGATAATAGTAGTATACAGAAACCAGTCAGTGTATGCAACAGGTGAGTTCTGGCAGCCTCAAATGATGCCGTCCCCGTGGCCACAACAGGATCGCGTCAGCGGCCTACTGTCCTTCCTGGAGAACGTCAGGAGACACCCGGGAATGGGCTTCGTGCATCAAGCGGTCTTGACGCCGACACCTGCCTTTATTGTGCTAAGGTATTTGATAATGATAATGTTTGGCACATCATTAGTGTTAATATGTACGTTTTTCGAAGTACTGTTCATTTTGGGTATCTGCTATCTGTTTACTCCTGTCATTGGATGTGCTTTAAAATTATCCGATTTCTCACCTACAAATCCTAGCTTTTATAAGCCTTCACAATGTGGCGCAAATTTCAGGTGATTTATTTCTCAATCAACTAAAGTACAGTATACAAAAGTACTCAATCAATTCTACATAAATTTTCCCCCAAAGTACAATACCAAATTAAAAATAATATTTTTTTTGTATATAAATACTCTCTGAAATGAAAAAAATTAAAAGAGGCTAAATTGCGCTTAAACTTAAATCTGATTTTTGACTAATTAAACTCGGCAAACTATTAGTGCAAGTCCTAAATAATTCTATCACTGATTTTTGGAGTCAGTTAAAAAGAACAAACACAAGTCACGTATTCAGACCTCTTTTTCTAATTTACAGATGGATATCAAACCTCCGAAACAAATGTGCGGTTCCAGTCGTAAACGAAGTACTGCCAAAACTGGCAGAATTCTCACCCGGACCGATGCGACCGGGCGACTCTATCGGAGCGCGATCAACCGTCAATGTAGTCATTGCCGACTTCGTGGAGCTAAACAACTCCATATTCTCCCAAACAATTATATCACTCAACCAAAAACTATTGAGGAACACTGATCTCGTATACCATAATTACGGGTAAGATCATAATTTTATTTTACTGGTAATTCACAATTTTTTAAAACAATCATTATTTTGATTGACTTAGTACCTGGGTTTTTTACTTACTTTTTGATGATTTTTACTATGGATTTGATTAGTTTCTTAAAGCTTTAAATACAATGAATTTATTTCAATTATACATAATAAGTTGTGATTATAAGATTTCCATATAACTTAAGATATATTAGATATATTAAAGAAACTATTCTTATAGTAAAGTACATAGCAATATACAGGATGATTTTTTGGTCACTGGCAATACTTGCAGGGGTGGAAGTACTCATCAATATGAACAACTTTTATTATGGGGCCAACTCTGATATCGCGTAAAATAAAACGATTGCTTCATACATTTTGGTCGAGAAAAAATGTACAGTCAGCGAGAAAATGGAGATTTTAGAGTTTTTTTTATGAGCTTAATCAATGATCAAAATGCTCTATGGGACCAAGTTAGGTTAGGGACGTTAGGGTACTAGAAATGTCACAAATCGAAAAATACTTTTCTCATACATTTTGTTAGGAAATTAATCTATCATACTGTGGTGACATAGTAGAATGTAAACAAAATAAAGTATTACTTTATGTAAATAAAAATGTGTTTTGAATAAGAACAACATAAATTAAAAAATAAAAACAATTGAAAATAAAATATGGTAGTAGGTTTGGAAGTATCTACATAACGATCATAATATTAAGTACAAAATGGTCGCCATTTTGTCCAATAAAAATAGTATTTTCCGTAATTAATTTGTAGCAGCTAGTAAATATTCGGATGGATTTCGAGCAAGATTCTTAACACATTTGGCGCCGGCAACGATTCACTAAGCCCTTATGCTATGCCGACCGAAATAATCGTAGTCGCGGATAAGTGTCACTGGCATAGGAGTACAAATTCCGTTGACACACATGAGTGTCAACTGGCATAGGAGTAAGAAGTTTTATATCACACACATTGTTACTGGCACCGAATGTGTTAATACAGCATCTTTTACTTCCTTTACACGTTACCTATATTTTTCTTGTCTATATGGTATCTTTAAGGTAGCCCTTAAGTACTTCCAAGCCTACATTTATTTTTATTATGTATGTATTGTACATTATTAAAAATACATTTATATTTAAGTACATATAGTGGTGATACTTTATTTTGTTTACGTTCTACCACAGCGTAATTACATACAGTGGTCTATCGCGTTTGAAGTCGCGCGAGATGCCGCTTTGTATAGGCATTCGTAATTGCTGCATTGTGGACACAGCAAGTGTATGGCAGCTTGGGCTCGCTACCGCCCCTCTCTCACCCCGCAAGCCCCGCACGATTGCTCTGTCTAGACGTGTCCGTTAGCCGACTGTAAGAGTTACATAGACTGTGGTTCTACTATGTCACCACAGTACGAAAGATTAATTTCCTAACAATATGTATGGGAAAAGTATTTTTTCGATTTGTGACATTTCTAGTACCCAAACCAAACATAAAGTCTTTTGATCTTTGTCGGCGACGGGGTCGAAAATCGCCATTTTCTCTGTAAACTGTAATTTTTTTTCAAAATCTATAAATGCCGATATATGAAGACCATATTTGCGTGGCTTCAACCCTTAAGGTAGCTGCCCTTAATGACCCGTCTCAAATTTCCACTCTGTATAACAAACACATACACATATATTTGTATCACTATTTTTAAAATTAGGATGTGAAATCAAAATGTATTTTAGGCATGGGCGAACGCACAGTGGGGCACTTGCCCCACCCAGGATGACTCATTTAGACCTCTTGTTGTGTAATACTCAATTGAAGACAAAAAAATTGTATCTACTCCAGATTTTTGTTTTTTTGCCCCACCAACATATGTCGAAACCTGGTTACGCCTATGTTGTTAGGACAGAACAATTTGTAAGCATTTGAGTATGAATGAATCAACGCAAGCTGTGTGAAATTATTGTATTGAAATTTTTGCGATTCATTCTAATAATAATTTTAAAAGCGGTCATAATAATATAGTGGCAACCCAAGCATTTAATCATTGAACAATGTATACAGACCACTTGAACAGTCATAATTACCCAATATACAAAAAGTGCACTTATACTGTTTATGAACTGTTTTACAAACATCATTATTTACTGTGATATTTCCACTAGGTACAATATTTTTATATAGTCATTAAATGATATTATGTGCCTTATTTAAAAATAAACCATATCACTCAGTATTTTTTAAATAAAATTCAATTTATTAATAACTTTGTTTCAATTTACAGACAATCCATATCGATAGCAACAATAAAAATGATACTATGTTTTACCAAAAACTTTGTTACAAAAATCATCCAATTTAATTCTATCGCACAAATCTTTGAACGACCACTTTTTCTTTTTTAGGCCCGTGCCTTCAGTTTTGTCTAAATTAGAAAATAGTTTGTCCGACAACTCGTCTGAGATTTCAATGATTCTGCATATTTTATCTAAACGCGCTATATCGTCTAAGGAGTTAGTCACATCAGTTATTTGAATAACTTGAGATTTCCTTTCGTTTATTTCAAACGAGTTGTTGGAATCAGTTGCACTGACGCTGTCTAGTTTATCGTATATATCTTGTTTGTGTCTTGTGTTCTTATTGCTCAGTGAAGCTATTGTACTGTTTGGGCTGGGTATTCGTGTCGTCATACATCCAGAAACGACAACTACCGATTCGGGACTACCGTCCAACATTTCCCTTTTTGATACCGTATCCTTTCGCAACTCATTTACCACGCTTATATTTGCACTATCAATACTTTTTAGTGTTGTTTCAGTGTTTATTACATAGCTTTCATTGTTAATTAATATAATGTTGTTCTTTTTTAATTGTTCATCAACAACATGATTACTTTTCTTTTCTTTATTATTGTAATCCGACATTTTACTTACATATTCAGATTTAAATTCTACATTGCTTATAATTTCGTTAATTTCTTTTTTCACATCACGGAATCTACCGTCAGGAGAATTGAACCCACTGTCTTGAGGAGTGTCTATGCTGTCAATTTTCTTTTTAAGCTCCGTACTAAAATCACTATCATCATTGTCGTTGAACAAAAACTGAACTTCAACTTTTTTAGAAAATATATCAACTTCCTGTTCGTGATTATCGAAATTTGAATCGTTATTGTATTGTTTTGAGCCTGAATTAGATTCATTGCTTTTAATTATCTTTGAAGAAGATTCAATTTGACTCAAGTCTACTGTGAACGTATTCGTTTTCTTCAATACTGCAATAATATCATCATATGCTTTTTTCTCGTCGATAATATTATAGTCAGAAATATCTTTTTCGTACGAAATGCTACGTGTTAATTCTCCCTTGCTATCATCGTTTGATATTTTACTATCTAAAATCTCAATTTTTGCCTCGCAATCACCAGAAACATCACACAATGGACTACAGTTTTGGTTTTTATCACATTTATCGAACATACTAGTCTGATCAACACTCGCATTAGATTTGTATTCTGCAGGATTTACCCAACTGAAATCATCTTTTAATGGTTTCAAAAAAGTATTAAATTGCATTTTGCTATTGTATGATTTCTTTAGTAAATCTTCTGTAATATTCACCATTTTAGAAAATTCTCTCTTAACATTTTCTAAACGTTCCTGAGCTTTCATGCAATCTGCTTGTGGTGCAAAAGGTAGACAGCTGTGGAAGAACGGGCTGTTGTTCTGTTTGGAAACAGATTTTGAAAGTTCGCGGTCATCATTCGATATTTTAAATATCTCGTTTCTCTTTTTAGTCTCTCGATTATTATTTGTTAACGACGTTGTAATGCCAGAATTATGCGAAGACTGAGGTTTCTTTAGATATACTGGACGAGACTGCAGCTTGCTTTTAAAACCGGTATCTTGAGAGGCGCTACATATAATTTTCGGATTAATTTCAGCTTTTTTACAATCCATCGACATTTTCTTTTTGATACAGTCAGTTTGTTGGACCGTATCCTGTTTCTTCAGAGATTTAGTTCTTACGTAGGTCATTTTTGATGTTAAAGCATATAGTGATAATTGCTTTTCGGAGAAAAATATAGAATCTACTACTCGACAAGCGTAAGAATATTCGTTCTCATACCAACATATTAATTTGAAAAAATTGGGTTTTAGTTGTAAGCTCGAGTCCACGTCTAGAATGCAGGAATAACTGTCTCCTATAAAATCAGATGATACCGCTTCTTCGTTTGAGATTTTTATAATATTTTGCATGTTTGATAAACTTGCTTTTTCTACTTTTTTGACTATGTCACGGATTGTTGTGTTTCCATTTAACCTGCATATAAAGATCAAGAAAAAATATTAGAGTACAGGCTAAAAGTTGAATAGCTGCAAAATAAGAATTTACAAGCAATACTACAATGATAACCTTATTGTCAAGTCAAGTACAGAAACATTAACTATAGGAACTCTGAACGCCAGCCCGGACAATTTATCTTTGACCTGTGGTATAATTCTGCCGAGAGCCTTGCAAGCACCCGTATTTGCCGGTATTATGTTCTGATGGATACTTCTATGGTCGCGCCAGTGCTAAAAGTAAATAGATTAAATTAAAAAGATATGGCCGAAAAGCGTTTTGTATGAAGAATGAACGGTAAGCGAGGTGCAATGCTTATTATCTTACTAGACCAGTGGTTCTTAACCTTTTGGTGATGAAGGACCATTTGACAAAATTTCTGTCTTGCCTTGACCACCAACAGTTTGGAGGTAATACTTACAATACAGTAAATGTAAGTGAATAAAGGGTTGTTCTATAAATAAATAAATAAATATTCTGGGACATTATTCCTCACACACGGCCATCTGACCCCAAACTAAGCAGAGCTTGTACTATGGAAACTAGATAACTGATATACTACTTTTCTTTTGTAAATACATACTTATATAGATAATTACACCCAGACACAGGACAAACAGACATGTTCATGCACACAAATATTTGTCCTGAGTGGGAATCAAACCCACGACCTGCGGCGTGATAGATAGGGTATCTTACCAACCACGCCAAGCGGCTTGCATATATAAAACATGCATGGGTACAATTTGTTCAAAGCTAACAGTTTTTTTTTACGATTTAATATTTTTCGGATGGCTTCGTGGACTACTTCGGGTGCTTCCAGCAGGAACCATCAGTGGTCCGCGGACCCGGTGGTCTGGTGGTTAACCGGTGTTAATAACCACTGTACTAGACACATAAATTCTAGGATTAGTATAATGTAACATCGTTTTGATTGCACAATGAAGTTACCAAACTTCCACCAACCCATATCATAGGTACCTAACTACCTATACTAAGCCCTGTGCCCTAAGCATTGAGAACAATAGATGTACTATATGTATGTATATAATTAGCATAATAAAATCGGCAATTTAATTAAAAACGCCACAAATCCACTATCAAAGCACGTAATGAAGATGATTTCATAATATTTTTGTTTCCTTGCCTTTCCTCTTAGACATAATCCGTCCAAAGGCTTGAGAGATGGAGTCATTGCGTGGATACTAGTTATGAATCCTTCGGCCACACCGCAATGGTCCTCGAGCACTTTAATGATCGGCGCCAAGCAGTAGAGAGTGCTCGATGCACATGATATCACTTTTTGCTCTGAAAGAGTGTTGTAGCGTTTAATTGAGACACTGAGGCACGAGAGGGGAATACGAATGATATTTAAAAGCATGTGAATGGCCTGGAATTCCTGCAACTGCCGCTCCCACTGCATCCCTGCCGAAATAGAAACTTCACTACGCTTCGCTCGCTATATTGTAATCCTAACAAATCCTTACTAATCCTTATCTTCCCTAATGTTATAAAAGAGAAAGTGAGTCTGTCTGTTTTTTGTTTTGCTAGGTTTTCACGGCTAAACTACTTAACCGATTTTGATGAAAATTGGTCCTATATTGTTTTGATAGTTATGGTAATTATATCTATCGATCATAAGTGTCTTTTCAGAGGATAAATGAGCTTTGAGTTTGAGTAAAAATATTATGCATAAATTAGCAAGAAATAAATTATTATTGCGTAAGTATCATTAACGACTGCATGCACTTTACTTACCACATTTTAAAGATAAGTTATGTGAATTAATTGAAATTTTACCTTTATTGAGTTTATTTTGATTAACTCCAAGTATTATCATTGGGACATCTACGCTCGGTGCCGTAAGGATCACACGTTTGACGCCTTCGCTTTCGAGGTGGCCCTGTGGGCATAAATAGTAGGTATTCCACTATACTTCTGTGGTATTCCAGCTACACTAGTTTTTGGGCGAAGGAAAACATGGTGAAGATTCGCCAAGTTCGAAAAAAATTGTGAATTATGACATTTATATACGCCTACGTTCTTTCTAACGGACGGTAATAAAAATATAGATTTGATGAATATGGGTTTTTATACCACCATTTTCGGTACTGTGGTCACAAACCTATCCTATGTGTGTATCCGAAATGACAGAATGGATTTACTTGAGATTTGGTATATAGGTACCTAAGTATACTTTAGGTTCTGGACTGGAATAGGACATAGGGTAGTACCTACTTTACATCCCGGGAACGCGGGGGACATCTACTTAGTGCAAGATAAGAATATAATCTGAAGAAATCTACGATTGCTTAGCTATGACACTGTTGTAAAATTGGTTGGTGTAATTGATGGCAGATCCAAACTCACCGACGCCTTTTCGAGACTGGTGAACATTCCAGAAGCTTCAATGACGTATTGCACGCCGGTGGTTTGCCACGGTATGCATGATGGCTCCTTCTCGTGGAACACTTTTATGTGGTGGTCTGTATGTACGTAAAAGAAATAGAAAGTGATTCCTCTGCGGTTGTTAAGATGTCGATATTTATTCTGAAGGTCTTCGGTTTGTCATACTAAGTATTACATTTTAACATTGGAAAAGCTTCCATTTCAATATTGTGGTAGGTATCTCATATTGGTAGGTTTTGTGGCTGATGGTGGTAGGCAAACAAAGACTAGAAGGGAACTGGCTCCCAACTTTAGGACGGCATGGCAGCCTGCAGAGTTCGACAAAATACCCCACACCGTAGGTACTTATATGATGTCTTGTTCACTGTTTTCCTTCACCAAAAACCCAAGCTCATTATCATGGTGGTAAATAGAGATTTTCTAACTCATTTATGGTATTCTTTTAGCTAATAGAATACATAACTCGTAATGTATATAATCAAAAGCAAATAAGTTTTATCCTAGGTCTACATCATACATCTATTTGGTATATCTAAGAAAGGAGTGAGTGAACTCCTTTCTGTTTAAGTCTTCAGTACCTACCTAGGTACTATCTAAGTAATAAAATTTCCGTTATACTCATTTTACAGATAAGCTTAGTTAGTTATAGGAGAGCGTTGAAAGGCATGTCGGGGACCGGAGACTAGGGGGCTCGTCGCAAGCCCCTGTTTGAACCTGCTTATCATTGTTTATAAATAAATTTCTTATCATAATGACACGATGTTTACCGTCAATTGTAATTGCATCACCGGAGTATTTAACATTCCTTTTAAATTTCCCATGTGTGGAGTCGAACTTTATCAAATAGCAAATGTACTCGGCATCGATTGCGGGGTCATTGATCGCCGATAACTGTGATGTAAATATAGTAAAAAATAAATATGGAAAAATTATAAGTTGCTCGAAGTTCGAACATGGTTCACAAAAATACTAACTTCGAGATCGGGATTCTGAAGGCAAGTTCTAAATATGACTCTGCCTATACGGCCAAAACCATTAATGCCCACTTTAATAACCATTACCGATGTGGTTGGACTATACAATTTTATAGATTTTGAATATTTTAAATGTTTTGACGAGATCTTACAATAAATGACATTTTGAATTACCCGCGTGTAGAGGTTATCCATAGAGGAAAAAAAATATTTGGAACGTGTTAAACGTTCCCAACTATTCGATGGAAATAATAATGAATTATATTGAAAATCTAAAGTGAACTTTAAATTATTTTACATGAACACACTTTATTAATATTTCATTTAATTTCAAGTTAAAAAAAACCGGTAACATTCATAATCTGTGAGATCCATAGACAAATTTCTCGTTGTAAGTTTTCAAAGAATAAAATGTTTACAGAGGTCATACTTCACACAATCGTTCTACTTATTTTGAAGGTACGGTACGTTAGTTACTTATTCCGTTTTAATGATACTTACATCAAAGTTAATCTTTGTCCACAATAACTTATTTTTATTTTTTTTTACAAAAAATATGGCAGAACATTTCACATTCCATAGCTATTTCACTAGAATAGGAATTTTAAGTAACATTATTTCCTCAGTCTATCTCATCATTTATATAATAATGGTAAATAATAACTATTGTTGGAAGTTAAGTTTATAATAATTTAAATGGAACATAGCTCTACCTGTGTTCGGTTCTGATATTATATTAGGTATTCTATGGTTCATTGATCTGTCTAATATTACCCCACCTCGCCTTGCCTTGCCTTGTCCTTCAGCTGACATTTCTGAACTCCATCTTACTGGGAGCGTACGTGGAGTGTTACTTCTATAAAATTCCTTCATAAATTAATTCCGGTGAGTTACATTTGTATTTCGAAAACAATAAGCCATTGTTTTCATAAATTAGTTTGTTTTAATGATTTCATTACAATTTATATGATTTACATCATCGTGATTTTTGACCACGTAACACGGTACAATTTGCAATTACCCGATTGCGATGTTAAATTTCATAAGAATAAGGGTTATTGTTGTCGTTTTAGGAGTAGCGAATAGTTTATGGGGTTATCCAAAGTAGTTTTATTATGATGTACACAGAATTTTCTTTTAATTTTGCCGCTGTACACTTGTGACCTCTATATGACCTTAAATATGCCGGTTATATCTGTTGTGTATCTATAACTTGGTTAGTCAGCTAGACAGCCGGGAATTTGCAATTTGCTGTAAAGTAACGATTTCAAGGTCAATTGACACAGTGATTCAATCTTGATCTATTTGTTTTAAAAATGTAAACGTGATTTGTCCCACCTAGACCCTACCTACCTACTTGAGATAAAGTGATTATTACACTTTAACTCCTAATTAGAGACTCCCTAATTAGGAAATCGGAAGGTGTAGTCGTAGTTAGATTCCGATTTAGGGTGTCAACCGTACTACTTCCTAAATAGTGTCCTAATTAAAACTTACACAGCTAGTAATCCTTTTTCAAGTGATTGAATATGTAATTTACGTGTAATTTACATAAATTTAATAATAATTAGGATAATTTAATAGTCTTTTCATACTTCTCTTAGGTATACATAGACTATAGGTAATTTGCAGGTTACCATAAGTAGGTAAGATACTAGCCTAAGTATTTTATTATGGTACCTAGGTTTTAGATATTTGAATTGAATGCGTAATAAAATATGGCGCAATGAATTGGTACCTACTAGGTACTTTACAAATAACTACTATTTATCCTCCATTCAAAATAAGCGTTTTGCTATGACCTTGAGAATGCCCTACGTTCGTGACCTATCCTAAACTACCTTGCAATTGGGACTCAGGCTAGTTTGGTAATTTAACTCGTAATTAGACTGTTTTTGTCAAAATTTACCCTTTGAATCTGTTGGTAAAATTTTCAGACACATGATTAGTAATGAATTCGATTATCGATGCAAGCTTAATTAACATCAGTAACTAGTAATTATCTTCCCAGATTTATGTCTGCTCATTTTCATTATTTTACTGATTAATTACTTTTTTTTACAGCCATGTCGAAAATTGGTATCAACGGATTCGGCCGTATCGGTCGTCTGGTGCTCCGTGCTTCCATCGAAAAGGGAGCCCAGGTTGTTGCTATCAACGACCCCTTCATCGGCCTTGACTATATGGTCTACCTGTTCAAATACGATTCCACCCATGGACGTTTCAAGGGCACCGTTGAAGTTAAAGATGGCAACCTCATTGTCAACGGTAACAAAATCGCCGTCTATTCCGAGAGGGACCCTACAGCTATCCCATGGGGCAAAGCTGGTGCTGAGTACGTCGTAGAATCTACCGGCGTGTTCACAACAACTGACAAGGCCTCTGCTCACTTGGTGGGTGGTGCCAAGAAGGTCATCATCTCCGCGCCCAGTGCCGACGCACCCATGTTCGTCGTCGGAGTCAACCTTGAAGCCTACGATCCTTCCTTTAAGGTTATCTCCAACGCTTCCTGCACCACCAACTGCCTCGCTCCCCTCGCCAAGGTCATCCATGACAACTTCGAGATCGTCGAGGGTCTCATGACCACCGTACATGCCACAACTGCGACTCAAAAGACCGTTGACGGTCCCTCTGGCAAGCTGTGGCGTGATGGCCGTGGTGCCCAACAGAACATCATTCCCGCTTCAACTGGCGCCGCTAAGGCTGTTGGCAAAGTCATTCCTGCTCTTAATGGAAAGCTAACTGGTATGGCATTCCGTGTCCCCGTTGCTAACGTATCCGTCGTGGACCTCACTGTTCGTCTCGGCAAACCCGCAACGTACGAAGCTATCAAGCAGAAGGTTAAGGAAGCCGCCGAAGGCCCCCTTAAGGGTATCCTTGGATACACAGAGGACCAAGTTGTGTCCTCGGACTTCATTGGTGACACTCACTCATCCATTTTCGATGCCGCCGCTGGTATCTCCCTCAATGATAACTTTGTCAAGCTCATCAGCTGGTACGACAACGAATATGGCTACTCTAGCCGAGTTATCGATCTCATCAAGTACATCCAGACCAAGGATTAATTCTATTGCGTTTTTAGAGATATTGTTTGATTATAATTATTATGTCGAGAGTATCGACGCCTATAATTCTTATAAGTTAAGTTTTAAGTATAGCTGTGAAAATACCTAAATTATTATACTACTGAAAGCAGTGCAATTAGTACTGAAATGTTATGTAAAATTTTACAGAAAATGTAATTTAACCATGTGCTATAATCGAATAAAATATTCACAAAGATCTTTTTTTTTTCTTTGAAACGACAATTCGGATGTATCAACACAATTTTTTAATAACACTTTCTATGCTTTCCGTTTCAATACTGCTATTTGCTTAGATAAGACCGTTAATAGTCTCAACGCTTGATTAGAAACAATAATACTAGAGTAGGTATACTGTCAGGACGCGTTGACCACATAGGTATAATCGAGAACTGGACAGTACATAGAAAACTCATACAAAGCCAATTACACATTTAACTTGCCTATTTTCTAATCAAACCGATCAAGTACCTAACTTAATAGTCAAGTTCATAAAAACCTCGCCATAATAATTAATCTAAAATGGCGTCATAAAGATGATAGATTGATTTGTGAGGTAATTAAAGCGCCACTCGCTTATCGATTTATTAGCTACGTTTCCGAGGGATCTTACCCTATAGTAGCCTTCCTCAATTCGAACTAGTAGTTCCCGAGATAAGCGCATTTACCCAAACAAACAAACTCTTCAGCTTTATAATATTACTATAGACTACTACTACTTTTTTATGAAAGTTTTAAAAATTATATAAGCGGTTCCCGCTGTTTCACCCGCATTCCCGGTATAAAAATTAGCCTGTTCTGCTATTCGGGGCGGAGACAAATGAGATAATATATAAAACAAAGTCGGCTGAAACAGCTAATTTAGATATAGATTAGACATGTAAATAAATGAGGTCTGTCAGTCATAATATATTTAATAATTTAACGTTATGTTTTTGTTTAATTTTCATGAAATCTGTGTATTTTGAGTAATCGGTAGCATTTTATCCAATGAAGATCAATCCAAGTGCACTAGTCAAGGAAATGAAATGAATGCGTTTATCGTGACTTTCAAGTTGTCTCAAAAAGTCTGATAAGTTTTAAAAGAATTACTTACTACCACCATTTTACTTTTTATCTGACTTGTGTGAAGTAGCATGGACTTGACTTACTAAGTATGTAAAAGTGATTTAAGAAATTTATATTATAACTAACTGACCTCCGCGGTTTCACTTGCGTAGCGGTTTAAAAAATAGATGTTGACCGATTCTTAGACCTACCCGATATGCACACAAAATTTATAAAAATCGGTCGAGCCGTTTCGGAGGAGTTTGGTAACAAACACCGCGACACACGATAATTTTATATATTAGACGAGCTTCCGCCTCGCGGTTTCACCCGCGTTCCCAAGGGATCTTATATTTTCCCGGGATAAAAAGTAGCCTATAGCCTTCCTCGATAAATGGACTATCCAACACTGAAAGAATTTTTCAAATCGAACCAGTAGTTCCTGAGATTAGCGCGTTCAAACAAACTATTCAGCTTTATAATATTAGTTTTAAATAAGTCCTAATAAAAGGATTTAGTTGCCATACTGAAAAATAAGAAGAAATAACTCCCTTTTTTTTCGAAGTTCTTCTCTACACACTCCAGATAACTTTGGGTAAAGCGGTTATTACACTATCCTATTTGTAGAGACTAATTAGGAAATAGGAAGGTGTAATCGTAGTTAGATTCCGATTTAGTGCGATTGGAAGGTGCCAACCGCACTACTTCCAACCTAAATCCTAATCCTTTCCTAATATATCTCTAATATATAAAATTCTCGTGTCACGGGGTGCGTGGTTGAACTCCTCTGAAACGGCTCGACCGATTTTTATGAAATTTTGTGTGTATATCGGGTAGGTCTGAGAATCGACCAACATCTATTTTTTAAACCACTACGCGAGTGAAACCGCGGGGGACTTAATATATATTAATATTATAAATGCGAAAGTGAGTTTTTTGTTACCTTTTCACGCCTAAATCGCTGAACTAATTACTATAAAATTTGGTACGCAGGTAGCATATGGTATGGAGAAGAACATAGGCTACTTTGTATCCCGGGAAAATACAAGATCCCTAAGGAACGCGGGTGAAACCGCGGGGCGGAAGCTAGTAGTTTATAATTATAGTTTCTCTTAAATACGGTAGTGTAATAACCGCTTAACTTCGCGAGTAGTGTAGTCGAAACTTTAGGTGCCTGCTAAGTGCTACCCTGCTATCCTGTCGCTCGTATCTTGTGCTCATAATAGGGGAAACATGAGGGAAACACCTCTCTCCTCAGTCTACGGGGAAACATAAGAAAAAGTATAGTCTGTGCTCCTGTCAGGGCTGCCAATAGAAAAAAAAACAATTTAAAAAAATGCACATATCCTGAATTTTCAAATGTGTAATATTCACTAATGTCTACTGAATTCATACTAATTTAATACACCTTTTTTGTTTTATTACATTTTAAAAACTTGATGAATATACGATATTTGAGAGCCAAAATACGAGATTTTTAGCTATTTATGTACAAAAAACGTTCTACGGCTGGCAGCCCTGGCTCCTGTCTGTCAGTGACATATCGTTCGTTTGCTTCGTGTAAATTTTGTAATGTACCTACTAGTTTCAAATCCGTCTATTTAACAATGAATATGGTGTACACTAATAGATAATGGTTATTTTTGTTGCCTTTTTAATTACAAACTTTTAGATCAGTGTAGAAGGCCGTATATTTGTGATTAATTCATTATAATGGAGGATCTCAATTTGACAGAAACCGAAATGAGATATTTCGGTGATTTGTTTTTATGTTGTGACGAGGAATCCAATGGGAAAATACCAATTTTAAAAGCAACTGAATTATTTAGATCATCAAATATATCGAATGAAGCCCTAAAACAGGTAAATTATGGTTCAGGTTAGGCGCAGTTATTTAATGATAACACATATTGTGAACGAGTGCTTATGGGCTCTAATTATATGTTACAGATCATGGATATTAGTGTAGCACCCAATATCTGCTCGTCGCTGAATCATATGAATAGAAAACAATTTTATTCAGCACTAAAACTAATAGCAGCACATCAAACAAATATGTCACTGAAACCTGAACTATTGCCTACACCTCTGGACCTCCCATTGCCTAGGTTTACGTGGGCTCTTAATTCTGAAGCTAGTGCCGATTTAATACAGTTATCTAGTTCACCAAAAGAGCAACATATCCCTAAACGGGAGAGGAATTTTGGTGGTAACCTTGGGGCCTATGAACCAATAAGGTTGTCATCAAATCTATCTGATAGTGATGTTCCCCAGGCATTATCTCACGATACAACTGAAGGTCTTAGTACAGACTCTGAAGTAGAATCTGAAACAATGTCACAGAGATCTGGCTCACATGGGGTATGTTGTTGATTGTTTATTTTTATGTAAGTAAGTAATTACACATTTCATTGTGAAATTATTGTTCATTGACAGCTAGATAGCAGAGAAGTATTTAGTTACATCAACATACAAGGTTGTACCATAACTAGTAATTGTCTCATTTTGTGATTCAAAACAATAAAAATTAAATTGAAATAGAATAGAAGAAAAGAGACATATAAATATATATAATTCCGGGAATTGCATGTCAATATATTTAAAAGATTGTATATGATACTAAAATAAGAAAATTAAAACTGTGCGCCTGACTATTTCTCATAATTTCCATATCTCTGTTTGTATTGTATAACATGAAATATAGTCAGAGTGGAGAAGCTCTTTTCTTTTTCACACACTGAAACACTCATAATGTTTGAGCTTTTTAGAATTTTTTATTTGAAATTAACTTAATATTGATGGCAGAATCAGGCAATGTTTTATTAATCTCAGTGCAACTACAGTTACACAGATATGTAGATAAGTTAATCATGTATCCATGCTTCCAGCCCTGTAACTATGATAAAATCTTTGGAGGTTATCAGATTCTAGCCAATATCTTAGATGAGCAAAATTGGATGCAGATTGCATATTATAATCTAATAGCTGTTCCCCATTGTTTCACCCTAGCATTAGCAGGGTAATACCCTGGTGTGTGTGACAATACCTTATTTTATTGACGGGTTGGTTGGCGTGGTTGGTAAGATACCCTATCTATCACACCGCAGGTTGTGGGTTTGATTCCCACTCAGGACAAACATTTGTGTGCTTGAACATGTCTGTTTGTCCTGAGTCTGGGTGTTATTATCTATATATGTATGTATTTACAAAAGAAAAGTAGTATATGTAGTATATCAGTTATCTGGCTTCCATAGTACAAGCTTTGCTTACTTTGGGGTTAGATGGCCGTGCGTGAGGAATAATGTCCCAGAATATTTATTTTTATTTATATGTCAGAATCCTTTATGAGATGTACGCACAACAACTCCACAAAGTTTCATCACAATAGGATGAGTGCTTATGTTATAAGCAGACAGTCAAACATGCATTTTTATTATTTTATATAGATTTCAGTAGGAAATAGGTTCACTCCAAGAAGGCGATGATAGCTCAGTGGTAGTGACGTCGGACGCCGCGGCGAAGGTCGTGGGTTCGAATTCTACAATGAGCTTGAGCTTTTGGTGAAGGAAACATTGTGAGGAAACCATAGCATGGTGGTAGGGTACTTTGTAGTACCCGCCTGGCTGGCTACCACCCTCAAGTTGAAAATCTGTCGCCAAACACCTGTTGGTGTGTTCTGGCAGCTGCACTTCAATCTCAATCTCTCAAAAAAAAAAGAAATAAGTTTTCATTTCTGTCGGCACTCCCGGAGTGCAATTTTTTTTTAAATTCCACTTTTTATTCCATTCCAATTTTTAATGAGGTTTATCACAAGTAAATTTAGTTTATCTTGGGGAAATTATTAAAATATAGGATACTTTTTATTCCGGGAAATCATAGGATCCTCGAAACCCGCGAGACGGAAGCTAATATATTCATATTATGGTCCACTATCAAATTTTGTGACAATATTATTATATCGCCAGCGAAGAGCAAAGACTGGATCACCATGGAGCACTGCGAGCGAGAGCCCTACTCCAACCAATAGTGTGGCGGAGCAGCATCCGGTGTGGGAGCACAGTGCCACCGGCCGGGGAGTGTGGCCAGCTAACACTGGCGAGGAACACACCAGATTGCTAGGTGAGGCTTTATGTGTGAGTCAGAGATTTAAATCGTTAGATGCGCCCTTGCCATACATAAGGCGCACAAAAATGTGTCATCGTTGGGAAGAGTGAGCTCACTCTTTCCGTCGTAGTCGCGTGTAGGAAGCAGTGAACGGTGCACGTTGCGCGCAGTCATAAAACGTGGACCGTTTCTGCGCATGGGCACATCTAATGATTTAAATCTCAGCTCTGGTGTGAGTGAGATAGATTGATAGTTAGTGTACCTAGAGATTCCCACCCAGAGCAAAAAAAAAAAAAAAAGGGGGAAACTTCGATTATTTTATTAAATGTATTCTTTTCATGATTTTTAAGTACTTATCTAAGCATAAAAAGTGGAACGCTGTACGCCATGTTACTCTACGGTCATGACGTTTTTGGTCTCTCGTACGTAAATAAATGCGCTAATATTGGTCTCAATTGGACTTATAAAATTTTATAAATTAAAAATGAGCTATTATCCTTTTTATTAGTGTGCTCAGGTGTGCTGTTCCTGAATGCATGAATACTAGTGTAAAAATAATAATAATAATACTTCAGTTGACACTTTTTAGTTTACATACAGCACCATAGGACGTCATTATAATGGCGGCGACTGTTTCGCTTGTTTAGAAACAGATTAAAAAACTGAAAACATTGAAATGAATTTTTAAATTAATTAAGTTATTTTATGAACTAAAACTAACATTTTCCGACTGCTTATTGCCTAAGCTATCTAAATTGTACATTTTTAGATTTTTTCTCATATAGAGTAAAATACCCTATTGTGTACATGAGCATGTTTGTTTGTTCGTAAATCTGAGTGTAAATATATATAAAAGTATATATTTACAAGTACCTACTAGGTATATAAAATGTAATATGATTGTATCGTATTGATTTTGGTGGTGTGAAATTTATTTACATATATAGGTTATGGTTTTTTATTTAAAAAATTATGCGAGTGTGCATTTAATTTTGATTCGCCATATTCCTGCCGTCCAAACCAAAGTAAATTAAATAGCATACATTACATACACGTCCATGAAAGTACAGTATGAATCAGTGACTTCCTAATTTGACACAAAAAAGTAATTACAAAACAATGGAATGTATATCACTATTATACGCCAACGGATACTTGCATAGCTGACTGGGATATTTATGCAACTACAAAATTTATTTATTTATAGTATTTCATACGGAAAACCGTCTTGCGCCTTGTGGTTTGATATATATGTGAGTCCACAATTCTCCATAATAATAGTGTTATTTCCCTTACAGCGACTGAGGAAGAGTCGTCGGATCGTCACTCGTCGGAGGAGGAAGGCGACCCGGAGGCGGGCGACGACGTCTGGCCGATCAGCGACGCGCAGGCGCGACACTACGCCGCACAGTTCGCCCAGCTGCGTCCCGACCTAGGCCTGCTTTCTGGACAAACTGCTAGGTATCATAATAAACTGTGAATTATTTAGCTTACTCTATTTTTTGTTTCAACATCTATTTCACCATTTCCTCAGTAATAGAGTAGTCCAGTATTGGAATCGGTTACCCGATGATGTGATATCAGCAACCTCAACAAACGCTTTTAAAAACAGACTGGACAACTGGACAAAAACCAACAAAATGCATAGTGATCGATGAAGTGCGACCCTCACTTCAACACTGCAAGATGTACACACATCAGCTTCTAAGCTGCTCGTCTATAAATAAATAAATAATATTAGTGCCCTAGTAATTAATTTTCGTTAAGTAGTAATTAAGTAGTTAAAAAACCGATTCTTTTTCATTAATTTCAGATTGTTCTTCGAGAAATCACGCCTTGCCGTTCCGGATCTTCGAAAAATTTGGCAGCTATCGGACATCACCAAAGACGGAATGCTCACCCTGGAGGAGTTCAGCATAGCGATGCACCTGATCGTGCTCAGGCGGAACAACATCCCCGTGCCCGAGTCGCTGCCCGCCTGCCTCGTGCCCAAAGTAGACTCCCGCTTCTCGCAGCAAGCCGTCACCACGGACCTGGTCGACCTAGGCGCCGACATGTTCAGCTCCGGCACCTCCGCCGACTTCAACTTCGCGCCCAAATCCGAAACGAACGACCCCTACGAGAGCAAAACGGTCAAGAAACCCGACGAGCGCCCGCCCTCGCTCTCCCCGCCGAAGCCCGACCCGCAGGTGACCAACAAGGAGTGGACCAAGTTCGTCGACTCGCCCACCTCCAGCGTGTCGAGCCCCGGCCCGAAACCGGTCAACTTCGACTTCCACAAGGCGGCCGTCGAGCGCGACCCCAAGATCTACCACCCGGTGGCGCTGCGCGTGACGCCCGACGCCAGCGCCCTGCCGCTCGGGGACGGCGACCGCGCCGCCGCCTCCCCGCGCCGCGACGACATCGCGCTCGCCTTCGACCTCGCCAGCCCCAAGCGCCCGCCCCCCGCCCAGCCCCAGCCCGCCGCCGACCCGCCGCCCCTCGCGCCCCTCGCGCCCGCCCCCGCGTCCGCGCCCGCGCCCGCGCCCGAGATCCGAGCCATCCAGCGCCCGCAGCCCAAGAAGCCACTCAAGAGCGCCGGCGGACTGCCGCCCCCGCCGACGCGGGAGGTCCCCGCGCCCGTCGACGAGGGCCCGCCGTCGCTGCCGTACGCGCCCAAGAAGGAGGCGCCGCCGCCGCCCCCGCCGCGGCCGCTGCGCAACCACGCGCGCTCCAGCTCGCTCGACCTCAACCGGCTGAAGGGCGCGCCCCCGGCGGCGCCGGCGCCCCCGCCGCGGTCGTCGCCCGGCGGCTCGGGCGGCTCGGGCGGGGCGGGCCCGCTGCCCGGCCAGCGCAGCGAGGGCGAGCCCGCGTTCCCGCCGGACACGTACGCGTACGAGTACGAGGGCGAGGGGTTCGGCTACAACCGCGAGGACGCGCCCAAGATGCACGGCGCGTTCGAGGTGTACCGCAAGCCGTCGCGCGAGGGGACGGGCGAGCCGGAGCCGGACGTGAAGGCGCTGCAGGAGCAGAACGCGGTGCTGCACCGCGTGTGCCGCGCGCTCTGCGCCGAGCTGGCCGACGTGCAGCGCGACACGGAGGCGCTGCGCCGCCGGCTCGACGACACCGACAAGGACCCGCTCTAGGGCCGCCCCGACCTCGGCCCTCCACCCGCCCCGAGCCCGGTAATCTCGAGGGATGTCGATCGTTTTTGTATTTGATAATATTTGTATCGCCGCGTCCCCGCCGCCGCCCCTACCGCTGTCGACTTCCGGTAGATAGATGTTGCTCGTTGGCGGCGCCCGATCGTAGTCGCTTTCGCCGTTGTGTGTATCCCGCGTGTTCCGACGCGAGCTGTGTTGTTGCGTATTTATAATATCGCGCGAGTTTTGGTTATTCGGGCCTTTCGATGATTTATTCCGCTGAACGATAACGTCGTCGCCACTAAATATTTCACTTTCAGAGGCTATCCTTTACAAATCGTCGCTCGACTGCTAATAAGTAGCGTTTCATATTTATTTTTATATATAACGATATTTTGAAATATTTCGGTCACAACATATTATGTATAACTATTGTGTATTTATACTTTTAAAAATATATGGATATTGTATATAGTCAAATAAAAAGTTGAAATCGCTCCATTAGATATACAGTCACGAACATAAATATATACACTTGGTAAAATTAGAAAGCGAATTTCTCTCGAATTAACGAATGCAACTAAACTTAAGCTTAAGACTTACGATATTACCTTTGTCATAGTAGTATTGGTTCGAAAATTCTATATTCGTAATACCATAAAATTTCGCTCAATACACAATACAAGAGAAAATCCCCATTAAAGTGTATATATATTTACGCTCGCGACTGTACCTATTTTCAGAAAGTCGAGTTTTAATGACTAGATAAATATAAGTTCTCACTAGGCCATTTTCTTTTAATTTCCTAAAGAGTGATAGTAAGTCAATTGACTGTTATGAATATACTTCAGCCAAACTTTATTAGATTTTCGCCTACTGCAAGTTACATTGCACTGCATCTCCTGAGTGTTATATCAATTTTTCTATATGCGTTTCGGGAGAAACGGTTTAAATAACACATTAAATAATAAAATCCTATGGTTTCATGTCAATATTTACATCAGCTATTAATCTTGTATTTTTTTTTCTTTAATATTAATGACTTTGTAAGTTGAAGAGAGAAAGATCTATTACGAGTTTTAACATCACTTTTTGAGTCAATTTATGTTGGAGCTATAAAATTCACTTGGTCTTATTAGTTAGAGCAGTGTTTCCCAATTAGTGGTACGCGAAGTTGCACCAAGGGGTACGCGCGACAATCTCTTGACTAAGATAATTTAAGCAATAAAAAACAAATGCCCAAATATAATTTTATTCGATCAGTGTAAATATGCACCTTGACTCATCTCGAAGATGACTTGAGACTGAAGCTGACCAAAGAGCAAGCAGATTTTTCAAAGTGATGCAAAGAAAATCGTGCACATTCGTCACATTCAACTAATTTTCACCGTCATTAGATATAACAAATTCTGATTTCATTTTTTTAGTTATCATTCCTGCAATTAGGGGTACTCGAGTTTGAGGTTTATCTTGAAGTGGTACGCAGGAAAAACTAATTGGGAACCACTGAGTTAGAGCATGCGATTGTTAGTCGTTATAATATTGAGTGGTTGTGCTAACGGGATAATTTATTCCTAAAATGTTAATTTTATTATAAGTTACGAAGCCATTGTGAAGCCACAGTACATTTTCATGTATAAAAACTTGAATTCTAAAAATATTACTTATGAAATATCTTATGCAATTTCAAAATTAAAATAGGTAACTAATTTGCAATCCATACATGAAGTATGCCAGATATAAAATAAATAATTATGAATTCTAAGTACAAAAAGACAACGTCAAATTAATTATTGAAATTAATAAAAATATTATATTATTAATAATAGTTGCATCCTCTAAACTGTGGCATTTATAGCTTATACACGTGTAGTTAAGTGTGTCGATACAGATATTGTTTTTACAAAAAAAAATATACAGTTTATATATTTGTAATAACAAAATAACAAAAATTGTTACTAAATGAGTGGCGCTAGTGTTGCTTTGAATATCATTCCTTACGTTTATTTTTAAATAATGTAATTTGCTTTGTCATTTTATAAAAAATAAAAACATAACACGAAAAGTGTATTTGTTAAAATTGTGAATGTTGTATCATATATTAGTGTAGAGAATGTAAAAATGTCAAGATAAAGAGCTAAAGAGAAAGACAACGTAAGACTTGAGACGTGTGAGTTGAGGAGTACATAAGATTGTTAAATGTATGTGTAAGTAGATAGGAAGTGCCCTGTAGTATATACCCCATCATTGGCGCGAAGCGAACAGGCAGGCATATACAATATTAGTAACCGAGAAATGTGTTAAAACATCTTGTATTATAATAAGATTATTGTAAAAGTATTTATCTTTTATTTAGTCCTAAAGTTAAGAGAATTACAATCCTTAAATCGAGCAGCCTACTGTAGCCGTGTAAATATTTTGATTTATCCACAAGGTACTTGTCTGTTATTGCTTGATAACCCCACTGATCTACATTTGGTCCAAATTTTGTACTACTAATAATGTTCACCATTATATTTACCTATTTATGTTTCATAAAATTTATACAGTAATGCTTAAATACTATTGTAGTAAATTATGTACAATAAAATTATTTCAAAATTTTATTAGCAGTTTTATTTATAGTGCTGTATAGTTTATGTTAAGAATTGTGTGAAATAGCAAGTAATAGATGGATGAAATGAGTTCATTGTTTCAGCAGATCTCATGGCGATGACCAGGGCCATGGTATATTTAGCACGAACTTTATATCCAGCGGGAATTTGTTATTTTCTTCGGGTCGGTTTTATTATTTGTGTAGGTTTATGCTAAATTTATTGCCAGATAAAAACCAAACATTCATATCTCAAATTACATTTATTTATAGGTATTTTTAGGTTGTATTAGATTAGCTATTTTAGTTCTAAGTTTGATCAGTTTACGCATAAGATACATGATATCATACTATTATCTTAAAATCGATATTGGATAAATCGTAACATGCTAGATTAGAAGTGGCATCATGAGCCGGAATCCTCCCTCAGTGATATGATAACGCTTGTGTGTGATAAGTGGCTTGCGGTGAGGACAGTCGCACTTCTAGCTCGCCAGATTCGGCACTCGAGCGCAGACCGACGACACAAGCACGCTCCTACCTCTTATCCATTTCTCTCCCTTTCCCTCGGTTACACTGTAGCCCTGTAGCGCATACCTGCGTGCCTTTTTTTGTAAACGGAGCTCCCCCCGCGAGCACGCGGCCCGCGCTCGCCGTCCTGTACATACATACACAAACCGTCTTGAGACGCGCTTTGGAACGTACGTTCGTTCTCGCGCTACGAAAGCGCGCGCGCGTCAACATTCACGAAGTACAATGAAATCTTTCATATGACTCGCCGGATATCGTCTCTCAACATGAAGTGCATCACCGCGATCGTTTTAACCGTGACCCTAGTGACCGGAGCCGCCGCCGAGGCATCCGTGCGGACATGTGAACCTATAAAAGTGGCAATGTGCAAGAACATTGGATATAATCAGACGGGAATGCCCAACTTAGCTCGTCATACTCTTCAGTCGGATGCCGACGTGACCCTCCAGACGTTCAGTCCTCTCGTCCAGTACGGCTGCTCCTCTCAACTTCATTTGTTCCTGTGCTCGGTTTACGTGCCGATGTGTACGGACAAAGTTGCATTACCTATAGGCCCCTGCAGGGGCTTATGCGAGAGTGTGTACGCAAGATGTTACCCTGTTCTACGTGGATTCGGGTTCCCGTGGCCCCCGGAACTGGACTGCTCCTTGTTTCCAGCCGAGAATAATCACGAGCATATGTGCATGGAAGGGCCCGGGGAGCACACTCCTCCCATAGGGACAATACCGCTGGATACGGGTGCAGGAGGCAGGGGTGTATGTCGTAAGCTTGTGAAACCGAACAGTTGGGTGTGGGTGAGGGGATCAGGACGATGCGCACAATTCTGCGATGCAGAAGTTTTATGGGAGGCTGGCGAGCGGAGGGCTGCCGAAGTGTGGTTAGCGACATGGGCAGCGCTGAGTTTCGCTTGCACCTTAGCAGCGGTCGCAGCTCAGCTGGCGTGTGGAGATCGAGGTGGAGCCGGGGAACGAGCTCTAGTCCTCGTGGCGTTATGCAGGTGTGCTGCAGCGGCTGGATGGGGAGTGCGCGCCGCTGCCGGCCGAGCTGCTGCCGGTTGTGCAAAGGACTCCACATCACCTACTCGAATGCTACTTGCACATGACGGACTGGCCAATCCCAATTGCGCTGTGGTCTTTCTTCTGCTGTATTACTTCGGACTCGCTGCATCTGTGTGGTAAGTCTTAGTTTTTAATGTAATGTAGGAGCTATCTAAGGTTCATATTTACCTACTGACATGTTTTTCGTTTGAACGCCCAAACTTACCATCAGGCGGGCCGCGTATGCTTGTTTGCCGACTATGTTGTTTAAAAAAACAGGCAATCATGGGGACTGCCGATAGAAGTGAAAACTATTAGCATGAGCACGTCGGTGACGTGAACCTATAAGTTTTTCCCCTCCAAAAACGCTCAACGCGGCTAAAGAAGTTTTCACATCAAATACTATTATATTAGCATGAGCATGGCGGTGACGCGAATGTCGGTGACGCGAACCTATAACTTTTTCCCCTCCAAAAACGCTCAACGCGGCTAAAGAAGTTTTCACTTCAAAAAAAAGAACTTACCTGCGTGTAAGAAAGATTAAATAGCAAAAAAAGTTTGCGACAATTGACGCCTACAAGCTTTAACAAACAATAGATGTGCTTGCTTGCATTTTTGGTATCAGGATACCTGCTCCTATTGTCAGTATAGTCCCGGACGTTAACTTTGTCACCAATCAATTATGTTTTGTCACTTGTCGTCCATAGATAGTATACAATTTGTCCCCGGGTTTGACGCGAAAGCCGACATTATTTATTTTGTAAGGTTTTCTTAAGAAATTCTTGGTTAAAGAGAACAAGCATTGTTATACCTTTAACTGCAAATGCATCGCACATAACTTAAACTCGTTCGAACTTTGGTATTGTAATACAAAATCGGAAATAATTGTCGTTGTTAGTAGTCGAAGTCGAGGAGCTAACACAATACTATTTAAAAGTGAATAGAGTAAAGCAAGCTGGAGTCCTCTAGGCAGCTACTAGGCGTCATTTACTTATTGTTTTCTCGGCAATCAGTTATGCTTTGAAACGACTTGAACAGAAACTAATGGAACTTGGGTTTTGTCTTCTATAGCACGAACAGGTACTAAAATTCTATACTGACTGTAGTGAGCTCATTAAAAAAACGTATCGCTGCTCACATAATATCATACCGTTGACTAACTCCTATAAGATAATCCTGGCTGCCACCTCCCTGAGAGTATCACTGGTACATGTACTTAGAAATAGGCACATAAATTTACCAGCTAAATGTAGGGAGACGGAAAGACAGGGCAAGTGTCCCCCTGTCCCCCTGGGAATGGCAATAAATACTATACTTAAACGATTATTTAAAGTGTATATTTGAACCACGGGTAATTTTAAAACGCGATGTAAGTTTTATCTTCTTACTCATCTCTCACAGATCAAGAAAATAAATCACACTTGTTCGTCGAAAAAATGTTTTCAAAAGAATTTAAAGGAAGATCGGGCCATAAAGTAAAACGAATTGGGAAATAAAATAAACGAGGTCCAATAAATCACGGCTAGGCAAAGCCAGTTGAAAGTGACGCGACAAAACATGGGTCGTGGGATGCGTGCACGTGCGCATCTCTATGATTTTTTCTCCTAGAATTATTAAATTGAATACGGAGTAAGTCCCTTACCTATTAAGATTCTGTATTTATGAAATTTAAAAATATGGTGTTTTACGACTATATAAGGCGTCGTCGGGCGTCGCATTAAAAATACAAAAGCTTCTGAAAACTTCACGTGGTGGTACTTGTATCTACTATTATGTATTCTGTGGTGGTGGTAACAAAGTACACGTTCTGTCCCCGACTCAGAAAAACTAGCACTTGATGGATGAAACTCAAAGTTCAATACATTTCAAATATTTTAGCATCTAAGTAAAAGCATTAAGATACGTATTTGTGCACTAGTTACTATGTTGGTTCATCTGTAAGCGAAATGGTTTCACCGTAAAAACTTGGCGTCTTGAATTTCTACATAAATATTGGTAGATATGTATAACCGTCTATATTCCATTTACAATCCAATGATTGGTATCTGAGAAATAAATATTATTACCGACGTAACTTTTTGCATTCAAGGAATTTGCTACTTACTAGGTTTTTATGAGAAAGCATTACTGACAAGCCGATAATAAGCAAAATAGTTATCGTTTTAAAAAAGAATAACGAGTAGCTTTCGGTATTCCTGAGCCGCCGCGCGCCGTTTTGCTTGCATAATAAGAAATAAAAGCCATTATTCCAATCCTTTGTGGTATTCCCGCCATTCCAGAAATGCGTACTAGACTTGCTCACGAAACCAATGCGTTAATGAAGACATTTTTTGAAATCATAACACATCAGTGAAAGTAAAACTTCATTCCTCAGGTTGTTTGATAATCATTGCAATTATTTATGTTATTTTAATTATTTTCTTTGCGAGTTTTGTTTGGAAAAATCTCAGATTGTGTGAATTTGAGTACTTACCCCTTTAGCCGAATATGAAAAATTCGAAGTTTGTTTACTAATTTATTATTTTGACATTGAATTGGTATAGGGAACTTCAAACTACAGCGACCCTATTTATAATAGGCTCCGTTACTTTTGGTTGACAGTTTACAGACGTCCCTAAGTATCATTGACTAAGTATGTTTTGTGGGCTACGAGAAGGGTTCAAGAATAATTATTCGCTCTTGAACATCTGCTGCAGTTTTTAATGATTTAATGAGTTGGTAAGGGATGGTAAAGTCATAGAATATAGTCGCTCCTTCTGAGGCTACAAACTCATAACAATATTCAATTACAGCTGCTACTAGTAGGTACTAATACTGTATATGGGGTCAAAAATCTAGTTAATTATTTAAATTATCGCGATAAATCTCAACCTGAGAATTTAATGTTGCCGTCCACATCAGGTGTTTTATTGTTAAAATTTATTTGGCCAGAAATCGCGAGAATTTTATTGGGGTGATTAAAATTATAATCACCTGCATTACGATCCTCAGTTTATGATATCCATCAACAACGCTATCTAATAACACCCAATTAATTTCGTCAGCAGTCAAATATACAAGACGTGGAAGACAAATACGTGCCACAGAATGTTGTAAATCTCAGTTTATGGCGGACATTATTAATTTCTTAGAAAGCCAAAATTTTTGTTACAAAACCGACTCGTTATGATAATTTCCAGTAGATTTATGTGACGTCGGTTCTCTTTGATTGTGTATGGATGTTTTTCTTCATTTCTTCATCATCAGGCAGGACCTGATACTTTTAGTAGGTACTTATAGGTATTCGAAACAGTTACCTACCTGCGACATTGTAAAGAAACTCAATACTCATTATCAAGCATACTAATCCAGTTTGAAGGACCTAATGATTACTTTCCATTACTACGATAATGATGACGATGCGTTATGGTCTGCTCTATAGCTGTAACTACATTATTTGTCGCCGTACAGTCGCCTACGAAATGACCTAACAAACAGACTATTAATTGCTGAGTCGAAATCACTAATACGTACTACCAATGCTTGCCGAGGAACAATGTGCGTAACCAGTCTCAATAGTCGATACCAGTTATAGCATCAATTACAAACAATTATTGCGTTTTATTGACACATGAAAGGAGCCGGTTTAATTGTTTGCAGCGTACGTGTGCAGGGCTTCACTCCTCGGAGTCTCTAAACTAGCACCATTAACATAATAACAGATCGGTGTGCACGGAACTAGTTAGCCGAGCGCATATTGTGGTCGGTGCGTAATGAGAAACGTCAAATTGGTTTTGTATTCATGCGCCGAGAGCGGAGCGAGCGCGGGATGAATGCGCGCGACGAGACGCGAGACGCACGGAACGTGCTGCGATGTTCCGTTATACTCTAGGTAGTATTCGATATTAGACTATTTTGTTATGAATATGAATGTATTTATGGGCTTAACAGATTTTGTCATTCTATTATTGTTCTTGTTATAAAAATATATCCAACCAGTCTGTATTTTTTCACGGAAATTAAACTGCAGTAAGTAGACTACCTACATCATAAGTTAATAACTGAAAGAATTTTGCAAAAAATTATAGTTCTTTCCTTCCGCTGCGCGTCCAATTATCGAAAAATAATCGAATTTTCACAAATTTGCATGAGACTAAAATGGTACCCACAATAATCGCCCATGCTGTAATTTTCTCTAGTTACCGTCCGCAGCCAATACCATAATAATCTTAGGGTCGGTTCATAATTTCTTGTTTATTTAAAATTTCCTTGCCGCTGCCGATGTAATCTCAACACGACCGCGCCCCGCCTCGCTACGACCGGCATTCTTGTTAATAGGGCTGCCACCTTGTTCGAACTGAGTTATCGATCGACCAATAACGACTAATTTAGTATAGAGTTTTATAGAAAAATTAACCTCACCTGAACACCGTAAATTTGTAGTTACAACACATTTTTTTTTTGCGATTATTTGCCGATGGTAAACTGACCGCGATAGACCGATTATAGGAAAACAGTTTTCCAACGGCAACGTTAAGTTTTTCCTTCAATGCAGTTTATCTTTTCGTTACGGTTCACGTGATGGACGAACTATATTTACATACCTACAAGTTTGTACGGAACCCTTAGTGCCCGAGTTCGACTCGCACTTGGCCGGCTTTTTAAATACATAATTATTTATTCGCTTGAGGTCATTGGAAGGTTCTTATGTATATTTGTGTTGAAACTACTTGAAATTCATGTTTTATCAAACAAATCCGTGAATAGTTATAACAGCTTTATTCATTCTCATCATGAAAATCACAGAAATCTTAAATATCGATGATTCAGCCATACATTTTCCACGGCGCAACACTACATCAGAAGATGCGATCCCACTGCGCCCGCGCTGTAATTGGGATGCTAATCAGATGCTGAGCTGTCTATGTTCCTTTCTCACTCGTGTCCATTTGATGTTTCGTCTCGTTCGCACGCCAGAAGGACTACGTTGGAGGCAGCGGGGTCTTCAATCATCTGGCAATAAGCGAGAGAAACGCGCTTCCCTCGGGCCTTGGCCCGCCTGATATGTAATCACCGTAGTTTGCGCTGGCAGAATAATTTTTATTTTTAAACAACCTACCCACCCGGCACAGCAACATTATGGAATGACGAGATGGATAGGATGGTGCTTTTTTGTTTTAAAAAGTTAACAGTTTGCAGATGGACGCTGAAGTATTTTACTTGCGATGCGACTGTGAGCCCAGATAAAGTGTGATAAATACTTAATACATATTGATACGAAGTCAGAGGCTCTTGGATTTCTTCTAATTGTAGCTATAGCTAGTCATTTAGATATAATTGGAAAGATTGGTTCTCTTCATAATCATTAAATAGAATACAATTATAATATAGTTACGTAACTAAAAATAATAATAAAGTTTGAAAGAAATATCATATCATTATATTCAGAGCTTTTTTGAAATCTGTATGTTCCATTTTGCTTATCTTTAGGTTAAAAATGGTATCCTCAAACCTCTATAAAAACCTCAATAATAAAATGAATCAACTTCATGCTTATCATATCTGTTAGATTTTTTTGATGAACTACGGTCCAGAAAAACAATAAGTGGGATTTAAAAACGATCCATTGGAGCAACAAAGCAATGTTTACCCTGCCGAGATCACAAAGGAGCCGAGGAGCGAGGATTCTGCATATCTCTTATAGTGATCGGCGCGGGCGCAGCGCAGGCCCCGAGATCGTATCAACCAAACCTCATTATTGGAACATGCTTTGTTGGATACAAATAGTATACTTGGAATTGTGAGAGAACAATCTAGATTGAAAAAGTATGAAAGCAATAAGCTGCGATTGGTTGCTCATACCAATTAATGAGTGGTCAATAATTCTAGTGCTTGCTGCTATTACGTAGCATGCATCGTTGACTCTACTGCAATTAATAAGATGATACCTATCTTACACCATAAAGAAGCCGCACAGATTTCCAATGAGAACCATTTACAGGAGGAATCAGAAAAAGTCCAGGCATTTTGTATGGTTTGACCATCTATGTGTTTTTGTATCACTTGTACGTCAACCATGCCTTCGAAGCAATGCCTCAACTTGAAATCTTACAAAGGGTTTGCTCATAACGCTATAAGAAGGACAGGATATTTTATTTTTTATACCGGGAAATAAGTTCCCTCTGGAACGTGGGTGAAAACAAGCACAGTACCTAAAAACAAGTTATTCCATACAAGAGTGCTTGTTAGCTGCGATTCATGGCTAAGATACGAAGAACGACGGGTCCTGCCCGCTGCTTAGGTACTTCATATAGCGATGGTATCTAACCCATTGTTACTCTCTGGCAAACGATATCCGACTTTGAACTTGAGACGTGTCACTTTCTATTTTAAATCTGATCCCATATCTCGAGTGTTGCAGTTGCAGCATAGATACCCACTTCTTGCTTGTTGTTGTTTCATGATTGTTTTTAAATTGATCGTAGCGAAGTTGCAGAAATAAATTGCATTGGCGACATTTATCTTCTCAATAATTTAAGAATTCAATATTCTTTCAGTTGTTGTATTTAATAATGGACACAGGAATTAAAGTTGCTTCTTTAATTTTTGACTCGGGAATTTTTGTCTGTATCTTTACACTTAAGTAATACATCCACATTCCGCCGCATGCGCACATCGCCTTCCTAGACAGAGGCATGGCTCATCAAAGGTTAGATCAAGCACCATTTTGCCGTCCATCTTCGGCCGTGGGTGGCCAAACATTTCCGAAACCAACCTCGTTTGTTGGTTTTCGATGATGGATAGCCGTGTAATTAAGGATGATTATCTTTCGACCGGACTGCTGCTCCGATGGAAACTCGGAGCTTGACAGGAATTTTAAAATTAACTTTAATGCCTAGGTAGTTGGTTATGGTAATAAGCTTTATTATCGATAGCTTGACTCGCGGTCTTGGCGAGTAGGTACTACGTAGGAACTAGCATTACAAGTTATTGATAACCGATCACGGCACCAATAAATTAACATTGTTAAAGCGATGTTTGTAGCCAGTTTATTTTTGTTTGCATTCAGTTGAAATGTAAATGGATTTATAACACCCGCTGAATTATTTTTACAATATAATAAAACAAAATCAAACATGCCAAAGAAAGCTCACTCGTAAAATTTGAGTACTGTTTACATTTATATATTACTGAAATAAATGAAATATGCGCATTCGCATAAAAAAATGTATTATGGGGGCCGTTTGAACTAAACAAACAAATTGGTATGTGTTAAAGTTTATGTATCAAAATAATATGACGTAGGTATATGGAAGGTTGCTTATACATTATTATAACTTAATCTGTTGCTTTATGCCTTGTATTGTACACATATTAGTTTATGGTTGTATAGATACGGGTTTATGCCAGTACAGTAGCTCAGTTTACACAAACAATGTGCTATAGAATGAACGTGGTCGCTGACTTGGCAGAGCTGTTAGCGTGAATACAGCACACAATTTACTTACTCAGCATAAAGTTACCAATAAACTAAGCAGTAAGCTTACACTCAACACTATTAGAGTTCAGTATAATAATTTATTTGGTTACCTAAATGTTGTAGTTCTTTCGAAATGTTGTCTAGGTTTGACAGGAAGGAGAATTTTTTTTTTTTACTTTTATGGATTGAATTCCATACAAAACGACAATGTCATGACCTGGTAGATATTATAATTCTTACTTATTAATTTAAGGCAATGATAGATGGAATGGTGGTGACGTCGAAGGTCGTGGGTTCGAATGCTACAATGAGCTTGAGCTTTCGTTGAAAAAAACATTGTGAGGAAACCATAACACGGTGGTAAGATACTATTTTTGTGTGCATGAACATGTCTGTTTGTCCTATGTCTGGGTGTAATTATCTATGTATGTATGTATTTACAAAAGAAAAGTACTATATGTAGTATATCAGTTATCTGGCTTCCATAGTACAAGCTCTGCTTAGTTTGGGGTCAGATGGCCGTGTGTGAGGAATAATGTCCCAGAATATTTATTTATTTATTTGTAGTATCCGCCTGGCTGGCTAACACCGCCAAAAGACCAGATCCTTCTAGGCTTTGTGTGCTTACCATCTTCGGTTATATCATCACTCACCATGACGAGATTGTGGTCAACACAGATCTAAATATATACATAGTAAAATGTTTTTTTTTTTTACATGTGTGACATGACAAGGAAGAATATCTTTGAAAATTATTGATAAATCACTAGCTAACGTTAAGCACACAAGACTAGTGTAGTAGTGCTAAGGCCTTAGAACATACAAAATATATTACGAAAATATTGGTTACATGTATTATAACGTATGCGTATGTGCCGCTCGTTTAGCGCCTGCTCTTACAAACGAGCTGCGTGCGCGCCGCGCCTCAGCCTCCACTGCGCTGTTGTCTTAAACCTCTTAAAAGCTTTCACGGCTCATTTTCACATTATGAGTACAACTTCTAAAACTAGCCACCAGTTACAAAAGTGTACTGTTTTATAATTAGTACGATTACACGGTTTCCATTTTAAAACCACCTACTTCCCATCTACATTACTTAATGTGTATTTGTTGTTTACGGTATGGTATACATACGTATATATGGTTTTATTATAGTTTCGAAATGTTGCATAGATTTGGTTCCGAATTTAAATATACATATATTTATAATATTCTGAACGCAAGGTCGCATTTTGTTCTCAGAAAATGTAGGAATTATTTGTGTGTAAGTTTGTTCGTTTTTCACGAATACGAAAACGTGAAATGTTACGACGTTCGCCCAAATAAATGGATGGGGGAGCCATTGTATGGGTCGTGTCTTGTCGGGTGCGCAGGTAGACTTTTTTGCTCAGTCGTGCCGCGGCACAGGCAAGGAAAAAGTGCCTAATTTATTGTTGACGGTTGTTCTTGAACAGTAGTTTATGTGCTAGTTCTGGACATTTATGTTGAAAAGTTATATGCAAAAAATATTACACTTTTTTTTAAATACCTGAAGGTACAATAAAAGTACACTTACAATAAAAGACTGGATACTTTACTGTCTATGAAAATTTTTGGAAGTTTAATATTACACGACTTGTATAGTAACTTATATGTACCTATTTGTTTCATTTTGACATTTGAGTCCCGCATGAGTATGAATTTTATATTTTTCTAAATTCAAATAAACTTTTCATGGAATCTTTTATCTTATCTCCTCTTTTTCCACATTTTCAAAAGAATGCAGGAAGTGGTACAAAAATGGCTTCCGTTTAATAACAAACTTTGCGTACACGAGGATCGCGCATCCTAAACAAACAACGATTTCCATTAATGTCTAACAGACAGACGGACATGCATACATAGCCGTATATATTTATTGATTTATTGATCGTAAGGAGAAATCCCTACGGTCGTAATTTAAACAGGCAACCAAAAAGCGGGCCGAATGTTTTGGAGATGCGTCGAACAGAGAAATGTTTATGACATTTAATAAATATTTCTTTCAATATATTTCATTAGATTTTTATTGTTTGTTTAATTAAAATTATAAATTCAATTGTGTTTTCATCAAAACTGCTACTTATTACTATACTATTATTTAAGTAGGTAGGTGTAGTACATAAGTACATAATTTCTGTATGTAATTTCTCTTGATAAACGTATTCTTAAAATCAATAGGTAATATTAGAGATATATAATTCAAATTTAAATTAGGTAGGTACCTATTAATTATCCTTATACCTAGTAATCAGACATCATACAACACGTACGATTTTGATATTTTAGGAAATATTTCTCATTATTTTTCCAGTCATTTTAATTGCCAATGAAATAAAAAGTAATGGACAGCTCCACAGATCTCATGTCCCCCTTGGGCTTTGGAGCCGCTAAGCAGATGCACATGCCCACTCGACGGGATACCTGCATCCTCCCACTATCTATCTTCTCACTACCTCCCCATCTCTTTCACTCTTCCAACATATCTAATTAGGGTAACAAGGACAGGACACCTAAGCTGAACAAATTATTTTATTGCTGCAAGTCGTACTGTGTTACGATCTCGGATAATGCATTTTAAACCGTGATCTGTAAGGAAGTAAAATTAAGGTTAAAAATAAAATTTACTATCTACAAGGATTAGGAAGACGTTGAGTAATGAGTTGACTTTGTAGTAATTCCTTTATATCTTTAAGACGTTTTCTCTTCTCACCTCCAACTGCTTTGAAACTTCAAAATTATTAATGTTTCTTTAAATTAGTTGAAATACATTTTATTGAATGACAAACTTGAAAAAAATAACTATGACGCACCTGAGCTACCACTACCATCGTAGCACTGTGGAAAAAAATAATGAACTCCTGTCACCAGCCAACTCTAGACCAGCCTCTGAACGCGAGCTTGCAATATTGAGTTTTTGCGAGAATTTATGAGTTCCCTTGCCAACTTAGTTCAATATATTTTTTCTTGACATATAAGTGGTGAAAGACCTCAATGGAATTTTTATCACACATCGTTTCTACAGACGCCTTCAATGCTTCCATCACGTATCAGCCTCATGCACCCGCAACAAAGGGATACGATAACCTGTTTATATCGTATAAGAAACTTTCAATTGTATGTAAAACAACGGTCCATAATCGGCCCATAAACTTCAATATAACGAGGTGAGTTTACATAGGGAGCGCAAGCGCATGCCTTTCCCGCCATTATCATTTCACAGCCATTTATTTAGTTGCCCAATTCGGTTGATTGGATTTTTATCTCGGCTTTAAGCTTACACGTAAACATCGCACCGGTGTCACACTTAATATGTTAAATAATGTGGCTGTAATGGACTCCATACTATCTCTATGTTAAAATAGTAGTAGTAGCCTCTATTTATTTGATATTAGATACCGTTAGGCATCACTAACGTTGTTGTGAGACTGAGGATCTTGTAGTTCTCACAAGTGAGGTCGTGATTATATTGAGGTTGTTTAATTTATGGTGATATTAACTTATATAATAATATAATAAATTTTTGGCCCAAAAGAGCCGAGACCTAACTAAATTTAACTTAATGGTATAGACAAATGCAAACAAATAGGTAATTGGCAAATACACGACTAGAACACATAATAACAATTCTGCTTCATTCATATTCTATAGGTAAACTTCAATTTCCTCGCAAAGGCTATATCAAATTATTGCAAGGCAAAGGCATTGAAACTTACTGTCAATGTAATCACTTAACGATTAACCGCGGAACATTAACACTGTGCAGAATATCGTGTGAGGTGTACGCGTAAAATTCGATGTCCATGACGAATGGTGATGCGCGAGCGCCGCTCGGGCCTTCCTCACTACTGACTTATGCCTTTACGATTATTAAATTTTAAACGCTTGGCTACGAGATAGATATATACCTACCTATAACCCAGCACCGTGCAGTTCTTGAAAATCGGTTTTAGTTATTTTATAGGCTGGACATCTCTTCACTTACACATCTAACTCGATTTATTATGACATTGTTATTGAAGTTCTATATCTTTAATTTGGATAATGCTACGTTTCAAAACCAAACCATTTATATATATACGAGTGTTTGAAGATGGATAAGATTACTTTAGCTAATCAAAAAAACTTATTAAAATTGTAACATCTGTTGCATGTGTTCCATACATATTAGGTAGGTACATGTCACATTCCTATCTATATGCGATGACAGCTGTCAAAACTTACCTGATATGCGACCAATAAGCAATAGTCAATCGATAGGAGACGAGGTGTAATTCAACCGGATTGGAATGTAAAGCGGGGAAAGTATTAATCGAATGGTAGGAATATTTCTTGTCATAGGCTCGGCGAGAATGGCTTTTTAGGTGACTTTTACAGACATCATTTTTATCCTTGAGTTTCATAAAGGCTAAAAACAAAACTAATTCATGGAATTCGATGAATCTGCTAAAAACACCTGTGAGTCCAAAATTTCGTTTGGTTAGGGAGGAGGCGTTGATACTTCAGTACACAGTACTACCACTTTTATTAACTAATCCTTAGCGCATAAAGTAATCTATTAATTAGACTGTGCTATTGCCGACCAAATTATTGTAAACCAATGAAATATAGGCATTGTTACTTTTCGTTTAAATCTGAAATACAACAACAAAATTATAAATACAACTGCTTGGGCTATCTCGCTCATATAATTTGTGCACTGTATGGGAACCAATAGTGGATGAAATATTATCGCATCTACCAAAAAATATATATTTACGAAAGTACATCGTTACATAAATTTATAAAAGACTGTAAAATGACATGGCAAAAATACCACACTAAGTTACCACCAGTTTTTTTCTAAAATCTATAATTCTTTCCTATAAAAAATATTATAACGCTAACAAGTTTATAATGAGTGTAACTAAAAACTCGAACTCGGAGGTCGAGTAATAAAGTATTACGATAAATATCAAAACACGTAGTGGAAGAAAGGTAAAGGCGGCGAGTTTGAACTCTATTTTGCATTCCCGATGAAGCGGCACCATCAAAGCTGTAATCATGGCCCACCAATACTGGCTATAGCAAAGAAACTATCTGAGCCACACGTTGTGGGGAGGCGTTAAAATGGTGCTCGATGATGATGATGCCGAATGAATGCCATTTGTTTGTTCCTAGGCTTTTAAAGGAACAGGATGAAGGCTTCTGATAGGTTCTTGAAATCATTTTGATAGATAGGCAGATAATGATTTGTAATTTTTAAAATGCCACGGTATGTCTGAACAAAGACCATCAAATTTATAGGTCTGAATAAAATTCTTAGATTTTGTCGTAATTTTAGAAAATGTAACAATATATTAATCGGACTCCCGACTCCTGTTTTATGGTAAGACAAAAAAAAACTTTAGTAAAGGCTTGCTATCCAGTTTCCGATATTTCTCTTTAGGTAGGCACAGCGCCTCTCGGGGAAAACTTGTGAAACTATTTTCTCCTAGGATATTTTCATCGTTTGCGTCAATTCTTTACACTCACTCAAGATACTGATTCTAATTAATTTTCAACACCAAGCGGCATTTTAGAGGCTCAATTATTTTTTCCGGTAACATTTTTCGTCTATTGAGTAACAAGGCGTGGTGTAATAAGATTCGACGTGATTGACGATGCGCCCGCGCAGCGCCTGACGCGTTACAAGGCGTTTGTTCCACAATATGTACCGTAAAACATTGGTTTTATTATCTTTTAATTGTATGTTAACCATCAATAAAAATTGCACATTAAAAGAGATTCTGTTGCGTTGATATTTGATGAAGAGCGAAAGAAACATAAAAGTTTTACAATTTAATTCCTACTATCTATCATAGCTACAAACAAAGCAAGGAAATTACCATACGGTAATTTATACATGTATAGGTACACATATAATATTGTATTGTTTGTAGTATTGTAGTATTTTTAATTAGAAAACTACGAATGGATTCATTTTAGACGCATTTTATTTTCATAACTAGCTTCCGCCCTGTTTCACCCGCGATCCCAAGGAATCTTATGTTTTTTCGGCATATAAACTACACTATATGTTATTCCAGGTTACGGTCTATCTATGTGCCAAGTGGTAACAAACACACAAACTGTGGCATTTATAATAATAAGGAAGATAAATAAATATATTCCTCACAAATTTTCCCACAGGTTCATAAAATTAAATGTAACTTTATTCAAGCTTTTTCCGTAAGACCTTTTACCCTCAAAGCTTGTTAAGGTATAATATTCCCAGTTTAAGTGACATTCACTACATCCACTCCGGAGTTTCTCGACGTGTAGATATCCAAGATGGCGGCCGCACCTCTGTTAATCACTTTGATGAATAAACCCGATAAAGGGGGATTGTAACGGGCCCTCGTTAAACAAAACAGCGGGGTTTTTAGTAATTTATAAATATGTAGTTGATACCATAGAAGATTATACAAGGTGATTTTTTAGTCGCTGGCAATACTTTCAGGGGTGGAAGTAGTCATCAATGTAAACAACTTTCATTATGGAACCAACTTAGATATCGCGTAAAATGAAACAGTTGTTTCTTACATTATGGTCGAGTAGGTATTGAATTTTTGTATGGGACAGCTGATATTTTTTTCGTGTTTTCACAGTTGGTTCCATAGTAAAAGTTGATCATTTTGATGAGTACTTCCACCCCAGCAAGTATTGCCAGCGATAAAAAATCAACCTGTATAAAATATAACATAAATGATCTAATGATGTTTTTTTGTTATTTTTATTTCTTTTACTATTATAATATGCATTAGAATGTTTACCTTAATTACGAGGTATGTTTTATCTGATTATATAAACTATTTTTATCTTATTATGATCTTTGTTCAATTTTAATTTATAATTAAGGAAAACACAGTGACGGTTAAAAGCGTATTAGTACTATTGCTTCCGCCCTGCGGCTCTGCCTGCGTTCCATACGAAATATTTATAGACTGGCTTCCATAGTACAAGCTCTGCTTAGTTTGGGGTCAGATGGCCGTGTGTGAGGAATAATGTCTCAGAATATATTATTATTATACCATTTATTAAAATATACTCCTATAAATTACATTTTTAAATATAAGTTATTATTATTATCATCTTTATTTATTTTTATCTTAAGACTACTTTTTTTATAACATTAATATCAAAATCAAAAACATTATAAAAAATCTAGCCTAAAAAATATTTTTTTTACAATATTTCTATATAAAAATAATAATATTATAAAAAAACCTAATCCTAGTACACCGCCAGCATTATTATTATTATTATAGGCTAGCTTCCACCTCGCGGTTTCACCCGCGTTTCCGAGGGATCTTGTGTTTTCCCGGGATAAAAGTAGCCTATAGCCTTCCTCGATAAATGGGCTATCTAACACTGAAAGAATTTTTCAAATCGAACCAATAGTTCCTGAAATTAGCGCGTTCAAACAAACAAACTCTTCAGCTTTATAATATTAATATAGATTAGCTCAGTGGTAGTAACGTCGGATGCCGCGGTGAAGGTCGTGGGCTCGAATCCTACAATGAGTTTGAGCTTTTGGTGAAGGAAAACATCATGAGGAAACCATAGCACGGACGTAGGGTACTTTGTAGTACCCCCCTGCCTGGCTACCACATACGAGTCGAAAAATCTGTCGCCAAGCATCTATTGGTATGTTCCGACAGTTGTACTTGAGAGCCAGATGCCTTCTAGGCAATATAAAATTTACTTCTATCAACGTCTAATATGAGCTACAAAAGATGTATAGTTAGAAAGAAACAGAAATATTTATTCCCGAAATATTTTATGCGATGATAGCAGTGGTAGTGACGTCGAATACCGTGACGGAGGTCGTGGGCTCGAATCCAATAAGCTTCAGTTTTCAGTGAAGGAAAACAGCGAGAAGAAACCATAGGACAGTGGTAGGGTAATTTGTAGTATCCACCTAGCAGGGTGAAAAACAGTCGCTAAACACCTACTGTATTCCGGCAGCTAAATTTGCTTTGTGTGCTTACCACCTTCGTCCATCATCACTTACCACGGTGAGACTGTGGTCAAACACGGGCTTATACATAGTACCTACCTAAAAGAAACATCGTCCCAATTTATGTATATGATAATAAACATAACAAAACAACAGCAAAAGCGTTTAAAAAGTAAATAACACAAAAAATAGTGTGCGATGTCCAAAAGGATTACGATTAAATTTTACTATTAGGTATGTACGTTTCACAGAACAAATTATCTCTCGAACCTTTTTTTAAATTATGCATATTGTAAAAAAAAATATAATCGGAACTGAACTCTTTTATTAAACTTTCCGAGTACCGCGTTGATGTCTTTTATAAGAAACATCGCAACGTAGCCCGTAGGTTGCTACGAGCCTTAGACAATAATTATTTTTTGTTTCTATTTTATTTTATTTTTATTAAGGCACAGCAACAGAATACAAATTACATAACATAATTAAAATAGGAAAAAGATTCTTATACTACCGATAAATTTGTACTCCGATGATAGCTGAGCACAGCATTCAATTTGAAATATTTATACATAAATTTAAACAATATATAGGTATAATATTTATAACTAACCTAATATAATATTATAATATTATCTCACGTTCACTAACCTAATATAATATTTATAAGGTAAATTCCTTGCATTTTTTTATGTATGCGGAATGGCTTTGGAAGAAAGCATCTAAGTCCTTACAATGATTATTGTGAGCCCTGCACATTCGTAAGATGGGATCATTATGACTTACATTGTTGGTACATGAGGGCAGAGAAAAAAGTGATTGCGTTCGTTTGCTGCCTATTTTTATTAAAGAAAACTGGCTTAACAATTCACTTGTGTCCCATTTAGCGTTCATTATATTATGTAGTGTGGAATACTCATAAATCTTACGCCTGGATTGTAAAGTGAGCAAATTAAAGTGCTTGAGTCTGGCTTCGTACGTAGATAGGGTACGTCTCAATCCAAATTTAGAGCTTAGGTGTCGAAGAAAGCGTCTTTGAACTGCTTCTATTCTATCAATGTGGGAATGATAGAAGGGGGACCATACGACAGGGCAGTATTCTAGTACACTTCTTACAAGCGCAACACTAGCTGGGTTTCTAAATGGTTTGACCGTTCTAAATATAAATCCCATAATTTTGTTAGCCTTTGATACGATATGATTGTAATGATACATAAATGTGAGCTTAGAGTCAAGCCACACCATCTTTAACCAAGTTTGAGCGAGTTAGAGCTTCATTACTGATACGGTAAGTATATAAAACAGGCGACTTGTTTTCAGTAAAAGTAATGAGGTGGCATTTGGAGATATTAAGGGTCATATTATTCTCGATACACCAGAGGTTCAAGCGGATGATATCGTTTTGTAGTTGAACGCAGTCTTCAATGGTGTGTATTTCTCGGTATATTTTTATATCATCGGCGTATGCCAGACATCTAGATTTTTTTTGTTTTTTAATTTATTATTTATACAAAAGAATACAGCATAATTAATATTAAAATAGCAACCAAAAACCACTAAGGTTTAAACTTGTGCTATTAAGAGCCTATCTCAATATCGAACCATACAACGAAACACATGTAAGCGTAAGTAATTGTCGATACAAATATTAACATCATAAGGTCTTAAAATAGCTATAATCATTCCTACCTACATGATACTTAAGTAGTATTGCTTAAGTTTACATTTGATGTTTTTATGTGTAATACATTTGTTAATTTCTGGGGGTAGATTATTAATAAGTCTCGGTATAATATAGCCGGTAGTACGCTCGCCATACAAATTGTTGGCGCACTGCGTACGAAGTCGATTGTCAGAAATTGCCCGAGTGCATATAGGTTGTTCGATTTTGTTTCTTAAGGATTCATTGAAAAATTGTTCATTTAATAACATAAAATTTAATTTTAAATGGACTGGTAAGACATTACAGTGTTTGAAGAGAACATTTATATTGCTGTAAAATTTCTAATTTTGGGAGAAACTATTGTTTTAAGAATTCGATGTTGAAGTTTAAAAATACTATCAAGGTAGGTTTTATAGGTACGTCCGTAACTACTAAGGCCATACTGGATGTAAGAGTCAGCCATTGCGTAATAAAGCATTATCTTCACTTTGAAGATGAAATTGAACAAAGTAAATCATTAATAAATAATATAAATAATAATGGGCCCAGATTCGAGCCCTGAGGTACACCAGATATTGCTTCAAATGGGGTGGACTCATATACTTTAACTATTTGTGTTCTATTAGATAAGTACGAACGAGCCAATTCAGAAGCGAACCATGAATCCCGAGATGATAGGCTTTACAGCAAAGAATATAATGATCCACCCTGTCAAACGCCTTTGCAAAATACCGCGAAATATTTTGACAGATTTACAATTAAATGTAGCTTGAAACCGCGAGTATTATTAACATAAAAACCACATTATTATGTGCTTGTAAAAAGATAATAAAATATCAAGTTAATTAGACAAAAGAGATAATAAACCTGTATTTATAATTTATTACTATAGGTATGTACATAGATTTATATTTTGCTTATTTAAGTAGTGATTGTGTGTGCAAAGTGCTATGTAAATATATTCCGACGATCAGTTTATTCTTAAACATTTGACATATTTAATAGTTACCCATAAAATAACTATCTAAAAAGTACATTATCATAAAAAATACACGTATGACCTACGATTATAATAATCATCGAGATATATCTCATAAAATGCGCTTGTAACATTCTTTATAGCCACGCTTAGCACTCCGCAACGAAAACCAATTTAAATAAATTTCAAAAAGGCTTTTATGAGAAAACCCCATCGCGACGGAACACTCCAATCTAATTTAAGCCGTCGTCTTTGACTGAAAGGTTTATATCGGAAAAACGACAAAAACCTGCGCCTGAGTCATTCTCGTTAGTCCAACGAGTCTCGTCAACGTCAGTCCAATAACTATCAATATTTATTTATAGGAAATCACGCCCTAATGAAATAAAAATAGGTTACATAATTCAATGTGTAATTATGGTGGTTAGGTCGTTTTTCGGCTGTGTGATTGGGTCTTGTTAGTGAGCTTATTGTTGCGGAGGTGTTGTCCGTCTTTGTCTGGCGCTGGTCAGTTGCCACGAAGTTGTGTTGTTGTCTCTGTCCAGTCGTTACGGCAAGGTCGGCTCGTTAAAAGCTCTTAACGAGAAGCAAAGGAAAAGCACGAGCCTTTCTGTGGTACTCAAACTTTTCTACTTTAATTAGATCGAACAAGGAAGTTATTTTGTTGCATTAGCCATTGTTATCTTTGTTACGAAGCCTGCCAGTCAAACCATTATTTTAGTCTAAGTTTTAACTATTATATTACTTATATTATATTACATAACTATTACTAATATATCTAACTATTACTAATATATCTAACTATTACTAATATATCTAACTATTACTAATATATCTAACTATGAAATATTTGTTTTTATATTATGTTAGAGAGGTTAATAAAAAAGCCTAATCAATTTAATCTTATAAAATTAAATAAATAAATAAAAATATAGCATTCAGTAGCAGTGGTCAACAACAATAGGCACCAATTTTTTTTATCATCGTATTTAAAATTGTTTCAAAAAGATTGAGAACTGCAGCCAGAGGCTTTCAAGGCATGTTCCGCGCGTGTCCCGTTCACACCTGCACCTCGCATATCGTGCTTGCTCGTTTCAACAATGAGTCCATCTCGCTTGCGTATGTACACCATCCCGTCACGGTCCTCGGGATAATCAAGTGAGGAAGTTCGCGCCTCAGCCAGTTTAATCGGAGTTCCGGAGGTGAATCACATTGCAAAATATTTTATTTATTAATTTTATCTCATTTTGAGATAGTGTTGTCTTTTTACTGTCTGTTGCCATACCTATCATAATTTTACTTTTTGATATTGATGTTAGAAAATTTACAAATAAAATGTAACTTAATGTACTTATTAGAGTTTAAAGTTAATATTTCTTAATGATTAGTTAAGCACCAATTTTAAAAATTACTATTCATAATTGTTTCATATACTTACCTAATGCATGTTAAAAATTAAATAATATTTAAAATGTTTATCCTAAAAATTAGATTAGAACGATGGTGATAGTGGCTCGCTTGTTTATTATAGTGAAGGCATTGCTCCCTCACCGGTTCCGAACAAAAATAAGAAACGAATGAAAAAAGTGGTATTTCTGTGGAAACCGACTCGCACGATCGCCTCGTTACAGCCTCGATCGATACTCGGCCTCGTATTCGTATCGATTTCACATAAGTATTACCATTTTAAATAAAACTCTAATCGATAAAATAAACGTATCTCGATTTTGTTGCGATCGTTAAAATTTGATTGTACCGAGGTCCAAGATAGAATCTGGACAAGTTTTTTTATTATTAAAAATACTTAAAAGTAATCTGCAGGTGATACCTTTTTAAATTAAATTAGTCGAATGGAATTCTGTGTTGCAAATAAGGAACTGAAGATACAACCGGACAGTTCTTACTTATACGTACCTATGTGTTACGTATTTACTATTGGCACAGCTCTTGGTCAATGCTGTGAGATGGACCTAATTGAATAAGGACTTTAATAAAATTTATCTATTTTTTTTATGTATAGGCTTGTGTTTGTCCACAATCTTACAATAATAAGTAATGATATGACTGAAGGTGGTAAGCACACAAAACCTAGAAGGATCTGTCACTGGAACACACCGATAGATGTTTGGTGATAGGTTTTCAACTTGGTAGTCAGTCAGGTAGGTACTATAAAGTATCCTACCGTTCTATTGCTATTGGTAAGCTAGAGTTATTCGGTGAAACAAAACATCGTAATCTCAAGCAGCGCCGCGGTGGCATCCGACGTAAATGCTACTGAGCTATCATCGCCTTATAAATCCCAAATCTTGTATATATGCTAAACATTCAAGTCAAAGGAAAGCGAATACCTTGATGATTTGAAGATTCCTGATAATTGATAACGCCTAAACCCTAGAGGATAAAAATATCTTTGCATTTATTATTTTTTCTATGGATGGGCAGGATGCCCTGGTAAGCGAACACGTGGGTGAAGTCAAGTCACAGTTGACCTATCATAGCACATGCTATTGGTTTATATTTGTTGTGGTCAAGATGAGTAATGGTCGATAATACCGGAGCCATTATAACAATTTTGTAGATTACACCGCGCCCGCGTCGATGGATCGACCATCAAACTGTTAATCACCTCACCGTAACGAATACAATTTTAGGAACATGTTCAAGACGAGAGGTTTAAAAGCAGAACAAGAGTTTACGCCTACAAGTTTGAACGATCCCGATTCCGTTTTGTATAACAACCCACGTGTACACAATGCACTACACAGCTTTAGTACGTCTGCATGCAATGGCTTTAAACTAAGCGCATGGCTTTCGAAAACATCTTTTAAATCACCTACGAATAGTCCACAATAAAAGTCGCTACGTCATCCTTTGATCGAAGAAATCGTCTGTCATTCACGTCGGAACGTTAAAAGCTTATCTTGTTATTATAGACGAATTCACAACACAGAGAGCTTTTTACGTGTCACTCAAACGCTTGTTAAGTTACGTTTCGATGAAATTGTTGATGGCACTTGATGGCAATTGAGGAATTGTTGTGTGTAGGGATGTTAATTTAATTTGGATGGAATCATATTGTGCTTCTTAACTAACTACGTAATAATATATGTTCTGAAGTTTCGTAATATTCTTTTCCATTGTATATATTTATTACTGTAGTAAGTAATTGCTAACTGTCAATGGAGTCTGTAACTAGAGTCGCCCAACAAGCAGCAAGCTGCGTTCGGTTGCTCAACTCGATCGGAGTTTAATAGCGGATATCCCGTCAATGATTATGTTTTGGCAACGCGTTCAAAGTTTAAACACAACTAGATAAATAACGATTTGATTGACTTCCCTGTCATTAGAGGCAAATTTACATGAAAGTTAACTACACGCCTGTGTGCTCAATATTATAGGTTTACTACACGTCAGGTTAGCTACTCCATCAATCTTGTTTGTAATTATATCTGGAAGGTAGGTTTTAATAGAACGGATACCAATAGCTTGATATTGCGAACATTTATTACATTAAATAGTTCTACATTTTTAAAGGTTCTTTATTTATTGTTGACTGGAGATATTTGAAAAGAGACAGGATAATTGTTAGGATATTGTTGCTACATGGAGTACGAATCGGACTTAGTGATCTGATAGTACAATCTAATATTTAACTCAAAAAATAACCTTAAAAAGAGATAATGGTATTCTCGGAAGCTGCCTATTCCACAAAGGCTTCGTCGCCAATCAGCTCCAGTGCGTGCTGAGTAGCAGAGAAATGTTAATAAGCATCGTTTGTATGCGCAGTGTCCGTTTCGTTAGGCGAGCTCGGTGCTCCATTATGTAAATCTGTTACAGCGCTCATTTGGTGTACAAAATAACTATTTTATTAGACTAGGAGAAGTGCTGGGTTCACTTGTGTTGTACAGCCTGAGAGGACCTATATACATAAGCAAGATAGTTACAGCTTCATGATTCTTGTAAGTATAAACAATTATTACTTTTTAGAATATAAAAAAAAACAACTTTTAAAATCTAAAAACCAATTTTCACATGCACCATACACTCTCGAAATGACACTGACTGACCGAAACCATGATAAAAAGACAAGCTGATATAACTTTTGCAGCTAAAATTGTTCTTCTTCGTTCCTTTATGAACAACAGCTGTTTCGTGTAAAAATATTCTGAAATTAGTTTTAACTTTTTTTTTACTCCCTGGTGTGTGCGTCCATTATTCATTTCCGTAACTCAAATTATAACCGATTACTGCATTACTATTTTGCGAAGTTTTATAAATAATTGCTTAAATAGTGACTTCAAGTCGCGCTTAACGAGTTTTAGCGCATGACCTCTTGTTTCTAACGAGCTACTTGTTTCGAAATAAAAAAAAAACATGTACAATATACTAGTTAATTTTAGATAAAAATCTTAAGATGGACAGCCACAGATGGCTATTGTATTTTTTTTTACTCAACCACTTTGCTATTTATACCGTTAGCAGATTTGAGAACAACTCTATTCCTAAGTTGCTTCAGGTCATTAGCAAATCTTTTAAGACGATTTGGTCATATACGACTAATATTGTATATTCAAAATTACAATAACAAAAAGTTAATTTTGTCGAAATGAGAATTTCATAAACAAGTACTTACCTACCAGACACAATTTCCTGCTTGGTCTCACCATACATTAACGAGAAATTATACCCTCCGTTCATTAACAGGGCGTGTTCGCAATTTGCCATCGTAAAATAAACTTACTCAAGAACATATAACCATAAAAGACATGTTGTATCGTGTCATGTCGCTCTAACAAGGTCCGGGCACGACTGGTTCTATGTTATCTGCCACTTCACAGTAAAGCAATCAATCAATATTCATAAGTTAGCTGGAACCATGTACAGGGGAGGATAATTGCCCAGTGTAACGAGACAATGTTGACGTTTAACAAAAACTGACAAGTTCATATCTACTTGTATAAAGTTACACGGCGCAAACGCAGTGACGTGTGTTATTTCAGTAGGCCTTCGTTTTGTTTTGTAATCGGATCATGACTCACGGACTTTGTTCAAGTACCTACTGAGCACAAAGATGGAACTGTAAGTTTGATTGTAAAGGATTTAGTAATAGTGATAAGCTTTATTTATTGACTGTTAACTTTGAGAGCTTTATGCTGTATCATTTTTAAGATGTAGCACAATTTCATATAGCATTGCTTGTAATGGAAAATAAATGTGATTTAGCTGATTGTAATGCATAAAGAAATTAATAAATTAATCAAATTTAAATTCCGTGGCTAAAGAACCTGTCGTATTGTATTCTACATGATCATGAAGTGTCGGATGTAATAAATTACGTACCTAATCCAATTAATTGGGCTGACGAACAAGCTTCGCATCCTTGCTTACCATAAATCTGATATTAATTTGCACTCTGTGTCATTTAAATATTCATATAAATATTAAAGGATCAAAAGTGGCTCAAAAATAGTTCATGACGTAATATAACACACGGGTGCCGCGTCGCCAGTTCCTTCTCTGGTGGAACTTGGCTTGACACGCTCCCGCGTGTCTAGATAATAGAGTGTAAAGTCGCGTAGATCCAGTACAATGAGCCATGTTTGAGTTCCCAATATTTGTATGTAAGATCAATGATTTATTTTCCTTTCGAAATACATCAATCATACTCCGTCTCAACACCGTTGATCGAATATCCATTCCACATTTCGATCTCGTGTGCTAACATGACTAGTGTTATTAGACCTTCGGGAAACCATCAATATTTCCGTCTTACGTTCAATGATCACTGGAATTAGGGGGATATGGCAGGTCTCCTTAAAGTTGTTTTACAAATGCTGTGGTGCATTCAACTTAGTGCGTCCATATTTAGCCACCTGCTGGGAGCTTGTTCGCCATTTTGGGCAGTTGTTTAAGGTTCAAAGGTTCTTCAATACTTACCACTATAATTGTAATATCTTTAGATTCTCATACTTCGTCTACGGTTTATGGGGTGTTATCTAAATATTATAAAGATTTTCTAATTCACACTGTAACTGCATCCTGCCAGTTCCATATAATTCTATCTATATCTTGTAGCCTAAACAAGCTTCCTACTAAATAATCTTATAATATATTTGAATCAGCACATTAATATCATACACATATATCTGTCAGAGGCTGGCAACAGAAATAGTGCATCCTGTGTTGGTGCGCGCGCGCAGCAGAGGCCAAACTGCGCCGAGCGACGCAGAGTCGCGTTCGAATCGGACGGATAATCGATTTTACGAGCTCCCGAAATAAACCAGTCCCTTCAACACAATATGCATCATCAGCCGACACATTCTGCACCCAACTGGTGTTGGTTTAAGACATGCATAATTAAAATAAATTCCATAGGAGATTTATGTTGAAAAGACATTTTATATAGATCGTCGTTCGGAATATAGAATATAATTATATTTTCTATACCAAATGAAGAAATAAATAAGTAGTTCTGACTTTGATTTCTGATTGAATGTATTTGTTTAACTATGCAATTAACAAAAAAAAAACCATGGTACGGAAACTTCATGTTAAATGACGAAAATGTGGATAAAACCAAAAATATTATAAACCACAGAATTTGTAACAGAATAACGCCTCGTCTATGGCAATAAATGGGTCCATTCACCTAAATAGTGCTGTGGGTGTTGGATTTTATTATTACGACCGTCTTAACGAGCCTGCTTTACACCGGCTGCCCAGCGTCTGCGCTGTTCTTAACATATCTTCTCCTATACTAGCTCAATAGACTTTAACTTCCTTATTGTATAATTTAAATTAAATAGGATAGTTTGATCAAAATATTTGCATTGTAAAATAAATATAATTCAAGTTATATTTATTCGTTTATGAATAATAGGTACATTTAAAAATATAAATTTGAAAGATCATGGAATGACACATTACATGTAATTTCATTAGGATTCGACATGCACGTAGCTGTCGTTTATAAATCTGAAGGCCTTTTGAATCTGAAAATATATTATTATATAGGAGCGTCATGAGAAGTATGAAGCAAAAGCTTGAACATGTCGGTAAATAATCACAAGAGGTGAGGCGGGCAAATAAGGCGCACGGACGCGGTGCGACGCAGCAAAGACGTATGTCATGTCAAAGTGACGTTTACGATGCCCCACATTTGAAATAAGAATACAACTGTAATAGCCGCGTGTGTGGCCTCGTAAATATACTATGGGTTGGGAAGGTTGAAGCCAAAATTCAAAAGCATTCAAGATAACCATTTCCATTTTTGAGAGAACCTTTTAAATGATGGGCGGAATTTGAACATTTATTTTATTGTGATTATATAGGAACAAATTACTTAGGCAATATCGTAAGCTACCAATAGATGCAGATCAATCTATATAAAAATACTTGTTCTGAATGACTGATCTATCATCGCACCGCCTAAGTCGTAGGGATTGAAATTTTGCACACCGGTTATCCACTAAGGATGGGAGAATACTTATGGGAGTAAAATAAAGGATTTGCGGGTGTAACTGCAGGTGAAGCTACTATACAGGGTGGAAAAAAGAGGGAAAGTACCTTAAATCTTAATGCTAATAGTAAAGAATTCGTGGAATCAAACTGACGCAAAGGTGAATATCACTATGTTTATTACAGACATTTGTTCCTCATAATAGGGAAGATGCCTGTATTCAAAATAAATTATCAAACACTAACCAATGTATAAAACATCTAAGTAAAGGGGCCAAACCACGATTATTTTATTAAAATCCTTTTTATGATTTTTAATGACCAATCTATCCACAAAAAGTAAATTTTTTGATGCTTTATAATTATGACGTCATAACTATGTATTTAATACAAAACTCCATATTATAAACCTATCGTTTTGACATTTCATAAAAAGTAGCTGATTTGATGTGTCAGTCATCATCCCTATTGTATTGATCCTTTGGATAGAGACTAGCAGTGCCTACAAAATAAATGAACATGAATATGAATATCTACAGTAGCACGCTAGTGGATGATTGACAAATTGTAAAATAAAGTGTTTTTAATGTAGTACTTACCACTTGTGATCCATTGAAATATCAATATCACTTTTATTCTCGTTCACACAAATTTCACAAAGTTTAGATTTGTGTTGATCGCAAATAAAAACACAACTTTATGGCGTGAAACCAATCGTTCCCTACGAGATAACGTTATCGCTTAATTGCCACTTGAAGCTCGACACGATGCAATATAAAAAGAAAAATAAAAACGCATTTAAAAGCGCTTGTCCGTTCTCGCCTTGGCCATAATAACATTTGCATTTCCTCGTGATTGCACATCGCTGGCGTTTGACTGTTCATCCATGTTCCCTCGATAGCTCTAACCAGCTTTATTGGGCTATAAAATAGTGCTCAAGTACTCTGTAGCGATTCTTACGTAAAAAGCTCTTTGTTTTATGGTGAAATTGATTGATTAGGTGTCATAACATCACAAATTCGATTTCCTTGGACGGCTCCGTTAAAGTGTCGAGTTTACACCCCACTCAACGCGTCGTGTCTTCCAACATGATTGCGTTAGTTCTTCAAAGAGAAGCCTTATTATCACAATGCAAATCGTACAAACATTAGTAAAATGTTAGCCAACATATGCTGGCGGTGAAGCCGGATCAAACATACGAGCAAGCGAACAAACACGAATGTTTGTACTATCGCCACTTTCGGTTCTGTACAAATAGGGGCCGTTGTTTGTTCAAGTGCCAGTGACACGCCACTGCGGGGATCTTTGTCCAGTATAGCAATGTCTCAAAGAGCCTTTTGAGTTCCTTCTCCGTTGATTCTATCCTCGTTATAGGGAGGGACGCGCAAGAGATCTTGTTACGTTGGTGTCGGTTCGAAACAAGACGACACCTTTCTCGCTGTAGTGGATGGATTTACCTGTCAGAGGTTTTAACGAGCTAAGTAAGGGTTGACATAAGCTATAATTTACTCGGAGCCGAGTTCAACAAAGCGTTTACGAGGACTAGTCTCCGCAGGCTCTAAAAAGCTAGGAATATGGTATGGTATGGTGACAGATATAATTATGGCGGACGATAAAAAATATTAACGATTTATTGATTACCGGTTGTTAAATATAAATATTATTTTGATAATAAAAGGGTTTTTTTTGTTCGTGAGACGAGTTGGTAGTTGGTACTGCGACGAGTTTCTACAGTGTCATGCCATCTTGATTACGACCACTTTTTGTTTTGATCTTCGGTTCAATAACCACCCAATATTACGTCGTGGCTGCCACTAAACGAGGTGAATTACAATTTTATAGAAATAATATGAACCAGAAACTTTAACCGAAATGGAAATGGAAAATATAGTTTCTCGTTATTTTGAGACATTAACATTTAAACAAAAAGCAAAACCGACTTTTACTTTGAAGTCAGTTTTGATTTTTGTTTAAAAGTTAATTTTATTTTTCCATTTTTAGTTTCTTGTGTATTGAATACCTATCAAGATTTGTCACTGACCGAGGATATGCATGAATAAGATATTTCAATCATATGAATAAAAAAATTATCCTTCCTACTGAATATTGTGTATGTTGAACATGAACAATTTCAAATCTATGAAACTTATTGGAAGTGCTATTTAATCCAAAATATCGAAAACTGATACAACACAGACCTTATTACAACACAGATAAGATAAATTTACGAATTTATACCTAATTTATTGTCTCCATGAGTAACAATGACGATTATAGTGTCTTTACCGTTTGCATTCATTAATCTTCAGTAAACGCCTAAGTTATCTTACAGAGATAAAATACAGCAATAATTTACAGAGCTTATAGTTTCATGAACTCGGTAGTTGGTAATCGATAATATGGAGATATATTGTTATAATTTAAACTATACGGTCTCATTACGTGAAATGGTTTAAACCAAGACTTGTAAAACCCAGGTTTTAAGTATCCCCTGGTCCCTTTTTTGTTAGGTATATGATTATGATATTTTACTAGACTTGCTTTAAACCATGTAATGTAATAGCTAAGGGGGATTAAATCTGTACATGCTTACATGTTATAAATTGCAATATTTGTCCGTTAGTGTGCTTATAAGTAACTCGAGAACCACTGCAAGGATTTTGATGCGGTTTTCACACCTGTCTTGAGGTATTTTGAGGAAGGCTATAAATAAATAAATAATAATCATGTAGGCGACGCCGCATGTAATGGCGACTCTACATAATGTACATATCCACTGCATATCAGTGTTGTATAAAATCTATCAATAATTTCGGAAGAATATTGCCAATATTCGTAATTATATGGTTTTATATGCATATATTCGGGTCACTTTCTAACCTCACATAACAAAAAGAGATGAGGATATCTTAATCTGAGTTTTACAAAACATGCGTTGAACCATCCTAAGTAATGAGACCGTATATTTTAAAATAGCTAAAGATATATCCAAAGAAGTATGCAGGTAGGTACATTTCACTAAATCATATTCCAAGATACGACATTACTTATACGCATGCACCTGCTTAAAACAGCTGTATCTTTACCGTTTCACATTACCTCACTTACCTACTGACTATTTAATTAACTTAATTACTTACGACGTTCAATAATCATGCGTATTACTATTGACCTAGCTTTTAAGATTAAACAAATACAAGATTAATCTACGACATATACCTACCTACTTGGGTGAAAAATATTCGTTATCGTGTAAAGGTTGTCACCTTTTCTGATGGCTAATACTTCAGAAACAAGTAATACTAGTCGTAAGAACCTATCTTTATAATCGATCCAATATTTAATTGCACCTTATAGAGTCTCGTAATTTAGTAGATTTAGATCAGAATAGGTACGTATATAACTTACACGACTTGTTATAGGAAAAAATATTAAAATTATAGGAAATATCTGTGACAAACAAAATTCTTATCCATATAGCTATAATCCTACTATATATATATATATATATATATATATATATTATTAATAAATTATTATAAATGTGAAAGTTTGGATGGATGGATGGATGTTTGTTACTCAATCACGCCAGAACAGCTGAACGGATCTGGATGAAATTTGGCACAACGATAGACTGGAATAGCACATAGGCTACTTTTTATCCCGGGAAAACATAAGATCCCTCGGGACCGCGGGTGAAACCGCTGGGCGGAAGCTAGTATATATTATTCAGTCCTCTATATTTAGTCTTCAAAGAATTCATAACCTTTTTTATCTTAATCCCAGAACCCTAACCTATGTTTATTGTATTCCAGGTGGGTTGTGGTGGCTGGAGCCTGGCGTGCCAGCGTACTTCGTCCCGCCACGCCTCCTGGCACCGCTGCACGCAATGACAGACACTCCTCATTGCTGCAGTTGGCAGCGTGGGGCGTGCCAGCAGCGCTCGCAGCCGCCGTGCTCGTCACTAGGGATGTCGATGCTGATGAGTTGACAGGTAAGGGTCCGTAGTAGTATCCGAAACCAGTATCATACATAAATCAATCTGCCCATTTTATATAGCCATGCTGCAATTTTATTGCATTCTGCCTTCCACTGAACGGTAATGTATGTAGCTCATCAGTAGAAGTTAATCCACCAACCTTCTTGTTTTTATAACACCTCATTTCTCAGTAACTATGGGCATCTTATACCGTACAATTATGTGTAACCAGACCACGTTTAATAGACTGTTGATCACAAGAAGCCGTACTATTTCATCGGTTATCTTTATATAGTCATGTAAAAAGTTCAACGTTTCATAAGGAGGCTGTACCATTTAAAGGGTGAGCCACACCATATAAGTTTGAAAACAAATTCGTAACAAAACTTCATGCATTTTAATAAGCATACCTAATGATGGCAATATTATCATGATCTATACTAATATTATAAAGCTGAAGTTTGTTTATTTGTTTGTTTGGACGCGCTAATCTCAGGAACTACTGGTTCGATTTGAAAAGTTCTTTCAGTGTTGGATAGCCCATTTATCGAGGAAGGCTATAGGCTACTTTTTATCTCGGGAAAACACAAGATCCCTCGCGGAAACCGCGCGGAAAAGCTAGTAAAATATATTTTTGCTAACATAATAAAAAAGGAAAGAAATTAATTAAATCTATATAGGGTTTGATATGGAATGCGGTTGGTTCTTCCTGTTTGCAGCTTTCTTATTGAAAGTCAGCAATGTTTAATGTTATTATTCCTTCATCGTTATTAACTCCCAAGTACTCTGACCTAGTCTTCAGTCCGACCGATGAAACGGCGTCGAGCTCGGCTCTGTCTATATTAATCTACTCACACTTATTTCCCTTCGAAGCCTCAGATAAATGCTCTGCGATAGATAACTAGCGCTTGGCTCTATGATATTTTTTTAAAGTGCCTATTTTTAACCATATCCAAAATGTCAAACTCAAACATATTTATTCCAAAGTTGACTTTACTACCGATTATCTAATACATTTCAACTGAGAAAAGGCAGGAAATTCACCAAGTACCTACTTACCTTTTTTTTTCAAATATAGTTACAGGATTTGACTTTTCTCCACTTCCAACCATGTCATTTAATTTACCCGATGTCGTGGAAGACAGGTAGGAATCTAGATATCACAAATTTAACCTTTTTCTTGCTATTTTTGATATGGCAGGAGGAATAGGTAACGACAATAATTTTCAAATAAATTTAAGTTCTTATAAAATTAGATGAACGTATAATATTCTCATAGGTACTTATAACGTGCCCCGTAAAGGATATTGCGGTTCTCCAACACAGGAACTTGAAATATATGAAGCCTTTGTTTGTTTTCGGATCAATCAATACGTTCAAATACACATGCGTGTCGAAATAACACAATGGGAAAGATGGCGATTCTTAGTTTAATAGTCCTTTCGTGATTGTTTGATCGGCGGCTTATTCAAAGCGATTAAATCTTGTACGAGTGCGCGGGAGCACGCATTCATACAATACTGGCATTGAGCTATTTGTATGGATGTACCGGCGTATTATAGTGGAGACGTATAGGTACTAAACAAAACCCTGACTAAAACGTATGTGCTATTAGGGAAACTGAGGAGATTACTAAAAGTGATTTATTACCATTTTCCTAAATGTTGCCGGCGCCGTTGGCGGCTCAAATACAAAAATTACATCAACAGTAGCTGTCTTTTATATTCCGCTAATGCCGTAACTACATAACAAGTCGGCAACGATGTAAGCAACGTTTATCAAACAAAAACTCCTTATCACATAAGCTAGGGACGATTAAATTCTTAATTTAAACGGAAGCGACCATTTGAAGAATACCGCGCTGATAATGGTATTTATAAAAGTAATTCTAATTAATACATCGAGGAATTAATGTCCAGATAAGTAGCACCATATTGCATGAGTGTATTTTGGGCCATCGCGTCGTCTTTTTGAACTACGGAAAGCTACTGTGTAATGAACAATTTCATTATGTTTGTTGCACTGTTTCCTGGTTCATACACACACAACTGTTATGTTAGTTCCCAACTATAGTACCTACCTACTTACTCTGAAAAAATATTTTAATTGTAAATACTTGTTTTAAAAATAGATTAAATCCAATGGAAAACGTGAAAAGAAATTATTTAACTAACTTTATTTGCTTTTCAAAGCAATATTATAGCCGTGCAGTATACCTACTGACTCCCATGACACTTATGCATTCAAATTTTTTACTGTCCCCGGTATCAACTTTTCGACATCAATCGGAAAGGTAGGACCTCATTCGATTGCTTTCAGAGTTTTAAATTTCAGTATCGGCATATGTTAATGCTTCAGGGTTCATGTATGAATAGGCGCTTTTTCAATCCGTCCATTCACTTATGGAATCATACTCGAGTTTTATTAACATAAAATTCTTAAAAATAGATTCGAGTTTTATTGTCCCAGTAGGCGTTTGCCAATAAATGGGTATTGCCTTTGTGAGCCTATAACAAATTAATTACCTACGTTTCTCAGTAACTGTATTTTTATATCTTTTCCCTGTAGTTGTTAGTGAATATTTTTAATATGCTCAATTTTATTTTTAACACCAATATCAGGTGCGAGCGAAGTGCCACACGGCCCGATTCTCAGGCATATTGCAGTTTCAATCATACGACCATTATTGTGCTTTTATTTTATTATTTTCATTCCACTTCCATAATGGCGGCCGAAAGAAATGCTCGACCATTATTCGAGCCGTTAAATACGACACCTTTCCTCCTCGCACGCTCGTATTTCAATTTTAAATCGGCCCCTTTAACCGTCTTATTAATGCAAGCCTTTTTTCTCGCCGTGTGTTTGTGTAGGTGTTCGCTTTGAGAGCAGCTTTAGTGGAAATCGGAATGTTATTCAACTCGATAAAGAGCACTCGAGAGAAAGAATTCGTATCCGCTAAACCGTCTCAAAAGTCAGCTTCATTTATCTAAAGCTCTTTTTCTTTTTCCAGGGACATGCTTCGTTGGTAACCAGTCGAGTAAATCACTCTTGGCATTGGTTATCGTCCCCGAAGCGATCTGCCTGCTGCTCGGGTCCGTGTTCCTATCGTCGGGTCTTCGTGCAGTTCTGCGACGACCGACTCCAGGGCCGGCTCCTTCGGTGCTTCTCAACACACCACTTCAGCCGCATACTGACCAGAGTGTACTCAGATTGGGAGCATTCGCAGCTTTATATGCCGTGCCATCTACGTGTATCCTGGCAACATGGATTTACGAGTACGCTTGGAGAGATGAATGGTTGGCAGCACCGGTTCCGTCTTTAGAACCGTCTACGCATCCGCATCCAGCTTTTTGGGTCTTTCTATTTCGTATCTTCGCGACGCAGATATTGGGTGTAATGGTCGCGGTATGGATAGCTACGCCGCGTCTAAAGGCGTTGTGGCGAAGGATTTCCGGGCCGAGGAAGCCTATCCCAGCGAAGTGTCCGTCGGGACCACCACCCACTCCGCTAACCCTTCATTGCTACGCAGGACACCCGCACACTTTGACGCGACATCAACACAAATACGCGACGTATAGGCCTCCACAGCAGCATTCGTATAGAAAACCGAGGCACTACCACTATTCTGCTGGTGAAACCATTCTCTGACCGAGTTAAGGTGACAAAGACTGTGTGACAAAGTATAAGAGGATCTACCTCTGTAACGCATTTAATGCGTCTTGCATTACGTTGTGTGTTTGATTATCTAAAGTTAGTATGTACAAGTGCCATTATATTTCTAGCAAAAGGATTGTCTGATTGATGAAATTGGATTATTTTATTCATGAAAGTGTTGATATGGGATTCATTGTTGGTCCATTTGTTCCGATTGAATCGACGATGAGAAGCCTCGCAAATGCATAATGTTTGTACCTTTAGTATTTTGTGAATAGACTTAGATATGCTCATATGATTTGATAAGATTGTACAGTTATCTGTAAGATAAAATATTGAATACGATGTATACGTTAATTATACCCGTACAGGTATAAATAGTCTTAATCAAATTTGAAGATGATCAAAAATATTGTAAATAAAATTTTATTATAAGTTAAGGTAACAATAATTTTGTAAATATTGAATTGTCTTACCTACATAGTATCTATACATAGGTATATATAATTTCGACTCTAATGATAGGCCAAGCAAACTTGCATTTGAGTCACAGGTTACTAAACTGTTATTATGTATCTTGAGTGCCAGTTGTTTAACGTTCCTTCTTTATGTTTAACCACATCACTATGGTGGCCATGGTGAGAGTGTGGTCCAACACCTGATTTTTTATATAAAAAAATTACGAATGACAGTGTTCTTTATAATAAATTTAAATACCTATACTTAAACACTCACTAGATGACCAATATGTTGATAATTATACCTACAAAGGGGCTGCATAATGCAAGTTTGTGAATAATGAATGACAGTGTCGAATTTATTATAATACTTAATTTTCTTTCACATACAAAAGCATTGCCTAAAAACATGCAAATTAAGCAGCGTAAAAGCCCACCTCATTGCCAAAATAGAGTTAAGTGTAAATGACTGAATATAATATGTTGTAAATATTAAGTTTTCGATGAAGTACTACTTCCTACTTCAGTTTACGGTTTAGCTTTATGTAACGGTATAATTAAATAGTTAAAATGTAAAGACATTATTTTATTGCTTTTTATATCCGTAAGTCTCACCATAGGCCTAGGATTTTACTCTACCTCCTTAATAAAAGCTTGTTTGTATATTTTGTTCTGAGCATTTTATGTAAATTTTCAATATCAAGAATAGATACTTATAAAATCTCTATCCCCAACATTCGAGTCCACATCTCTTCAAATAGTGACCATCAGCAGTAGCGGATCCAGGGGAGGGGTATAAGGGGCTCAAGCGAAAGAGACGGCGAATCGAGGGAAAATTAACTGAACTAATAAAAACTGGAAACCTTTTTCGAGCTCCAATCACAAATGAATAAAACGCATATACCGTCTCCGTTCCGTCGTGGGTTAAAATGGATCCAATGGGGGCTATCGCGTGTGAATTTTCCGCTAGAGGCGCTAGTGTAGCGTGAGGTCTTCGGAATTTCAAACTTCACTGTTTCTGGGTGGGCTACGCAGGTTTATTTCTAATTAGAATAATGTTGTGAATATTTTTCAATACCTGAGATCATTAGAGTTACGGGTCCATTAATGACAATGCTTTGAGACAGTTTTTTCTTTCGGAAACTTTTAACTCCTTTTTTTTCGAACAAAACGGAACTACGTAAAACTGAGGCATGCTCGATATTTTTACGGTACGGTTTAAGGTATTAAATATGATTTAAATGTAAACATGGTGTTCATGCCCGTAATAACACCTTACTCGACAGGGGCGCCAGCTGGTGAGCACAAAAACGATAGCCCCCATTATACCAATGTGCTCCATAACGTTTCAGCCACTATACTCTACCTTAGTGTAGAGCGATCAAAGTGCCCGAAGGTATATCTATACTAATATTATAAAGCTGAAGAGTTTGTTTGTTTGTATGAACGCGCTAATCTCAGGAACTACTGGTTCGATTTGAAAAATTCTTTCAGTATTAGATAACCCATTTATCGAGGAAGGCTATAGGCTATATGCTTTTTATCCCGGGAAAACACAAGATTCCTCGGGAACGCGGGTAAAACCGCGGGACAGAAGCTAGTTTATAATAAAAATTCACATAGTGGAAAATCTCTTGCGCAATAAATTATTGTTTGTGTGGTTTATTTATTTCTCAGACTAGCACTAAAAGCATTATTTACTTAGCCGTTTCGGGGGCAATGGGAGCATTACATAAATTCACGTCTATCGCAATTTTTGTCGTCATAGTTATTATTTTTCTCGCTAAAGTAAAGGTATTAGCACCGTAGGTATTCTGTACAGCGTAGCGATGGGCGATTAATATTAAAATTAATCGAAGCATTCAAATGTTCAGTTTATTCGTACGCATTCGAATGACAATCTGTATTATTCGAATATTATTGCTCGATGGTTGTCAACTTGCGTATGCTTGACGTTTGCGTGTAATAATCTAATCGTTTACTAGTGCTCGAAAGTCAGTATATATGACAATTTTCATTCGAATAATTTTTCGTGGTGACGAATGAATCGACAATTGAATGTGGGTAGTTATAATTGTCAATTTATTCGAAAGTTTTTTTTTTGCAACAATCGCCCATCGCTAGTGCAACGTTGCCAACCGGGCAACCGTACGATTTAAATCGTATTGATACGACCTTTTTAGAGCTGATGATACGATGTACCTCGCGATGTACGATGATGTACCTATTCGAAGTCGTACGCAAAATATACGATCTTTTCTAATCTTTCAATATTCATAAAAAAAAATTACAATAGATGCGTTCATTTTGTCGATATAAAAAATCAATAACAACAGCCTTGAACGAGCCATAAACTACTTCTTTGCTACTTCTATGAACGCATCCATTATTTTTAAGCCTTCTGCCCCACTCGCACATAAAGTGGTTATTACACTATCTGATTTCGAGACTCCCTAATTAGGAAATCGGGAGGTGTAATAGTAATAAGATTCCGATTTAGGGTGCCAACCGCACTACTGCGACTCTAAATCGGGTAGTGTAATAACCACTTTAGAAATATGCAGCGTATTAAATCATATAGTACCTACTATTGTTTTATTGAAAATTCTATGCGTACAATTTTTTTTCTAGAGTTCTTAGCAAAATACGATGTTTCCTAGTGTATGTATCTTGGATGAAAATAGAGATACTACATTCATGGTATGTATGGTACTGGTACGACTTAAGTACGTACGACGATAAAAATAAAACTGGCAACATTGATTCTGTCTGTGGCCGACCGACTGACTTGCACAGACTTAGTAGAGATGCTACGCACTGACTTGCGACTGACTGGTGGCCGAACAAACCCAAAAAAAAGATTTCGCAAGTTTCGATTTACGTCTCACACACAAAATAATATTTTTTTCATGTGAATATTTTGTCAAGTAAAATGTCCTCTTTTACTCAACTTTGCCGTTTGAGTAATTACGTGAAAGGATGTTACAAAACTGTTCTACAGAATAGGTAATTTTTATAGGTTAAGACGCTATCCACTAAACGTTGTTTATTTGTGGAAATTACTGCTGATTTCATTTTGTAATATGCTTTATTACTTCAGCAATCTTTGCTGCGATTATGTTATAATTTCAATTTCCAGCATAACATGTATTTTGCCATTTTTTACTTACAAAATGTAAACAATTTATGGTATTTTGCTATCTTAAAAAAATCATATTACAACAACATTTCATACACTGCAGAACAAACTGGCAGAGTCCGGTGCAAACATGCCACTATACAAGAAAGTCAGCGGAGGAAAAGTTAGGTTTGGAGAAGCCAAAGCGACCACTGAGTCCTTTCTTCAAATTTATGTCACAAATGAGACCGGCATTGTTGGCCAAGAACCCTGGCATTTCATCCAAGGAGGCCATCACTTGGAGCTCCAAACACTGGCAACAATTGGATATTGAGGTAACTATGATACAAGTTTTCTCACAACTTGTATATATATATTTGGTGGGTCTCTGATCTTTATTTTCATATAACATCAATTATTATGCTCTTTCCAGACAAAAACTCAAATGGCAAAAGAATATGAAAAAGACCTTCAAGACTATAAGAAAATTAAGGCAATGTATGAGTCCTCACTAACTGAACAACAGAAAGAAGACATTAAGAAGGTTAAAGAAGATATGAGTGCAGCCAGGGAGAAACGAAAATTAAAAGCTGTAAATATAATTTATGCACTAAGAAAGACATTCAGAATTTTATAAGCATTTATCCTGCTATGCAAGAAGAAAGATGTTACTCTAGTTTTAAGGCAATCTGTTTGACTTTTTGTAGGGTGCCTTATATCATGTTATACTTTTACTTACAGGAATATAGAGAACTGGGTCGACCTAAAAAACCAATGTCATCATATTTTCTATATGCACAGACAAAGAAGGATACTTTTGATAACAAAAACTTAAAAGAATACCAGGACAAAGTAAAAGTAGAGTGGTATAAACTGCCAGCAAGTGAGAAAGTGAAGTATGAGAAACAAGCCCAAGACCTAATGACCAAATATAAGTAAGTACATATATTTTGTATGCCTAAAGCGCATCACACACGGCAAAGATTAAGATAATATTTTATCTTAAATATATGAGAGTGCTATACCAGTGATAGTGAAGGTAAGTAGTTGCTTCTCTTAGTATAATGCTGTCTCATTGACCTTAAGATAAAATATTATAGTATGTATCTGCACCATGTGTGATGCTGTAATAAAGAACTATTATTATAATCTGTTATGCATACCTACCTTCTTAAGGCACATGGCCTTTAAAGGCATTAGAAAAAAAAATGCTGATTAACACCAATTTATTTAATAGTAATTAAGGGGACAATAGCTCAGTGATATTGAATACTGTGATGAAGGTTGTGGGTTTGAATCATTGTTGCTTGAGCTATTGGCGAAGGAAAACATTGTGGTTAGCCCATAGCATGGTGCTAGGGTACTTTGGGTGGTAACTTCTGTAAATCTAATTCATAAGTGCTCTCCTAAGGTCTAAACTGGATAAATGGCTTTGACATTGTAGTACCTGCCTGGCTGTCTACCACCCTCAAGTTGTAAGTCTGTTGTCAAACACCTTGCATTGTGTTCTAGTGGGTAGCTGCACTTGAGAGCCAGTTCCTTCTAGGCTTTATGTGCTTACCACCATTGGCCACATCAACACTTACCATGGTGATATTGTGGTCTAATACAGTCCTATACAAAGTAAAAAGAACATTACATATATTTTGTTGCAGAAAAGAAATAGAAGCATGGGAATTGAAAATGATCTCAATAGGGCGTATGGATTTAGTACGAACAAAACCTTTACGAGAAAAAAAGCCCAAGAACTCTGCTAAATCACAATAGGAACTCGGGTGCTCTGATGAATCATCTGACTTTACAAATTCAATAGATGATAATAAAGATATTGTACAAAATAAATGTAAGGAAACAAGTACATTAACTAGTCCAGATATGGCACTGCCAAACAAAGTTCCATGCAGTATGCCTAATTTAAAAATACACAAGTCAGTAGAGCATCAGAGTACGGGTGACAAGAACATTTATTCTCAGCCTAATAAGACTGTTACAAATAATTCTTTGAATGAGGAGGCCAGACAGAGTAAGAACTTTATTAGTAGTATTAAAAGCTTCTTTAAACGTTGATCAGTTATAAATTATGTACATATTTACTTTATTGTGGATGTTATGTTTTAGGTATAGCAAGTAATATATGCAAGACATTTGAAACTTTGCCTTGTTGTATATCTTGCTTGCTCCACATAAATATTGTTTTAATGTCAACTTAATCATGCAAGTTCATATTGATTTCATGCATTTTTATTTTTGACCAGCTTTTCTTGTAACATTTAATTTGTGTTATGTAAAACTATAAGGTAGATTCTCGTTGTAGAATAAAAATATTAATAAGTTTTTTTTTTCATTTCCTTCCTTGTAGTTGTTCTTTTTTATTTATTAGCCTGTATTTATAGTTCACCAAAACATAGTCAACAGACACCAGCTTATGTAAGTGTTTTGTTACCTTCATCTCTATTCAGCAACATCTATTATTCTAATCTCATCAATGAAAACAAAACTAATAGAAATGATTGATTACAGCCTACTTCCAACTATCATAAACTGGAAAAATGTTTTGACAAAACACAAGAAAAACACACATTTTATAAGAACAAATTTTATTTCAAAGGTGTTACAAAATATAATTAAAATAAATCTTTTTATTTAAGTATAATTGGTTGACCTTTATTTTACAACTGGAATTAAGCTGATATAAAATAAATTATTTGTCTATTATGTGTATTATTTTGTGAATAAGAAATATTCGTAGTTATAATAATAGGTGCTATAATATTTACATAAACAAGTACCTAATGAATAGAAAACAGGTCAATTTGATAGTGTATAAATTTTACAATGTCATATAGGTAGTACTTTTTAATCTTTTACATACCTACTAAATACATATTTTTAGTAAAATCTCGATGTTAAAGTTCAGTTTAGTAATTAATATTATATCATTATAATCTGCAAGTGCAAATAGACTTGATACATCACAAAAAAAAAATGTATTGAGTAAATTTTAAATTGCAATTTTCGTCCAGAAAGCAAATCCATTAGTGTTGTAATACACCATGAAGTGTTTACATTCAGAATTGAAGTCTTTGGTATGGTATCTACATAGCAGCTTAATTCACATAAATGTATACACCATTAAAACCCATTATATTATGATAAACAATAAGTACAGAATATAGGTACATATACATAGTTATTTAAAACAAAATACCAATTCAAGCAGTTAAAAACAAAATTAAGATGCTAAGTCAAAAGAAAAACTTCAAAAGGTTTACCTACAAGTCACAGACTGCCATTGTAAGTTGTTATTTTAAAGTACATGTAATACAAAAGTATTGGATTGAATGACCGAGAATAAAAATATCAATATTGTAAATATGTATTATTATATAATAAGAATACATGCCATGGAATATATCACATTGAACAGCAATCCAGTTCTCACAAACTCTTTATCAAAATATTCTATTTTATACATAATAATATAAAGCATGAAAATAGTTTTAATCTACTTATTTGGCATGCTAATTAACTATTCAATATACAATAACTTTAGATTAATTTTTTAGTAAGCAAGTGATATAAATACAATAATTTAAATGCAGAATTTATATGGAAGAACAAACTTATGCACATACATACATGACGATTTAATTGAGGAATAAATATAAAGATAAGGAAAAGTACTTTATAGAGCTCTGAACATGAGGAGTGGAAGACAAAAGGGAGGTTTTTGCCTGCATTGGTACACAATAATAACACTTAAATATTTATAGACCAATCCAATAATCCAGTATTTTTATCTCAGTCAGGTTTTGTGTATTTACCGTGTGGGCTATCATAGCTCCATCATTTAATTTTACTAGTCATTTGGCTACTGTTTCCAAGAATTGTATTGTTGAATTATAAGTATTGAAATTACTAAAATACAGTTTATGAACTAGGTGAGCATATCTATAATTATATTCATCTAGTTCTTATACAGCTTAAAAAAACTCAATGACGTATTTTAAAGATGAATAATTTAAGTGATTGTTTACAATACAACATGGTCGACATATACACAATAGGTGGGCATAAAATCTTATCAGAGGTCTAGAAAATATGCCAAATGTTGAGCATATGTATTTATATCAAACAATTTATTATCTAATTTTTTCCAGTAGCTATATCTATGTACAAAATTGTTTCTAATTAAAAAAAAATAAAAAATGGCAATATGTGACTAAAACGCACACATGTCACAACTCACTTATGTAAAGGCACAAGCAATCAAAACTATGGAACATAGTGGGCCATATTCAACATTCAACTTCATGCAAAACAAATAATTTGAATGAACTGCAAATTTTGTATTTAGAAACATTTAAAATAATTTAAGTCAGTATTTTATGGGCATGGATTTCTACAAGATTTTAAAATTTAACCAGAAACCTTTACCATAGAGTTGAAAATTGAACATCTCCCAATTAACTAGCCAGCTATTGTTTGAAACTGCTCAGTCAATATAATGCTCTCATTACAATTTGTAAACAAAACAATCATCACTATGTAATGAAGCTGTCCTTCATCAACTGACATAGTGACTGTACACAAATTGTAGTGAACAGAAAAACACTGACATCACAAGCAATTACACCTGCATATTGTGTGATTAGAAGAATTTTCTGAACTCTACCTGCAGGCATACCATTCAAGAGAAGAAGTACATTGGCAATGTTAGAGTTACTCTGTGTAGGAAACCATATCAATTTCGTAACCACGTAAATTATAAGTGGTAGAAAAAAGTATGAGTCCTCAAATGTGATCAAAGACAAGCTGTGTGTCAACTGTATGAATAATGATAACAACACAACATCATATTTGTTTTCAGTGAGCTTTACTATCATTGATTTTGCTGGCACCGGCTCTTGTGGCGGAATCGTCGGAACTGTCAGGTTTGTTAGTATTGGAAAATCCTCAGTTATCTCTCCGTCACCAGCCGCGTCTATGTCGTGACCTATGAGGGTCGCTGACGACGACGCATAAGTCCCTGGTTCCGAAACAACCGCTCCATTGAAGAAACAGATATTGCTGTGACTGGTACTAGCCGAAGGAATGGGAGTGATATAGTTGTCATCAGATGTTAGGGTTCTAATCGGTGTGTCTGCAAAAAACATGTTCGATAACATAATTTTGTAAATGATATGACACTTTATTTCAATTCATTTTGTTTGTTTACCTCCGGGATTCTCATCCTCCTTTTTTCCAGCTATTAGTTGAAGCCTGTTATGAGAGTTTTCTAATATTCTTCTCCTTCGAGCTTCGCGGCGAGCTGCTGCAGCATCAGCCATGATTGACAGTTATGACCAGTGTTGCCAGCAGTCAATGTCGAAATGAATCTAATTTTAACTTAGGTCATTAGGTACAAAATGTGTAAAAATACCTATAAAAAGGAATATGAAATCACATCCCATAAAAGTAATTGAACCAATTATTTCTGAACAAACTAGTTTCTCAAATTGAATCTGAGGTACCACACATCTAACACGACTGTTAAAACTTTTCCATTTCCTTGATCAAAACTAATCATTTCTTCAGTTTAAGTTTTGAAATTCCTTTGCCTGAAGTTTCCTTTTTCTCAAATTATGAATGAATGAGCGTTCCTCAATTTTAATAATAAATAATTCCTTTTAAGGACTAGTAGCAGTTCAAATCATATTTTTTACTCATAAGCCGCGTCCACATTACGCGTGGCAGACCCTCGAACGAAGCTCGAACGTGGCCGCGCTCGATCGATCGCGCCGCGAGGCGAACCGATCGTTGTCGGTTTTTGAGACCGTATCAAAGGAATTTCAATTGCCCGCTCGCGCGCATTTGGGACGGTTGTTTATTTGTATGTTGGCTTGCGCGGCATTACGCAGTATGGACAACGAAAAGTATCGTATACTCATTCAACTGTAACTATTGCAATCTATTTCACAGATCACTTTATACTAGTGTACCAATTTATTTGAATATATTTATTCTTCCACCAACGCCTTTTTTTTTTGCTTATTGTTTTTACGAATAAGATGATGAATCACAATGAAAGCGGCAGCCGCCCGACCACGCGCGTCCATACTTGCAGGTGTACTTGCCGTTATATTACTATACTCTTTGAGGTGTACAAAAATTAACTGGACTGCGTCGCGCGCGGAATCATGGATCGCAGGATGCGCGCTCTATAAAATTCAATTTAAATATTGGCTCGCATGGCAAATGATCGTCTGCTCGAGGCTCGCGCAGTTGCCGCGCGTAATTTGTACTTGTTTGCTAAGTACATTTAATTGCAAAAGACTTCGGTTAAAAGTAAATAGTTTTAACTGAGATTCCCATACATTGTGATCAGGGTTGCAAAGTTACGTAATTTTACCAAAAACGCTCGTAAAATACGGTAAGTTTACGGTCATTTATATAGATTACCGTAAACTTACCGTCGAGTTATGACAGTTTAAATTTAGATTTTTTTTAATCCCGGGCAAATAGTTGAAAAATAATCACGCGACGTTGCCGATTAGTGTAGTTAGTCATCGAAGTTAAAGTCAATGCGTTTCGTTTAAATAATTAAAAGAATGAAGTTTAAAGAATTCCGACACTCGGTCAAAGAAAGCCGCTGCGAGCGTACACCTACAACTCATTTAGTTTGTATCGAAGTGCCGTAGAAATAAATAATTGAAGTGAAATAGACGACCGCGACTACTTGCGAGGAGCGGCAACGTCGTATCATTTTTTACGATATCTTACCATAACTTACGGTAAGATATCATTGTTTACCATAGTTACCATAAGTTACCGTAAGTTACCGGCGTAATTTTACGGCTTTGCATCGCTCAAAAGATGCACATCGGCAACATTGGTAAAGACCGCAAAAAACATTTTTTTTTTTGTAAAATATTCCCACAGCAACAGTACGGCAAGTATTTTATTAATGAAATCGGTTTATGACCAGACTCGTGTGCTTGGATGAATTATCATGCATGATTCAAGATCGACTCCCTGAAGCAGCTCAAAATTGTCCCGATTCGGTATATTTTCATATTGTCAAAGTTGTCATATTATTAAAAAAAAATAAGGGACTGTATATTGCAAGAACGAAAAATTACAATATATTGTCGTACTCAGTGCTCAGTGGAATGTGAAAGATAATAAATATTAGACTGTGGTAATACAGTGCTTACACATCCGCTAGTATCGCTCCTCCCCCTAATTATCGTTTTCGATTTGTTTCAAAGAATGTTTTATAAATCATAAATGTTATGAGAACTTAAATTTATGAAATTGATAAGTAAACATTTATACAACTTTTTATTAGTTTTTTTTTCACTAGTCTGTAACAAAGTTTATCTCGGTTACTCAAACAAACCGGAAGTTTGTGTACTATCTGTCGAAGTCAAACGAAACAGCAGCAACGCGAAAGATTTTTGTTTGGCGCCTTTACGAGCCGGTCGGGTTTCTGATTTTCTTGTCACTCACTTTCTTTCTTTCCGACGAAGAAAGTTTACTCCATACATAAAATGGGTGACAAAGGAGATGGAGGTAATGGCTAAGAAAATCACAACGTTTTTATATTTTGAAATGATGTCGGGCTTCATAACATGACAGCTAGTGGTTTCTTGGTTAGGGAAGAGTTCACGGAATTGTATTTTGTCGTTTCTTTTAGAAACATTCGACGACGCGGTTGAGGAGAGAGTTATCAACGAGGAGTACAAAATATGGAAGAAGAACACCCCGTTTCTTTACGACTTGGTGATGACACACGCACTGGAGTGGCCCTCACTGACGGCGCAGTGGCTCCCGGATGTCACCAGGCCCGAAGGGAAGGACTACTCCGTTCACAGGTATGGCCTTTGTATTCCAACTTGTTCAATCAAACCAAGCTTTAGTGGTATTTTATCCAATGGTATTTGGGTTCCTGAATAGTATACAATAATGCAAAACCATGACATATAGTTTAAACAAACCCTTTTGTAACTATTTACGCTGTTAATTCATTCATGATACCTCTTAGTAGCATTTGCATAATCCGATCACATGGAGCTATGAAAATTTTAAAGGTGTACATAATGGGCATGGTAATCCTCTCTGGTAGTATTATTTGTTTCTATTCCAAATTACTCCTTGTGCAGCTATGTTCATGCCACATCAAACAGTAGGTCTTTTTCACTATGTAAGTGCACTAACTAACTAACCTAATTATATGCTATTCAAATCTGAGAGCATTACAAACACAGAAGAAATAAACTGATAGAAGAACAGGACTGATAGAAGGGTGGATCCCATTTTTTTTTCTGGGAGGGGCACAAGGGGTAGACGGGCAAAAATAATCAACAATAAAATAAACTGTAAATTACTAGTATAATAAAGACAGTTTTCTTTTATGTTTCCTGCCAAAGATGTCCAGCACTTCATTAGCATTAATTTTTGTCGCAATGTCTTGATCGATATGCATTAAAGCCAGTCCATTCAAATGCTCTTCTGTCATACTGCTGTGAAACAACTCTGATAATTTGATTTGCCTATAAGTATGTACTGTTATGGACATTCAACAACTGTCTGGGGGGGCACATGCCCCTGTGCCCCCACCCCCTAAATCCGCCCTGTTAGTCTTCTATAACTAATTAATAATGTTATAGCCTCATAACACTCAGCTTTTTTCCTTCGCCAGATTAATATTGGGTACACACACATCAGATGAGCAGAACCATCTATTAATTGCCAGCGTACAGCTTCCCAATGAAGATGCACAGTTTGATGCCAGTCATTATGATAATGACAAGGGTGGTAAGTTAACTAGCTTGTAAATTTGGGAATTGGCATCCTATTCACAAGCCAACGAGCTAATAGACTTGTGTTTAGTCAGCAGCTAATGAAAAAGGTATGTTCAGACACATAATGTGATAGTAGTTTTTTGGCAGTATAAGAAGTTTCCAATTTTTAAAGAATTACTTTATGCATGTAAGTTATTGACACAATATGTGTTGTGTCCAGACATTTTTTTTTGTTAATTTCAAAGATATAAAACTTTAAACTGATATAGAAACTGTATTTTTTGTTTTAAAAAAGAGGGCAGTGCGAGCTATTTATAACTTGGGCTCTCGAACTTCCCTCAGAGATAAGTTTAAAGAAATTGGCATACTCACAGTTGCATCTCAATATATATTTGCAAATATATTATTTGTGCATCAAAATATTAGTGTACATCAAAATAATATATGTGCACTCTATCAATACTAGAAATAAGCACAAACTTGTAACCTCTGCCTATAGACTCCAGAAAGTGCAAGGCTCATTTCTAGGACTAAGTACACGCATCTATAACAGAATCCCTACTTCAATTTTAAATCTGCCTTTGCAAAAATTTAAGGAACAGATTAAAGCTGTATTAGTAGAAAATGCTTATTATACTGTAAATGATTATTTCAAAGACTAATGCTTGGTAGATTTGTTACTTTTGTGTACTATTATTGTTATTATTTTGATTTATAAACCTGTTAATAGTCTCAGTGATAACATATTGTGTGTTATAATTCGTATTTCTTGAAATAGTTTCTCTTTGTATTATTTGTAGTAAGCTTAAGTTAGTCATGCTCACTTTAGGGTCTTTGTTTGCGGCGGCGTCCTGTGGCGGGTCGCTCACTTCCCTATAATATGTGCGAGGAGGGCGATGGCTGCCACATGCGTCATACTTGTGAACAGGTGCTGCTTGTGGGGGCTGGTCTGCTTAAGTTTGCAATCAATTTGTTTACTAAGTTACTCATAATTTTGATATATTTTTTCCTTACTGTCATATAACACACACATATTGTCAGTGAGACTAGATAAATAATTTGATGTAATGAATCTGATTAGGTTTTGAAAAGAGTAATTGCTGAGTTTCTTGCCGGCTCTTCTCAGTAAAAGCAACCTTCCGAACCGTGCGTTAGAGTCAGACTATTCATAAGTGCTTGTGAAGAATTGAATAAAAAATAATTTCATTTCATTATTGTAAATAGGCTTGGGCTTGACCACAATCTCACCATGGTTTGTGAACATGTGGCTGAATGTGGTAAGCAAACTAAAATAGAACTAAGAGAAAAAATTATATAATATGAGGTTCACACTTTTTTTTTATCTGCCTGCAGTAACTTTTCTGGTGCTATATTAATCATCTGTAATACAAATTCTCTGTGGAACTTTAACTTGATTGCTATACTTTACTATAAGGCATACAGTACTGAATCCTTTATTAAGTACCTACTACTACAGGCATAATGGACTTAAATATTTTTAACATGTGATACAAGTAGTAATGAAGTAAACCTACGTTTTTAAATACATAATAAGGTATATGTTTTTTTTCCAGAATTTGGTGGCTTCGGGTCTGTATCAGGCAAGATAGACATAGAGATAAAGATCAACCATGAAGGCGAAGTGAACCGCGCGCGCTACATGCCGCAGAACCCATGCGTGATCGCCACTAAAACTCCCTCCTCAGATGTGCTGGTATTTGATTACACCAAGCACCCCTCCAAGCCCGAGCCGTCTGGAGAGTGTCATCCTGACCTTAGGTAAATAGATATCTATCAACCTTATGCTAAAAAAAACTAAAGTTTAAGGCCTTGTATGGATGCCTAAATCGGTTTCACCGACTTCTATTTTTTGGGGTAATGTTTAGAAGTAAAAATTATTTATTAGTTTTAAAATGTTTTTGTATCTTTATAGATTGCGTGGTCACCAGAAAGAAGGCTATGGTTTATCATGGAACCCCAACCTCAATGGTTATCTTCTTTCAGCCAGGTAAATGTATTCCTGAATAAAATATCTACAAATAATAATTAGTAAAGCTACAGGGTGATTTTGTTATCACTGGCAATACTTGCAGGGGTGGAAGTACTCATCAATGTGAACAACTTTTATTATAGGGCTAACTCTGATATCGCGTAAAATAATATGGTTGCTTCATACATTTTGGTCGAGTAGGTATTGAACTTTTGTATGGAACAGCTGATAATTTTTTCATGATTTCACAGTTAGTCCCATAATAAAAGTTGTTCATTTTGATGAGTACTTCCACCCTTGCAAGTATTGCCAGTGATAACAAAATCACCCAGTATATGTAGATATGTCAAGTATTGTTGAGTCCATAACACATAGGACATAGAGTACACAACAATTGAAGATGATGTATAATTTAACAACTTTGTTAAAAGTTCTTAAGCTATCATAAAGTTAAAATTAAGTTTATAAACTCCATGGCCTGGGTTCCTAACCTGGGGGTAATTACCCCCACAGGGGTAAATCGGCAATTCTAAGGAGGTAACAAAGAACCTAATTACTAGGCCTTATGACATTAAGTCCTAATAATTTTATAAGTAGAATTACATATTTAATGTTTTATGCGATGAAGTTGATGCCAAATTTAATTCTCTTTTGTACTACACAGTCAAAGTAGAATTTCTCGGACTGAATAGTACTTTTAAAGTACATTTTCAAAATTATGATCCCAGCACATTTTGGCGTAAAGCAGGTGCCGAATATACTGTTATAGCTTAAAGAGCTTTGATAATTTTGAGAGTGGTTTCAACTTTAGTTACACTGAAAACAAAGGGCAGAAACCGTCTGACTTGAGATGCGCTTTAAGTGAGACTAAAACCAACATAAGAAAACTTGTGCATACAAAACAATAAGTAAAAATTATAAGATTATTGTGCAATTTGTGATCAGTTAAAAATATTTGTAGTTATGTGTATTGTTTGTTTTGTTAGCATTTTAAAGTTTGGTAAAATCCGATTTCCTAATAGGTCAGAAGGGTAGCAATATTGAAAAGGTTAGGAACCTCTGCTCCATGGTGTGATTTAATATTTTTAAAATAAATGAAAGTACAAGGATCTGGCAATCCAATTTTTGAAAATAAAATTGCCAAATTTTATTACCAGTGACGACCACACGATCTGCTTGTGGGACATTAACGCGACGCCCAAGGAAGGTCGCGTGATCGAAGCAAAGTCCGTATTCACGGGACACACTGCCGTGGTCGAGGATGTCGCATGGCACTTATTGCACGAGTCACTATTCGGCTCCGTTGCTGATGATCAGAAGCTCATGATATGGGACACTAGGTATGACTTGATGTTTTTATTTCTAACATGCTTATTTACTACCTTTAGATACGTATGCCCCCTCCGGTGGCAGCTGGGATTTAATAAATAAAATATCCCATGCGCCACCCAGTGGGACTAACCGATCAAGAGATTAAAAAAATATTGGTAACTTCAATAATTTTAATGTTTTTGTACAGATGTAACAACACATCAAAACCATCTCACACGGTGGACGCTCACACTGCAGAGGTCAACTGTCTTAGCTTCAATCCATACTCAGAGTTCATACTTGCCACTGGGAGTGCCGACAAAACCGTAAGTACAATAACTTGTTCATTGTTTTTATCCACGAAGGAACAGAAGTTGATATATGTCTTGGGGTCATAGGTGTGTTTGTTTGTGTGTTAACATTCTAAAACGACGTAACCAAATTGTAAGTGTTTTTTTATATGGTATGACCGTATGACTTCAGAGCAGAGTTTATTTATAGATAATATTTATCGCCACAGCTTACTAGGGGGCGTTGAACCATAGCACGGTGGTAAGGTATTTTGTAGTACCCGCTACCACCGCAATTTGAAAATCTGTCTCCAAACACCTACCTTACACTAAAGCATAATTAACATGAAATGTAATAATTGTAGGTGGCGCTATGGGACTTACGTAATCTTAAACTGAAGCTCCACTCGTTCGAATCGCACAAAGACGAGATCTTCCAGGTGCAGTGGTCGCCACACAACGAGACTATCCTCGCCAGCAGTGGCACTGATAGAAGGTGATTCTACTATATATAGATGTATAATTATATTATAGAAACGAAACTTATGTGGATGTTTGATTCTCAATCGCGCCGTAATGGATTTGGATGAAACTTGGCTTAGAAAGATTATATTCTGGAATAACATTTCGGATATTTATATACCAGGATACTAATGATTCTTCAGGAACGCGGGTAAAACCACGGGGTAGCTAGTTTAACATGTATTTCACAAAAAGGCGAGGTATATGTATATAAGTGTGTTGATTTTATGGGATGAATGTACTACGTATAGGTTATAGTTATTCAAAAAATATATATAAAAAACTTTTAAATAACCTAACAGAAATGGGGATTGAAATTTGAAAATCTTAATGTGACTAAATTATGATTCTTCAAAATCAATGCCTGAAAAGAATATAGGTACTCCTTTTGTTTTTTATTGTGCTTTTTGAGTGTAAATAAATTAAAAATTGAATTTATATTTCAGTTCTCACAATACCCTAAGCAAAGGGTAAATATTCCAATTATTAGGATTGCTATACATTTAAAATTGTTATCATCAACAATAAAGACATATTTTTTTATTATCAGACTCCATGTATGGGACCTATCCAAGATTGGTGAAGAACAAACGACAGAGGATGCAGAAGATGGACCACCTGAACTATTGTTCATTCATGGAGGACACACTGCCAAAATATCAGATTTCTCATGGAACCCTAATGAACCCTGGGTCATTTGTTCTGTCTCTGAAGATAATATTATGCAGGTATGGCACTTACAGTATAGTTGTTTATTGAGCACAAGGCAATTTGTTTATACAAATAATTATTATGTGCTACTGATAAAAACTCAAACATGAGGAGAAGTGAGCTAAATTTAATTTGTATTTGTCAAAAGGAGGAGAATTTATTTGTCTTGATATGCTCATCCTTGATTGTCAGGTATGGCAAATGGCAGAGAACATATACAACGACGAGGAGCCAGAGACGCCAGCGTCGGAGCTGGAGTCGGGCGTGAATGTGAATCACGGCTAGCCGACATTACCGCGTGCGCCTGTACCCGACTCCACCACACTCTTGGCATGAATGTGAACTGAGTGACGTGTGTCTGTATGTGTATGTGTAGTGAAGTGCTCAGTGACTACAACTGCTATTACAGGCAGTATTGGAGGCACAAAATCTTTACTTATCCAAGTTTTTCTATCTGAAGTCAAATAAGCATTATAATATTTGTATTGACCTTTTTCCAGTAGAATATCTTTTGCGAGCTGCCAACATCAGAATTAACTACAAATGCAGTTCCTAAAATGAGATAGTTTTCATAAGTAGCTTTGAATTTTGTGATAAGTTAAATTCGAATTGATTTATTGGTTCATTTTAATAGTTGTTTAATGCAATTCGCTAGTAAAATATGTTAATTTGGTAGGATAGTGTGCCTCTAATACTAAAATAAACTTTATTGCATACTTCTTGAAAGTGTAGTGAGTGAGTAAAATTACAGCAATAAGTGTGATAACAATTATACAGTCTTAACACTCATTTACCAAGTTGTGAACCGTTTCTTAATGTATATGTAAAAATATTATGTTTTGCAGAATTGCTAGTGATTTGCAATACGAAATAGAATTTGATGCAGTCATATTTGCATTGCCTTGTAACTATACATACCTACTATTAATCGAAAATTCCCAATATTAATTCAAAATTTTACAAACTACTTAACTATAGTGCAGGACAATGTCATCAATTGTAATTTTTATTCAAATTTCATACCAACATCAAATATCAGATATTTTTATTAACAGAAATTTACCTCTTACAAAGCACGATAGATCTGCATTCGGGTTGGTGATTGGTAGTAATTGCCAACTATGACACTGATAGGTGAACATCATTCAATTCATGGATTCCAGTTGGTAAGGAAATCGGATTTGTTTCATCATATCTGCAGTTAAAATAAACGTCGGTGTGAGACATCTCGGTTCAGAGATAGAAACGTTACATAGTTAGTATCTAAGTGGTGAATAATTAAATGTCCCGTTCTGAGTTCTCATATAACCCTCTTTTGTGTTTGATTCTCTGTGTAAAGATCTGTTTTAGTTTGAAATCTGTTAATACTGAAATATTGAAATTTTAAAAGTAAACTAGTTTATAGCTATAAAAAATTTATGCATGTCCGTTTATAAATGTGTGAGTGCACGCGTCACATGCAAGTTTAGAGCTGTTTTGAGCGGACATAGCGAAATAGTGCCTCTGCCAACTATTACAAACATACAAAACCACAAACAACTAAACAGTCTATGAGTGCTCAGTCAGTGATATGCAGAAAGTACCTGAAAGTGCTGCAGTCAAGTTAAGTGTCAGTTCCAACTCAAGTGTAAGCATCAAAGGTTCCGACGCGACGTTCGACTTAGGTGTCATTGACCGACCCTGCCCTTAATAACATTATGGGGAAAGGCGCAAACAATAAAAAACCTACTAAGAAATAATAAAATAGTATGGCAATTATGAACAGCTATGGGTCAGATTCTTGGAAACTACTTGACCCTGTTTTTGGTTTTTCCGTCTCACCGTTCCTGGGATAAATTTTAAGTATCCTTAATTATCTCCGGGATTTGTAAGTTGTGATTTGTGATGAATAGAAGTCTATCTGTGATTTCGATATAAAGGTTTTTTCTCATATAGTTATTTGTACGTTTATCTCTGAAACGAAGCGATTTTGATGGGACTTTCTTTGGCAGGTAGACAACTTCAAATCCTAAAACGTAAAAAAATAGGGGCAAAATTTAAATTATTTGTTTTATATAGCTACTTTAGGTCCTGGAATAGGACTAGGCTAATAGAATAGGCTTTCATTCTGGGAACACGGCTGCGGGTGAAATCGCAGGGAGGTATAATACACTTCTCATCAGAAAAATCGAAACGGTACTGCAACAACACCTCTGAAGTTTGGTTTTAAATTAATTTTATGTTTTATTTTTACATTAAACAAAAAAGTAATAATGCCAGATAATTGCGGATATTATAAGGTATCGGTTTTACGTCTTCGTTTCAAAAAGTTTGCAAAAATTTTTGGAAAAAAACATACCTACCTGTTGAAAAATACACGATAGTTAAAGGAATTTGATTTTAATTTGAAACATTAATATTTGTTAAACTATACCTTATAATATCCGCAATTAACTGGCATTATTACTTTTTTTTGTTTAATGTAAAAAAAAACAAAACTCATTCAAAACCAAACATCACAGGTGTTTCGATATTTTTGATGAGAAGTGTATCTCATACTCTCAGGAAAATACTTAAGTTCCTGAAAGTAATGGAACACACTTAAAAGTGTTCGATTGCGTGTGGTTTATATGCACAAGAAATCCATGATAATAAATTATTATTGCTAAAAAAAAATTATCAAATTACTTTTTCCCTTCCCGAAATTCAATAGATATGAGCAACATAAAACTATAGCTGGGCACCGTTAATCAAATAGTTAGTTAACTTCGTTAAACGTGAAGGGTTACATTTCGGATGATTTAACGCATGATAAAAATTGCTTTATTTTATATCGTTGCGTTTCTAATCTACTTATAAAAACTAGGTAGGTTTGGGTTGTGGAATTTAACAGGTTAGGAACAAAAAAAGTGTATAATTTAGTCATCTGGTATAATGTGGATATTCCCCTTCATGAACTTAATATGTTGAAGTTCTCGTCTGTCGTTTCGGCGTTAAAAATACCTTTGCCCGTGGAAAAAAGACGTTCAACTGCGGCACGGCGCGGTGCGTGCGGTATTTCTTTGGTAAATACATAGTAGGTACTGGATTAACGATTAACGGACTTGGGGAAATTTAACGGAAGTTAACGAGTCCGTTAACATTTTTAAAGTTAAGTTAATGCCCAGCTATGCATAAAACACACTTATCAATTCCTATTCAAATAAATTCCTAGTAGAGACATCGGTAGCCGTGAGAAATTCAATGTTTTATTTATTATGATTCCCCCACCCCTTTCACCCTTTATCCCATATGTCACGAAGAGCATGTTTGTAGCAACTGTCATGGTGTGACAAGAAGGGTTTCTTTCACGACAAAATTGTATTAAGTATAAGTAATTTTAATGAAAAACTGATTTTCTTTTGTAAATTGTTAACTTTTATGGTCATAGTTGTAATAGCATCATTTTCTGTTTGAGGAATGACTTTTTACGTACAAAGAAAAATTCGTCGGTGAATATGGTATATTGGACAACTATGAAGCTTTTTTATTATGTATGTACAGAATGATAACTAACCTATGTAATATATTTATTTGACAATGTAAATGCCTGATTGAAACTGTAAGAATATGTTGCTTTGTTAGTTATATGTTGTCTACAAAAGTTTGGATCATTCATAGTGAGAGAAGCTCTGGTAATTGTGACACGACTGATCGAGGGTATTTTATAGTTATTTCAGTAATTGAATGTAATATTAAGTTCTTATAATTAAATTTTATGATTAAACTGTCGTAAAAACTAATTTGTTTTAGAATTCATCCCTGGTAAATATTTCTGAGTTTAAATGTGATGATATTGTTTAAATTACGAAGGTATCGAATGAATGATGTCCTCCCCGTAAATGTCACCCTGTTATAGGTCGCCTCGGGCGGCCGGCAACCTGTTTACGGTGTAAATACCGCGCCTGTTGACGTCATGCTCAAGGTTCAGACAGTTTATTAAAAAGAGAACACTCCCTTACATAGACGCGTAATTGAATATTTTTAAACACTCAACATTTTTTGTTTTATAAGTCGATTTCCGTCTAATATATTTATATAATACGATGAGATAAATTTTGTGAAATATACCTAATTCTTTATCAATAACATAGTGCATCAGTAAGCAAAAGAGAACTACTTATGTAATAAATCGCTATATAATCACAAAGCTTTGTAAGCACGCAACTAACGGGGGTGCGATCGCTCCCACCCCACCTTTATTTTTCTATATCATTTAAAGTCCAGCCCCTTAATGGGATTGTGTAGTGACGCGCCGCGCGCCCCGGGGAATGCGGTCAACTTATCATGGCTCATAATATGGTTACTAATTTAGTCAGTCCTGTTCGGCCGTTCGCGACGGAACCATGTCGCCGTTTCATTTTATACTGTTGCTTCTCGTCTCGTCCTTAGTGGCTGGTCGGGGAGGATTCGGTGGCGGAAGAGGACATAGTGGAAGTCGAGTAGGTGGCGGTTCGCATTCTTACCCACATTCCACGGGATATTCTGGTACTGGTACGGGTGGATCACACACTTATCCACATTCAACTGGATACTCTGGTAACAATCGCCAAAATTATGGGACTTACAATCAGCCACATGGCAACTACTATGGACACAAGACAGAAGTTCACAACCATTACCACTACAGCCCTCCACAGCACATAAGCTACGGCGGTGTCAGCACCCATCCAGTATACAGCGCGGCGCCTCCTGTTTATGTTTACCAATATAGAGATTCTGGAAGCAGGTTTGACAATTTATTAGCCGGTCTCGCTTTATACAACCTTGGGCGAATGTCTGCAACGTCGAGCCATTACCGATACGATTCCAGCAGAGAATACCGATCGAGACCTGGCGAATTGTGTAAACTAGGAATTAGCAAACTAAATGGTGAGTACGAAGAGACTCGCATTGATTGCAAATTAATGTCGAGTTTTATTTTGGAAGCGGAGTCTAATCCTAATCATCAACATGTAGAGTCGAAAACGACTACGATTGTGAACGTAACACACGGCGCTAACGGAGATACAACGACTACTACAGTGGTCGATGCCCTACAAGTTAAAGGGCCGTCTGTAAAAGTGACGCCGGGAATGAACTGTTACATGATTCGAATTTCCAGTGACACGTCCATACTAAAGAAAAATGTTGAATGTGGCCTTTTACAAGCTTATGCAGCGAACTCTTTGCGTTATAGCAGTGGTGAACGTTTAGTGCCTTCACTGACAATTGTTGTGCCTTTGACAATGTTCATCATGTATTTTATAAGAATTTAATCGATAATAAGAAGATTTACACGTACGGTAATTTTAATAAACTTTTACATCAAATTTATTTTTTTATTGGTCAAAGTCATTTTAATAAAATCAAAGTAGGTATCTAATTAAAACTATGCACTAAGTACAATAAAATAATAATTTACAAATCAAGCTTATCGGAAAACAATTTAGGCAGTTTTTGCCAACACTCGTAGTATTTGGCGTCCAATTTCTGACAGGTTTCGGCGCCCCACTTCGTAATGGCCATGCTTAACGACGACTCGAACATAAACGCCTGTTGAATATAAATTAGAGAATATCTTATTTACATATAATATAAATAAACAACATGGGTGTCATTACATCGGAAATCAATATTTTTATATTTATCTTCCTATTTTATATAATTAAATTTGACTTTTCATTGTAGGTATTCAAAGAAACTTGTAATTCTAGTTATAGACAAGAGTTTCTCGATATTATTGCTGGTTAGTGTTTTTTTCTTTATTATTGAATTAAAACTTATGCTCAATGACGAATAAACCTGACATTGGACTGAGTGAGCCAGACATTAGTTTATTAGAGCTCAAACGATAAATTAATTGAACATGTGTTCATTTGTGATGTGATATCAGTATTTTTGTTCCATTTAACAAACAAAATTATTTTTGTATCCTTTCGAAAACTTTATATTAGTAGGTAACTTGACTCGCTATTTCAGGAATCCTATTTCTTTTTAAGTATTATTTGTTTTGGGACGCGCGTCCAATTCGCGAGCCAAGTTGGTTAAGGATGTAATACATATATTGTATGTAGTAAACAATGTTTATAATTTTTCAAACAGAATATTGTTTTGATAATAATGACAGCGCTCCATACCTACCTACGAGTCAGCGAAAAGTACCTAAGTAATACAAAGAGCGTCATAACAATTTGGTCATAGGTTGCAACACCCAGCTAGCTAGTGTATATCACGCTTTCGAACTTCTCTAATCATTTTGAACATAATTATATATTGAGTCCCCAACTAAAATTCCAATTAAATTGCAGCTCCGTGCGTGAATATCGAGCTCCAAAAAGGCTTGTCACTAATCTAGTCCTTTTCACAGCGCCCATGCTGGTGATATATTGTTATTGTAATAACAAGATTTCGTCGAATAGACGTATCATTATCTAAAACAACCGGGATATTCTAGAATCAAAACTCGACCGAGTGATCATTACTCATGCGTACATGCAGATAGCCGACTTAACGCCAAGTAGGTACACGAGAGAAATAAAATAAATTCGCTGGTTTAATACAACTTCGAGTTTTAATACAGAATAGCAAAGCAGGACGTAAGTTCACCTAATGGTAGGTCGACGATTAATGCTTTCCTAGGTTCAGTATAAATTCATACGTACCTGGGTACCGACTGCGATCTTCTCAGCCTTCAGTTTCCCATTGGAAGCATTCTTGAAGCACTGATCGTCAGGTCCATGGGGCGTCATTATGGAGTGAAGCGATGCTCCACCGGCGAGGAACCCTCCTTCTTTCGCTTCGTAAGAGCCGACGATCAGTCCCATAAACTCACTCATGCAATTTCCTCGGTAAATAGAAAAAAAAAATGGTGAAAGCTACTTAGTGGAATTACTCAATTACCGAATTGCAATATAGTACTTAGTAACCGTTAACCGGTTTCGTCTTAGGTGTTATCCTCTAGGATTAATCTTACTCGATGAAAAGCGGAACTAATAAAATGTAATGTTCTAGGATTTTTTAAAATTTCTATCATAATGCGGCAAAAGAAATAACTACTTATCGCTGAGGACAGGATTCGAATCTGCGCGGGTATAACCCATTGGATTTCAAGTCCAACTCCTTAACCACTCGGACACCTCAGCTGTTAGTCACTGTCGTGAATACATCGTGCTTACATACAGCTTTGAACATAAGTACCTACTCGTACATAATAGCTGTGATTAAAGTTTATCACCATTGTATAATGTATTTACACAAGTGTGACTAGGTATAGAAAGCGTACTTCAGAACCGCCGAGGTTTGTGCAAGATGTAATGCCGTTGCCGGCGGCGGATTGGAATGGCAAAGAAAAGTCAAAAGCACGTAGGTATATCGCATATTGGTGTAAAGGTGCGAATTATCCAAAGAAACGCTTAACGCAGTCAATAAATATTGTGTCAATAAAATCAGCTCATATATTTTGGCCCACTGGAACACATTCGTCAACAGAAGAGAGATATATGATATGATATGATATAATATAATATAATATCTCTCTTTTATATAATTTATATCTTAATTAAGGTGATAAGTAGGTACCCTAATGCAATAATGGCGCAAAAGTAACAAATATCCTTAAAGTAGTATTCCTTTGATAAACTAAAGTTGTAATAAAATAAAAGTTTCTTGTATCGCTGAGGACAGGATTCGAACCTGCGCGGGTATAACCCATTGGATTTCAAGTCCAACTCCTTAACCACTCGGACACCTCAGCTATATTTACTTTGGTTGAAAACTGCAGTTACAAGCCTTTTGTTTTAATTAATCCATTTGTTTACTAGTGAATTGTTCTACAACAAACACCTGAGTAAATAATGTGGTGAATACCAACAGCATAATCGATTCATCAAAAGTAACATAGCTGAGGTGTCCGAGTGGTTAAGGAGTTGGACTTGAAATCCAATGGGTTATACCCGCGCAGGTTCGAATCCTGTCCTCAGCGATATGTAATTGTTTTTTAAACTACCCCATCTAATAGTGCATGGATAATTATCAATTTGGTACCTACTTACTAAGCTAACCCGACCTAGGTACCCATTGTGATCTATGGTCGTTTATACAGCGCTGCGTGGATGCTTTCAGATGTCATCTTTTTGAAACCTTAGTTAGATAGATTCGTTATGTTGAACAAATTTTCGAAACAGCGAAAAAAAATAATTTCATACTTAATATCAATCTTGCTCGATCATAGAAAAAGCTGTTTAACACGGCGAACTAAATTTAGGTTTAAAAAAAATTGCGTGTCAAAATATCCACCTGTATTTTGTAAGTAGGTATCATAATAAATAGCGCAACGAGAGTTCAAAAGTGTTGCTTTAAAGTAGATAAGTAATTTAAATACTTACTATGATAGTAAGGAGGTCTGAAAGTATGCTCTTGAACTGACCACCTCGGTGGGAAGATCACGAAGTCAGCGATAGCTACGCCCGGCTTCGTCGAGGGGCACGTTAACACGGTGAAGATTGAAGGATCCTAAAATAAATTTTAATGACATGTCGCGAGGGGCGGCGCTCGGTGCCCCTAAGACCCTGCGCCCGTGTGCACTGCACTCCCTGCTCCATAGGTAAAGCCTCTGGAAAGCTAGTCGAATTATAAAATATTCTTCCAAGTTGACTTTCAACAGTTTAAACGAAGTATAGGTATTCCGTCATAGGTTTACTCCAAGCCGAACATATTTTTGTGGTTCTTTGTTTAATATATACGCGTCATTCAATATTATCTATAGGTAGGTACAAACCCTACCTACCTTCGTCGAATGTTGTATGCACCTAGATACCTACCTATGTAACTTTACGTGTATACGTTAATTATTACCCATAATGACGTTTCATATAACTCATTGGTTATTATTTTCCTGTTAACTCACTGTTATTATAATAATAAATACCTAAGTAATATTTATTTACAAAATATAACTTGGTTTTTAATTCTAATTAAAAAATTGCGTTGCCTTATCGTCTTCGTGATTAAAGTATATTAAAAGTTTTGTATGTAGGTTGCTTGCTATAGTTAGAATATGGTTATTGTCAATTAGCCCAATTGAATTCCACCACTTTTGGGTACCTATGTACACGCAAATGTCAACATAATGTAAGGATCGAATCATACAGATGACACGTAAATAATTTGTAAACAATAAAAATTATTGCTATTGAACTTGTAGAGATTCGTTCATGAACATACCAGGTTTTATTGATTACAATTGCCTTGTATGTGTACCTATTTTTTATAGAACAATTGTTTTTTACAGTACATCCTGTAAGTACATTCATCCGTAAATATCAAAAACGATCAAATACAAATGATCGTTTTTGGTAAATATATATAATTCTCGTGTCACAATGTTAGTTACCATACTCCTCCGAAACGGCTCGACCGATTTTTATGAAATTTTATGTGCATATCGGGTAGGTGAGAATCGGCCAACATTTATTTTTTAAACCGCTGCGCTAGTGAAACCGCGGGGACAGCTAGTAACTTATATATTTATCCCCAATGAAACGCACATATCAACGAAGATATTTTAGGTGACATGTTATGAGTGTTGTTGTCGTCGGGGACACTAACTTATAAACATGTTTACTACTCACACAATGATCATATAAGACAGCGTTAATGACCATAAACTTGTTTAAGTCATATTTATACGGCACATAGTTTCCGTGCCACGCGACCACGTCGAATGGAGAGTGGTCCTGCTCCGCCACGAAGAGGTGCCCTTGGTATTTGCTTATAATTTTAAATCCTGCAAACAAAGAAAGCCCGTATGTCCTATTATGCTGTAGGTATAAAAGCTCCCTTATTTTTGTTAAATTCCTGCTCAACTAAAATGCATGGAACAGATTTTTAGGTAGATTATTATTTTTCCCCGCATTCTGTACCTATTAGTCTCTTAGTAAAAGTTGTTTGTATTGATTAGTACTTTCAACCCTATTATAAAGTTTAGCTAAACAATAATTATATATTTTTTACACAGATACTTTGATAAAAAAAATTGTACAATTTTATTATTTTCTACTTCAGCGGTACCTAAACATTGAAGGCCAACTTAAAATACAACTAATCCAGGATAATAATATGATTGTTACTTACCAGGAATTTCGTCATCAACGTAACATGCGACTGGCGTGAGAAAATCCCTCGGGTTGGCGAGTCCATTGGCACCGATAGGGCCGAGGTCTGGCAGCTTGAAGTGTCCGTCGAATACTTCTAATATATATCCTCTGTAACAAATACACTTCGAATAAATACTATTAAATACTCCTGATTACAGAGTTTCACGAGTGAGACAGAGAATAGTCACTAAGAGAATTCACCGTCGAGTTTAAGTACAGAATAACATAGCTGTGCTGCCGAGAAATATAGCCTATGTCCCTCTCCATACTATAGTCTATCTGCGTACCTTTCATCGCGCTCTGTTCAGCGGTTTAGGCGTAAAAAGGTAACAAACAGAGTTACTTTCGCATTTATAATATTAGTATGGATAATGACCCTAACTAAACGCACCTTCTGCGTCGTGGGTAAAAATCACGTAAAAATAGTGAATATAAAAAAATATGAATAAAACTTACTAGGTACATACCACAGAGTATAAGTATACATAGGTAAGTATTTAAAGTATTGAGTAGGATTTAGGTAAACTCCAAAAGTAATCATTAATTTCAGAAAGGCCAGAGTTGGTGCAAAATGGAAGTGCGCTTGAGCTTGATGTGTGGTACAAACCTGGTAGCGCCATCAACAGTGACAGCAAACCTCATGCCGAGCTGAATGACCGCTATCTCGTTGGGCGCCACCCTCATTATTCCGAACTCTGTTGTTATCTTCAGCGTTCCTTGTTGAGGAACTAAGAAAAAAATATAAAAAGTAAGTATGTACCTATCTATAAAATTTACTTTAAAGATTTTTTTAAAATATGAAGTGGGCTAATTTTAAATTAGCAACATAAATAAATAAAACTTGTTATTGATCATTATTTACTCCACCGCATGTGGAGAGAACCGAGCAAAGAAACCAGCGCCACTAACGGATATTATACTAATTAGTACTAATTTCTGCGTCGGGTTTTACCTGCATTCCCAAGGTATCTTATATACGTATCCTATGTTACTTCAGGGTTCTTTATACCTATGTGCCAATTTTAGCATTAATTAATAACTGCCATAATTTACCTATTAGCAAGTCCCCATCGCTACTGTAAAAAGCGCTTTTATCCATGGAAGTGTTACATAAGTACACATGTATAGCGATCCCATTGCGGGAGCGAGGATCGCCAGCTCCGCAGACCGTGTGGAGACCAGCCACGAAGTCCACAGCTTGCTCCGCTGGCGGGATGTCGAAAGGAAGCCAACGGGACTGGAAAAAAGATTTATTTTCAAGGTCATGAAAGGCATAATTTAAGTGTAGTTTTTGTATATTAGAGAAATACCTACCTGATTTGGGTCCGGTACATGTTCATCCCAATTGTGAGTTAAATGTTTGGCGACATCCAACTTTTGGAATGGCTTATGGATTACAGATGGGCGAATTCTGGAATAAATAAGATTGTGGTATAATAGAGAGATCATTGTAAACATATACGTATACTTACTGAACCCTGAAGACCGTTAGGATGACCGACGGTAATAAATGCCTGATTTTTTTTAGGATCAATAACTGAAACTTACCGATATAACCAAGACCGTTTATTCTCAGCCCTAGGCGCAGTGAACGCGGTTCCCGACAGCTGTTCTGCATAAAGGCCGTAGGGACAGCGCTGTGGGTTGTTCTGTCCTACTGGAAGGGCACCTGGCCTCCGCGGATCTTCGGAGGTGAACTCCGAGCCAAACCCAGAGAGATACTGTGCAAACATATTATGCAATATTTAATAAAATATCTTGATCACCTATTCTAATAGTAAAGTTACCTGTGTAACAACTGTACCTACAGGTATTTACAAATAATATATTGAAAGGCCTTACGTCTATTGAGCCATATAAAACGTTAGAATACTTACCTTTAATTCCGTCATTTTCCACACAAACACGGCAATTTGATGGCGTCGATATTATTAGACTGAACTTAAGCTCGGTGGTGCGATGTTTACCACGAGACAAGACTTGTATGTAAATGTAGCCGGTTTGTTTATTATACGATAAAAATGAGATTAACCAATACGTATATAACACTGAAAACAATGTTGTTATTACAATTGTAGTTATGCCATGTTTACTTCACTTTAGAGTTACTTGCATTCCAATTAGTAGGAAGCTCTTTAGTATGTAACTAAGGTTGATATCGTCCGAATTTCTAAGGCTTAAGTTGATTTGGAGGATTAGAAATGCTGCCGCTAAGACCTTGTGGCTGAGAAGGAAAAAGTATTCGGTATTTACGATCGGACGTCGGTTCATTTCTTATTTAGTTACCTACTCTGTCTTAAATATTGCAGTGTTTAGAATTCTATATCTCAAGTACTTTCATCAACAAGGTGAAAAACATTGCATTAATAAATTATTTCATAACAAAACCAATGTCAGTTTCTTATGCAAATTACTTTAGTCATTCTTTACATGTAGGTAGGCTATGTTTATTATAATAGCTCTTAGCTTATCAAATAAAATCAGTACACTAGATTATCTCAATATGACATAGAGGGCGCTTTTTATCTGCCATATATTTTCCAGTAACGTTACTGTCTAAATATTCTTTAAAAAATATAAGTTTGTTTACAGATCAACACACTATAACATTATTTTGTATAGATTGAAGTAAATAAATCGAATGACCGGGAGATAAGTCTTTATGCTAATAAACAAACTGGTTTTAATCTACATTCTTAGAGGACGGTCTTTCCAGTCCCGTTTTATACGTTCTATATCAATATAGATATAAGTAGGGCAGGGGTCACCAATTATTATTTAAGGGGTTTAAAAAATATAAAAAATTATCGCGTTCCGGTTGGTAGATGATGACTGTCGACCAAGCTTAGATCCTTTCCTATAAATCCTACTATAATGTTACTAATATATCAAATTATTGTGTTTGAATGTGCGCTGATTAAATAAAAACCATGTACCTATACATTTTTGTTAGTCAAAGTTTGGTGCACAATATAGGTCGGCGGTCCGTATCCGAAGCGCGGTCCGCCATTTGGTGGCCCCTGAAATAGGGTATTTCATAAGAAAGTGGAATAGTAAAAGACAAGTTTTCTTCCGCAAGATTTATTATTATATTGTATATATGAACAATAATGTCAAGCAATTATTCGAATGTCCTATTTTACTTGAAAACTATAGTACATAGTACAATATGGTTATACTACAATGATTATTATGTAGTGTCTTTTCAAAGGAGATTCTATTTAACATAGATAACTTTTGACAAGTTAATGCAAGTTATAGCAGTATTAAATTCGCCAATATGTCAGATTATGTTCGAGCATGCGCGAATAATTAATAATAATAAAACGTCATTTTTTGTCTATTCTATGGCAAAATCTTAATTAATTTTGCCTTTAGTTTTGTTACTTAATTTTTTACTTCAGAATAGGTATTTGATGGAACCGGTTTATAGGACCTAGTATTAGTATAATTATGTATATACTTAAACATAGGTAATAAAACTTTTGCAAAAAACTGAAATTTTGTATGCAACTTTTTAGTGCGTAATTTTAAGCTTGGAAGTGCTTATTCATAAATTTGGCATTGCAATTCTTTGAAAAGACACCAATATTTTCAAAATACATGGAGGGATTGATAAAAATGACATTAGTACAGTTACAATTGATGGAATGATTCGAAAAGGTAGCATCTAACTTACAGCGTCACATAATTATCATTATTATTGTTCTTAGTAATACTTTATAGCTACCAGATAACATATACGGATGGAAATTTCGAGATGGCATATTTTCGAAATATATACTAGTTTGGTTATCCTGAAAAACTTTTACTATGGGACTTACTTTTGGAGTTGAGTTGATCCCGACGTAAAAGTTCTTCAGCAAGACGAACTTAACATAGGTTTCGAAAACTAGCCATCTCAAAATATCCACCTAGTATAACGGAAGATATTGTCCATACAATTATTATTTTGCTACAAAAATCGTAATTTTGCCAATAAATATCATAGCCGAATGTGATACAAAAACTGAATAATTATCATGATTTTCATCAACATCTAATCGTTTAGATAAATAAGTGCAACTCGATTGATTTCTTTTAAGATTACAAATAATAGGATATAAAAAATACGGTATCACGTACATTTTCCCCAAAGAGATCCTGAGACCAAAATGTCCAATGAACCACACCAAGACCAATCGAAGATATATCAAGCCCCAACGTGACATGTGGTGAGTATTGTCTTACAAAGATCTCCAGGACCTTCAATCTCAAGCGACGTGGACTTTTTTTTAATATACCTAATACGCATAGTTTTCTAATGCGACATAAAACTATCTGTTGTAGTACTTGTTCTAATCAATCATGCATTTAATTGCATATATTTATCTACACATTATATATTGCAAGAATATCGTAATAATAAGAAATCATTATTATGAATAAATTTCATCGTAATATTAAAAGCTAAAAACATCATATCTAATTATCATTATGCGTAAACAACAAACTTAATGGTAAACAACACAAATCACAGTTATGTAAAGTTATAAAGCGCACACATATAATAAAGCGCTTCCCTAGTGCATACAAATACATTTTTTTTATGTAGGCCATAATAAAAATAAAATTGATCGCACCCTGTAAATAAAAAACTAATAAAAAGTGGCTTCATATAAATAAAAAATAAATTCCATCTATTAAACAAAATTAAACTTATCATAAATATTGTAAACACTGAGATGTCGTTATATTCCGATACTATTCAATTGTTTGTCGTTTATAAAAAAAAGAAATGCGATTGCAAAAAATCGTTAGGGATTTTTTTTTTTGCTGTAATAGAAATATATTTTTGATGAACGACTTAAGTTTTCCTAAATTCTACCCTAAATATACATTAATATCACACGGCCCGTACAGCGGCCTAATACAAATACGAAATTATATCAGTTGATTAATATTTGGTAACAAATAAAATATACAGCGAAACAACCGTATTTAAAATTGTTCTAAGGAAATATTAGTAAAGATCTCATAAATAACCTTTGAGACAGCTGTAAATGACTCTGCAAGTTTTTAAGGGTATATACACACAGTGTGTGAAGATTTTATGCCATTTCTAGCAAATGAATACCTAGTGTATGTAGATACCCTTAAAATTGTTGACTATAAATCGACTCAATTTTAAATTAACTTGAAGTCCTATTATAATATATAAAATAAATATTTATATGTTTAAAGATACATAGAAACAAGTTGTTTTGGTCAAAATTAATAACATAATGAAGATGTATGAAAGTACAGTCTCAATAAACCTTCCCTAACCAACGGGATCAATCCACAACAAAAGTTTCTAACAAATGAATTTAAAACAACAAAACCATTAAAATTAGCTTTAAAAAACGTTAAAGCTACTAAAGGTTTGTAATGTAAATAACAATGGGAATTTTCACGTACAAAATCTACGCCATATGTTTCACACAAAGTACTTATTCTATAAACTTGCAAATCGAATATCCCCATAACGATGTTAGAGATTCATTATTTTTAGGAGATTATTTAATTCTCGTAAATCAAGTTTTAGAATAGTGCGCATTCACAAGACAATTAGCTTAAGCTTTATCCTTTGCTTCCCTTTGAGAAAATAAATTACGAGATATAAAATACATGTTAGTTTAGAGAAAATACTAAAATGTCTACAAGTATGTACCATTTAATAGAGATCAATAGAAAAACCAAATAACAAAAGCCTATCGTTTTACAGTATAAGCATTTTTAAACACTTTAGTATTTCCCGTAGAGAACAAGGACGTCATAACATACATAATTAATAATAATTCAATGATCAATACAATTCGATTCATAAGTACCATTAAATAAAATTATAAAGCATTTTTTTTTTCATTTTCAAAGAAACAGCATTTTCAGTACATTCTTATTTTCTTCGCCATTATTATAATACAATAATATTATTACAAATATTATTTCGTCGATTGGAAATTAATAAATTATTTCAATATCATTACATATTACATAATATATTATATTTATAATAATTATCTGTGATCACAATATTACAAAAAAACATCACAAAATATTATACCTTCTTTGATACACTGGATATGCAAACCGAGTTGTAATATTGTGATGACGACTCAATAACGCGAATGGAGTATTTTATTCTAAGTACTACATTTGGATATAACTACTTATCATAGCAGTATTTAATATAAGCTGCTCATTTAGCTATGAACATATTGGCATACCGCATAACTGAGGCGGATCCATACTCGCTCGCGCTATTATCAATCGAGTGACCGACCATTTAGCATAGTACATAGTAATGTATGATAAAGCAGTATCTCAACTAGTCTGTTTTTCTTCTTATCTATATGCACATAATAACGAACAACACTGCTCGTCTACATACGATTGAAATGCAAAACTTTATTGTCTTTTTGCTGCACGTACATGTTTGCGTGGCTCAAATAAAGGTGCAAGTTCGTAGCCGACCGCAGGCAGCAGCAACCGACGACGTCGCCGCGACACTACAGGTTTCTATGTATTTCTATGAAGACGTGTCGCTAGCTATTTAAGGTATTTCATAGAAATACATAGAAACCAGTGGTGTCGCGGCGACACGTCGCCTGCTGCTTATGCCTGCGGTTGGTTTTAGTTCACATTGAGTTACTATACTACGAACTAATCATATACTATGTACTTGTACTCAGGATGCACTCCACGCCTTGCCACAACCGCAGTGTCTGTGTCAGTTAAACGTTATGCCCATACTTTGAACACTGTTTAAAATAATTATTTTACTTTAATCAAAGTTCAAAGCAAGTATTCTCTATGATTTTACATAACTTTAATATAGAGGAAGCATAATTAATATCATAATTAACTAAATTGTGCCTTCAATCAACACTATCCATCGCTTCTGTCTTACAGAAACATGATACAAATACTGTATATAAATCAGAAGTTCGCAGCAAATTCGAGTAGAGTATTACACGTTATTTATTTGAGAAATGCGACGCAACTGTGTTATCAATGCTAAATATCTATCTAATCTATGAATTTTGATACAATATAATTATTTTTATGTCAAAATTGAACCCTATCGAAAATACTTTCATATTGGATTTAATTCAAAACAACAAATCTAATATATTTTCAAGCACTTCAAACCAATTTAGAAATATCATGTTTATTTTAGCTTTAAACCTATTTTTAAGTAGTTCATTTTGATTTTCATCAACTCATATACTTTTTCTACAAAAGATCATCAGAAAAATAATGATATTGTATCTTTAAACCAGCTAGATACCATTAAATAACAGCATAATATTTACTGTTGGGCCGGGAGCATGTGCGTCCAGGCTGCCTCGAACTTGGAATGGGCAATGCTGCACGCCGACTTTGCTGCCTCCACGACGCTCAGGGGGAAAGGCTCGCTCTGTAACAAATACATAAGATATGTAGTAAAAAATATCACTTTTATAAATTTGAATCTAACCTTATCTAATTTAACCTTAATCTTATTTTTTTAAGATGCATTAATCGAGGTGACCATCAAATGACTAAACTCAGACCATCTATTCCCATTTTATTTGAACGATTGGACCTTATTATTATCTACTACAGATAATAGTTACATTGCCTAAAGGCATAAAGAGTGGAATAGACTGTTTCCATCAAATTGAAGACTATGTAAGCATTTTTTTACTTTTAAAGCTAAATTTTTGGCTTCATCCATATTTTATTTTCTTCTGGGATAAATCTCAACTAAATTGGATCTTGAATTACAAATTTATTTCGAATAGCGTTTATTCATTTCATAAAAAAATTGTATCGCTGAGGACAGGATTCGAACCTGCGCGGGTATAACCCATTGGATTTCAAGTCCAACTCCTTAACCACTCGGACACCTCAGCTGTTAGTAACTGTCGTGAATACATCGTGCTTACATACAGCTTTGAACATAAGTACCTTCTCGTACATAATAGCTGTGATTAAAGTTTATCACCATTGTATAATGTATTTACACAAGTGTGATTAGGTAAACGTTTGCCTTGGTATAGGAAGTAAAGTTGAATATACAATGCCAACAGTATAATAAATTCGGCATCAAAAGTAACAGCTGAGGTGTCCGAGTGGTTAAGGAGTTGGACTTGAAATCCAATGGGTTATACCCGCGCAGGTTCGAATCCTGTCCTCAGCGATACAATTTTTTTATGAAATGAATAAACGCTATTCGAAATAAATTTGTAATTCAAGATCCAATTTAGTTGAGATTTATCCCAGAGTTAGCCCTATAATAAAAGTTGTTCACATTGATGAGTACCTCCACCCCTGCAAGTATTGCCAGTGATAACAAAATCACCCTGTATAACGCAGTGGTCATTACATCGGATGAAATTGGAAAAATTAGGAAAAACTGAAAGTATAGGATTTTTGTATGAACTTAAGAGATTGATATTTTTGCGTTAGGTAGCCAGTAGGGATATTGAGGAAGGCTACTATTTTTATCTTGAGAACGCAGGTGAAACCGCGGGGGACAGCTAGTTAAGTATATGAATTCATATGAAAGATCTATAAAAAAGAAGAATGACTGACACATCAAATCAGCTACTTTTTATGAAAATATGTCAAAACGATAGGTTTATATGGAGTTTTGTATAAATACATAGTAATGACGTCATAATTATAAAACATCAAAAGTTTTACTTTTTGGTTAGATTGGTCATTAAAAATCCTAAAAAGGATAAATTTAATAAAATAATCGTGGTTTCGCCCCCTGTTTTTAGATGTTTTATGCATTGGTATTTGATAAATTATTTTTAATACAGGCATCTTCCCTATTGTTACGTTCATAAGCGCTTTATCAGGGCCTAAACTTTATAAATGAGTTTGAGTTTGGAAACATCCAACCTGCAAAGTATGAGATTATGAGTACAAATGTAAGATCCATGCCAAATGTAGCAACACACGAATTGTCTAAAATTCCACTTATTTACAACCAAAGTGACCTTATCTTCGAATAAATGTTCATAAACTGATAATAACAACAATATCACTCAGTTAATTTGTTAATGATTATGTTGTGATTAGGTACATTTAGTAATAACTGTGTCCAATATGTGTAGTGAGTATAAGGTGTGTAGTGTTGTGTGAGTAGTTACAGTGAGGCTGCAGTAGGCGTGCTCCAGCGCCGCGATGAGCCGCTCCAGCTCGGCGCCGCTGGCCAACACCAGCGCCAGGCCCGCGCCACGTTCGCGAGCTTCACACACGCTCCATTCCTGAATCAACAAACAAGTTAACAATATAACGCAGCTACTTTTTTTACGACTAGTATGAAATAAATAAAAAACTGCAGCGGAGTAACTTGGAACGTATAGTTGGTTATAAGATTTTTTTTGCCGGGAACGCCGGTAAATGAATATCATATCCAAGCTCATAAGGTAAGAAACTTACCAAACAGCACCAGTTTTCGTCAGTATCAGGTATTTTAAAAGCTGTCAAGTTCTTGATGGAGCCACAAGCCAGAATCTCCACATCTGATCTCATTTCTTCTACATACTCTGCAAAAATTGAATGGATAATAAATATTGGGAGAATTTTTATCTTCCATACTTAGAGGTATTTCCAAATGTCAGTTCAAAGTAAAAAGTACTCAAGTATATGGTCAAATTTTATAGAAACACACTCATCTATATATATAAAATGTTTTGTCCTGAATGACTGAGGATCGACGCACAGCCTAAGCCGCTGATCGTAGAAACCTGAAACTTGGAGGGTGTGTTCCTTGTATGACTTAGGCATCCGATAAGAAAGGATTTTCCGAAATTCTACCCCTAAGGGGGTGAAAAACGGGGGCAAAGTTTGTATGGGACAACGTGATTCCTTGGTCAAATCTACTTCAAATTTTGCATAAACATTCTTTAACAGAATTAATTTTTGGAATAGAGTAAGGAGGTACAGTTTGTCGGGATATTTGGGCTCCTGGCTAGAACCAAGGAAAATGTTTTGTAGAATTAATCGGGGGAAATATATTTTGTAAGTGTCTTTATTGTGGAAAGTAGTTGGTATACGAATCTTGCATAAATACCTATTGCTCAGAGCAGATTATTAGGGTTATTATTATTATCATCTTTCTCTTTTCCCCCGAAAAGGGGTGCAAAAGTGTGTATGGAGGTACACTTTGTGTTACCTACACAAAGTGTTACCTACACAAAGTGTACCTTCACTTGGGATTGGGGATTCTTATAATGCAGGGGGGTACTAAGAATGTTTTGTAGGGGATCGCGGGTGAAACCGCGGGGCGGAAAGCTATCTATAGATATAGTTAATAAAACAGTAGAATCCGGTGTTTCTGTACATTGAAGAAAAGTAAGCATATATGTCTGTCTGATTATTTGTTAACGCACATTTCCAGAACTACTGAACGGATTTTCATGTAGATTTCACAGGTAGACTGAGATTAATTAATAAAGGAGCAGAATATAGGCTTCATTTAAACAAAATCGATGTTAAAAAAAGTAATCGTTAATCAATGATTTTTGGAATTTACTTTTATACCTACTGTTCGAAAGTTATATGGAACCCGCGTGAATCTACATTATTTTTTAATTGAAATGGAGTGTGTTTGATGTAGAACTGTCTGTCCATCTGTTTGAACACGCTAATTTCCGAAACCATCGAACGGATTTTCGTGGGTTTTTCACAGTTTAATTAGGCTTAACTTGGCGCTTCGAATAAATAGGCATTGTTTCGTCGAAATTGGCTAATGGGGAAAAACGTATAGACATTTTATAAAGTCTGGCGAGCGAAGCCGCGGGCGAAACACTAGTAATAGATAAAATCCCGAATAAGAAACCATTCTTTTCACTCTTAAAATAGTCACATTCGAAGATGTATAAAAAAATCTCATTATTTTATATTTTTTTCGGAAAAAACCCTTATTATTTCACATGCATAACTAATCTAATATACATTTGACATTTCGCCTAGGGACCGCCAGTATAGAGAGAAGCTATTAAGAGTCACAAAGAATTAATATTCCTTACCTCTCAACAAGGCCTCCGACCCCCTATCCTTGAGATAAGCAGCTGCTCCGGCTATGAACGTCATGTCCAGTGTGTCCCTCAAACTGATGACCTCGTGCGGCGTCACGAGCACAGTGCAGGCGGGCGGGGGCCCACCGGCGCGGGGGTCCACTTTCTTTGCACCGTCTTTTTCTTCTAGAGCCTAGAAGATATAGTGTACTTTTAGATGCGAGACAAAGCTTAAAAAGTACAATCAATATGTCATCATCATCAATCTACCTTTGTCCAATATAGATTTCCATAGTTATCAGTTAGATCTGAAGGATGCCGCTAGTAGTCGAGACTCGAGTTTCTTTTTACTCAATCGACAATTTTAGGGCATATTATCCTGCCCATACAACGAGGGATAAAAAGTTCATAATCATAATCACGACGTTTCCCTTCGCCGTAAAGAAAAGGTGAATCCCTAATAAGCAATTAACGCTTACGCCAATTATTTGAACATGCACTCTCATAATTGCAGGTAGGTGTTTCCGAGCCTATACGTAAATGTACACCGACCTGTGCAGCATGCAACAATAGCGACTGCAACCACGAGGAGGCGGTGGGGTCGTCGGGCGCCGCCAGCAACAGTCTACTCGACTCGAGCGCGATCTCGAAGCAATGCGGCCTTCTAGACGAGTCCACGTGACGACGGACGCCGACAACTGCTCGCAGGGAGATGTTGTGTGGTAGGGGCGTGCCGTCCGGGGAGTGGGGGCCCCAGTGGAGGACGCCCGCTCTGGGGACAAAAGGATTATAAGAGGGCTACATCAGTAGATGTTGTATCCAACTTAATATTATTAATGTGAAATTTTGTATGTTTGTGACTCAATCACGCATTAAACGGCTGAATGGATTCGGATGAAACACGGCAACAAGGCACATAGATAGGTCATATCTTGGGAAAATATAAGATCCCTTGAGAACACGAACAATGCATTTCATTATCTTCGCTTTAACTTGAGTCTGTGCGGAATACGAAGAAGGCAGGTTTTGTGTCTCTTAAAGCAACAGTGCGACAAAACAATACTGTCCTACTGTTATTAGATTTTGGGCATGACTACTGTCTGTTTTCAATTGTCTGAGAAGTGGCAATTAAAAACTATACAACAACCAATCACTCTCCAACATTCGTTTGTTTACTCACCTAAGTAAGAAGTAGCACGGCTCGAACCGCTTACTCTTGTCCGTCCTGCACATGAGGTACCCCTCGAGGGGCGCCGCGAACGCGCCTGGCGCTTCGATCAGCCTGTCGCCCGCGTCGCCTGAACATGCTCGTCCGTAATACAGGATTTGCGGAATCTAATAGACAATAAAAACACAACTTTAATATATTAATCCTACTAATATTATAAGTGTGAAAGTTTGTATGTATGTATGGATGTTTGTGACTCAATCACGCATCAACGGCTCAATGGATTTGAATGAAACTTGGCACATAGATAGATCATACGTTGGAATAACATATAGGGTATTTTTTATCCTGGGAAAACATATGATCCTTCGGAAACGCGATAAACTCAAAAACTACTGAACGGATTTTCATACGGTTTTCCCCAAGCGACGGAGTGATTCATGAGGAGGTTTAGGTATATATATATAATTGGCTGAAGAAATATGACCATGATTGTTGTAGATGTCCGGAAAAATCATACTCTACTATCTAGTGCTAAGTTTTAATCCGGAATCTAATCTATCTGTGTGCCAAATTTCATCCAAATACTTTCAGTAGGTAGTAGTTTTTGTGTGATCTTTTATCGTGTTACTCTTGTAACAAACATCCAGACAGACATCCATCCTCACAAACTTTCACATCCTACTAATATTATATCCTACTATCCTACTATATTATATTATCCTAACTAATATTATAAATGCGAAAGTGAGTTTGTTTGGTACCTTTTCACGCTTAAACGTATGGAGAAGAACATAGGCTACTTTTTATCCCGGGAAAACACATAAGATCCTTGGGGAACGCAGGTGAAACCGCGGGGCGAAAACTAGTAATATTATAAATGTGAAAGTATGGATGACTGGATGTTTGTTACTCAATCACGCCAGAACGGGTGAACGGATTTTGATGAAATTTGGCACAGAGATAGGTTATAGTCTAGGAATAGCACATAGGCTACTTTTTATCCCGGGAAAACATAAGATCCCACGGGAACGTGGGTGAAAGCTAGTTTATAATATTATAGTAGGATAGTAATATAGTGATTAGTCGGATAGTTTCAAAGAGGTTGCGATATTATTGGATTATTCAACACTAGCTTTTCCTCGAAGTTTCACCCGCGTTCCCGGGATAAAATATAGCCCATGTTACTCAGGGATAGTGTAGCATTCTAATGGTGAAAGAATTTTTGAAATCGGTCCAGTAGTTTTTAAGTTTATTCGTTAAAATGCAAATTTTTCCTCTTTATAATATTAGTATAGATGTGTAAAACAGAATATTACAAAAATCTTGCAACACGACTGCGGCAAAGCAAAAGATAAAGTAATTTATTCAATTATATGTAGGGTCGGGTAGCCCTGTCTCACTCCATATAAATATAAAGCTCATCAAATTTGGATTTAAATGTATCCACTTATCGTAATTGATCACGAGTCGATACTCAACGGCCACATTTAGAGAAGTTAATTAGAATTAAATGACTGATTAACGTATCAACTACTGTATAGGTTTAGAAAGGGATAGTGACATTACTTACATAAATTAACTAAAATTTTCACTAAAATGTTCGATGAGTTAAGGCTCCAGTCTCCCTAAAATCAGTGTTCTTGCGGAATTTATCAGAAAATAAATAAAAATTTTTAGTCATCAGAAAAGCAATAAATTAAATATATTTTACGTTATTTTAAAGTGTGAGATTTGAAGTTTCCAATACATATTTTATTTTTTAATTTGACACCACTTTTATTAGCTTTGTGAGGCTTTAAACTTACCTCTATTTACGTTCCACGCGTAGAGGGTATCATTCATGCACACGCCATAACAAAAACAAGAAATGTATTCAGATTACATTTGTCGGCAAATCCTCTACAATAATCTTATCTAGTAAATCTTTTTCAAAATCGTCTCAATTTCTTATTTAAACTGCTTTAAAAAGTTATAAATTTCTGAATTCGACCCTTGCAACATATATTTTTTTCTATTACAAAGTAATGGTTTAGAGAAATCACACTTTAACCACTCCGAAAGCAACTACTTATCTGTCGAATAAAAAATATATGCATTAAAAAAATCATTTAAAATAAATTTACCGAATCACACGAAATCATACTTTAACCACTCCGAAAGCAACTACTTATCTGTCGAATAAAAAATATATGCATTCAAAAAATCATTTAAAATAAATTTACCGTATCTAAACATATTATAACACAACGAACGCTGTCAATTCCCAGCGGAATTGAATGGAATTTTGATGCGTTTTATGTTTTATTTGTTTAGTTTTGGTAAATTTATTTCAAATGATTTTTTGAATGCATATATTTTTTATTCGACAGATAAGTAGTTTCGTGGCGTGTGCATGAATGAGACCCTCTACGCGTGGGACGTAAATAGAGGAAAGTTTAAAGCCTCACAAAGCTAATAAAGGTGGCGTCAAATTAAAAAATAAAATATGTATTACAAACTTCAAATCTCACACTTTAAAATAACGTAAAATATATTTCATTTAATGCTTTTCTGATGACTAAAAAAAAAAATTTCTTTTCTGATAAATTCCGCAAGAACACTGAATTTAGGGAGACTGGAGCCTTAAGCTGTGGTTAAGTTTCGCGTAATAAAGTGCAATGACGTATTTACAATGATTGTTGAATTGAAGTTGCGGTTTTCCGTAAACGTTTATGTAATTTAAAGGTCAGATATTTAATACATTATTATGTATCTTATACCTATATTAAATATTAAAATTTCACTTAGGATTTGCCCAGTGCAGAATGGCTAACGAAAATCCTGTTTTCTTGGTTTTTAGCACAAAATTTAAACTAATAATTAAACGATTCACAAACAGATCAGAAAATTGTCTTTGCCTATTTATTTTAATATTTAATAATAATAGTAGGATAGAATGCGATCGAATCAGGAATGAGGAGATCCGTAGATGAACTAGGGTCACCAACATAGCCCAGCGCAATGGCAAGTTGAAGTGTCAATGGGCAGGCCACATAGTGCGCAGAACGGATGGCCGATGGGGCCGAAGAGTTCTGGAGTGGAGACCACGGACTGGTAAGCGCAGCGTAGGACGTCCGCTTACAAGGTGGACAGACGACATTGGAAATAGATTCAGGTCGCCCAAGACCGGTCCTATTGGAGATCCTTAGGGGAGGCCTATGTCCAGCAGTGGACGTCTTGCGGCTGAGATGATGATGATGATGAGGATGCGTGTTTGGTCCGATGGAAAATGACGGTAAGGCCACAGGTACTCGATCTTACCCGTCTTTCATGACGTTGCCTAGCAACAGCTGCGCCTAGCTGCCTCAAACTCAATGGTATCATTGCAGGTGGTCGTTGAACACGTAACGGCGACGTACGCGCGCTCCACTCTAATGAAGATGCCAGTCGGGCTCCGAGCGACGCCTCCCCTGTCACCACTGAACATGCTATGTTGCCAGCTATGTCTATGATTTGGATGTATTGTGCGTCTGGGCCAACCTAAAAAAAAAATTGGTTGTATCTTAGTGGTCGCAACAATTTTAGGAAAATTTTATAGGGCTTAGTTTTAGCTTAAAACTTATGCTTGTCTTATTTACAGATAAAACATACTGTTAATTTAAGCAATTGTCATGTAACATAATAATAATATTATGCAATATTATTGTTTTCCTTATCAAATATAATTTATTATACTAGCTTTTCGCCCGCGGTTTCGCTCGCGCAGACTTCATAAAATTTCTATATATTTTTTCCCTTATAGATAACTTTCTAACAATAAGTAAGTAAATTACTAAAATCTTTAAATGACGATAACTTTGCACTATCCGATTCGAACAAACAGCTTATATTCTGTTCCAAATGAATCCCTGTCTACCTGTGAAAAGTAAGTGAAAATCCGTTCAGTAGTTCCAGAGATGTGCATGAACAAACAAACAGACAAAATAATTCTAAAAATCGCTGGTTTATGTTCCATTACTCTCCTTTACTTACCCCTTTTCTATTTTTATTACATTTCTTCATTGTACACACACCGGATTATACTCTTTTATTATATGAAAGTAGATAGATATATAGATAAAAAAAAAATATTTACCCAATTAATTTGTAAACAATTGTGGTGTTATTAAACTTGATGCCTTTAGCTTGTTCATTAACATTAAGTTTTAATAACTGATTATGCTATTTTATAATAAGCCACATATTATAAATTCTTTATCATCTTTGAAGAATACTGTTCGTAAACTACAATAATAACCTTATTTAATGACACACGTTATAGGTCAATGAACATCAAAGTTACAAGGGGAATTTAAGATACTAAACTTTATAATCTTTTTTTAACCCAACTGATAATGTAATAACAACTTTCTACTCACTGCTATAGCATCCAATTCATTGTGAGGTAATCGGCATAATATTTCGTACTCAGTGCCGCCATGCTTCAAGGCAGCCACATATAATGCGTAATCAGTAATGAAGACAAGTAGGGGTGTCCATGAGCCATCATCCATGTTGTATGGAGATTGGACTTTCATCATCTGTAACAAATTAGTTTTATAATTAACTATTACAGATAACCAGCTACATAATAACTAACTTGTAAAAAATAAATTACCCTATTGAGTGTTTCATTGGGATATGAAAATATCTGCAGTCGAAGCTTTTCACTGCATTCAATAGCGACGTTGTCCTCAAAGCTGTCAAAGTACGATGGCTCGTCGGCCGTGAGCAGTCTCACAGAGAGCCGTTTGTTTTCTATCACCTCTTTGTCAATGAGGCGAGACATTCTCTCTGCCGACATGTGGAATGAGTCGGAAACATCTTTCATTGGGAATATGATGCTCGGAAAACGCTTTTCCATTCTAAGTTTAACTTGAAAGAACTTATTGTTCTTTATTTTCAGTTCAAGGTCCTTCCTTTGACACACATTCTTCAAGTATCTATTCAGTAACGCCGATTTATTAGACTGCAGTTTATGGTTGGCGGGACTGTCGAAAAATTCGTCATTGAAATCCTCAGCCCCTTTCAAGGTTGAGTTGTCGGTGTTTGAGCAATTGTCACTGTTGTTTGTGTGTGTTTGTTCATCATTACTTATTTTCTGCACAGTGGATGCCAATTTGCGACTGTATCTATTCACATTTTGTTTCTTTGGTGAAGATAAGTGCTTGGAAATACCATTTTTCTGCTCAGTTTCATCCTGTACATTTTTATTGAATTGTCTTTTAGGGGTAGAAGTCTTACTTGAAGTTTCATCTGTAATTTTTGCACTCAAATCAGTTTTACTTGCACTTGTAACCAACTCTTTAACTGGCGTTGTTTCAGGAATTGGAACAAATGACTCTTTAGGTGCATCAAAAGCCGTTTGGAATGTATCATGTACATAGCTGTAGGAAACTCCCTTGTGTTCATACACAGTGCTTTCACAATTAACAACATATTTACTCAGTGGTGGGAATGCATCAGCTTTGTTTCCAGCCTTTTTGTCATGTTGAGTTGTCATGTTCAAAGTCAGTTTATGTCTTGGTGATCCTTCATTAGGTGTTCTATCACCTGCAATACTATTTTTAGATGTAGCAACCACTTCTTTATGTTTATCAGAATTTAAAGGCTGTCCATTCAGATTGATTTCAACAAAATCATCTTCATCCTCAATTTGGAATCCAGAATCTAAACTTTTTGATAATTGTTTCTGATTTTGATTAACATCACAAGGTAATGCTTCAACAACATTGTTCAATTCCAAACTATTTTCAGGCAGGCCCTTTTCAGGTGCAAAATTAAAGTTGAAATTTTTGTAGAAATTCTTCAATGAATCAATAATGTTATTGGTGTCTAATAAATTTAAAACTTTATTATTTTGTTTTCGTTCTTCTACAATATTTGTTGTGATGTACCGTTTCTTTTTCAGAACTGATTTAACAGTGTTGGGGCTTTGGGAAACTTCAAGAGGCTTCTTCATGCGATCATGAGTCTGATCAATATCAGCCTCAGAGAAATATGTCTTCCTCATGAATGAAACATGTCCATTATTCTCAAACCCATCACAGGAATAAGACTTCTGAGCTTTATCACATTTTCTTTGCACTAGTGAAGTTTCAGTTTTATTTGAATGTGAAGATGATGAGTCAGTTGAAGATGTTTCAGAATCACAGCTAAAATTAGAATCAGAGCTGTTTGAATCACATCCATACAATTTTCTATTTGGTCTTGTCTCATTATTGTTGTCTTTATCATTATTGTCTTGGTTTTCTTTTTCATAATTCTGGCAATACTCAAATATACCACTTCGATCATCTTTGGAATCCCCGTATGTGAGGATATCTGACATTGTTTGTTGAGCAATGTCTGCTGCATATTTAGGTGCTCTATCTCCTGAGGCACACCATGAAAATCTATCTGATGAATTATTTTTCTGTCTAAATTTCTCGCAATAAGAGCCGTCAGGTCTATAAGATATGAAACCTCGTTCTATATGAATATTATCAGTTTTGGTATTGTTCAATATATCTTCATGGAAAGATACCCGCTTTTTCTGTGAGCTTGGTCCACTTTGTGACTTCTTACGGCATCTCCTCCTGTACACAATATCTTCAGACAATGATTTCTTTGGTTCACCAGTCCTCAGTGCTGGCTTTCTTACTTCTTCAGTACAAACTTTCTCACTTTCTAATGCTTTTAAAACTACATCTGGCAAGTTTTCATAGGTGGTTGGTTTTTTATGTGTCTCCAGTAACTCTGGGACAATATCGTCAGGTACTCCCATGTTCTGATTGTCGATGTCGCTGCGTGTCATGATACTGCTCGTGGAACTTTTGATCATATCTTGGGAACATGACGGTGGAGCGTCGTAAAGACTGTCGCATGTTAGTTCTTCGGTTCCAATAAGGCTGTGGGACATAAGCGCCTGGCTGGTCGATTCCGAAGCCTCACTATCTAAGCACAAAACACCAGAATCACCAGGCGTATCGGCCAAACTACTCGTTGTACTCGACATTAGATGAGTGTTCCCTTGTAAACACAAATCTGTAGGCTTCCCCGCGCTTTCATCCGCTATCTCCATCTTACTGTATTGCATTGTATCTTCACTACCGCTCATTGCCACTGTCGCAATAACAGTGTCGTCAGTTTTGTGACGACGTTTGCTTTTATCGATCTCGTTACTTTTTATTTCTGTAGCCTTGTCGAGCGACATTGTTGGGGAAATTTTGTTGTTCATGCACAGAATGGTCAGTATTATATTATTGGGAGCCGTTTGTTATATTAATTTTTATCTGCTTTTAGTATTCATTTTGAGTTTTATTAATTATTTTCGCGTAAAATACAACGTAAAGCACGATGAACATAGAGCAGCCATATTTAACATTTTGACATTTCTTTCTATTTTTTTTAATAAGTGTTTCCATTTCCACCGCATTAGTTGAAAATAAATAGATTTTCCTTCATTTACTTTTTATTTTTCAGTATGGCAGCCTGCCAGTTCGTTTTATTTTTGCCAGTGTCGAATTGCAATATCCAATCCGTATATTCAGGTTTTACCTTAGGGTTATACAGTCTCCACTGTCAGGATGGTGTGGTGTTTTGTTTCAGTTCCCATTCTCCGTCGTTGTCTATGTGACAGTCCCGAAATAGGTCTGGATTAGGATGGGAGATTGTAGCAAAAAAAAAAACAATCGACTGAATCAAAAGTTACATTCAATTGTTGATTTAGTAGTTCCTCACCATGATTATTCGAATAACAATCGACAAACTGCTAACTATCCTACTGTAGTATGCGATGTTTGCGTGCGGTGAACTGCTGCAGGCCGCGTGGGTTGGTGTGTGCGGGACGGTGTTGGGTCGATTGTTTATAAGTATTACTTCAATTTGTTTACTTACTTTAGTTGTAATTGTATCGCAGTGCAGTTGAACGCACACCCACCGCACCATCTTTTGTACGAGTATAGTAGTAGCCCAATAGGTGCGCTGCGCGCTGCGCTACAAATTATTAATTGAAGTTGACACGGTAACCGTGTCAGTCATTGGCGCCCGCCTCTTACATAATTCGATAAAAATCGATATCAACTTTTATCGACTGACTGAGCAATCCACTAATTCAATTAGTTTTAGTAATAATCGCCCATCGCTAGTCTGCATAAGAAGTTCAAACTTTTCTTCTTACCTTATATATAAAATTCTCGTGTCACAATGTTAGTTACCATACTCCTCCGAAACGGCTCGACCGATTTTTATGAAATTTTGAAAACCACGAGGGATAGCTAGTAATTACATAAGTATTACAGTAAAACAAATTGGTTTTATTGTACTTTTTGATTGGCCGTACCTACCTATTCATTGGAATGCGTACGAATAAACCGAACTTTCGAATGCTTCGATTAATTTTAGTTAATAATCACCCATCGCTAGTGTTAACACTGCTTTTACAACTGTATGTCAGTCTAAGTCTATCTGTCAAATAATTTTTGAATAGCGCGACTTGCGAAAGATGCGGATTGTGGTTGTAGGTTAGAGTTAATCTAAAATCTGTAATTTAATTCTTATTACATATGTAATCACTTCACAAATAATCATGAAATTTCTAAAAGCTATATTCTTTGCATCCATACTTTATTTTAGTGTGTGTGCAAGTGACAGTGCCAAAATCAACACTCCAAGGGTGCTTCTTCCTTGGTTCGAGAATTTGAATGTTAATTTCACTTTTGAGATCATCGAGGGAGGCTGTTACACATGGTGAGGAAGACATATGATCTCCTTGAAGTTTCATAACTATGCTAAAACTTATGCAAGTGTGTTTTTCGTAGGACTTTGTCTCGCGATGACATCATTGACTTGGAGCCTCTTTACGATGATACTTGGGGCCATTGTTCGAGGGCAGCGCGTGTTTCCGTGTCCAAAACATGTGTACCCCCCGGCTCCGTGATTATCTTGGCCGAGGAGACCAACTCTGGCGAGGTATGAACATTTTTAAGAAATTGGCGGGAAGGTTTAGGGTTATGTTTACAAATGTCTTGCGTGTTTACTGTTCGTCATCTACACAAATAGTTTTTGTTTTCAGTGCAATATTGTATTATGATAATTATATTATATACTTTAAAGTATAAAGTATACATAATTATCATATAAAGTATCCTTTCTTGTAATGTTTTGAGATTTTTATTATGTACCATAATTCAATTATATAATTTTGAATAGATAGAACAAATAGCAGTTTTTTCACTGTGGAGGTATGGTATGTATTATGTTGTTATGCATGTATATTTACATTGCATAAGAATCTTACACAAGCATGTGGCCGTATTACTACTACCACTATTACTCAAATGTCTTTTTGAGATATAAAATAATATTACAGTTTTAGATATATGTACAGTTAAGTATAATTTTTTTTGATATTTTTAATATAAAACTGAATTTACAATTCACAATAAATTCACCTTAGTTGTTATATTTCAGATACTTCGTGGTGATGTAGATATTGACAAAATAAGTTTACTGAAGGTGACTAGTACAACATGGAAGTTGTATTTGGAGGAAGCTCCTGAGGCTTTTGAAGTAGTTGCTTATGATGACCAAGGTATGAATGAATTAATTGTATTGTATGGAACTATAAAGCTCAAGTTGTTCAATCAAATTCTACAATTGGCCTTTGGTGGAGGAAAACACTTCTGACAGCTTGATTGAGATAGTTCCCATCCAAGCCTTGTGTGCTTGCCACCATCAGAAATATCCTAACATAACTTGGTATATTGGGATAGTTAATGCATGCATGTAAAGTGCTACCTTATGTATCATTAATTTATTTTTTATTTATAGGAAATAAATTCTCAACTCTGGATGGGATCAGCTTCACCTGGTCCATAGAAAATATTAATAGTAATGTTGGTGAAGACCTTTTGGTTACGTAAGTTTATTTATAATTCAAATTACTTAGTTATGTGTGAAAAAAATAATCGTAGCTATAAACCTCTCAATTACCAAAAAAAGAGAGAAAAAAAAGCTAGAAGGTGTAGAAGTAGAGCATGAACAGGAAAAGAAATAGCTTCCCAAATATTTTTAGAGACTAGACTTCTCTATTATTTCAACCCTCACATTGCCATAACTTCCAATTTGAAAAACCCTTCCTTAGTAGATTATATTTAGTAGATTATATTTCGAACATTGCCTATGTTAGTGTTCACGCAGGTAAACAAGATGAAGTGAATATTGTCTAGCACCACACAATAACCATTCATTATACTCTAACCTATCTAATCGTGTTTCTAAAATACATTTTTGTTTCAACTATTGTATACATACATACATACATACATATATTCATATTATCTCGCGAATGGGACGCGCGTAACCCACTACTTATTAAAAAAAAATTGAATTCCAGAAATCGCGAATTTTAATGATTCTCTTATCTGGCAATTGACAATTTCAAATTGCCAAAAATATATGTATGTCCCTCATTTTCATTTTCAAAATAACAACTCTTGAGATATGTAATTAATTTTATTGATTCATTTCTATACCCCAGGCTCGTACGCTGGCGCGATACAGACTATGAAGCACCTCGCGGAGTCTCCGAGATAGAAGCTAAAGGTCTCCGTGGTAACACTGTCCTGTTATACGGACAGGCAATGGGACAGTCCCGCGTGACTGTGTGTCTCGCAAATATTTGCACTGACTTCAACTTGAATGTGGTTGCAAGCGTAGTGTTGACGCCGACTACTGCTACGATAGCGCCTGGGGATACTTTGAAATATAGGTGAGTGATGAGTGATACGTTTTTGACGGAAATTTAGCTTGTGGATAATGAATAAACTTAACTAAGTATATTAGTCATATTTTTTATTGGAACAAAGTTCTCTGGCAAATGAAAGCTAGTCAAGCTAGCGAAAAAGTGCAAGATTTCGACCGTTACGAAACTTTGCTATACAGGTATATTACTACGTGAGAAATGCGTCTCAGAATAGCATTAGGCACGAGAAGTTTTGGATAATGAAACATACATTGCATTCTTTAGTAAGTGGAAGTCAAAGATAAATAATACCGTATAAATGACCAAAACTCCTGTACTTTGAGCTCAGTATATTCAGTATAATGCTACAGCTAATGTCTCCTCCAATCGTAATTTAAACGAAGTTTAATTTACCATTTTATTTCTTTAGAGTGGTGAGAGCGCGTGCTGGTCGTCTAACCAGCCAAGACATAGCCGAAACCCTATACTACATGAAAGTACCTGACTCGAGCATCGCTCTTCTAGAAGATTCCATAAGCTTAGTACGAGGCACAGAGATTGGAACAACTACTGTACAACTCATGTCAGGAGCAACTGTAGTAGCAACGGCTGCTCTGACAGTAGTAGAACCTCACAGCATCAGAGTTCACCTTCGGCCGGCCAACTTGGTCATCAGAGGGGAAACATTCCTAGTTCACTGTATAGTGCTAGATGCGGAAGGTCATGCCTTGACCTCTGGTAATGAAATACTAATACGGTTGTCGGTTGAAAGACAAGCTAATGTGGATTTAGTAAGGTCCACGGAGAATGGAACATTGACCGATGCAGTGGCGCAAATCGCTGGGCCCTTCGCTATTACAGCAAGATTGCATTCTATTGCTGGACGGTCTATATCTAATAAGGTTTGATTTATATAATTTTCGCCATTTTTTTTATAGTTTTATGAACTGAGATATCATTTGAAATATGACTGACCGAATGGCTGAGTTCGAATCCTACAATGAGTATCATGAGCATGTCAACTCTACCTGACTGCCTAGCTACCATCGACAATTTGAAAATCCGATGTCAAGCACCTTTAGGTGTATTCCGCCAGCTACACATAATAGCCTGTTTCCCTCTAAGCATTGTGTGGTCACATCATAATGAGATTATGATCAAATTCAAGCTTATAGATAGTAAATACATATTTTGTTGTAGGTGGAAGGTCAAACTACAGGATTAGCAGTAGATCCACTAGAAGTGATACCACCAGAACTTTATGTAGCATGGACAGATAGTATTCAGTAAGTAATTATGTTCCTATTTTACTAAGTCAGGTATTACATTAAAATATAAATATTTCATGTGAAACAGACTATATTTTAGATCAGAATGAGGATGAGTAAAGTTATAGCAAATTCAATAGAACTAGTATGCACGTTATTCTTTACGACATAAGAATGATATATCTTTTTGAATTATCCAAATCGGACCATTACTTACGAAGATATTAAGGCTCCAGTCTCCCTAAAATCAGTGTTCTTGCGGAATTTATCAGAAAAGAAATATTGTTTTTTAGTCATCAGAAAAGCAATAAATGAAATATATTTTACGTTATTTTAAAGTGTGAGATTTAAAGTTTCCAATACATATTTTATTTTTTAATTTGACGCCACTTTTATTAGCTTTGTGAGGCTTTAAACATACCTCTATTTACGTTCCACGAGTAGAGGGTCTCATTCATGCACACACTACGAAAAAAATATAACAAAAACAAGAAATGTATTCAGATTACATTTGTCGGCCAATCCTCTACAATAATCTTATCTAGTTACTTTTATTCCAAATTGTCTCAATTTCTTATTTAAATTGCTTTAAAAAGTTATAAATTTCTGAATTTGACCCTTGCAACATATATTTTTTTCTATTACAAAGTAATGGTTTAGAGAAATCACACTTTAACCACTCCGAAAGCAACTACTTATCTGTCGAATAAAAAATATATGCATTCAAAAAATCATTTGAAATAAATTTACCGAGACTAAACATATAACACGACGAACGCTGTCAATTCCCAGCGAAATTGAATGGAATTTTGATGCATTTTATGTTTTATTTGTTTAGTTTCGGTAAATTTAGTTCAAATGATTTTTTGAATGCATATATTTTTTATTCGACAGATAAGTAGTTGCTTTCGGAGTGGTTAAAGTGTGATTTCTCTAAACCATTACTTTGTAATAGAAAAAAATATATGTTGCAAGGGTCAAATTCAGAAATTTATAACTTTTTAAAGCAATTTAAATAAGAAATTGAGACAATTTGGAATAAAAGTAACTAGATAAGATTATTGTAGAGGATTGGCCGACAAATGTAATCTGAATACATTTCTTGTTTTTGTTATATTTTTTTCGTAGTGTGTGCATGAATGAGACCCTCTACTCGTGGAACGTAAATAGAGGTATGTTTAAAGCCTCACAAAGCTAATAAAAGTGGCGTCAAATTAAAAAATAAAATATGTATTGGAAACTTCAAATCTCACACTTTAAAATAACGTAAAATATATTTCATTTATTGCTTTTCTGATGACTAAAAAACAATATTTCTTTTCTGATAAATTCCGCAAGAACACTGATTTTAGGGAGACTGGAGCCTTAAGTAATAAACATATGCCATTCCTGCCGGTAAAATCAATGTCACGTGATGCGTTGTGACGTCACGGTGACGGTCGCCGCCAGTTAGCCGTTGGCAGCAATAAGGCGCGCAGTGTTCTATTTGGTTAATTGTGACTTTGAAACAAATTAAATGTCCAATTTGAGTCTAATTCACCTTATTACCTATGTATAAATATTGTATAGTCCCAAAATGTACAAACACTTCTTTTAAAACACCAGAAAACCTAATTTTTAATTTACCGGAGGACCCAAAACTTCGTAAAAATGGTTCTTATTAGTTATCTTTAGGTCTAAGCTGTTAGTGGTAGGTAAGTGTAAGAAAGAATTAATCTATACTAATATTATAAAGCTGCAGAGTTTGTTTGTTTGTTTGTTTGAACGCGCTAATCTCAGGAACTTCTGGTTCGATTTGAAAAACTCTTTCAGTATTGGATAGCCCATTTATCGAGGAAGGCTATAGGCTACTTTTTATTCCGGGAAAACACAAGATCCTTCGGGAACGCGGGTGGGATTCTTCGGGAACGCGGGTGGAACCGCGCGGAAAAGCTAGTGTAAAGTATAGGTAAAGAGGAACTTATGAATAAAGTGTTTGTAGTATCTTGATAAACGAATGTTGTTATCGTTCATTCATATTTAGATCATTTCGCGGATGGCTTTTTAACCTACTTGCGCTTTATTTAGTGCATGGTACCCTACACTTGCTGATCTATGATAGAAACCTTAATATTGATTGTATAACAATGGCTGTTTTTTTGCCATCTCGTTCATTGTTACAAATAATTCGTTCAGTATGTATTTAGTTAGAATGTCTGGAATATAAAGGAAACAAATATATAGGATGCTCTAAATATATCTATTTACCTCGGCTCAAGGTGGTCAACGGGCCCCTGAAACTGGACAACTTTTTCCAAGGAATACAGTAGTGTTGAGTAGGACACGGTGTTTAAATGAGTTTGTAAGAGTAGCCTCTTTTCTGTAATGAGCCAGTACAATGTCCCACTTCAAATGAGGCAAGGTGTCGTGAAGCTCTGTAGCACATTTGAAGTAAAGGAATATGTACATATGTATCGGTCGCGTAAATGTGCGTCATAGAATAAAAAGACGTGCTATTGAAATGAGGCATGTAATGCTTCTCTGTTTCTCACTCACTCACCCTACAGTACACGTCATATGAAAGAGTAAAGAGTAACGCGACATTAAATTTGAAGTAGTACGTGTCAAAATCTCGTACCGCTCTTACATTATTTCGTCATGTACGGGACAAATGTACTGCCTCTTGTATGTCCTACACAACACTAGAATACAGGTCGAAATATAAAAAAACCGACCAAGTGAGAGACGGACTCGCGTACGAAGGATTCCATACCACTATCTATAAAAACGGCAAAAATCACTATTTATTTTATTATCTTTTTTAGTATTTGTTGTCATAGCGGCAACAGAAATACATCATCTGTGAAAATTTCAAGTGTCTAACTATCACGATTCATGAGATACAGCCTGGTGACAGACGGACAGACAGACGGACGAACAGCGGAGTCTTGGTAATAGGGTCCCGTTTTACCCTTTGGGTACGGAACCCTAAAAAACGACCTCCCATAGAAACCAATCAGCTGATCTGATATTTACTATGGGAGGTCGAATTTATTTTTCATATTTCGAAATATGTTCCTTGGGCAAAGTTGTTCAGTTTCATATTGACCTCCTTGAGCCAAGGTAGGTATTTTTAGAGCACCCTATACTTTTTTGCTTCATATTCAAGTCATGTTACCTAAGTAAATACTGAACGAATGATTTGTAACAATGAGCGAGATGGCAAAAAAAACAGCCATTGTTATCCAATCAATATTAAGGTTTCTATCATAGATCAGCAAGTGTAGGGTACCATGCATTAAATAAAGCGCAAGTAGGTTAAAAAGTCATCCGCGAAATGATCTAGATATGAATGAACAATAAAAACATTCGTTTATCAAGATACTACAAACACTTTATTCTTAGTTCCTCTTTACCTATACTTAACATTCATTCTTTCTTACACCTACCTACCACTAACAGCTTAGACCTAAAGATAACTAATAAGAACCATTTATTACGAAGTTTTGGGTCCTTCAGTACGTTAAAAATTAGTTTTTCTGGCCTTTTAAATATAAATATTGTATAGTGCCAAAATGTCCAAACACTTCTTTTAAAACGCCAGAAAAACTAAATTTTAAGGTGAATTAGACACAAATTGTACACATAATTTGTTTCAAAGTTACAATTAACCAAACAAAACACTGCGCGCCTTATTGCTGCCAACGGCTAACTGGCGGCTACCGTCACCGTGACGTCACAGCTACCGCGGCGGCCACTCAGTGAACTTCGCTAGTAATTTGGCCATAACTTCGTAAATTTTTGTGGTAGAACAGAATTTTTTGACCTGTATTCTTTGCTCTATAAATCTGCATTCTCAACTAAAAACGTTACTGATCCTCATTGACTAAAATTTATATATTTTTACTAGTTTAACATTCCATTACATTTACAGAGACATACCCCTCAAGCACATAGGCGGTGGCGACGAGCCGGTTGTGTGGTCCGAGAGCGAGACAGCGCAAGGTTCCCTCTCGCTCGCACCTACGGGAGTTGTCACTATACGTGGAGTGGGCGATATGAAGGTGCGCGTGCAGTTGAAGAATTACCCTCATGTACAGGCTTTTGGGAGGTGAGACGTGTAGAAGTCTGGAATGATAATAAATCAAAGTTAGATAAAAGTGCTATCAAAGCTTACCATTAATCAAGTGTTCATTCAAATTGGAGTAAACATGGTTATGTATATTTGTATTGAAATAGTTATTTGTGCAACAAGAGAGCAAAGTTGTTTTTTTCTGCGAGTGCTGATTGTGAATCCTGAGTGTGGCGAGAGATTCAAAGGCACGAGAAACTTTGCTCTCGTGTAACACACATAACTTTTCACTTTAGCAGCGAGAACACTTTAGGAGATAAAATATATTACGTAATATTATTGAAACTAGAAATAAATATTTACAAGTTAAATATTAGTTTTATTTGCAGTAAATACTTATTTTCGTTTTAATACAACAATAAGTTAAAAATTCAATAAATTACATTAAAAGACATATTAAATTATCTTTTTGCAAAATTTCTTTAGTTAGTACGAAATTCCGAACGTGTTTGTCTTTGAGGTCGAATTCAAAATCGGAACTTCCAAAGGGCTGGTCTTTGTCTCTCTCTTTCGAATGGCGGGAAAGAGATAGAGTGTGAATGTATCGAATTGTATGATAAATCCAAGGCTGAATAAGATATTCGCTGCTTTCTGAAAAAGAAAATTAAAAAGTAACTTGGTCTCAGTGAGCAAAATCGCATTTTGCTCACTAATTTCAGGCAGCAAAACCTACATGTTTGAGCTACTGAAGTGAAAATAATATCTATGAGAGCAGATCAGACAAAAAACTATAATAGAAAAATAAAATCTATATTATAATACAACCTTTATTGTAACTGCAAACGGTATAAAACTCTTTATCATTCACAGAGTATGGTCAGCCCCAGTGGATATGGTGCAAGTGTCCAGCTCAGGGTTCGCTCGAGTGGGACGACCGCATCACTTGCATATTGCGCTCACTGCAACTCATCCTGATACCGGCGAATTGTATAATTTCCATGTGTAAGTATTGATTTTATATTGGTTGTAGCTCAGTGGTGAATACACTTAATGTGAGTTCACGTAGCAGACGGAATTCTGTTTCTGTACACTCGCACAGATGCGGTGACCGCCGTCATGCGAGCGGGACGGCAATATATTTGTGCGCGAGCGACAGACACATGTATTGACGGGTCATTATACGAAATACCTCCTGTTACATCAATGAAACCTACAATAATATGGGTGCATATGAATACTTTTGCATACCTAAGCTGATGTGCTAATGATGGTAATGAAGTATTATTTATAGATAATTGTGAATTATTATAAACTTTTCAGATGTAATTGTGCGTCCTTTGCGGTATCATTACTTGAGGGCCCTGAACCACATAATGTTACCGCTGCACCGTGGGTACCACCTATTGGTAAGTGTTTTGTACATCTTCCTGGCAGGCACCTACTAGGCAGTATTTAAAAAAGAAGTTTATGAGTAAGATATGTCGGAAAAAATTGTAGTGGTCTAGTATGGAGTAATACTCATAATTATACGGGGTGAGTCCTGGGGTTATAACTACATTCCCGGGACAGTAATAATCCTACGTCCATCTCCAGACTCCAAGTTACCCTTTTGTCAATTTCCATCAAAATCGGTAGTTTTGCTGTGATAACGTAGCAAACACTTTTGCTTTCGCCCCGAGATTTTCGGGATGTAACCAAAATGTATACTATTTCCTATTCCAAGGCCTAAAGTAACTCAATTCTAAATCCCATGAAAATCCGTTAGGCGTCAAGGAGTTAAATGCCTGCAACCATAACACACACACACATTCTTATAATAAACGTAAAGAACACCATATAACACTAAAGTTTTCGTTATAAACCTTTATCGTATCGTATCGTAATCGTATCGTACAGAAGGCGCATGCTGCGTGGTGGAGTGCGTGTGGAGCGACAGGGGCGTGTCGTCAGTGCGCGTGTCCGGCGACGGCCGTGACCGCCGCGCCGGCGCCTCGGCTCGCGTCGCCGTGCGCGCCGCGCCCGCGCTGCTGTGGCCGCCGCACGCCGCGGCCCTACTCGGGGCCACTCTACCGGTAACTATTATCTGCGCCCCTATATGTACCTTTTATATGTTATTCATCTTGTAACAATTTAAATCTTATTTTATATATATACATATTTACGAGATAAAAGTAGCCTATAACATGCCTCAAAAATTGGGCTATCGAATGCAAAAAGAATTTTTCAAATTTGACTGGTAGTTCCAAAGATTAGCGCCTATTAACAAACAAACAAGAAACTCTTCTCCTTTATTATATTTGTATAGAATTGACAGACGCTAATTTAAGAAAATGATATTTTGCCAGGTCCTAGCGGAAGGCGAGGAACTAGTGCCTCGATCTAGCGAGCCGCGTACTGCTGAGCTTGTGACGCGCGATGGACCGCCACCGCACAAACATCCCGACGTACAACTGTTTACCCTCACGTGTCGTAGGGTAAGTAATATATCTAAAATTTGGGTATTTATTTTACTATCTTGACTATAATAAAGTAATCACAGTACACAAAGCTCGCCAATAAAATTTTCTAATCGTCCGTAACTTTCTTCGACCACATAATCACATACCACCATGGTGATACTGAGGTCGAGCAAGACAATACAAAAAACACAATTATAGTATCCCAGAAAGCTTTCTAACAAAAACATTTCACATATTTATTCATGTGCCAAATGTCATCCAAATCCATACGGTGTCGCTGATAAACAAATTACACAAACCATCGTATTTATAATATTATATAAGTTTATATTCCAACAGAAAGGCGAGACACATTTAGAACTAGCATCACATTCGGACGAGGACCTTGAATCTGTGCAGATAGAAGCGGCCTGCGCTCCGCACGTTTCTAGGATACGTCTGGAACCTCCCGAAACGCCTGGCAATTGTTCCGGTGGACCTAGGTTACTACTTTAATCTTACGTTTTCTTTATTTACTGTAGAGTTAATCATTAATTTACCAATGTGATAATATCATTTGATAGACGAGCCGGTTGGAGTGGTTGGTAAGATATACTATCTATCACGCCATAGGTCGTGGTTTTGATTCCTACTCAGGACAGACATTTGTGTGCATGAACATGTCTGTTTGTCTTGAGTTGGGGTGTAATTATCTATATAAGTATGTATTTACAAAAAGAAAAGTAGTATATGTAGTAATATCAGTTATCTGGCTTCCATAGTACAAGCTCTGCTTAGTTTGGGGTCAGATGGCCGTGTGTGAGGAATGTCTCAGAATATTTATTTATTTACTAGCAATTTTGGTAGAATTTTTCAATTTATTATCCTTATCTTTCAGAGTTTGGTTGCGTCCTGGCCAAGAAATATCTGTCAAAGTGACGCTATTAGACGCAATCGGTCGTGAGTTACTCGATGAGCGGGGACCAAAGATGTCATGGGATATCGAACCTAGTCACAAGGGGATAGAGTTCAGAGCTACTGATAGGCTGTTCATTGAAACACATCCTGAGTATGCACCTGTGCCAGTGCCGTATAAATATTACCAGGTAATCCAGGTGTCTTTCTTTTGTTTCGCTTTTGGGTAATGAGGGTTAATAATATTCAGCTCGCCAGATGTCGCTTGTTGGGATGATGATGATGATGATGATGATTGAGATTATCAGTCACTCTCACTGATCTCATTATCATAAAGTATCATGACCATCAAAATTCCATTCCATGCTAAAATTCCACCAGAGTTATACGCGAGCTCTACAAGTAACACTTTTTCAACCAACCAGTCATGAAATAGATATAAGAAGGTTATGGAACGAGCTTCCCGCCGTGGTTTTCTTAAGGGAATACAGCATGGGGTTCTTTAAGAAGGGTGCGAAGAGATTTTTCCAGGGTCGACAATGCGCGAAACCGCTTACCATCAGGCGGGCCGTATGCTTGTTTGTCATCTTAGTGGTATATAAATCTTAGTGTATTTAAAAAAAAAATTGCACTCCGGGAGTGCCGACAGAAGTGTTTTTTTTTTTTTTGAGAGATTGAGATTGAGCTCTTGTATTATCATCATTATCATTCAAATTATTACAATCTAAAATAGATTTTTTTCTGAGTGAGTTTGTTTTGTTATGGCGCCAAAACTACTGACAGCGACTAGCGACATTACTGGCCGCAATTATTTTAATGGGAGAAAAAAAAAAAGAAACTAAACGTCAAACTGCGTCTCATCATAACGGTGTCGCGTCTCATAACGGTGTCGCGAGTCCAGAGGTTTTACCTCATCTAAAAATATGCGTACCGCGTTAAAAGAAGTTTAGAATTCAAAAAACACGTGGCGCCACCCAGGCAGCAGAGCTGGAGCCTCGTTCATAAGATAGGAGAAATAGTAGCAGACGCCCATACTTAGTAACTTTAATTACAGTTGGTGGTGACAGACGAGCAGGCGGTAGGTTGGAGCGGGGCGCTGCGGGCGAGCATGCCGGAGGCGGCGGCGAGCGTGCAGGCGAGAGTCGTCGCGCCCTTGAACTGTGATCCTCTCAGGGTAAGCTTCGTTATTCGTATTCCGTGAAATTGTTTTTCTTTTTAGCAAGCTTAAGGTAGTCATGCTCACTTTGAGGCCTTTGCTTGCGGCGGCGTCGTGTGCGAGGAGGCCGATGGCTGCCACATGCGTCATACTTGGGAACAGATGCTGCTAGTGGGGGCTGGTCTGCTTAAATTTGCTATCTATTTATTAACTAAGTCACTCATCATTTTTTTTTTTTGTTATAACATATTGTCTGTGAGACTAGATAAATAATTTAATGTAATAAATCTGAGTTGGTTTTGAAAAGAGTAATTGCTGAGTTTCTTGCCGGCTCTTCTCAGTAAAAGCACAGATAAGCAAATAGTTACTACGTAACAGATAGTTCACTCTCTAACAAAAGTTGGTACTTTCATTTTATAATAGCCTACTCTTCACGGCTGCGCGCGAAAAAGTACCTTATTGTTCGGGCGGAAACTTGATATCGGTTCACAGCTCCGCGCGGTCGCATGGCCTTGAAGCAAAAACAATGCTAGGGCAGCCTCTATGTCAATATTTTACAGTTTTGGTAAAATAAAAAAAACGTTAGGTATACTTTTTATATTTATTGTCTCATGTGTAATACAAATACAATATTTAGTTAACTATAAATGTGCAATTTTAATGTAATGACCAATTTTTTTTTGCCCTGTTAAATTCCCTATTATTAAACCATTTTGTAAGGACACCTACTAAATAATTATTTTATATCTGTCATTACATTATCTTTATCATTCATTATGAATCGTTTATTCAACGAAATCTTTTTTTTTTATTTACTTTGTATAGGCTTGTGTTTGACCACAATCTCACTATGGTAGGTGATGATGTGGCCGAAGGTGGTAAGCACACAAAGCCTAGATGGATCTGGCTCTCAAGTGCAGCTGCCGGAACACACCAATAGGTGTTTGGCGACAGATTTTCAACTTGAGGGTGGTAGCCAGCCAGGCGGGTACTACAAAGTACCCTACCACCGTGCGAATCAATGATTTATGTAAACTTTCTTCGTCAGCAGGTAAACAAAAAAAAGTAAAATTCTTATTTCTCCTCTTACTAGATCTACATCCAGGTACCGCAAACAAATTACCACCAGCCATATCAATTTTTAAGTTTATAATAACTCGGGAAATAATTTCGAGCGAGAAAAAAATTGTGGCGAGCGGCCGCAGCTACTGCACGTACGCGCCACTCGGCTGGTGGCAACCTACTGAATTCGGATACCGGGAGTCCGCCCGGCCGGTAGGCAATTATAGCGCGCAAGTACATGGAGTGAACTAGGCCTGGTAAAAGCAACCTTACGAACCGAGCGTTAGAGTCAGACTATTCATAAGTGCTTGTGAAGGCCTATTTGAATAAAAAATATTTTCATTTCATTTTCATTTCTAAACTATTTGATCTTCATTTGTCATCGTCAGCTGACATTCCAACTGGTAGAATAGTTTTTTTTTTTTTTTTACTTCATATAGGCTTGTGTTTGACCACAATCTCACTATGGTAGGTGATGATGTGGCCGAAGGTGGTAAGCACACAAAGCCTAGAAGGATCTGGCTCTCAAGTGCAGCTGCCGGAACACACCAATAGGTGTTTGGCGACAGATTTTCAACTTGAGGGTGGTAGCCAGCCAGGCGGGTACTACGATGTTTTCCTTCACCGAAAGCTCAAGCTCATTGTAGGATTCGAACCCACGACCTTCGCCGCGGCGTTCGACGTCACTACCACTGAGCTATCATCGCCTTATAGTGTTCCGAAATATTTGTCTTGACCTTGTGTGTTTATGATCTTTATTTTTTTTGTGCTGCTTTTAGTATGCTACTTTAGCAGATTGATTGTGGGATCTTGTCTTCTGTAGAAATAATATTTTAATGTGTAAAATTATTCTACATCTATCTATGGAATTCAAACTACCTATTTTCCAATTCTCATCATAATCGGTTTATCAGTGAATATATAGCAAGTTAAAACTTTATTTGCATCTAAAATATTTGGAAATAAGATAATCGTGTGAGATATGTGCGTGAACTATACTCACAATTTCTGCAAAAACCTTCAGAAGTAGATAGCGTAAAGATATTTATGTACATTCCAGGTAAACATAGCATGGGACGGTGAGACAGTGCCCAACATAGCGACAGTGTCAGGAGGTAGCGGTCGTTACGCGGTGGAGGCCCCTAATGGCGTCTCGACGAGCGTGGAGGGAGGGGTCCTAAGTGCCGTCGTGCCCGGCCCCGGGTCCTATGACCTGATGGTCACTGACCTTTGTATTAATGGAGAGAGACAGCGGGTTGAGGTAATCTTTTGTAGTAAATACTCTAATTATATTTACGTTGGTAATCAAAAATACAGGTGATTTTTTAGTCACTGGCAATACTTGCAGGGGTGGAAGTACTCATCAATATGAACAACTTTTACTATGGGACCAACTCTAATATCGCGTAAAATAAAACGGTCGCTTCATACATTTTGGTCGAGTAGGTATTGAACTTTTGTATGGAACAGCTGATATTTTTTTCGTGATTTCACAGTTAGTCCCATAATATAAGTTGTTCATATTGATGAGTACTTCCACCCCTGCAAGTATTGCCAGTGACTAAAAAGTCACCCCGTATAATGAAAATGGAAACCATGTGTGACTAATGTATTAATATCGGCCAAGTGTAAGTTTCCGTAGTCAGTACGACGTAAAAAACTTATCGACCGAGTTTAGTAGCTTTAAAGTAAAGTAAAGCTTTCTTAACTTTCTTACCGATGATACTTTTTCTATTAAATTCATTATACATTATACAAATATGGATCAAACCGAACAGTTGCACGGGGCACCCGTACCATTTTTGATTATCAGGCGATAGTCCCAAAAAAAAATTTTTATGGATATAATGGAACAGGCTAGTTGGATAAAAATAATAATTAGTAATAATGGAACTGTTCAATTTGATCTATTTCCAGGAACAGCCTATATATAAGGTCCTAATAAATGAAGTACGGTCCTTTTGAGGTATGATAGTATAGGTCATAAGTATTCCGAAAATGATAAAATAAAAATATTCGGTCGTAATTTTAATGAAAAAAAAACTTGAAATTATACTTCATCACTACTAAGCATTAATTAAAAGCATTAAATGTATTTTTAATTTTTTAATAAATAATTTTACCTCTGATTATGCTGTTAATGGTTTATTATATTTCATTTATTGCTTTTCTGATGACTAAAAAAAAATATTTCTTTTCTGATAAATTCCGCAAGAACACTGATTTTAGGGAGACTGGAGCCTTAAAACATTACACTTGATAACAATTTTAATCAACAGGTGAACATAGAAGATATACTAAGTATAGAAGTATCAACATCTAGAGCGGTGTGCGTAGGCGCATGTATACCTATATCTATCCTTGTGAAGGGCACATCATCCCGTTATCTGACGATTAATAATCCGCCGGAGTGGAGTGTCACAGGCAGCGTGATAATGAAGGATGGAACTCTGTGCGGGCTGAAGGAGGGTACTGGGAAGATTCGAGCCTTTGTGGGCGGGATTTGGAGTCGGGAAGTTGAGGTAAGTTCAACATCCAAGTAGAACAACTGCTTGCTTGTTAAAGTTGACTAATTCTACTATCCTACTTCCTACTATATCCTAACTTTAATTATAGTCTGGAATAGTACATAGACTACTTTATATCCCGGGAAAACATAAGATCCTCGAGAACGAGGGTGAAACCGTGGGGCGGAAGCTAGTTAAATTATAAAGTGCCCTTTTATAACCCTTTTCGAAGTAAAATCTGATAACTTAAATCACCTCTCTCTTCATCAGGTGATAGTATTCCCGCCACTTGAGATAGTGCCTGCAAAATGTCGAGTGCCGCCGGGTGGGAGACTACAATTGCGTCACGTCGGCGGACCGCCGCAACATCTCGCTGGATTGCAGTATAAAGTCGACACGGGAGTCAGTTTTGTTGATGTGAGTATTTATCTTTGTATGCACTTCGTATTTATACTATATTTTCAGCATAGCATTACTTGAAGCCTCTAGCTAGTGGCACATTTTTAACCAATATCGTGATTTAATATGTGGATAGTGTAGTAGGCCCAATAAATCGTATAAAATAAAATATATAGTAGTTTGTTTCATCATTTATAATTCTTTTTTTTTATTGTTTAGGTGTCGCCAACAGGATCCGTGCACGGTTTATCTAAAGGAATGGCGCGCATCAAACTCGTTGCAACAGACATTGCTAATGTCGAGATGGCTAGCGCTGAATCAGAAGTTGAAGTAAGTCACACCTATTTAATTAAATTTTGTGTAATACACATGTTCTCTCGAGAGAAAGCTAATTTGTAATTTTAACTATCTGTCCCCCGCGGTTTCACCCGCGTTCCCGAGAAAAAATGTAGCCCATGTCCTTCTCCATATCATAGGCTATCTGCGTACCAAATTTCATCGCGATCGGTTCTGCGGTTTAGGCGTGAAAAGGTAACAAACAAACACATTCGCATTTGTTTTATTAGTTAGGATGTGGCGTAGATCTTGTGTTCCGCGAGGATAGTTCACACAATCGTAAACCTTTTGATTATTCTCGTAACTCCATCTATTTTCCCCGCCCTGTAATCATGATAAACAATCTATAGATGACAGGTGTACTATGTTTCTTAGAGATCCGAGATTGATATCTTAATGTTATTCGTCGGACAGGTAATCCCAATATCTGGCATCCGCGTCCGGGCGGCGACGCAGACGCTGTTGGTGGGGTCCCCCGGGCCGGTGTGGGTGGAGGCGGGCGGGCTGCCGGCGGGCGCGCTGGCCGCCGTGCAGCCGCCGCCGCGGGTCGCGTGGAGCGTGCGCGACCCCGCCCTCGCCCTCGCCCGCCTCTACACTACACATGCTGATGGTACGTGACAGGTCCACCGACCATCCTGGTGGGCTCCCCGGGGGCCAGTCTGGCATATCGATGTTGTATTAGGCATTTGGCCAAAAATAATATCGGATATCTGTCAAAATGTAGTGTAAGCTAGGCTGCTTCTAGGGCAACACATTAACGTGGGATTGCCCCTGGTATTGCTTGTGTCCATAGGCAATGGTAGCCGCTTACCATCGGATGGACCGCCTGCCATTTTATAGATGCGTGAATAGAGCAGTCAGCGGAATATTCAAATCATAAGTAATGTATGAAATTGTAAACCATAGGGGGGCGTCCATAAATTACGTGAGGTGTTTTTTTTAATTTTCTGTCCCTCCCCCTCCCCCTGGTGAGATGTTGTGAGATTTTATTCAACCCCCTCCCCCATCCCCCAATCTCACGTGAGATTTTTCAAAATGTGGGTTTCTTACGTAAACGCGTTGGATTGTTATTGTAAAAAGAAAAAAAAAATGCTTCGTGCTTTTATTTACGACTAGTTAAGACTTGTAATCAATATTGCTGAGAGTTTAAATTATAAGTGTAATAAAAATTTAACAATAGAATACTTAAATCGTAACTACTGTGATTCAAAAAAGAATATCTACTCTAATTCAGTCCATGGAGAATCATGCGCGGTCTCAAGAGAGACTATGGGAACCAACATGTTCATATGATTTTCAGTATGGTGGTTTGACAGTCAGTAGATGTATAACATCGAAGTATGAATGAAATTATTTTCTTTTGAACGAATTATCGAATGATTTTAATTGTATTACGATTACGCTTAAGATTAAATCTTAAGCATGTACAATCTGGATTAAATGGACCAAAATAGTATTTTTTTCTTTGTTTCAATCAGAAAAAAAATTGCGTGATATTTGCCGAGACCCCCCTCTCTCCAACGTAAGATTAGATGAGATTTGACTCGACCCCCTCCCCCCCTTAAACACCTCACGTAATTTATGGACGCCCCCTAGTCAATAACGTCTCCTATACCTTTCTCCGTTGTATTTCGATTGTTTAGCTGATGACGCTACTCACGTCGTTAGGGCCAGTAACTATTTCTCTTTGGACTGTACATTCGTGATCCATTCATAATAATAAATATTTATAAGTATATATAAATACTTACAGATTATCTGGAGAGAACCGTCGCTGAAGGACTGTCGGTGAGAGTGGTGCCTTTAAAACCTGGCGTTATCACCATCGATGTTAGAGTACGGAATATAGGACAGGTATTATAATCATATTTATTTTATACTAAATGTTTTACCCGAGTTCCCGAAATAAAAAGCCTATTTTCTCTTCATGCCATAGGCTACTTGCTTGTCAAATTTCATCAGTCGTTGAGGCGTCAAGAGGTAACAATACACAAACAAACCCACATTCCTCATACCGAAAAACCTTATAAATGTTCAATCCATGATTACATTGTACCATAAATAGTATGTAATCTAATCTCCATTGTACCCTCAAATATGATTTTAATTTATATTTTTCCACAGACAGCAGAATCTCGCTCTTGGGACAGTACATTAGAAATCCTCGCTATATCAGATATTCGTACTTCAGTTGAAGGATTATCCAAAGAACTAGCTTCAGGCGACCGTCTAGCCTTAGCAGTAGGCACTTTAGTCAAACTTAAGGCACTACCAAGAGGCAGTTGGAAGGCATATGGAGATGGTGCCTTCATTCTAAGTTCTAATGGTGAAGTGAAGGCAATAACGCCGGGGCATGGAATAATTATAGCTCAGCATAAAGATGAGAGAAACAACATTTACAGGGAGACAGTAAGTAAATTTACCTTATTTTAGAATGAAATATTGAATTCGGCAACAGTATTCTTGGAATTGGTATAAAATAACCGGTTATTAAATCTGTATGCCTGTTTGCCTACTAACTAATTAATTATTTCTTTTACATCTCTTTTATAGGCTTTAGTATAAATAAGTAAGCTTAATAATGTTAATAATAAGTTCTGGGATAATATTTAACAGGCGACCCACGTAGAAGTATCGGTGCCACACTATTGTACAGCGGAACCATCAGGTGATACGGAAGACGTGGCAGTGCGTCTTGTGATGCGTAACTCTGTTGGTAGGGAGCTACTCGCTCCTGATGCTAATATCTCCGCCATTTCATCACTTACTTCGCATCTTAAGAGGTCGGCTAACAGGTAAATAACACTCTTATTATCTAAGGTATTTATTTTGAAATTAATATAATTAATAATTTTTTAAGGATTTATTGACATTTTCGCTCATAATCAATTTCACATATCTATTTGGTTACAAAACCAAGATAAATTCGTTTAAGATGTATCAATCAATATGCGGTGCTTCCACTTACATGGATTCTGACTTATACTTGCAGGGATTGAAGTACTCATCAATATGAACAACTTTTATTACGGGATCAACTCTGATATCGCATAAAATAAAATGGTCATACATTTTGGTGGAGTAGGTATTGAAGTTGTATGGAACAGCTGATAATTTTTTTGTGATCTCAGAATTAGTACTTTGATAAAAGTTGATCATATTGATGAGTACTTCCACCCCTGCAAGTATTGCCAGTGACAAAAAAATCACCCAGTATATTTAAAATCAATGTTTGTCTGTCTGTCTGTTTGTTTGTTTGTTTGCAACGCATGAATACCCATGGTATAGGAACCTGTACCATTCTTCCGATTGCGATGACACTGGTGTGTTGTTGTGTGCACGCCAGCGATAGTTACAAAAAAAAGACACTGTAACGTACGCCGGGGATAAGTTAGTAAATAGTAACAGCTAGGCAGCTTTCACTACACTGTTGTCATATTAAAAATTAATCCTGTTGTTACAGCACACACGGTAACGAGTTAGTAATAGCAGGCTTAGACGCGACTGGCGCCTTTATGAGTTTCCAAGGGACGGTTAGTGGAGTCACTGTTGGAGACGAAGTGTGGGTCACCGGCTCCGATTCAACAACCGAGAGGTTTGTTGGTAAGTTTCTATCGGAATCTCGATATATTCATGTATATTTGGATATACAACAATATTTATTATATTTATAATATTAGTCCTATTGGAGAGCCTTAGGGGAGGCCTATGTCCAGCAGTGGTCCACCACTAAAACAGTTTGTCACAAAATTTGCTATTTACGAGATTTTTACAGCCCGTCGACGATATATACTCGTAAAAGGAGCAACTGAGTGAATAATCAACACACAGTTCAAACCGCAGGGTCTAGAAACTTGAAATTTTCTGAAATCACAAATAAAAAATCTGTTGTTGTATAGAAAAATCCAAACCTACTCATACAAAATGTAAGGAACAGCTGATATTTTATCGCGCTTTCAAAGTTGGTCCTATAGTAAAAGTTACCGCAACGCCAGTGATTATGTATGTATGTGAAAAACCTCTTGAATTTTTCAATTGTCAATGACAAACCTGCACTCTCATGTACATAGGCAGAGTTACCACTGGGCTACTTTTATCTACCTACTACTTACGAATACTTGATGAAATTCCACAATACTTTACAGCGACAGGTGGTTGGGGCGTATGTCTAGACGGCGTCGGATGGCGCGCCCCTAGTGCCATTCGTCTATCAGTGGGAGGTAGCGTGACTCTGGCGCTGCTGGTGACCGACACCTCCGCTACTCATGTACTGCGGCTCGACCGCACCACCGCTGCGGCTACAGTACACCAGCTGCCAGTAGACAAGGTAAGGTTAGACTACAGATGCCGCTGAAAAATATTATTTGTTGGCATCCTTAAATAAAATGATCCTGCATTGAGCTTGAACTTTCGGTGGCAGTGTAGTTTGTGGTAACGTTCTACCTGGCTGCCCCCTTATATTGAAATACTGTCGCCTAGCAATTACCGGTATTCCAACTGCCTCGCTTGAAAGCCAACGACTTTCTAGACTTCGGCCCCTTACTAATGGTGATACCTATTGTGATCGAGTTGACCACATTGTAAAAGCAAACTAATTATATTAAAAAAAGCGAAGATCGTGGGTTCGTATCCTACAATGAGCTTGAGTTTTCGGTGAAGGAAAACATCGTGAGGAAACCATAGCAAGGTGGTAGGGTACTTTGTAGTATCCATATGGCTGGCTACCACCCTCTAGTTGAATATCTATCGCCATGCACCTATTAGTGTGTTCTGGCAGTTTCACTTGAGAGCCAGATGCCTTCTAGGCTTTATAAAGGTCAGCAAAACATTGGAAATCCCACTGGTATTGCTAATGTCCATAGGCGACGGTAGCCACATACCATCAGGTGGACCGCCTGCGTGCTTGCCAGCCTTCTAACATAAAAATATTAAAACAATTGACAGATTGAATTCGTCGCCGGTGAATGGCCGTCAGCACTAGTACCGTTATACATAAAAGCATCGGGGCTTAAAAATGGCCCAATAATATGTACCGAGGAACAACGATACGCACTAGAGGGCGTGCAAGTTGAGCTGCCGTTCTCGTGCCGCACTAAACAACCGCACACTGCAGAACCTGTCCTTGATATTATCAACGGTAAGTTTTTTAACTTAAATTATAACTTTACAGTGATAAGGAAATAGCAAAGAGGTCAGACGACTAATTCCCACAGATGTCGGCCTACGTCAATAAAAATATTGTTATTGAGGCTTCACAAGCACATATGAATAGTCTGACTCTAAAGAACAGTTTGGGAGGTTGCTTTTTTTTAGAAGAGCCGGCAGTAAATTCAGCAATTACTTTTCAAAACCACACTGACAATATTTACGTGTTACGACGGCAATATAAATAGAACATAATGATGAGTGACTAACTGCCGCACTCAGAGACGTCAATTAAGTTTAATGATCGATTATCTCCATACCTGTCTCTTTTTATAGCTATTAAATAAACAAAGATGGACATACTTTAATCAGACATTAAATTCTAATTGACGTCTCTGAGTATGGCAGTTAGTAAATTAAAAACTCAGGCAGACCAGCCCCCCCCACCCCACAAGCAACACCTGTTCCCGGTTTTCACAAAATAACATACCTACCTAGTATTTCTTTAAATCTTGTTAGGATGAAAAGAGTGACACATGAAAAATTTGTGGAATACAATAGGTACCGATTTTTGTTTATGCAACCAAATATTTCTTAACACGATTCTGCTGTCGGTCTTATCGCTAGTAATATTGCCTCTGATATTTTTCAAACTTAAATATTATTTCATAGGTCAAATGGGCTGCAAAATCATACCAGCAGCTCCCGTAATCCAATCTTCAGAAGTGGAATTATGCGCTGAATGGAGCGTATCAAGAACATGTACTAAAGTACGACTATTACCTCAAATAAAGGTATCTCAGACTAAGGTGTCGTTACTCAGCCCACCTGCTATGTTCACGGTGTATGGACACCCTCATGCGCTGAAGCTGGTCATGATGACCACCTCGCCTGGATTGAAATTGGAATCGACTGCTGGTGAAGGTAAGATTTGTCTTTAGTATTTTGACTCTTGAGGCAGTTCGTAGTGGCAAAACGTCCTTTCAGCAGTCGGACACTTAGGGCCATATTATAGAACGAGAGATAATCTTGACTCAAACTTTGATTGACCTTTTATGATACAAAAGCTATGGCGCGGTTTATACAGAAGAGACGTGGCGAGTGGCGGTGGCGGGACGTAGCCTGGTGGCGCGGGCGCAATTCTCCTTTACGACAAAAACGACGCTATGCTACGTACTAAAGGTTTATATTGTGTTACTTTGACCGCCACACGTCCTCGCCACGTCTCTTCTGTATAAACCGCGCCTAAGAGTATGTTGAAGATTTTGAACTAGTGAACAGTTTTCGTGACAGTTTAATTTTTTTTAAATTTTTGTTTACAAAACGAGACATATTAATAATGCAGGCTTTGTGTGCTTTCCACCTTCGGCCACATAGTCAATGTTAAGATTGTGGCACCTTTAGTTCCCAATCTTACTAATAACTAGCTTCCGCCCCGCAGTTTCACCCGCGGTCCCGAGGGTTCTCATGTTTTCCTGGGACAAAAAGTAGCCTATGTGTTAATTCAGGGTGTCAGCTACCTCCATACCAAATTTCATCAAAATTGGTCCAGCCGTTTGAGCGTGAAGAAGTAACAAACATGGAAACACACACTCACAAACTTTCGCCTATGTAATATTAGTGTGATATTGTTTTTTTTGCAGGCGAAATTACAGTAATTGTGTCAAACGAAGCGTCCACATGCGGTCTTGGATGGGTAAACGTAAAGTCACGACTAACCACTCAGGAAATAAGGGTGGAGATTGAACGCGAGTGTGACGTCGCTTGCGGAACATTACTGGGCGCTCTCATCTCACTGATCACTCCTTACCTGTCCACCTTGCTCACTATTGCTGCAGTGGCCGGTGCCTATTACTATAGTAAGTAGCTACATCTGGATCTGGTACTTTTTAGTATCTGTGTAGTTAACTAACTGATGTTTTAGGGTGTGAGAGCTTGTCTTTTTATTAGTACCTAGACAATGGTAAACTTTAGGCCACATCGCCAACGTGAGAAATTGAAATCCTCTACACGCATCTTGCTCTCTCAGGATTGCCCAATGAGCAAAAATATGATGCACAAACATGTGCTAACGTTGATAAAAGTAACCCTAAATAAACCAATCAACTCACCATGTAGTGACGCAGTAAAAATACAGTTATATAACATAACCATTCTCATATAAGTCAATACATTTATTTTACAGTGCAATCTCGATTCCAACATAAAGCGCAAATCCGCATGCCGATCGAACCGATACAAACAATGCTGCCACCTCCAGACGCGTCACCGCCCCTCAACCGATCTCGCACATGGTCAAGGAGCCCGTACTCCTCTAGCGGTCCCGCCGCGCCTGTGTACGGCGACGCCAGCGTGCTGCCAGACAACAGCTTCTCGCCTAACTCCACTAGGACGCACTCCAGGTTTCTATAGCAGTGATGTGAAGTGATTACTGCTGTATTGTAAATTTTGTGATTGTTGAGTGATGTGACACAGTATTGGAGAATATGGACTTTTAGCTGTTCACAGTTTTGATGGTAAGATTTTAAGATAATACGTGATTTTCTCGTCAAATGGAACCTTCATTATATAATTTGTATTTAATTAGCGTAATCTACAACTCACTAGAATTTCTTAAGTTATACATTTTCTTTCAGTTTTCATTTCATGTTTCATTGTAAACGAGAACATTTCTAAATTATAATTTGAAAAGTGTTGGAATCTAATTTTTGTACAAATCTTCTGCCGTATAGTTCAATAAGAAAGTATTATTTATTTTTTCTTAAAACAATTCTTAATCGCCTTTAAATAAAAAATTCTCTATTTTTGAGCCTGTGTCTGCGATTTTTATGACTCGTTCACTGCGGTAGTCTATATATTTATGGGATGGTTATCTATACTAATATTATAAAGCTCAAGAGTTTGTTTGTTTCGTTGAACTCGCTACTGGTAAGAATTGAAAAAATCATTTAGTATTGGATAGCCCATTTATCGAGGAAGACTATAGGCTACTTTTTATCCCGGAAAAACAAGATTTTGTCCGCGACTACGTCTAAAGTCACAAGCATAAAATAAACTTAGTATAAGATTCGAAAGCGACGAATAACGATTGCAACTTTGAGATAACCTATATCGTGGATTCAAAAATACTTTGTTTGTAATTTCAATCAATACTTTATGAGAAAACCCCTTAAGAATTTTTCTAATTGTATATTTATGCTTGTGACTGTACAAAGTATGTTCTTGAAGTAGGAGCTCACCTTATATTGGTTGTACTTAGGATATAATACATACCCTCAGTCAGTGATAAATCTTGAGAGACATTGAACACATAATAATATAAGAAACTCAAAATTGTTTTTTTTTTTACAGAAAATAAAACTTCAAAATGATTTTGCACTTAAACACATAAAATAACATGCTGGAACTCAAATCTGACTGTGTAATTAAATACTATTTTGAAGTCTGCTATCTATTTTTTCTTTGGATAGAACAGTAGGTAGGCATAGTTACATACTTACTTTATTTAATCGTCAAATGATCCAAAAATATTTGTATTGTTATTATTATGTTGGCTGTATTGTAATCACTTCTAATTTCTTGTGAGGATTTATAAGCTCATACAATTCTCCAAGCAAAATTTTGATATGTTGATCATAAACCAGCTTATTTGGTGTATTTATGTTATGAGTCAACATATTACTACGAGATTTACTGACGAGATTCGGAGTTTTTTTTTTAATTATAATTCTTGTTTATTCACTATTCATGGTCTTAGCTATTTTTGTTGTGATTTAAAATACCTCATTAAAAATATTTGTAAGGTACATTTTGATTCAACGTGACTGAGTTGTTAAAGACTTAATTTAATGCACTCAATTAAGATAACAGTTAATACAAACAGGAAATGTAAAGTTGATTCTGTATTTTTCTACCCGACTGTGGCGAAACCAAAAAAGGAGGGTTATGTGCTTGACATGATATATTAAATGGATCTTATTATTGATTGTTTTGCTTTGTGCCAAGTTAAAAATTGTATAACAAAATAATTGTTGATGGATACTAATGTATAGATGTTTTTTCGTGATGCGTGAAAATAAACATTTTTTTTGACATTCATTTTTTTTTTGACATTACAAAAGATCAATAGATTGGTTAAGGCGCTGACAACAGCTAAATGGCCTTGAGAAATTGAAATTTTAGCCACGCCCCTCTACATCCCCAATATATATAGCACGTATAGCACAGCATAGCGCCACACACGAAGACGCGGTAAAACGGTGCACTTTTTCGGCCATCATCCAAACAATAAACAAGTACAAATATATCTATGAAACTAACACAACTAGATGGCGCTATTATTGATAGTATAAATATGTAATTACAACTAGCTATAAAGAAATAGTAATAACCGAGTTCTCAATATATTTTAACCTAGTTTTGTAACTTTTCTATTTTATTTCCATCTTTCACACCATTATTTACAATAGTATGTACCTACTAATTTTAATGAAACCGCTTCTCTTTATTCGCGTCGCCCGTGTGGATGTATAAATGTTTTTTAATAAGAAATATGAATGAAGAAAATAATGTACAAAATTCAAAATATATAGCTAGGTTTCATTTTTAGAAAACGTCGTTTTACCGTGTTTTCAATCAATGAGAAACTGCTACAATTTCATTAGAATACAAAAGTAAATTTCGCCGCTATCAATAAGTAATTAATAGCTCAGGTGGGAGATCGTGCGATCCTTGAACTAGATGTCCACGGATCGAATCCTGTTGGCGACTTATGTTTCATTACTTTTTTCGATATGATTCATCCTACTTTTGTAACTTTTTCATCTTTCACACCATTATTTACAATAGTACCACAGCGTAACAAGTCATACAGTGGTTTATCGCGTTTGAAGTCACGCGAAATGCCGCTTTTGTGTAGACATTCGTCATTATTCGTAGTATGTGTATGTAGAACTAATACCTAACATATTTTTTATTGTTTATGACCTTTAATAATATAATAGGATACCAAAATAAAAAAATGAGAGAGAGAAATACTGATAGATACTTATTCTTTTAAAAACTACAAATGCGAAACTGAAAGGTATTTTCAACATTTGGATTTACTAATTTTCAGATTGCGATTGTTGAATTTGACGATGTAGTCAATTCTCATACGTAGAAATAATTTTAATAAAAATTCAGACGGGAAGCAGGACCATGGTCTTGTATTAAAATTAATGTTCTTTAGCTGTTGATATAATTGACTTCTAATATTATTTCCAACAAACGTTGTAAAAGTTGTCTGTAAAGTGTCTTCTAATTTTTGGCAGTACGTTAAAATACTAATACATAATAGTTTGCTAGTAGTTAAATTAGGTCGCGCAGAGATATCACTACTCCATATTCGTAATCGGCACCCCTGAAAACCATGAAAACGATATCCATATTGATTTTATTTAAAAATTCACGTCCGCCATCTTGAATCTCGAAATATGTTATATATTCGTAATTGGCACCCCTGAAAACCATGGAAACGATACCCATATACATAGATGTTATTTAATAATTCGCGTCCGCCATCTTGAATCACGAAATATGTTATATATTCGTAATCAACACCCCCGAAAACCATGGAAACGATACCCATGTACATAGATGTTATTTAATAATTCGCGTCCACCATCTTGAATCACGAAATATGTTATATATTCGTAATCAGCACCCCCGAAAACCATGGAAACGATACCCTTATACATAGATGTTATTTAATAATTCGCGTCCGCCATCTTGAATCACGAAATATGTTATATATTCGTAATCGGCACCCCCGAAAACCATGGAAACGATACCCATATAGATTTTACTTAATAATTCGCCTCATAATTGTACAAAATTCAAAATATATAGCTAGGTTTCATTTTGTCGTTTTACCGTGTTTTCAATCAATGAGAAACTGCTACATTTTCATTAGAATACGAAAGTAAATTTCGCCACTTTCGATAAGTAATTAATAGCTCAGGCAGGAGAACGTGCGAACCTTAAACCAGATGTCCGCGGTTCGAATCCAGATGATGTCTATGATTAATTTTCCTCTTTTTCAAGTTCCTTCTTTTGTTTACCAAAATAAAAAGTATTATATACCAGCACAACTCAATCATCCAGGTACTTTACATTCATTATAAAACATGGTGTCATCACATGGATTTGAACACACACATCCAAGTAGTTATAGGTTCTTGACCTATAACCAGGACCGCTGAGCTAACAATGACATGACTTATGTGGTGAAAATAAGAATCTTTCTCGGTCAGTGATGCGGCACGACAAATTTTATTCCCATTGCATGAAAGATTATAAAATTAATCAGTTATTATGCCCTTTTTGTGGTAAGTAAATCTTTAGTTTGAATACTTTTTTATGCGAAATAATACGACGAGATCATATTGTAAAAGTTATGTAATGCAATTCATTTTCCCTCCAAATATTGTCATTTAATTTGATAAAAAGTTATAATGTGAATAGGCTGAATACATTCATAAATTACACTGCAATCTAGCGGCAGTGATATGACGCTTTGACAAACACAAGTATTTGTTTACTTTTATCATTGTCAATCACTGTGAAATAAATTGCTTACTACCTTACTTTATTCATCAGGCATTGCACATTTTTTTAAAAGATATTTTACCCATTTATGGATGATAAAGTTGAAACCGCGCGCTCGGAAAAAAAGTGGTATAGGTCCGTCTAGCAACGCGGATCGCCGCGGAATGCGAGTGAGGGCAAAGCAAAATACGCAAGTAACGTGACAGAAGAGTGTGGCATAATGTTGACTCCTCCCCCTAACTGCTCCGAATTAATAACGTAAGCGACATTTATAAAAATAATTAATTATGTACAAATAAATTCCTTATTCCAAAAACTAACGAAATAAATCATTTTCTAATTATTCGAACAATATTAATGTAAAATATCACATCGAAAAATACATTCATGTATAGGATAAATTTGGGAATTCCTTGATTTTCAGAGTTGTGTTTGGCAATTTTTTTTATCGAGGCAATGAAATGAAATCGTGTTTTGAGATTAATAAATTTGTCATTTATATCCTTGAGTATCGTGTATTTAAATTTCAATACCGTACATTTAGTAGGATTAATATAGGTTGGGTTGCAATAGAGAGACTTTAGCTGTTGTCAGCGCCTTAATAATTGGTGCTAATAAAACTACAAAATCACTAGTTTTTTAAATACAATTTTAATGTAAGTAATGATAGTGTACAAATCCTTTATGTTTTTGTATTTCAGCAAAATGTATGTATGTGTATCTGGTGTGTTCACAAGGGCTGCCATTATTTCCTGTAAAAATAATGCTTTTTATAATAGGTAGGTATATATGGTAGGTATATAGCCATCACAGTGGATTGGAAATCATGGAGAAATGTGGAAAAAAATAATAAAACTAAATGGTTGGGTAGACCATAGTATGCTCTAATAAGACAGGCCTGAATAAATCAGGCTAATACCCATTATTTTATAACATTGGCACACCCATAGAAGAAATATGCTCAGTGAAACCACTAACGAACTAGTGAATGTAATTGTTACTAATAAACTCTAGGAGATGCTTTAATTACAACATAAGAGGTGATTTTGTTAACTTACCCCATAGTACGAGACATTAGTAAAGATATTATGGTTCCTGTTCCAATTAATCCATACCACGATTGAGCGCTCGCAGCGAAGCTTCCCGCAGCTATGCCTGCGCTGGTGAATCCCAGCATAGGAGCCAGAAAAACACATCCAGTGGCTAACATTACACCGCCCACTACATTCACAAATAACATGGCCAAGAATCCCATGGTTACTTAAAAAAAAAACAAAAGAGTTGGTATTTTTAGTGCACAATATTGTATAGTAATATCATAGAAAATATGGTAGTTACGTGGTGAATATGAAAATAACTAAATTGCTAGTGAATAATTAGACAACTTACAATAAGATATAGGTAATATTATATAAATATCAACTTATATTTTTCCCAGCAGCGGACCCGACACTCGTCTTTCGCAAATGGCGTCACATAAAAAAATATAATGTATATATATATTGGTAGGTTTACTCAATAGCAGTTGGGGACTGGGGATTAGTGGGGATTCACGGACCATAGACGGAAATCTTTCAGTGCTGCCATACGTGTTTCTACATATTTTGTAGAAAACCTAAGTGGGGTACATATATAGATAACATCAAAGAGTATATAATCACTATGTTTGATAACATGGTGAAAGCAATGCTCCATTTTTACAAAATAATATTTATTTTAGAGGGTGTTTTTGAGTATCTTCTAGATCTAGAGTTTACATTACTATGCTATGTTACTATGTGCTATTTTGCTATGTTAACACTCAAGATTATTTTAAAATATTTTCAATGCCATAAGTTATTCCAGTCATTCCACCTACTCTAAAAATCTTTTTTGTACATAATTTACTTATTTTGTGCTTAAATTACGGTCTCTAATTTATTACTTATGAAAAATTCCACAAGCCACAACTTAATTTTGTTTTAGGATGTTTATTAATTTGATTTCACATTAAGTAATATTCCCTCAAAATCTTATTCACTTATTTCATTTAACATGTCTAGAAGATCTTCTTGTGCTGACTTTGGAAGATTAGGATTGAATGTGAGGTCTGTATTTTTTATTTTAATATTCGTACTGATAGTTTCAAATTGAGTATCTGTGGCTATATGGAGGGTTCGTTTTTTTGAATCATTTACTCCAAATTGGATGGGCAGCTGCAGCTCAACTTTCTTCACTGATTGCACATTCTCCATCGATGCTAGAAGACAATTTATTTCACTGGTATCAGAGCAGCGGTTTTCAAATTCATCAACAATAATTTTCTTATTATCGTATTTGTAAATATTTTCACCCAAGTTTTGTAAAATTTTTGGATGTATGGAAGTTGGTAAATTGAAAGTTCCATCCTTTTTTTGGAGACCTAATCTAATGAGAACAGAAATTTTGGTATGATACTCGGAAAACCAAAGTATCATCGTTGTTGTGAGGCATTTATAATCGTCGTCTGTAAATCGTTGAGCTAATGATTCAAATCTCCTCATCGCTTGTTCGATTAAATTTTTGGAAAAATACTGAGGCATGAGTGTGGCTACACATTTTAAATGTCGCCTACTTATGTCAAAAGTGTTTTGATTTGTTGCTACAGAAAGCTGCCATTTGAATATCATGGTCATTAAGTCCCATAATTTGCTCATAGAATAATCATCTAGTTTCATAATGGATGTAGCGGATATATCGTGAAGTAGTTGCTTGATAATTGTGTGTGTGGCCACAGGCTGCGGTATAAATAGCTCATCCAGCAGCTTGGGATGCAGGAGTACTGTTACAACGTCGGTAAGCACTGCAATATAAATAAATAATACATACATACAAATAATGTTCAATATCATATTCAAGTCTTTGAGTTAGTATTCATTATTTATCGTGCTTTCTTACTAACCTCTTTCAGATTTGTCTAGCGTGATATTCTGCGCTTTCAACCGCTGATCGATGACGAAGATCATCTCACAACCAAGATTAACAACAATAAACGGAGTAGCAAAGTGCGACATTGTTTTTGCTGTACGGTGCCTAAGGCAACTGCTAGCACACTGAAAATAATCAATATTTTTCCACAACATAACCTCAAAATGAGTATCGATTCTTACTACAATGGCGTAATTGAAAAATTGACCAAGCAAGGTAAAGTAGAATATGTTTCTAATAAACTAAAATCCTTAACAAGAAATGATGAGAGAGTTCTGTATGTTTATGAAGTAATTGATGGTCTGAATGACTTTCCAATTGCACTGAAAGTAGTCAAAAGCCAAGATGTATCCATATATTATCGTACTGCAGGTAACACACATTTTAAAACCTCAAGAGATCATGAAGCCTGGCAATATTATAACTTATCTTTACTTTATGCACCACTAGATACTGATAGTTATTCTTATGCCTTAGCTAATAGATCAGCTGTATTCTTTTCATTGCAAAAATACAAGGAATCTTTACAAGATGTTGAAGAAGTGTTCTCTATAAAATATCCAGAAAAATTACAAGACAAACTAACTAAAAGGCAAAGTGCATGTATTGAAGCATTGTCAAAACAAGATGATTTGGAAGAAAGTAAATATGTCATTACTGAAATACTTACTTTGAAAGAACCTAGAGATCCTAGATATAAATGTGCAAGTACAAAATTGAAAGTGGTGTATAATGATAAAATGGGTAGGCATGTTGTAGCTAAGGAGGATATCAAAGTAGGAGATATACTAGTTCAGGAAGCCCCATATTTGACACTGCTATTAAAAGAGCAGTATTTATTTAGTTGCAGCTATTGTCTATCTAGAAACTTGAATTTGACACCATGCAAGACATGCTGTTTTGCTTTGTACTGCAGTATACAATGTAGAGAGAAAGCTTGGAAAGAATACCATTCAGTTGAATGTGTCTTAATGCCAACTTTAGTGCATATGGAATTCACAAAACTTGAGTTACTAGCTCTCAGAACCGTTATAAAAGCTTATTATTATGAATGTTCAGATTGGTCAAGTTTGTTTAAAACTATTAAAGAAGCTGAAGAATCAGTGAATTCTGAATTTTGGGGTCATGTAAAGATAAATGATGAATGGATTTATGACTCAAAGTATTATGCTTCAATACACACACTGGCTACAAATGTAGAGGTAAGAACAATATCAGATATATTCCAGAAGTGTGTTACAGCAGCTGTCTTTCTTAACTTGTTGTCTTATCACACTGATTTCTTGAAAGTTGATGATGAAATAAGCCTTGAAGTAAGAAAATGTGTAGCTGGTATGTTGCTTACACACCTTATGACCAGTCCAACAAATATGCATGGGATTAGTACAAATATACAAACGGCAGATGGATATTATATTAATGAGCTTAACATTGCAAGTGCACCATATGCTTTCCTCAGTTTATTCAATCATTCTTGTTCCCCAAATGTGGTGAGGCTTAGCAAATTGGGTTCTGGACAAATGTTGTTATTTGCTTTAAGGCCTATTAAAAAGGGAATGCAAGTTTTTGATAACTATGGGTAAGTTGTATTTTCTACTCTTTATTGTTTTTTTTTTAATAATGGTATCAGCAACTTAAGCAGTTTTGTGGTATAAATTGTCTCCCAAAAATCAAAACTTATAGTTACAGCTGATAATTATTATTTTTTAATTCCAGAGCTCACCATGCATTATATGATCGTCAGGAACGACAACGGGTTCTTAAATTTCAATACAAATTCACTTGCCTGTGTGAAGCCTGTATCAATGAGTGGCCTACATACTTAAATATGAAATATCCTTCAAGTATGCCGAAAAAATTACTACAGCGCAAGGAATCTTTACTAAACTCTAATGCAATAGAGAAGCTACAGGAAGGTGATAAATCAACTGCAGTTAAGTTGTTCAAGCCATTATGTAAGCTAGCAGAGGAATTGGAGCATTATGCGCCATGCAAAGAGTTAGCTGATTGTCAGGAATCTTTGAAACAATGCTTGGTCATATTTGGAGGGGTTGTCCCAAATGGTTACAGTAAATTAGTGAATTGGCATGCAATACCACCTGAAGTGTAATCATGTTATGTCATCAGTAGATTTGTTTGTAAGATTTGTAGGAATGTGCCTTTTTGATAGATCAGAAAAACGTGTTGCCTTTGTAAAGACAATTAATATTATAATTTATTTGCTTTAAATGTTTTTGTAGTATTGTATAAGTAAAAAGAACTGAATTGTTAACATATTTTCTAATCTTTAAAAGAATAACTAAGTTTCTATATTGATACAGAAACAGTACCACCAAGAGGGCAAATCCAGGCTGCTTATAATTTTAATGCTATGGCGTAGTGTGGCTAAAGTTATTATTATTAATAAATAATAATAAAATAGTTTAAAATACATAATTGGAGCGGAGTAGATCGTAGAGTGAACACTATAATTCCACCGGCGAAGTGCGAAAAAATGCTGACTTTTTCGCAACAATGTGACGGACTAGCCGTGATCTTACAACTTCACTTTACTCAGCTCTGCTTTGTTTGTACATGTTTCAAAAACTGCTCTTCACTTTACCTTAGTGGAAAAACTGCCTTAGACTTGTGTAGGTACCTATGTACATTAATTCTATATGTTTTACAAAGCTTATATATTATTTTAAAATAAGCGATTTGTATTATTTGTTTATGTCTCGATTGTGCTAAATAATTTTAAAATATTCCTTAAGCAAAAAATATTGATGATGATGAGGAAAACTAGTGAAATAATGATCTGGCTATAAATAAAACAAGGTATTTTTTTATTACTGGGCTTAAACTCTATGTAGGTACAGTATTTTACATCTTATAATAAATATAATCTCAAAAACGGTTTCTCTACATAGCAATTAAACAATTTTAACACTGATTTTTCAGAGGGTTGAAAAAAAAAAATTATATATATATATAGAATGATTAAAAAAACATGTTTTTTTATTGTTATAGTACCTACCTATCAATAATCAATAAACAAGAGGTAAATACTGTAATATGCTTACAAGAATACTGAAAAGAATCTCTCAGCAATTAAATTTATGAAATGTTACTTATGTAATGTAGGTAATAATACCTACATGAACTTGAAGATGAGTTAGAAATTGGCGCCTTGTACTAAGTAAGGTGTCTAGGAATGTAACGAATTTATTCTAATAATTCTAAAATTGTTTTTTTTTTTAATTATTATTATAAAATCTTGTATTTCGAGTTTTATTGAATAATATCGGTGGCATTTTGTCCTACTAAGATCAATCTAAGTGCACTAGTGAAGTGAAATGAGCTCGTGTGTCGTGACTTTTCAGGTTCTCAAGTTTTTAGTAGAATGGCCACCATTTAGTAAAACCTGACTGACTTGTACGGACTTTACTATGGAAAAGTGCAATGTCCAATTACATATCACGCAACCTCAACGTAAAGCATTGCATGATAGCCCCATGGGATATAATGTAATTTGAATTTGGAACATTAAAATTCGTATAAATATTTTAGCATATTAGGTAATGACAATGTAGATACAGGCATTGTGTAAGTTTATTCAAAACTCTGGGTTATTATTGTTTTTTTTTTCATTTCTTGAATCTCCATTACAAAATTTACATTTGTGTGGTATCTTATGTAGCCCTGGGTTTTTATTGTCTCGCAGTAGGTATGAAAAGTAGAGTATGCACCTCGAGGATTAAGCCTGTTTTCGTCTTGGGCGGCTTGAACCCCTCGCTTCACTCAGGACTCTACATAACTTCCTCGCTTCGCTCGGGAGTTATGTTTAAATCTAGAGTCCCTCGTTACGCTCAGGGTCCAATATGCCGCCCGTGACGTAAGAGACTGCTTTTCCCCCTTGGTGCATAAGTAATCTACTAATTAAAATGATCATAATCAGGTACTCGACATTGGCAAAATACACAAAACATTTGATATAGCCTTCCTCGATAAATGGGCTATCCAATACTGAAAGATTTTTTCAAATCGAACCAGTAGTTCATGAGTTAGCGCGTTCAAACAAACAAACAAACAAACAAACAAACTCTTCAGCTTTATAATATTAAGTATAGATTTGGCGTCAATTTTTGACAAATTGGTGACAAATTCTGGGAACAAACAAATCTGCGCTAGGTTCTCTAATTCTTGAGACACGTAGGTAATAAATAAAAACTTCTATTGCAGCGTAGCGTAGGACGTAGGTAGTCTAGGTAGGTACATACACGCAGAGGCTACCCACGTTAGCTACGTGGGTCCATGCGTGTGTCTAGCTTTCACTGCAGCATATATACGGTGCACGGATATTGACCGAGTAGCCGAGCAGGGCACGCATGTTTTATTGTTGCCATCAAGCCGCACGTGTTCGTGCGCAGTGTGGCCGTGGGTCGCAGTGGATGATCTCGCTTAGCTTTTCATACAAAGAGAAGCTAAGAACACGTGCGTAGCGTGCCCTTGTGCAGCAATGAAGCCGCGGCTTTTGAATCACGGACACTATCCTATCCTAATCCTAACTAATATTATAAATGTGAATCTGAGTTTGTTTGTTACTTTTTCACGCCTAAAGTGCTGAACCATAGCGATGAAATTTGGTACGCAGATAGCCTATGGTATGGAGAAGTACATGGACTACTATTTTTCTCGGGTACGCGGGGGATAGTTAGTATCTGATAATTTGCGACTTTCGACAGCGAATTATTTGCGACAGACTCGGAATTTAAATTCGTGATGGTGGCCCTGCTAGGACGGGTCACACGACATCGTTCGGGTCGGCTCGGTTCGGTCTGTTGTCGTTTACGTCGTTTACGTCCCTATTCCATTGACATAAAGCTTTTGCGGACCCATAGACTAATATCTATAATCTATAATATAAAAATGAATCGCAAAATGTGTTGGTAAGCGCATAACTCAACAACGCCTGGACCAATTTGGCCATTTTTTTTTTTAAATGTTCGTTATAGTCAGGAGAAGGTTTGTATGAAAAAAAAATTACACCGGGAACGTGGGTGAAACCGCGGGGAACAGCTAGTATAAAAATGAATCGCAAAATGTGTTGGTAAGCGCATAACTCCACAACGCCTGGACCAATTTGGCCAATTTTTTTTTTTAAATGTTCGTTATTGTCAGGAGAAGGTTTGTATGAAAAAAAATTACACCGGGAACGTGGGTGAAACCGCGGGGAACAGCTAGTATTATTATAATTATAATACTGGTGCGGACCTCGCGACCGGCTTATGCCAATTCCGTTTCGTTGTGTAGTGTATAAGGATTATTAAGGATACACCCTACTTTCAAATCACAAAAAGGGAAAATCATTTCCAACATCGACCTTTTCCAGCATAGCATTTTGTTTTGTTTAACTCATTTTGAAGCACATCATATCAAACTATTGGCTTTGTCGGTGAAGGTATCTAATATCTATGTTCTTAAGAAAACAAGTTTTTAGTTGACTTTTACGTATTAAGTAAGTACTTGAGATATCTACTAAAACATTTCAGCTTAGACGAAGTAAATAATATAGTAAGTAAACATACCGAGTAATACAAAGTAATTTTGACCGAACTTAGCTCCTTTTGATGGTAAATATTTCTCATTTTTTATTGTATCACGCATTACCTCAGGAACGTTTGCCACAACTTTATCTTCGTTGAGTAACGTTATACGTCCATTTTCACTATAGTTCACTGGGCCAAACTTTTGTAGATAATCCAGTACAGAATCGATTTCTGTATAAAACAATTTTTCTCTATAGAGAGGTTGGAACATAGTGAAACCATCGCCATTATTGGCTAGGTATTCAGACATAATAATTTTATACTCATAGTTATCTTTAATGACCGATAAATTATCTCCACATGTTGAGCACACAGCTCTTGCTTTAATGACCCTGGAGCCCGGAGGCTTCGCTAAATCATAGGTTACCTCTAATCCAGAAAATTGTAAAAATTGACCAGAACTGTCGATTGTTCGCCAAGCAGCAACCGAATGTTCTAGACTTTGCAACAATACTGATCCGTTAGCAGTTACTGCAACTAAACCATCAGTAAACGGCAATACCGTGATCCAGTCCCCCCTAGTTAATTGGAATGGTTTCTTAGGACTGTCTATCGATGTTCTTATGCGTCCACCCTGTATCACTGCTATAGTCAGGTCAGATCTGCCGAGTTTTTCTTTCGAATAGTTTAATATCGTGTCTGCAATAAAGTCTCCCATATTACATTCTCGTATACGGCATTTGTCTCCATTTAAGAATACTAAAGAGCTGCCAACGACTTCGTTGCTGACTTGATCAACATCTTTGCGGTACTTATTAATCAATTCTAAAAGTTCTGGATCTCTTGGTACTTTTTGATCCAATAATAGAGGTTCTCCATCAAATTCAATTATTTCACCTTTAGAATCGAATAACAAATGTAATATCCCCATGTATTTCGTGAACGCGTAAGTTTGAACTACTAGAACTTCGCGACCTGACGATTGTTTCACTATAGTTGGGTACGGTCCTTGAGGAATTTCTGGTTTCTCTTTAGTGCTGTTGTCGTTCCAAAGGAATGTGTGTGAATGGGCCCCTATTACTATATCCAAACCTGGAACATCTCTAGCTATTTGTAAATCTTTAATATAACCGGAATGACCCAGGGCTATTAATATGTTAACGCTTTGTTGTTTTAGCTTCTCAACTTCTCTTGTAATCGCAAACACTTCCTCTTCGTATTCTATATTTATTCCTGGGGACAGAAGTTTTGTGTCTGGTGTTAAATATCCTATTATTCCGATTTTTGTTCCATTCTTTGACAGGACTAAAGAATGTTGAATGATTGGTTCTTTTTGCCACAAGGGTTCTTTGTCCAGGATCAGATTGGCAGCCAAAACAGGCATCGATAAGTTTTTAAGGAAAGGTAACAATCCTTCCAAATTATCATCGAATTCGTGGTTTCCGAGTGACTGAAATGAAGAGCAAAGGTAAGTGTTTGCATTATTATTATCAGTACCTAGTAAAAATAAATAACATATAAATACCTGTATATTTGAATTGGTACGATATTATTTTTAGTTTGATGTACTTATATAGAAATAAAACAAGCCAGTTATTTTATATAAACTAGTTTATTTTAACAATGTCTTGTTTACTTATTTAATATTGTTAAGGCTCCTGTCTCCCTAAAATCAGTGTTCTTGCGGAATTTATCAGAAAATAAATTTTTTTTTTGTCATCAGAAAAGCAATAAATGAAATATATTTTATATTATTTTAAAGTGTGAGATTTGAAATTTCCAATACAAATTTTATTTTCTAATTTAACGCCACTTTTATTAGCTTTGTGAGGCTTTAAACATACCTCTATTTACGTTCCACGCGTAGAAGGTCTCATTCATGCACACACCACGAAAAAAATATAACAAAACAAGAAATGTATTCAGATTACGATTAGATATGTAAATTTAGTAACTAGATATGATTATTGTAGAGTCTACGATAATCTTATCTAGTTACTTTTTTCAAAATAGTTTCAATTTCTTATTTAACGTGCTTTAAAAAGTTATAAATTTCTGAATTCGACCCTCGCAACATATATTTTTTTCTGTTACAAAGTAATGGTTTAGAGAAATCACACTTTAACCACTCCGAAAACAACTACTTATCTGTCGAATAAAAAAAATATGCATTCAAAAAATCATTTTCAATAAATTTACTGAAACTAAACAAATAACACAACGAACGCTGGCAATTCCCAGCGGAACTGAATGGAATTTTGATGCGTTTTACACTTTAAAATAACGTAAAATATATTTCATTTATTGCTTTTCTGATGACTAAAAAAAATATGTCTTTTCTGATAAATTCCGCAAAATCACTGATTTTAGGGAGACTGGAGTCTTAACATTTCATGATAATATCATTATCATGACCTAACTGACAAATACTTAGATTATCCTAAAATAATCAGACAAACAGATGAGATCAGAACCGATACTAATGATAACGAACATATACTCGAAGAGTCTTTCACTGGTACTCCACCTAACAATGTTGTTCTTCCTTCTTCTTGTGGATAAACCGGGCTGTGGCGTTGAATATAATACTCAGTGCAGGAAAGCTCACTGTAATCAAGGCCATGACTAGGAAGACCATTGAACATCCAAAATCCATCGCCACCATTATATAGAAAACTAGACATTAAAATTTTGTAAAGCTGTTTCTCTTCTATCTTCGAATAAGAGGGTATATTACAGGCCCAACATCTAGCTTCTGCTTTGACAACTCTCGATTGTGGTGGTTTGTTAAGATTATATACAACTTTCATGCCAGAAAACTGTAAAAATTCGCCAGGGTCATTTATCAGATCGTAATTCGCAATCGAATGTTCGAGCATGTGCAAAACGACGCTACCGTTCATTGTTACCGTGACAAGATTTCCTTCGAAGGGCAGGACTGTTAGCAAATCTCCTTTACTGATCGTTGTCGGCATCGTGGCATGGGCTATGGAAGATCTTATTCCACCACCTTGTAATATAGCTATTGGAGCATCAGTCCAGTGCTCTCCCTTATAATTTGTCGCATAGTAATGAACCACAGCGTCTGTAATTAAGTTGCCAAGGTTACATTCATGAATTTGGCAACCGTGACCGTCGAGTACAACAGATGTGTTTCCTATAACTCTTTCTGTCATATTTATAACGCCACTTTTATATTTATCAACAATTTTGACAATTTCAGGATCTTGAGGGATAGATTGATCGAGGAGTATTGGGTTTCCGTCGGCGCTTAGTAATTCTCCGTTAGAATCAAATACTAAATGCAATTTTCCCAAATATTTGGTATAAGCGTAAGCTTGAACTACAGGTACATTTTTCCCAGAAGATTGGGTGACGTATGTCGGATAAGGTCCCTGTGAGTGTTCCAAGTCTGGGGTCGTGCCATTCCATAGAAAAGTATTCGTATGTCCACCTATAACTAAGTCTAACCCATCCACTTCCTTCGCTATTTCTAAATCTTTAACGTGACCGGAGTGTCCTAGCGCTATTATAATATTAATACCTTGACTTTTAAGTTTATTGACTTCTTCTTTAAGCGCTACAACTTCGTCGATGTAATCTACATCATTAGGAACTGCTAATACTTTCGTTTCTGGCGTTAAGTATCCTATGACGCCTATATTTCTACCGGCAACATTCAACACAATCGATTTTTTTAGATTAGCTTCTCGGGCGAGCTCAGGAACTTTGGTTAAGACAAGATTGGCGGCTAAAACTGGACATGATAATTGTTCTATGAACGGTGTGAGTCCGCTGACGCCATTGTCAAACTCGTGATTTCCAAGAGACTGAAACAAACATTGATTATTATTGAAATATTTTTATAGTTATCATAACGAATGCAAATGAGAAGAGTGAAGTGCGAAGACGGAAACGATGAATTGTATAGGTAGGTACTAAGTACATACTCGAAGTAGATTGTGAAATTGTATTGATTTGCTACAGTGCGCTACATTATTTCATAAATAAATACATGTCAATATACATAGTATATTGACATGTATAATTAACCGACCAGCAGGATACATTACTATATTTTCTGCTGTTCATATATTTATTTATTTAGTGACAAAATAAACAATAATATATTATAATAATAATTTTGACACCAACACTGTTTACCATGTTTACGTTTTTTTTGCTGTTTCATACATTTTGGTTAATTAGACATTGAACGTTTGTATAAACCATGATTTTCAAAGTTGGTCACATATTAATAGTTATTTTAATTAATACTATTACTAATATAGTTTTTGCTACGTACTAAGAAATCTTTAGTCTAGAGAGGAGTGAGGTCTGAATGTACCTACTCTCTATGTTGGTACCTACTCAGAACACCCAGTTTCATTCAAATTAATTGTTCATAATGAAGTCTGCGGAAATTGAGCCGCGGGCCAAAACCTAGTATGATTCGTCCTGGCGGGGCCACCATCATGGATTTAAATACCGAGTCTGTCGTTAATTTGTCGCTAAGTATCTGTTTGGTCCCTAGTTCAAAATGTTTATCGGTTAGGTGGCCCTACTAGAACAGAATGGCACCTACTTCCTCTCTTTACTAACTCCAAATTCCGGGAGCAAAAAAATCGGTGCTGAACGAGCTAAACATCCCTTCCAATTTATGAACCTTTGAAATTTGGCGACAAATTACAATAAATTAGCGACAGAAATTAAATCCAAGATGGTGGCATTCCCAGGACGTTCACACGAAAACCTATCACTGAGGTCAGTGGCATAAATAAATTAAAGGTATACGTAATACCATTCTTTAAGTAGGACCTAGTATAACAATAAGTGAAACATAAAAACGCTTACTTTCTATTTAACATCTAATTTATTACAACATAATAAAATTAAAGAAAGTAGATATGTAATTCTTGATAAATAGGTACAAAACAAAATAAAAATCACCAAAAATATATTATCAATGTATTCATTATCAATACGCTTATTTCATTAAATAAATTCCTTATAAAATGAATTGTCTTATAAATGCTGTTAACTAAGTAGGTACGGTCTACTTACAACACAAAAATATTCTTCTTCCTTTATAAATAGTTTTGAGCATCACAAAGGCTTCACAACCATAAGTAAGTATTGCATAAAATTATTATGACATTAGACTAAACTAGAACTAAGATACAAGTAAAATTTATATTCGATTTTCGTGGTTATTTGTGACATAATGGCATGAATTATTCACCTACTTATTCACTAATAACACAATAAGTATTCCTTTTTAACAATTTTATTTTATTCTATTAAATAATATAATATTATAATTTGATTTTATTAAACAATTTTACTGTAAAAAAAATCGTGATAACATCAGGTATTTGTACTATTTGGTTTATAGTTATATGTAATAATAGTTACGTAATAATAAATCACATTTGACTTATGGACAATAGTATTAAATTGCTAATGATATTGCGAGCAATAAAAGAGAAACTAAACATCTAGAAGCTCCGGAAGTTTTAGCTAATTTTTCGTTGTTAATAAATACTGAACGGTCCTCGATTGCCGGGTATACTGGGCTGTGTGTACGTACATATTGTGTAGTACACTCTAACTCGTCATAATTCAAAGCTAATGTAGGTAAACCGTCGAGTATCGAGTATCCATCACCTCCCTTTGACAAAAATGACGGCGTCAGTATTTTATACTCAGCTGTTTTGTTTAGGGGCAACAATTTTGGAATTTCACAATTTCCACAACGAACTAGGACATTTATAACCCTCATACCGGGTGGTTTTTTCAAATCATATTCTACTTTAACACCTGACATTTGTAGATATTGTGGCGCATCGACTTTGTAGCCCTTAACGGCGTGTTCAAGCATTTTCAATAGGAATGTACCGTTGATGGTTATTCTTGCCATGTTCCCATCAAATGGCATGACCGTTAGTAAATCACCTTTAGTGATATTCGCTGGAAAGTTAATATGTGCAATAGATGCCCTTACACCACCTCCTTGTATAAATGCTAAAGGGGCGTCTGTCCATCCATTCCCCTTATATTCAGTAGCATATTTATAAATCATCGCGTCAGTTATTAAATTACCCATGTTACATTCTTTCCATCGGCAAGTATCACCTTTTAGTATGACTGAAGAATTCCCAATGATTTCATCCGATATCGCCGTGACATTATCTCGATATTGATACACTATTCTTAATACATCAGCATCTTGAGGTATTGAGTTATCTAAGAGTATGGGGTTACCATCAAAACTGATTATTTCTCCATCAGAATTAAAAATCAAATGCAGTTTACCGAGATATTTTGTGTAAGCGTAGGCTTGCACTGCCGGTACCAATCTGCCTGAATCTTGTTTGACTAACGTTGGGTAATTCCCATTTATTTGTTCTATATCAGGAGTAGTTCCATTCCATAAAAAGGTATTTGAATGCCCACCTATAACTAAATCGATGTCTGCGACGTCTTTGGCTATTTGCTTATCCATATCGAAACCTGAGTGACCTAGAGCTATGAATATTTTTATTCCTTCCTTCTTAAGTTTGGCTACTTCTTCTCTTATGGCTATAACTTCGTCTATATATTCGACATTATTTTTACCCGCCAAGTCCTTGGTTGCTGGGGTTAGGTATCCGATGACTCCTACTTTCGTTCGGTTTACATCGAGCACGATAGATTTCATCAAGTTATGTTCGGCTTGTAATGTAGGTTCATTGTTGAGAATAAGATTGGCGGCGAGGACTGGACACGTTAGTTGTTCAATGAACGGTGTCAAACCAGATACACCGTTGTCAAATTCGTGATTGCCCAGTGACTGAAACAAATAATAAAAAATAGTAGTCATACACGACATGCAATTTTATACAATTTTGCAATGGCAATATTAGGTTTTAGTTACAAACCTTGGATTTTTACGGACGTAAAAACAGATAATCATCGACATAGGTACTAACTAGTTTAATTACTATCTAATATTTGAGGATTATGGTAATGCAGCCTAATTAATACTGTTAATATACAGGGTTATTGTACTTAACCAGCAGTGTTAAGGGTGGAAGTACTCATCAATATGAGCAAACTTTAATGTACTGCTGCCGAAATACAAATAACCCTGTATAATAAGTCTTATTGGAAATTAGTATTACCTACACCTTAGTCACCTTTATAGCATCCCAGTTTATTATGATTTTAGCACCCACATCCCTCACAAAACTAAATTAATTAAAAAAACCATAAGTAGGTACCTACTTACTAAAATCGGCTTATATTCTTGGAATATATTTAGTAGTTAAGTTATTGATTTACTCTGTTTACTACTTTTTTTTCAGTGGACGTCTTGCGGCTGAGATGATGATAATGACTACTTCTTATTACTGTTTGTATTATGTTGTTAATTTATTATAATCGAGTAGACTTTACCCAGGTAAAGTCAAGTAAAATCATGTTTCTATAACTATACAATTAAATAAATAGATAGAATATCTATTATACCTACATATAAAAATTAATCCTAATTTCCCTTGGCCACGTCATAACTTGAGAACGACTTAACCGATTTCATTTATCATTTTTTTAAGCTATCTAATACTCTATAGAAGGTTTTTTACGGAAAGAAAAATTAAGAAATTTTAAAAATTTCAGAAAACTTAATAATAATTAGGAATCGCGGCTGAAACCGCGGGGCGGAAGCTAGTAAAAAATAAAACATGTTAATGATATAACATTTAAGACAATTATTCTTGGGAATTCGGTAGTGAAGTAATTGATTTAGGTACTCTGATTGCTACTTTTATTACTATTTTATTATATTGTTCATGCATTATTATCGACTAGAAACCCGGGTAAAGTCAAGTAAAATCAAGTTTTTGTAAAACTATGAAATTAAATAAACAGAACATATGAAACCTTGAATCAAAATTAAATTATTTTATTAAATATAATGATATAACATTTAAGACATAACAAACGAAAGCAAGACAACGAAGAGTAAAGAACAGCTTAATCTAGTTGCGGACCCAGGCGCTTCAGGCTCTACCACAGCGTCCACATTCTGTAGAACAATGCGGCCGGCTACTTCGGGATATACAGGACTTCTCATGTCAAAGAAACTCCTGGTGCTTGTTATTTCATCAAAAGCAGCATTTTCTCTTGCAAGACCAACAAGCATGGAATATCCAAATTGCCCATTTGCTAAAGCCTCTGGTATCAATAACTTATAAGTTCTCCAGTCGTCAATATCGTAGAATTCAGGTACAAAACAAGACCAACAGCGTACCAGTGAGCTGACCACTCTAGACCCAGACTCTTTGGATAAGTCGTAAACTACACGAATACCGGAGTACTGGAGAAACTGGTCCGAAGGATTTTGAAGGCTATAGTTAGACACAGAGTGTTCGATGATCTGGTTAAGAATTGTCCCAGTCATAGTTACGACAACAACATTGCTCTCTAGGGGTAGTGCGGTCTGTAGATCACCATGGGTGACAGAAGCAGGTCGGTTTGTTGGAGCAATAGACGCAGCTATTGCCCCTCCATGAATTATAGCCACAGGAGCATCAGTCCAAGTTTCGCCTCCATATCTAATAGCGTAATGATACATCATAGCATCAGTTATCAAATTTCCAAGGTTGCATTCCTCTACTTTACATGAATCTCCGTCGAGAACAACTGCCGATTGTCCAATAACTGTATTAGATCTTTGAGTGATCTGTTCTTTGTAATTTTTGACAATCTGTAAAGCATCTGCATCTTGAGTAATTGAATCATCGAGAAGAATGGGATTTACAGTATATTGGATAATTTCACCATCTTTGTTAAAAGTGGCAACTATTCTCCCAAGATACTTATTATATGCAGATGATTGAATAACAGGTACTTGTTTTCCTGATTGCTGTGTAACTGTTATTGCTTCAGATTTAGAGATACTAGTCCCATTCCAGTAGAAAGTGTTTTTATTGCCAGCTATAACTAAATCGATACCATCTACTTCCCTTGCAATTTCTACATCTTTATTTATATCAGAGTGACCTAATGCTATTATTATGTTGATGCCCAGCGCTTGCAATTTGGCTACTTCTTCTTTCAGAGCTATAACTTCATCTACATATTCGACGTTGCCAGTAATATCCAATATCTTGGCCTCAGGAGTAAGATATCCAACCAAACCAACTTTAACGCCTTTTATATCGAAAACAATAGATTTTTGGAATTTCTTATTATTTTCAGCTGATTTCAGAATAACGTTGCTTGCCAGTATCTTAGTCTCGATGTTGCTTAAGAATGGAGAAAGTTCTTCTGATCCATTTTCAAACTCACTATTTCCAAGTGACTGAAAAAAATATTTTTAGTTGTTAGTTTATAAAATTTGTGATAGGACATACTTAGTTAAAGTGAAATGTGAAATAATGAAGGATTAGTACCAAAAGTTATTCAGCGTCTATTGTTATTGTGAGCTCTAGATATTCCACATAGGATATCTTGTATTAAGGTCTTTTTAGATTTACTATGGATAGACAGAAGCCGTGTTTGACAAATACCTCACCTTGATAAATGATGATGTGTCGGGAGGTGTATAAGCGGACGAAGTCTACAAGGGAACTAATAGATTTTCATTAATAGATGAACAGAGAGAGTCAGCATTTTGGGTACTACAACGTCTCACTATCCTATGGTTGCCTCACGATGTTTTCCTTCCTTCCTTCCGCAAGGTTATTAAAGGATTTGAATTCACGATTCTCATCAAGGCATACGATGTCAATACCATTGTAATACGAATAACAATTTAACAAAAACCATCACCTTATATTATTTTCCAAGACTAAAGCCCAAAGCAAACATATCGTAATATAGTCCAAAATTATGTTAAAAAAAATATTAGTTTGTTAGTTATATGATTACGTAGTAATATAATTTTGATGTTAGTCGATTATTGAGATTAAAACTAGGAATAAATAAATAATGACTTACATTTTCACTATATCTGTGACATTTACAAAACGGTTGTTCTTATAACAGTTCTCACACGTTTTTTCTCTCTGTAATATATTTCTATTAAATTGTGATTTATTTTTAATATTAATGTTAATAATGTTTCCGAATTAATTTATATTAATAAGTTATATTAAAATACTTAATTTTGTTATTCTCATTAAACTATAAAATTATGGTTATAATTATTCATTTTCAGTCAATTAAGTCTATTTTTTTTTCAGATTAAGTATCAATATGACGTTACAATTGCTCTCAGCTCTGTTTTCCTTCCATGCTGTACCATGCCTATCGCATCCAAGGCAAACAGACTTTTATCATAAACTACGCTTACATACTCAGATCTCTCTTGATCTAAACAATAAGAAGCTTTCCATTAATTCCTTTTATTTATGTATAAGTAGTTCGTAGGTAGTGCTTTATTAATCTGTATCTCAAGTATCCTCAACTTTTTATCCGAATTCCCAATCATCTTCATTTCACATTCATTGGCGTTTTTTAACCATTTAGTTTTTATTTACTAACTTATGAATATACAGGGTGATTTTTTTATCACTGGCAATACTTGGTGGATGCACTCATCAATGTGAACAACTTTTATTATGGGGCTAACTCTGATATCGCGTAAAATAAAACGGTTGCTTCATACATTTTGGTCGAGTAGGTATTGAACATTTGTATGGAACAGCTCATAATTTTTTCATGATTTTACAGTTAGTCCTATAATAAAAGTTGTTCATTTTGATGAGTACTTCCACGCCTGCAAGTATTGCCAGTGACTAAAAAATCACCCAGTATAAATAGTTACTAGCCATTGCGCCATGAAGAAAAGAGATGTAGTACCGTACAAACAAAAACAAAACTGATGCAGGCACACAGCACCAAAATAAATCCAAGGCTCAAAACGTATAACGATAAGTTCACAAACATTGAGAAACAGTTAGTACATACACTGATAACAGCTTAATTAAATACATCCAATCTATGCCGGTGATTGTTTACAGCATGCATATCTGATAGGTAATGTAAGCAGAATGAAAAATGTAGCTGTATAAGTACTACCTACTACTTATTCTTGAAACAACTAAATACAGTTTTCTCAGAGCTCTACTTCAAGGTTCCATTATTTTAATTGAATGTGAATGAAAGTCTTGATTATAAATTATAAATAATTATAGTAAAATACCTACTGATAATTTCATTGCATTGAATATTATTAATTTATCATAAACATTGGGTACCTACTTTACTTTATTTGATTTATCATTTGATTCAAGAGTCATTCGTGACATTCACGTAAATTATAGTTTTTTTACTGATTGATAAAACACCTACCCGTTGTAGGTACTCAGAACTTTGAATGCGTTCGAGCATAAAACTCAAAACTCATTAATTCAGTTTACATCCTGATATGGCACTTATGAACTTTACAATTGACTCTACCATCGGTTTGTAATACACTTATTTATACTGAGAAAACTATATTTTTTCATTATAATTTTTAGGATTCTGTACTTACCGAAAGCCTACCTGAAACGGGACCGTATAAATGAGTCTACGCCCGTCCTTCTGTAAAGTTGAATTACAGACCCACGAATTTCAATTAAATTTATTAACTTTGTACGGAACCGGGTTTTTTATGGGTACAAATTACGTACAAATATATTAATACTAATTATCGATTTGAAGATTAGCAATGTACGCAAATCAACATGTTGTTTTCAATAATTTTTTTTTTGCTCAAGCCAACATTCACGACACGACACGATCAACAAATACAACAAAAAATGTCGACATAACACATTAATATTTAGTTTAGCTAACGAAAGTTGAGACTGGATAGAATGGTTGAGATTATATTAAAAATATATAACAATAAAACCATATACAAATGGCGTTTCTACTTAGTTTTTTATTTTGAGATCGATTAAATAAATAGTGTCTATTTATTTTATCGATCGGATTTCAGGCTCAGTTGACACGCTTCCCACTCTACTTTCGATAGCCAGACTAGACATAAACCTGAAATACTCACAACAGCGTCTGGTTGTAGAGCGTTGATAAATTCAGCGGCTATGTTCCACTTGTAGATTGTGAACCAAGCTGTTCCAGTGTATGTGTCTCCCGCGTTCAGGTACAAGACTGGCGGACCCTGGCCTGTGGCAGCCGCCTCACGGGCTTTCTTTACTCTGTAATATTTCAATTAAAGGGTATTGAAAAATGACAAACCTAGCTCAAAATATATAGGCCACATTAGAGGTTCAGCTAACTTAAGTGAAAAATTATTATTTTGTGTTGCGAGTCAACAGTAGGTATGTATCTACTATGTGTCTAAAATAAATACATTTTATTTTTTAACCGACTTCAAAAAAGGAGGAGGTTCTATGTTCTTTTTTTGTATGTTCACCGATTTCTCCGCCAACTGTGGACCGATTTCATATTTTTTTCTTTTGTTCGGTAGGGTATACTTCCAATTTGGTCCCATTGTCACCAAGTCAGGATCTGATGATGGGATCCCAGGGAAATCGAGAGGAACCCTCAAATTTTATAGGTACGCATAATGTGTTATACATATTTTCTAAAACTATTCAAATATTTGCGTCTGGTACTGATCATCTCATGCTGCTCAGCTAATGATGGAAAATATAACTCCTTAACTATTAGGAGTAAGTGAATAATTCTTTAAATATTATAGGTTCGTATAGACCGCTACTTATGTTCCTTTGAGTTAATCAGATGAGCTGATGATGGAAGGTACAACTCCTTGTTAGTTAGGAGTTAGGGGATAATTCTTTAAGTACTGTATAGACCCTTAGTTTTTATTATTTCTAATTATTTGGGTGATTGCGTCGGGAGTCTTAATTTTATGCTACTGAACACTTATGAAGACAAAAAAATAATAAATAAATATTATTCAATATGGTCGACACGTGACAAATCTTGATAAGTAGGTATTCAATACACAAGAAACTAAAAATGGAAAAATAAAATTAGCTTTTAACAAAAAGAAAAACCGACATCAAAATGGTTTTGCACAAAAAAGTATAAAATAACGATATTAGAACTACTTAGAACTCGTTTTGAAGTCAGCGAAAGAATTTCAGATTATAGAACACGTGCTTTACGATTTATTATGGTACGGATAAAGCGAATTCTCTATTATTAGATACATTGAAATCAAGTTAATTTGATCTTTTGTCCTACGTTCCAGCGATGTATAAAGGAAGGGTCAACAAATCCCTCGGGCTTGTAACGGATATTTCATTAAAATTGTCAATATGAAGCGTTGTGTAAGAGGAGCTGTCCCTTATTGTATTGCACCAACACTAACGAGTCGTTTTGACTACACGGTACCTAAATTGTCAAAGAACTAAAGTTCACTTTGAATTTAGTCACACGGCTATCGTAAAGCTTATGCAACATGAGCTGAAACGAAGCTTATGTTCTTGCCATAAGGTGTAAAATCTACTGTCAATTCAAAGTAGTAGATAGTAGTTTAATTAAAGTATAAGTTTCACTACTTTTTTCCTATGAATGTAGACAGTATCATCACTGAGAGACATAATTGCGACGCAGCGAGTATAATTATGTATTTGTGTTACATACAATTATATACGTATAATGTATATATAAGTGTGTGTAACTATATATGTAACTTAGTTATAAAACTAATAAAAGATAATTACTTAGTTAAAAACAAAAAGGCTAAAACAAATACTCCATATAACCACGCCACCAAGACATGGAGTTTGATTCGGTAATGCCCACAATAACGAATCTAAAATTGCTTCTCTATTTTTACATGTAACAGTACTAACGGTTTACGGCTAGACTATATCGGCCGGTTAGTTACTAGTATCAGCCAGTCAGAAACGTCAGATTGTCAAACGTCGGACATGAGAGCCACATACCAGGTATCTAGGATGTGAAATGCGATGCTAGTTCAAAGGAAATGATGAAAAGCGAATCGATAGTTAAAATATCCGTACAATATAGTACACTGTACTTTGTACTGTACACTGTACGCTGTATTTTATACACTACTACAGAATATAAAATCTAATAAAAATATCAAGGGTCAAATATCAAGTATCAAAATATCAATCTAAAAATCTCATAATTTTATTTTAACAAAACAAGTTTCACGAATACGATACATGGTCATTACAATCAATAAATAATCTTATAAATAAATATAGCTGTGCATTTTGGAAGGTGTTTTAAGTCTGATCATATTTTTTTGACACTGTAGGTTAAAAGTGCTAAAGGTAAAACAGTCATTATGATTAGTGACATCGATATAAAATACCTGTTCCCGCGGTTTCACTCTTATTCCCAGGAAAAAAGTAGGATCCTCATACCCAGAAAGATTTGGTTCAGTAATAAAAAGAGGCCTATGTTACTGTCCAGTCTATAAATTATCTCTATGCAAAAAAATATATTATATAGCTTATCCCGGGATAAAATATAGCCTATGTTACTCGGTGAAGATGTAGCTTTCTAACGGTGGATTTTTTTTTAAAATCGGTCCAGTACTTTTTGAGCCAATTACAAACATACTTACATACAAATCTTTCCTCTTTATAATATTAGTATAGATATAGATATGGATTGATCCGTGTTACTATGTTGCGGCGTGAAAGAAGGAAAAACTAACAAACAATACATTCGTATTTAGGGATTATTTCGGATATTTAGGGCGTTCCCTAGGGATCTTATGTTTTCCCAGGATAAAAGTACCCTATGTCCTTCTCCATACCATAGGCTATCTGCATACCAAATTTCATCGCGATCGGTTCAGCGGTTTAGGCATGAAAAGGTAACAAACAAACAAACTCACTTTCGCTAATAATATTAGATAGGATGCAATCTTGAAATATGGGATAGTTATTTTTCCTCTATGTATCAATCTAATGACCCTTTTACAATCAACTTCGGAGAATATGTTTATTGCATAAAGGACGTTCAGTTGATGTTACCTCAGGAACAATATGACATTCTATATGCATATGATATGAAGCAACCAAAAGAGAAAGTCTACTAATAAGGGTGATTTTTTAGTCTCTGGCAATACTTGCAGGAGTGGAAGTACTCTCACTAATAAAATGGTTGCTTCATACATTTTGGTCGAGTAGGTATTGAACTTTTGTATGGAGCAGCTGATAATTATTTCGTGATTGTACAGTTAGCCCCATGATAAAAGTTGTTCATCTTGATGAGTAGGTACTTTCACCCCTCCAAGTATTGCCATTATTTGCCATTGACTAAAAAACCCAGTATTTATGATGGCATCACAAACATGGTGGATTCTCAACTAAGATATTGTTCGTATATGGTAATAATCATATTGATTGGAACAGGCTGCTATGCCTAAGAAATCTGTGGCTATGCAATAATTAACGTTGCTATATTTTAATCACATATAAACATACTAGCTGTCGCCCGCGGTTTCACCCGCGTAGCGATATGAAATATACTTTACGACCTATTCTCATACCTATGAAATATTCATTAAAAAAATCATATAAATCGGTTGGTTTCGGAGGAGTTCGACTACAAACACCGTGACACGTGATTTTTATATATGACATAATATAATTTCTTCATCGAACCACTATACTATTATGTATATTGGTAGATTACTATGGTACTACTAATATAAAAGCAACAACAAGATTGCTAATAAAAAGGTTCTTCGTCCCTAAAAAGATACCTTGACTAAAATTATTATCCGTCATTAACTATAATCGTGATAACTGCTTGTAATTATGTGTTATTAAAAATGTGGTGTTGAAGTCACTTCTTTGAAACAAAAAATACAATGCAAAATGTTCTGAGAATAATTCTAAAAGTCAATGTCGGTAGCTACTTGCTTGAATCTTTATTCCACCCAAAAACAAATTTCTAAAGGGGGCCTAGGTCAATACGTCGTTCAGGGTTGTCAACGTCGCCGATAAAAGAGTTGAGATCTGAACGGGTGCCAAGTTCCATAACAAGGAACTGTTTTGGAACTTGGCAATCATAGCTATAGGAATCTACGTTTTTCAATTGATTTGAAAGAAAAATTGTTACGTTCTTTAATAATGAATTGCCAGTGAGTCGTTTTGTTATTTTTCGACCTTTGCGGACACACTGCCGTGACTAAACTCTACACGTATTGAAATTTCCATCTACAGATAAATAAATGCTTGTCTACATGCGAAAATGAAAACCTATTTCAGTTTCACGTTGGAAAATCTAGTAAGAGTACATATATCGTTCAACATTCTGGTAACTACACATATCCTTAGGTCGAACGTAGTCCGGAGCTAATGACCTAATTAGCACGCTGGACAGGCGAGTTAGTGTCAGCACTACCTTACGAGTCGTGTGACGTATGTAGCTGAAGTCGACTGGTGTTCAACTATGTCAGTCTGCTACATACCTAAATTAAGTACTTGCTCTACCATAAGCGTCAGAAACATAATCGATCCTTTCAAAATATTAAATTATAAATGTGAATGTGAGTTTGTTTATCTTTCCTTTACGTGGTAACGAGGCATTATTTGCAAAGGATTGAAAATGCCAAAAGTTATTTTAATCGATCCCACGACCTGTAGTACGGCTGTCAGGGTATTTAACCGAGGGGAAAACTACCCGGGGAGAGCAGCCAGAATTTGCCGGACAGTTACCGGCTAGTCATTTACGCTGTAGAGGGGGACCAATTTTTTTGTTCAGGGCACGTACCAGGACCACCGTTTATGAGCGATACGAAATAGCCTGTCCCGGGGAATTTTCCATAACTCCTCCCAGCACTCTCGATGTGATGTGTCGAGCCCACAACTCTCAGAGCCACGAGCCGTAAGGACCCCAACAGCAACCGGTCTGCCAGCTGTCATAATGCCTCAATACTCACACATGAGCAACCCTGGGGAATCCACCGTAGCATTTCCCTGCTTCCCGGTCAGCAGTGGTGCAGACGTTGCTCACTTGCGAGGTCTGCTCGAATCTCGCGTGCATATCATTGTTGTGAAGAATGAGGAGCTCGAAGTTGTCTCCGCTGCTAGACGGTGACTTGACGATGCTGCTTGATGATAGAGCCACTGCAGCCAGCAAGGTAGATAGTTTGATTAAGGACTTCTGGAATATAAAGAAATATGGTTTTAGATTAGGTATAGGTGTAACGGACTATCTTAATCTCTTGTTTGATACGTTATTTCTTTATTGTAGTAGATATTAACCCGATATCATTATTGTGTTTGCTCACTAACGAATCTTCTTATCTATTATCTGATTATGATTATAATAATAATAATATCTGAGGACATTCCTTAAACATGGTCATCTGATCACAAGCATAAACCAGATAACTGAATTACTGCATTTTTTTCTTAATATTTATATATTGATAAATTCACCCATACTCGGAAAAAAAGACATATTCATGTACACAAATGTCTGTCCTGGGTGGGAATCGAATCCACGACCTGTATGATAGGTAGGATGTATCCAACTAAGCCAGCCGACCCTAATTAACTACAATCCAAGCAAACTTAGCTAACTAAAGAAATTTGTTAAGTTCAAAAGAGGATTATTTCAATGGAAATGTGGCTCGAATTCAGAGTAGCGGTACCTACCTAATCCAGATAATCCCATAATGTAGGGGTCGATATACTAACTAAAATGATAAGCTAAAATGTAGCTGTAGGTACCTACTAAACTATAACTTCATAAGCATGAATTAGTAATTTAAATACTTATGAGATAAAATATTCCGTTTGATTTCATTCGTAGTCAAATTATAAACTGACAAACAGAGAGTTTTAAAATTTCTCTTTTTAAACGACTTCAAAAAACTCTTTTTTTATTTTTTATGTATGTTCCCTCGATTACTCAAAGACGCCTGAACCGATTTGGAGACTTATTTTTTTTTAAAAGGTATACTTCCCAGGTGATCCCATTTCCCTTCAGCACCAAATCAGGATCTGATCCTGAAAAATCGAGGGCAACCCTAAAATAGGGACGCAAAATGTGTTTTATATATTTTCTAAAACTATTCAAGTATTTGCGTTTGGTACTCATCATCTCATGTTGCTTGATGATGGAAAATATAACTCCTTAACTATTAGAAGTTAGTGAATAATTCTTTAATATTATAGGCTCGTATAGACCGCTACTTATGTTCCTTTAAGTTAGTCAGGTGAGCTGATGATGGAAGGTACAACTCCTTATTAGTTAGGAGTTAGGGGATAATTCTTAAAGTACCGTGTAGACCCCTAGTTTTTATTCTTACTAATTATTTGGGTGATTGCGTCGGGAGTCTTAATTATATGCTACTGAACACTTATGAACACAAAAAATAAATAAATAAATATTATTCAATATTGTCGACACGTGACCAATCTTGATATAAGTATTTTATACACAAGGATCTAAAAATGGAAAATAAAATCAACTTTTAACTAAAACCAAAAACGACTTCACAGAGGGTTCGTAGGTATAAAATAACGATTTTAGAATTCATATTGTATTCAGCGAACGAATTTGAGATTCTGGAACACGTGGTTCGCTTTCGCTGACTTCAAAACGAATTCTAACATCGTTATTACTTTTTAGTGAAAACCCACATTGAAGTCGTTTTTGGTTTTTGTTAAAAGTTAATTTAATGTTCAGGTAACCTTGTGATAAAAAATCAGGTCATTCTAACCATTTCCTAAGTAGGTATATTCCAAAGAGAACTTGCTCGTTTATCATAAATAGGTCAACTTTCTATATGTCATACGTGTCATTGTCGGATGGCAGCCTCCTACCTTGGACTTGACATTAATGATTACCGAAAAATGTTAAATAAATTCTACGTAGAACACATAACAATGGTCACAATGGCATGGTGCTAAAAATTAAGAAAAAAATATAAAAGAAAAAGTCATTGAAACAGTTTGTCATTGCTTGTCGGCAAAACGGCTCGCTGAGTCTATTGTCATTATATTATAACATCTTGGCAGTAAATTGAAGACCGTCGCTTTAAATGATTACGGTCAATGGTGAATGACAGTATTGGTCTCCATGAGCTTGGGGTGCATTTGATTATGAATGACCATTTGTTATATTTCATGATGCTTCAATGCCGTCAGGATTTTTGATCGTGGACAAATATATATAAATTTCTGTGTTCATTTTATTCTATCATTTGCTGTGTTGAACAAAACAATGCATTTGCTGTAAAATAACACCTATATCGATTTTATTTACCACGCCACATGTATTTCTTTTGTTTAATTAATTAAAGTCAGATTATTAGCAGTTGTTCAAACATAGTGGTATTTTTTATTTATAGATAGAAGAAAAACATACAAAACAATGTTATTAGCTTACATGTTTCATAACGCTTTAGACTACCTACCTACAGCAAAAAAAAAACACGAGGACTTTAAGTATTATGTAGTACATTCGGTGTAATGTAGTTCACGTAAATGAAACTATTACACGTTTTTAAGGGGTCACAATACTTACAATCACAGCTTACAATACTCATATAACAGGCCCGGACTTAGAGACCCAGGGCCGATAGACATTTAGGGCCAGCCATCCCGGCCACCCCAAAGCTATTTTGGAAATAAAATGGACTAGTACCTACAGAAAATATATTTTTTAACTTTAATAGGTGGAAAGGCCCCTAGCCTGGCTGGGCCCCTAGGCCGGGGCTTTGTAGACCTAGGTGGAAATCCGAAGCTGATTATAAGTAATATACTTTCGTCATCAAGTTGTCTATTATACATATACAAATATCTAATATTGCATTTTTACACTTTTATTTTCATAAATATTGTAAAAAATATATTCGCGTTGGTCAAGGTGAAATAAATACTCAGTTATAATGCCAAATACGTTTTCTCTATTTCTAAGAAATTATTCAAAAATTCAAAATTATTCTTATTATAAATATTCATGTTTGTCCTAAGTCTGAGTCTTATCTATACAGGGTGATTTTTTTGTCACTGGCCATACTTGCAGGGGTTGAAGTACTCGTCGATATGAACAACTTTTTTTACTATGGGACCAACTTTGATATCGCATAAAATAAAATGGTTCCTTCATACATTTTGGTCGAGTAGGTATTGAACTTTTGTATAGACAACTGATATTTTTTTTGTGATCTCAGTGTTAGTCCCATGATAAAAGTTGTTCATATTGATGAGTAATTCCACCCCTGCAAGTATGGCCAGTGACTAAAAAATCATCATCATCAGTATAGTGTATATTTAGAAAAAATAAGTAGTATATTTAGTATATCAGTTGTCTGATTTCCATAGTATAAGCTCTGCTTAGTTTGGTACCTATCAGATGTCAGTGTGTTACAAAGCACATAGGTGGGTACATATAATTATTACTAGCTTCCGCCCCGCGGTTTCACCTGCGGTCCCGAGGGTTCTTATGTTTTCACGAGATAAAAAGTAGCCTATGTGCTATTCCAGACTATAATATATCTCTGTGCCAAATTTCATCCAGATCCGATCAGCTGTTCCATCCATTCATCCATCCATCCAAACTTTCGCATTTATTATTTTAGTGGGATAGTAGGAAGTAGGATGTTAATTACAAAATAATGCAGCGTAGGAGACAATTTGGTAATAATTATTCGTTGACATTACTAATGATGCTCATTGTTTTTAATAACATAACAACCAACTGCACATTTCCTTATAAGTTCTATGACTGGTGGTATTTGAGCACATTTTCTCAGGTGTGAAGGTGTGCCAAACTATACATTAATAGCTTTTCTAAAAGGGAAGAGAAGGAATTCCTAAACATATTAAAATAAAAAGCAAAATTAAAATTTTTGAAAAATCCCACGACCTTTGTAAAAGTAATCAAAAAATGATTAATTCTTTTCTGATTCGGAACTACACATATTCACCTACATATTAACGTAATGATAAATTCAAAAATATCCGTCGGCGGCTGCCATTGCCATATCTGTTCCCGATTAGAATTAAAATATAGCTTATTAATTAAGTACTTAATTTAAATTTATATCAGCCAATCTGTCTAAGGCTATGTACGAAGCTATGTAGGTACAGTGTTATAATGAGCGGCCTGTAAAGGATGGGCAAACAATGCGTAGTGTCCCTTTAGAGCTGTCAACTTCACCTGCACACCTGTACCCTGCCGAGTCAGCCCTAACCGATGTGGTACGACTATAGGCGTAACATATTTTGTAGATTATATGACTGCCGTGACGTTATTATGTAGAATAGCTGCAAAATGACCTAACTTTTAATATTATAAATGCGAATGCGAGTTTGTTTGTTTGTTACCTTTTCACGCCTAAACCACTGAACCGATCGCGATGAAACTTGGTACGCAAATAGCCTATAGTATGGAGAGGGAAATAGGCTACTTTTTTACTCAGGAACGCGGGTAAAACCGCGGGAGTCAGACAGCTAACTCTAAGATAATTGAAGGTTGTGGTCAAATGAATTGTCACAAAATTTATATAGAGTGAAATTAAATGAGTAGCTTAAGTCGCGCTTCGCTCATTATGAAAGATAAATCAACGTGACACACATAAAACACAAAACACGGTTTCTGAGCTAATGATAAAAAGGTGACGACTACATTCATACACGATGCCAAGGTTGACAGGTTAAATGAAATAAATACAAATACTGTCTTTAATTGTAATGTGAGTACCTATTCAGACACCTAATTTGCCAACCACCAAATTTATGGACGAGAAGATAATATCAAAAGATATTTTGAACATCGTAAAACATTTACATAAAATGTTGGCACCTTTCTTCTAAAAATGAACACATCTATATCTTTAAAAACTATTTAACCATAGGGTTGAAATCCGAATAGGTATAGTGATACTAAAGAAGTTGATAATGGTTTTAGGTGAACCAAATATTCTCAACGTGCGACTAACATTAAGATTATGCAAGAGGACCAGACAAAAAAAGTCAACGGACGGCGTTCAACGAACTCCCAGTATTTCGATATTCCAGAGTTAATTATTAGGGATGCCATCACAAACCGGCCTTACCTGAGCTTCTTAGAAACTTATTAGCTGCTTTTGAAACTGATAAAAAGTGCCTTTGAGCCGTGCCTCTTTGCGGCTCAAAGAAATCAGTTCGAAGGTGTCAATGCATTTAATAAGTTATTGGTTCATATACTGCTTTATTTTTTTTGTAGCTGCGCGAGTCATTTCAAGCCTTTATTTATGTATGTGTGGGCAGAATTTTGTAACCAGTTCTACCCAACCGTTTTAATTTAATATACTCAAAAAACTTGTTATTTAAGAAAGATTTTTAAATATTATTATTTATTTACATTTCTACTTGTTTTGCTGGGTTGTCTTAATAAAATATTAGATAGTAGATAGATAACTCTTAATTGTGCACCAAAACAATTAAATAACAACAAATACTTTAAATTAATAAGTTTACAATTGGCGCTCCTATTGCTATGAAGCGATCTCTGCCAGGCAACTTTTGGATGGAGAGGAATTTAATTAAGTTACAATACTGGACGGCGGTATATCAAATCAAGTAAATAACTTGACTTACATATTATATAATAATGTAAGTCTTATACACCTAAATATTACATGCGTAAATTAAAATAGGTATATATCAATAAACTAATATATTTTTGAATATTGTTGTTATAGCGGCAACAGAAATACATCATCTGTGAAAAATTCAACTGTCTAATTATGACGGTTCATGAGATACAGCCTGGTGACAGACGGACAGACAGACAGACGGACGGATAGTGGAGTCTTAGTAATAGGGTCCCGTTTAACCCTTCAAGTACGGAACCCTAAAAATGAAGGAAAAAATGAATTAATTTATTTAAATATAAACTTAAAATGTATTGAATAATTAATGAGAAACTTATTATGTTTTTAAAAGGCAGAGACACCTTTGCGTGTAATCAATGAATCGGTACTCCACAGACCACAATTGCTCGAATGTGACAAATTGTCTAATGTATCATGACGTATATTGGTGTAAATGTATAACAATGCTTTGGTTTACAAACTGTTGTCAGCAGAACAGAATTACTCACAGCTTTACATATTACAGCGCGACAGACTTAATTATCATTTATAAAGTAAAATGAATTGTTATTATTTTTAAATTTTGCATCGATTTCACTCGACACTGACATGTATTTTGAACGAATCATTTACAAACTCCAAACATGGCCGAATAGCTTTTAGCTTTAAATCATATAAATTTTCCGATAGTACCTAATTCCTATCAGTCGTATGTATGGTTTTGCCAATCATGAATAATAATAGACATATTTTGATGTGTTTTCTTTAACTGTACGAAAGAGTAAGTTTTTTTCATAATAATTAACCTACCAACAAAAATAACTTTTCATTTTTTTTAACTAAGATAATTTTTAGCTCGGGAAAACCTCTAGAACGTGATGAAAAACTATTTGTAAATAAAATATAGTTATAATATGAGCAGGAACAGGTTGTCAAAATGATTTTAATATGTATGTACAGAAGTTGATAACAAGTAAGTACGAGTATTAATAAAGATAAATAGTAATACTTGATAAAAATTAACACGGAATTGGTAGATAGTGTACAATGTACATACATTCAGGGGTGTCTAATTGATTTTATTAAGTTTTTTTTAACCTATATAAAAAAACTTCGCCAATCAGTTGTTGCGGTACAGTAATCTATTTGTACTACTCGCTTGGCTGGCTACCACCCTCAAGTTCAAAATCTTCAGCCAAGAACCTACTGGTGAGTTCTGGTAGATGCACTTGAGAGCCAGTTGCCTTTTGAGCTCTATGAAGGTCAGTAACACGGTCGCCATAGGTGACGGTAGCAACTTACCATCAGGTGGACCGCCTGCCTGCTTGTCAGACCTCTGACATAAAAATAATGGTAGAGTATAATTTATTTTTTCTACTAAATGCCCCTGTGGAGTTTAACATATTTAATGCTATCTGTGCTATAGTATTGTTTGTTCTAGGCACATCCATGACTTACTGATTTAATCAATAAGCAATCACAAGTATGTTGCATGTCCACAATTTGGCAAAAGCGTGATTCCAATTGTCTTGATAACAATAACTCCATCGCGTTTTCATCCTACATCGATAATTATATCAAATCAATAGTAATTTTATAAGTTATCAGGTAAATGTTAAGACTTGCCTATATTTTCAATTCACGATTTGAATAATTTGTGCTAATTCCTATGTTTGGGCTTTATATGAGTAATTTTAATATTTTCACTAGTTTTAAAGTCTAGCAATAAAAATACTGAGTTACCCATTATTATTATGTTTATACCACACAGTCGTTTCAACTGCGTTAGAGTTGATATTTCCGATATCTACTCGTTGCACCTATATGCAGATTAAGTCTCTAGAGCCGAGAAGAATTTGTTTTTTTTTGACAGTTTGTTTCTACCTTTTGAAAAACCTATGAATTAATTAGATATATTTAACCAATCGTTTACATTGTACAATATTACATTAGGTAAATGTAGTTTTCGAAGAGTAAAAATATTAATTGAAAATCAATTTATAAAATTTTTAGCACGTACCATTTCGATCACTCGAACAAAGAGCTTCTTATTTATATAGTATGTTATTTTTACGACGTTATACATAACGAATTTTAATCAGTCATCGGACTGATCAATGGAAGAAGATAATATTCAAGGAAAAATAATTCTAGCGAAGTTATATTGTCTACTTGTTGTAATTTGAGGAAAAATGATTAATATCTAACCTTCTCATGTACGTACAAAAAATTATAATACTAAAATATATTACTAGTAGTTTTTAGAATAGTAGTTAAGTAATACAATTTTAAATACTTACTAAAGTAATAGTTAATGCTAGTAGACTAATATTATTCTTTAAATTTTCAAATTACGTTGATAAAGTCGTTATGATGCAAACTTCTTATTATAGAAGGCACCTTCGTTCGCATTTATTTAAAAAAAATAAAACTCTAAAGGGTTCAATGGCTATCAAAATCTCAATAGTTAAGCGTTTAATATTTATTATTATCAAAAAGGCAATAAAATATTCGTTTTATCATAATTACTGATAATAACAGGTATACCTAATAGGTAGATAGGAAAAAGTCATATATTACGTTTTTTTTTTAAACAAATCAATTTATGAAGAGACGAGGAAAATGGCTATAACGTTATTATGTAGTTACTTGTAAAATACTGGTTTTCATTTATATTTAAATTCAATTTATATTTAAATGAAACCAGTTTTTTTATTCTATTGAATTTGGCTACAGTGTAATAATAAAGATGTCATAGGAAAGTCATACAACCCTAATCTGGTGCGTCGAATACAATCAGCAATACTTAATATATATGTACATGATAAGTGATAGTATAGGTACAGCTGTTTTCAGGAAGCATGTGACGTCAAATTACCTACATAAAATGACGAGCCTGTATGGGCTAGAACCCTGTGCCTTCCCTAAATAACTCCTTATTTAAACAGGAAAAAAATGTCTTTCGTGTACGTTTTTTTTACTATAGATAGGGTTATGATTGACCACAATTTCGCAATGGTAAATCATGTTGTGGGTCACGGTACGTACCATATAATATACAGCTAGTATTATATAAATTCGAATGTATGTTTTTTGGTATTTTTGCAAACAGAAACGGAGCATCGACAAGATTTTTTACATAGAGATAGTTTATGGGCCGGAGAGTGATATAGACTAATTTTTATCCTGGGAACGCAGGTGATACCGCAGGGCGGAGGCTACTTTCCTATAAATAGAAGTATAAAAATTCAGTAAATGGTTTTACCCATCGTTCGGAATAAACTGATAAATCACATTCACTTATTATATTTTTATTTATGTCATTGAATTGATTTAAAAGATCAGTACGCATACTTTCAACAATCATTGGCCATTAGTATGGCTTATATTTGGACATTGGCCATGTTTGTCCAACCATTGTATGAGTGATTAATCCTTTGCAAAAGCAAAAGCTTTTCAGCCGTGTAAACGTCGAGTTGCGTAGTGCACCAGTCGAATATTGATTACCAATTAAAACCGTGGTTTTTCCATGAAAAGCTCTCTCTCAAGGGAGGAAAATGTATCTGACAACGCATATACCTACTGCAATAGTATATTGAATACTAGTTGTTCCTCACGTTCCGGGATAAAAGGTAACCTATGATGTTCATATGCTACTTTGTTTAGAAGAAAATGAAACACAATAGGGTATTTTACTCTATATGAGAAAAAATCTAAAAATGTACATTTTAGATAGCTTAGGCAATAAGCAGTCGGAAAATGTTAGTTTTAGTTCATAAAATAACTTAATTAATTTTAAAATTCATTTCAAAGTATGAGAATACTTTGTGTTATTATTATTTTAATAAAAATAAATCTGTTTCTAATTGAAAATAATTATCAAAGTGTAATAATAAATACGTTATGAAAATGATTACGACGTCACAACGTTGAAAATAATAACGAAATACGTGGAATAGCTCCAAGCGGTATTTGCAGCGAGAATTTAAAGTAATTTACTTTGACTATTTTGTTGGAACTCATCTCAGGTGTACTGCAATTTTGTATTACAAATACTGTATGTGTAGTTTATTATCATCTATGTAGTGGTTTAATAAGAGGAAACCATTAAATTGAAGTAACAAGTTTGTTTAAGTAAATATACATAATGTGTGGTATAAATTGTTAACATTAAAGTTATTTTACTACTATTTGTTTTTTTTTACCTACATACTTATATACCGTGAATATTGTTTTATATTTTAAATTTGTAGATACTTACCTATTATTTTTGTGTAAAAACGTTCCAGGGAAACTTTACGGCAATGTTGGCAACATTTCCCTAATTGTCCCCTTGCTCCTATTCGAATTCCTCGTAATTGGACACTTTTCAGACTAGGTTAGCCTAAATACGTACTTAGATGAAAAATACTTATAAGGTTTAATTCGTCATTAAAGTTTAATTAATCGTCTCTTATTCTCTATACACTACCTAAACCCGCCACCAAAGAAGTCCCGAAGAACATAAGACATATTTGAAGACATAAGATCGATTTTGATTAATTCAACGGGACTTCTTTGGTGGCGCGAACTCTACAAATTATACCATCCATTGTTAGATTCAAAATTTTCAGCAGTATTTTCTTAAAATCCGTAAAATACGTAATTTTGTTTTTACTATGTATAGTATATCTATCTATCTATATAAATAAAAATGGATCGCCGAAATGTATGTACGCGCATAACTTCCGAACGACTGCACCAAATTGGATAAATCTTTTCTTTTATGTGTTCGTTATTGTCAGGAGAAGGTTTGTATGAAAAAATAATTACACTAGCAACGCGGGTGAAACCATGGGGAACAGCTAGTTACATAATATATAACGGATTCTCTTGCGTCATCAACAAAACTTGAATCGACATTGTATAATATAACGGCGCGCGATAAATGTACTCGATTTATTGTGACATTTAAATGATTTTTATTAAATATTTATAAATCCTTAATATTGAGCTATTTTATATATCGAATAAGTATTCTAAATTTAAAAAAATATCTAGTTTAAACTCGCGAACGTAATCTAAGATCACTTTGAGCTTTCTGTCGCGCGTTAGTAAACTAATTTCAAGCAAGTGCGGGGTGCCTAGTTTAGTATCTAGGTCACCCGGGGGCCTGCGTAAGATGCATCGATTTACTCGTCACAGCCATTTATTTTAAAAGAGACGTTTTAACAGCAGGAGAGTGTATAAACTTTTATTATGACTTTTATAGTAGGGAGCGTAAGTAATAAGTATTGCACATTCCAGTTTACGTATTGCCAAAAATATTATGTAATTGCACAACAATAACATTATGATTATTTTATGTTTTTTTGGTTTCATAGTAGGTACTTAGAGTGGAACCTATATTAAATTCGTTTCAAATTTGCATTATGTAAATATTTGGTAAACTTATACATATTCTACAGTTTCATATAACCTAGCTACGAACTCTTCAAATATAATATCGATCGTTTTTTGGCCACATTCCTATAAGAACTTTTTAGTGCCCAAAAAAATGTTACTGATATGTTGCAGGACTGAGGAAAAAATATATAGGTACTTAGTAAAGACATAATTTATGTGATATATGAACAGAAGAGGGAGACCTCCTTGCTGACCCATTTATGACTTTACTTTCTGTCGTAAAGGAGTCAGCACGAAAGATGAACAACAATGTATCTTCGTACAGAAAAGAAAGTACGTACCTACTTATGTAGACATATTAGATAGGTATTCATGTAGTACAAACATACATACGTACGTACAGTATTTTTTATTTCCATGAAAGTGAAAACTCGGTCTTGTAATTAGTAGAGTTCACGTTAATGAAACAGGTAAAGGTACAGCTTTTTAATTAATATATTTACAGTATCTGCCTTTTATTGACCTACTTTTGAAGTCAGAGCTTAATATGTCGTATAATATAATTATTAAACAATATTTTGATATGGCATCATTTATATAAGGTAATACGTAGGTATCACATTTTGTGATTACGGTGCGCATATTACAATCTACTACAACATTTGTGAATAGCTGAATTCATAACGATCAGTCAGGTTCTAATCCGCATCACTACGTATCAATTTCAGTGAGATGTACCTAAGCCTCGAAATGCAAGACCATGAATTTGATCAGTGAACGATCAATTAAAACCAAGGTGACACGTCGCCGTCTGTCAAGGAGCTCAATAATTGGCATTTTGTTTCAGTAATTTACTTACCCAGATAATTATATATGCGAAATTCTCTAGTTTTATAACTTTTATGTCAATTGCTCTTCCAAATTCAAATTTAAATTCTTTATTTGCCTAAATATGGTCTTATGATGATTATAGTGCAAAATAAAATACGTGACGATGGATGTTAGGTATACTTCTATATCTCTATGTTGTTATGATATGGTGGTTAGACAATTTTATACATATCCTTTGATTTGAGATTTTTTAGTATATTGTTTGAAAAGTTAGAGATATTTAAAATATTTAATATATTGTTTGTGAAGTGTTTTGAAGAGTTGAAAAAATTTGTGAAATATTAAGAAACTCCTAGATCATTTGCGTATTTAATATATTTTTTTAATTTGCTGGTAGTAGTATTTATTTATAAAAATAATTTTTCATCAAAATTAAAAAAAAAACCAAACTCAATGCGCCAAAAGGATACGCTTCTGTAAGTTATACCTCACACGTCAGGTAATCAAATCGATGCACTTTCCATGAAAACGAATTATGAGTTCTTTGAATAAAGGTAATAGAGATCAACTTCCTAAATATTTATTTTTATTTCAGATTTATTTTATCGCAAATATTTACGATTGCTAAGGTTTTTATGAGTCTACTTTTATAACAAAAACTCGTTCATATTGTTGACATTGATGTGTTCATTGACATACCTATTTAATTTTGACCACAAAACTTTTTAATTTGCTACAAGTTTTAGTTACTGTTCAATTTGTAAAAATTAAATTTTAATTATTAGTAGTAAAATGTTCACTAATTGAATGCACTCTGGAAATTAATAAAAAATATATATGTAGAAGTAGAAAAGCAAATAATTCAAAATTGTACGAGATAAATGAAAACATGTCGTACGAGTGTAATGTAATGCGCACGTGCTTTCTAACGCTGGTTTAAAATAGTAGCAAAAATATGAATATAATTTTTCTTTTTATCAGAGTCTATTTCAATAAAAGCGTCACACATTATAAATATAAATGTACATATTATTTCATAATTGATTTATTTATAATGTTAATGTTACTAATTATGTATTAAAATAAAATTAAAAAGAATTAAATATATTATTTGAGCAACGCAAAATTATTAATAAATTAAATAATTAGTACCTAGAATATTTTATCTCTCAGGATCTAAATAAAATACATCATATTTTTTTTACTTGTACGTCGTACACTATGATTTCAACTGGTATAATTTATTTTTAATCACTAGGTAACGTTTCCTTGATGAAAAAACAGTGACCTACACACCTACAGTACCTAACGAATTACCGGTGAGTAGAATAAATAATAGTTCATGCACCTAATAAATAATTATTATACGCTATGACAAACACAACACAATACACTCACCATTATTTAACACGCGGTCTACACACGAGGTTAGATTTTTAAGAGTAGTACATGAAGCGTGCGCCCGAGAAGGCGGTTGGCGCGCTACTAAATAAGTTAGTAAATATTCGTGTTCGCGTAACAAATGGTTTGCGCCCGCGCATCTCTACCATTGATAAAGATGATAACGAACTAAATACCTTTTATTGTTATGACCTTGTCGCGGTGATGTTTGAGTAATTTAAGAACAGGTATGCTCTAGGCGGTTATTAATTATAGAGAAATAAGCATCAATAATTCGATCGCTAACAATGAAGTCTAAAAACTCGCTCAGGTGAGTAATCAAATCCTGTAGATATGCAAATGTACTACAAACACTACCATAATATTATCAAACCACTGGACGAATCGGGCTAAAATTTGGCATACAGGTAGCTATCATGATGTAGGCATCCGCTAAGAAAGGATTTTTGAAAATTCCACTCCTAAGGGGGTAAAATAGGGGTTCACGGGTGAAACCGCGGGGTGGTAAGCTAGTTTAGTAATAAATTCTAAATGAATGAGAGATTCTAAATAAAGTAACAAAATAAAATTCAATTATTAAAATGTATGATTTTTTTTGTGGTCCCAAAAAATTTGTTCAGCATGTCGAACCCTGCATAGGTTTTGAAAAAAAGGCATCTCAAGATATCTACCCACTATGAATATTTTCAAATTATATCAAGCAACACAATATGATAAAAATAAATATGTAGGTAACTAAGCAATGATAGATAAAAATAGGAGACATTTCTCAGGCATCAAATAACACTGTTAAAGCAGAAACTACCTCAATAACGTACACTACATAGAGTTAAATAAAGTACATACTTGATACATTTTTGTACTACTTAAAATTTAATTTATATTCTACTTCAAGTGCCAGCGTCACTGGTTGTTAACGATTTGTGGTCAGTGCGGTGAACGCAGTTAATGCAAAACTATGTAGCAGTAGGTATTTAGTATAATTGATAACGGAAGCTATAAACGATTGTGTGGACCCCCAATTAGAGGATCAAATATGCTTCTGCCTAAATTTACACGAGGTTCTACTACCTGGATCTTCGGTGAAGTAATAAAACCTGCCCGAAAAGACAAATTCACTCATGAGAAGAACAGTGTAGTCCCTTTCATTGTTAGGGTAATAGTGGGGACGATTATGAGATATAATTTAGCAATCAGTTGATATCCTGTCAGTTAGGTACATTGTTCATGTCGTGTACACATCAAGTGTACCATAGCGGACATAATATAACGTATGTCGGAACACTTTATATTTTTCACAGTATTTTCTTGGAAAGTTTCTATGTCAACCATTTCAAAAGGCAGACTAAAACCTCACGTCAGCCTGCAAGTCCATAAAAATGAAAGAAACTGATCAGTAAAGACAGTAATTTTGATTATTTTAGGTGCTGTCAGTTCAATCTACGTGATAAAATGTTTGCGACCCTCAAGCGGGCGGAAGGGGAAACATGTAGGTATAGTAAATGTACAAGTCTACCGTTGAATCGATGAGAAAATTCTAACGAGACGTCCCGCGCTGCCTTCTTCCGGTCTGAATCCGATGAGTCTAGGAATAAGTGTAAGGCAGGAAACCATCATACGACAGGAAAATAGACATCCTACTAAGATTATAAGTGCAAAAGTTGTTATTAAATGAAATAGTAATAGCTAGACTAATTTAAATGAAACTATGGCCATAAACAGATTATATCTTAGAGATACCTGTTGGCTACCTTTTATCGCGGTTTATACTCTACAAAAATTATTAGTGTAGTTACAATGTAAATCAATGTACAATGTAAATCAGAAACCTATCCATACTAATATAGTGACTAACTGATATATCAGTAAACATTAAGTAGTAGTAAGTAAGTCGCTAAGTGAAGACATCAAATAGGTTGATGTTTATTTTGCAATTCCGGGACTCTCTACTTAATTAAATTCTTAAAGATATCTTTGTTATGATACTGGGTACAACAGGTATCTTCGCAGCAAATTTTGCTTTTGCTACAAATTATTAGCAAAGCGAATTGCAAATTGTTATTCGGCTATAGTATTGCAGTGCATAATTTAAATTACCACGTATTCTGTTAAAAATCTAATTTGCACGATTGATTGCATGAGCTTTTATGTTTTTCCGATGAATTGCTGGGCTAAGCAAAAAGTCTCGAATGAATGAGTTTTAATTACGAAAAACCTTTGTATCGTGAATTTTAATTAGTTTGTTTTGAGACTTAAAACTTTTGATGGTTCTTTATATTTTGTGTCTTGGGCCTACTTCTGCACTAACACACTTTAATCGGTGTTAATTAGTTATTTCATTAGGAGGCATCTATTATTTTTTTTATCAGAACAAAAATATAATTGCCGTTTTTTTTCCCGTAATAGATGTAAAATCAATCTAATATATAAAATTCTCGTGTCATAGTGTTTGTCTGCAAATTCCTCCGAAACGGCTCGACCGATTCTTATGATTTTTTTGTTTGTGTATATTCGGTAGGTCTGAGAATCGGTCGTAGGCTATTTTTTTTTATACCGCTACGCGGGAGAAACCGCGGAGGACAACTAGTAGTAATATAATATTTTTATATTAACTGTCTTTATATATGTGAGATCTTCGTTAACGAAATCTTTTGTAGTCCTCTAATAGTCATAAAAGTCTTTACTGAATACTCTCTACTACTTCATCTGTATCGGAACCAATCACTATTATTGACATTTGCCAACTCAGCATCAGTGTTGTTCTCATAGCCAGGACTGATTTACCCACCCAGACAGCAATAACAGCAACCGAGAATGTCCATTAGGAGAGTATGCCTACCTAGCCGGAAGCAGGAAATTCAATTTCCGACGTTCGAAAGGGATGACAATTTACAAACCGAGGATCAAAAACATGTTAGGTATCTGATATTTGTTGGTTTACTTTTAAATGTATACATTTGTATTATCTTTGTTAAGTAAGTGCCTATACAATATGATGTACTACTTACATATCGTGTTTTTTTATATTCCTATTATTTTCTTAGAATTGGAGAGATATAAAAGAGTAAAGGGTATAGGTGAATTACTGATAGGGTAATTCCGCAAATATTTTGATTCATGTATCCTCGTGGAATATTGGACTTGAGGAAAATTCCATTCCACGAATCATAAAAAGAATGGAATATTTCAAAGCACGGAATACCTACCATACCTTTTCTTATTAAATGGTTGATATTGTTGTTATTTGCCAAAGAATGTGAAATCCCTACTTCCTTAGTAATATCCCCATAATATTATAAATAAGAAAGTGTGTTTGTTGTATTGTCTTTATTTCAGGCAGCAACGGATTATTTTACCCACGACGGAACGGAGAAGGTGTATGCGTTCAGGGTGAACCATTAAATGTATTTTTTATTTTTTAATAAATAATTTTACCACTGATTATGCTGTTAATGGTTTTAATTAATGCTTAGTAGTGATGAAGTACAATTTCAGGCTTTTTATTTCATTAAAATTACGACTGAATATATGTTTTTTCATTTTCGGAATACTTATGACCTATACTATCATCCCTCAAAAGGACCGAACTTTATTTGTTAGGACCTTATATAGGTACTACACATATTCACCTATACATATATTAACATAATGATAAATCCAAAAAAAAAAATCGTCGGGGGCTGCCATTCCATGCCCCAAAATGTACTAAAATTTTGCTATTTTATGGTTTGCTATTTTATGGGTTTGTAACTAAATGAAATTGCGTTGTATACTACATTTATTGTTGATATAAATTGCTGAATCTCTACGAGACACATAATAGCTTTTCTATCCTACGCTATATTTTAATTGAAATCGGGAACAGATATGGCAATAGCAGCCCCCGACGGATTTTTTTGGATTTATCATTATGTTAAGATGTAGGTGAATATGTGTAGTAGGTACCTATATATTTGATAATTGCTGTCGGGGGCTTCCAAAAAATTTATTTAATCCTTTTTCGATTACGTTTACAACCGCCGTGGGCTTGGAATTTACTAGTGTTGCCCAAACGCAAGAACAAGACGAGACTTAGCCAGTCTTGGTCTTGGTCTTGCGCCAATACACCTGGTCTTGGTCTTGGTCTTGGTCTTGCGCTCCCAGTCTTGGTCTTGGTCTTGGTCTTGCAGCAAGAGTCTTGCAAGTCTTGCAATTACCTATTAGTCTATTACTATTTATTAAAGTTTACTTTAAATCCTAGAAAAACGTATTAGAATCGGAACATTGTGAGCTTGAATGAATATAGCCATAGTAAAGATCAAGCAGATTAATAAATAACTGAAGATTTGATAAGAAATTCGAAAAATCAACTGACCTATATGTCGTTTTCCATGGAAGTAACTGTTTCTTAATAAACATTTATGATTTATAAGCTTACATTTGCTAAAACATGTAAAAAAACGCCGGCGCGTGTATCATAACCATGTACTTCCGAAAAGCGGCAAATTTCTTTGAGAAGTAAGTACAAAACCTTTGATGCCGCATTATCAAAGTGCCGATGGTTAAAACATAACTATGCATGCACTCAGTTTGATTTTAATAATTTTTTTATTCGCTATGTTTATGGTATTAGTCGTAATGCGCATAGGTCCAGTTTTTCATATTCTTTGATACAGTTTTTTGCGTCTCATAGAATTCCTAAGCGTACCTACCTATACACCGAACTGTTACACCTAACTACTCAGTGAAATAGCGCTAAGTCCTAGCTGCAAGACGCAAGAGTCTTGCAGGCTATGTCTTGTTCTTGCTCAAGTCTTGCACGGTCAGTCTTGGTCTTAGTCTTGCTAAAAATACGCGGTCTTGTTCTTGGTCTTGCAAAAACGCAAGAACAAGACCAAGACTGCAAGACCAAGACTGAATTTGGGCAACACTAGAATTTACCAATACAATTCAGTTAAAACTAGCGGTTTCCGAAAAGTCGGTGAATTACAAAACCCTCCTATTATATATAAATAGGAAAAATCACATGATCAGCTATAAACATAGAATTGAGCAATCCTTTTGAAAATCCTATTCTGCTACGTCAACATATAAATTAAATACTTGCACCTTTATCCTTTCACGGAAACCATTGAAGAAACGCCAATATTAATAAAATTCTCATTTCCATGAATAGACTGACTGTACGTTCGCGTTATCAATATATGTATGGCTTTATTTGGGAAATTAGTTTTCTACATTTTTTCCAGGGGTCAGATTCTCTCGTATTCAAATCCTGACAGTATTTTTTGCACTATGGATATGCAAATCTCAAGGTAAATTATTACCTTCACACTTGTACTAGGATCTTTCTAGAACTGTTTTTAAAATAGATAAACTTTTCTGGAGCAGACTGCAGGTAGCTGGGGAGGATGCCTACCTACTCCCTCTCACTTATAGCGTTACAGGTAGGTACCTACTATTAGATTATATGCTTATAGAAACGCGCATGCGATTTAGTTGAAACGCGGACACGACCGCGACTCACGTGGGATGTATTGACAATGTCAGATACTAGTTCCTTAGCATGTTTTCAAATTATAGTGAAGGACTGAAGATGAAAATATTGAAAATGATAAAGGTATCCATTTAGGTATATAGACTAACAAGGGGAAAAACATCTATTTTATACAGGGTGACTTTTTAGTCACTGGCAATACTTGCAGGGGTGGAAGTACTCATCTATATGAACAACTTTGACTATGGGACTAACTGTGAAATCACGAAAAAAACATCAGCTGTTCCATACAAAAGTTCAATTCATGTTTTTATATATTGCATACTAGTTTCCACCCGCTGTTTCACCCGCGTTCCCGAGGGATCTTATATTTTTCCGGGATAAAAAGTATCCTATGTCCCTTTTCATATCATAGGCTACCAAATTTCATCGCGATTGGTACATTGTGAAATTTTATAAATACTATATCAAAACGACATGACGTCGTCGGCTAATGAACCATTACTTATTTGTATCCTATTGTCATTTGTGTCGCGCTCGCGTCTGGTGGCGATGGTACGGTGTGTGGTTCGTCACCTTAAAATGTATCTGACTGAAGTTACAGACAGCACGAGTCTAAATTCGTCTTGTCAATCCGCACGTGCCTTTGCGGGTGAACGTACGAGACTGATAGATTGTTCCTTTTGGTTAATTAATTCAATTTTGTACATACAATCTCAATTCCCATATTTATTTAATCATTTATTTATTTACTTAATAAGGCTTACATATTTATTTGATATTTTAAGATGCCTCCCTAAAATATTTCAATGGTTAGTAACGAATTATAAAAAAAAATTAAAAAGAAAAAGTTGGACCATTCATTATTTTATGAGTACAGCTGTCTTTGGTATTGCCCAAGTGTTTTATTAAGTATGCTAATTAATGCAATGGTATGGATTACTTATTTGTACTAGCTTATACTACAAGTAGGTAACACTTGTGTCGGAGACTTGCCTATACATAATATTTGTTGCTTATTGTTGAACGAAGGGTAGGTACTAACTAACAACCTCTCTGCGCTTTTACATATGATATTTTGTGAAAGAATTTATGTAATTCCAGAACTAATTATATTAATAAAAATATCAAAACTGAGCAACAATCGTTTTATTCAAACGTATCAAAAAGTAGTAGTAAGTAAATAGACAGATGGAGTTCGGTGTTGCAATCAATTAATTTTAACATCCTCTTCTTAATTGCAAACCCATGGCCACGGAACAGTCATCAGTCTTCTTTTGAGAAATTGGTTTTGTAAGTACGTCGGCAACCATATCTTGAGTCCCAACATAGCTGAGTTCAATTTCCTTTTCGGCAACTTTCTCTCGAAGAAAATGATATCTTATATCAATGTGTTTGCTGCGAGCACAGTAAGAATCAATACCTGCAAATTTGATTGCACTTTGATTATCACAATAAATATTGGTAGGCGCAACTGTAACCTTCAAATGTAGTTCTGACTCTAAATGCCTTAGCCACATAGCCTCTTGTGTGGCGGTTGCCAGTGCCATATATTCTGCCTCCATGGTTGATAACGCAACTGTGTTCTGACGTTTAGAACACCATGAGACCGAAGCACCCTGAAACAGAAAAGTGTAGCCAGAGCATGATCTACGGTTGTTAATGTCTGAAGCCCAATCTGAATCACAGTAGCCAAACACTCTTTTTTCTCCTTTGTTTTGAATAAATGTTAATTTACAATCCTTTGTTCCCTTTATGTAACGCAGCACTCTTTTTACTGCTAGCCAATGTTGTATTTCGGGTTTGTTATTGAAGCTACTCAATTTGTTTACTATAAAACATATGTCTGGTCTTGTACCTTGTGATAGATAAAGTAAACTCCCAATTGCTTCTTGATAAGGAACATTTCTTACAATATTATTTTGCTCTCCTGTGCTGATCAATTTGGAGCTAAGATCACAGGGCGAATGAATTGAATTACAATCTGTCATATTGAATCTTTGTAGAATTTTTTCTATATAAGTGGTCTGATCAATATAAATGTGGTCTCTTGCCACATTTTGACTTATTCTCCAACCAATAAAATGATTCACAGGTCCAAGCGTTTTCATATCAAATTTACTTTTAAGTTGTTGCTTTATTTCTTTACCTTTCTCTACATTGTTATAAAAAATTAATAAATCATCAACATATATCAATATGAAAAGAATACTTTCATTATCATTTTTGTAGTACACACATGGATCCACGGACGTACTTTTCAATCCCAACTTTTTCAACACAGAAGTGAGTTTTAAATTCCATTGGCGACTTGCCTGCTTCAAGCCATAAATGGACTTATTTAATCTGCAGACTTCGTGTCCGTATTCATAGCCGGGTGGTTGATTCATATATATTTCAGCATCTATATCTCCTTGTAAAAATGCTGTAACTGCGTCCATTTGATCTATATATAAGTTTTCTTTTACAGCCATTGCAAACAAATATCTTATTGAAGTATGCCGTACTACTGGAGCAAAAATCTCATTATATTCAGTTCCTTTCCTTTGTATGAAACCTTTTATGACTAATCTTGCTTTGTACCGTGCAACTTTACCGTTTGCATCGGTTTTCATTTTATAAACCCATTTGCAAGGGATTATTCTTTTGTCTTCGGGTAGAGTTACTAATGTCCATGTATTATTCAAAAGGAGCGATTCATATTCGCTGTCCATGGCATCTTTCCACTCTTTTGCTTTTGGGCCTGAAAGAGCTTCTTCTACGGTGTCTGGTTCCTTTAATAATACTGCTGAATCAGTTGGTTTTTCTTCATGACAAAAATATGTATTAGGTTTGGTATTCCTCGGTCTCAGGGTTATATTTCTAAATGGCATAGAATCTTCTTCTTCGAAGCTCTCCGGTGTGTAATCTGGATCATTATCTAATTCTGAATTTGATAATTCACTAGTGGCGTCAAACAATTGTTCCTCTTCTGAACTTTCATTTACTAAAGTATAAGTATTGGTATCAGATTCTTGTTTAGCTGTAGTTTCCTGTTGTTGCAAAGTAGTAAGCGGCATAATAACACAATTATTTCTAACTGTGTGTTCCAAGAAAACAACATCTTTACTCTTGTATATTTGTTTTTTATTCTCATCATACAATCTGTAGCCTTTAGTATAATCACAATAACCTACAAATATCATTTTAATAGCTTTTGAATCCCATTTTTGTCTGTTTTCCTTTGGCACATGAACCATTGCATGACAACCAAAAATTTTTATGTTATTTAAATTTGGTTTTTTACCTGTCCACATTTCATATGGTGTCTTGTAATGCAAAGCTTTTGTTGGTGAACGATTTATAATATAGGCAGAAAAAAAAAAAAAGAACGACCACGTCGGTAATGGCCGGTTCGATTGCGAGGTTAAATTTAATCTAATTGAATCGCAGCAGTTTAGTATTGAATTACTTTTCTAAATACTTTCGGACATATATAGCCCATAACCTGATATTTTGTGAAAGAATTTATGTAATTCCAGAACTAATTATATTAATAAAAATATCAAAACTGAGCAACAATCGTTTTATTCAAACGTATCAAAAAGTAGTAGTAAGTAAATAGACAGATGGAGTTCGGTGTTGCAATCAATTAATTTTAACAACATACAATCTCGAGAGATCTAATATTTTTCATGCAAATTGGTTTAGCCATAAAGGTGTGATTGAGTAACAAACATCCACACAAACTTTGGCATTCATAATATTTGGAGAATTTGAAATTATTCACTAAATAGTTTATTAATTTATGAGGACGTCTCTTCATTTGGAAGGTGAATTGCAAAACGAGATGCGAAGCGAGGACTAAAACCTGCCTCCAAATGGTAGTAATATTTACAATGATTCCAACTAATACGGGAGACAAAAACCGTCAACTAGTACAACAAAATCTTTGGTGTAACTAGACCCAGTATAACCACAAACATGTGGAAGACATAAGCAACATTAATTTACATTCATATAAATTACGGTGACAAAATTGGTCCGCACACATGTCCACAGTTGTCTGGATGGTGCGCAGGACCACCGGAAATCGAAATATTTCTTCATAGTATTGACAGTTACGACTGGATGAATGCGAGGGTAGCCAGATGGTCGGGATTCGTCTGGATTCTCCCGACATTTTAAATGATGACTTTCAACAAAAAAAAACTCCATACAATCAGCTTTTCTGAAGGTTCTATATAAAATAATAATTTAAAATTGCCGCAAGCATTCACGTTCACTCCATTGTCGAACGGAACGGAGAAGCAAGCAGCTTCTATTGGTTTAAGGACAACCTAAATTCGAATAGGTACCTAAGTTTATTAGTTGCGATTTATTTGCGTTATTTATTTATGATTTCAAGTTTAAAGCATGTCATACTGTCGAAAGCTCGATTTTTGTACCTACGCATGTATTTACGTGCAAAGTAAAAACTTATCTGGCGCTGATAGTTGCACTTGCGTTAGCGCCCACTTACCATACTTCATACACAACAAAACTACTACCTGTTTAAAGGTGTTATTGAATTAAATGGATTTATTATTTTAACAGCATAATCATGATCAATGTCCATGGATGAACCAAAAACTAAAGAGAGCACTCTCCTGCGGTATTGCCAGCACTTAAATCTAAAAATAGTCACATCATAACACTACCGGAGCAATGTGTGCGTGTGCAATTGACGCTGGTACAGTAGTACCTACTATTAAGTAAGTATTAAAAAATATTCTGGGACATTATTCCTCACACACGGCCATCTGACCCCAAACTAAGCAGAGCTTGTACTATGGAAGCTAGGTAACTGATATACTACTTTTTTACCAGTAGTATCCCGTAGTATATTATTTTTTTTCGATTAGCCTTACCTACTGCTACGTTGCGGTTGACGGTAAATTGGCGAGGAATAATGAATGTAGTTAATTACGTAGTAATAGTTAGTTTTCTTTGCACTTACGTATTTCATGGCTATGAAAAAAAATCAAATCAGATATGTATAGTAAATAAATATGGACGAAATTATACCACCAGTATGTACTCAATATTCAATCCGGCTGAAAATTTCCGACGACGAATTGTTGATGCATCATTTTATTAGAACGTAATTGTATATGTATTCAGATCACGTTACAGTAGATTTTTATGACTGCACGTGACATGACAATGTCTATGTCACGTTTTACTTTGTTTATGACATAAAAAATAACATTTACTAATCGTTTATAGCTACGTAATCTTTGTAATAGATTTACATAGTAATATCACAGTCTATGTAACTCTTACAGTCGGCCAACGGACACGTCTTGACTGAGCAATCGTGCGGGGCTTGCGGGGTGAGAAAGGGGCGGTAGCGAGCCCAAGCTGCTCTACACTCGCTTGGGATACAATGCAGCAATTACGAATGCCTATACAAAGCGGCATACCCATTAGCCTGATGTCTAACGTTTACAAAATATTTTTTAAGTTCTGCTAAACCGTCTAACAAAAACTCTGGACGAAAACCAACCCAGAGAGCAAGCAGGTTTTCGCAGTGATTTTTCTACAATCGATCACATACACACAATAAAACAAGTTATCCAGAAATGTAACGAATACGGCATTATTTACTATTTGGCATTCGTTGATTATAATAAAGCGTTTGACTCCTTAAAACACACAAAAATATGGGAATCGCTAGTAACACAAGGAGTTGAAAATAAATACTTACGACTACAACGTAGGCAAGAATATGAAAGCGAAAATACGAACAGAAAGAGTAGGAGAGCACTTCCCTATAAGAAGAGGAGTTAGGCAGGGAGATCCACTATCACCCAAACTTTTCTCGGCAGTGCTTGAATACATATTTAGACGTCTCGAGTGGAGCAAATATGGATTAAAAATCAACGGAATGCAACTAAACCATCTAAGATTTGCAGATGATCTAATTCTAATTTCTGAAGATCCAAAAAGCCTGCAAGAGATGCTTGAATAGCTTGTGTATGAAAGTGCTAGAGTTGGACTCTCAATGAACTCTACAAAAACCAAGTAAAGACAAACCATGACAAAATCTCCATCACTGTCAATGGCATCAAAATAGAATATGCAGAAGAATATACATACCTCGGACAGATAATTTCACCAAATGACCTTACAACACAAGAAATAAATAACAGAATACAGCTAGCATGGAAAAGATATTGGTCCCTCAAAGAAACAAGAACACAGTATGGAGCGAAGCATGCTCAGCGTCAAGTTAAAAGATAAAATATAACTAGAAACATTACGAAATCAAACTTAAATTAATGATGTAACATACTGTATAAGAAAACTAAAATGGAGGTGGGCAGGCCATATGATGAGAAGCAACAAAGGAAAATGGGCTAAGGAGGTAACTGAATGGTGTCCAAGACAAAATAAAAGAAAGAAAGGAAGGCAGCGTCTTAGATGGGAGGTCGATATTCAGAAAATGGCTGGTGTTATTTGGAGAAGGATGACCCACAACCGAAACATGTGGCAAGCTCTAGGGGAGGCCTTTGCGAATACGCAAGACAATCTTGATACCGGTGTCAAATAATTAATATATTAATTAAGTAACTTAGTTAAATTAGTAAACTTTATATTTAATTACCTACTTTTATATTCATGCTATATAAGATTGTTAAATAAAGGCTATTATTATTATACAAAGCGGCATTTCGCGCGACTTCAAACGCGATAGACCACTGTATGTACATAGTCTGGCCATAAATACTGTTACAATTAAAAATAAGAAAGATATTACATTTGAATTTGGAATCTGTCATTTTTATACGATTGTTCATTGGGTTTTCTAATTTTGGCGCCAATACATTGGACAATATTTTGCGATATTAAAATGGAGTGGGTTGATAAAGAGAACCGAATCGCTGTGATTGCATTACACAAAGTTGGTATGGAGCCAAATGTAATTTTTAAAACTCTCCATACGCTTGGTATTAGTCAAATGTTTGTGTACCGGACTATTAATAGGTACAATGAGACCTCCTCTGCTTGTGACAGAAAAAGATCTGGCCGTCGACGTAGTGTTCGTACGAAAAAGGTGGTTAAAGCAGTAAGGGAAAGAATTCGAAGAAATCCTGTCCGAAAGCAAAAGATTTTATCTCGGGAGATGAAGATAGCACCCAGAACCATGTCACGTATTTTAAAAGATGACTTAGGACTTGCAGCCTATAAGAGACGCACTGGTCATTTTTTAACTGATAATTTAAAAAAGAATAGGGTGGTAAAATCGAAACAACTACTGAAGCGGTACGCAAAGGGAGGTCACAGAAAATTTTTGTTTACGGATGAGAATTTTTTTACAGTTGAGCAACATTTTAACAAACAAAATGATCGTATTTATGCTCAAAGCTCTAAGGAAGCTTCCCAATTAGTCGACAGAGTGCAACGTGGGCATTATCCGACTTCAGTGATGGTTTGGTGGGGTGTTAGCTATGAAGGAGTGACTGAGCCATATTTTTGTGAAAAAGGTATCAAAACATCGGCACAAGTGTATCAAGATACCATTCTTGAGAAGGTAGTTAAGCCCCTTAACAACACCATGTTCAATAACCAAGTATGGTCCTTCCAACAAGACTCGGCGCCGGGTCATAAAGCTCGGTCCACGCAGTCTTGGTTGGAAGTAAACGTTTCGGACTTCATCAGAGCTGAAGACTGGCCGTCGTCTAGTCCCGATCTTAATCCGCTGGATTATGATTTATGGTCAGTTTTAGAGAGTACGGCTTGCTCTAAACGCCATGATAATTTGGAGTCCCTAAAACAATCCATACGATTGGCAGTGAAGAATTTTTCCATGGAAAGAGTGCGTGCTTCTATGGACTGTATTGCAGCCAATGGAGACCACTTCGAATAAGCTTTTTATATTTTAAATTGTTTTTTATTTATGTATTAAACTAACATACTGTAAAAGTAATAAATATTATTTGCAATAAAAAAAATGTTTCTTCTTTGTGACAATATTTTTGGCAAGACTAGGTATTTACGCTGTGGTAATAATATTCTTTTCATATTCTTATCTTTAATTTGAGGGAAAAATAAACATAATCATGTTATGCGAAATTACAAGTACATACCTACCAACAAGCAGATTAAAATATAAGTTTCTAGAGCACTGCAAAATCATAGTTTTTATCTATATTGGAAATAGATTTTAATATTTGTAATAAAAATAATCTTGACCAATGAATTAATATTCATTGGTCAAGATTAAATACTTTCCAAACGAGTTTTACCTACAACTTCACACCGTGTGATAAAAAAAAATATAAATATCTTCCCCATGCTCCAATTCCCTTCAATTTTTTTTTTTTAATAATAAGTATTTTGTCAGGTGACGGGCTAATAAAACGTTCAAAGTTTTATGTAGGTCAGATAAATGAAAAGACAGTGTGCCATTTCAAGAAGGATCTTTAAAAATCGTTATATTATGTTATATTTTAAATGCAAGCTTCTTTATTATGATAATCTAACTATACCTAATAGAGAAGTTTTGTACAAGTAAATGTTTTACGTGAAATATTCTGTATAACGGATTTGATTGTCAATAGATGGCGCTGTTTCAAAATTAAACGAGCTATGGTTTCGTTCTTACAGAAACATGACATTCAGACATGTACTTAAACGAGTTGCTCCTGGTTGAACGCTTGTTCAACCTAAGCACAGCGTAATTTACATACAGAAATTTTTAGAGAGACTCGGTACTGTAAAGTACATGTGTCTCAGAAAATAAATCCGTAATAATTAATACAATATAATAGACGGGCAAAGTCGTTATTATTGATTGAATCACAGTGACTGTTAGTGTTGAGTAGGACACGGTTTTAAAATGAGTTTGTAAGAGTAGCCTCTTTTTTGTACTGAACCAGTACAATGTCCCACTTCAAATGAGGCGAGGTGTCGTGAAGCTTTGTAGTACATTTGAAGTAAAGAGTATGTATGACATTTAGTGTTGCTGTCTTTGTATTTGTACTGCCCAATGCCGTACCTTACAAAGTGTTATTGTGATTGACGTAATACTTATCTCAAAGTAATAAGAAGTGAATGATAATAGAAACTGTACGATTTTATGACGTGACTACAAATTAAAATTTAAAAATAAAATCCGTGACACTTTTTTGCCACTGAGCCTGTTCCTCCTATCTACAATGACTTACTTAAGTAGTTTATTTATATATAATAAGAGACATTAATGAAATGAAGCCTAATTGCAAAGTTATTAGGTACAATGACTTACCTAATAAGTTCGTTTATTACTTCAATCAAACCGTTTGACAAATAAACTCGGCAATAACACACACACTAGTCACCTGTGCGAGTCACTAATGCAATACATACAAAAATATAATAGAGTTAAAAAAAGTCCTGAAAGTCCACCTCTATTGCTTAAGAAATAAGATCGGTTTTCTTTAATTCCACGGGACTTCTTTGGTGGCGCCAACTGGACGCGTCATGTTGTTGCTCTCGCTCGGACGGTCGCGTAAATGTCCGTCGTTGAATAAAAAGACTCGTATTGAAATGAAGCATGTAATGCTTCTCTGTCTCTCACTCACAGTTCACGTCATATGAAACAGTAAAGAGTACCGCGACATTAAATTTGAAGTAGTACATGTCAAAATCTCGTACCGCTCTTACATTATTTTGTCATGTCCGGGACAAATGTACCGCCTCTTGTATGTCCTACTCAACACTAGTGACTGTTGTTCCAGTTATAAAAAAATAACAGTGAAAAATCACCGTGACTTTGTCACGTCGATCACGTCACGACGACATTTCGAACGTTTAGTAATATGACCATATACGACTTGATAATTAATTCGCTTATTCACTATCATCATTAACAAATATCGCCTACAGCTGCAATGTTTATGTATCTACCTATATTGTTATACAGGGTGATTTTGTTATCACTGGCAATACTTGCAGGGGTGGAAGTACTCATAAATGTGAACAACTTTTATTATAGGGCTTACTCTGATATCGCGTAAAATAATATGGTTGCTTCATACATTTTGGTCGAGTAGGTATTGAACTTTTGTATGGAACAGCTGATAATTTTTTCATGATTTCACAGTTAGTCCCATAATAAAAGTTGTTCATTATGATGAGTACTTCCACCCTTGCAAGTATTGCCAGTGATAACAAAATCACCCAGTATAGGGTAACAATATGTTATGCAATTTTCGAAGAGAAGTTATCGTGAAAACATAATGGACAATATGGCGCGAAATAAATAAAGAAATGAATAAATGAATGAATAAATAAATAAATTAAAAAATTTTAAATAAATAAATAAAAAAAAAAATTAAAAAAAATAATAAAAAAATAAATAAATAAATAAATAAATTAAATAAAATAAAATAAATAAATAAATAAATAAATAAATAAATAAATAAATAAATAAATAAATAAATAAATAAATTAAATAAAATAAATAAATAAATAAATAAATTGTTGATATTTTGGGTTGATGTCAATAAACTAACTCGGATAAATGCATAAAACGTATTTATTGTTCTACAAACATGTATCAAGCATTGATACTAAAACAGGAAGAGAAAAAAATGTTGCCAACATAATGCTAAGTGCATTGCATACAGAGAGGCCAACAAACAATAAAAATATATTATGGTTGCGTTCTCAATCAATTCTCAACACTCCCTCTAGAACGCAAACCCATTTTACTTATACAATACAAATGTTTTGCAAGTGGTACACCCTTAGTTAAACTGTCAGCTACCATATTACAACCATTCACAAATAAAAATTTAACTTTAGATTTTACAATGTTTTCTCTGAGAAAATGTAAACGAATATCTATATGTTTAGTCTTAGGTTTATAACAGTCTGTCGATGCCAGTCTTATTGCACTTTGGTTATCACTATAGATAGGTAATACACTGTCTAGACTTTGGCCGAGTTCATCTTGCAGTTGCCGAAGCCATAAGGCCTCCTGGGTCGCCGACGCCATCGCCATATATTCGGCCTCTGCTGTAGAGAGGGCTACAGTCTGTTGTTTACAGGAATTCCAAGATATGGAAGCATTTTGAAATATAAATGTGTAGCCAGTGCATGATCTCCGGTCCAATGGGTCACTAGCCCAGTCAGCATCACAGTACCCAGTTATTTCTCTAGAGTCTTCTTTAACATAACATAACTTTAAGTTCTTGGTTCCTTGAAGGTATCTCATGACCCTTTTCACTCCAAGCCAGTGTTGAAGTCCGGGTCCATTACAGTACTGACTCAATTTATTGACTGCATAGGTGATGTCAGGTCGTGTAACTTGCGCCAGATATATAAGACAGCCTACCGCCTCCCTGTATGGGAAATTACTATCTTCATTTTCAGGTTTCTTATCAAATTTTGTATTTACCTCTATTGGAGTGCGTACTGGTTTGCACTCAGACATGCCAAAGCGTTCCAACACAAGGTTAATATATTTCTCTTGGTCTATCATGATCACACCTGCCTTGCGATTTCTTTTTATATTTATGCCAATACACTGCTGCATCTCACCCAGATCTTTCATGCAGAATTCTTCTTTTAATTTATCTTTGATATATGTTGCTGTTTTCTTATCATTTGTAAAAATCATGAAATCATCCACCCATACTGCAATGAATATAATTTTTGATTCATTTACTGAATAATAGATACAAGGATCAATTTTTGACCTTTCCAATCCAATTTTAAGCAAAACATTGTTTAATTTCAGGTTCCATTGACGGCTAGCTTGCTTGAGCCCATAGATTGATTTATGTAAGTGACATACTTGAGCATTCTCTTCATCATAGTATTCTGGTTGTGACATGTAGATTTCAGTGTCTATGTCACCCTGAAGAAATGCGCTTATGGCATCCATCTGAACCATTTCTAGATCATATTTAGCAGCTAAAGCAAGCAAGAATCGAACTGAGGTGTATCTTACCACAGGAGCATAGACCTCATCATAATCATTTCCTTTTCTTTGTGCACACCCCTTAATTACCAATCTTGCTTTAAAACGGATAATCTCTCCTTTCTCATTAGTTTTACTTTTAAACACCCATTTACATGGCAAGGCTCTTTTACTTGATGGCAAATCTACCAGTGACCAAGTTTTATTATTTATTAAGGATTCATATTCCTCCTGCATGGCCTTCTTCCATTGGTCAGCATGTGATGATGAAAGAGCTTCATCAAGAGTCTGAGGATCATTTAAATCAAGTATTGGGCAAAAATAACTCACATCATGGTCATCACTTTCTGCATACTGGACAGCTTTGCGTGAACGTAAATTTATATTACGTGTTGGTGTCGAAATATCAACTGATTCCTCTGGTATATAGGATGAATCATCATTGTCGCCAGACATATAATCGTCACTTGAGGAATGATCTAAGTTTGTTTCTAATTCTACTTTGCAGGGTTCTTCAGGTGATTTCATTTCAGGACCACTGTTAAGCATGCCAGGTAAGTACACGTTATGATCACATTTATGAACATTTTCTAAAAATACTACATCTCTACTCTTTGTAATTTTATTAGTTTCTGGATCAAGTAACCGATAACCCTTGCTAGATTCACAATAGCCAACAAATATGAATTTTCTAGATTTATTATCCCATTTTTGACGTTTTTCTTTAGGTACTAGTGCCATAACTTCAGAGCCAAAAATTTTTATATTTGATAAATTGGGTTTCTTTCCTGACCACATTTCCATAGGAGTTTTGCCATCAATTGACCTTGTGGGTGACCTATTAACTATATAGGCAGCTGTTGCAAGTGCCTCTCCCCAGAATTGCTTTGACAAATTAGCATCAAACAACATACACTTGGCCCTTTCCACCAGTGTCCTATTCATCCTTTCTGCAAGACCGTTCTGCTGAGGTGAGTATGGAGTACTTGTTTGATGTTCAATTCCGTGCCTATTTAAGAAACTATCAAATTCTTTGTTACAATATTCTTTTCCATTATCTGACCGAACAATTTTTATCTTTTGTCCAAGTTGATTCTCAACTTTACTTTTATAATCTTTGAATACTTCAAGTACACTCAATTTGTCTTTCAATAAATAAACATGAACATTTCTAGTAAAGTCGTCTATAAAGGTAATAAAGTACTTCATACCTCCCAGTGATGCTTGTTCCATCGGTCCACATAAGTCAGTGTGGATAAGCTGCAGTAATTGTGTAGCTCTTGAACCAATATTATTAAAAGGCAGTCTGCTCTGTTTACCTTCAAGGCAGGTGGTACATGTGATAAGACCTTCATTTTTATCAGGAAATTGGTTGACTCCCTCTACACACTGCGGTAACTTGTTAACATCTGAAAAATTCAGGTGTCCCATGCGTCTGAATTCTAGTATTTTCATTACCATTCATCAATAAATTAACCTTTCCCATACTTTTTACAGGTAGCGGTGTCTTACTAGCTACAGTTATGGTGGGTATCGGAGGACTTGATACATCATACATCCAGTCACATCTATTGGTCATGTGCATAGACGCACCTGAGTCGACATACCAAAGGTCCGGATTCATTGTCTGTGAAGATGCTGAAAAAGCTGCAACAAAACTTTTATTTTCTTCTACTTTATTTTCTATATTCTTCTTATTCGGAGCATGACAGTTCTTCGCAAAATGTCCATGCTTGTTACAATTATAACATCGGGGCCCTTTGTGGTTATTTTGACTATGAAACTTTGCTTTACTGTGATTCCCGTGCATGGCTGTTTTTCTAGTGAAGAATGCTGTACTCTCTGAGCATTGAACTTCCTGCAGGAGTTTTGTTTTAATTGAATCTGCGCTGATCTTGATCCCTGAGCTCTCCAATCCCATAATCATTGGCTTATAAATTTCAGGTAAGCCAGCCAACATCAGCGTTCCGAGCCATTCATCGTCAATGTCAAAGTTGATATTCCTAAGCTTATGAGCGGTCGACATAATCTTGTTCACGTAGTCATCTACGCTTCGGGAACTGTCCAATGTAGTTGTGATGAGGTCTCTCAACAAGGCAACTTTCCTGTATAAGCCGCTGTCATCAAAAGCCTGTTGCAAACTGTCCCAGACTTCTTTACATGTAGTCGCGCTCTGTACATGCACATAGATGATTGGATCTAGCAGTAGAATAAGCTTAGATTTTGCCTTTGTTTCCTTCCTTTCATCGTTATTAGTTCCTTCAACGCAACTCCATAGTTCCTCAAGCTTGAGATAAGCTTCCACTGCAAATTTCCAACTCGCGTAATTATCTCTTCCGACGAGTCGATCAATGTGGAATGGATTGTGGCCTGTACTGGACATTTTCTTCATGTACTATAAATTTTCCAACTATATGTGACTGAGCACGCCACTCGGTTAGGTTAAGCGGTAACCTCAAAATGTATACGAAAAAAAAATACGCCGGCCGGTTATTGTTAGTTCTTTCTGCGTTTTCACTTTTAACGATTTTAATCAACCACGCTCTGCTACCATGTTGATATTTTGGGTTGATGTCAATAAACTAACTCGGATAAATGCATAAAACGTATTTATTGTTCTACAAACATGTATCAAGCATTGATACTAAAACAGGAAGAGAAAAAAATGTTGCCAACATAATGCTAAGTGCATTGCATACAGAGAGGCCAACAACAATAAAAATATATTATGGTTGCGTTCTCAATCAATTCTCAACATAAATAAATAAATAAATAAATAAATAAATAAATAAATAAATAAATAAATTAAATTAAATAAAATAAATAAATAAATAAATAAATAAATAAAAAAAAAAATAAAAAAAAAAATAAAAAAAAAATAAAAAATAAATAAATAAATAAATAAATAAATAAATAAATAAATAAATAAATAAATAAATAAATAAATAAATAAATAAATAAATAAATAAATAAATAAATAAATAAATAAATAAATAAATAAATAAATAAATAAATAAATAAATAAATAAATAAATAAATAAATAAATAAATAAATAAATAAATAAATAAATAAATAAATAAATAAATAAATAAATAAATAAATAAATAAATAAATAAATAAATAAATAAATAAATAAATAAATAAATAAATAAATAAATAAATAAATAAATAAATAAATAAATAAATAAATAAATAAATAAATAAATAAATAAATAAATAAATAAATAAATAAATAAATAAATAAATAAATAAATAAATAAATAAATAAATAAATAAATAAATAAATAAATAAATAAATAAATAAATAAATAAATAAATAAATAAATAAATAAATAAATAAATAAATAAATAAATAAATAAATAAATAAATAAATAAATAAATAAATAAATAAATAAATAAATAAATAAATAAATAAATAAATAAATAAATAAATAAATAAATAAATAAATAAATAAATAAATAAATAAATAAATAAATAAATAAATAAATAAATAAATAAATAAATAAATAAATACATAAATAAATAAATAGACTAATAAACTATCTATGCAGTTCAAAATCCGCCATCACAACTGAACTGACATATCAAATAAAAACAGTTCAAAATAATAGTGAGTGTGTTACCTAATTACATATACCAAATAATATTTTAAAATATTTTCATCCACTTTAAAATCGCCTCTATATTTATGAGCGAAAGAACTGTTTTTCGTTAAAAACAAAAATTCTGAATAAATATTAATCGTTAACATTATTACGCAATTAACCTCTTTATACCCATAGAAATAAATAACAAATTTGTCTCAACGAATTACATGGATTAGAACACCTAAAGGCTAAATCATACGTTTCATATACTACGATACGAGCACAATCGGGAGGCGCCGTAACCATTCGGTTAACTTCGTATTCTGTGACGAGGCGCCGTGTCGAACGGGGACCGGGTGCGACGGGTATGTACCTATACGGCTATACCTGTAACTCGCACCCGACGATCGGGAGGCGCCGCCGTAAGCATTCGCGGACCGGGTGCGACGGGTATGTACCTATACTCGCCCGACGGGTCTGTACCTATACCCGCTCGACGGGTGCGAGTTACAGGTATAGCCGTATAGGTACATACTGGCCGTACTGTCATACGCTTTCGTTCGGCGCGTAGCTCGTGCGACTCCGACAATACCTATCGGGTATGGACCGGGTCTCTGCCGTACATACCCGGTAAGCGTACTGGCAAGCTCATAGTGGGTCTTTAGACCTGGACCAGTATATACGCCTCATCCCTAGTTGCCACCTCAAAAATCATCTTGTCACCAGCGTTGCTAACGTAACGGATTTCCCGTCATATCTAGCGGATTCGGATATGAAGAAACGGAATAAATATTATGTTGACGGCTAGCGGATTTTTTTGCGGAATTAAGTAGAAAATAATATTGTTTAAATAAAAACAGGTTTATTTTTATGTTTCCAATTTTAATGTCTTTTATTCAAAAAACAAAACGAAATTGTTATTTCTACGTAAATATTACACACATCCCTGCTCCGTACTAGTACAGTACGATCGATCTAAAATGTACTTTAATGTACTAGTTCAGTCTTACTAGTTATATTAGTAGTAGGCTTGGAAATGATTGCTACTTTTATTTATTTTTTATTTTATATTATTTTTTTCACAGTGATTTCACATAATCACATGTGATTTTTTTTCTCAACGCTCTAATGTCACACTTACTACCGTTTGCTACTGAAAATGAAGAATGAATATGATCAATGGCGCTGCTATATGAAATTAAACCATTAGCTTTTTGGCGGGAACCAGTCTTGTCTGAGATGTTTTCATAATGATCCCAAATAGATGCACACATTTTTTAATTTTGTCAAAACCTAATTTAAAGTTCAAACAAGTTTGTTAAGAAAGATCTGTAATTTCTTATTTTTTACTTTATGTAGGTAAATTATTAAAATTACTGATTATGTATGATAGTCATTGTTATGTTATTTACATCATTCAAGAAGATTCGAGTCGAGATTTCGAATACTCATACAAGGTATCCGAGCTGTCCGAGTCTTCCGACTCGATTCTTTTTTTAACGAGTACCAGAAAACTCGAATAGCTGACTCGGCACATCACTAGCACCTACTGCTACGTTGCGGGCGACGATAAATTGGCGAGGAATAATTAAAGTAGTAATAGCACAGCGTAAAAAACATACAGTGGTCTATCGCGTCTGAAGTCACGCGAAATGCCGCTTTGTGTAGGCATTCCATTTCATTGCTGCATTGTGTCCCAAGCGAGTATATAATGTTTGTAATGATTATATATGATGATTGAAAACGTATGTTTATTTATGTATACACCTACTTGGTTTTATTTTATTCCATACTAAAATACTGCGAAATGTGTCTCTCAAGATAAGGGTTATAATGAATTGAAAAAAAAATCTAGCTGTATGTAATTTCTTGACATTATAACAGATTTTGTATAATTTACATAACATTTTATTTAAATTTAATTTTATCACAAAATACATGCGTTTGTTTCATTTTCAACTATAAAAATACAAAATTGTACGACTCGGCGACGAAAATGAGCTACTCAAGTCGAGGTCTCAATTCATGAATTTTTATACCTACTTTATAAAAGTGTAGAGTAGACTTATAAGCTTCTAGAAATCTTCAATAATGCGAATTACTTGCCATAGTTATAATCTTTCATATAAATATAACAAGAAAAAGGACTTTTGTAAGACTTTGGTTTCCGTATTCGCGCCATTTTTCATATCTGTCAAAAACTATGGGCACTATTAGACACTCATCAAATAAACACAAGATTTTGATTAGAATACCGACATTATAACATTTCTAATCCAAAAATATACTTCTGACTTACCAATAATCACTTTAAGATGGAAAACTGGATCAAAACATTTTTTGCTTACATACTTTCCAAACGAGTTTTACAATTTCACACCCTGCGATAAGAAAAATATAAATATCTTCTCCATGCTCCATTTCACTTCAATTAATAAAAATATAATTTTAATAATAAGTACTTTGTCAGGAGACGGGTAGGTGAGATAATTAATGAGAAGATAAAAAGATGTAGCTGTGTGCCATTTCAATAAGGATCTTTAAAAATCGTAATATTATGTTACATTATTTTAAATGCAAACTTCTTTATTATGATAATCTAACTATACCTAATAGAGAAGTTTTGTACAAAAATGTTTTACGTGAAATATTCTGTATAACTAATTACTTTGAGTGTTAATAGATGGCGCTGTTTCAAAATTAAACGAGCTATGGTTTCGTTCTCACAGAAACATGACATTCGGATATGTACTTAACAAAGCTGCTTACCACCTTCGGTTGAACGAAAGTTCAACCTTCTAGGCAATTTTTATAAAGAGACTCTGTACTGAGAAGTACATGTGTCTCATCAATTAAGTAATATGTATAATATTATGTACTATCATATATCGATAGATGATGAAATTCACCAGTTAATTGGACATAATTTAAATTTATTATTAAAATCTATACATCTATTAAAAATAAAGCTGAAGAGTTTGTTTGTTTGAACGCGCTAATCTCAAGAACTACTGGTTCGATTTGAAAAATTATTTCAGTGTTGGATAGCCCATTTATCGAGGAAGGCTATAGGCTACTTTTTATCCCGGGAAAACACAAGACCCTCAGGAACGCGGGTGAAACCGCGCGGAAAAGCTAGTTTGTAATATAACTGAGCGTGTGTTTTTACTGTCTAGTCTAGTCTATTACCTACCACAGAATTAAACTGAAATAGTACCGTCCGTACTAACTAACTACCCTATTACTTACTTGTCTTTTGGCAATAGGGATTTACTTGTTTATTTGAAAGCGCTAAACTCTGGAACTACCAGTCAGATTTGAAAAAATATTTTTGCGTTTGATAGCCCAATTCTTGAGGAAGGTTATAAGCTACTTTTTATAGTTAGTATTTAAATATTCAGTAAACTTTAGTCTTTACTAATAAATGGAAAGAAATCAAACAATTTGTTTTATAAAATACTTGAAATAAATATTCTGGGACTATTGACGGGCCGGCTGGCGTGGTTGGTAAGATACCCTATCTATCACGCCACAGGTCGTGGGTTCGATTCCCAATCAGGACAAACATTTGTGTGCATGAACATGTCTGTTTGTCCTGAGTCTGGGTGTAATTATCTATATATGTATGTATTTACAAAAGAAAAGTAGTATATCAGTAATTATCTGGCTTCCATAGTACAAGCTCTGCTTAGTTTGGGGTCAGATGGCCGTGTGTGAGGAATAATGTCCCAGAATATTTATTTAATTAAACCATTTCGGGTATTTAGAGAAATTCTTACTCTTGTCGGATCCTTTCATTGTACTACTGTTAATATGTTTGGATCTAAGAAAAGGAGTTCAGGGTTTTTAAGCTTAATTTGTAAGATAACTAGACTAACTCTACCTATTTCAAAATTGTTTATCAGTTTCTTTGTACATCAAATTATTATGTTATATTTTTTCTATCTATTGTACCTAGTACATAATTGCCTAATGCAAGTATCTACTCAGCAAAAAAGGTGCGTTTCGTTTAACTACATTTTGATCACTTTATTAATTTACTACCAATAATGATGTTTTTTTTTCAATAATAATTGATGACTAAGCCAACGTAACTAATTTACAAAAAAATCTGTACCCTCTGAGTATAGATAATTGATGTAAGTAAACGTTTACTATCGCGTTTATGACATTTCTGTAATATGAATGGGCACAGCGCCTCTCGGGGAATACTATTAAACGTCAATACTTTACACTCAAGGTACAGACTTATTTTAAATGAAGCCTTAGTAATCAATATTAGAGTAGGTACCCAAAGAAATGTACTTCTTTCTTTCTTTAAAAATCGCCTGTAATAACTGAATAGCATGTATGTGCATATCAAAGACATGTCATGCATGTATTAAAATACGTTCTAGGCGCTATAAATAAGTCGTTCACATTATTCAAGGCACTTCTAAAATTCCGTTTTCGCTTTCGGCACAAGAGAATGAACTTTTTAACATGCATCGCAGCGTGCATTTATGACACACGTGTGTATATTTATTATATAAATATCCTACACTAAATCAAGTAATACCACATAATAGCGTTAAGTTTCAATATATTACATAATGATCATTCATCGTTATTATATATTTACCTACATTATTACGTAAAGTAGGTGCCAACATAATTAGCAAAATGTATTTTACATTCACCAATCAATCTGTAATCCGTTCTGTAATACAGTTAAGCTTACTTTAATAAAAGGAATAGTAGATTGTTACACAAGGGTCGAAAGGAATCAATTCCGATTCGAGGTATAGTCCGAGTAGGAATTGATATCTTTCACCAGTGTTAAGCACTCTACTTTTCATTTCGAATATAATAAGTAAAAAATAGTCGTTTTTTGTAAATATTTATTGATAATAGTAACATGAGTAGTACCTATAGAGAAGTTAGAACAGTTTGTGAAATTTAAAGTTATTTTCTTGTTCGGAATATATTTAAAATTTTAATTATGGAATACACCGCGTCACTGCACGCGTTTTTTTTAAATTCACACTGGCCGTTTATATTATGTTAGATTTTTACAGCCGACTGCCTAACAAAAATTTGTTCTATTTTTAAAATTTATTCCCACCCTAGGGAGGAAAGCAATTACCTACTATGAGTTTTTCCCGATCAAAGGTGGGAAGTAGCATCTTCCACCCACTACTCGGATCAAATAAACACTACCTTCCGAGTATGAGAAATGAAAAGTATTGTGTTTATAGTATTTTTTTTTAATAAATAGAATTTGACTTTTCACAAGAGGATACCTCTTTTTCTTTACCTACATGAAGATAAAATTACAAATTGGTATACGAATATTTTGTTTTTATTTAATAATAATATTTCCTTTCAGCCATTTCCCATTCAATCTATGAATCATAATTATTTATTGGAAATTTTATTTGCAAACAGTCCGGTTTCGTTCAGTGCGACTTATAATTGAATCATGAAATTGAGTTCCGATCCCACAACGCAATTATATTTACTCGCTTCGGATCAATTAATTAGGTATGTGGAATAGTAGATTGTATCATAAGGGAGCAAAATAATATTTTTACGACGAGGGCACTTTTTTGAATCCAGAGCGAAGTGAGGGATTCTAGAGTAGAATTCCGAGCGTAGCGAGGGATTCAAAGTACGTCGCCAGAGCCAAAAATATATTTTGCGCCCGAGTGATACTACTTTTCATCACCCTCTATGAGATAATAAAAGGCGCCTCATATTTTATTACTAAATTAAAATTAAATAGTATCTAATAATAAAAAACTAAAAACTTATATTTACATTTGAGACATTTTCGCAATTATGAAAATTTATTGTTACAGTTTTATTTTATTTTATTCAGCCGGCGGCGCGACTATGCTATGGGCCGTCGTACCAGCCAGTCTTTATTCAAATAATATTTGCGTTCGATTTCTTTGGCGCTGAACACTAAGATGTTCCAAATTCAAGAAGTGCGCGGCAAAGATAATTGCGGCGCACTTATCACTATATATTTTATATTTGTATAATGAGTAGGTAATTAGTTTTATTTAAATTATAATAATGTAGACATTACAATATATTTTCCCTATAAAGAGGATTAAAAACTCATTACTGCCCGCTAAAAGTTTCTTATTGAAAACACCACCTTTGGGTGCACTTAAAAGGGAACCAAGTCGTCCTTTTCGAATAGATGGGATAAAAAAGTTATTAATAATTCGGGTTTATTCAATACTTTTGGTACTTAGGTACGAATTAACCTAATACAAATGAAAAATCTATATAATTATAAATAAATAAATAAATATTCTGGGACATTCCTCACACACGGCCATCTGACCCCAAACTAAGCAGAGCTTGTACTATGGAAGCCAGATAACTGATATACTACATATACTACTTTTCTTTTGTAAATACATACATATATAGATAATTACACACAGACACAGGACAAACAGACATGTTCATGCACACAAATTTTTGTCCTGAGTGGGAATCGAACCCACGACCTGCGGCGTGATAGATAGGGTATCTTACCAACCACGTCAACCGGTTCGTCAAATTCTCTATCTTTATAGCCTAAACTCTAAAGTACAACAAATATTAAACAAAAATATCTCTTAAAGAAAGATTCAACAAAAAAAGATCATGAAATTTATCATTTAACTACATTTTGAAGATATTTATGAAAGTCTCTTTTTCCTCGCGAATGTCTCGACTTGAGACGAAATCCGTTTTTCACTTCTTCTTCTCTCTTTCTCCTGTTTTTTTTTTTCTACAAACCTATAGACCTCCATGTCTCTTGTAATAACTGTCAACTACCATAGTCTTGACACTTTATTATCAACAATCTAATAAAACTGCCCCATAAAAGACGATGGCGAAGCTGGAGCACGTTGGCTGGCACAGAAGCCTATTCAGTATGGCTTTGAATATCACTAGGTTATAGGAACGGAACTCATAGGGCGGAATCAGTTCCACTTCTTTGCGTGTCACAATATTGTAGGTGCCTACTTTCCCTCCAATCAGTTGAGTCGCCCTGTATAACAACCACAATAACAACCTATTTAATATGTTATTATCTATTAATCTCGTAAGCGGTCTTCCTCTGTAGCGTTATTTGAAGGATTCTCTTTTCTCTACACATATTCAATTTGTACTCTCCATGAATGCAAGTTAAGTTAAAGTGGTTATTTCTATAACTTACCTTTCATGAGAATGATTTCATATTCATTCGTATTATGAACCTACTTGCTCGTACGTTCACTTTCCTGATAGAAAAGTGAAGCTCGCCTCTGTACATAAAAAAAGAGTATTTTATGTGTAAAATACAGTATTGTACCGCTATAAATATTTCGAAACTATCAATATTTCAGACACGCTCAGTCGCGTCATGTAAAATTATTGATGTGAATGTCCGTTTCAGTTTTTGTAGTGATATGCGTAGGTATAACATTTGGGGATGGGGTAGAGGAGGTAATGAGTTTCCCGGGCGGGTGATAGGTACTGATAGTGATACATAGCTAGCTGTAACCTTTGGCATTCAGTCTACCCTTTTTCAGTGATATAAATATTGCAGTTTTGAATATGTTCCACGTTTAAATTGAATCGACTTCTTTATTTTTTTATGTCCCCTACCACCGAGCTATGGCTTCCTCGCGATGTTTTCCTTCACAGAAAGCTCAAGCTCATTGTAGGATGCGATCGATCTTACGACCTTTGTCTGGGCATTCGACGTGAGCACCATTGAGCTATCATCGCTTCAATACTTGAAAGTTCATAAATATTGATTTTAGTATAGGTACAAATTGGTTTCATTTAAACTACATTTAGTAATAATTAAGTTCGAAGTTTCTTTGATCTTGTATTCATTTTAAAGGTATACTCTGGTATTTTATTCTAGTTTTCATTTCAATATTAACTCTATAATATAAATCACCTTCTAAAACATCATTATGCTAGTGTCATAGTAAATTCTTCCACGATAATACCTACCTATCTTGTTTTTGTGTCATAAAGATAATATTTAATAATATCACTTGTAACTTTCCCCGACAAATATCTATGTCAAATAGTCTCAAAGAGATACTTTGATGCTGAAGCTAACAGACATCAAATTACATTATTTTTTATGAATACCTGATAGTTATCCTGTGATTATTTCTATTAAGTTATTTATCTTATGGATAGATATTTACTCTGTTTATAGTAATTTGTTTCACTTTTTATTATATGCTCATTAAAAAGGAGGTACGTAGAATAGTGAAATAGTATAACTGTAGGTATCATAGATCAAAAATATTTTATTAGAAATTTATAACGTCATAATTATCAAAATTTAGGGCCGATTTTTCAATGGTTGGATAAACATCGGATAAGCTATCCCTCCGATAATTCCATACAAAATCTATTCTAATTTCAAATTCCAGATATCGTTTATCTGACCATTGAAAAATCAGGCCTTAAACAAATAATACTAACTTTGCGTAGAAAAATTGATTAAATCTGTGAATAAAGCTGTCAGTCAAACAATGACGTCATAAATACAGATAAAATCAAGGTTGGCAAATGTAAATAATGAGTTCTTATGCGACATTACGTCATAAGCAATTCAATTAAAGATTATGTTCAAGAGTATAACATGAAAATTGAAAATCCTTTTCTTTCATAAATTGAACTCTGAAATATTGCATCGAGTAATTTGATTCGATTTGTATTCTGTTATTTAACGATATTAAAACAAAATGTATTTACGGAATAATTTAGTATTTTTGGTGTGCAGTTATTGAATTTAATTTTGGATATTTAATTATTGGAAAATTTCACCAGCAGGCAACATCCAAAATCCATTATAAATAAATTAATTTTAGCCTGTGAACATTTATTTGTGTTACAACACAGGTATAAGGGAGTGAATAAACAATGTTACATTTTTTGTATGAGTAAAAAAGATTGAATTTAAATTTACACATTTTTGTAACATTATATTATATTTATAAAGGTTATAGTACTCAAATTTTGTACGCACGATGGATCCCTTATTTCTATGCAACACAAGGATGATTTTACCACGTTTTTTTTAAATGCAGCGCATTGCAAATCAAATAGAAATAGGATACATAATTAGTTATTCAGGTGTCACTTTTCCCCAGCCATATTATTTTCCAATTATGGAATGCTACGATAAGCTCTGAAAAAAGCCTGTGCTAAAGCCAGAAGTGGACATTTATAGCCTGAAAACTAGAAATACGAGTCGCTAATGGATTTAATTTGGTTTACGCCCGCAGTGGTCCGCACGCCTGTCACAGCCGACAATCTACTCTTAAACTGTTTGAAACATTTCTGAAACAGTATCAGTGTAACTATATGATGAGGTGATGGCTATGTGACTAAACCGATTAACCTCAATTAACATATAGAGCGGTTGTCCTATTGGCTTATTGGTAAGATTGCAATAAGAAATATAGTGTATAAATAAAGCTATAATCTATACTACCTATCTATACTAATATTATAAAGCTGAAGAGTTTGTTTGTTTGTTTGAACGCGCTAATCTCAGGAACTACTGGTTCGATTTGAAAAAATCTTTCAGTGTTGGATAGCCCATTAATCGAGAAAGGCTAGGCTACTTTTATCCCGGGAAAACACAAGATCCCTCGGGAACGCGGGTGAAACCGTGCGGAAAAGGTAGTCTAATATATAAAATTCTCGTGTCACAATGTTTGTCTGCAAACTCCTCCGTAACGGATTGACCGATTCTTATGAAATTTTTTGTGCATACTGAGAATCGGCCGGGTGAAACTGCGGGAGACAGCTAGTATTATACAAATATATTATTATAAACATAAAGGTGAAAAGGGGGCCAATTTCGGTACAAATTACGTTCGGGTTTGTTGGCGTCGATAAAAATGTTGAAAATATGAGTGACAAGTTCCACAGTTCCTTGAATAATAGCAACGTTTTCAAATAGGTTTAAAATAATGTATCAAGATTGCTTTGTCTAGTTTTTTTTGGTTTCCAAATATCCGCGAAACCCCTCATATATTTATGATTACTTCTATGTATAAGGAAATTGCCTATTTCAAAGCACTAATATCTATGATGTAGACGAGACGAAGGTATATATATATGCTACATGGTGGACACGCTATTTAAAACCGGATATAACTGGCTAATTCCGAATATTTAGCAGCCCTAAGTGAAGTGGACATTAATCAATGAGAAGTGCATTTATACTCTCATAGTTATAGCCCCATTTCTTATCAACACAAGAGGGCAATGACATTAATACTTTGCGCTCAAGATTTGTTTGTAAACACTTTGTTTTATTAAAAAAAAAAAATGAAACTGAATAAAAATAATCCAATAATGCTTAATTATCAATGTTCAATTAATAAATAGCATTGATCATTGAAAACTATATTGCGTTAGTATTATAAAAACGATCAAAGTTATTTCACTAATATTTTAGTAAACGTCTATTCAAGTATGATTTACTTACTTGTACAAAATATGAAGAATGCTAAGTTAAGGACACACAATGTTTTACACTATAGACTAGTATTCGATCAAAATCGTGATGCTACGGTCAAAGGTGATAAGCATGGAAACTCTAGGAGAGGTACACGGTATCTGCTTTTAAACTTGAGGGTGGGAGTCAGCCACTTTTTATTGGAAACCTTAATTATTATCATTGTTTTATACCACGTCGTCGAACAAGCATACTGTCCGCCTGATGATAAGCGGTTACCGTAGCCTATGAACGCTTGCAACAAGAGTATCACTCGCGCGTTGCCGACCCTTCCCCCCTCCTTGATGAGCTCTGACGCGCAGGGATACAACTATAAGTTATTTGGCTGCGGTATTCTGTAAGGTGGAGGTACTTCCCCAGTCGAGCTGCTCTTTGAGCGACATGTCGCTATGCTCTACCTCTCTTAATTAGTTCAATACTCCTCTTTAATATCGTCTAAGCCTGGAAAAAGCGAATATACCTATACATATACTAGTACAGTTTGGTGAAAATAGGATGTTTATGGTGTAAACTCCCTTCTTGAGTTGGGTTTCTCTATTTATATTCTCTACGTCAAAATACGAGTATGTACGTCAATAAAAACGTGTAGGCGTCCATTGAGCAAAAACTTTCATTTCTATTTTGTGTTATAAGAATGGACCAACGGGGGAAAAATTTCCTCTTACACAACGCTATTACTTGCCACAATTTTAACATCATAATATTTTTAATAATTTACGACATTAATTAAGTATCATAGGTTGCCGATATGTTTTGGATAGCTTATGATATGTGACAGATATCTGATGCTGCAGTCTCTTTCATTCGAAATGAACAGAATTAAACGGCCTGTGGGTACATATTCGTACTACTTTATAAAGGTCGGCAACATATTGGCCAGCCCCTGGTATTCCTTAAGTTTATGGGCAACGGTAGCCACGTTGATAGCATCAGGTGGGCTGCTGCTTGTCAGCCTTTGGACGTAAATTAAGTTTCATAAATAATTTTTAATACAAGCTTTTTTTGGACACTGTACTTGCAATGTCTTTTTTTTTATAAGGCGGCAAACAAGCATACGGCCCGCCTGATGGTAAGCGGTTACAGTAGCCTATAGACGCTTGCACCGCAAGGGGCATCACACGCGCGTTGCCGACCCTGCAAAAATCTCTTCACACCTTTCTTGAAGAACCCCATGCTGTACTCCCTTGGGAAAACCACGGCATGTCTTCCAATATACTAATGTATACCAAATATGTAGTCAAGTACCACTGGAAGTGGGTGAAATTTGACTTGCAAGATTCCACCTTAACAAACATAGTTACATACATACATTGCAAGTTAAATTAAAGTTAAAAAGATTTACTCTTAAATAATGTAATTTTAGAAAGTATAGATTTATAAATCAAAACAATACATTTAAAATATAAATTTGGAATAAAAAAAAAATGATATACATAACAAATAATGTTAATTATAAATGTTAATTTTGACAATACCAACTAACATTTTGATACTTACCTGACATAATATTTTGACCTCATTAAAAAAATCTGTCTACAATAAAAATAGATATGAGTAGCAACAATATAATTTGGTATCTATTGGTTATACTAGATTATATGTTATTGACCTTACATTAAACATAATATTATACGTAAATGTTCTGAATACAAAATGTCTTGAATTACACATAGTTAGACGCTAGTACTCATTAGTGAAGTATTATAAGTTATAAGCATTTACCAGCCTACGTTTCGATAATTCTTTGGGTAGTTAGGTAAAACTGACAGGTTGCAAATTCTATAATAATAAATAAATAAAAATATTTAGCCATCTCGATTCTTATATAATTTTATATTAATCCAAAAAAACACTCTTTAGGAAAAAAAATGCTGTTTTCTGCAGCTATCGAAATAGGTAAATTAATAGGTTCCTATTTAGTTGTAATTGTTTATATTATTAATTTGTAAGTATATAATTATAATATTTAAATAAGCATTATTTAATAAAATATAAAAAAAAACCCGGTAAAAGCGAACCGGGCTTGCACAATTAGGGTTCCATGACGTACAATCTAAATGCCGGTAGAAAAAATATAAAAATGCGTAATATTGTGTGGGGTATCACTGAAAAGCTCTTTTAAAATCATGATGTTTCCTTCTTGACCATTTTACATCCATAAGCTATATACGTTTAAGATTTACATAACCTGAAAAGACGCCAATAAAAAAAAACAAAGCATTTTATTATATTACACTGGTTGAAATTTTCAATTTTTGTTTCCATGTTTTTAGTTCGCTTTTTACGCAGTCAGGATTTAGATTTTTTTTAATTCACTTTTTTATATTTAACTGTATTCATAGTTGTTTGAACCGAAAATTGAATTGACACACAAGCACTAACAACATAGTTATTTTGCATTTACAGACCAAATCGATAAGTAGGTTTTTTGGGACCAATTATTTTTGGCTGGCTGTGCTGCAGTGTGGGATAGGTGCCGCCCACACCTACCCGGTGATTTGCCGTATTGACTGTGTCAGATATATAGACTGACTGACTGACTGACTGACAGACTGACGTATCAAAGCACACCTCAAAGCATACGATCTAGAAACTTGATTTTTTACCCACAGGTTCTTATACAAGGTCCTACTAAATTAAGTAATTAATATTCCTCAAAAATTCAATGAAAATTATTTCTTCGTATTGTTAATAAAATACAAAAATCCAAAATAAATCTTAACATCAGTACAAGGTATTCAATTTAAACCAATAACTAAAATAAACAGTTGTACAATTATTTAATAAAAAAATATAAATTAAAAACTTTGCTATGCCCACGGCTCATGTAGGTACGTTATTATATTATTAAATACGGTCCTTTTGAGGGATGAACATTACTCGTAGGTCATAAATTTATTATATAAAAATATTAGGATACTCACGATGCAGTGTTAATGACCTCGGGTGGACAGGCAGTCTCGCGGGCACAGCTGACTAGTACCTACCTACCTAGTCTAACAATAATTATAAATTGTATATTTCAAAATTATATAATTGTGCCCTTTAGTTACATAATGGTTTAAATTAATACTTTGTACCCAGTAATTTAAATTTAAAATTCAGATTTCTTGGATTTTCTAACTATACATGACAGGCGAAGTTAAATACAAGTTTGTATAAATAAATTCATAAATAGAAACGACACGGAAAAAAATTAATGCAATTATTTTTTATTAGAAGCATTTCAATAAAACGCTTCAGAATACTCGTAACAGAATGAGATTTATCTAAACATATTGAAACATTAAAGTACCTAGGTGAGTAGGTACACAATCACTCTAGTCACACACATCACCGCCTTGTAAGTCTTTGTACACATTCTTATCTATACATATAATTATGTATCTATGTATATCAAGACATATTCATATAGAATATACATTTGTCAAGGTATTATTTTTTGATAGTTTTTTTCACTTATCTAATGACTTTTTGTAATACTGAGAACAGCCTGAATTCGTTCATCGTACATAACAAATATGAAAAAGCTTTATTATTATCAGACAGATGTCATATACCTATACTTATCCTTGGAATATTTTAATTCAATGACACTAACACAGCCTCTAGTGCCTCAACACAGCTCTCACCAACATTACCAAACTACTCGTGTTTAAAAACACTGTAACACTTTTTAATAAAAACATATTGCTATAGTATTATACATACATTTGACTTCTCATTCCTGGAATGTTTTTAATTAGTATCTCCCTATGAGATACAAGAAGCATTCCCGCACTAACTAATGTAATTGCTTATTTTAACTCTCAGCTAAGCTCCCGGCAAGTTTTCCAACATTCGTCACAGTGGTATACAGGTGGAAGAACAAATACAGGAGTAAACCAACACACACAATAAAGAACATTATGCAGAAACACACAATGCACTCTGAGAGATATATCTTTATCCTATCCCTTCTGGTGACCCGGCTCCCCGGGATTTCCACACTTGAATACGTCCACATTTGTATTGTTGTCTCGTATCGATTTCTGGAAAAGAAAATTAAGCTAATGAGTACAGCGTCTGCTTTCAATGCCGGCCATTTTCAAAAGAAATTCTGGATTTATGTGTTTTAGAATTTTATGTATTCTGTTGTATTGTAGAGATCAAATTTTGAACGGAATGTCCATTTAGTAAATGTACAAAATAAAGAAAAATACAACCATTCAAGAGAAAAACACCGGGTTTTCAGTTTAAATTCACTCGAGTACTAAATTAAGCAAAGCTAATGAAAACAAAAACTTCCTCTTACATTCATAGTATCAACAAAAACACTTTCAAAAAGGTTTTATTTTCGTAGCACAAATTAACATTTCACTTGATTTTCGTATCGACACAGATTCCGCTAGGCTTGCCCCTGCCATCATATTATCGAACTGAGCTCATATTTTGTTACTGTAATAGGTACATTTTTATATACACGAGTTTTCCTTTGTCACGAGTTTTTCGCTACGTTATTATTCAATTATCGTAACACTTGGTAACACGTACCTATTATGTTACGAATGCGTACGCGTCTGTCGACGATCTTAGTTTGTAAACGTGTGCCATGTACTCACTTGCTGACTCTATTGTCATGAACAAACAACCGTGTTATACCAACTGCCACAAACGTGAAAACTATTATCAACTTTAAGTTATCAAACAATACTGTTTACATTGGCTTAAATATTATCACTTCAGTCCACATACTTGCTAAGAAAAAAATCTTAACATAATTTAATCATGCCATTGCCGTCTTTAAATTGAAGCCCATAGTGTTTATCTTCGTGTGAATTATGAAATTATTTCCGTGAACATAAAAGTGATTCGATATACTTATGACATGTTACTTTATTTAAAAAAATAATTGCAAGCAATGTCAGCAATTTAGTCATCATGTATTTTTTTTAATGAGACGAAAAATTAATTCTTTATTATATAATGGAAATAACAAGCCAAATAAAACCTGTGTGTATACAAGACTGTTATTCTATTGATAACTGAAGTGTATATTTTATTGTTTTATTTGTATACTGATATAAAAATAATAAACGCTGAGATAAAATAATAAGAATCGTTGTAAATTGCTTTTCTGATTAGATTCAGATAATAGGTACATAATTATATGCGGTTAAACTTTATAAAATATTGTAAATAAAAATAGCTACCGTGTACATATCGAATAAATTAAGTTATTGTAAAACTTATTTTTTGAATATTTTATAATTATTTTAATTTAGAATGCACAATGAAAAAACTTTATCCTTGAGATTATTGCAAAGATTGTTTATGTATTATACCGTTTATTTGGGTCATTTAAGAGTCGAAGGGTAATGACCTTATACAATCGTACATTGCAGTAATATTATTTTGCTGTGAAACAAATAAGAAAACGATAATATTGCTAAGAAAAGAGCTCAATACAAATGCCTCTATGACAGGCTTAATATAAGACTATGGACAAATATAGAAATAACAATGCCCAATGATTCTATATCAGACACTATGTGTCAATGCCCTTTGGCTTTAAAACGATACCCTAAATCCAACCATTTTAAAACACAAAGTAGCAACTGCTGCTAAAACCGTTATGTTATCGTCATCGCAACACATTATTAGCAATATCCATCATCATCATCATCATCATCATCTCAGCCGCAAGCCGTCCACTGCTGAACATAAGACTCCCCTAAGGATCTCCAATAGGACCGGTCTTGGGCGGCCTGCATTCGGCGTTTTCCGACGACCTTTACAAGGTCGTCCGTCCACCTTGCAAGTGGACGTCCTACGCTGCGCTTGCCGGTCCGTGGTCTCCACTCCATAACGCTTCGGCCCCATCGACCATCTGTTCTGCGCACTATGTGCCCTGCCCGCAAATCGCAATATCCAATAAATAGAAAATTAATAAATTTAGATAGCTTCAAAGAGCTGAAATTAACTTTTCATGCTTTTTTTGTGTCTACATGAAACAATTACCCTGCGCACGAGTGTGAACGTGAACTTTTAAGCGAGAATAATAAATTATAGACGCGTGCTTTGATACAAAACTAGTTTGATTGTCAAGGGAGAGGGCTTAGAAATAGTTAAGGGGTGAATTTAACAAAAGTATAATATGGGGTTCTTATTATGCAAATGGGGTTGAAAACGTGCGTACGCCTCGATCATTAGGATATTGATCGAGATTTGAAATTGGAATTTGTATGGTATGGTTAAATGGATGGTAGATGCTTGTTGAAATACTACGGATCTCTGTGGCAAATATGTTCACTTTTTTACTTGATACACATACATACATGCATAGTACTAGAATGTAGAATAACTATGAAATTACTTGCTGTTTGCGTTATGTTATTATACGCAAAACCTAGTATCGGTAATTAACGACAAACTGAGCGATAGTTTTTTATTTATAAAATTACATTTTCTTTTTCTTAAATAAAATATATATCCTACGCTTGACTACATATTATTTTTGTTATTATTTCACATATAACACATTTTATAAATTACTCTGAAAACATAACCTTATAGTAAAAAAGCAAGCAGACAATCTACTTGATAGTAAGTGGCTACCGTCGCGTTATGGATATTAGCAGGTTAGGGTGTTTTCAATGTGTTTCCGACCCATAGAATGTAGAAGCTACTGACTCTCAAGTGCATGACACTTCGTGTAACTGTTTTAACCACATTTCTTTATCTCGCATGCTTTACGATTGCCCATAGAGTCACCAACAGTGCTTTCAGGGGTAAAAGAAAATGAACCACTTTTGCCATGGGACGACCCCTGAAATCGCGAAAAAATAATTGAATCTTTTCAATCATTTCGATTGAGCAAGGTTGATCTTTTGTTTTTTGTTCTGTTGATCGGTTAAAACGAATGCAGGCATGAATGCAGCTCTTATCAAAATCAATTTTATTACCAGGTGTAGGTACCTGTTACTTTGAATCTGTATACAATGGTATAATAAACACTGGACGCAGAAATTAATGCAACATCGGAATGAAAATAATCTGATATTCATGCTCTATTTTAAGCTCGCCCGAGGGATTTTCCAGTTGAAAAATGGAACAGAATTAAAAAAAACAAGCTCTATCGGGCTGTTGTAAAATCTGTTGGGATATCATTCATTTTTGAGGCAACGAGTACGTTTCATTCGAGTTACAGTTTTATTCCCCAACAAAACACAAAACTCATCGGTACTCATGATGCACGCCATAACCAACTTTAATATAACTGAACACTGTCCAAAATTATATACACACTTATGATAGATATAAGTTACCGTACGGTTTACGTTACGAGCCCCCTCGCCACATGTCGGGGTAAATCACTAGAGGGACAGACGGCTCCCAGATGCACCCCTAAATGAACGGCGCTATATTTAAAAATGTATTTTAAATAGATGTGTAAAAGGTTTACTCTCGTATGATTTTGAAATTGTATTAGCTGTTTGAAAAAAAGTGGTCTTGAATGAGTCAGGCGGTCTTTCCGTGGCATTTTGTCGGTAGTTTGTGTACGATTGAAAGCTCTGACGTGTAGTGGTGTGTTTTTAAGGTGTTTTTGAAGGTGCAATAGAGAAGTTTGCATAAGATATCGTCGTGGAGCGTTGGGAGCAAGGTGGGACCTGTTTTTTTTCTTTAAATTACTTTTAGGGGACGGTGGTTTTCACAACAAGTGATTCATTCATAATTTTTAACCATGTGCTTAATTCAAATTACAATTTGACATTTGTGAATTTAGTTTTGTGAAATAAGTATTTTAAATACGTAATAAGGTCATATTCAGAAGTTATTGCTTTGTTTAGTTTGTTTTTTTTTGTTGCGAAATATGTTGATGTTATCAATAGGGCTGACATAGTCGCAATGCGACTCAAAGCCCATACAAAAAAAAGAAAAAAAAAGGTCATGTTTATGTTTCGTAGTGTTGGTAATACATGTATACATAATTATATAATTCTAAAGTAATAAAAATATAGCTTTACAAATGTGCCCAAATTGAAATCGTTGTAATAATATGAGTAGACAACAGTTTGCTCATTTGTGCAAATTGATATTCTACTAAACTCAATTAATTGTCTACGCAATAACATATACAAATAGAAGGTACATAAATCTTTGCTATTTAATTAAAAATCTATTTACGTTTCATCAGGGAGTGTTTGAGTGAGAGACATTAATTTGTACAGAGATATTTTGAAATGCGGGCAATGTGCTATTGAAAAAAAAACATTACACTGAAAAAAAAATACGATGTTGGAAGTTTTTAAAATATCATCATCATCTCAGCAGCAAGAAAAAAAAAAAAACTAATAATTAATTAATTTTTACTTGCATAATTATCTTCACCTAGATTGTTGTAGATTACTAATTAGTATACCTACATTCAATTTTAAATTATATAACCCTCACTAAATTTAAAAGCTTATGTTTTTGGTGAAGGAAAATATGTTTTTTTTTTTTATTTGAACATCTGTCGCCAAACACTACCGGTATATTCCGGCAGCTGCACTTAAGAGTATGTTCCTTCTATGCTTTGTGTGCTTACCACTCCGCTATATCACAAACCATGTTGAGATTGTGGTCAAAATAGGCCTATTACGTAGTCAAACAAAATAGGCCTATTACGTAGTCAAACAAAATAGGCCTATTACGTAGTCAAACAAAAATAAACATATTTTTTATTTCAATTTCCACAAGAACCATGTGAAAAATATTCGTCATTCATTTAATATATACTCATCTAAAAATGATGTAGTTGAGACCAACTAATTAAAATACTGACCAGAATTTAATAGTTCACTGTAAAACTGAAATTAGTTTGCTCAGTATCGCCAGCAGAATCGATTCCCGTGGATTTTATACCGTCTTATTGTGTCCCATTTGATCCAAACAACATTAAGTGCAGTCTAGAAAAATACATTATATAGGTATATTTACACTAGTTAGGGTGTCTGACATCGCTCGGGTTTTCTTTACATTCCTTGGTGGTCGAATTTATCAGACGATTTCTTTTTTAAATCTCACCGACTTCGCAGGTCGACAAATTTTCAGAATACATTTAGAAATTCTGAACGTCAAAACAAACAAACCTATTCGATTAGTAATTACGAAGAAAATTGCACATTAACAGTCAAACAGACGCAGTCTTTGTTGTTGTAGTAATTTTCAGCTGTGAACCATAAGTATTTTTGTAAAACGGTAAATAGGTATATAATAAAACTAGCTGTCTCCCGCGGTTTCACCCGCGTCCCCGAGAAAAAAGTAGCCCATGTCCTTCTTCACACCATAGGCTATCTGTGTACCAAATTTCATCGCAATTGGTTCAGAGGCTTAGGCGTGAAAAGGTAACAAACACACAAACTCACATTCGCATTTATCTATACTCCATTCTTTACTAATATTATTATAATGAGGAAAGATTTGTATTTTTGTATGTATCGAATAAACTCAAAAACTACTGGACCGATTTCAAAAATTCTTTCACCATTAGAAAGCTACATTATCCCTGAGTAACATGGGCTATATTTTAAACCGGGAACGTGGGTGAAACCGCGCGGAAAAGCTAGTAATATTATATAGTTAAAATTGCATACAATTGACTGAGCAATAACATAATATATAACTAAATTTGATACACTAACAGTAAACATAAAACTAAGCAAAGCAATTCCATTTCCAGAATGATACCGGACTTATCAACGGGTGCATCAAAAGGCGATGTTCCGAAGCCGTCAAAGATGTCTGCCCACCAGCTACATAGAGCTCTGCTCACCATTATACTGAAAGGGCAAAGCAATTTATGTGAATCTATGACGACGGAGCAAATCAATAGACTGGTACTCGAATACGTATACCGAGGAAGCAATATAAGATATAGCAGTGTCGTAGATAATTATAGTCATTAGTATAATTTATATGCTATAATATAGCAATTAGTTCGGGGTCTGATGCATTAGTTTGAATTTAGAAGAAAATAAATGAATATTTTTTTTAGCTATGGGAACTGATGACCAAAGATTTGTAGACTAGGCATTTACTGCCTTTTTATAATTTATTTATGTTAGTGACGGATACATAAACTTAGCTTCAGCTCAGTTGTTATTGCCATCGAAAGCTTATATAATAACCGTGTTTAAAAATAAAACAACAAACTAGATGGCTTCAACCCACTTGGGAAAAATATTTACTTTGTGTATCTAAAAATATCTATTATGATATGATGTAGGCGGCTTACATAAAGGCTTATCTCAAAAGAACAATTTTGAAATGTGAATATCTAGAAATAACTAATTTAGTAGTAGTCCTGTAACTTACTATTATAAATGTAAAGTATCAGATCTAGGTCATCGAAACCCGTCTAAAGCTGGATGTTGAAGGCAAACTCTACCTCTTATCAGAAATCAAATATGAACTTCTTTTGTCTCTCTCTGGCTTTCAAAGAGGTAGATAGAGACAACCCACGTTATTCGATAATGTTGCTCTCTGCAATGTATCAGATTATGTCTGCTGTAGGTACTCAAAGAATTTCCTGTAAAATGTAAAGGAAATGGTACATTGACGTTAATATTTTTGTATAAATATGACTTATTTGGTAATAGACAGAGTCATAGCGAGTTCCATACAAAGATTTAAAAAAAAAACTTTCAAATTATATAACCCAACACGTAAATTAAACCGGGAATAGAAGGCATATTTTTGAAACCTTTTTCGTGAAATAATTTAAAATTTTGCATACTAAAGGTCAAACTTGCTCAATCAAAAAATATAAAAAAAAAGATTTTGTTTCCGCGTTTTCAGAGTTGGTCCCATGTAAAAGTTGTTTAGCATGATGAACCTAACATAGGTTACAAAAATCCAGTGTAATAGTGTAATACACATTGTGTACTTTCAACATTTATAAACACCGCATAATTAAATAATCCCTAAAATAAAAGTTCTAGGTAGGTCTCGTTTCGAACATTATTTAATAATTTTCTTAGAATATATTTTTTGACTGAGATGACTTATATAATAAGTAAATGAATTAAAACTCATACACGAGTAGGTAGTCTTAAGTGGATTTGTCATTTGTTTTGTCAACTTTTAGGTATTCTTGATTAGGTTTAACAAAAACAAACAATAACAAGACTCGTGTTTATCCTAAAGATTTACTATGTAAAGATAACCCACGAAGACAATTTATAGCTATCAAAGGAGATCAGTAAGCATGTGGAGCCATGCAACTAGCGGTTGTAAGAAAATAAGAGCGTGCGGAAAAACATGGACATTTTATTAAAAAAAAATACGTGTGGCACTTGGGGACTGTCGCGGTAAAGCTATTGCATAAAGCTATGAATTTTCTACTAGCGGTGCTATTCAATTGTCAATCATAAAATTGTTAAAAGCTCACACAAAACAATTTTGGACTTCACTATTCATGCCGAATGTTTGTTACAAAATAAACTGTAGCTTGTTCAAAATAAGGTTCAAAAAGAGCATTGCCGCGATAGGTTATTCTAGTTTCATTTAGGCCCAGACCTAGGGTGACGGACAACATGATTTCTGTTTTAAGCGATATTTTCGGCTGAAAGGAGAAATGGGGAGCGTTTAGGCTAGCGTTTAGAGCAATCAAGCTCCATTTTGATTTCGAATATCGTAAATTCAATAAGGTAGGGTGGGGATGATTTACCAAATATTTGTGAAATTAAATCAGATTTCTATCCAGTAGGCCTATAATTTAAGTACACAAAATTACTAACTAAAAAAAAACTACTAACTAAATCTCGTTCAAACCAATTTTCGGTGGAAGTTTGCATGGAAATGTACATCATATATTTTTTTAGTTTTATCATTCTCTTATTTTAGAAGTTACAGGGGGGGGGACACATTTTACCAATTTGGAAGTGTCTCCCGCGCAAATTATTCAGTTTAGAAAAAAATTATATTAGAAACCTCAATATCATTTTTGAAGACCTATCCATAGATACCACAAACGTATGGGTTTGATGAAAAAAAAAATTTGAGTTTCAGTTCTAAGTATGGGGATCCCCAAAATTAATTGTTTTTTTTTTCCATTTTTGTGTAAAAATCTTGATGCGGTTCACAGAATACATCTACTTACCAAGTTTCAACAGTATAGCTCTTATAGTTTCGAAAAAAAGTGGCTGTGACATACGGACGGACAGACAGACAGACAGACATGACGAATCTATAAGGGTTCCGTTTTTTACCATTTGGCTATGGAACCCTAAAAAGGAGATAAATAATGTGTGTTAGCAGTCTTAGTAGTTCATAATAAAAGCAAAAACATAAATGATCTTAAAATCTGGCTTGATTGACGAAATATTTATAAAATATCTTGGCATTGCCTCTTCTTTGTTGCAAAACCTAATTTATTTAATTTCTATATTTTAATAAATATCAAGTGTTGAAGTAAAATTTGTGCTAATGTCATAAAAGGGATTAATAGTAACAAATTAAATAAATGTGTCTGAAAATGGTGCGGTTTCACCGTTCAAGTTGAGGTGATGACATAATATTTTATTAACCTTTAAAGCTAAACAGACGGGGTTACCCCACTTTAGATCATAGGTATTCTGCGTAAAACTTATTTTCGCTTCACTACCTTTTCGATATGCTCTGTGTTATGTAGGTTTTATGCCATAACATGTATAGGTATATTATTTCATGTTGGAATTAATATTGTTCAGGACCTAATCACCTATTTTAGTAGCATTTGGGTCTTCGTGTACAATTCGCCTAATGTTTACTGTCTTTATATGTGTCTAATTTAAGTATAACGCTATTGTTTCCATACTTACCTGTCCGCATGTTTCATGGCCTACATTTTCTTACAAGCTTTCTTTTAATAAAAATAAGGATATTTATTGAACGTGGGAGTGTACTTAAGTACCTAATAATAGTCGAAACTTTTATATCGAGTTAAGTCCTGTACTGAACAGGACTTATTTATCATTATTGTATTTTCGTAACCAAAGCCTAGTCTAGTCTAGTTAGGTAATTATAAGTTTAGTCTTAAATTACTAAATGTACCAAAATATACTCTAGTATTATTAGAAAAATAATTATCTTAAGTAGCAAAATTAGATGTTAGTCCTATGTACTCAAGAAATATTGATGTATATTTTTATATTAGGTATAATATTATTTTTTTAACAACCACAAATAAATTATTAAAAACCTATTAATTATGTTATTTTTCCAATGGTTATTATCATAATATTTTAAACCTAAAGAAGTTAATTATACGTTTTTTTTCACAAAATATATGTAAAAATATAGTAGGCTTCAACATCTCTCAGTAAAATTAGTTAAATATCGAAATCTCTTATCGTAATGACTTGTAATTAACAAGAGGTGAGAAATAATTATACACCATTTTAAATTGGACGATTTTATTCGATCAATTACATCAATAGAATAATTTGCTTAACACACATAAACATTAAAATTTGACTAGATAGTGACTAGAATACATCAACAGGCCACCTGTTGCTTAGAAATGGTATACATTGAACATTAATATAGTCCACCTTAGAGTTTCACCAGAACCGGGAGCACAGAAACAGGAACGAAAGTCTTTAGACAGTTTTACACCAACAACTAACACTGATGAAGAGGAAAATTTTGTAGAAGTGATTCGGGGAAGTGGTCAGATACGAAGAAGCTTAATTCCTCGCCGGCTCTGGGCCCAGCAACACTCAGGCCATTGCCAACTCGCCGATGCCCTGCAGGAGACGCAAGCGCAGCCGCGCGAACACAGGATGCTGCACAGGAATGCCCCGGCCGTGCAAGAAACGCAACGTCTCCTGAGCGCACACTAGGAATCCAAGTTGCTCCGGATCCATATCCACTGGCACCGAATCCAATAGCGGGTCGTCGTTCTCGTCCATGAAGCTGTTGTGGTCGCTGAAGTCTCGCTCCTCCGACGGCGCGCGACGTTGGGTTTCATCCAAGTCAACTGAGCACACGCGTCCGAAAAGTCTCCTCAGTGCCTCGCGTTTTTCAGCGCTCTCGGAATCGTTCATGAGAGGCTCGCTGCGCGACCGCTTGCGGCGCCGCTGCCGCTTCGCCCGGCGATCACTGTTGTCATCGCGTTTTCTTTTATTCATCATATTACTATGCCCGTCGGCGTCGGGATGCAGACTGCGAATGGGCTATGCACAGGGAATTGTAGGGCTCTGCGATTACACTGGATACTATCCGTCTCGTTCGTACGTAAGAGGAGACGCGCGCTAGAGCGGGACGGCTAGGTCAGCTGCAGAGGGAACAGCTGGGCGAGCAGATGCAGGGCGCGGGGCACGTACGCTTTGTTTGATAAAGTTTATTCGGGGAAATAAAACTGTTAGCCGCGATTGCGCGGGCCGGGCGGGGAGTGGGCGGCGCGCGGGGCAGAGCACTGGCCCGGTCGGCAGCTGCGACGCATCTGCCGTGCTCAGGTGAATCCACATGCTACGTCTCAAGGTGCCGACTATGGTGCCGACATCGAGTAATTAATGTGCATATCGGCACTATTGTAAACAAAGCAATAGATGCATCATCTAACTATTCAAATAGGCCGTCTACCAGCGTAACTTAGCTAGTATAGCTTCCTAATTATCAGATATATAGTTAAAGTCAAAAATTTCATACGATTCAGTTTGAATTTATCACTTAATCAAGCCAGCAGATTGTAAATAAGCTTTTTAAAGCTTCACGCGCGACATTTCCAAGATTTTAATTTACGAATGTATAAATGTAATATAAATATAAAATATCCCTGTTGCCTACCAAAATTTAAACACACGCATCGCTCTAAATGGAACTAAAAAATGAAACAGAATCGAGCTCATCGTTTCACGGACAGTTCATGCTCGTTTGTAAATACATAGGTAGGTAGGAATCTATGTAAAATGTAAAAATCAATACTCTGGTTTATGTACTACCGGGAAACGAGCTGTCGGCCATGTTTTACCTAGAGTATCATGTATATCCAGCAGTACACTAACTAACTACATATTACAACATGTACTAACGTATGAGATTTCCGATAATCCACTAGGGAGTTACAAGTGTCTTGTGGGTCTCAGAATAAGGATGAGATTCCATCGTCCCACCAGCATGGCCAGTTAGCAAGTTGCAAGACGCCGTCGGTAACTTGCACAATGGAAACTGGAGTGTGCCTGCCAAGCAATGTGTACATTCGCGCATACCTCTTTCTTGCATGTGATGTCGCTCTGAAAACTATGCGAGCGATCCTGTGCGAATTACAATTGAAGGCACTTGCGCTCATCTATGTGAAAATTTGGACTCCAATAGTTGTACACAGGTCTAAGGAATGCATGCATCCCGCATCCTATGAATTGTCTGTAAGTACATTGTGGATTTGTGGGTCCGTAGGTAGTGAAATTGTTCTGTAACATTACTCATGTAAAATAACAATCAAAGTAACTAGATTTAAGATTCTTTACGAACCCTTTTCAGATTTTGCGAGAGCAAGTAATTTAGTTAGGTAAGTACCTAATAAGTATGTAGGTATATGATTTATGTATGTTTGGTAAATACTCGCATGAACCTTCTTCTTGAATGTGATGTCGACTGCGACTCACTTACGCTAATCTATGTGAATTTTTTAGCATTACCCAATGGTTATCCTGTCAAAGACATTCCTTTGGTTAAGGAATGCATCCTATGTAATGTCTCTAAATTGTGTAGGATGCGGCATGTATTGCTGCATTGTTCTATAACAATAGATGTAAGTTAAGAAGCCCTTAGTATGGCAGTAACTAACCCTTTTCAGGATTCCTGAAAGCAAGTATTTTAGACTGCCATATATGTAGTCAACTTTGTGATTAGGTAGGTACCTAATAAGTAGGTAGGTAAAGTAATTAATGAGTTTTCTTCAAGCTAGTTTCTCCACTTTTTTTAAGTTTTCAATACGTATGCCTATATCTTATTTCACGATAAGTGTTGTGAAATCGATTTTTGACCCTGCAATCCTAGAACAAAGAAAGCCACAGAGTTATTAAAGATTTATCGATGTTACTATACAGATAATAGGGTATTTGCCTGTATTCAAAATAAATTATCCAACACTAATCAATGTATAAAACACCTAAAAAAAGGGGAAACAACTATTATTTTATTAAATTTATCCTTATTATGATTTTTAATAACCAATCTAACCATAAAGAGTATGCTATATAATTATGACGTCACATGCTTGTATTTCATACAAAACTCCATATAAACCTATCGTTTTGACATTTCATAAAAAGTTGCTGATTTGAATGTCAGTCAAATACCCTATTATCAATTTTGTTAAAACTTTTTAAAATTATTGTCAGCTCAAAAACAAGAAAATGAAATGGTATCACCGTATTTACAGAGCACAAACACGAACATATTCTCAATTAGACTTCTAGAATGTGGACTGCACAGTTTCACGGAAGTTCAGTTTCCGCCAACATGAAACGAAAAGGCTATTTGCCCAAACGGCAAACACATCAGTATCAATATTCTCATACTATACAATGTGTGTTGAAAACGAATGAGATTTTGTCTTTATTATGCTTGGGTTAAGTAGCTTCTTAGAACTAAAAAAGTGGAAACCAGACAAGTTCATTACAGTTGTATACTAACTTCTTTTTCAATATGGATGGGCTTTTGTTTGACGATAGCATCGTAGTATGTACCTAAATATGGTATTTTTAAAATTGTTTTATTATTGTTTATAGTCGATACTTATATGGTAGTGACGTGTTATGAATGGCCACGTTTGTGCGTTGATGGTAGGGTATTTTAAAATACCCGCCTAGCTGAATGGGAGGTATTTCATGTTGAAAATTTGTGTGTTCACGCAGCTGCATTTGACATCCAATTTCCTTCTGGCTTTGTGTGTTTGACTGTGGCTAAATTATCACTAACCATCGACGTGAGATCCAAACACGTAGTAAAATAAAATGTATGTAACATAGACCAGCTAGACAAAGATAAGGGTTCCGTTTTTTGCTATTTGGCTATGGAATCCTAAAAATTATAAACACGCTGAGGCTACCATTTTTTCCATATAAAGACAAATTTTGGTAGGTTAAGTTTCGTAGGATTGGTAACTATATTTGCATATTGACGCCATTCTTTCTAAGGCTGCGCGGATGCTTGGATTTTTGAAGCGCAACACCATAGGATTTCAATATGTGTCCACAAGGATCCTATTATTCAACGCTCTAGTCAGAAGCCATCTTGAATACGGTTTGGAACCCATTTTATAGCATACACTCACAGCGCATCGAGAGTATACAGCGTGCGTTCACAAGGCACTTAGCTTTTATACCTCAAGGCATAACGCATCGGTGCATTTACGAACAACGCTTAGCATTCTTCAAAATCACATCCTTAATTAAGGGATCGTCGTAAGATGCACGGTTTGGTTTTCTTACATAAGCTGATGAATAATGGCCTCAGCTGTGACGACCTTCTTTATCGCACTGCGCTTGCTGTTCCTCGCACAATCCCTCGATTTCCTATCACTAGAGCTTTCCATACGCCTCCTTCGAGAACAAACCTTGGCTAGTGCTCTCCAATCGTTCGGATATGCAATGAGTATAATTTGTTAAATGGGAATAACGAGAATGACTTCGATATATTTCATGACTCCTTGCCTTGCTTCAAACGAAAAGTACTGAAAACCATTGCACATTGCGTCAATAAATTTTCAGTAGGTTTTTAATCTTAGTTTCACCTTTTTTATTTTCGTATATTTTATATATTTTCTTTGTTTGATTATGTCAACAATTGTAAATGCTGTACACACCTGTAATAGGTGTACACATCAGATGCAAGACAATTTGTGCCTATCTTTTCATATAAAAATGTTTTAATGTGTATACTTTTGGTGTGTCAAATAAGTAAATAAATAAACTTCATACAAAAAGCAATACCACAGAATAAGGATATTAATACTCTTTATACAGTGGTAATACTTAATAATCATTTATACTAATATTATAAATGCTAATGTGGTTACGGTCTATACTTTCCTAGATCGATCCTGAAAACGTATGAACCAAGTATAAGTAGATGTATGTATAATTCGAATCTAAAGCTATTTCCGTTCTAAAACTTCAGCGACGGGTTATCATTAACTAAACGGGTCATATCACCGCTTCTTCCTTTTTTTATGACTGTCCTAGACGGCGGGTAATGATTTTTCTTTGTAAAAACATCGCTTCGAATACAAGTTTATACACTCATGCAACTGGAAACGTGAATAAGCTTCGGAATTTTTAAAAAGGTCAGTTTGGGTCCGGAGAACGGATTCCAGATGAAAGTTTCCACTTTTATCCTTTTTTTAAAGCCTCCACAAGCCCGTGTACTGAAAGATAAGGCTTCTATCGTTGTTCTGAGGGGGGAAAATAAATGGGGATTTCGTGAAGCAAATTGGATCGCGAGAGAAGATTAAGTATCTTAAAATTTCGGTGTGGTATTATTATAGTGTGGTAGTGTCACAAATTTTCGTACCTACTGACTAACACCTTATATAAAACACTATAAATGATGACGCAAATTAAGGCACAAAATTTGACAATGTCAACATTTTGTCGATAAATTCTATTATTATAGTATTTTGGTGAAAATGTTTTTTTTTACTCGTAGTATTTACTATTGAACTACTACATTGTAAGTACTATTTTGCACGCACTTTTGGATAATAAAAAAATATCTTATGTTTACTTTCATATCAAAATACATACTCTACATAAGTAGAATACGTTACCGAACATTTATATGCATTACTATGCTCTCGAAGGATCCTTATATCGAAGGATACTTCCTTCAATGCCATCTATCTTAGTATATTTTGATAAAGGGCTATATACAATGCCTACATAATAATCTATGGCATATCAAGAAAATCAATACCATAGAGGTTTATTATCAATTACCCTGTACAAGTAATGGAGGTTTCTGAAATAGAACTTACATTAGCAGTCTTGCGACTGAGATGATGATGATGGAAGTAGAAAAGATATGCTTCGATATCAAAGGGGAATATATTTCATGGCGATAAAGGTCGTAGGATCGGATCCTACAATATAAACTTTGAGTACCTTTTGGAAAAAATTCAAACAAACCACGGGTACCACTCTCGAGACAAGAAAGAAGATTTATCACCATCTACCGGTGTACTTTGGCTACCTTATGCCAAATAAACTACTTAACTTCGTTTTGCTTAATTAGTAATCACCTTAACTCCCAATCAAACCACCCTTTAGTAATAAAATTTAAACAAAAAGGTTCAACGTTAAATCCAAACTATTCAAAGTAATCGTTGTTTGTGGTCAATGTTAGTTTAAATCACAATTTTGGAATACAGATTTTCTCCATTGACTGATATACGTAAACTTAGTAAGTATAACTTAATATTATATACATATATGTATACGTACCTATTATGCATGTTCATCACATTGAAACCAATTATCCCATACGACTATCTGGAAGCCAAATGAGGGGCTTTTGTAACGTCAATTTTACAATTTTTGGAAACTAATTCGCAATGTTTGTCACACATTACACCCAGGCTAATACAGTATGCAAAATTTACGCATATTATATTACAAATAATCAATATTTTAACTAAATTAAAATTAACTTACAAAAAAAGATGAAATGAAATTCAAATTCAATAATTAAATTGAGCTGTATGACTATAAAATTATCAGAGCCGCATGGCTACCATGGGCATCCATGGTTTCACCCGTGTGATTTTCTTTTCCTGCTGGTCCATTGTCTTCCACAAAGTTAGCCATAAAACAGTAATTACTGTGTGGTTCCAGAAATAAGAAATACCTTAAATAAACGATTCCATTTAATTTGATTAGCAAGACTATTACTTATTATTTTAACATTTTAAAAAGGAATAACACCAAGTTAAGTCAGTAAGTAGGTGCGTTTATTATTTGAGTCCTGAAAGTTTTTATATGACATCTATATAAAAGTTAGTAGCAAGTTTTGTTCAGAGCTTTTAGTAAAGTAGTCAGCTGTCTCTGTAAGAGCTTATTCCCTCCATAAATAGATGTCGTTGCTTTACTTTTTATACGAGCTTTACTAAAATAAATATAAGAAGAGTAAGTTGGGAAATGGATAATGATGATTCAGGATAATCATCAGTCATCTTAGTGTACCCAGGAATTGAACCGCCACTGTAAAAAAATATTTAATTTAAAATTCATTACGAATAAACATTTTAAGTCAAGGAAACTCCAGCTCACGAAGCATACCATATAGAACGTAATCACGATGATGCAGACGGTGCATCAATATCAGTTAGATTGCGTACGTGTTACCCGATCCTACATTTTCATAGTTCTATGAAGTAACGGAGAAACGCGAAAGCTGTAATAAGCCACAGTGCAGGTGTAAATAGTAGCTTAACACCTTTAATGTTACTAAATAAATATGATTACCTATCATCGAATTGAATTTAAAGAGTCTAAACTAGTAAAACTTTTAATAATAAAATGTTAAAAGATAAGTACCTACTCCATCTACCAAAATATCATTACAATTTATCAAATCCTTAAACATGATAACTGCAAAAGATTTATCATGGCTTATTAATAATATTTTCCGTAAACACTAAAAATAAAACAAAAATTCCAGGAATATTTGAGGTTAATAATAGGACTCGCCTACAATAAGGGAATCAAAAATGATAATGATGTCGTTTGTCACGTGCCCGTTATCGATATTTGGATACGATTTATATAAAGAGGAAAAAAGAGTTTTTCGCACGTTCGCATTCATATGTAACATTGGAACGTGTAAAAATGTTTGGGTACATTCAATATTTTATTCACAGTACATGTAAAACTAGCTTGCATCTCGCGGATCCACCAGCGATCCTCTACATTACCCGCTTAGGGGTTGAGTTTTTTAATAATCCGGCCATATTCCTTGTATACATCATAAAGAAAAGAAAAGAAAAGAAGGAAAAAAATAAAAAAAACATTTATTCAGGGACCCTCTGTGCAAAATTTCAAGGTCGGGCTGGGCGTTGATGAGTTAGTCAGTGAGTGAGTCAGGGCTTTTCTTTTCATATCTTATTTATTATGTATAAATTTTGTACTTCTGACTGCTGGTAGGTAAAATAGTTTTTAATAAAAGTAAAATTAAGATAATAATATAGTCTTAACATACGAAGAATTTTAAGGCGATGATAGCTCAGTGGTAGTGCCTTGAGTAGAGCTTGATACTTTCGGTGAAGGAAAACATTGTGAGAAAACCATATCACTTTGTACCACCCTCAAGTTGAAAATCGATCGCCAAGCACCTACTGGTGTGCTCCGGCAGTTGCGCTAGAGAGCTAGTTGCCTTCTAGTTTTTATAAAGGTCGGCAACACATTGGTAATCCCTTTGGTATTGCTAATGTCCATAGGCATCATTACCATCAGGTCGATTGCCCGACTGCTTGTCTGCCTTCTGACGTAAAAAAGTCATTATATTTTATAGGAATCATCTGTCGTCCGTTCATAAATCATTTACCGTTGTAATCGTATAGCTTATATTATTAGCCCTCCCCGAAAATTATTAGATTACCTACTCCAATTTTGCGTCTATGAATTCATAGTGAAATAAAATAATGGATAGCAATAACAATGAGAGCTTCTAGATATTAATTTTGTTTTAATCACCAGTGAGTTGGTTATTAGTTTATCAACCACCATTCGTGCGTACCAATTGTGATGTCGACATTTGGTATTGGTATTGAGTCGAGATACTGAATCAGGGGTACGCAAAACGCGTCCCAAAACTACCTACAAAAAAATAGTAGTCCAGGAATCGCGACTCAAATTATAAATAGACCTACTGTGACTACTATAAATACTTTACTGTGACCACGGTTTCTATTTCCCCGGTGACACCCGCGTCCACTTCATTACATTAGGTCCTCAACTATGATATAGCTACGATAATTCGACTAAATTACATTACAACATCCGAGTATGAAAATATTGTTACGGCTTTGTACACTATTTTTTTTTCACTACTTGTTCTTCGTTCTAACATTGATGTTTATATATCATTGGCAAGGTTTCTGTGTTATGTTCAGTTTAACAATATGATTATGTTTTTTTTTACGGATTATTCCACCAATTCCCTCTATTATTATACGGATTTTTTTCCTTCTCCGCTCATCCGTTTCAAGTCAATGATATCTCAGTGGTAGATAGTGATATCAAACACCGTTGCGAAGGTTTTACTTAGATTTGAATCCTACATAGATCTTCAAAATTAGGTGAACTAAATTTTCGTGATAGTACACCCAAACACTTTACTGGTATATCCAGCAGTTGCACTTTTAAACCAGTTTTCTTCTAACCTGTGTGCTTATCTTCCGTGACATCATTACTTATCACGTTGAGATTATGGTCTTACATAAGCCTATCTACAGTTAAAATATCCAGAAGCCATAACATAAAGGTTTACGCAAACGACTACCTACATACCATGATTCAACAAAAACTCAGAACTGAGTTACGCCATTCGCTTACGCGTTTCATTGGGCATCAGGTATTTTTTTACTTTACTTAGAAAAGGATATTGTGAAATTGTTTGCGAGTTTTTTCGAGCTTCTTTTTGTAAGGTTGTACGTAAGTTTGTTAGAAGGTTTCATGATTGTTTTTAAATTCCATCTTTTTTTTTTGTAGCTACCTACTTTTGATAGTCTTTGATCACAATTTCCCCGTGATCAGTGATGATGTGGCCAACAGATGCATCACTCAAAGCCTAGAAGGGTCAAGTGCAGTTTTTTTTTCATTTTAGACGTATAAATTGCAATTCAACGCCTCTTTATTTTACATATACCTATTACTTTAGGATCAATGTACATAATTTGATATGGTTTCATTAAACGTTTCTTATACCTCATTGAACTTTAGATAAAAACTAGTTATTTGAAATCTTGATAAAAAAAACACGTTTTGAATTTCTTGAGTTTTGATAATAATAATTTCCAATCTAATAATTCTTCAAAAAGATAAAAGCTATTATTCAATATACAGACAGAATTAATGTAAGAACATACATGAGCAACAATATAAGATGTCAATATAAGGTTAAATAAAACAAATTACAGAGCACTTGTGTCGAATCACCTCTCAAAGTTCTATCAAATAAATAACATTTATTCAGTGTGTTCGTATTCGTACTCGTTCGTCGCAAACACAATTACCGTGCTCGCACAAATATACACAACACCAGCCTAGGAAAGCACTTATTGAACTTTTCCTTCGGACAGTTTCAAATAAGTAGTAGGTATCTCTATTAGGTACAGTTGAGGAAATAAAGCTTGCTAGTTTATTCTTTTACAAAACGTTTGAACTGCTGCTGACATTTAATGTGCATTCGAATGTGTGCAGTAAATCAAGGGATTTTTCTAATTGGATATGTTTGCTTTTGACCTTTTGGTCAATTGATGATGATTGTGTTGAATGATGTTGGTAAAATAAGACATAAAATATGAAAGAAACCCTGCATGTTTAAAAATATTGTAATCGTACTTGGATTAAAATAAAAAAGCCGGCCAAGTGCATGTTAGAATATACGCAGTATAGCGGTTCCTTGTTTAACTACGGAGCCCTAAAAACGATGTAAATAATGCAGAGGGCTATAAAATGGTAATGAAAGAGAGGAGTCATATACTAAACTGCACTGTTGCTTGAATTAGTTTAAGTACCTTTTTAATTTTACGCTCAAATGGACATGGCTGGACATAAACATTTGTTTCCTCAACTGTAAAAACATGGTTGCCTACCTTGTAATACATAGTAGCTTTAGAATCTCATTTTCACTAATCCTGTGCACAACATAAAAGTAACATCGGGTCGTAAATTGAAGTTTAAGAAAGCAAATAAGAAGAATGATTACATCAATCCTTTATAGTCTTAAAAGTTTACTGTATGTCGGACTAATTATAAAATACACTATCTTCCGTCCACTTATCATTCAAAAATCCTTGGAACTTGCTAGTACTTATACATTTTAAATTGGTGTCTGGGAATACCAAGTTAGCGGCTCCTACACCTTAGCAGATTAGAAAAAGCGCTACTCATCTATACTATTATAATAAAGCTGAAAGTTTTTTGGTGTTTGTTTGTTTGAAAGCGCTAATCTCTGGAACTACCAGCCGGATTTGAATTTTTTTTTTGCATTTGATAGCCTAATTCTTGAGGAAGGTTATAAGCTACTTTGTATCTCGGGAATGCGGGTGAAACCGCGGGAAACAGCTAGTAGTTTATACAACTGCAATGTCATAAAAGTAGAGCCAAGCTTTTGCGTAATAGTTAGTGAGGTAATGGCATGGAATTGGATAAAACTGTCGAATACAACGCGAAGTTAACAAATAGATGGATTTTCAAAAGCTTTTATAATTAACATCGGACGTGCGTGAACTTTAAAAGCGTTTTTGTGCAAGCATAATTTTGCTCGTTAATTGGATAGTTCCAAAAATTCATGGACCGAACTTAATTTGTATTACGATTGCCAGTGGTCAAAGCCTTTCAGAGGAGTTTTGAGTTCTAAAAGTGAAAAATACTAAGCGTATTTCAGATTTTGTAGACATCATTCTTTTACATGACTGCCTGAAAAAAAGGGTTATGTTTTGAGGTTCATGGATGTAGTATATTATATGTATGTTTGTCCAGTTTTGTACCCAAATTTATAGTGACTCTAAATAAAAAATACTTTTTCATACCAAAATGAAATGAATAATCGAGAAATACTCAAGCATACTCGTAAAGATGTTTCACCATCTTGAATGAAATTAAATGAATGAAAAATATGGCGAAGAAAAGTAGTAGGTAATCACATTAAAATTATATCAATCCGAGACAAGTTTTCGGTAGATCCTATCCAATTAAAGTTTATTTATTTTTTACGAGTTTGTTACCAGTAACAGTTAATGCGACTAATGTGCATTGAATCACAACTTTAGTTTCTAGAAAGTTTCTTAACTGTCTTCAAGAAACAAGATTTCTGAACATCGTCAAATTGGATTTTTCTTGCAAAAGATTTCACGATACAAACGAGCCGACCCAATCTGTCGCCTTTGGAAACAGCTTATCAATAATAGAAGCGCAAATCACTGAATAATTTAACTAAGGTAACGAACTTGTCAGAATTCCGTCACTTGTTACGGAAGGATGTTCTTTTTTCCGATAAAAAATACTTATTGGATTCCGCGCCGTCAAAATAATGTAAATTTGATTTTACTACGAGTTCGTTTTCAGACACGTTTCAGTTTTAACATGGTTGTTTGGTTCAACCAAATAAATTTTTAGTAGTAGGTACTTGCGAGTACCTATATAATATAATGTACTGCGTGCAGTACTTTAATGTACTTGTAAAGTATATATAGGATGTAGTACTTGCAAATTCAGTATTTATTTTGAAAAGGTAAAACATAGCGCTGGGACAGAATAATTAAGTTGTCGAACAGTCTTTGTCGCACCTAAGCATTTGACGTATACGTGGGTATATCGTGGGTATATTCTATCAGACAAAGGTTGTCTAGGTCTGGCAAACTAGTATTGAGCAATGGTTTTGAACTTAATTAATTCTGTCACATGTCTGGGTAGATTTTATACTACATTTTTATAGATAGTTATCGAGCAGTTTTTCTTATTTATCACCCTGTATATTAACCTACTGTTGTAGCAAGTAATTATGTTAAAACTGAAAAATGGCATTATCAGTAGCGACAGCAGTGATGTTTCTCTTTCTATTTCTATGAATTGAATAGGTACTCGAATTAAATGTTTTATGAACAACATGACATAGGTTACACATTGGGGATCCAAAATATACCTCAACAATAAATTAAAATACCCAATTCATATTTATGTCTGTGCTCGTAATTTTAACTCAATTAAAACTTGAGTTGTAAATTAATTTAGGGGAAATGTATGAACCCCACTATAGGTTCACTCCGTAATGGGCTTAATAAAGTCCCTAACTAAATAAATACCCTAAAGATTGGAAATAGACTGTCAGATTGAATAGTTTTGGCAACAAAGCTTCTGGGTATATATATCTGTTAATATCGAAAGCCTTAGATGTACCTAGTTGTTTAAAATTGTAACGTGGAAGCTACACAAATATTCAACAGTTATTAGTGATTAATGGTTGACTCAATGTTGATGGACACTACGAACGCTTTAAAATCATCATTGTCATCAATTCATTATTATAAAAATCTCCTAAATTTCAGTTTCTGAGTAATCCCTATGGTATTGTAAATGTTCATAGGCGATGGTGACCACTTACCATCAGATGGAGCGTCCGCCTTCTAGTCAAACTGATGTCATAAAGATAATAAAAAAACTGGTAAAAGATGTAAAAACAAAGTGTGTCAATAAAACATAAATCACAAAGATATCAAAGTGTAGGACAGACTAATGCGGGTCCAACTAGCTAGCTTAATCTAGGGATAAAAAGTAACTGACTGACTTTAGAAGCGCTTTAGCGCTTTATCTGCTCCTCGCGTCAGTTTGTGATTTTCTGATGAAAATTTCAAGAAAACATTTTAATAATTTTGGCGATAAAATGTGTTTAATTTATAAAAACCTAATATATCTTTCTTGAAGGATTTTAGAAACAATCAACAAGTTTAATACTTATTACGTTGAATGATACCCTGAAGCTTAACCGCTTCGTATTTTTTGGTAAAAGAAGTGTTCCTATTTTTCAAATGACGATGTTTTTTATAATTTTAAAATGCTTTAGCATTCAAAATGGCACATCAAAATATCAATGTGGTTAATCTCAAGTTATTTGTAGATATACACAGTAAATATAGCAACAAAAGCAGGAGACCAATGGCGTACAAACAAAGAATCTGAAAAATCACTTAGATTTTAAAGGGAGGGGAATTTTAAAACCCTCTACTAGAACAAAATGCCATTATTTTAAGTGCTTTTATAAGATAAATTGGCACCTGTACACACTGTAGAGGTTATTCAATGTATATCTACAATATTTGTATGTATGTTATCTCAGTATCACCATAGTAGAACCGAAACCCATCTTATTTTGTAAACGGAAAACAACATTAGTGCACTTTTTGCACACAAAATTAAATTTTAAAATGCATAATATATTTTTATAGATTCTATATTGACATACAATAATTTGGCTGCTCTATGTCCCACTAGTTTCTATCAAAAGGTACTCATGAATATACGGCCTTTAATTAAACCTTCCGTTTGAAGGGAATTAACAATAGCCCTTTACCTTTTGCTTTCTAATAAATAGCTTAGTGTATTGATTGACAGATTCCAATTAGTATTGAGAAAACTAGAATTGCCTAGCCTCGCGAAAGGGACGTTATTACGAATGATAGAATGATAATTTTCAAGGAATAAATTAATATATTCAATAAATTAATTAGTATTAATAAATTAATAAGTTTGAGATAAGACTGCGATTTCGGTCCTATAGTTAAAAATGTCCATCAAATCATGTTTGATGACTCAATATTAGTTAACTAGCTTTTTGCGCTGCGGCTTCCCCTATTTTACACCCTTAGGGGTTAAACTTTGAAAAACCCATTCATAAAACACCCTACGTTACAAAAGGAACATACCCTACTTTCGTGTTTCTAGGACCAGTGGTTTAGACTCTGCGTTGATTATCCTGTCAGTCAGTCAGTACTTTATATATAACTAGCTTTCGCCCCGCGGTTTCACCTGCGTTCCCCAGGGATCTTATGTTTTCCCGAGATAAAAAGTAGCCTATGTTCTTCTCCATACCATAAGCTATTTGCATACCAAATTTCATCACGATCGGTTCAGCAGTTTAGGCGTGAAAAGGTAACATACAAACTCGCTTTCGCATTTATAATATTAGTTAGGTTATACAGACAACAAAGGAGTTGTTTAGACGTTGTGGTCTAATATTTTGAAGGAATATACCTACTTACGATATTTCTAATGAAAGGTGCCATAGACTGCATAAAGTATCGTTAAATTAGGGTTGGTAGGTACAGTCAGCGTCAAAAGTAGATTGGCACTTTAGTACCCTTTCATAATAATCTATTGACATTCTCTTGACAGTTTGTATGAAAATTATTAATTGTGTAATGTGACACGGTACTAAAGTGCCAATCTACTTTTGTCGTTTACTGTACATGTATGCTGTCTGCTATACCCAACACCTTTTGTAGTTTTGGGATTATATCCTACGTGTTGTCTTCCGGTTACCGTTTCATAAAATGGCCGTGCAAAATGCTATGGACACATACAGTTTTGAGAACTAAATTCATTTAACAGTCGTAACTTTAAAACATTTATGATTTTTTTAAAATAATAAGTTGCAGCCCTTAGATCAGCTTAGATCTTATGTTTGAAAATGATTTACTATCCTTTATTTACTTAGGAAATTGTGTAAGCGTCAGACGCGTCTATTTTCATTACTTATCAAATAATACCAAATTGTGTGAGCCAAATTCAACTAGACATCTGGAAAATTGAAGTCAAATGGATGATTTCTTGAAAATAATGGTAAGGTTGAGTTGGAGTTACGTGTTATATTTATAATTATTATAAACCGTAACGTAATATATTCAAAATTAAAAAAATACGCTTGCATTTGACTAAACTATATGTTTAGTCTTTGTCGGTAGAGACCATAGGTCCATTGGGGCCTTTTCGCTCGGATTTTATCATCAAAACTCATCAAGGTTCTGAGAAATAGGCGGGTGGGTAGCCATCCATAGAAGAAACGCTGCCAGCCTGCTGGGAACGTTGGCCATCGGCAGCGGCGGACACTTTGAGGAAATTTTCTACATATTATAGATCGTATTATGTATACAGATTTGTTGTAAAAATAAGTATTGTTTAATACAGGTTTTAATATTCTTTAGATTTGAAAATCATGAAATATCTGTGAAGATTTCTATTCATTTTCGTAACCGTTATCTCAGATGTTTGTCAAATTATAAAAATAAATATATTTAAAGAAAGCGTATTTTATAGCTGGAAAAAATGTATTACCTAGTTATTTTGAATGTATCAATGATGGCCTGTGCTCAGCAGTGGGCAGATATAGGCTGTAATTATTATTATTTTATTTATTAATGATGAATTAAAATTTACATTTATTTACTTACTAACTATCCCCCGCTGTTTTACCCACGTTAGAACGGATGAAAATTAGCGAATGTTTTTCTCGAGCATAGGCTGCGTTCCAAATTTAAACACAATTGGTCCTAATAAACTCACATTCGAATTTATAGTATTTAGTATGATTTTCTCGATTTAAAAAGTATCTAAATAAAATAGCTAGTTTTTTTAAAATTCCCACCTAATAAATAGTGGGAAATCACTTGAATCATCATAAGATGTTAGAACGACGATAATCACCTTATTCGCGAATCCCAAAATTACATCCAATAGGCATGTAATAAATTAAAAGCAAAATAAAACCGTTAAAAATAAAAAAATGGAACAAACACTTAAATCTTCATATTCATTGGCTCGGTAATCATGTTTCTATTTCCCCTTTTTGCATTTCTAAGCAACATACAGTTTAACATTTATACCTAAAAGACATGTCAAAATGGTGGGAAAGAAACGAATTTACTGAAACCGATTATCATAGACGGATGAGCATCCCATCAGTGGGCCATCAGGGTCCACTGAACAGTGAATGAAACTGACTCGAAAGGAATTGCTTTCCTAACAAATTACAATGATAACCTACAAAAGTACAAAAACTACATTTGATTCTATACCTTTGTAAGTTTTAGAAGAAGAAAGGTATCGTTGCAAAATAGGTTAGTATCATTAAGTTTTTCATTTCAATGTGCACGGAAAGTAGTTTTTTTTTTATTATCATACTGGCTTCCGCCCCGAGGTTTCACCCGCGTTCCCCGGGGTCTTATGTTTTCCCGGGATAAAAAGTAGCATATGTTCTTTTCTATACTATAGGCTATCTGTATACCAAATTTCATCGCGATCGGTTTAGCGGTTTAGGCGTGAAAAGGTAACAAACAAACTCACTTTCGTATTTATAATATAAAAAAAATGTTAGGAAGTTAGGATTAGTAGGATACTATAAAAATTATTATTCATGTTTCATCAATATATCTAAATGAATAAAATAAATCATTTCATTTCAATTGTTATTGTCTAGCATAGTTTGGATAACAATATTAGATTCGTCTACCCTTAACCACAAAAAGTACGCGTGATAAATGTTTTATGTCTATGCATTCCATTTTCACATACAAAATATCACTCGATTGAATGTGCGTCGTTTATTTCCATTTTGCATGACGCAAAACTATAGTGATGCCTTTGACACGAGCCTTTTGACTGAATGTTAAAATCAGAAAAAGGTAATAACTTACAAATAAAAACCAGTTACATATAACACAAACAAGTTTTGGGTATTAGGTACTATAAAAATAATAAATTTGATAAAAATAAAAATAAGTACCTATGTCTATTGTAATCATTTTAATGGTAAATTGATGTAAAAACGTTTTACTGGAATAGTCCTTTGTCCTGTAACCGATGTTTATATGTCGGAAATGTAGCTAAAGTTCATAGGTTACGGATCGTTCCTTCATACCAGCACAGAAACAGACATGAACAAATAGGGGTCGCTAGTGAAGCGTAAGCGGGCAAGCAACGTGATCCCGTTGAATATCAATATTATAGACAAATGTAGGCTGATATCGTGTTAATCAAACACATACCCACTTTGCGCGTAGTATGTCAGACCGTGGAAACAATGGATTGAAAATCGACACCGTATGTCAGCACAATGTCTTTCATTTAAGATCTTTTGTGTGCCGAAAATATATTGAGTCCCATTTTATTTCGATATCTTTTATAGATGTTTTTTATTGACATTACTATATGTGTTTGAATCGGCACTGATGTAGTTTCTTGCCAGTCCAATTGTGTATTCCGAACCGGTGGTAGCATTAATTGTAACGTTCATAAGATGACTTTGAGTTTGAGTTGGAATTTATCTCTAGCTATATCTACGCTAGAATGGATTTTCAAATGTTTTAATTGTTATATTATCTCCGTTGATAAATATTGTTTTTATATCATGCAAATATTAACAAGTTATTATCTGTTTACCCTATTCATATCATATTAGGTTAGAATAATAGATGTCGTCTATTATCGTAATAATAGGTATAAATGGTTCTAATCGAATATTTAAAAGAAACTAGTAGGTAATATTATCATATACTATATATATTAAATAAGACCTTGATTCATCTTATTAGGAATATTCTTTGAATTTAAAGATAATAACTTTTCACAAAAAGGAAAACCGACTTCAATTGGATGTAATTTCTTTTAAAATTTCGAAAATGTCAAATATTTCGAAAACCATGAGACATTTACTTAGCATGAATAAGAATTTTCTGAACAGTCATGATGTCCCCCATCCTCAGGAGATTATCCATTTTAAATACGCCACACCCTGTTTATAAGTAGTATCAGTAAACATAAATAGTATACTATACTATTAGTAAAATATGCCAGTAAAACATTATATTATATTAACCTCTTGTTACTTAATCGGACACGGATATCTAGACAGCTTTAAAGCTGTATAACCAGTTGCAAGTAACAGGGATCAAATACCTTTTAGGCCCTAATCTACATGTTTAGTACCTACTTAGTCAACATTGTCAGAATGTCCAAAAAAAAAAATTTACCTTGCTGAGTTTTTTTCCGGTTCTTCTCAGTTGAAGATGACTCCCGAACCGGTGGTAACTTCAGTAGTTTTGACGTTCATTAGTGCCCTTCGAGGGCCTAAACTGAATAATTGGCTTGGATTTTGACTTTGACTTTGATTTAGGAATTACCAAGATACCTATGTGATGGTATTATCACTAAAAGCTGCTTGCATAGAATTCCACCAATAAAGGTCAAAAACAAGAACCCACCTTGAGATGACTCTCAAATATAATTCCACTTATTAGCCGATAAATTTAGTTAAGCCGTTTTTTTGTTTTATTAAATGGTAGATATATTTTAAAATTGTTAATCGTTTGAAAAAGAATAACCAAACAATGTTACTAAAAAAAATACCTTACTGAGTTTTCTGATGGTTCTTATCAATTGAAGGTTGACTTACACATATTAACAAATTTCATGAAAATCCGTTTAGCCGTTAACACACATTGAGTGCAAACATACACACAATCATAAGATTAATATGTTATATACATACAATTAAATTTTAACTATTATTTACCTAAACTAACAATCAAATATTACTTATTTAGAATAGTTTGAGAAGATCTAAATTTGTACCTAGTTCCATGTATATACATAGGTCTGGGCTTGTAGATACCCGCTATAACTTTGGGGTTTGTGTAAAGTTTCTAAAAGCAAGACAATGTTCTTGGAAATTATGTAGTTTAATCCTTTAAACTTTATCTATATCTATATTATTTTTGTATATTTGTATTTTTGTATATTTGTAACGAATTAACTCAAAAACTACTGGACCAATTTCAAAAATTCTTTCACCTTTAGAATGCTACATTATCCCTGAATAACATGGGCTATATTTTATCCCGGGAACGCGGGTGAAACCGCGCGGAAAAGCTTGTATTAAATATCATAAATCTAAAAGACGTAGATCAGTTACAACTTGCAAGTTTACATAATATATTATTATGTGATAAATTGGTAGTTGTATAGAACCTAGAATAATATTATATGGTTTATTATGGAGACCAGTCTTGTCTTCGATATCAGGATCAAAATCAATCGATGTTACTTACGCTAGTAACTGAAATAGTTTATGCCAATTATGCCTGTTAACTCTTTGCCTGAAAAATCTTAATCGTTGTTTTACCATTCTACTTATAAAAAACTAGCTTCTGCCCCGCGGTTTCACACGCGTTCCCGAGGGTTATTATGTTTTCTCGGGATAAAAAGCCTATAGCCTTCCTCGATAAATGGGCTATCCAACACTAAAATATTTTTTCAATTCGAACCAGTAGTTCCTGAGATTAGCGCGTTCAACCAAATAAACAAACAAACAAACTCTTCAGCATAGAAATTATATGTCTTGATGCGCCTCTCAGTAGGTATTCACTTAAAAATTCAGGCAACCATGTATTATAAGCGACTCTATTATTATCTTACATAACTTAAGGTTTAGATTATCACGAGTTTACGATGTATGTAGGTACTTAACCTATGTATGTTGCGCTACGTCGACCAAGAGGAATCCTCCCACCAAACCGTCGCTGCTGGGTACGCGGACGAATGCTTCGGTGCTCCCGTACACCCAGCCAGCAGCGACATGATCACCCCAGGTTTTTAGTAAGTAGGAGTCTGACATGTAGATACCCCACCCGCCCCGGATATCCATGTAGGATTTTCCTGGGTAAAAAAAAGATTTGAAAACAAAAGAGTCTTTTAAAAGTAGCAAAAAATTTCCAACCGTCAGTCAAACAAGGAGAAAATGTTTACATAACATCTGAAAATAATTGATTGAGTAAGTTTTTCTGTGTTTTGAATCTCTTTTTTTTTCCTTTTAAATAAGTTTATTATAATATAGATTGTAATCATGATTATTATGTTGAATAATGGAACCCTCTTTTCTTGAAAAAAATAATTAATTCAATTCTTATCTTAAAACCTTTATTGAGAGAAAGAAATAGCCACTGTCTGATTTAAATACGGCAGTGTTTTATACAAAGTTCGAAAAAAAAGGTGACACGTAGTTACGTGTAACTACTGTTTGTTGCTGAAGATATGAAATTAGAATGCAAGGAAGCACATGATCACAAAAAATATATAAATAAAAACTCAAAAGTTGAACTTGGCTTAGTTTTAGATTTCAAATCTTTTTACGAGAATCTGGCCAGTTTTTTCATTTCTGTTGTTGGTGGGATTTTAATTAAACCTCACAAAAGGTTTTAACCATCTCAGAGTTAAAATGAAATTAATTAAAGTAAAAATCTAGGTTAAAATTGAGTCGGTCTTATTACTATAGTTCAGTAATTACTCACAAGTCAAGATTATTAAAGAAGTGCTTATAAATCATTTGAGGTTTCGTCAAGCTTTAGCTTCAGTAATAATATTAAAGACTTTTATAGCTTTAACTTAAATAGACCGGTCCTATTGGAGATCCTTAGGCCGCCTTTTTTAAATTCTGTTTGAATGTTAGTTCATGTAATGCTTGACCTCCTCCGTAATTGACTCAAAGGAAAAAACACCCTAATCTAGGCGCCTCATGGCTTCGTTTCAATTGGCCATAAGCTTTGTTTGAGATTTAACATTCATAATAACTCTCAAGGAATCATTTCAGAAATAAATTTAACATTTTATCCGAGCTCCTAAATTTAATATGCAACACACGCTTACTACGACTCTTAATCACCGACTCTCATAAGCGAATTAATCCTAGCACTTAACTAATGGCCATCTAAAGTTTAATTGCAAAATTTTTAACGCCCAAGTTCTCAGCAATAACGAGTTATGTCGAACAAACTGTCAGAATCCAAGTGAAGGCAACGTTCTTAATGTGCCTGTGAGCTACTTTAAACTTTACAAGTTAGTATACTTAGCAAAGGAACTTAGTTTACTACATTTTTCTTGTGAGCTTTGCTAAGCCAAGATTTTTACGGTTTTTTGAATCTGTTTGATTATTTTCGGTAGTTTGTTTAACTAGTTTTGCAGATACCATTGGAGGAAAATTAAACCATTGTTCCGGCGGCGCCAGCTTCGAGGTTTTTTATTTATTTATTATAGATTGTGTTTTTAAGGTGACGCCGCGTTAAGCTTAAAAATCTGAAATTCAACGTGCTGCGTCCCGCTCCCTACTATAGCGACCTCTCACAGAAAACCCGCGTAAACGGAACGGGCGTATGCGACAAAATAGTTTTTTTTTTGTTTAATTTAAAAACTACAAATATATTTCATAAAACCTAAGTACAATTTATAGTATCAGTTTCAATTAATATATGTAGAAATTTTGGAACCTCAAATCGATCCTCAATGCCGGTAAAATTGGAATCTCTTATTTTAAAGAGGTCTTTTTGATTAATTAAGCCAATCCTAATTCTCACCATTAAATGTTTTTGAGCGTGTGTAAACAAAGTTAACTAATAAATAATAGTATTATATCTAATCTAATAATATAATCTAATCTAAAATATAAATTCTACAAAATCCGCGTGAGTATAAAATTATGAAGGCACGTGACGCGTGCACGTGTAATTCATTTAGTGTGCGTAAGCTCGGGAGCGCTCGTCACCAGTGGTTGAAACGAAAAGTTTTTCCACGTTTCAGGTTTGGCCCCACCACATCACGCCGCAACACATAGAAACGCTTATCAGTAGTTACATGCCACAACTATTCAAAGGTCTGAATAACGCTTTGTGAATTAGAACAACTGGTGCTAACCAAATAAGTTTATACTGTGAGAATGTAATTTGTTGTCAGGAAATTGATATTTTATTGTTATTTTTTACTTCAGATTTGTTTGGACAAAAGGGATTGCTTGGAAACATTTATATTCAGAACAAGTAATCTCATGAAATAGAGACACTTAAGTTGATTGTATCGAAAGTCTTATTTATCTCTTATATATATTATCTATTGCCCTTATCTCTCTTTATATCATATGGTATTTTTCTTTTGGGGCAAATCTGCAGATATAGAAATTATTTTTATTTTGCATAAAATAGCGGTGCGAGCTATTTATAAATAGAATTCTCGAGTTTCTCTCAAAATATCAAAGTAAATAGTGACGTTCTATCAATACTAGAAAAAAAGCATAAAGCTCCAAAAAGTGCAATGTTCATTAGGATTAAGGACATGGTTGTATAATGAATCTCTCCTACACACTTAAATTACACAAAAATCCTGCAGATCTCCTACAAACATTTAAGGAACGTATTAAGACCGTTTTAGTATAGAAGGAACAAGAAACAATAACAACTATGCTAGTGTACCATTGTTTTAAAAAGAGCAATTTCAATAATAAACCTAGGAAGGTTTATGGGTAGGAAACCATGCGTTAGAGCCTGACAATTCGTATGTGCGTATGAAGGCCTATTTGAATGAATAAAATATTTCATTATCTTTATCAAAAGAAAACTTTACCCTAGAACCAAGATTTTACAAGGCATGGGTGAATAGGTATTTCCTGGGCAAGCGTGCTATATCCTCAACTTCGTTATAACTCTTTTTGGCGTAAGTTGATGGCCACACATAATCTCAAGAACTTTATAAAATGATATGTATACTGGGCTATATTTAATTAGGATTTAAAGTACACATGAATACAAACAATAATGTTAAGTTAAACAATTAAAACTAACCAAATACGTACGAATATATATGAGTTAAACAATTTTTTACACCAAAATGCGGTCACAAAATAAATGTAAGCAATAGGAATAAAAAAACAATGTCACTTTTTATCCACAAGATAAGTCTGATAGGTATACTTGAAATAAGTAGCGATGTTTGAGGTAGGTAGATAGAAGACGTGAAAATTTGTGAGGAGCATTTTCAGTCAGATTGTCTCAGGTTTGAAATGTGTCTGCCAGTAATAGCGTTCGGTGGATGCCGGTACATCCTTCCTGTTTCAACCCCTATATTCCCTCGTAAAAGATGACAGCTTCCTTCGAACATTTCTATAACATTTATATACAACGTTAAGAAATTAAAAAAGTATGGAGTTACATAAGAAATGATTGCTGTGACTCTAATCCTACTATTCTAACTAATCCATACTTAATATTAGAAAACAATGTGTACAACTTCTGGGCACTCTTTGTCTTTATGTATTTATTTACTGTAACCATTAGAACTTTGTGTGAAAGTGACTGTTTGTGCCAAAGTAAATAAAATAAAATAAAACAATATCACCCTGGTATGTGGTGATGTAGCCGAAGGTGGTAAGCACACAAAGCCTAGAAGAAATTCATTCTTTTTATTAATATTGTATAGTCTTTTGTAATAATATAGATGTAGGTACCTAGTCGTACCTACTTGTTCGCCGTTGAAATATAAGTATATGAAAGTAAACATATTCATCATAAACTCTTGAACGTTATCTTTTCGGAAGGTAAAATAGTTGAACCCTATTATTTTCCACTCTGTTTCATTTTGGATATTAATAAATTAAGACTAAAATTCCAAACTAGTTCATGCTATTCACATGTCTTCGATGAAAACTATGTAGGTACTTTTTCACCCATTTACAATTTGAATTTCGCAAAAATCCTTTCAACTACGTTCTAGTCACGGCTCAGGTTTTATGTTGATTGTCAAAATAAAATAAATAAAGCTATGCTTTAAAAAGACTTGCACCACAAACATTCTAAACAAAAATCTGAAAACTTCAAGAAATTGAATTCAGCTCGTGAAACTCGGTAATCAGTAGTTCACGAGTGAGACAGAGAATAGTTGCTCCGAGAATTCACCGTCGAGTTTTAGTACAGAATAGCATAGCAGTAACTGTATTCATAGCAACGATGGAAAGCTAGACAGAGTATGCTCTCACAAAGAAGTTCAACATCAATGTATACCGTGATCTCAGAACGTTCATTTTCCTTGCCATTACACGTCGCTGAACATTGTTGAATACAAGCATTGTGGCCTGAAAATGGCCGCTGAGAAAGTTACATAAGAGTATCACTGACCTTTTTCTGTCCCTTAAACTTATGGAGATTAGTTAAACATGGTTCTTTCCAGTTATATTACGTATAAGAATGTGTTAGGAAACAAAACATGTTTTCATGGGAAACTAAACTTTTTCTAAGAACAATGAAACGGTCTTTATGCAAAGTATTCACAAGGGGAGTTCGACGAATAAGGGCCTTGTCAATAAACGAAAACATCTCGAGAACATTTTATTTGTTTCTAATGGACAGAAACGTGACAGAAGGGAGTGTGATTTCCTTTGTTTAGACGCATTCTGCAGTCAATTCAGATTTATCAATTACGTGCCAAATGAAATAAGCAGCGAATAACATGAAGTTATTTTGTTTTCAATAAACATATTTACTAGTACTGTAATGTGAAAGTATACAATACTAATACTACTAATTAGGACTATATATATTATTAAACTCAGGACTATCCCTATAATATGTGCGAGGAGGGCGATGGCTGCCACATGCGTCATACTTGTGAAAAGGTGCTGCTTGTGGGGGCTGGTCTGCTTAAGTTTGCAATCCATTTGTTTACAAAGTTACTCATAATTTTGATATATTTTTTCCTTACATATAACACAAATAATGTCAGTGAGACTAGATAAATAATTTGATGTAATGAATCTGAGTTGGTTTTAAAAGGAGTAATTGCTGAGTTTCTTGTCGGCTCTTCTCAGTAAAAGCAACCTTCCGAACCGTGCGTTAGAGTTAGACTATTCATAAGTGCTTGTGGAGGCCTATTTGAATAAAAAATATTTTCAATTAATTTTCATTTCGTATCCTAATTAAAAGGTTATTTTATTGTACTCAACACACAGATAGACTCGGATGAGACAGTTGGGATAAGTTTTATAATAATATGCTTTGGCTGCCACACCATTGGGCGTAAATTCAATTCCTACGCAGAATAAAAATATTTGTGTGTAGGTCTAAAAAGTACCTATTTAAAGAGTTGTTTATACTTAGTACAACCATCCGACTCGCGGTTTCACCTGCGTTCCCGAGGGATCTGATGTTTTCCCGTGAAAAAATATATCCTATGTGTTACTCTAGAACATATTCTATCAGCAATATTTTATCCAAAACTGTTTAGCGTTTAATAATTATTTTTTTGGTGTATTAATAAAACAAAAAAAAATTAAAACGAATTATAAATTAGGTATATATTGTGACAAATCACAGCGCCGCGGAAGCGTGCCAAGATATAAGTAAATAAGATATGGCAGCTATGTGTTTAGCTCCCTTAGTTCGGGGTTAGATTGCTGTGTCTGAATGTCCCAGGATATTTATGTGTGCGTAGCTGTTCCTCGTGTGACGTAGGAAACCACGTTGAATGGTTTTTAGGAAATTCAACTGCCACGCGGTCGAAACTGGGCTAATGCTAGGCACATCTATTTTAAAATGTTTTTTTTTGAGATTTTATTCGACATAAAAAAATTATTATAATATATCTATCCTCAAAGCTCTCGCTACTGCCGATAGGCAAGGTTCCCAACAAGCTGGCGTTGTCAAGTTATTTTTTTATTTAAAGGTTTACCAACATTTGCTTACACTACACATAACGAAAAAAAACAACATTAAGTGCAACAAACATACATATGCATAACAGTGCATATACATAGTACATATTTTTTTTAACAATACATGTAAATGAATATAATCCCAACACAGTACGCGAAAGAGAAAAATAAAATAAAGATTAATATGTAAGTATAAATATATTATAGTTTATATATTAAGTTATATTTTAGCATCGTAATTTTATGCCGCAGAAAGTTTAGCAAGAACCATTATGACGATTTTACTTACCATATTTTATAACATTTAGATAATAATAAAATAACCTTAATCTATACCTACTTAAATAAAATTAAAATTAAAAACTACTTACTTATAAATAAAAAAATTGCCCCAAATCGCTGCCGAGCGGAAGTGTGCCAAAAAGGCTGGCAGCATTGCCACGCTGAATGGCAATGCCAATTCTTTGGGCAAAATATACGCCAGCCTTCTTGTCACGGGAAGCCTCAATTAGTCGAAAAGAGACCTCTTTAAACAAGCGATGAGCCTCCGGTCCCCAAGGCCCTAGAGTTTCAACCCCAAACGCCGAAAATATGTTAGTCCTCTGTAGACTAGCATACTTGCGACGCTTGAGACGCTCTTGTTGTGCAGCAGCAGTATATATTACTAATATTGATAAAGACTAGATATGAAATTCCATAGCCCCTTTTAAGGCATCCATGGAGCTATTAGAATGTGTGAAGGGTTAACTAAGTTTGTGATAAATTGCGTCACTTCGGCAAAAAAGGCTCCGAAGCGACGGAAACGAGAACAAAATCAATATTTCATCGGAATCTTGACATACTGAATTTGGCCTCAAGTCAGCATCAATCTATACAAATGTATAGAGATTACGAATTTAATCAAACAACATAAAGGTTGTTCAGACTCAGTTTTGTTTGTGGAGCGATAGTACTCCGACACGACTTTCGAAACTAACTAAGTATGTATGTTGTCTTTGCTGCATGAAATATCGACATTAAACTTATGCAAAATATAAAAGTAATGCCTTAAAAATGTTGCGACATTTTGCGAATCTATCTTGAAGCTAAATAATATGAAATATTGAGAACTTTAGTTTCGGGGAAAAAAGGATGTCATTTTGCGCCTCATTCATATAAAACACAGTCTTGTCCTGTAAGAGCCATAATACACGAACGACTTTACAGCGCAGTATGCATGTTACAACTTTCATATAAATTGTGTCTGCGGCGGTTTACGGGCAGGTTACCGCGGCTTTTTACGAGCGGGCTGCAGCGGCGGGAGAACCATCCGTGTAGTGTAGCTCTTAATATTTGTATTATTCTTTAACATATCTTGTGCTATTCCATACGAAAATAGAATGAAATAAATGTAAATGGTTAGCAACAGCCACGGGATTGGTAGAAAGCTATTTGTTTTGTTTTAAGTAAGTATTTCCTACTACATTCGAGATTAAAGCCTATAACCTAAAGTTGTAAACAACAATACATAAAAAGGTGACAAAAGGATTTTGGAAAGCTGGTATGCGTGTAAGGAAGAACCTACGTGTTGACGTGTTGAATACATTTTTTTTTAAATGTTGTACTCCTATTTAAATACTGGAGTGACCATATTTCATTTCTTACAGGATCTTTAGTTTCTCTAAATCTACAAGTTAAAAATAATATGGCATTTACAAAATGCTTGTAAACATGTTTGTGACTTAAAGGAACATGTTATGATGAAATGTTTGTATCTTATTACTAGCTTCCACCCCGTGGTTTCACCCGCGTTCCCGAGGTATCTTATGTTTTCCCGGGATTAAAATAACCTATAACCTTCCTCGGGGCTATTCAACACTAAAAGAATTTTTGAATTTGAACCAGTAGTTCCTGAGATTAGCGCGTTTAACCAACCAAACAAACTCTTCATCTTTATAATATTAGTAAGTCAAGAAGCATAAGCTCACGGTGTATTCGAACTCACGATCTTCACGACATGACATGTACCTGTTGATCTCATTTAGAATATAAAGTTAGTGTTAGTAGGATACTAAATAATATTTTATTTTGATGAACAATTTTTACTAAAACAAAATTCTTAGATATTGATCGAGCAAGTCTGACCTTGGCTGACCTATGTATGAAAAGTTTGACTTTGTTTTCTTCAAAACATCCCATTGTAAAAGTTGTTCTGCTCGACAAACACAACAAAGCCATTTCAATATATTATCATGAAAAAAAAGGAAAAAGGTACTTCACCTAGAAAAAAACCATTTTTCACGATTTCTTTTTTGATGCCAATTTCTCATGAAGATCAAAAAAGTCCATTAGAACAATTGAGGTTTGAGTTACATTAAAAATCTCAGAAATCGCAATAAAATCTTTATGAATTTTGTAGGGAAAATAAGTGTGACTTACCTAATTACAACATTTTCTTGATTATAAAGTTTAATGTTCGCACAAATAATCTTATTACTCTTAATTCGTTTTTGTGTTTTTTTTTAATTGCTTGATTTGATTCAAAATTTAATATGTTTAAAAGAATCCTTTTAATTATAAAAAGAGAGAATCCCCTTTATAGAAACTGGTTTAAAATTGACAATATTATTAAGCGTAATTCATTAATTTCGAATGTAATCGTTAGTTAGCAAAAAATATGGATATACTATAGGATTATATAAGTAGAAATAATTAAAAAAAAACTTTAGCATAAACAATGGCCGGCCAAGAGTCACCGGGAAGTTATCAGAGGATGGTCGAACCAACTTTCTTCAGTTAAAAGTGTATTTTATTTATCCGCAACTTGTGTTACTTATAGTCAATATTTCCTTATTCTACTACGTTGGTTCGATCAATTACGTATGTTTATAGCAATATTCGTTTTTTATAATGTCTTTTTTTCTTTCTTTTGGATATGGCGAGTGATAACATGATCCAAGTCGCGATAATTTAGTTAAGATCGCTACTACAAAATAAAGTTACTAATAAATATTTTCATCAGCCGAGATAAAATTAACGTAGATGAAAAAAAAAAACCTTATATAAGTATTGTAATACAAAAAAGATGACACCTGCATTGCGATTGTGTGAAAATTCCACTAGTTGGACGTAAATACTTAAGTCGAATGATATTATAGATTATGAGTCAGAGACAAAACAATGCATAATAAGTTGCTAATGTTTAGTGCACTGCGTACACTTGAGGTAATGGCCATTGCTACGGATTTCCATGAAGATACGTAATATCCTACTCAGTCCATAAGTATGTATAAAGATCGCGGAAAGTTTTCGAGAAAATCTGTGTATATTCCGAAGTGAAAGGAGAGTGTAGTATATTTATTGAGTTTATTAAAGTAGATAAATATGAAATATAATTTTTGGATGTTGTCCATTATTTTAAGTATTGCGCTAAACGAATCGTTCTTTCTTTTCACAGGTAATTATTCATATTTTCTTAGTTTTTATTTTAGTTTTAGTATAGTACATGTAATATGGGTGGAGGATGCTTGGAGATATGATTTTTTAGTGACCTATATTAGATTCGTCATGCTGAATATTTACTAAGGGACCAATTTTGAATACGCAAAAATATTTTTTTACATTTTGATGATTAGTTAGTATAGCACCTTTAATATGAAAAGTTGTTTTTTTTTTTCGCGATTTCAGTGTTGGTCCCTTAGTAAAGCTTATTCAGGATGGCTAATTGACTAACCTAGCATAGGTTTTGAAAATATACCATGTCGAAATATCCACGCTGTATAAATATACATTATTTTTTTGGCAAAATCTTCGACGGTAAATTTGAGTCTGATGCTCTCTACAAAAGATTGAATTAAATAAAGCCCAAATGTTTTAGTAAAGATGTTAGGAGGTATCTTTAAAATCATTTCATGGTTAAATGCTTAGAAATTAAGCAGTGTGCAATCATAAAATAGAACGCGAAATGCAATGTTTGCTGGTATGCGTTGCTTAAATTTTAGGGATAATATAAGTTTATTAAAAAATCTTGGTGTTTAAAGTTTAATAAGTCTTAGATTCATAATAAAATTTAAGCTTGAAAATAATATTCATGTCGAGAATATTACCTACTATTAATTTTAAAGAGGAAATTCATAATCTGGGAGGTAACCAAAACAGGAGACTTAGTCTACACTAAGACTACAGTGAGTAGTCACCGCATACCTTAAACAAAACTTAAATACATTATGGAAATTGTAGTGATGACAAAACTTCTATTAAAGTTTGAGTAGCAGAGCAGGCATGTATTAGGGTAATAAACTTGCATCATCATCATTATTTTACCATAGAAGTGTCTGTTGCCTAATTATACTATGGATTTTCAGTAATTTTCATGATGAAGAATAATTCCAGCTGCTATCAGCTATAATAACAAGACTAGTTACTTACTTAGTTCTTTAGTTCGAAGTGCAAAAGCGAGTGACTCCATAAAGTACCTCGGTTTTTTAAGATATATGGATGGTTCTATTCTCCATCAGTTATCGGCCTTTCGATATTGTAAGTCCATCAATCGAGACTAGACTCGCAAGGTTAGGGTTGCCATTCGTCCCCCGACGAAACACAATTACGTACCGATTTTCCGCTTGGCCGCGGCAATTCAAATACTCTCACCAAATGATTAAGCATAGAGACTGCACATGTGGAGTCGATATTACAGTGTCAGGTTTGGGTGGGGTTTACAAATAAATGTTTACATGGGTTTTATAATTATGTAAAAAGAAAATGCCAAATAGTACAGACTATTAGCACTGCATCCAGATTCTAGGATTTCTCAATAAATGATTATTCATTAAATTTATTATTTGGTAGAATCATTTTCATTGTATTGTAATTTTCATAAGTGCCTTATTAGGGCCTAAACTGAATAAATTAGTTTTGATTTGATTTTGATTTGATTTGATTCCTCAATGCGTCCCGTCGAGAGCCTAACCTAATATGGCAACCCTATGCAAGGTAGATCCTAATAGTCTTCCTGGTGTGCCTAATGGAAGGTTTATACAGCGTGCTTAATTTATGTTGAAGAAGTTAGATATCCTTTAAAAATCGATATCTGTCTGCTCTACTGCACTTTCACGTACCTATATACTGCCAAGTGTCAATATACCTTTATTATGTGTGTAATATGATTTTTTTGACGTTTCAGCCAAGCCAATATTATTTTGTTACAAGATTTGCCCTCTATACTGTTCCCAACGGAGGCATGATGAGGGTAAGATTTTATTTGCACTCTCATTTTATGTGATTCTTTAACGTAATACAAGATTCATTTTCATTACAAAGGACATTTATTACGAAATATTTTTAACGTTGAAGACTCGAATCTATGTATACTAATATTATACAGCTGAAGAGTTTGTTTGTTTGGTTGAACGCGCTAATCTCAGGAACTACTGGTTCGAATTGAAAAAACATTTTAGTGTTGGATAGCCCATTTATTGAGGAAGGCTATGGGCTACTTTTTATCCTGGGAAAACATAAGATCCTTCATTTTATTAGAATGTTAATATTGTTTTACACAGTATTTTCATACATGATGCTATAAATTTGGTTTAGAAATTTATTGGTCATGATACCTCAGTAGTAATGTGAAGTCGAAGGTCATGGGTTCGAGTCCTACAGTGAGTTTGAGCTAACAGTGAAAGGAAAATCGTAAGGAAACCATAGGACGGTGATAGAATAATAAAATTAAATACAAAAAAAAACGGTTTTGTCGTTTAGCCGTAAAATCGTTACAAACCGAAAGTCACTGTCACTTTTATCATATTAGGTAGTCGGGCAGATTGGTAAGATACCCTATCTATCACGATTCGATTCCCACGACGTGTTTATGCACATTTGTGTGCATGAACACGTCTATTTGTCTTGAGTCTGGATGTAATTATCCGTATTTATAAGTATACTAGCTGTTCCCCGCGGCTTCACTCGCGTTCCCGGGATAAAAAGTAGCCTATATTCTTCGGAGTAATGTAGAAAAATGTTTTTTTTTAAATTGGACCAGTAACTCTGGAGATTACCGCGTTCAAACAAAGAAACAAACTCTTCTGCTTTATTATTAGTAATATAGATATTTAGAAAAAGAAGTAGTATATCAGTTATGTGGTTTCCTTAGTAAGCTCTGCTTAGTTTGGGATCAGATGGCCGAGTGCGAGGAATGTCCCAGGATATTTAATTATCTACGTTTTCAGATTCAATATCCAGGTCGTCCTACATCCACCCAGAAGACGATGAATCGTACCCGTACTTTTACGATGACCACGAGTTTGAAGTCCATCCCTACCACTTTGGCCATTATCACTACTGTAAGCCAAAGACCACGACCACGCCAATGCCGACCACTACCACACCGACTACTACGACCACGACCGAAGAACCTTCTGGGATATGCATATTTTGTATGAAAAAGTGTAATTTTAATAAATAGTTATAGCTTTACAAGGTTTACATGTTTTTTCACGAGTTTTTTTAAACTTTGTAACAAAGTCTTTGTGGTCCTTCTTTAATAGAGATCTAGTAAAGTAGAGAAGAGAAGTAGTTTTTTTTACTATGGATAGGTATACTTATATGTTTTTATTTGACTACTATCACTATCATGGTAATTGTGATGCTTTGGCCCGTAGGTGGCAATTATAGAAAGCATCAAAGTTATCTGTAAAAAAAAAAAAAAACATTTTTTTTCCTGAAGGTATCCACAATCTGTTCATACTATAATTTGATGAACTTACGTAAAAACTATCTGTTTTAGTAGCCCGCAGTATTATAAATTTAAAAAAAATCAAATAAATATTTTAATCAGCTTAAGGTTTCAACATAAGAAAATATTATTTGGTTCTAGAAAAATAAGGTGATGTGAGATTTTGAGAGACGTGAAAACGAAAATCTGTAACGTTGAAAGTGTAACTAAATTCTCCTAATTTAATTTTATTTACCTCGACTTGACGCTAACTTTTTAAACTAGGTCTGAAGTGTGTTCTCATATAAAACGTGAGAATAGCAGACTCAGAAAAAGATTGAAACTTTTTGATTTTTTTTACTTTAACTGTTTTTTTTTTTTACCGACTAAAAAATGAAAGGTTATATGAATTCCGTGTCTAGGTTTTAACAATACATCTAAGGAACAGTAGAATGTAAATATTTTAGTTTCAGTAAAATGTTACCTTAAAGTGAAGTCGAAGTTTTTATTGAAATTTGAAAAAAGAAACATAATTAAATAAATAACCGTTTTTTCCTTAAAATATTAGCAGTTTTATTATTTCAGAGATAAAATTGAGTCTCCGTGGATATATTAATGAACCTAAAAGCGTTTCAGTGTCAACTTTCAAATATAGATAAATAAAATTCTTGATTTCTTCTTAAATAAATTTACATGTGACTGAACTGAAGTTACCTAAAGCCAATGTTCAACTGACTGTAAAAGTTTTAGGTTTCAAATCATTATTCATTTACACTATATTATTTATATAGGTTTTACGTTGCTCGTTGCATATTTTAATAAATAAAAATGTATAAATAATTTTAGGGAAAAGAACTTGACTAGTTTTAACATTGATGTTTTTTGTAAATTCACTCTCTTGTTATTTTTTTTATTCAAAAGCATAATTATAGTGAACTCAAGAGTAAATATAAATCAAACTCATTCATCTTATGAATAAGTTACGGTTCGCAAAATATTCGAGCTAAGTAGGTAGGTTCACCTATCGGAAAACGGTACTTATTCCATATAATTCTTATGTAATGCAATCGGGATATGTAAAGTACGAGTAACTCTCACTTTTTAATAATACCAAGTAAACCAGTGGCACTAGTTTATGTTGCATCAGTAACTGGTCTCAGACAGATTATTTCTTTTTTGTTATCAAAATGTTATATCTCTGTTGCAATACTGGATTTCACTGGACCAGTACTTATAAATTGACAAGGAAATAAGCATTTGCATAGATATTAATATTATAGTCTTTTTGTTATTTATGGCAATATTCAATTGATTAACTCAAATTACATGATATATTTCTCTATACTAAAACTATAAATACAATAATCACTAATTATTTTAAAGAAGATAATTGGTGAAATTAAGTCATTAAATAAATTAGTACAACCTACGGGAAAAATTAAACATTTTAGAACGTATTTATAAAGCGGATAATGTCTAAACGAAAATCAACAAACTGACAGGAAAATGCCAAAATAAGTATTGTCAACCTTTTAGAGACAACAATAACAATAAACATTTGAATTTTGTTATTTCGAATCCATTTCCATAGCGTAAACATTACATGATTTAAACAACATTTCTTCTAATAAGGTAATTTTATCAGGAAATCCAAGCTTTTGATAACATTAGTGTGGGTAAAGTCCGTTTGTTTAACATAAATGTTTATTCGACAGTCAAACCACCTAATGAGATTGGCTTCCCAAGTGTATACCGACTTGTAATTGGATTAGTTTAATTCTAATTCGTGGGCTGCTTTCACTTAATTCTACACTATTGACAAGGACAAGGAAAACTAACTGTAAATTTGATTCCACACTAGATATATGTACAATTAAACTGTCATACGTTACTTGCACAGGATTTTGTGAAGCTATGTTCTTCTCTTACTTATACTATGGTTTCCTCACGATGTTTTCCTTCACCAAAATTTCAAGCTCAATAGGATTCGAACCCACGACCTTCGCCGCGGCATCCAACGTCACTACCACTGAGCTGTCATCGCCTTATGTATATTATATACCATTTATAGTAAATTAAGACATATTTATTGATCTAATAATACCGTGGGACATTTCTCACACACGGCCATCTGAACCCAAATCAGTGCCGCTGTTACCCAGCAATAATGTTTGAAGCGCCGCAAATATGCTACCAAAAAGTAAGTATATCTAACCTATCAGGCGGGCTTCATGCTTGTTTGTCACCGGCCGAAATCGATATAGAAATTTTATGAATGCTGCGCGAGCGAATCCGCGGGCGAAAATACCGTCCTGGAATCTTTTCTTTCATAGTATATTATTCAACAACTATTGAAATGTTACTTAGTATGCTGTATACAAAAAATCAATCGGTGCTTCATGCTACTTACGATCTGAATCTGATCTTCATGAAGATGCCACGCCGGTTATTAATTTGTTGACTCCTGGGTACACTTTGAACAAGAATGCCTTCCGTTGAAATATGTAGTAGGTATGCTAGCGAATGACGAATGAACGAATGACTGATTTACTGAGTGAATCAGTCAACCTTACCAATTGATTTCTATACTATTGTGGGTATCCAAGGAACTAACATTAAGTATGTACATAAATAATATATGGCTTTACTAGCCCCGCGATTTCACCCGCGTTCCCGAGGGATCTTATGTTTTCCCGGGATAAAAAGCATGTTAACCCAGAGTATATTGTGTCTGAATGCCAAATTTCATCCAAATCCATTCAGCCGTTACGGAGTTGAGTGAATGTCTGTTACATCCAGACATCCAAACTTGCACATCTGTAATGTTTGAAAAGTTACAATATAATGTTTGTCTTTGGTCATTGTAAGCATCCGTGCATCTCAAGGAAGTTCCATTTATGTTGTACGGCCATATACCGAAGTACAGTTTAAAAAAAAAACTAGAACGCTCGCGATATCAGCAATTCTGGATAACAGTTTGTATCGAGTCTGTATACTTAAAGTGTAATAACACCCTTATCCAAGCCTTCAGTGCATTCAGGCGAAGAAAACTTTTCTCGTTATTATTATATAGGTCTTGAGAATATCTCTTGAGACGATACTTACTAATACAAGTTCTAACAAACAGTAGTTTTTCAGGTTTAAAAAACTAACGGGAAATATTAACAGGTAAGATTCTGTGAATTTTATCACAAAAACATCGTATGGAAATTACAGTTGAGAGAGTAGTATGTTTTAGTTTAAACTGACGTACAATAGAATAACTTTTAACAAAAAATAAATCCGTGTTGAAAGTGGGTTACTTTTCGTGCAAACTTTATTTGAAATCGATTGTATTTTTTGTTAAAAGTTAATTTTATTTTTCTGGGACATTCTTCATACACGGCAATATGATCCCATACTTAGCTAAACTTGTTCTATGGAAGCCAGGTAGCTGAATATAGATAATTACACCAAGTCTGAACAAATAAACATGCGCAAAAATATTTGTATTGGATGGGAACTAAATCCACGACCTTTGGCTTGGCGGTAACCGATGGCTGCACGCTAACCGGCCAGTCGATACCCTAACCCGTAGTCATTAGTTCCTACTAACCTTAATAAAGGGAAACATGTTTACCCTCATAAACTACTGAATAATATACAGCATATTAGCAAAATTTCCGATATCTAAATAGGTATTTGTTTAGGCCATCGCCATTGCCCCAAATAACGGAGCGATCCCAATACCTCGCAATTTGGTAGCGTAATAATTATCGTGCTGATCGCCCCTAAATCCTATAATGGAGATTAACTCCCGTCCTCAGCCCTTAGACACATAGTAAATCTAATATTTGTTTGGCATGCGTCTATTATAGTGCTAAATACAGTTAGGACTTAGAATCGTTTATATAGCAAATATACAAAATGTGCAAGCTGAAAAAAAAATATCAAAAAAGTTTAGTTAACGTTATGAAGTGTAAGTATTTCTTAAATCGGATATTTATGTAAATACGCTGTGAATCTGTAAAAAGAAAAAAATATATTTGTTTTTATATCCGACACACTTAGCCAACACATTATATAAAAGAAATATACAAACATTATCAATGATAAATATGACAAAAGACACAAAAGATTCCGTAATATTGTTTGATACTATAATGGGTTTGGACTCAATCGTACTTCGAGAGTACTTGTTATAATATAAAAATAAATGTTCACTATTTTTAATATAAACAAGTAATAGTAACATTAATTTTATTTACATATTTACAATTAAAGTAAAAAATACAAACTATGATATATATATAGAAAACATCCTCAAAGCCCTCGCTGCTGTCAATAGGCAAGGATCCCAACAGGCTGGCAGCGTTCCCTTTTTGGATGGCCAAGCTTATGCGTTGGCGTAAAAAGCTCCCAGCCCGTCGGTCTCCCGAAGCCTCGATGAGCTTGGATGATAAAATCCGAGGAAATCGGCGAGCCTCGAACCCCCATGGACCCTTGGTATCAACTGCGAATGGCATGAACGAAAAATTTGAACCAAAACAAGCGTATTTTTTCAATTTGGATTTTTCAGCACCGGTCGCAGCCGCCCCAGCGACTATACAAGTCGCCAGTAACACACACGTGGCATCCCATTCCAGCGGCTTGCCAATACTCCACGGGATCAAAGTCATACCATCCGGCCTGTTGCCATCGTCACGCGCAATTCCGACTGGTTCTAGTACAGAAGGCACGTTGGCAACAACAAGAGCCCTACGGATAATATCATTAAGAGCCGCGTGGCGTGAAAAACAGCCGGCGCTTAAAGAGCATGAAAGCCCATGGTGGCCGAGCTCGTTGACAAAGTCCCCGCAGCGGCAGCGATGAGGATGATTGGTCCTGGAACCAAGACGGAGACAAATGCATAAACTTAAAGTGATTCGGTCTAACAAAGTACCGATGTTTGTTGATGGAATGACTTGCAACCAGTGACCCGATTCCTTCTCAGAGACAAGTTTTTTCGCATAGAGGCTTGTCCTACTCTCTCTGAGAGTGACTTAAGGTTAGCGACGGAATATTTGTGCCTGGACAAGCTGCCTGCCAGGCATTTCTGGCATCGGACAGGTGAGAAACCTCAACGGATCCAATAGATGGGTCCAAAACAGATCCAACGAGGTCGCCCACACTATATACCGACGACAGAAATGCCGGCAGTGAAATGTCTGAAATTTTCCGCACTCCTAGACCACCATAACACACGGGAAGGGTGGCCTGAGACCACACTTTGTTTTCATTAAAACAACAATTTAGGATTTTAGCCAGAGAAATCTTAATCATGTTATCTAACGTATTTAATAATTGATCAAATTTAAACAAATGGGTACATCGGAGTAAATAAGTAAACTTAGGCACAAATAGACATAATCTTACAATAAAAAATGCATAATGCGCATTGATTTCAAATAGCCGATTAGATGAGTCAAGTAATTATGTTTAAATAAGAATATAATGAATAATTATTTTTTGTTAGTTTTTTTATGTTGTAAATGGAAATAACAGAGAAAAAGTATAACTAATCTTAACTGACTAGGTAAAAAAGACAAAATCGCACCACAATAAAAATAAGTGCATAAAATAAATCTGTCAACTTATGCGCTTGAAATATTAGTAACACTAGCAAAAAGATTTCGAAGCCCGAGTTTCAGAAATTACATTTAAATTTCAGACTGTAAGTCTAGTCTGTGAAATATTGAGGCATTTGTTGAAAAAAAAATAATTAAAACTATGATTTAGAAGACTAATATTTGTTTCGTATTCTTCTACGTCAGATTAAGGGCTTAGCGTGTTGCAAGGAGTAAATAATGTAGATTAGTTTTTTTAATTTACAAACTACTGAAACTTATCTCGATATTTTCTCCATACACAGCTGTCCTCTAAAGGTATGAAGACCTATAAGGTACCAGGGAATTGAGGTTAAATCATAGGTATTACATAAAACTCCCACATAAAATGTTATGATGTTATATAACGTCATATAACTGCTGTGTGGCCACTTATTAGTAGATATATCTATCATGCAAAACAAAAATTACTGAATAATATGGGTAGTTAATGCACTAAATTTACCTGAATAACAAATCGAGGTAAACGTGAGGTCAACATCTTCCCGTATATTATAGGTAAATTCACATAATTCTAAAGACAATAGTGGTACAAATTACAGTATATAACAACCATTTTTGTAGACTCTGAATTACTTTATATGTGAAAGTAATCCCTGAGTCGTATTTGGCGTATAATTTACGGTAGATCCGAGGTTTTACGGCCTGTTACCATGGTTACGGTTTATTTCATTAGAATCTGCCCACTGATTTCTGCACAAAGGTTCTATTAATGCTGTTATTTGTTTTATTACATCAAGTTAATATGCATATAAATTTTATGTATCCTTTTGGGTTTTTATACTTGTACTCAAGTGATAATTTTGTATTTTTAGTAATGGAAAAATATACAAAAATTTAAGATCCTTTTCATATTACTATTTTTACCAGTCAGTACGACATTGATGCGGCAGTGGTTTGTTAGAGCTACTTACATACAAAAAGTGTAGGTTCCACAGATATTCGACGATAGTTGGAAGGTTCAGGTTTTTTTATAATTAGCAGGATATTACTTATTATTTCAACAAACAATGCAACTAACATTGTTATAAACAACAACTTTAACCTAAGAAAGTACCTACTTAAATAAAATATAAGGTATTCGTTCAGAACTGTATGTACTTAATTATAACGCTCGAACTATTCAAACAATCCATCATATCAAGTCTGCGAAGCATACCAACAAATACTTTTTGTTTTATATAAAACACTCAGAAAAGTGGTTATGTATTGAAACTTTGTTTTGCTAAAAGTAATAATTATGAATTATAAATAAAGTTGCCTCAAGGGTCGTAAGTACTTATGAACAGCGGAGTTACCGCGAAAGGAATTGGTAATATAATAAGCAATTACAGAAAAGAGTTCAGTTAAATATTGAAGAAATAGAAACATGTCAAGGCTTACTCCTTTGCGACCGAGATAAGCGTGTAGGCGTGAAATCGTAAGTTTATAGGTTTTCCAAATGACTGAATACGTCGGAGGATATTATGTATATATGATATATGTGAATGTATTTCTACGTTCTGTTTAATTACAACAAGTGTTTACAGCAAAAATACAACAATTTATCAACAATAAAAATAATATATAAAAAAAATCCTCGAACTTCCGCGGCTGCTCATATAGATGTATCTACTATGTATAGGCCTATGTTTGACCACAATCTCACCGCGGTAAGGTGGCAAAAGGAACTGGCTCTCAAGCGCAGCTGCCGGAACATACCGGTTGTTGCTTGGCGACAGATTTGCAACTCGAGGGTCAGAAATAAAGGCATGTTATTATTATTATTATATTATTTCGAATCTATGTAGTTACACTCCGAATAATTGGATTTCCCTGGAAACTTGTTTAGAAACATAATTCAAAGTATCTAATTCAAGGAAATAATGTATGTAATTAACAGCTAAATTTCACTCAGCCTGTCAAAGCGTACCTACGACATATATATCATTGGTATTTGTTACCAACCACCCTGTTTGCTCATCGTTAGTTTGGGCCTTTGCGTGACGTGTTGGTGGTGACAGGACCTAGGTTCAAGTATCAAGTAAATAATAGTCCGTGTATTTGTGCGTCAAGTTTGACGAGGTGTGTCGAGAATCGGAGGCGCGGTTTCTTGTAACTATCTTTGCTGTTGATATTTCATGAATAGTTTTTTATTTTGTGTATCTAGTTGGAAGCAATTTTTATTATAGTAATTACAGTGAAACTACGGGACAGAATCATGTTCTAGAAGTATTTTTCCTTTAAAGAAAGATGTATTGTCCAATATACCTTTAGGAAAGAGTTAACAATTAGAGTTAATTCAGCGTAAGTTATTTAATTATGTACCTATAGAATAACTGGATATCGTCTTCCATTGACATTATCATGAGTAGTTATTTTAAATGTGTCATACACTTAAAAGATCCCATATGTAAGTTATGTGAATATGCCGCGACCGTAAAGGTATGAATTTAAGTAGGAAATACGTTGGGAAATTCGTTCACGCGAAGCGGTGGCAATCCGAACCCACGTAAAGGTTAGAGGCAAAAAATATCTCGGATACCCATCCTAGTGTGACCATATGGGTATACAGTAGTCACTCTCTTTATTACATTTCAAACCAACGATTCTGGTATTTTTATTATGCCTTACTACATTGGTTGGTTGGCGTTTGTTTGTTATCGTGGGTTTGTAAAGCGAATAGTTTTTTACCATACCATAAAGGTAGGTATATATATATATATATATCTTCAGGGTCAAAATTGTCCTTCACATGCCCTTAAATATCACTCATAAAGCAAGGATGTACGTACAAAGTTCAAGCATGACCACCATAAGGCTACTTTTTGTGTGCAGCGACCAGCGACTACCTGGTTGTCGACAATACAAGTGGACAATGCGCTTATCATAAAACTAGTCAAAACAAATGAAATTACACAATAAGGGCTTTTGTCTGACAATGGGCGGGGCGAGCTATGATGACTTCTTGCAAGCGAAAAGGTTAAAAAATTGATCATGCTTGAAGTTTGTCGATGGTACAGTCAGTAACATAAGCTGAACAGATCCAGATTTACAAATAAACTGTACACTATTAACTATTAATAATATGGAAAGTAAACTAAAGTTTGAAGTCAGCACCTGGGGCACCGAACTTTATTCATCGTTTTTTTTTGTTGTAAAATTGAGATTTTTTCAAGAAAGACTAGGTATAGGATAGATCTACTTAAAAAACAAAATCGTTGATCTAAATCGTAAGCCGTTTCCGATATACACGAAATAAAATTATATATAGGTACAAGAATTGCTCGTTTAAAGTTCTAAGTGATATTATATTAAAGTAATTAATGTATGCTTTTAAAGAACGTGAGTTCGAGATCCCGTCACTAGATGACCTACGCTGTTGACACTTCTTTGAATATTCGTTTGTGCAAATAACGTTGAGTTATTTGTTGAATTAGTCCAAGAGCCCGTGAACGCACATTTATTAACACATTTATTTTACAAATAGCACAAATTAATATTACAACATTTATTATGAGCATATAACCGTTCACCGAATAATACAGAATAAACTATTATGCAATTTTGGAGTGCAAAAATGATAGCCGTACCATAAATGTATCCAACGGTGGTATATTTTATCATCGGTAACTCCAATTTTATTTTATTTTGATTAAAATTTGAAAATACTAATTTAATGCAATAAGTCAAACAAAATTTGACTTTATTCTGTAAGACTTAAGGTCTAGTTGCTTTCAAGCAAAAACAAATATTCTCGAAGATTCCAAGCATGCAAATGCACGGTTAGCTACTCAATTAGGGATTGAAGTTATCGATAACGAGCTATCGATATTTTTTAAACTTACAATTGTGATTACTAGGTACTTAATAATATGTATGATGTAATTATTGATATTAATTAACATTAAACAAATATGGCCTTACTTAATAAAGGCTAGTTAACGCCAAATAAATTAATAAAACAGTTATTTAAAAAAATCTTAACTCTTAAACTTGAATTTATAAATTATCATCAAATTGGAGAATTTCCCACATCAAATCATATAACCGATTTGATAAAAGCAATAACCGAACGATACATAAATGTGTGAATACACCATTTAACAAACAAAAAGACAAGTAGTTGTCTTCACATAGCATAGTCAACATCAAAAGTAGGTGATGATAGCTAAACCTTTGAAGTGTTTTATAAACAAAAGTACCTCTTGCCCGTGGCTTCGTACGCACCACGTGAGATACGTAATAAAAAGTATAGCCTACGTGCTACTCCGACTTTTAATCAATCTATATACCAAAATTCATCAAAATGCGTTCAACCATTACGGATTAACGCAATTTAATGGACAATTATTGGTGCCAAAGATAACGCAAACGTAGATGCGGGCCGAAGCAGCAAGTATCATTATCGAACATAGCCAATGCCACTCGAGAATATAGTGTACCCGTAACTGTAGTAATAACTTATTTAATCTGTAGTGTAGCTTTGAATTCGCAAAATCGAATAAGTAGTTTAAGACATTATCTCCTTCAAACCTTATGTTACCTCATCATAATACCTCATACAAAATACAGCTCTAATTTTATATCTGACATTAATATAGAAAACACGTAAATTATAACAATCTTATCACGATAAAGAAGAAAATTCTCTTATAAAGCGTATTTGATTAAAATAAAAATTTTGTTCAACACTTAACTACAGACAGATTGATTTTAAGCTATTGTATAGCTTTTATCGCGAGCTTCGGGCTTTGAGCGCGGCGACCGAATCAAGAAATTTCGTAACGAAAAAAACCTAACACCTCCCACACACACATACATACACTGTATGCAGTTTGTGAGAAAGTATATAGGTGTATAGGTATCTATTAATATCAAAGAAAAAAAACTTGAAAAAGTAATAAAAAAAAAAACTGCCTAAATAAAAAATAAATAAATTATTATAATTGCATAATTTGATAAAAATACTATGCAATAGCTTTACCGCGGCAGTCCCCGAGTGCCACACGTATTTTTACGGTATTGAGAATATAAGCGAGTAATAAATTATCGATAAGTAAAATAGACAGTGTTACATCCCTAGAGAAGGAAAAATCGAATGATTTCATTAAGCAAATGTCAACATTATGGGATAGAAATACGTCATATAATTGAGTGCATTTATTATCGTGAGCGTCGAGTACCGGAACTAGCTCGTCAAACTAAGTCATGTGAGCATACAATGAAAAAGGTAGTATATACTTAAAAGAAATAGACAATAATCAACTCTATTATAACAGAATTATGTTCTTTTTTAAATACGCGACGACTGATCTTTTGGCTTTGAGGGTTTGCTTGTGTTATGAAATAAGAATTAGTTGGGTACGCTGGTTCCAATACTAATGAAGGGGCATACTAATTCTATTGTTTTTATATTTCTGTGCAATAAACCGAACGCTCTGTTTCACTCACTCCAGTTACTACACATACTCCGCGCTCTCACAACTTTTGCCCCTTCCAATGCGTCTGGCAGGATGATAGAACCCTCGAAACTGTCTGGCTACTGAGAAAACATCATTTAATAGTGCCTCGAATAACATATATAAAATTCAGATTTTACAATCTAACGTAAGTAGAATTACGAATTATTACAATTTAGGGGTGTCTGGCAGGGGGTTGGAACCATAGTAGGTGTCTGGCAATGCATAACGCGAATATTAATATTACTACGAATGAAATATCAAAAAATTGAGTTTTACAGATTAACAAATTTAAGATTAAATTTTATATACCTTTACTACCTGCTACCTGCCAAAGGAACCACTACCCAGGTAAAATGGGTGGGGATCATTCTTACCTGTACTAGAGGCACATATACAAGATTTTTCAGCTTTTATAAAATAACGTATGTCTGGCTTTCACGGGCTCTTGCTCTAAATGTCATTCGATAGGAATATAATTTTTTTTATTTTTTTTTATTAAAATATAATTCAATAAAATTAGACGATGGCACCTTGGAAGGTGATGTTAGTTCTGTTCTCAATGATTTTAAATCACTGATCGAAAAATTTTAAAAAATTGGCCTGAATTTAACTGCTCAAAGATTCTGTTACTGAATCTGAAAAACTATTTTTTTTTCAAAATTTTAATGATTTGGCACCTAACATTAAATTACTATCAAAGGAGTCACTTCTACTTCTTGGTTGAGCTTCTTTGAGCAAAGGATTCAAAATTTTAACGACTCATCTAATCGGCTATTTGAAATCAATGCGCATTATGCATTTTTTATTGTAAGATTATGTCTATTTGTGCCTAAGTTTACTTATTTACTCCGATGTACCCATTTGTTTAAATTTGATCAATTATTAAATACGTTAGATAACATGATTAAGATTTCTCTGGCTAAAATCCTGAATAGTTGTTTTAATGAAAACAAAGTGTGGTCTCAGGCCACCCTTCCCGTGTGTTATGGTGGTCTAGGAGTGCGGAAAATTTCAGACATTTCACTGCCGGCATTTCTGTCGTCGGTATATAGTGTGGGCGACCTCGTTGGATCTGTTTTGGACCCATCTATTGGATCCGTTGAGGTTTCTCACCTGTCCGATGCCAGAAATGCCTGGCAGGCAGCTTGTCCAGGCACAAATATTCCGTCGCTAACCTTAAGTCACTCTCAGAGAGAGTAGGACAAGCCTCTATGCGAAAAAACTTGTCTCTGAGAAGGAATCGGGTCACTGGTTGCAAGTCATTCCATCAACAAACATCGGTACTTTGTTAGACCGAATCACTTTAAGTTTATGCATTTGTCTCCGTCTTGGTTCCAGGACCAATCATCCTCATCGCTGCCGCTGCGGAGACTTTGTCAACGAGCTCGGCCACCATGGGCTTTCGTGCTCTTTAAGCGCCGGCCGTTTTTCACGCCACGTGGCTCTTAATGATATTATCCGTAGGGCTCTTGTTGTTGCCAACGTGCCTTCTGTACTAGAACCAGTCGGAATTACGCGTGACGATGGCAAGAGGCCGGATGGTATGACTTTGATCCCGTGGAGTGTTGGCAAGCCGCTGGTGTGGGATGCCATATGTGTAGATACACTTGCGCCTTCCCACTTACTGGCGACTTGTAAAGTCGCTGGGGCGGCTGCGACCGGTGCTGAAAAATCCAAATTTAAAAAATACGCTTGTCTTGGTTCTAATTTTTCGTTCATGCCATTCGCAGTTGAAACCATGGGTCCATGGGGGTTCGAGGCTCGCCGATTTGCTCGGATTTTATCATCCAAGCTCATCGAGGCTTCGGGAGACCGACGGGCTGGGAGCTTTTTACGCCAACGCATAAGCTTGGCCATCCAAAAAGGGAACGCTGCCAGCCTGTTGGGATCCTTGCCTATTGACAGCAGCGAGGGCTTTGAGGATGTTTTCTATATATATATCATAGTTTGTATTTTATACATTGATTGTAAATAAAATTTAGTTTGAAGATTCAATAAAATTATTAATTAAAGAACTTTACTAACATAAATAAATATTATTACATACATTTGACAAAAAAATCTCATTATTAGTAAACATAATATTTTACGTTTAAATTTATTACGTCAACTTTAAGCGCCTATGATACGAATTTTTTATTTGCGTGTTGTAATAGTCAAAGTCAAAGCCATTTATTCAGTTTAGGCCCTAAGAGGGCACTTATGAACGTCGAAACTACTGAAGTTACCACCGATTCGGAAGTCGCCTTCAACTGAGAAGAACCGCAAGAAACTCAGCAAGGTTACATTTTTTATATATTTTGTTTTTTTTTGGACAATCTGACAATGTTGGCTTTTTTTCCATTAAATTTTTAACAATTTTTAAAGAAATATAATACACATAAACACAAAAGGTGAAAAAAAAACAACAAGAAAAATAAATAAAAAATAATAACCTGAACAAGTTCAAATTTATAAAAAAAATATATATAGTATCTCTAAAATACTAAGTACTGGCTTTTTTTATAAGTATGAACAAGGTGCACTTGTGCAGAGTGCAGCTATTTCCAGACATCTTTATCTTCAATGTAATGAGCTAACTTGTAATAGGCTTTTTCTTTCAAAACTTTCTTAATGTGAGATTTGAATTTGAAATCAGTCATCTTGGTAACTGAGAGTGGTAATTTATTATAAAAGCGTACACTACTTCCAAGAAATGACTTTTGAAAGAACTTTGACTAATCTAAAATAAGGAACAACTAATTTATCTTTTTGTCTTGTATTGATATTATGTACCTCCATTTTTGATTTAAACAATTCTATATTTTTACGTATGAACATTATATTTTCATAAATGTTATATCTTTAAATAATTCCTTTAACGATTCACGAGGACCCATATTATAGATATATACATAATTATAAGTATATTAAATTTGCATTTTTATTTTACCCTCTTAGGGGTTGAAAATAATATAAACATAACATAATTAATATATACAGAATCCATTGCCGTACCCCCCATGAACGAATCACAAAATTATGTCCGTTGGGCAATTAAAATTGACGTATTTAAACGCGAAAAATAACCGTACAAAATCAACAACAAAAAAAAAACACCTCAACAAACTATAATGGTGTATGCAAAAGGCATTGGGAAATATACCTACATTCTATGTAATAGGGTGTAATTATCCGGTAAAAGATAGTGCAAAATTGCTTCATAAATTATATATATGTTTACTTATCGGAAAATTTCCCACAGTATCCGGTTAGAAAAATATAAATTGTAAACGACTCTTGTAAACTTGCATTCGAAGATTCAGTCTGAAAGATGAAAGGTTTCGTGGTTATTTTCCTTGCCGTATTTATGGTCTTCACTGCACAATCTGGTAAGTGACCTTTAAGTTTTCTATGAATGTTTGGATACTTTCTGCGAGTGAAAGAGTATTGAGAGGGAGTAGGAGGTAGTAGGGAGTCCCCCTACAATTGTGATTGAAATTCATAAGAGAGGCCTATACACACATGGTCTCAATAATAGTAAAGTATTTTTTTCAAAGGACCTACCCTGTCAACCCTATATATTTATTAACAACTTAAATCGTCCTTTTGCTATTCCATTATTAAATGGAAATATTTGTTCTAAAGAGTATCTCAACATTCACTCATCATTTAATTTACTCCAAATAACATATAATTGTCATTTTCCTTAATTAATATTCCATGTTAGTATATTTGAGACGAGATATATCCCCTAGTAGAACGTGTATAAATATTTAGATGCCTCTCAGTCACCGATCATACAGCTTTGCATTATTTATTTCGTACGGACCTTTCATCGTTGTTTTTTTTGCAGTTTGTTTTTTTGTCCCTTGGGAATACCATAAAGATCCCTCTTTGTAGGAACATACGTACAACTAAAAAGAAGTCCCCAAACAAAACTTTGTTGTATTATGTTTTTGCTATTGTTATAATATACATTTAGCAATCTTCAAGGGAACATATTAAATCTAGCGAAAGAACGCGCAGTAGAAATTACACGAATTGTTTTCCGCCTTCAACGTTGTATTGTCTCTTTTTCTTTACCTCTTGGTAATTGCTTGTTATATTTCATTGGTTTCTGTCTTCCTCAGTTGCCAATCCAATGTTTAGCTTCAAATAACTTTATTGGTAACGTGTTTAAGAAATCTTTTTGTGATTAAACGATGAATGTTGTAGAAGCTAACCATGTTGGTTAACAATCTCTAGGTTCCCCTCTTAAAAGATTTCAATATGCCTACAAATATAAGTGGTTGTCTGTCAAAAATTACATAATATCGCAATAACGATTCGCAGACACGAAACGAGCGGTAGAGTGTTTTCCAGAAACCAGCCAAGGGTTCCTAATTGGGCCATAATCGTTCAGTAAATGTTGAATAGCAAGAACAAATCATATTATTATCGCAGTCGTGTGAAGCGGGTTGAAATAATATCAAACCATTTGTTTGATATTATCAAGCTGTAATTACATTATTTTGTTTAGGGAGCTGCTTTTAGTATATTTCGTAATATATTTTGATAATAAATACGAAAATATCCATAGGTATCTAGGTACAGTCTACGTCAAAAGTAGATTGGCAATTTAGTACGGTATTACATTACGTAATTCACGAACTGATGTCTATAAAATATTATGGATTGGAGATTTAAGGCGATTATAACTCAGTGGTAGTGACGTGTGACGTGATCAAGGTTCGAAGGTCGTGGGTTCGAATCCTAATGAGCTTGAACTTTCGGTGAAGGAAAACATCGTGAAGTAACCATGGTACGGTGATAGGGTAATTTGTAATACCCGCCTGGCTGGCTACCACCCTCAGGTGAAAAAGAATGTCACCAAGCACCTGGTTATTCCGGCAGTTACATTTGAGAGCCAGTTCCTTCTAGGCTTTGTGTCCTTGCCACCTTCTGCCACATCATCACTTAGGTACCATAAAAAAAATTGGCACTATTAAATCTTCTTTTGACGCTCGTCATTTTATTACTTATCTACAATTTGGTCTTTCCTTGAAAAAATGTGTTCGGGTATTTTTTTTTCAAGGTAAGACCAAAGAAAGACAATATCGATGGTCTCTGTACTCTTTGGTTTCAAACCCGCTTGGCTCCTCAGTTAGATACTAAATATTTCGTATTAAAATCTCCTATTATGAAAACATTTTATTGTAATATATAAGGTCAACAGCCTTATTGAATTTAATATAATAATAATAATAATATACTTGGGACTGATTATGTAATTTAATATCAACAGATACTAGATATTATCAATAATAGAAGACTCTTTGTTTACAATAGCGTTATTACTAAATAAAATATACTTAATCCAAATGATGTTTGTTATGAAGAACTGGGGAGATTGTATTTGATTGTTTATTTTCCTTATTTAGGATAATTAAGTTTAGCTTGTTATCATAATAGCTATGAAAAGGTTTCAATGTTATTAATCCTACTAATATTAAAGAGAAAATTTGTATGTTTGTTACCACCCAACTCCGTAACGGCTGAATAGAATATATTTCGGGTTAGCACATATTATATTTTTTATCCCGGGAAAACATTAGATCCCTCGGGAACGCGGGTGAAACCGCGGGGCGGAAGCTAGTAATATATATAATATATTTTTATCGATAAGGTAGAATGTTTTTGAAATCTAAGTGTTACATCCTAGTATGGTAATATTATAAGCGTGAAAGTTTACAATAAAGAAAGAAAGAAATATCTTTCTTTCTTTATTGTAAAATTCTTTATTAATCTATAATTATAATAAAATAAATTACGAAAATAAAGTACAAAGACAAGCTTAAACCTAAAAAGAGTTTTCTATCAGCAAACCCTTCAGGGTAGAAAATGTCCAAACGAGCAAGAATGTATGATAATCTGTGTACATGAATTTTAAAGTATTATGAGACATTCAGCGTCGTTACAGTATATCAAGCAATTTCGTTGACAACTTCAAGTTACCGACTCAACGACCTCTGTTTGCCCTCTGTTGGTAGTTGGTTGACAGCCGTGAAGCAGCCCCTTTACTAGAATTATCTTCCATGATAAAGAGGTGTATAATTCTATCTAAATATGTTAAGTCAATACAAACATAACTGAATTCTAGAATAATCACTATTCATTCCATGTGTTACAAAGGTGCTCACAAATTTTCATCGCTAACTAGATCTTCAAGTGTATTTTAAAACATAATGAATTTCCTACGCCTATAAATAATCATTCGCCATATATAAACAAACATACATTGTGTAATAGGTACCTACGAGAACACTGTGGAATTACTTTATTCCATGTGATATATTAAGGTGAAGAAATTTACATAAATTAAATAGATAACAAATGGATGTTCCTAATCTCGAAGACAAAGGATCTTCTCATGAATTTCTGAATTAGTATTTTTTGTCACCATAAAATCTATGTATCTAGTTAATTCCTACGCCCTAGCCCAATATACCCTAGTAAAATATAGGTATGAAAAATTTCTTGATTCTTTCTGTAGTATAGTATACATTTTTAAAAATATGTAGGCGTATATGCTCTGCTACCCGTAAAAAGCCGGGGCTGGTCGTTAGTTTATTAATATTAATTATTTTAATATTTTATGGTTCTAAATTGTAGTTATCTGTCTGTATTAATAGAATTTATATTCCTGGTCGGGGCATCAACGGAATTGAATAACTCTTTGTGCAACACGGCAGGTGTTTGTGACATACCAGAATAAACAAAAACCATTAAAAAAAATTAAATTTCTTATACTAATCCTTAATCCTTATTACTATGATATAAAGTTGTTCTAAAGTTGATGCCAATATCCCACTGAGTATTTACGAGCAACCATTGAAATGCTAATTTCGTAAGATGTTAAAACAGATGGTAAATAATTTTACCTTTCGCAAGTTATGGCAGGTGGGAAAATTTTGACGGCACCGTTGGACACTTTAAATTTTGATTGGCGGTTAGAGGGTTAAATATGAACTTGCGACCCCCCGGCGGCGTAACGTTTTAATTGACGGCTGGGGCACTTTGACACTCAATTAAGATTTGACACTAGATGAAACTTGCAGAATTTTTTGGGTAATCCTACTATTATTTTTTTGTATTTTATACAATTGTTGTTAATACTTTTAATAAATTTGTATATTTAGATGTTTGTGACTTGATCACGCATAAATGGTTGAATGGATTTCAAATTTTTCAAGATTTTTTTGTGGCTACGAATACCTATATCAAATTTAAATATTTTTGAAGTGAATATTCCTTGGGCGATGAGAGATAAAATGTTGAATTTGAGTGCAACGTTTTATATGTAATCTTACAAAATGAAATTAGGTACTTAGTCAGAGATAGCTATAGTTACACTTTTGGCACGTGGACAAATTTTTTTTTTATATGACAAATTTGTAGCACATTCTACCTACACTTAAGCTTTTATCAGCGTTTTTAACATCGATATTTAGTTTTGATATTTGCTGTCACTTCTGATTTCTGTCGAACTGAAACTGCGTGGATACCTATTGGTCTGTCACTCATAGTGCTTATAGTTCCCCATCCCATTATAACAAGTCCCGTTTAACTTCGTGAATATTCAATAGGTCTCTAGAGATATTTTCTCCAGCGATTTATCGAAGATATGTGAAAGTTTTAAACACCTGAAATTTAATATTCTACGTGTAACTTACCTACATAGTTCAAATTAAATTTGATTAACTATCGTTGAAGCAGTGGTTAGAATTTATAAAGTTTCTCGATTTTCTAGCTCCATTAATTATTAGGTTGTCTCGCTGAAACATGTGTGTGTATATAGAGGACAAATCCCACGAAATTTTCCGCGATCAAAGATTTAAAGATAATAATCTCCAACGTTTAAACAAGGGTCAACTTAAAATTATAAAATTTTAAGTGTCAGCCATTAGCAGATGACTTTGGTAAATAAGGATTCATTTAAAATTCTTGATCCCTTTAATTAAATTAAATAAACTGTACTTTCACATAAGTAATTAATATTTGAGTACGTTCATTATACTCTCGTGTAGTTGGGCGAATTTCACCAAATTTTGTGTTGAAATATAATATGGTTCTTTTGTAAAAAAAAAAACAAGAAAAAGAAGGTAAGTAATCGAAACTGATAATCATCATCATCATCGTAGGCCTCCCCTAAGGATCACCAATAGGACCGGTTTTGATAATACAACGTTATAATTATTTACTCGCAAGAAAACTCGATGTACTAAAAAAAAGAAGACAGAAGGACTAGAATGAAATACACAGAAAGAAATGCTGAGTGATGTCGGCAAGCTAATTATCTGAATCAGTGGTCCCCAAACTGTATAGAATACCTTATATTTGGTGAGGAATATTTTATTATCACAAGCTTTTTATTAACTTGCAATGTATGTAGGTATGTTTGTCCGGATGGAATCTCGCAAGTCAAATTTAACCCACTTCCAGTTGTCGGATTGACTTGATATTTGATACACATTAGTATATTGAAAGGTAATGCTACTTGCATTACCTTTCAATTCAGTCAATAAAAAGTACAGTCACCAAAAAAGCTTGTATTCAAAATTTGACATATTATTTTGACATTTAATCATATAGCGTTTGAATACTGTAAAAAGAGCAAAACTAGAGTCAAGTCTCAAGAATAGATTGTGTAAATCGAAAATAAACTTAACAATTAACATCATAGAACCAGGATTCAGATTCAATTGTTTTAATCTCGACACAAAATTATTATTTTACCATTAATTAAAATACTCTCTTTTAAATTACATTTTAAATATAAGTTATAAAAAAAACTACATTTAAAAATATAAAAAATAGTACCCCACCGGTATCGGGAACAGGGTCCTAGTTACCGGTGGTCAAGGCTCCAGAGAGAGGAACTTCCTCACGTGGGTGCCGTCTCCAGGAGCACTGCCTTCTGAATTTGGCCCTTGATCCAGCCGCCTAACGCGAGCCTCTTGAGGTGTTTATCCAGGCTCTTGGCTATAAGTCCATGGGCTGAAACGATAATCGGTACAATGGTTGCCGAGTCAATATCCCACATGTCGGCAACCTCGTGTGCCAGATCAAGATATTTGCTTTCTTTATCTTTCTCCGACTTCACGAGGTTCTCGTCATGAGGGACAGCAATGTCGACAATCATTGCACGGCGCTCTTGGCGATCTATCAACACATTGTCAGGCTTATTGGCGACAATAGTCCTGTCAGTGATGATCGATCGATCGCAGTATAGTGTGATATGGCCATCTTCAAGAACCGGTTCTGACACATACCTGTAGTACGGTACCTCAGACGTCACCAAGTGATATTTCAGGGCAAGTTGCTGGTGGATTATCCTGGCCACAACCAAGTGGTTGTGCCTGTGCAAATACTCACCGTTTGCGAGACGCGAACAACCAGAGATGATATGTCTGAGGGATTCACCAGGGCGATGACATGCCCGACAGACGTCAATAGTGCCATCCCGCAAAATAAATCTCTGGTAGTTTTTTGTCATCACAACTTCGTCCATAATTGCACAGACAAAACCTTCAGTTTCCTCAAAGAGGTCACCAAATTGTAGCCAGGCCACGGAAGCTTTTAGATCCACATCGGGTCCATTAAAGGCCCGATAGTACCTTCCATGGAGTTCTTTACCCTGCCATACTTTCCTGCGATCATTTGTAGTGAGCACAACAGGCCTGCGCCAGTTTTCTCTAGCTAAAGATAGAGTCGTCAGTCTATTGTCTACTGCGACAACAACCGCATGCATACCCCCGACAGCATAGACAAAATACTCCCTGAGGTTATACACCTCGCGGTTATGTAGGGTTTTAGCATTTAAAAAACCTCTACCACCACATTTTCGCGGGATATATAACCTCATTACCGAGTATCTAGGGTGATGCATACGGTGAGCAGTAAGCAATGTACGGACTGTTCTATCCAGGGTGTCCAATTCAGTCTGAGTCCACTTGAGTATGCCAAAGGAGTATATCAAGACCGGCATGGCCCAACCGTTGTAGGCACGCACCTTGTTTCCACCTGACAAAAGACTTAAGAACTTTTTTCAGACGCCCCAAGAAGCGATCCCGCAACGACTGTTTCATGTCAGTCTCATTGATACCAAGTGCCTGTGACATACCCAAGTATTTGTAGGTCTCAGTCTTGGAGAGTGATCTTAGTTGGGTGGAATCTGACAGCTGGATGCCCCCAGACTCCACCATCCTCCCCCGCTTTACATACATGACCGCACATTTGTCCAAACCAAACTCCATCCTGATAGAATTACTAAAGGCTTCGGTGACCTTCAGTAAACCTGTCAGTTGAGATTCAGTTGGGGCAAATAGTTTAAGGTCATTCATGTAGAGCAGGTGGGATATAACCTGACCTCCTTTTCGGAACCGAAAGCCCAACCCTGACCCCTCCAAGAGCGTGCTTAGAGGGTTCAGGGCCAGACAAAACCACAGCGGGCTCAGACTATCACCCTGGAAAATACCCCGCTTTACCCTTATTTGATTGCCATTCCCAAGGGTCTGTCGAGATCCTGGACAGAGAAGAACCGTTTTCCATTGCCTCATACATGTCGCCAGGAAGGCGCGTAGGGTTGTATCTACTTTATAAAGCTCCAGCACCCTCAAGAGCCATGTATGTGGCACAGAGTCGTAGGCTTTCTTGTAATCTATCTAGCATGTAGACAAATCCTTTCGGTTACGACGAGTCTGCTGACAGATGGACATATCTATGAGGAGAAGCTCCTTAATACCACGGGCCCCACCCCTACATCCATTCTGAGATGCAGACATTATTGAATGATGTTCAACATGTCTGGAGATTTTCGCTGTCAGAATAGATGTAAGAGTTTTGTAAACTGTAGGTAAACATGTAATCGGCCTATAGTTTTTTGGGTCCGCGGTACTACCGGACTTGTGGAGTTGGTGAGTTTCACCGGTTGTTATAAATTGCGGCAACGACCCAGATTCTAAAGCTGATTGGAACTGACACGCCAAGCAAGAATGCGAACTACGCAGCCATTTAAGCCAAAAGTTGTGTAGTCCGTACGGTCCCGGTGCCTTCCAATTAGGCAACGAACAGACTGCACTGGCTACGTCTTGGGACTCGATGATAATGGCCTCCATTTCTTGAATTAATTCGCATCTATGCTCGACGTCCCTGATCCAATCACTTTCGGAGTGAGTGACGGGCACTGACCAGATATTGCGCCAGAACGTAGTCATGGTGTCAATATCCGGTCTCAGCACCTCACCCACCGGTTGATTAGGTCGCTCCCAGGACCCATAAACCCACCTTTGATCTCTTTGGAACATGGAGTTCTGGGAATATTGATCCACACGCGCCTTATACCTGCGTATACGGTTCGTCCATGCATAATTTTTCTGCTTCAGGAAATCAATGCGCTCTGTGATACAGGACATGTATTCACGGGGACTGACATCAGTTCCCGTAAATGCTCGCCTCACAAAGCGCATCAGTATACGTGCCTGTATTGAAGCAGGTGAGCTTGCCAATGAGTACCCTAGCCTCGCTAATACGGTGTTCTATCCTGCACTGCCAAGCGGGTACGGCGGGTTTCGGACGCGTAGCTGCGTCAACATTTGGAAACTTGACACTGGCTACACGACATGCCGTCATGGCCGCGCAGTACAGGAGAGAGTGTGTATCCGTAAGGTCTTCACTACTGTCAAAATAGCTTGCCAATAGTGAATCTAAAGTACACACCAGCGCCCAATTTCTTTTATGCATGGGCAAACGAGGTATGCGAGGTTTAAGATGATGCGGTATGGGTCGATACTCCCGAACTACATCCTCCAAAGTGCTCCTCAATATATCACTATACTGGGTACTTACCTCAGTAGCCATGTCGTCCCTATCAGAGTCGCAACGAATAGCAAGCCGTGAAGCGGTCGTGGCATCTGCCACAGGTTACATTACAGATTGCGATGATATAATAGGTACAACACGACTACTCAGTGCCACCGAGCGTAGCCGGTCAAGCACGGAATCAGCCTACATATGTCCACGTTGGATTACCCGAACCTGATCCGACAGTCGTTGCGTCGATACGTCGACAGCTGGCTCATTGACCTGAAACAAAGACAGCATCCGGCTACGATACGCCGTGAGGTTAGTTCCCCCCTCTGTAGCCTCATAGTAAGCGCGCATGACGTTTTCATTAATTGATGTCGTCCATCGCATGCGCCGCACTACACCACCGGGAACGAGAACCCTGTTCGGAGCCAGTTGCCCCAAAGGTCCCAAATTACTCGGAGGCCGGAGGTCTATGGCGTGCCTTAGATCTTGTCAGCATATCATTTCCATTTTTTCTCAATATAGTTCGCAGCAATCAATCGATTGCAATATTGTGATATTAAATAAACGTCCTCGACGTCAACTGTCATGTTCATTTTTTATCATATTATTTTTCAATCGAAACTATTGTGAAAAGGTAAGTATAAATATGTTTATTTTTTATATTATGGACACTGTATATGCTTAAAATGGATAAATTTGATGGTTTTGTTGTAAAAACACAAAGAAAAACTTAATATGTATATATAGAAATAATATATAGAATATAGGTAGAAAAAAATTAAGTGTTTGACGTGTTTGACAAGTATATTATTAAAAAACTTGACAAAGTATGTTTAATTGACGTTCTATAATAGGTACCATAGTCATTAAATTGTTATGAACATACTTGGCAACACTATCAAAAATATTAGAGAATGATAGATAAGTATAAAATAGAGTTACAAAATCTTAGGAAATTTATAAGATCCAAAATAAAATAATATGTACGTATGCAGAGTAACGCTGATATAACTTGAATTTTAACTTATTAAGTCAATTTCAAGCGGTTATGAGATGTAATTTTTACATTTGTGTCTGTAACGAATGGCAATAGATATATTATTATGTAAGTGTGTACTAATTTTGCATTTCAAACGTTATAGAATTCCTAGCTTCTGCCTCGCGGTTTCATCCGCGTTCCGGAGGGATCTTATCTTTTCCCGGGATAAAAAGTAGGTTATAGCCTTCCTCGATAAATGGGCTATCCAAAACTACAATATTTTTTCAAATCGAACCAGTAGTTCCTGAGATTAGCACGTTCAACCAAACAACCAGTACAAACCAAACAAAACCAGTATAGATACATTGGTTCCTTACAAATATTTATGGCTAACTAGCTTCCGCTCCGCAGCTTCGCAGTTCCCGATGGATCTTATGTTTCCCCGGGATAAAATTATCATATATTTTAATCCAGAATATAATCTATCTGTGTGTCAAATTTCATCCAAATACAAAAATAACAAACATCCAAACATCCAAGCATACAATCTTTCATATTTTTCATACTTTTAATATTAGTTTGGAAGAATCATAGGTTTTAATTAATTTTAAAAGCTTATGTTTATGTTTATGCTTTTAATTCATGTGTGAATCACAAAACTCCGTCCCATAGCATTAACAATCAATAAGAATACAAATAAATTTGGTGGGTGGGTCTAGGTATCACTAGCTTTACAATTATTACTCCGAAAACGGAGTAATAATTGTAAGCGGAAATGTAATAAGTTTGAGAAACTATGAATTCTAACCTTACCTTACTTATGCGACAACTAATAGAATGCTAAATACAAGTTGAATACTTGACATAGACTAATGAAAATAGAAGCCTTCTCGATATATTGCTTTTAAGCTAATCTATACCATCCTACTGATATTATAAATGTGAAAGTTTGGATGGATGGATGGATATTTGTCACACTTTCATGCAAAAACGACTGAATGGATTTGGATGAAATTTGGTAGAAAGATAAATTATAGTCTGGAATAGCACATAGGCTACTTTTTATCACGGGAACGTGGGTGAAACCGCGGGGTGGAAGCGAGTAATATTATAAAACTGAAGAGTTTATTTCGTTGAATGCGCTAATTTCAGGAACTACTGGTTTGAATTGAAAAATTATTTTTGTGTTGAATAGCCCATTTATCGAGAAAGGCTTTAAGCCACTTTTTATCCCGGTAAAACATAAGACCCCTCGGGAACGCGGGTGAAACCGCGAAAAATAATAATAAAAACCTTTTATTTCGGATAGTTACATTTTTCTCTATACTAATTTAATTCTTATTCTAAATCGTCGACAACCACATCTGTTTGCCCTAGTTTGGCATAGGCTTCCTCCATCTTCTTCCAGCTTTCTCTTTCTCTGGCTGCTCTAGACCACATATTGCCCGCGACTGTTTTTATGTCATCTTTTATCTTTTGTATGGTCTTCCTCTATTCCACTTCCTTTGTAGGGGATACCAATTCATGACCACTTTGCTCCATTTGTCTGATCTTCTTAGAGTGTGTCCTGTCCATCGCCATTTGTTTCTCCTTATTGTGTATGTGACATTGTCTCGTTGTGTTGTTTTCCTAATATATATTACTTCTCTCCATGGATCTCTGGCAGACGTCTAGTTTTTGGTTTTGCGCTTTGGTAAGAGCCCATGTTTGGCAGCCATAAGTTAGAACGGGAAGGATACATATGTTATAGAGTTTTCTTTTGATGGTTATACTCATTTCCTTATTTTTCATAATTTCTTTAAACATCCAGTATCTCTTCCAAATATTTCGTATTTTTGTTTGTTTTCTTTCTATGTTTGGTCCGTTGGTGAAATAACTTGACCAAGGTAGTTATACTCTTGAACGTACTCGATCGATTTTCCGCTTATGATTGGTTCAATGTTGTCATGATCTTTGTTTTGGATGTATTCATTAACAATCCTACTTTGCGGCTTTCGATATCTAAATGACCTTAGTCAGTTCAGCTGGGTTATTAGAGAGGATTATCAAGTCGTCAGCAAATTTTAGATGGGTGAGTTTTTCACCATTCTGGGACAATAAAAAATATTCTAGGACATTATTCCTCACAAACGGCCATCTGACCAAACTAAGTAGACCTTGTACTATGGAAGCCAGATAACTGATATACTACATATACTACTTTTCTTTATACATATAATAGATAATTACATCCAGACTCAGGACAAACAGACATGTTCATACACAAAAATATTTGTCCTGAGTGGGAATCGAACCCACGACCTGCGGCGTGATAGATAGGGTATCTTACCAACCACGCCAACCGGCCCGTCATTGATGATGACCATTGATGTTTAAGCCGTATTCTTCCCATTCTGAGATTCGGAATATTTCCTCTAGGACTGCCAAAAACAGTTTGGGCGATAGCGGATCTCCTTGACGAACTCCTTTCTATATTGGGCCAACTCGAGAGTATAAATAAAAAATAGTTTTCAAAATCGGTTCGCAATTGTCGGAGAAATCGATGAACATACGTGGGGCACTCAGATCGTTTTGAGAAACTTAAAAAAAAGTGTTATGAGTTAAGTTTTTTTTATTTAATCTTTTCTAAGAACTTTTCACCTGTATCTATACAAAGTTTCATGCGTCTAAACCAATTTTCGTAACACTTATTCCAATCCGCCGCGAGACACCTTTTCTATGGCCTTCTCGAACGCTGTTGCGCATGCGGCACCCAGCGTGAAACTATCCTCCTCATGCAAAGATGCTCATGTAGAAATTCGTGAACGCTTCCCGATCCAATTTGCAGTATGTGCTGAAGCTCTTCATACGTAATTCACCTATTCTCTTGAATTATTTTTTTCACTGCTAGCACGTTTCCTTCCGTAACAGCTGTCGAAGGGCGACCACTTTGTTTTTCATCCCTCAAAGTTAGTCGACCGCGCTGAAATTCGTTATACCAGTGGTATACGGTTGCTTTAGAAGGGCCTTCACCAATAAATGACATTTGAAGTCTATCATACGATTCGTCCGGTTTAAGACGACATTTGAAATCATAAAAAATCATCGCGCGAAAATGTTCCCGATGCAGATCTATTTTTCAATGAGACACGATAGTTCAAATTAGCTCGTAAAAAAAGTGGAGGGAAGTTTTGTAATTGGAATGTTTGTATTTTTACATATAAATAATCGTGTTTTCTAAATAAATTATAACTGGCCAGTGTCATATACATAAAAACATTTTTTCTCAAAACTTCCTGAGTGACCTGGTACATAAAAAAATACCGCCCCTTTTTTGGAGTCGGTTAAAAATTAATTATTAATAATTGTTATAGCAAGCCACCATAAGAAGCACAAGGCGGGTAAGAATGTGAAAGATGACGCCACAGTAACAACTGCGCCAGTAGACGATGCTTGGCCTTCTCCATCAAGTATTGGAGATTTTGGGGTCCCTGATAAGTTTCAAGAGGATTCTGGTTCTGGAGAAAGCGATGAGGTAATAAATACTTTAATACGAAATACCCAACGTTAGGTACTCATGTTAAATAATTGAAGTTTAATATCTTTTTTTATTCAGTTTAATTTAATCGCATATTTTTTTTTATATTGTTATAATCTTTTCAGAAATCTGTTAAGCACCACAGACGCTCTCACAAAGCCCATGCAAACTAGAAACTAGTTATTTTGGATCTCCAATAACATAAATATTGAAGTCCTAGTATAATTTTATTATAGTAAACAGTGCCTTATGATATTTAGATGTTTTTATTTAAAATTCCTAAACCTCGATAATATTTGAGAAAAAGTAGATAATAAGTTACGGAAAAAACTTAAAGCTTTCAAACCAAATCTGATGTTTCTGTTGAAGTGACAGATTCCTAAACTTATTGAAAAAAAAAGTTTGACTTTTTATTTCCCACAGATCTTATCCTCAATATCAAACTGTCCTTCTAAGTTTTCAGCTATATATATATTTTAGTGGGAGATAAATTGTATTTTTATAAACTTTTCCATTGTGCCCAACAAAATTATTTATATAATATATTTTTTTGCTATAATACAGTTGAAGTTTGAATACCTTTCGCGTTCTAAATCCAAACGAAGCACACTACAACATGGTAAATCGTCCATCTCATTTGATTACTCTCCGTAGGCATTATTTTTTACGTGTAAGCTTAAAGCATCGATAGAATCCTTGCAACTTTAGTTTGATACAAGTACATCACTGTTGTGGGAAGGAAACAAGTATAACGATATTCTAAATCGGTGATCACCCACAATAGGTGCGTCATCCAATCAAATGCTACAATGGGCTGACAAGAGCGGATTACTTTCAGGTCTTGCATCCATATGGATACAATAGTGAAGAGGTCTTCTCGATATCTCATAATGTAAATGCTCCAATTATCCCTAGATATTTTGATAGATTATTTATGTATTATAAATTATTTTTCTTAACATGTAGATTTGTCAGTAAATCTATTGTTTTAGCTAAAACTAGAATTCTTATAACTTAGACTATAAACCAGAAAAACTGCTAACAATTTATCAGCTTATGCTAGATTGATTAATCGCACAAAGAATTAGAAGGCTGAGCTTATGTGTGAACACAGAATAATGAAATATGTATCCTACTAAATTATTTCTAACAAGCGTGTAATATGTTATTTTTTATGTAAAAATATGAAATATAGAAGAGCAGCTACGCTAGTTATTCACCAAAAGACAGGCAATCTCACGGGTATTAGTTCCACGAGTAGTAGGTATACAAAGCTTCAAATAGCTAGCAAGCTAAAATAACTTACTCCCACATTCCACGGAGTACTATCTAGTTTATCCATGGTTTAATCTAACTACGCGATCATCCTACTAATATGATAAACTAACTGTTCCCCACGGTTTCACTCGCGTTCCCCTGTATATTTTTTTTTGATGTTTTACTAGTTAATTCGCTATTCGGGGCGGAGACAAATCAAAGATCATAAAAATCGGTCCAGCCGTTCTTATATTATTAATGGTGTAACTAACACAACTTTGTTTTATATAAATAGATGTGAAAGTTTGTGTTTCTTTTGATGCGGGTGAAACCGCGGGGCGGAAGCTAGTCTTTAATAAATGATGACCGTATGATTAAGTAACTATTATGCATAATTTCATATGCTTTTTGATATACAAACTATATTTACCAGCATCAAAGGTAAATAATTGGTTTGTCAAATAGGAATGCATGGATTGCCACTTTGAAATGCGGTCCAATATACGCATGGTTCGTCGATACCTTACTAATAAGTTGCCCATCCACCAGGACTATTAACATGATATAGTTCGCGGATATTTTGCGGATATTAAGCGGATACTGTGTGGATAATACCAATAGAATTTCTGGTCTTCATTAATAATAATAAAAATAAATAATAATATAACGAATATCATCAAAGATTGAGACAATTGATTTGGCAGGCGTTCCGTTGTCTCAGTCAATAGTCCAGCAACCAGTCCAGCAAGTTCCCCCCTATAGACCCAGTATAGTTCCCTGTTTTCTGCAATAGTCCTTGCACTTAGCGGGTGCTGTCTTTACCTGTATCTCTTCAATAGTGCAGGCAGAGATAGTATTCGCTAGGTGTACACACCCCAACACATTAACGTATCTTAAAGGGGCCTCTGTGTTGGATCTGTATCCCCACACACGCCTTCAAAAAAGACCGGTCCTCGCGCCGTGATGTCTAAAAGATACATTACAATAATAATAATAATATTCTGGTACATTATTCCTCACACACGGCCATCTGACCCCAAACTAAGCAGAGATTGTGCTATGGAAGCCACATAACTGATATACTACATATACTACTTTTCTTTTGTAAATACAAACATCTATAGATAATTACACCCAGACACAGGACAAACAGACATGTTCATGCACACAAATGTTTGTCCTGAGTGGGAATCGAACCCACGACCTGCGGCGTGGTCATTATGGTTATGGTTATATAATTATCATCTTTTTGAAAAGATTCCAAAGTACTTTTAATAAAATATAAACCAGCTACCTAAAGTAAATTAAACTTTTGGCACGTGCTTTTGATATCAACTCTTCTTGTACTTTTTTATGTGCAGAGAAATGCATAAAATGAAAAGTTTTAGACCATAAATACTATAAAGTTATTTATTTTAATTAAGTCGGCAAATAGTTACAAATAGTTCAATTTACGGACCTTCGTGATTAAAAAAAAGTAAAAAAAATACAAAAGTTTATTAAACATTAATTGTTAGGGAGGCCCCTAAAGTAGGCACGTGTGCACGTGATGATGAATTTAATTAATGTAATTAACTTGTACATTTGAGTAAATATCTATAACTTAAGACTTGTACATTTATCAAAGTTGTTCATAAATTTAAAATTAGATATTTCGATCGTTTTATTTGGGATCCATTGTTATTCTGCAGCAGGTGTAGTAGTAGTTGGCGGAGTAGTTGTTGAAGTGGTAGTAGAAGTTGTAGAAGGTGGAATAGTAGTTGTAGTGGTCGTTGTGGTAGAAGTCGTGGTTGTCGATGTGATGAAACATGATGGGTCAAAGCCTTTGCATATTATGCAAGCTATCTGTAAAAATATTATTCTTATGATAACAAAAAACTGTTTTAAGTGAGGAAACCTGCATGCCGTGCATTTTATAAAACTATGGATAATTTATTTTATGTAAAAAATATTGAATTGATATTACGATCATCTACTGACATAATATTTACATGGCTTAAATATTTCACAGGATTATACAGTTGGTAAGTAGGTAGGAATATAAAGTACATAGAGTTCATTGAATAATATTTATAATACGTATTTTCTAAATCAAATCAAAAATCAAATCAAATCAATTTATTTTGCACAGAATACAGATTATGCATGCTGGTTGTAAATAATAATAGAGTCTCACCATATTCTGCCTTTGCGAGGCATGCAAAATTTGCTATGACATAAAATTAATTTGATGTAATCGTCATCTATACTAATATTATAAAGCTGGAGAGTTTGTTTGTTTGTTTGAACGCGCTAATTTCAGGAACTACTGGTTTGATTCAAAGTCAAAGTCAAAGCCATTTATTCAGTTTAGGCCCTAAGAGGGCACTTATGAACGTCGAAACTACTGAAGTTACCACCGATTCGGAAGTCGCCTTCAACTGAGAAGAACCGGCAAGAATCTCAGCAAGGTTACATTTTTCATATATTTAGTTTATTGATTTTTTTGGACAATCTGACAATGTTGGCTTTTTTCTATTAAATGTTTTACAATTAATAAAGAAATATAATACGCATAAACAGAAAAATTAAAAAAAAAATAACAAGAAAAATAAATAAAAAATAATATTAGATTAAGATTTGAATAATTCTTTCAGTGTTAGATGGCCCATTTATCGAGGAAGGCTATAGGCTACTTTTTATCCCGGGAAAATACAAGATCGCTCGGGAACGCGGGCGAAACTGCGGGGCGGAAGCTAGTTTTGTTTAAAGCTTTTTTTATTTATTACTATTTTGATATACATTATATAAATGAATCCGGCAGCTGGGACCGCGGTACCATTTTATTGTGGTCCCAGTCGGCGGAAGCCTCTATTATTACATACTCTAAAAAGTCAAATGCAAAAGGATGTGTCCGTTAATTTGTACTGGACTCACAGACTCACAGTCTACTATGGGCTTAATGAACCTCGTTGTAAATGGAGGAGGGGGAAGGGGTTTATTTACTATTAACCATTAACTTTATAGTACGTCATAAAACTTGTTTAAATAACTGTCTAGCCAGTGTATTTTATAACCCACAAAAAATATGGACAACTTTAACGAGTTAATAAATGTCATCGAACTGCAATTTCTCAATAGTCTGAAACCATTCTTACATAAAATAAAAACAAATAGCATAATTTATTGCCGAAGCATAACTTAACGTACATGCCACCATATTCAATGCATAACATTTTTACAATACACTTATAGTACAGTAGTGTAATTCAAATTGCTTTCAGGGTACTATAAACCTTAATTATTTTTAGTTGACTTGTTGTAAAGTCAGAGGTTACTCTAGTAAAATCACGTTTTTGCATTCAATATTGAGCTTTATGAATAGAGTAATTCAAAGCGTAGGAGTATAATTAGATGCGTTAGAGTATATACTCTGATTGGTGAGAGTGCTTCAAGCTCGCTTGTACCGTCACTAATTCCAAGTGGAACAAAAATTCATTTTATACACAATTTTATTTTAGTTTACAACTCTAGTCGGGAGGATTACACATTTAACCCGTGTAATGGAATTTAATTTACATAATAATAAACTTTACAATGTTTTTATAGATAAAACATTAAAAGTTATATATTATTGAAACTATTGATAAGTAAATTATGTAAAAAATATCGACAGCAGCGAGGGCTTTGAGGATGTTTTCTATATATCATAGTTTGTATTTTATACATTGATTGTAAATTGTTGTAAATAAATTTATTATTGTCAAAAAAAATATGTAAAAACTAATAGATCAGCTTTTCTTTTTGTAAATAGTTTTAAATTAAGATGTGTATTTTTTGTTCTTGTTTTTATTGTAAAATATATTTATAGGATTTAGATTAGATTAGGATTTGTAACATGTAATAAATAGTTAAGAGTTTAAAAAAAAAAAAAAGTGTATATCAGTTATAATTAAAGCGGCTTTCTGATCCTCAACTAAATAGAGTTTTTGCTATGGTATCTAACATAACATAACTAATACGTTATATACGCCATCCTCATGTTGGAAACCTTAAGAAAATCGGTATACGTAGAGCACGTTAATTCCTTTCGATTTGTGTACGTACCACCTTCAACCACATTATCCCTTACTGTGGTGAGATCGTAGTCAAATATAGTCATAAAAAGAACAAAAAGGCTGTAAGAAGCTTGGGAGATACCACTATAGGGTTTTTCTTTACTATATGTATGTATTATCTGTATTTGGCCAAAACCTCACCTTGGTAAGTGATGATGTACCCGAAGGTGGTAGGGAGCGGGCTCTATACGCACTGATGTATTGTGAGATCTAAAATATTTAATGAAGCACTATGAATTACTTTAAGGATCAAATCGAATAATTCTAGTTCAATGGATAAAGAACCATTATTCATTTTTGCTAACCCAAACCCAAAGTAGCAAAGAAATAAAGTGGACTATATTTTTTTTCATTTTAGTTCTATTTTATGAATATTATCATCAAAGTTACATCAAAATCGTTTGGATTTAGTAGTGACTTATTTTGAATTACAATTCCTACTCATTTATTCTAATCCTCCTAACTAATAAATGCGAATGTGAGTTTGCTTGTTTGTTACCTTTTCACGCCTAAACCGCTGAACCGATCGAGATGCAATTTGGTACGCAGACAGCCTATGGTATGGAGAACGACATGGGCTACTTTTTTTCTTGGGAACGCGGGTGAAACTTTGGGGGACAGCTAGAATAATAAATTCACAGGATATTTACAACAAAAATACAAATAATAATATATAGAAAAAATCATGTATACGCCTACGCTCTGCCGAAGGGCAAATCTTGTATATATATGTATAAAAATAAAATACTACACCCACTTATCACGATATCTCAGGAATTCTAAAGGAAATGCAGTTTTTTTTTTTTACTTTTAGAAACGTATTCGAATACGAATGTTGTTTGGAGCAGATCATTAAATTTGCATCCTAAGGCATTTCAAAATTGTCCCGTAAGTGGGCTGGAATAATTGTATGGAGAAAAATAATGCACTGGTCATTTATCTTAGTGTAAGCCTACATTATGGGCATGCGGGTGTACTAACTAATAAAGGATTTACCAAAATTCAACCTCTATGTTCCCATAGCCGAACTGATTTTGCCGAATTTTGGCAGAAATTGGCTTAGGAAGAGAATCATAGAACCTTTTTATCCCAGGAACGAGGGAGGAGGCCGGGAAAAAGCTAGTAAGTAAATCAAAAAAGTATTATCAACTCCATATTAGAACGCAGGCAAAAACTTTAGCCAAAAATTCGTTCTATCAAGTGCACAGTATATTAAGCTATGAAAATTTTTGATTGATTACATAATTTTTTGCTCGTCATGAGAATAAATGTAATCCCTCATATAATTTGACATGTTAAAGTACATACATAAGTACATACCTTACGGCTCCTAGCAATACCATGGCTTGAACAAAAGTTGGCGAATGTTGGCCCAACAATTTTTGCTCCTGAAACAATAGTACAGATGATATACATGACGTCATATTTTGGCTTTGGATGCTGTTATTACTTATTCAATTCAAAATACATTAACATAGGTATTTCATTTCACTTGGTTAAGTAGTTGTCAGTTACGTCACAATGACTAACCTTTCCTAATAAACATACTTATTTCTAGGTTGTATAAACAAAATACATTGTGGTAGCTAGTTAGCATTTTAGTAAAGAGATTACTTGCTATAAATAATTGAAGATTTTAATCCCAATCTAATCAATGAACCTTAAAGTCAGTTGAGAGAAATAAAGATATTATAACTATTTAAATTACAGACAAATCTGAGGATAACTACCGCAGCCCAATCTAGTTTACACCAGATTCAATTAATTTGCTCTAATAGGCTTATACATCACAGCTGTACTGTTGTAAGATACTATCTGTTGAATAGCCATTAGAATCGCAAGATTACGCAGTAAACCGCAAATCACAGTTAACCGTATGCCCAGTCATTGTGTGGGTTACCGCACAGTGTGTGTGAAGCCTAAGGTTGCGTAACCGTTGGCTGAAATCCCAAAAACAAGTTACATATTTACATCAACAAAACAAACTTTTACTACTTTGTGTGGCATATTGCTAATATTTTTGTGGGTCGAGCGAGATATCATCGGTATTTTTAATGAAAAAATATATCAAAATTGTGTTTATATAAGGATTATTCAAGTCTTTCTTTGTGTTGGTCAAAATTTGAAATGCCTGGTTTTCAAAACATTTACAATACTAATATAATCCCCGCTAACCATACAACAAGTACAAACCAAACAAATGCTGCGATGTATTCACAATTTGAAGTAAGTTTATATTGCAATGTAGGACGTACCTTCAAAGTTTTCAACGGAGAGACAATAAGTGAGGGAACTCACTAGCACCGAGCAGAAAATAAATGAAATAGAGAACAAAAATGCCATGGTTGAATGGAGCCAGCATGGATCGGGTAATGACAAAAAATCTGTTGAACAGGGCTTTAGCTTACCTTGTGGCACAAAAGTAAAGGTAAGAAATGTATGGATACGTCATAATTTTAATTTCATCTTGGTTTTAAATTAATTTGCCAATATTTGGTTTTCTTTCTATCTGTGTTTCTAAAGATTTATTTTTTGAAAAATTATAGAAAGATAAAAGATAATTGAAAAAAATATATTATCAATAAAGGAAGAGATGTAAGTACTTCAGGTTTGTCTGTTGTATGTCTAACTCGCCTCAGTATAATCATTAAATTTATTGATGCTACTAAAACATACAAAATTCTCTGCAAGTCTATTTCTTCTGATTGGTTAGTACTTGCATTGGTTTGTAAATACTTAATTTGTCAACGTTAATAATAAAATACTTACAAATTCGGTAAAAACTTTATATCGTCACTGCCTTGAATTGATTGACGTCAACACTTAAATTTATTGATATTTTAATAAAGTTTTGGAAGCTGTTTACTTTATCCTATCCATCAACGTTCTTCGTCCCTTTAAATTTAATTGTTACTTAATTATATTATAATAAATAATTATATTTAAATTAATAATAACCTCCAAGATACTAAAGTCAAGATTCATATAGACTTTATCTCAAGATCCATTTAAAATTAAATTTAGTAAATCGTACATCTGATTTATGCTATTTGAAAAGCTCTACGAAATATGAAACTAAGCGCCTGAAAAATCCGCGTAGCAATTATTTCGTAGCTCGTAGCTTGTCGTTGAAGTATAGGTAAAGAAAATAAATGACAGTTGAGTTCTTTATACTGTATGCTTATTTTAATATAATGAGTATTTATGAACATATTATGGTTTTGATTTTTAAATCATGCAGTGGTAACCAATAATTCAAATATAATCCATTTTAATGATCATTATTTATATAGAAGACTCCCAACAAATGCCGCATTAATACATTTAACAAACCACAAATTTGACATTCGTTAGGAGTTTTGATTTTCGTTAATTTTTAAATTGATGGTAAATTTTTAATCACGTCCATATTTTAACATCCTAATATTTTAAAGGAAATATAAAAATAACGACACTCCTCGGGAAATTCTGGATTTTCCTTTAATTTAAACGAACCGTCTATCTGCTTGTTATCTTTTCGTTGTTTTACGCTTTACAGCGCTTTAAATTTAATAGCTGATATAATTCGACCACTTTCTGAAGACCCCTTAGCTACACTAATATTTTTAAGCAAATGTATCGCCATGAGTATATGAGCTAGGTCTTTGAAAATTGGTATTTTGATTCTAGCAACAAAGCTTATCGCATAACACGTTGTCACGAACATTTGTGATTATTTCTTGTTTTATTTTTGTATTTTATTGCATGAAATACCTACGTCGCATGGAACTGGGTCTCGTAAAAGGAAATTCTATTGTTTGTCACGTACATACGTAACTTCAGTCAGATAGGCTAATAGTATCGTTGGATTGCAGTAGTAGGTACCTTACCTACTTGTATCTTGTTTAGTTTAGTCCAGTTTCGTAAGCTATCGACGTTTCTATTATTATTATATACTTAGTAAATATACAGATATTTTTACGCCGAACCCTATTCAGGTACAGAGCATTTTACGTACAATAGATTAATTATATTCAATGAAAATATGAGAAAAACATAACCCATCCGAAGTTGGTCCCAAATAATGTTTAATCAGCTGAAGAAAACCGTCTCGTTAATTTGTTGACAATCTGGTTTATATTATGAATGTATTAAGCAATTTTAAAACCACGATAGCTTTGTGTTGTGACGTCGAATACCAAAGGTCGTGGTTTGGAATCCTACAATGATTTTCGGGGACAGTAAACATCGCGATAAACCCATAGCATGGTGGTAAGGTATTTAGTAGTAGCTGTCTGGCTGCTTACCGGTATGTGCACTTGAGACCCAGTTGCCTTCTAGGCTTTGTATAAAAAAAAACGAATACGAACAAAAAAACCACAAACGTTTATAACAACAAAATATACACTTAAAAAGAAAACATACACGATTATAGTAAACTATATATCCGATAAATCCCATTACCCTTATAAAATACCTCTCCAGAATGATAATAACTGTACGAAAGTCCTTTCTGCCTAAGGGACCCAGTATCCTATTAATATGAATTAAAGCCAACATCAACGTAACCACGAAAATGAAAAGGATAGCAGAAATATCATATCGAACAAAGATGCGAGGCCATTCCGCTTCAAGGATTTTTTTTACTTCTCAAGTCAATTTCATATAATAATATTATCTTGATAATGGACGCCTTTTGTCATATTTTGTATTATCTTGATAATGGACGCATTTTGAGTCTGGGTGTAATTGTCAATTTTTTTTAATGTTACATATTTGACCCCACTAACCCCACGACTCGACCCCAGAAGGAGCTATGACGAGGCCGAGTATATTATTTATTAGTACAAAATGGTGAAGAAAGTGTGAAGAATGTCGCAGGATATTTATTATTTATTTATACTAATATTATAAAGCTGAAGAGTTTGTTTGTTTGTTTGAACGCGCTAATCTCAGGAACTATTGGTTCGATTTGAAAAATTCTTTCGGTGTTATCCAACACTGAAAGAATTTTGCCCATTTACCGAGGAAGGATCGAGGAAGGCTATAAGCACAAAATCCCTTGGGAACGCGGGTGATACCGCGGGGCGGAAGCTAGTTAATAATAATAATAATAAGCATTTATTGCTGTTACATAATAACATGCATAATACCTATAACATTTTACTTAATTCTATTTAACAATTTAAATTTACAGTTAAATGTATCGGCAGCCGGTTTTTCTTTTACAGCTTGTCCTTCAACATAGGCTTCCTCTAAAGTTTTCCATTTTTTCCCTACCCTTTGCAGTGCGTGACCATTTTAGACCAGCTATCTTTTTCATATCATCTTCCTTACGTCATTGAATTTAGTTTTGCTCTTTATATTTAGTAATATCACCTTGTTGTTGCTCAGTTAATGTTATTTATTAAGTAGTATCTAAAAAGTGAAAGTACCTAACATACGAGTACCTTCTTCACAATAGTTACTTGCTTTTGAATGTTGAAGCAGCATTTAAGTTATATAAACCTAAATAAATTTGATCTGAAGTCAAGGATTTAGGCCCCTACTTGAGAAACTGCTTGTACAAATTACTAGGTATGTAAATTTTAAACAGAAAATAGAGGGACCGAGGGAGAGACGAATAAAGTTTTACTTATTTATAACAAATAGTTTTTAATTGAGAGGAAGGATAGTTATGTCACAGATTATGTTATCAGGGCAAACAGTATAATACAGGTTAACATTTGAAATGTATATAAACTACTAGTAGAGCACATCAAACAAAAATAACTAATGTGGCTGCTTTTGTGCAAACTTTTATTTTTATACAACACTAGCTTTTGCCCCGCAGTTTCACCCACGTTCCCCAGGGATCTTATGTTTTCCCGGGATAAAAAGTAGCCTATGTTCTTCTCCATATCATAGGCTATCTACATACCAAATTTCATCGCGATCGGTTCAGCGGCTTTAGCGTGAAAATGTAACAAACAAACAAACAAACTCACTTTTGGTTTTATAATATTAATAAAAAATAAAGTTAGGATAGTCTGCAAACAAGCATACGGCCCGCCTGATGGTAAGAGGTTACCGTAGCCAATGAACGCTTGCAAAACCAGGGGTATCACTCACGCGTTGCCGAACCTTCCCCCCTCCCCGATGAGCTCTGGCGACCTTACTCACGTGCAGGAACAACTCTATAAGTTATTTGGCTGCGATATTCTGTAAGGTAGAGGTACTTCCCCAGCCGAGCTGCTCTTTGAGCGACATATCAATATGCTCTACCTCTCTGCAAATTGGTATTTTTTTACCTAATTGGTAAAAAGTTTGTTTGGTACAGTTACCTAATTGATTTTGTTCGGTTGAATAACAAAACGTATCTTTACATGATTCCAATCGTAAATATCAAATTTTTATAAAACGTAGTACATAAAAAATGCTTAATTTATACGCCTAATGATGAAATCCACAGAAATCTACTTGGATTCATACCTAGACACTTTCTGTGCTTTAACTATAGTAATATTTTGTATCGGAACATAATTAATGACTTAACAAAAAACTTCATATTATTCACATAAATCAATTTTCGATTATCATATTTGTAGTAATTAGGTATAAACACTTGAATGACATAGAATATCAATAAAAAAAAAACAAACAGGCAGGTGTTTCTATCAAATGATGATTGTTACTGCAGATTAATATTTGTACGCAAGACAATAAAATATACTTTCCAACAGAGGAATTCTGGTCTTCAATTTTTATTATAATGTGCAGACATCAGATAGGCATTAAGCCGACACACCACTCGCCCGGTTCTGACGTCAATAGAGTCGGTACTTCAGAAAATTCACTGCACAAATCGACTTCGATTATTGAAAACTTGTGCTGGCATTTTTATATTCTGTATTAAAACATTTTTGTTACGCATATTTTATGGACAAATTGAAAATTCAACTTACAAAAGATACAGGTTACAGAGACAAGATACCAGTTACAGGTATTTTTTTGTATAGTAAGTAAGTCACGGCGTGGAAACTTTCTATATGACGACAATCGATGCATGAAATAAAAAGTTCCATTTACTGTAATAAAGAGAGCTCACAGTTTAGGAGTTACCTAAGTACCTACTTGAGATGTAAATGTATATCAAGTGGCAGATAAAGAGATGGTTACTTACACTAAAGTACTGTCTAGATAGGAGAATACTGACTTAACACTTTTACGTTAAGTAGGTACCTACGTAGATACTTAATTGGTAGGTATACATTTTTCAGGTCGTCACTGTCCCGTGCCTACGTCGTGGGTAAAACTGCGGGATGAAAGCTATAGTAAAAACGTAAAAGTATAAAATAGCTAATAAATTATTTGTCAAAGGTTCACCTAAAGTACTAGTACTTGTCTTATTTGTAAGCAGTTAGCTGGAGCTGTGATCTACCGATTGATACTGAGAATTCAAGATAAGTAATGAAAAAGATACTTGGAGTTTTCTTAGAAAATTTGATAAGTCATCAAATTTTCTAAGAAAACTGAATAAAATATATATGGGTATATAAATAAAAACTCAAAAAATGGTGTTCTCTTTTATTGATTATACCATGTTTCTAGATAAGCTTTTAAAAATCTTTTTTTCAAATATTAAATTTAGATAGTTAACAATAGGAACGTCCAGGAACGTCCAGTGATCCAGTCTGTATTAAGGACCTGTCTTAATATATGGAATGTTGGGCAGTTAAAGGTGCAGATGGAAAACTACTGCATGCAACAGAGATTAGAAAGTCGAAATAGATACATAGAGTGACAAGAATGGATAGAATTAGAGTGAATGAGAGGAAGTTTGAAAGTAACTCCATGACTGAAAAGTAGAATTGGAACCGTTTGTCACAAATGGTGAGATGGGTGATTTGTGACATGAAAGAGTCATGAATATAAAAGTGGATGGATATACGGGAAAAAGGAGAGCAAAAAGAGATGGAATATATGAAAAATTATATGAATGAAAGGGACGAAGTAGCAAAAATTTGCGTCAACCCCAAATAATTGGGTACCTGGAAGTAAATCGGATGAATAGATAAGCTATTAATTACGTACAAATATTTTTTTCAAATATTCATGTCATATCGCAATTTATAAATATAATAATAAATAACTCATTATGTATGTACTGATATTTATATCGTCGTAATAAACACATAAATAATATATTTTATTGCGATGTAATTTATTATTCGTTACACGATTTTATATCGCATACAATAAAATTATTTTGGCATTGTCTAGTCATGCACTATACAAATTAGTACGCCATTGCCCGTCCATATTTGAATTAATTTATTTGAATGCAGTGACTAAAAAAATAATGTAGATTATGTCATCTCCAATCAATCAATTTTGAAAAAAAAAGACTAGATTCATAGTCGTTTTTAAAAAATTTCAACATTTTTCTATGATAACTCGCAGTTAACATAACTTACATTAAATAAAAATCATAATCGTTGACATAATAAAACGTGGTTTTTTACAACTTTATTTAATTTCTAAAAATTTTAAAAAAAATATATTGAAAACCGTACAAGTCTGACTCGTACAATGAGGATTCCGTACAATAGTAATACCTACCTAATTTTGTGGCTCTGCAACTCAACTTTGTTACGAAATTATAAGTAGGAACTCAATAATATATTCTTATGTTACATAGTCATAACTTTTTTAGTATCTCATATTTTACTATTATCAGAATTTGTTGCATATGAGTAATATTTGGTTTAAATTACAGTTATTTTGAAGTTTCTTGTGAAGGACAATTTTTTATTATTTATGCGGTTAAAAAGTTATAGCTCTGTGACAGACAGACGGACAGACGGCAGCGTAGATTCAGTAATAGGGTTCCATTTGGTATGGAACCCTAAAAAAGGTGCTAAAGTGCACTTTCAATAATATAGTAGGCGTGGCACATCCATTAAATATAATGTCTCTTTAGTTGTGTGCAAATTGCTGAGATAGCTGAGAGAGTGGTTTTTTGATTGATTTTACTATTGAAGAACATTTGTAATCTTAGAAATAAAAAATGTTTTTCAATAGTTGAATATTGAATTTTATGGCTTTAGCTATTTTGCACAAGCTTTTGTGTAGACCACAATTTGCCAAAGGTGGTATGCTCATACAGCTTAGAAGGGAATTCGCTCTAAAGTGCTGTTGCCGGATACATCTATAGGTGGTTGGCAACCGAGCTTCATCTTGAGGGTGGTACTCAACCAGGTGGGTACAACAAAATACCTCCTCTACTATTATCGTGCAATGGATTTTTAGAGAACTTGTATTGAAAATAGAATGGAAATTCATATTTACATTACTTTATGTGATGGTACCACGTTTGATGGTATCATATTTAATTTAATAACACGCTATAATTAAAAAAAGGACCCCAAAAAGGTTTCATAACATCAAATTTTAGGGTAAATGCTGAATAGAATGCCGGAAGCTTCCAAAGTTTATGATGCTGGGAAAGCGTAACAGGGTAATGAACCTTTGGTTGCATGTGGTCAGCCGAACACACAGCAAGATTTATTACTCTATGCTAGGGACGGGGGACTTAAAAGGGTTAATTTACCCATACTTACTTTGAGTCACTATATGTGTAGTTGAGTAGCGAGTACTTAGTGCTTTTAGCGGACTATTTAATAATATTAAGTAAGTTACATGTTAAACTTGATTGTTGAAGTCGAATAATAGTACCTAAGTTGTTAAAGTTAATGCTCGACTCGACACGAATATTCTGAGCCTTTGAGATATTCTGACAGAACGATATTATAGGTCGTTTTAATATCTTATCGTTACTTGCTTATCCCAGAGAGGGAACTGTGGATGCATCGATAAATAAATTTATCCACGTTTTTTGACAAAACTGATATAACTTTGGGAGAATGACATTCAATGTAGGTGTATCGATGTTTTAAACGGGGCAGTTGACGTGGTTGGTAAGATACCCTATCTATCACGGTGCAGGTCGTGGTTTGTTTCCCACTCAGGACAGACATAATTTGTGTGTAGGTATGGACATGTCAGTTTGGCTGGGTGTAATTATTTATATAAGTATAGATTTACAAAATAAAGTAGTAATTATGTAGTATATATCAGTTATCTGGCTTAGTTTGGGGTCAGATTGCCGTGTCCGAAAAAAAATACATATAGTCAATCAATGTCTTTCGATAAAAGTATCTAAGTACGTCATAATAATATGTACGTAATATCACCGTGCGTCCTATGCTAGTTACATAAATAAAAAAAATACTAAATTCATAATGTACCACTATAGTAGGTAGAAAGTAAATTGATCTAGCTAGATATGCTCGTACGTTATAAAGTATTGATTTTCGAAATTGATAATTCTACCAGTCCATAAATTCTCTCGTTGTTAACGGTTCTAGTAATCCATATAATATGTACAACAATATATCCGAGTACACATAAGTTTATTCATTAGGGACGCTCACTGATAAGCGCAATAACGTGACTGCAAAGTCCTACTAATCCTACATTAATATTATAGATGTGAAAGTTTGGATGTATGGATGTTTGTGACTCAATCACGCATAAACGGCTCAATGGATTTAGATGAAACTTAGCACATAAATAGATCATACGCTGGAATAACATAAAGGGTACTTTTTAACCCGGGAAAACATAAAAGTTTTCAGGAACGCGGGTAAAACCGCAGGGCGGAAGGTAGTGCTCCATAATAACTAGTCTCTTTACGTGTTTATATAGCAATAGAAACTTACATGTAAGTAATCGGTTTTCAACTGCATTTAACAAAGATGATAGCTTAGTGGTTGTGGTCTCAATATTAATTCTACAATGAGCTTGAGAGTTCTAAATCTAGACTAAATTTGTCGGAACAAAAGAGGGGTAGAGGCCGCCCGCCATTAACCTGGTGGTCAAATATAAAGAGACTTCAAGAAAGCCCGATTCCCAGAACCGAGCACCCAAGATCGTATGACTTGGCGCAGGAAAGTGACGGTAGAAGAAGAAAAATGAGCTTGAGATTTCGGTAAAGGAAAACCATTGCATGGTACTTTGTCGTCGCCTAGCTGGTTACCACCCTCAAGTTGAAAATCTGTAGCCAAGCATCTTGCGGTGTGTTCCGCCATCTGTACTTGAGAGCCAATTCCGTCTTAGCTTTGTGTGCTCGCCTTCAGTCACAATATCACTTACCATAGCATATACCTAGATGCGAACTGTACAGGGCCGAGATAAGTGGTGCAAGGATGAAATAGATATTATGACGTATTGTATTATGTGCGGTTGTGCTGACGTAAATAGCTAAATATAATGTATTAAAGTATAATATTTTAGAAATTAGAAATTGGTAGAGTATATTAACTCCACTTTATTTTATGATGAGCTCTGGCGATCTTATTCACGCGCTGGAACACAGCTATAAGTTATTTGGCTGCAATATTCTGTAAGGTGGAGGTACTTCCCCGCTCAAGCTGCTCTCTGAGCGACATATCACTATGCTCTACCTCTCAAAAAAGTTCTTTGTTAGCAGTATGTCAATTAAAAATCTTTTATTAGTTTTGTTAATTAACATATTCACAAAAATCACCGTCCGCACAAAGGTCAGGTTTTTAGTAAAAAAAACAACTTCAACTCAAAAAAAAAATTACACCTTTCATTAGTAAATCAATTTGTTCTCCGAATCGTAAAAGCCCAAATAAACAAACAGTACTTTGTAAAATATGAATACAAATTAAATTGACGTTTATAAATGCGAGGAAAATAAGTGATTCTTAAACGTGATTTATTATTTGTTTGGCATCTATCTATATCTGCTCTTTCTTACTTTTGTAGGGCACCAATATATCATCCAGGTTTATTATTTATCATTCAAATCGTGGCTATGTTGTTTAGCGTAAGCTGTTTATCGAATCGAAAATCTTTTAAAAATGTTTTTTGACAAAATAAAAAACTTTAATTTATGTAGTTATTTTTATTCCATTGTTATACAGGAAACAGTACGCAGCAATCATACTGCTCGTATATCAAGCGGCAAGTGCAATGGGAGAACTTGGTACAATAGAAAAGATGCATTCACATTTCAGAGAGCCTTTCCCCGTCGAGCAGTGCGTTTTACAACGGATAATCTCCATCCCGAACCATGCGCATTACTCCCAATTCGTCCCGAGTAGGAGTTGCTAACTCCAGTCTATTCTGTGAGACTCGTCCGCGTGGCCGCCTCTTGAGGGACGCGACAGAATGCGCGCAACTTTCAACGAATCGAGTTTAAATATGGAATGTTTTCGAAATCAGCCGTATGCACCTTAAAAATAAATTGGACAGATTCCTTTTTTAAAATTTTAAACGTATGTGTGTGAATGTGCCGGAAAAGTGTGATTTAAGTTTTGAAATCTTAAAGGCAAACTTTTTGCGGGAATCATTAGAAACATTGATACCGATAGTTTTGTATTAAAAGTACTTTGATGCTATTTCGATCGAAAGTGCGGGAAGTTTTGTTGGCTTTCGATGATTTATGATGTGAAGCGGACGGACGGCGTCGGCTTGGAAAATTATAATACCGCATAATTGACGTGGCTTTTGGTAAGTAATTAAACAATGAATGGAATTTACTTAACTGGTTGTGTTGTTAATCAGATTAAGTTTTTTAAATGCTGACACCTTTTCTGTACAATCAATAAACTTAATTAATATTATTAGGTATTGTAAGCCAGACTTTAATTATTCTGTTTATCGATGAAAGAAAGCTCAAACGTTGGATTTAATACAAGAAAAAAAACACAAATTTAATCTAAAATATTTTTGTTTATCATGTCAAGATTTTATACTATCAGTAAGATGCAATTACGGTATTTAATAATATTATTAAACAATTTTTGTTTTATTGCCTATAAATATACATACTAAATTGTTGTTTCCCATGCTTTTGCATAGTTTTCTATAAACTTATCTAATTAATTATTTAACAAGGTCATCACGTCAATTAAAAGGAAAATTTGTTACGCTTGGTATTTATTTAAATAAAATAATTATTAAATATATTTTTTAAATGATATTTATAATAACATTATACTTATGACATTGTATACTATTATAAAAAAAAACCAACTGCCATTTTATTAACCTACAACAAAATAGGATTTCGATTTATGGGTAATAATGCGGGAATAATGAAAAATAATATTACTTTACAAGCTATTTGTGAGACTTACGACGACATTACCGCGGGCTGGGCTCCATACAAAATGAGTATGTTCCTATTTAGGACATTTGTGCATCAAACTCATTGATAAAAACTAAGTAGCTAGGTAGCTTTAAAGTTCCAGAATTATAAGGGTTTTAAAACTCGCATACTTTGATCGCAAAGTATCCATCTTAACCCAACGACTGCAACCTGGCACAGTAAAATTGGAGTGGAAAAAATCTAAAAAGGCACAAAGTTAAATGAATTATATTTAGGTACCTACGTAGGTAACCTTAACCTCTGATGGGGCTTGCCAGTGCTGACGTATGTGTGTTTTAATGAGGAACATAATTATTTGGTTCAACATTTTTAAATTTACAGCAATAAACATGAAAAATATAATTACACAAATAAAAAAATAAATATCCGGAAATAAAGAGACTGCGTACCTCTTTAAAGAAGAAAATAAAGAAAACTTGACATGAATACAAAATAAACTCTTTATTTTAATAAAAATATTACAGTGCAGACATAAATAAAAAAATAATGTAATGGATGGAATAATTTTGGTCGCAATATCGCGATAGTCGCGTACATGTGCGAATGAAGAACCCTAGTCTACTTTTTTTAATATTATAAAGCCTTATTTTTACGAAAAAAAATTAATGCAGTGGGTTTTGACTTTACTATATAAAAGAGCGTCAAATTCCTTCACATTTCATTAACACTTTGACGCGGCCCGTACATCGGTGACGCTTATATGCTTGGCCTAAATATATAATGTAATGTGGTACTTGATTGCGCGGTCTCGAGAGTTTAGTCGGGGTCGGACCCAACCGACCCAACCGTTGCAGACTTATGTATAACATACTCATAAAAAAGTGAATTTCGAGCGAGAAATGCTACGCTGTTTAAATTTCGAATTTTAAATTTATGTGTTTTATATTTGGAAAGGTTAAAGTTATATTTTTTAAGTATGTAATACGATCCAAGTGAAACTTATTATTTTTAAAATACTTGTAAATGATTAAAGAAAACCCATCAAAAAACATGGATTTTTAAAGGAAGCTGATTATCATAATTTATAAGATACATCATTATTGTTTGGTAACCCAAATAGCTGTTTGAAGTCTTTCCAGAGCCTATCACTGCGCCAAGATTTCACGCCAAGAATTGCAGCTGTAATAAATTACACCATATTCTTGAAAACAATGAATTTTAATTCATCTGGGTTTTACTCGTTTTTCTCCAGACGAGTATTTCCTTCAGAGATATATTATGTGGATAATAACAGTCACATGAGAGATGTATTTCAAGGCAGAATCACAAACGCTGATGGTGAATAGATTCTTATTCAATCCATGGTGACCAGTTTTAAGCCCTCAACTAATAAACGTAACTTGTTTTTAGTTAGAGATAGTACTTCTGGGGTAGATTTTTGTTGAGGGACTTTAGAAAGGCTCTAGAGTGGTTCATTCAAAGAATCAATGAATGAGTTTAACTTTCTGATAGCTAGTTAGTTTAACCAGACTTTTAAGTATATCACAAATTCCGGGCCATGAGATGTTCCCTTAGCTCTGGCGCCGGAAAGTTCGTCGCTTTTTCATTATACATATACTAGCGACCCGCCCCGGCTTCGCACAGGTAGAAGAGCATAATATATTATGCCTACATTTTTGCATCAGCTTGTTACGTGGCAACAGGCAGTGGAGCGTGGGCGGAGGTGGGTGATTTTTTTTTTCTCGCGCGTAATTTTTAATTTACGATAGCTCCTATGATATTCATTTAAATTATATGGTGTAAAAGAGTAAAAATAATTTGCATGAAATGCTTAAAGCCTCTAATTTATTTAAAATGATAAGTATTAATACCGTATTAGTGTAAATAGCTTTCCAATTACTGCTTTATAATTGCCCATTTTTTTAAAGTATTAAAATGGATATAGTATGTTATCCTTAAGAGATAAACATATGCTATTGTGTATTTTTTTGTAGATCTTTATTAGATACACAATTCCACCATACATCATTTTGTTATATCTTGAAGGATTTAGGCAGCGTTTTCGTTGAAAGCTTCCAGACGGCTTATTTTTTTCCGACACCACCAACAAATATCATTATTTTTTAACCAATGTATACAAAAACTTGACAAATTACATACTTAAACTTTTCTCGAGAACCACTCTATCCATTGGTGAAAACAATATGAAAATCGGTGCAGTAGTTTTTGAGTTTATCACGAACAGACAGACAGACAGACGCGGCGGAGGACTTTGTTTTATAATATGTAGTGATAGTAGTCTCGGATCGCGAGGGTAGCTGCCCGATTTCGGGAGCAATCTTAGCATAGCACTAAGCAGGGGCCGAAGGAGGAAGTTCATTACTTCTTTGCAGAGGTCATACAATCTCTTTACATGGCATCCTTACAGGCGAAGAGGCTGGCCGCATTCATTCACAGTGTGCCTTGTGTGAGGATCCGAGCGGCGAGGCCTGGTTGGTTAGGTCACTCGGAGTTTCTACCTGCCAACAGTTGTATCGGCGATGCTGAGCGGGAAAATGGCGTAGAGGCCTGCAATTTGCGAGACCGTTAATGGTTTAGGAAGAGGCTGCTGAACAAGATTGGGAGTAGGTCGATTCCAAAAAGGACGATGCTGCTGGGTCGCGGTTGTATTTCTCCTGCTCTAGCTAGGGATTACAATAGCTGCTACGGTTTTCCCTTGGCTCTCGTAAAAGGTAAAAAAACGTGGACGGTCGAAAAAAATGGTTGCAATTTTTAGCTAGCTTAGAGTAAATGGAATCAGAGGGCTAAAAGTGTTGCTTTATATTATAGGTATAGATCATAAAATATACACCAGGTATGTGTATTTATATAAACATGATACTGAGTTTCTCTTCATTCAAACAGTTTATTTTCATGATAATATGAAAAAGTTTTTATATTTGCACCCTCTACTCTTTTGGGATCAGCCTACGTACAACATGCATTTTATTTACAAATTAATTTAAATTATACATTTTTGCCCTTATTTTAAGCAACACTTTTTTGTGGTTACTACATTTTCTTTTTCTAGTTTTATCTATTCAGCTAATATGGAGGTCGGATGACACAAACGTCATAAATTTATATTTTACACATAGTTTTAGTGAGTAAAATATACATTATTATCAGTGATTTATTTTGTAAATCAATGAGATTACAAAATAAATACGTACTATGTTTAACGGTGTGAAGAAAATCTTAAACTATGCCTTTTCCTCATCGAATTTGACCAACCAATCGAAGAGGAATTTCTAATTTCAAATAATTCGGATTTGAATCATGCGCAATTCTATTTTTAAAATTATTCTTAGCTTTGCTCCGGGGGACAGGCAGCCTTATACGACCTTAAAAGATATCGTTGACGATTTATGACTGGTCAAAAGATGTGTAAGAAGTTTATCGGACACTTTCGGGATCGTTAGACAAAAGGTTGTTGGACAGTTTCGACTGTGTAAGGCTGATTTTGTACCAGCTGGGGCAGAATGAACAAGGCGAGTTAAGAATTGTAATAGTAAGACAAAATAAGTTTTTTTTAGATTCGTTTACGAATTTTTGTATAATGAACTGTCATTTTAAAGCAAAGTAACATTTTTTTTAGTAAATTGGAGGTTAGAAGCCATTTAATTTGTCAAACTTTATCAATTTCTGGCCGATTAATTTAATAGTGCCATTTATTGTCGTAATTTCAGGACCTTCAACAAGTCACATAGAAAATAAACTAGGAATACCGAATTTTGTTAATGTGTACCGCTTCCATTTAAATTAATTCTTAACCAGAGGTTTCATTTGATTTTGTGAAATTCAATTTCATACAACTTCCATTATGTTTTATGATGAATATTTCAATCAAATAACGTTAAATATTTATATTTAATTAGTTGCCGAAACTTTGCAATTGCATATGGTATTACTAAGTACATCTATGTGAAAATATTTATTATTTATTAATTCACACATACCTAGTAATTAATGTTCGTTTTAGCGCGAACACGCCAACGCGCGAGTGGGGTGCGGGATCGGGATCAGAAGTCGGGTCATAAGGTAAAGTCCGGGATCACAGTCGGACTACCACAGCTTAATTTGCTAATATTTAATGTCCCATCCCCTTAGATAATGTTTTTTGTTAATACTCACAATCTTAATGTCCTCGTATGTTTTAAAAATTAATTTAATTGAAGCTTGATGTCATGAGTTGCGTTGAAAAATGTCTAAAGTATTATACTGTAAAGGTCACCACAATTTAGGTATGTTCCTGTGAAACTAATGAAAGTCTGCAAATAACACTCAGGCCTATACATCTGGTACCTAATTAGACCCAAATCATTGCCGGATGGTTAGTCAAGACGTATCAACGTTTTGAACCTTATTGATAAATAGCTTCCAGTCATGGCTTTGAATTGAATGTAGGAAAATTTTCTACATACAGTTACAATTTTATTTAAAATGAGTTCTTGAAAGCTTAAACGAAAATATTAATATGCCATGGGAAACTGAAATGCTTCTCTATTAAACTCATTACAAGCTACTGGGCAAAATCTTGTAGGTGACGATATACGCGAATAACCCTGTCCCGCACTAAACTAACAGGTGAAAGAGAGAAGGAACAAAGGCTATTACCTAGTAAAAATCACGTTTAAATTTTATTTAAAAAATAACGGATTGTCTTTTTGGAAAAGCAACAAAATAGTTCCCTTTTTATTAGATCTTAGAGAATGTTTGTTAAAATTTTCAAGTTATTTGGATGGGTAAAATAAGAGAAAAAAACATTTTAATTTAAAAAAAGACATTTTCGATTTTTTTCTGACGTTATTACCTAATAAACAAAAAAAAAATAGTTCCCTGGCATAAATCCTCTAGTTTAACATATATTTTTTTACAAATCTCTCGCATTAAAGAATACAGATAAAAACTTAATTTAGAATCATAATTTTGCGTATATCGTCGCCTTAAGGAGGGTTATTCTCATGGGATAGCAGTTTAAAAGCCGTCTGGTTGCAATGTTTCTAGGCGATCTATTATTTAAAGCTGCGTGTGATCGTGAGCCAGGGCTGCGCGTAGGGGGCGGTATCGGCGCAACAAAGACAAGCAGAAGAGTGTCTAACCTACTAGTTTCTGTAATCTATGGTAGGATTCAGGCGTCTATGAACCATATAGATACCCACATCATTGCCGGGTGGATGACTCCCAGCGCTTGGAGAGAATTAATCATCAGCATTTCTCTAAGACCGGCAATAACATCTGTCATAATTGCAACATCTTGATAATACCCCACAAATTGTAAATCTAGGTAAGGCATTAGTTTTTGGTCGTAGTTAAGTTATTAATAAGGCTATTCGAGGAAAAAGTTTTGTGTAATCTAATTAATTAATTATATTGCATTTGAACTTTCAATTTCGTCCCAAAAGAAATGGTAATGAGAAAAGAAAAACCTAAACTATCCTATACTAGACATAAATGTACCTATTGAACGTTAGTTCTATATTATGTGCTAATTAGGTTCTACGAAATCAAAATAAGTGGTGCAAGTGCTACTATTGTGCTGTAATTTATCATTATTTTCGATTAAAACATATAAAATTCACGTATCTACCTAATATCAATCTAGATTTCCTGATTACTGAGATATTTTGTTTGTAAGGGAAATTAAATTTCTCATGATAAAGTTAAAAACGCTGTTACGTCGTTTATAGGTAACGAAATTCAGTTGATGTAGGGACATATTCATTTCGGGGTTACTTACAGTGCATGTGATATCAGTGACGAAAAACAGTGATTCCTTGTATTGCTATTCCACAAAATATACGATACATCGTTACAATTGTTTGTTTGTCTAAGGTAATAATACATCAAAACAACAGAGTTGGTCCCTTAATAACTACTATTGTGTCTAAACCTTCGCTTTGTTGATTTACCGCGTTGTTTAAAGACAGATTCTCAATTCAATTACTAACCTACTTCAAGGTTTAGTCCTTGGAGAATTATAAATAATGTCACATGCCGCTTTACTATCACAGTTCAAGAGCATTCTATTTGCGCCCTGAATGAAGTTAACACAATCTTCAATTACACTTGAGAGGGATCCTTCGTTCAAGATTGGATTGAAATTCTATTACAATTTCCAGCGATATTTTTAAAATGAATCTATACTTCTATATTAAAAATATAAAGCTGAAAAGATTTTGTATACCTAGTGTGTTTGAGGGCGCTAATCTCAAAAACTATCGTCCGATTTGGAAACACATTGTTTTAATAGTTTGTATTTTATACATTGATTGTAAATATTTGTTGTAAATAAACATATTGCTAATAGCCATTAGATGCCCGTTTATTGAGAAAAGTTTTTTTAAATCCTAGGAACGAGTGGGATATGTTTGCAATGAAATACACACACACTGGAACCATCTATTTAAGATTTTTAACTGAAAGGTGGTTGACTTAGTTTTGGAAACAACAACAAAGCTCATTTATTTATACCCCTGAACCAAAGTAGTCCCATTTTCAAATTTTGACCCCCATTTCCAATAACTATAAAATAAATATATTACCTACATAATATATTTTTAATAATACAAGCAATGTTTTACAACTCTATCACTGTATCGCTATTATTAAATATTTTATAGTTAGTGACAAAAACAACCGTGACACAGACTCTATGTCTCATTGTACTCTTTTTTTACTATATATTAGTGCGGAACCCAAACAACGACCATTACCTATTACTTTTATAACATTACTAGATTCCGCCCCGCGATTTCACCCGCGTTTCCCAGGGATCTAATGTTTTCCCGGGATAAAAAGTAGCCTATGTTCTTCTCCGTACCACAGGCTATCTGCGTACCAAATTTCATCGCGATCGGTTCAGCGGTTTAAACGTGAAAAGGTAACAAATAAACTCATTTTCACATTTATAATATTATATAGTTAGGATTTATATGGAAATATGTAATATATAAGGCCACTCTTAGGAAACTGGGATGGGTCAGTGTGTCGATTTATAAAATCCTTTGAAACCGGCGCCGTATATATAATATATATTTCATCGTGCGGTATATTACTTCACTTAAGACGGTCCATAAGCCAGTTAAGCCCAAGTTTCACGGGTCTAAGGAAACAAGCAATTATTGAGATTTTCAATTTTCTTTCTACGTTGTTTATTAAAAGATATACCAGAATGGCCAATGAAATGTAGAGTAAGATATTACATGCCAGGTTATTGAGAATATGACCTAAAGAAGCGTTGATATACGTTATTTATTTAAGTGTTGCAAATATATTATATAAATAAATAAACTACGTGGTATGGTGGTTGTAGAATTTTTAATTTATTTTAATGGTCAAACAATGTACCTACAGAATATGCAACATCTATATGAATATTTATTTCCATATCCATATTTTAGTTTATGATTATTTTAGTTAGAGTAAACAATACGAAACTTTTTCTGAAATTAATAGAAAGCATTATGTTACCTACTCGAGGTGTTTAGGACAAAATATACTTAAGTTAGGTACAAGTCCTTCTAGGCTTTGTGTGCTTACCACCTTCGGCCACATCATCACCTACCATAGTGAGATTGTGGTCAAACACAAGCCTATACAAAGTAAAAAATAATAATAATAATGGAGGGATTAAAAAACTGGGTTCCGTACCATTATAAAAATATAGCGTTTGTTGTATGGGAGCCTATTTTGTTTTTAGTATTTGTTGTTATAGCGGCAACAGAAATACATAATTTGTGAAAATTTCAACTGTCTAGCTATCGTGGTTCTTGGTGACAGACAGACGGACGGACAGACAGCGAAGTCTTAGGAATAGGGTCCCGTTTTTACCCTTTGGGTACGGAACCCTAAAAATGGAACCATGAACGATCCGAATAATTTTGATCAGTTTTGAATTCTAAAAAATCGTTGTTTGCTTACGCAAGTATCTATATATACATATATAGGCAACGACAAAATAGTTTAGTATGGTACCTACAATTTTCTCTTCTGTTTGTGATTAGATTTTTTTGTTTAGAAGCTACTGAGCACTTTTAGTGTTATAATTTTTTATTGAAAAAAAAAGCCACAGCAAACCCTAGTCGGATTTACACGTAAACTCTTTCTATTTGCTATGTTGACAATAGCTTCAGATGATTATAACCCTTATCATGTCTGTAGCCATCTTCCCCTATGCTGGTATTCAATAAAACGTATTTTGCATTCAAGTCGCAAATCTCGCATTTCCGCACACAGAGAGACTTAGGTATTTCAACCAATAAAAATAAAACCTTTATTTTTATGAATATTGGGTCAAGACATAATTAAAAATAATCACATTCGACGTACATATTCGACTTTAACCTCATATAATAATAAATTTTGTTTTAATCATTTATGAGCTATCAGTGAATATCAATGTCTCCATTACTTATGAATTAACTAAAAAATTATACTAAAATACAAGTCGTATCTAGTCTTCCGACAAGCCATTGTTGTTTGGGAAAATAGGGCGACTATTGTTTGCCGAAAGCCTGTACAGCTTCCTAGTTTAATGGCACAGAATAATACAGACGTATTAATTTTAAAAAAAAATGACCTATTGTTCAATTTTGAGCTTTGAGTTTGATAAAAAACAGTCATTTTTACTTTGTGAAGTTATATTATATTGACGAGCCGGTTGGCGTGGTTGGTAAGATACCCTATCTATATATGTATGTATTTACAAAAGAAAAGTAGTATATGTAGTATATCAGTTATCTGACTTCCATAGTACAAGCTCTGCTTAGTTTGGGGTCAGGTGGCCGTGTGTGAGGAATAATGTCCCAGAATATTTATTATAGCTGTAGCATATTAAATATAATGAAAAAAATGTAGGTACACAGGCAATTTAATTGTGTCAGTATTTTGTGATACATAACCCAAAAAAAACTTACTTATTATTGCAAAAGAAACTATGTCATCCTAGTTTTTAATGATTTCATATGATATTCCAAAAAACCTACTAAACTCGTACCTAGATCTTTATATATCACGATGGTTTTTATACATTTCAACATACAAAAATATATTAATACATATATTTTTTATACATATTTACATAGACACAGATAAACATTCTTATTCTGCGACGTCACTTAAAATAAATCAATAAATACATCAAGCAATATTTGACCGCCGGACTTAAGAATTTTATGCTATTGCAAACAGGGAAATAATGCTATTACGGCTTAATTTGACCTATTTTACTTACACGTAAAACCATCCAAAATATAATTAGCTAGTGAAGAGTACTGAAGATAAACAAGCCATAGAATTTTAAATAATAGATTAGTGAAAACCAAAACTGGAAAAAAAAATATATCTAACGTATAAAAGTCTGATACAATAGTAATTATCTATAGTAAATCATTGAATCAGGAAGTTTTAGATTAAACGGAAAAGGGTTATTTTCCTGCTCAATATAGTCTAGATACGCTGTATCTTCAAGATAAATTACAACAGTACATAATTTGTAAGTACATTATATTATAATCATCTTGTAGGTAAAACCTTTGAAAGTCTCGTAAAAGTATTTATAACATTTATTTTGACATCTAACAGAAATTTTGTGTCAACATTAAATATATCAAAGAATATTTAGACGACCTCATAATTATTATGGATGTATAATAATTTATTAGAACATAAACCTTGTAATGAAAGCGACATCATTAATGCAAAGAATGAGAATAAATATCAATTATGTAATGAAATGTCTAGTCCCCACAATTATGCCTTACGTAACTGGATTTTAGGTATTTCAGAGTTCCATTTACATTTACTGTCTTATTTCTTTAACGAACGCTGTCACATAGCTAGACGACGTGTTCCATTTGATATCCCATAAGTCTAGGCTTTTTAATGAAACCATGTCAAAGAATGAACTGGCAAAAAAAATCATAGGTTTTTTTTTTTTCGTTTTCATTTTTCATACAGGGGTGTATGAAAAATGGTACGGTGTTTTTCGATTATTTATGTAAAACACCCTTACATGAAATATGACAACGTCGCATATAGTAATATCAAAGCAAACTTACGTAGTAACGTAAGTTTGACTTAAGGATTCGTCATACGCACAGTTTCCTCTATGGTCATACGGGTGACAATTTTTTAACTAATTTAATTATTATTGATATTATTATTTTTACTTATAGCATGTAGCTTATGGGACATCAAAAGGAACACGTTGTATAGATGTTTCGCCTACTGCGTTTGGGTTTCGAAAACTTATTATCCAATTTTTACGATTGCGACGAATTTTTAAGAAGTTGCGGGCAGAAGCAAGTTTATAATATTAATAAGAAGTAAGATAATTAAACTTATACACCCCCAAGTAATTATTCAAAAACACTGTGTGAAAAAAACTCATCCATTTCAGTTAGGTACTTAATTACGACGTGATATTCCCATTGGTTTTCATTCAAGTTTGTATTTGAACTTGGAATACACTTTTTTTTAAAATTTTGACCTTTCTTCTACAAGCCTTATGTTATAATTCTAATCATTAGTTTTAAAACTTCTACAAATTAATTGGAAACCGTGTCTAATCGAGGATCTAAATTTGATTTATGAGGGATTTAACTTAGTCGATCAGCTGCGATATTACAAACTACTATTTCTTTCATCAATCATTATTCCAGAGCGTAGATTGAAATATTCTGATGGTGACATAAATATGGGCGTAATATTATCGTCTTCTGATATAATTATATATAATTTTCGTCTTTAAAATATCACAAACCAGACATATGCCTTTGTGAATATGTGCCACAACATCCGTGCTTCCGTTTAAACCATTCAAATCTAGTCATCTTTATGTATGACGTCATTGTATTACACCCACTAATAAATTTTGCGTTTAATAATAATATGGCTCTTTATAAATTTCATAATCATAAACTGTTTCGGTGCTATTAAATATCCACTGGATCAAAGTAATTGTTTTGATATAGAGGTCATTTAAAAATATTGTTTCCTTTATTACATGCCTTGAATGTAATCCATTGGTAGAGCAGTTGCTCAGAAGCACCGAAATTGGATAACGTGACTAACAAAGGCGATTGTAAAGCTAGTAAAGATATAAGCGATATCCTAACATACAATCTGCATCAATAAATCAATAACTTGTTCATAGAATATAAATGATTAAATGCACAAAAGCTCGTCCAAAAAGAATCAAACATACATACGTATTGTAACATCTGGTGGGTCACGTTTCGTATTGGCAGTGATCGCAACGGATCGTGGTGTGACTGCGTAGCACTGATTACTTACAACACCAGCAGATTAATTGATCAATTACAGGTACTTAGGCTGTAATAAATAAAGATTTATTTAGGTATGTACAATTCGGATTAATTTTATAAGGAACCTTAAGTATCTATATAAGTTTAGTTTATACAAACAAATATTTATATAAACTAACTAGCTGTCCCGGCAGACCTTGTTCTGCCCTATTTCACTAAAACAAAGTAACATTGATTTTTTTATGTTAATAGCTGCCCCGACAGATTTCGTTCTGTCTATCGCGCCTTTGTTTTGTTTTGATTGACGTCTAACGTTTGACAGCTGGGGACAGAGTGGTTTGTATTGGAAAAGAAAATGGTTGTTTTTACTATTTTCCTCGTATTATTTACTTTTTTTCTCTCCATAAAAACCTTCCTCAGACTTCATCAAACACAACAAAAAAGAAATCAGCCAAATCGGTTCAGCCGTTCTCGAGATTTGCGGTCAGCAACACATTCAGCGATTCATTTTTATATAAGGTATAGATTATTATTAGTTCGAAAATACTATGTAATTTTATGTTGGTAACACAATAAAATTTCAATGAATACTCTAGAGATCCCTTTGAGTGAATTTTGCTAAGTGCTATATAAGTCACCGCCCTTGAATACTTTAAAGAAATTAGAACTCGCAACAATTAGAAAATAGTCTCTCTTAAGTATCAAACAATTAAAATTAAATTCTAATAAACTTATTAAATAAATAAATCTTTATTTGTCCCAAAACAACGCATGCAAACAATCATAATCAATGTTAAAAAAACCGGCCAAGTGCGAGTCGGACTCGCGCACTGAGGGTTCCGTACAAACTTCGTCCATCGTTCGTCCATCACGGGAAATGCACAATTTTATTTATTTACCTAATTTGAGGCTGGTGCCAATTTAGCTAGACCTCTAAATTGTATCAGCGTCAATACAACTCAGAGGTCTTTATTAATTGGCGTAACTATGTATGTATGGAGACACCCTTTAACTTTCAACTTTTTTATTTTTTTTGAATTTTCCCTTTATTTGTGCTGTAAGACCTTCCTTTTTGTCAATATTTTTTTTTATATTTGAGTTGATTGAATGAAAGGTAAATTGCGGTTTACGATCTATGACGTATTAAAAAAAAACTACTTACTAGATCTCGTTCAAACCAATTTTCGGTGGAAGTTTGCATGGTAATGTACGTCACATATTTTTTTTAGTTTTATCATTCTCTTATTTTAGAAGTTACAGGAAAAAAATGAAGAGACCTCAATATAATTTTTGAAGACCTATCCATAATACTCCAAACTTATGGGTTCGATGAAAAAAAAAAAATTTGAGTTTCAGTTCTAAGTATGGGGAACCCCCAAAATTTATTGTTTCATGAAATTGTCATCTCTTGCACCTTAATCCCTATTAATTAAATACGTATATTTGTTGGTTTGTCTTGGAGCTATTGCTTCGTTACTGAGTGATTTTTTTCAAGGATATAGTTAGACCAGATAGGGTAGGTGTAGGGTAGGCTACGTTTTATCTCTAACGGGAACGCGGGTGAAACCGCAAGGGACAGCTTGTTAGCTAGCTAGTAATTATGTATTCATTACTATCGTCACTCCATTAACTGTAAAGGCCATGAACCCGTTTTTTTTTAATAAATTCAGCGTTTAACTCGTCGCCCTGCCTGACGCGGACTAAAGATAAAACGTCCCAATTGAACCTTTTTCGAGTCTTCACTATGCGTGCGCTAGAAACATATCTGCCTCTTTTTATTATAATATCATTGGCAATACTCATTAGGTACTAGGTGCCGCTAAATAAATTATGCGGGTTATGAATTTTAGTTGTAAATAATCAAATCATCACTTATAATAGTGAAATAGCGTTCAAGTACTATTCACAGTAAAAAACGAATATCTAGTTAGATAAGATATTAGTTTAAAAACTTGCAATGATTATCAGCTTAGTGAAATTACAATACAGGCGGGGTATATACTTTTACCGCCTTTTGTGGGCCATTGGTTCCCTTGGTAGGGTCCACACTGTACTCCACTCCAGATCTTGTCATTACAGATGTATGTAACATCTTGCATTATACCAAGACGAGGTCTTTAATATCAATCAATTTGGCGGTTAAATAATCTTATGTACAATGTGACATGTCGTCATAGTGATGAATTTATTTATTTTGATTCTAACAAGTTTGTTAGTCATTTACAACTGACACAGGATACATTTTTTATTCCTAAAAAATGCAAGAAATTGATAGCTACTCTTGTAGCTTATAATATTAATAGGTTAAGGGATGAAACAGTTTTAACTAGTAAGACTACTATTAATACTGTGAATAGTTTTTTAAACATTTAGTTTCGACAACAGAGAAGCACAACAATTCAATTTCACTTGTACACCAAAATATTAATCGCTTCTTTGGCAAAATTCTTGATATTGATTTATTACTCGATTCTATAAAAATCGATGTATTATGTTTCACAGAGACATGGTTGAAACCGGACACCATGCTTTTTAATATTAAAAACTTAACGGTTGCCAGTGTATTTAATAGATTGTCAGCAGAGGGTGGCGGCTCAATTATTCTTTTAAATAATAATATTAAATTCAAGGAACGGAAAGATATTTGTAGCCTCTCTGTTGAGCGCGTCTGTGAGGTGTCTTGTGCAGAGTTAGATAGTTATATAATTCTTTGTGTATATAGGCCACCAGCATCAAATTTTATACTATTTTCCTCTACAATTGAAGAGATTCTTCGAAAGTTATTTAAGTCGAATAAATCAATAGTTCTATGTGGTGACTTTAATGTAGATATTCTTACTCATTCGTCTGAAAGTAGAAATTTCGTTTCTTTGTTTAAATCATTTAACTTAGATTTATTGTTTAATGAGCCAACAAGATCAACAGCTACATCAGCTACATGTATAGATAATATATTAACAAATAGCAATATATTGGGAAAATCGATCATAAGTGGTGTTCGTTCAGATCATATGGCTCAACTAATCAAACTACCATATAAAAGTCAAATTTCCAAGGTAACAAAAGTAATTAGGCCTACTACAAAGGTTAGATTAGATAACTTTAAAAATAATTTAGAGTTAAGACTCGAAAGTAAAGTTTATAATAGTAATCAGCCCAATATTTTGTATGAAGGTTTATTATCTGATATATGTGTTAATTTCAATAGAGCCTGTCCTTCGAAAATAGTGAAAGTTAATAGTAAATTGGTATTTAGTGACTGGGCTACTTAAGGAATTCGAAAGAGCCGAGATAAATTGTATGAACTTTACCATTTAAAATCTTTAACTAGAAACGAAGATTTTCATAAATATGTTAGGAACTTTTCAAAATTATTTAAAGTAGTATGTAATCTAGCTAAATCCTCCTACATAAGTAACAAAATTGGTAAAGCCACTAACAAAATAAAGACAGTCTGGAATGTTATTAATACGGAAACTGGTAAAATTAAAGATAAGAGTGAACAGCTAACGCTTAAAATTAATGATAGATTGTTGTCAGATAAATTGGAAGTAGCCACTGCTTTTGAGCACTTTTTCTCCAGTATACCGGGGGAGACTACTCAATGTCTTAAATCTTGTCCTAAAGTAGCGGAATCATTACTAAAGCTTCATATCAATAAATCATATCCTAGTTTTAAATTTAGTTATATTAATGCTAATGATGTTTTAAAAACTTTTAATTCCCTTAATATGAAAAGTACTGAAGATTTATGGGGTTTATCAGTTACGGTTTTAAAATCAATAATTGCAGTAATAGCACCTATTTTGTCCGATATTTTCAATGAATGCATTCATCAGGGCTCTTTTCCCGATTTAATGAAGTTTAGTAAAATAGTACCTATTTTTAAATCCGGTTGTAAGTATAATCCATCCGATTATAGACCAGTGTCCGTTCTTCCAGCACTTAGTAAAATATTTGAAAAACTGTTACTCAATCAAATGTTAAAACACTTTAATGAACATGAGATACTGCATGGTCATCAGTTTGGTTTCACGAAGGGAAAATCTACTTCCGATGCAGCTGCAAAATTATTGAAATCCATTTATGAGGCTTGGGAGGGTTCACAGGATGCAATTGGTATATTCTGTGATCTATCCAAGGCCTTCGACTGTGTCGACCACCGTACACTGCTACTAAAGCTAGACTATTACGGAATTCGTGGAACTGCTTATGATCTTGTTCTATCTTATTTATCTAAACGTCAACAAAAGGTAGGGATTAGTAGTACAACATCTGAGGGCTCTTTAATCGAAATGGGGGTACCCCAGGGCTCAATACTAGGACCATTTTTGTTTTTAGTTTATTTAAATGATTTACCATCTATTGTAAATGGCCTCTCAGATATAGTCTTGTTTGCTGACGATACTTCGTTGATTTTTAAAGTTGATAGAAAAGACAAAGAACTTATAAGAGTAAATGATACCTTGTCAATAGTCTCCAAATGGTTTACTGCAAACAATTTGTTACTCAACTCTAAGAAGACTAAATGTTTAAGATTCTCTCTACCCAATGTAGCACAAGTAGATAGTCAAGTAATAATAGATAGCAGTAATTTGGACATGGTTAATAAAACTGTATTCTTAGGTTTAACATTAGATAATAAATTACAATGGGGTCCTCATATAGATTCTTTGGCAGGTAAATTAAGTTCTGCTGCATTTGCTGTAAGGAAAATTAAACAATTGACGAATGTCGAGACGGCTAAACTAGTATATTTTGCTTACTTTCACAGTCTGTTATCATACGGTATTATATTATGGGGAGCAGCAGCCGATATTGAAACTATTTTTATACTACAAAAAAGGGCAATTCGTGCAATTTATAGTATGGGTCCTCGGGACTCATTAAAGCATTTATTTAAAGAAATAAATATAATGACTTTGCCTTCACTCTACATTTATGAAAATATAATGTTCATACGTAGAAATATAGGAATGTTTAAAACAAAAGTAGATGTCCATAATATAAATACAAGGCAAAGAGAGAAATTAGTTGTTCCATATTTTAGGTTAGCCAAAGTTAGCAAGTCATTCCTTGGTAATTGCGTTCGTTTTTATAATAAAATACCTAACTCGGTAACCAAGATGACCGATTTTAAATTCAAATTTTACGTAAAGAAGGTTTTGAAAGAAAAGGCTTATTACAAGGTAGCTCAATATATTGAAGATAGGGATGTTTGGAAATAGTTTCACTCTGCACAGGTGCACTTCGCATATTGTTTTTTTTATTTTATTTTTTTAGTTTTAGCCATTATGTAGCGTATTCGCTATTATTTAATAAGAACTTGTTTGCGTTACATTTTATTATTTACTTGGTATTGGTATTTTTCTTTTTGATTTAATTGTATATTGTATTGTACATTTTGCTGTTATTGAAAAAATATAGCCAATAGTCAGATTATAAAAAAAAATATATATATATAAAAAATGTAACCTTGCTGAGTTTCTTGCCGGTTCTTCTCAGTTGAAGGCTGATTTCCGAATCGGTGGTAGCTTCAGTAAATTCGACCTTCATAAGTGCCCTCCTAGGGCCTAAACTGAATAAATGGCTTTGACTTTGACTTGACTTTGACTTTGAATCTCTTTTATGAGTCGTATAATAAGTTTTAAGTAGGTATAAATGTATATTAAATCTCTAGTTATAGCTATACTACACGTATATCTATCTACATAAAATCTATTATTATATAACCATTATTTTTATTGATTGAAATGTAAAATTCTAAGCACTTGTCTTTATTTGATGGCTATAAAATATGAATATAATGTTTTATCTTTTTACGTTCACCAGTTATACGGGCAACAGTTTTGAGTGCTTCATTGATGCAAACGTTCTTATGTATTGCCACGGTATAGACAGAAGAAATAAATCTACTGTGGTATAGTTTTAAGTGTAATCAAACAGTAATAGAATTTGCCAAAGCTATTAAGTACGAAACTATGCAAAGATTGTCTGAAGACAATATATGATATAGTATTTTTTTTTGGATAGGTGTTTCTTTTGTCATACTTGTTCATAAATTAGTATTTTGAAATTTTCTTGTTACTTTTATTTACCTCGAGGGCGACACGCCTCCATTAAATTATTCCTTTTTTCACTTTTAAATAGACAGCTATACCTAATGCTTTGTTAAGATAAAATAAGAATAGAATCGGGAGGATAATGTTGCTGTTAATATAATGAAACTAGCAAAATTTATAAAAAGGAGAACAAATTGTAGTCAAGCTATGTGAAAAACCCTTCGCTTTTATATTAAGTTGTATAACTGGCGTGGCTACTTTGAAATCTATGGGGTTAGATAGACGCAGTACTTAGCATCGCCTTGCAATGAAGTCCATCATGACTAACCCAGAATAGTTTTATTATTGCTTGTTTAAAACTTCATCTCGGTTTTTAAATAAACCGGCATTATTTTGGTCACTAGTCTAAGCCCAGTGATTACTATGAATGGTTGGAGCCTTTGTATTCATGAGCTGTGACTATGTCTGAAAGAATTGATGAACCATCCTTAGGCGTTTAAAATTGCTTTTTATGGTGTGATGAAGGTATTGCGAGGGAGTAGTAAGCTCTCTGTAAACTGGTGCAACTGCTTGGGAATAACACCTGTGGTGAATAAAACAACAGGAACAATTTTAGACATTCTATAAATAAGTAATTTCTTCTTTTAGCTTTACATACTTATATATATATAGTCATGTCTGTGTTTATAATCGGTTTGCTTTTCATACTGTCGTAATGTATTGGATGGTTTCTGAAGAACTATTCCATCATCTATATAGGATAGTATTGCAACGTCTATATAGGATAGGTCTGTAGTGCAATGTCTAGATGGGGCAGTAGCTATTATTACTATTATTCTATTTAATTGATTTAAAATTTATTATATTTTCCACCTAACTTTATGACTATTATTGTAATTTATTATCATTATAACTCTCGTGAGTTGTGGTGAAAATAAAACCTATATCTATGCTAATAAAACTATGTATAATTTGTGACGCCATCTTTCTTCGTTTAGGTTCAAGTTCGTAGTGAAATTACCTTAGGACAAAATTTTCATTAAGTAAATCCAATTTATAAATTATTTGTTTTTTTTACTCTATTATAAATTAGCTATATTACATCGAATAGTCTTTGTTCTAACAATTTCAAAATATGAATACGATTAAATATATAATTATATGTGATTATTATTCAATTATTAACTAAAAGACAATCTCAAATACGTATAATTATTTTTTAAAATAAAATATATCTAATAGACTTTCTTTATTGTTTATACAACACGTTTCGCCAAGCCAGAAACAATTTGATACGCACTTTCGTAGCTACAAATTAAAGTCATTTTTCACAGCACTCACGTTCGTACTTACATGCTCCCTTTTATTGTTATTCGCAATATCCAACGCGTTCCCGACTTTATTAAAAGCTTAGTAATATCACCATTTTCTAAATATATGTACCTATTATAATTTTATGATAGTTCTGTAAAAGACGCCCCAGTCGGTGGTTAGTATTTGATTTAAATTACCACTTATCTAAATGAACCTAAAAATATTTTTTATAAAAAATAATTAAGAAAAATAAGTAATAGGTAAGTCCTAAATAAATTTGTACCTTTAGTTACTTAAAAATGGTATATTACCTACCGATGAAACAAGAAACATAATTAATTAAATAAGATTTTAATTTAATAATATATTGAGATTACTTTGTTAATTATTTAATCGTTATTATGTATGTTTATTTACAACAAATATTTACAATCAATGTATAAAATACAAACGTCGATAGGCAAGGTTCCCAACAGGCTGGCAGCGTTCCCTTTTTGGATGGCCAAGCTTATGCGTTGGCGGAAAAAGCTCCCAGCCCGTCGGTCTCCCGAAGCCTCGATGAACTTGGATGATAAAATCCGAGCAAATCGGCGAGCCTCGAACCCCCACGGACATGGTTTCCACTGCGAATGGCATATACAAAAAATTAGAACCAAGACAAGCGTATTTTTTAAATTTATTATTATTTAATTATATGCCTTTCGCAAGTGGGCTACGTGGAAATCCCAAAAATGAAAATGTTTTTCTTCCATTTTATCTCATAACCCTTTTAATTCAAATGTGTCCCTACATACCTATATATTTATTCCCACACGGAAGTGAGCACTATAACACCTACCATGAAATTATACGAAATCCTAATTACATGCAACTTTGTTATTATGTCTAATAAGGAGCGTGAAAGGGTAAATATGATGATGATATCCGTATAACCTATAATACCTAGCTCATAAAAGAAGTAAATATTTGATAATTAACCAATTATTTATACGGGCCGATTGGCGTGGTTACTAAACGTGGTTGGTTCAATTCCCACTCAGGACAGACATTTGTGTGCACGAACATGTCTGTTTGTCCCGAGTCTGGGTGTAATTATCTATATAAATATGTATTTAAAAAAAGTAGTAGGCATTATGTAGTATATCAGTTATCTGGCTTCCATAGTACAAGCTCTGCTTAGTTTGGGGTCAGATGACCGTGTGTGAGGAATAATGTCCCAGAATATTTATTTATTATTTAATTAACCCCGGGGATTAGCTAGTAAGTGAAATTCAATTTCTTTATTGTTCAAAATTATACTATGAATTTAAATATCAGGATATAAGCTGCTTTATAATTACATCCACGCAGACAGAATCCAAAGTAAAACTAGATGGAACAAGTGTTTTATCAAAATTTGCCATTCAGCTTCAGATTGTCATATAAAAAGCGAAGACAGTAAAAAAATGTTTATTATACTAAAAGTTGTGGCATTTTGTTTATGGTGCCAGGTTTAAACATTTCTTTTACTTGATGGTAGTTCGTAGAAAATATCAACAGACGAATTTTATTGCAAACAATAAAGTTCTTTGGCCAATGCTAGTTTTTATTTTTAGAGAACGCACGGTGTGTCGGCGCTTGCACTGATTTTCACAGCCAGCCATTGTGACAGCCAAACGGAAGAAATAAATTTAGACGTATAATTCACATTGACCTTGTAGACAAACTGCTTAGCAAAATAATGATAACAAATTAGTTTGCAAAGTCTTTTGATTTCTAAATGATTCTATCTTGAAGAGGAAAGCTTATTTTTGTCGATGAAATTAAACAATTTTACATGCGACTAGCTTTTCGCCCGCGGCTTCGCTCACGCAGACTTTATAAAATGACTATATCTTTTTCCCCGTTAGCCAATTTCGACGAAACAAAGCCTATATATTCGAAGCGCCAAGTTAAACCTAATTAAATTGTGAAAAACCCACGAAAATCCGTTCAATGGTTTCGGAGATTCAAACAGATAGACAGACAGACAAAAAAATCAAACATGGTATCTTTGCAATTTGACTCTTCCTAAATCAAACACATTCCATTTCAACTAAAATAAAATAATGTAGATACACACGGGTTCTAGATAACTTTCGAACAGTAGGTATAAAAGTAAATTCCAAAAATCATTGAATGTCGATTACTTTTTTGCAACATCCAATTTTATTTAAATGAAGCCTATATTCTGCTCCTTTATTAATTAATCTCGGTCTACCTGTGAAATCTACATGAAAATGTAATTTAAATTAAATGCACTAAGGAGTATTGATGTCAAGTTCTATGCAAATCTCCCCTAAAATAACTTTCTACCTCTTTTTAACCCTGTTAGGCGATGAGTTTAAAAAAAATACGAAACGTATCCTCAATTAATTCTGTTAAAGAATGTTTATGCAAAATTTGAAGTAGATTGGACCAAGGAATCTCGTTGTTCCATACAAACTTTGCCCCCGTTTTTCACCCCCTTAGGGGTAGAATTTCGGAAAATCCCTTCTTATCGGATACCTACGTCATACAAAGAACACACCCTCCAAGTTTCAGGTATCTACGATCAGTGTTTAGGCTGTGCGTTGATCCTAAGTCATTCAGGACAAAGCATTTTATATACAATAGATTACACGACATTTTATGAGATGAAAATTTTATGATTCTGTCAATGTGAAGATAATATATTGAAGCTTCGCCTTTAATATAACTCTGTAGACTACACCGAAATTTAAGATTGTAACTTAATTAGAATATTTTGGTAATTCAGAAGATGTGAAGTCCCCACTTTGAGAATTATATACAACTAGCTTTTGCCCCACGGTTTCACCCGCGTTCCCGTGGGATCTTATGTTTTCCCGGGATAAAAAGTAGCTCATGTGTTAATCCAGGGTGTCAGCTACCTCCATACCAAATTTACAAATCATACAAATCCGTTCAATAGTTTTTGCGTGAAAGAGTAACTAACATTCATCCAGATATACAGAATTCCAGACATCCATACTCACAAACTTTCACATTTATAATATTAGTAGGATAAATACTACACTACAGTCATATACATTTTTATTTTGTTATTTTTTCTAAATTCTGAATTGGTGGTAACTTCAGTAGCTTCGATGTTCATTAGTGGCCTAAACTGAATAAATGACATTGATTTTTAAAAAATACAAGAGTTGACAAGAATTACACGAGAAGAATTTAAAAGTGATCATCTGAACAAGGAACATAACTGCAGCTAATAGCCGTCGCTCAAATAAGAACTGTTAAACACTTAACTCACTTGACTAACTTGGTCACAGAACAGCCATTTATGTAGGTAGTTGAGCTAGTAAATGACGTAATTTTAATGTTAAATGTCTATCACATTTCTTGTAAGGTGTTTTACTACTTAGTAATACTATATATTCTTTACTAATTCTGACTACAAACAATGTAGGATTACTTAAATGAAAATAAAAATAAATTGTTGATTGAATGCAATGAGCAACCGTTGGTTGATAAATTCACCAATCTCTTGACTTTACAAATATTGTTGAAAATTTTGGAAAAGAAAAAAATTACATGCAAGAAGATTTAAAAATCAATAATTTTTTATTTACTTTTAGTGCTTTCAGAGTAACTTATAAACCAAAAATAAAAATGGCTATTAAATAAAAATAAGAATTAAATATATATGTAAACCATAACAATAATATGAGATCACAGAATACGTTTTATCTCGTGCAATTAACGAGAAACGTTTAGAAAACTCTTCGTAAGTTTGAAGACTTTGTAAAGATAAATGGGAGCTGAATTTTAATGAAAATGCTTCGTTTGTTAAAACTTACGCTGAAGTTTTTTCTCATTTAAACGGTAACATAACACCACCTGTAATTTGAGTTTAAGACTTGCTTCCAGTCTAGCGAATTTCAAAGAAAATATACAAGTTAACATATAAAATTGAATGCGCATGAAAATTTTGTTTTCTTTAACCACGAAAATGAGAAGCGTTTATGCACCATTACACACTTAGCTCTCTCGATCACCTAACCATGGTAGGTACATCGTCAGCTTATTACAATCCGAAACGTCAACTTCTCTTTGACTTCGACCTTGATGCTTCTATCATGCTGGTAAATAACATGACGAAAATGTAAAATATATCGAGTGACTAGTCTTCCGATCCGTGGTTTCAACCGCAAACCCCTTATGGTTTGAATTTTGAAAATTATTATGAGGAATCTGTGTGCAAAATTTGTTTTCAGCTGAGTATTGATTATAATATGTCAGTTAGTCCATCATTTTCTCTTTTTATATTAAAGACTAAATGACCCCATGAATTTCGTACTACGTGAAATCGATTACATTGGCCGCATCGTGTATGGTTTGAGTTACTAAAGATTTTGTCGATGATTTTTCAGCAGTTCCTTTGGAATATTCCTTATTTTATTTTTTCCTAAACCACCCCAGTATTGAGGCGGACAAAACGAAAAAAAAACAAATCGGTCGAGCCCTTTTCGAGTTTTTGCGAGACTTACATTTCTTTCAGCTTTTCATTTTCACAGAGATTTTTTATAACTTTTTAACCTATCGCATATGTTTAAAGGTGTCGGTGACCACTTAACATCAGGTGGATTGTCTGCCTGCTCGTCATACGAATGATATTATAAAAATGTACTTAGTAACTAAAAATATTGGACTACAATATGATAATTATAAACTCACAAATATGAATTATTTTGTCATAGTGCGGACAACATTAAATTAATTGTAACTTCCTCAATTTAGTGTCTTTTATATGTGATTTGTTGCTGAGTGAATTATTGATGATTTCGGTTTTATGTTGTATATTTTTTTATTTTAACCATACGTTATAATACTTGTTTTATGCAAACATAATTTATGTGTGAAAATATACCACTTTCTATGGGCGGAGATTTTTATTGGTTGTTAATGTGACCAACAGTAAAACTATTAATTAGTAGGCTATACCCAAAAAGCATTGTACAATCTAACTAATAAACAATTCACTTATAATAGTTAGTCTATTTTAGTACCTACAGGTTGGCAAGGTTTAATTTTAGTTTATTGTTTTACCAATCAAACAACCCACCTTAAATACTTCGGCAGAATTTTGACAGATATTAAACGGATGTGACTATTTAAATATTGGGGCTGTAGTTCCCACATTCCACATTAACTCCACATGTCAAAATGATAGTTCGACCTTTAGGAAATTAGTCCATTAGCATGCATGGCCATGGATGCTAACCCATCATCCTTAATTTCCCTTTAATAATTCACTTTAGATCACACCCAACTCTAGAATATTAAGCATTGTGGTCAAAATTTATACAATCAAGGTATGATAAGAGGTTGGTACGAATATATAGGTAACCTTGTTTAAATTAAACACCCTAAGAACTAAAACAGAAAATATAACAAAATATCCAAAACAAAATTAAATCTACTTACTTGGAATCTGAAACCTTCTTAACTTAAATCAAGTTATCGTTATCGATACTAAATCGAATGCACAAGTACCAGCTCAATACCAAACTGATGCTAAACATTAACCAAACCTATACAGTTTTAAACACTCTGTGCTTAAAAGTTCTGATTATAGATTGGTAGGATATTTCTATATTTTGGTTTATTTCTTTCACACCTTCGGGAAATAAGGAAATATTATTATAGATAGCAGCTTTGATAGAAATTAATAATGTAGTTAAGGTACTATACTAGGATAGGCGTAGGTATCCTAAAATGGTTATTTTATCTTTTTTTTTTTATCAAGCTGTAGCAATTTTAACCCTAAATGCAAAAGGGAATTCAAGTTAAACACTTTATAACTGAATTTATGTGTGTTCAATTAATTACTTTATGTCATATAATATTGATGATCAAAAGGAAAATGGTATAAGGAAATGTATAAATATTGAGTACCTACTTATTTGTCGATGCTTCAACTATTATGAAATCAATTATCGCCTTTATTTCTCAGTCATAAAGTTCAAAGTTGAATAAATATTTGATTGATGAGACTCTTTCGATTTTCCTTGCGTTAAATATACTTTCAACAATGACCATTTTAGTTTAGTGTTGTTTATAATTTGCCAGCATTGTGACCGTTGCTGCAAAAATGTTGAGAAAATGTGTATTTTTATTATTAGTTTTAGTTATCACATCTGTGAACACAAGTTCAATTAAATCCAGAACAAAAAGAGATGCAAGTACGTATTATTTACTTTCAAAATATTGTTAGGTACGAATCTTAAATAACTACAACTAGTTTTTCGTATTTTTATTGAAATTTATTGTACCTATTTAGTTTTTTGAATACGATTAATTCATGTTACAACAAGCAGGCGATTGCACTTTTGAATAAGCTCCCTACGTTACAGTACTATAAAAACACTTACTCTTTAACTATAACAACTACCAAAGAACTTTCTAATTCTGTAGCTATCGAGTCTCTTAAATTTTTTGTTTCTTTTTTCAGAAGGACCTGATGTTTGTTTACCAAAATTTTCCATTTACCTCATTGGATTTTTTATGATATTAATGTTTTTAATAATCATTGGTTTAATATTTGCCCTTTGGAAACAAAGAAACAACACATTCAAAAGGCTTTCAACCCAAGATGCTTACGTGAAATATGAAAAAAGCGAATTTGAAAGACAAGATTCAAATGACATGAGGAGTTTACGCAAAATAAACAGCTACGATAATCCTTATACCAATGAAAGTACATTGACAATAAATAGTGCAATCGGTGATGTGGTAGATACGCCTTCATTGCAGCAAACACCAGCACGAATTGAGAATGAGATCAAGTTTAATACAAAAAGACGCAATAAGAAGGTACCTGATGAAGCAATTATGCGGAAAGAACAAATTGATCAGATAATCAAAAAAACATTATCAAGGAGCGGTCAAGATGAAACAGCAAGCTTAAGGAATCTCAATGAACTTTTATCTGAAGCTAATAAAAAGGAAGATAAATCTCTTAAAACTCATTATGAAAAGGCCGCATCTACATCTGATTTGGACGTTTATGATGTATTACCATTACCTCGTACTCCAGTAAAAATTTCACCAAGTGACGACGACGAATATGATACGTGTCCACCAGTTTACGATTGCCCTCCCAGGTCAAAGAATGTCATACTTTCAGTAATGGCCGGGAGGTACGTAACGCCTCTCTCAGGGGATGACCTAGAGACAGAACCCAGTTATATAAATGCGCACGTTCATAGGTTTAAAAAGTGATGTTTATAAGACAAGTTGATTTTCGTGACATGAACAATTTCTTGAAGTAATGTGTACCTACAGCATCATCAAAACATTACAGTTTGTCCGTCCAATTAATATTCGAGTATATAAAGTGGACAAAAAGTATATTTCTTCTATAAAATAGTTGGGATATTGTTCGTCAGCCTCAGATTTTTTTCAAACGGAACAAGAAAATTCGGAACCATACATACATACATACTAAGATAATACCAAATGAACTGTGGAATTTTACGAAAAATTTAATCAAACCCAACAGAAGGAATTTAGATCATAGTCCAATTTAAAAAATATGCACCAAAGAGTTTGTCTTTTCCTAAACATGCTTGTGTTTATTTTGTACGTTAAATAGGGGGGCATTTTTATTAGTAACTAGTTCCAATGTGATTTAAGCTTACGGAAAAATAACCAACATGTACTTGTTTTGGCCATTGAATGTATGTAGGTAGGTACAACTATGAGACTTGACTGTAAATATATGTTAAATTTGAAAATGTGCTGGGAGAAGCTGTAAGTAATATTTTTTATGTCCCACCTGTACATATTTTAAATTATACTATGTTAATATTTCTTTTATGTTATAATAAACCACATCTTGGAACTGAACACAGTCTGTTATATATTTCTGATATTATTCCCATTTTTTATACACTTATCAAATTTCATCTAATAATAGATAATATTAAAATTTAAACTGAAAAACTATTTATCAAAAGGCTTAAATAAAGGCTGGTAGGATTTTTAGACAATTATTTTGAATCAATTCTCAAAATAAGGCAATATAAAACTCATACGGTCTTATTACGTGAGATGGTTTAATTAAAGCAAAACGGTTCGATACACTTTTTCTTGTAAAACGCAGGTTTTAAGTAGCCCCGTCTCTTTTTTTGTTATATGACGTTAGAAAGTGAGGCTTATTTATACTTAAATCCTGGATTTAACTAAACATGTAATAAGGCAATTCTAGTGATTCAGGTCATTACTTGAATAACCTATGGTAAATATTGAATATACGTTGCATATGTTGCAGTGACATGTGTAAATAACCAGGATTTAGCTATATTCTGTTGTAATATAGTTTTTTTAGTAACAGTTCAACAAAAAGATTTTATACCGCTGAAAATCCATGTACATTTTTGGAATAAATAAATGTGTACGTCTTTAATTAAGTCAAACAAACATTTATTTAATCAAATTATTCATAATTTACAATAATTTGTTATAAAATATTAAAATATTTGCATTTTATCACTAAAAATTATAATTTTGAAGTAGGCTGTATGTTCATTGACCATCCAATTGGCGCGTGAAAAAAAAACTTGCGCGCCATATCCCATAATTTTGATATTTTGTTTTTATCGTATTTGTTGCTGTGTGGTAAAAATTATGTTTATTTTTTCCTCGCAAATGTATTGAAAAACGTCGCATGAAACTTGTGAGCTCTGCTCATTACCCACTCGGCTGAATTACGCCCTCGCCTACGGCACAGGCTGCAACTCACAGCCTCGTGCGTAATGAGCAACTTAGCTCACTTGTATCATAATATACTATTATATCTTCGGACATTCTTCACAAACAGTCATCTGATTCTAAACTAAGCTCTCGTACTATGGAAAACAGTAAATGATATAGCATTTTTTAAAAATTCATACTTTAATAGATATTTACACCCAGATTCAGGACAAACAGACATGTTCGCACACAAAAATGTCTGCCCTGGGTGGGAATTGAACTCAAGACCTGTGGCGTAATAGGCAGGGTAGCAACCACGCTTTTTGAAGTAGGTAGTTCCTTTGTATGGAGTAGCTTTTTCCCGTGTGAACCTACATAGTTACTAACTAAGGTATCATCAAATGATAAATAAAATAAATAATTTCAAAAATATATTTCGACGTAGGTTCCTAAAAAAACGACAATAATAATATAAAAAAAACTGAATTCTAAATTATCTAATCTAAATTGTCATTTGAAATAGAATTAAACATTTCACACAAATCGCTAATTGCAACTAGTTTGCAATAAGGTTTAAGGCTAGGTAAAAACCAAGTTACCAATAATGCGAACTACATTTGAATCCTTTCAGTAGTTTCGCAGAGAAAACATAGAAAGCAAATGTCATTTGTCATTTATATTATAAGAGTAGGGTGGTACTTTCCCTGTTTTATCTTTGAGGACTTTAGCATAATCGGCTACCTAATATTTGACTGACTGAGCAAACTGTTCTCAATAATCACAGTTTATTTAATTTTCATTTTGTGGTCAGTATTTAGCTCCGGGATAATTATAGAATACATAAATGTTCATTAAGGATAATAACAATAAGATTTTAGTCATTGTACAATCTTCTCTCAGTCAAGTAGGCAAAATATTGCTTTATTATGTTTGATTCTTGGCTGTAACCTAAACTTTTATAATTAATTTATTTTATTTATCCATATCCGAGGTTTCCTGTTTTTATTGTAAGTATGAAAATAATATAATATGGCTTACGTTTGACAAGTTTATATAAAATAATGCACTTTATAATATTAGAATAAGTCCATGTACGTGTACGTCATTAAAAGTTTTCAACCCTCATATTTTATTCAAACTCATAACAATTCTATACCTTCAATTCATCAAGATTTCAGGATCTGAGATTGAAAAATATCATGATGTTGTATTATCATGGAGTCTGAATATGACGTGTGCAAGTTTAGTATTTTATATAACTATAAGTAAAATTAGCAAGATTTAGTGTAAGAAAATAAATATGTATACGTAACGTGTATACGTAACCTTAGTATTTTTGTTATTATGTGGTAATTAACATCGTTGGGAAATCTGCTGTGATTGAAGCAAGAATTACATAATAGATTTTTTACCATTTCCATTCGAAAAAAGGCATCTAGTTTATCGACTACCGTGATGAAACGCTTTTTTCTGAAAATAGATACTAAAATTAGTTCTTCCAGTTAGAAAATGAGACACAAGCATCTTCGGTCCATAAACTATCTTTATTCAAAAAAACATGTCAACCCGTTGTTGCATGAAATAAAGAAAAAAGAAAGAGAAATAAACAAAGACATAATTGGCATTTATAATAGTACGAATTAATAAAAAATATGTTTTATACATAGATGGAATTTTGATGGTTTAATTTAATCGATTTTGAAATATTTACATAGCGAAAATGGATTGCAATGAAAACGTAATAAACAAAATCTCGTGTAAATTTTTTACCGATCAATCATACAAAGCGGCCCAGTGGTAGGTACCTACTACATATTGGCGTCCAATAAACGGCGATAAATGAACGTAATAAATAATGTCCCAGTTTTTGGGTTAATAGCTTAATGGAAACGACCTTGAGGCTATAAAAAAAACAATTATACAAACTATTTTATCCTAGACAATCAATGAATAATACTGAAGTATAAATTATTTTGCGGTTCACGTGTGTAAATATAAGTTATGATCTATAAAACGAGATAACGTAGGTAGATATATTGTATGAGTTAAGGATGAAAAAGACGGCGAGCAGAAAGAACTCATGTACCTACATTATTATAAACGTAAATATCTACGAAATACCTAGCATATGACTGTGTCATGGCTTGGCTGGCCACTAATTCATCTTGAATTATAATTTCCACCCTTTATAGTATAAAGTTTATACAAAAGTATAGCTTGTATTATTTAACTGAAAGTTTGGTCTGTATCAGATAAGAGGATTCAGTAAGGATTGGTAGATGAATAAATTTAAAACAAAAGTAGCAGCGGAAATTAAATGAATCATGAAAACTGTTTCTATATTCTGCTTTCAAAACTTAACTATGCCACTTTATATTCTATTTAATAGAGCATAGAACAGAGAATAGTACACTTAAAGTAAATTCACATCGTACTCGAACACGAGGCACTGAAAGAGCCAACGCTACTCTTGATGTAACTTCATTTATGTATAGGTACTCGTACGTCATCAATCATGGGTTGCATTCGTCATATACAAGTGACACATTCTGCCATTTACGGGAAGGTAATTAAAAAATCGCCTTTTCAAATAAAACTTTACGAACCTACTGTGTTTTTAGGGTTCCGTAGCCAAATGGCAAAAAACGGAACCCTTATAGATTCGCCATGTCTGTCTGTCTGTCCGTCCGTCTGTCTGTCTGTCCGTTCCTATGTCACAGCCACTTTTTTCCGAAACTATAAGAGCTAAACTGTTGAAACTTGGTTTGCGCGAGAGACACTTTCAAAGTGGTAAAATGTTGGTCCCCCCCCTGTAACTTTTAAAATAAGAGAATGATAAAACTAAAAAAAATATATGATGTACATTACCATGCAAACTTCCACCGAAAATTGGTTTGAACGAGATCTATTAAGTATTTTTTTTTAATACGTCATAAATCGTAAACCGCAATTTACCTTTCATTCAATCAACACAAATATAAAAAAAATTGGCAAAAAGCAAGGTCTTACAGCACAAATAAAGGAAAAATTCAAAAAGTTGAAATTTAAAGGGTGTCCCCATACATACATAGTTATGCCAATTAATAAAGACCTCTGAGTTGTATGGGCGCTGATACAATTTAGAGGTCTAGCTTAATTGGCACTAACCTCAAATACAGTAAATAAATAAAATTAAGCATTTCCCGTGATGGACGAACGATGGACGAAGTTTGTACGGAACCCTCGGTGTGCGAGTCCGACTCGCACTTGGCCGGTTTTTTATATTGCGTCAATGGTACATTTTGTGGTGACAATAGCTTAGTCAAATGCTGTTGTTTATATGTAGTTTATATACCTATATATGTGGATTCGAAACATGAGTTTTCAGTGAAGGGGAATATAGCGAGGAAACAATAGCACGGTGGTAGAGTACTTTGTAGAACCCTAGTAAGTCTAGTTGGCTACCTTCAAGGTAGAACTCTGGCACCAAACTCCTACGGTGTTTTTTTGTACAGAAATTACTTCCTGTAGCCCAGATTGGTGTGACGGGGATAATATTCACTACATTATGGGACTAAAAATATCGGTGGAATGTAGATTATGTTTTACTAATAAATAAATAAAAAAACATTAGTACTAGACTAAGCAAGGGAACCCTAAGCACAGCAGTGCAGAATAAAACACAGTACAATTGTGACACGGCACATTGTCTTTACGATCTTTTGTTTTACGCTGGGTTTCAGGCTTACACCCATCTGCGCTTACGAGCAAATTGTTTACCTTCCATGACTATTATCATTTATTCGCGTGTGAAAATATTTGCTTCGGTTGAATACAATATTCACTAATACATTGAAAATTGGATTATTCTTGTGAAACTGTTAGAATAAATTGTATATGTAGAGTACAGTTACTGAACATTTAAGGGGATTTTGAAATCGGTGTACCCAATTCTGTTAGGCACTTTATGATAAGATGACGTAAGTGTTTTGCTACTTGTTTATTGTATACCTAATAAGCATTTTTTGTTTTTAAGTTTTACGTTTTTTTGTCATATTTGAGTGTTGATTTAACAGAAAAAATATTATTATTATGCCACATATTTTGACACTTGCAAGGGAATTAAAACCTATTACTTGCCGTTAACTAGAATCATGAAATTTGGCATGAAGCTATATATTATAGCACAAATAAAGGGAAAAAACCGAAAACTGTTTTGTAGTTACATATGGCTGTAGATTGAATAATGTTTGTTCTTCAATATGTTGTGTGTAATAAACATGGCATTTAATCTATAAATTGCGTAATACCAAACGCGTGCAAGTCATAATATTAATTACTGGGAAAATAGACTTAAAAACCCTACTCAGAAAACAGGGCATCCCCATACGTATCATAATAATACATTGTACGTACATGTATGTAAATAATGGACAATGAAATAAAAAAATAACAACAATAAAAATGTTTGATTAACTCTTTATTATTATAGTTTGTCGTTTTTAGGAATGTCAGTCGTTCTGTCTCACTCAGTTAAAACAAAATGTGTACGAAATATTAAATTTACGTAAAATTATTTTCTTTGATTACAATGTTATTTTTTATTTTCTGAAAAGTTTGTGAGAGTAATAACACATTTTGCTCGTAAAGAGTCTCTTATTTCACCAATTTCAATATCGTATTGATACAATTACGTATTTGTGCGTTATTGGAATGTAAAACGCACGAGTTTCTTTTTAATAAGGTAAAACGGACGGTTTATCAAGATGCTCCGTCTAAAATGAACGGTACTTTTTAGGGTTCCGTAGCCAAATGGCAAAAAACGGAACCCTTATAGATTCGTCATGTCTGTCTGTCTGTCCGTCTGTCTGTCCGTCTGTCTGTCCGTCCGTATGTCACAGCCACTTTTTTCCGAAACTATAAGCTATACTGTTGAAACTTGGTAAGTAGATGTATTCTGTGAACCGCATTAAGATTTTCACACAAAAATAGAAAAAAAACAAAAAAATTTGGGGGTTCCCCATACTTAGAACTGAAACTCAATTTTTTTTTTCATCAAACCCATAAGTGTGGGGTATCTATGGATAGGTCTTCAAAAATGATATTGAGGTTTCTAATATCGTTTTTTTCTAAACTGAATAGTTTGCGCGAGAGACACTTCCAAAGTGGTAAAATGTGTGTCCCCCCTGTAACTTCTAAAATAAGAGAATGATATAACTAAAAAAAATATATGATGTACATATGTTTTTTTTTATACGTCATAAATCGTAAACAGCAATTTACCTTTCATTCAATGAACTAAAATATTAAAAAAAAAAATTGGCAAAAAGCAAGGTGTTACAGCACAAATAAAGGAAAAATTCAAAAAAATTAAAAAAGTTGAAATTTAAAGGGTGTCCCCATACTTACATAGTTAAGCCAAAAAGTAATAGTAAAGACCTCGGAGTTGTATCGGCGCTCATACAATTTAGAGGTCTAGCTTAATTGGCACCAACCTCAAATAAGATAAATAAATAAAATTGTGCATTTCCTTGATGGACGAACAATGGACGAAGTTTGTACGGAACCCTCGGTGCGCGAGTCCGACTCGCACTTGGCCGGTTTATTTAAATCTTAGCAAAGAGTTTTATGTCAGAAAAGTAGTCAATATTTTATGAATAAAATTAACCTTGGGAGATAAAATATAATAGATAAACATTTAATTCTTTAATTGAATTAATTTTGACTATAAATTACAACCATTTATCTGTAACAAAACACAAAAATATTAATTTACTTTGGCTACTAATAATAATACTGGCTATTTTTGTGCCTTTGCCTTAAAAAAAAATGTTTAAGAAAGTGCGAGTATTATTTATTTCCTCGCAAATATGTTATAAAACGGCCTCTGCTATCTTGTAGCAATATCGCTTCGGCTGTAATTTTCAACTTACCGCACTTATATCATAATGTACTATTACCTACTTGCTATTCAGGAAACTAATGTAAACTGTCTGAAATAAAATTTCGCACTCTTTTGTACACACAATGATTAGCTGCCAAGCGAAACGAGTAACCATGTAGTGTTCCTTACAAAATACTATTTTCATATGAAAGGTTCATGGATTGCATATTACTCATTATTTTCTTTTTTATCTATATACCTGTGTATAAAAATACAAATAACTCTGATCAATCACAAAATCTCAAAAACTACAAGACCACGAAACTGAAATTTGGCAGGAAGGTTTCTTTTGTAAACTCTACCAAGAAAAAAAATTGTTTCACGTTTTTTTAAAACCCTAATAATTTTCAATGGAATTACTACGAAACTTTTACTTTTTCCAAGTACATTTTATAAGTTGGTCGACTATTACTCGTAAACTTGTAAAGCCTACTTAGCTGTGATAGTTTTTCTTTAAACTTCGTTATAATATACTACTACCATGATTTTTTTCACATATCCAAAAGCAACCATTTAGCTGGCAGGGGGGGACACTTGATTCTAACGAAAATTAGCACTTAAAACGGATCCCTGAATCGAAAAATTGTTTTGGCAAACCCGCAATATTTTTGAAAGACCTATACAACGTCACGTCATGGGGTAGACGTGAAAAAAAAACATCCCCACTATAGGTGGTAGGTACCCTAAAAAATATATATTTCAAAATTTTATTTTACCATTTTGTCGGCGTGATTAATATGTATATCCATACCAAATTACAGCTTTCTTGTACTAATGGTCTCTGAGCTAAGCTGCGGACAGACAGACAGACGGATATGGCGAAACTATAAGGGTTCCTTGTTGAATACGTTGTTGACTACGGAACCCTAAAAAATCAATGTTTGTTTGTTCGTATTGTATGCGCTGTGGCCGTTCATCCGATTTCGAAACTTTATCAACTTATTGTTTGCACTTGCAGTGTTATAGGCACAGTACAAATAACAAATGTATTTGATAGATCATTTGTGCTACAATACAATATCATAAACATAATTTCAAAATTGACAATCGACAATCTGCAAAAGACAAACAGCAAACGTCAAACATGACATTCGCAGTTTATAGATATAATTTATACTTTTCCTTTATATATCATTCTATTTCAATAAATGTATTAATTATCGGCAAGAAAATAAATATCATAATTCCTCTTTTTAATTTCGGACGATATTTCCACAGTTATTTCTTCTGCGGCAGCAACGCGTACCTACCAGATAGTAGTTTATAATAATTGGATTGTAATTTACATTGCACATTTTAATTTCCCAATATACGTCTTTTAGCTTAAAAATTATAAACAATTTTGTTATATAATGAACTTCCGTCTCTTAGGAAACCCGTAAGGAAAATGAAGCCGTGTTGTTAATTTAATAATGTGCACATATTTCAGTATAATTTTCAAATAAATTAACTTAGATGTTTTATTTATTGCGCATTACTTTTACCTAAATTTATTACAATAAGTTGTTAACTATTACGTACAGGTACCACCATATTTTCTATGTTCATAAAAAATGAAAAAATGTTTTTTTTGTATACTAAGTATATTAAAAATTCTAAAAATATCAGCCCACATCTGCATAAAAGCCTATTCTCTCTCACGCTACTATTTTTGGTCCTGTTAGACTAAACTTCCGACAAGGAAGTCAGTGGCCTGCTGGGCAATCAAAATAAATTTCCGGGCCACAAATCCGACGCTGGTTAACCTATGTCATTTTACTAGCATAATACAATCTGCATTTCTGCGTAATATTAGGACGTAATCAAATAAAACCCTATTAACGGTTAATATTTTACATAAATTAAGTTTAAAATCCATATTTGGATATTTATTATTAAAAAATTAATAAATCATTATTATCCTCCTCACCTCATCTTTTGTAATTACATTACAGGAAAAATGTCTGTGTGAAGAAGAAAATTATAAAGCATTAGGACCATTGTTGCTATAGTAGAATTCGAGAATAGTTTTATTACGTCATTAGAGACGGTAACAAGAAATATTTAGTTCTAACATCATTATTTAATACTTTTTAGTGAAAACCCTTTTGAAGTCGGTTTTACTTTTTGTTAAAAATTAATTTTCTTTTACCATTTTAAGTTTTTAATGCGTATTGAATACCTATCAAGATTTGATCAAGGATATGCATATCAATAATGCATATCGACAATACTGAATAAGATATTTCAATCGCGATATTCATGCTCCTTTTCGTTGAGGAATTCCGTCATATCTTCAAAGTCCATGATCAGATCACAATAAAATTTATATGAAACCAACTTCGGAGTACTTATACCCTATTTAATTTTCGTCGGTTAAAAAAGAGATACAATTATATTTTTATTCAGGTTATAACTGTTGTATGGTCTTATTGCAAATACAAAAATTTGCATGCGGGATAGCTATTAGTAGTGCAAACAAGCGGGAAAAGTGAAACCTAATAAGTTATATGAGAATAGGTACCGTACGTACTTGGTACCAAAATAGCTGGTTCGTGACTGCGACTCCCTAGTGAGGATTTTATGCACTTTAGGCTCCTTGAGAGAGATGATGTCCTCTATTTGATATTTGAATGATAAGGATAGGGATAGCGTCTCGGGTGTCTTCGGGTGTATCACTCCGGGTGAATGTCGGATAGGTGACGTTTCTGACTGAATACAAATTTCCTTTGAACTATAATACCTACACAAAAGTAGACTAAAACTTCTACCATAAAGAGAGGGGGGATCCACCAACAATCTATACTAATAAAGAATATTTAATAAAAATAATATAACACATGCATCCCCAAAAAGGTAGGCAGAGTTTTTCAGGCATTTTATTGATCACGGGCTACATTATTCGACCGGGGATTCAAACTCAGGATCTCCTGTAGCCAAGCTTTATACCGCTGGATCACCGAGCCTAGTTGGTTATAAAATTCAAATGAAGGCTGTTTACGAATGCTGTCGTCCATAAGCTCGGTATCTGTTCCAAACAGTCTATTGTTGTGTTTTAGACATGTCCATCCGGCTGGAACTCAACGATGTAAATTCGTATTATCTTGCGTTCAACCGCTCGTCATAACTGTTAGATAAATTTTATTTATTTTTATACATTATTTATTTGCATGGTACTTAATAAAATGTGGGGAATTATTAACCGCACACTTAATAATCTACATGTACACCAAATAAATGATTGCACTATTAATTAACTGAGTATCAAAACTTGTACCTATACCTAAATAATAATTATTATTTGTAATAATTATTATTTATAGGTTATATTAATTTAATAGGTTAATTATTACTTACATCTATTTATTTTCCAAAGTTACTACAAAAATAGTAATTACAAAAACACTGTACATCAAAAATAACAAATACGCATCTAATAAACGAGAAACTATAGTAATAACTTAACAGTGATAACTTTTAAAATCTCTTCCTATTCAGAAACGACACGGATACTTTAAGTTAGAAGTGTATAGCGATCGGGAAGCACAGCGACCGATCGCCATACACTTCGTGGTTTTTTTTTTTCTTTAAATATTATGACGTTAAGTGTAATTTATTTAGATGTGCAAATCTTGGTGCGCAAACGGTATTTTTGATATACGTATAGTACACTCTGCTGGAAAAAATTGGCATAACATATTAGGGAGTGGAAATAACAATTGAAGACTTAATACAATTTCAGTCAAAATATTATAAACTTACTGATTATGTAGACGAATAGTACTTAGTTTAATTGTTCGAGTAAGTGTTCTTTTGTACATTTTTATGATCATTGGTTGGCCTTTCTAGAAAATTGATTAATCCTTTGAAACTAAAACATATAAAGGGTCCATTAAACTCAAATTCAAAACTCATTTATTCAGTTGTAGGCCCTGATAAGGTACTTATGAACATTACAATTGACTCTACCATCGGTTCGGAATACATTTGCAGAATACAATTAAGTATTATTAATTTGTATTTCATATTTATGTGGTACAAGAGAAATGACGCAGGAACCAGTAGGTATAAATGTTAAACTTGAAACAGTCACGTACTCAATGTCAAAGTTAGTTGTATAACTGTGCTTTACAAGTCTAGTTTTTTATTTATTTTAGTCACAGTTTCGGTTGCATGTCCAAGTTAAGTTACAGTAAGGCGAAGATATACGAAACATGATAATCTATAATATAAAAATGAATCGCAAAATGTGTTGGTAAGCGCATAACTCAACAACGCCTGGACCAATTTGGCCATTTTTTTTTTTAAATGTTCGTTATTTTCAGGAGAAGGTTTGTATGAAAAAAAAAATTTCACCGGGAACGTGGGTGAAACCGCGGGGAACAGCTAGTTCTTAATAAATATTACAGTTATTTCTCTAATAAAATTGGAGGAGTTTTAGCAGAAAAGTGAATCCCGATTTTTGTAGTAAAATTAGCTAATGTAAGCTAGGATACTGTTTAGGATACAAATTATCAATGTAATGCACTGACTTATTTTTTTGATTGACATTCTAAAATTCTCTATTTTATTTTTATGTACTATCCACGTTAATGTTTTCGAATTACTAGGTACAACTATTATAATAAGTAACTTACTGTTATCTTATTGAAGTTCATAAATGACTAACCAAACCGATGTGTGGGTATAGTTTTAATATGATAATTGAATAATTACAATGAAAATTAAATGACTAATAAGTTACCTAATGTATTGCAGTAAACGATTAACGCATACTTTAGCTGACGACAGCTAATGTCCTAATTTACCTATTCACTGTTTAGTAGGTATAACGGAAATTACATAATTACTCAAGAAATTATAAAAAAAACTACATACGGAAATTGCATTTTAATCAAGAAATTATAAATTAAAATAAACTTACTAATAGTGGAAATAACTTTATAAACTCATAATAAAGTCTATCTCATGACGGAAGGATCATTATGCTTTTAAAGATCAAAAACTCCGCTATATTATCGATGTAACGAAAAAAAAACTGATAGATAGTACATTGCAATGGAAAACAATAGATAGTACACAATAATTATGATGTGTGGTAGTTATATACGAACGAAACATGGAAATATTTTTTTCCTAAATAGAAATAATTTATAAAAAAAAACCGTCTTCAAAAACTGAAAAGCATAAAATAAATAAGTATTTTCTTTCTACATCATTTCGAAGTGGGTGCCAAGTAAAACATAAAAATTACTTGGTCTTCAAGGTACTTTCTTGATTTGTTTTGTTTCAGCGAGTTTTCTTTATAGTTAAGTAGTATCACATAATAAATTTAGTTAAGTTGTCATAATATTGTTGTCTTTAGGTTAATTCATTTTTGATAATATTTCGAGTTAGTGTGAATGATTGGTTTTAATATTTTTTCGTTGTAATATTTTGTTGTTGTTTTGTGTTTTGTGTTATCCTTAGTAATTTTAATGTTTTATTTAGCACCGACTTCAAAATGATGTAGAAAGGAAATACTTATTTATTTTATGCTTTTCAGTTTTTGAAGTCGGTTTTTTTTTATAAATTATTTTTATTTAACACTTTTAAGTTACGAATATGGGTAGACCTAGTAAGAGTAAGGTAGCTTTTCGAATGCGGAAACGACGGTTAGATGAAACGGAATAAAAAAGAACCGTACTGAAACAGAAATATTAAAAACAATATGAATGAAAGTCCGTAAGAGTTGGGCCGTCATGCACAAGTTACAAGACACTACACTTGATGAAGCTGTTATAGATCTTGGAAATAAAAAAACCCTAAAGGCCTAATGTGTATGTATTTAGCTGTCAGTCGTATAAAAACCTTTGAAGGAATAGCACTGTCTAATTTAGAATCAAATAAATTATTGAGTAGGCCACACAGACTCTTTCGTCAAAGAGCATTGCCAGAAATGATACTCTTTATGATGTTCAACTTTATGCCATGAGATAATATCCATTGGTACTGAATTTACACGTTCGAGCTGTTTGTCATTAAGGAGTTCCGTTGTATGCATTCTTAGTACAAGTCCAGTCCAGTCCAACACGTCCTTGATCATAGTTAGGTACCTCCTCGTAATGGAATTGTCATAAACCTAACTATACCTCAATCACTACACAATTCCTATCTGGTATATCTTCGGAGTCCACTGTCCAATATCAATGAAATTTAAACGGAACCATTTTGACGCTATACTAAATCCAATGCAAAAGAATTTATTAAAATCGGTTTATAAACAAAGAAGTTATCCCCAGAAATAGGTAGAAGTTCCGGTGAAGAAGACCATAGACGACCTATGGTCTTCTTCATCAGTTGTACATCACCAAATGATACTTTCTGAATGCAAATGCTTGATTTGTTACCGAAAATACCAAAATCACTATGTATATGCCTATAATATTTGAGCTTGGAGCTCCCTCAATTCCTCAGGATTCCATCGTCAGAACTGAATTTTGATAAAAATGGGACCAATTTGGAGGTAGGTATACCCTTTCAAATGAAAAAAAAAAAATCAAATCGGTTCATAAATGACGGAGTAATGAGTGTACATCCTTGTAACTTGTGTTCATCCATTAAAAAAATAATATATATAACTGAATTGAGAACCTCCTCCTTTTTTTAAAAGTCGGTTAAAATGGACTGCTAGCACCTTATTACACATATTACTCAAAATGCCATGATTTTGCGGTGAAAACGTATTGAATTAGATTTTTGTGTCAAAAATTTGACGATTTTAATGAAAATATTTGTCTTTTAGTAACAAATAAATTGTTTATTAAAATTTAATGAAAACAATGGTTTTAGAACTTTCGATATCCCTTTCTGAATATACCTAAGCATTTACAAATTAAAACTTTTCTTTACAACGATAATAATGCTCGAAATGACGATGACTCCTATAATAACGATATACATAGTTTTCCAAACCTGGCAAATATAGGATAAAACTTAAGTTATCCTGTTAATAAACTACTGTGGATGTAGACAGAGCTGTGTGTAAAGTTAAGTTAATAATAGCACACAATTGGCTCTTGTATAAACTTTAGTATGAAGTTCAAGCACGACGCAATATGTAGCATAATTCTAAGAAATGTATCTGGCGCTCCCATTTTATCGTCTAGATTTGAAATAAATCTAATCATAATAATTAATTAAATTTAGTTTTGCGGAATAATTGCGCATGTCAAATTTAAATATACTCACCATAGTTTTGTTTCTCTTGGCTTGAGTTTTATTTCATCTTGACATCTCATATACCTACTTGTCATGATTTTGATCGAATGTATAAGCACACAAATCCTGACAGGTCCGAAGTGTAAGTAATTGATTGCTATAACACGCAAATAGGTTCTTGGCGTCTGTTATTTGTATCGATGTAGTCAATCAACAGAAAATCAACCTTAATAAGTCGTTTTATTTATCTTCATGCTTTTATTTCATCCAAAATTGTTGTTTATCAAAAGCGTCGTAACCCTCAATTAATATATTATCCGTCTAACTAAACTTGGTACAAAGTTCACTGAGCGCTTTAAAGGCTTGTTAAAACAAGTCCCGAAAATAAATAAAATGAGAGTTATTTCCAAATGCAAACCAAACATGGTTCTGACGTAAACTATTACCACACAAGAAACATTCTTGTATTAAAGCTATATAAGGTAGGTACTGTTGTTTACGCAAATCAGTTTAGCAAACGTTGCGGATTCATTAAACTAAGCTGTATTGTGTGTGCTCCACGAATGTCTACACGATTTTGCTATTACGTGTATGCATTGTTTAGCACGAGTTTTTGGTGTTGGTTTTTATTTTATTAATTTTAATTAATAATTCGATAGGGTAGTAATTTTCACATCATCAATAAATAAATCTTATTGATTTTCTAAAAACACAAAATTAATCAAACTAATAAATACATTCTTTAGAATCTTTATTTATGTGTCTTTATCTATGTAATCGATTATTTTAAAATATGCCGATATTTTATTATATGTTGTTTTATTATGAGTACGTAAAAGATGCCTAACATTGCGTATTGAATGAAAAACTATATTGGAATTAGGTAGATCAAAAGTTAGTCACAGATAAAATCTAAGTCAACGGATTATCTTAACTGTAATGAAAGTTATCAATCGATACAATATGCAGCAGGTAAGTAAATATATAAATGTATTCCAGGGTTATTGACTGAATATTTTCAGTGTTTTTTTTTCGCTAATAACCATCTTCCTGTATAGATGTTTAATGTTAGACAACAACGGATTGGGATGAAATTTGGCACACATATAGAATATATTTTGGATTAACATATACGGGAATGCGTGTGGAACTGCGGGGCGAAAGCTAGTTATAAATCTACAATAGCTATAACCTTCAATAAATCTGGTGTTATCTCTTTACGGTTCACGCGTTCACATGAGGGTGACAAATAACAAAACGTTATATACAGCCTTTATAAAATGAAAGCTGAATATGAATAACAGGGATAGACTATAGATTTGAATCAGGGTGATTTTAGAAAAGAAACTAAGACTGCATTTCCACCAGAGATGCGTAGTATGTTGTTTTATCCGCCAAAAGGATCGCTACATTAGATCTATGACGCACTAAGCTGTGAAAATACAGCGATCTTATTGGCGGATAAAAACACATCCCTCGCTACGCATCTCTGGTGGAAACGCAGCTTTAACGTCCAAAGACTACCAAGGTTGCAGTTCACAAATAGAAAACAAGTATGTATGTATATTATTCCACATATTTATGGGTTCAGGAAATGTACGCTCTGAATTCTTCTACGCTGTAAATGGAAGTATTTAAAGATTTGCACATACACTTTTCTAAATAATCGAAGTACTTTGAGTACTTTGTTATATTAACTTATCAAAAAAAGTTGTTTTTATTGATTGATTCCTGTGCTACTACTGTGATTATCGCGAATGTATCAATGTCATATTTCGGCAAACTAAGACCAGATTTGTCCTTATTTAATGGATAACATTCAGGTATATAGACATTCCTTTGTACTTGTATTTTTGCATTGCTGTTAATTTAAAGGTGTTTGCAATAAGTTGTAAAAAGTGTTAAAAACTGTTCTTGTTTCGCTTACCCATCTAGTAAATGAAATAAGTGAACAAAGCGATGCGGCTCCGGCTGCAGTTTCAACATTGGAATTAATTAATACATGACCCCGCATACAAACGATGGTTGTACCGTAAATATTGGATTGAAAATTAAACCCTGTTGGGACTGTGATTCTCAGAAATTATATTTGCTCAAGTGATATTTCAATGAGCTTTTTGCGATATTGAATTCTGCATTGCCAACGATTTTTAAGTTCTCATACATTAAACACTAAAGCCCATTTTATAAATAGTAGTCTATTGACTAAGTTTTGATACATCCTACTCATCCTACTATATTATTTATCTATCATAACTAATCCTACTCAATATTGTAAATATAAATGTGAAAGTTTGGATGGATGGATGGATGTTTGTTACTCTTTCACGCAAAATCTACTGAACGGAGATCATAAGATACATAAGATCCCTCGGGAATGCGGGTGAAACCGCGGGGCGGAAGCTAGTATTAATAAACTATTAAGAAATAATTAACAATTAATAAGTATTTGCGCCGATTGAAAGTATGCCAAAAGTAACAAAAACGATATTCTATTAATATCGTTTTTGTTACTTTATATGTATACATACCTAACATAAAATATTATAACCAAAATAATTATTAAACCGAGAACTAAATTTCGATAAAATTATGCAAATATAAAATGATGTGACGTTTAATTATAACAAAACGTCCTTGGTCCAAAATTACATTTTCAGTCTGTAGGAATACTTATAATTTTATTATGATAGATAAATATTATTTTCATGCTAATTAAATATCGAAAACAGCAATTAATTAAAATTTGAATAAGGAAAACCCATTGTAATAACCACCAATTATAATTATGTAGAAATATAAAAGAGAAATACGATATATAGACATTTATCTCGAAATTTCAGGAAGTATATAAGTCTAAACTGGAAATTTGGTAGGTACCTACTCTATTGCTATAAACGAGGGATGCTTCCTTATTCGCAAAGAAAGGATTTTCCAAAAGGGAAAAATACAGTTTAAATAAAACTTTTTTTGGAATTAAAAATAATTCCTACTTAATTGTGACTGATGTTAAAATGACTGATTTCATCGTTTGCTGGGGCTTTGGTCTTTTCGGTCGGCTCAGCGTTGGGACCACGGACTGAAAAACCAAAAATTTCAGTCCAAATGTGAAGGGGTAGATTCGGTCCGCAAGAATAAATGCTCTAATGCGTTCAAAGATAAAATTTTTGAATTCAAATTACTTTGTTACAGGTATCAGCAATGCATACGTCACAGGTGAATAGTTCGACAGCTACTTACGGTGTTAATTCGACTGACGGCGACTACACGCCGTATGGAGATCGACTGGAGACATATTTAGTTCCAGTTCTATTTGCAATCATATTTATAGTTGGTGTCCTTGGAAATGGGACTCTTGTTATTGTCTACGTGAGGCATAGAGGCATGAGAAATGCACCTAATACGTAAGTATTAAATTATTAAAATAGATTGTATCAGAAACTCTGCGTCGTTAAAGGAAGCTAGATATATTTAAAATTAACTGATGGTCAATCAAATTACTTCCTTAAATGTATGTATAGAAATATAAAAAAAGTTGGAAGTTGTGGAATTTTATTGTGATAGGATGGGTAGGTACGCGGGTGAAACTGCAGAGCAAACGAAAGTATATCAATCTAATAACTAATTTGATATAGGTAATAATATATAATAATATTACATATAGGTATAATATGTATATTAAAAATAGTTTATCAAATAAATGCAAAAATTAACTACAGGGATGGAAAATAAACCAATGGTATTTTTGTAAATAATAAAGCAGTAGGTACCTACGATGTATGTTATTCAAAATTATATATAATAATGTTGTGGTATTTGTAAAATGAACCAATATATGTAAGCAGTATTAGTTAAACAATGCTACCAGTAGCTTGTTTTGATGGTTTCAATTACCCATTATAACTACATAGCGTAATTATACCAACTTGTTTCAAATGACAATAATAGGGTAATTTAGGCCCATAAATTCATGCAACCATTTTTTTTTTTTACTTTGTATAGGCTTGTGTTTGACACAATCTAACTATGGTTGGTGATGATGTGGCCGAAGGTTGTAAGCACACAAAGCCTAGAAGGATCTGGCTCTCAAGTGAAGCTGCCGGAACACACCAATAGGTGTTTGGCGACAGATTTTCAACTTGAGGGTGGTAGCCAGCCAGGCGGGTACTACAAAGTACCCTACCACCGTGCTATGGTTTCCTCACGATGTTTTCCTTCACCGAAAGCTCAAGTTCATTGTAGGAATCGAACCCACGACCTTCGCTTATATGACTTTTTAAGTATTTATTCGTATTCTATAGGTATATTTTCTCCCTGGCGTTGGCAGACCTCTTAGTCATCCTAATATGTGTGCCATTCGTATCAATCATATACACATTGGAGTCTTGGCCCTGGGGAGAGCTGATATGCAGAATATCTGAAGCAGGAAAAGACGTGAGCATTGGAGTATCAGTATTTACTCTAACAGCTTTATCGGCTGAGCGATACTGCGCCATCGTAAATCCATTTAGGAAACTTCAGGTAAGTGAAATATGATCGCGTAAAATAGCAATTTATGTTGAAACAAAGTGTTCCTTCAAGAACATGTTTTTTAAAGGCGTTTTTGTTGAAGTGAAAATAGAAAAAGTTGAATGGACGGAGCTGTTATTTCGGGGGAATAAGTTTTGAAACTCTACAATTCTGGTATTTTGTAACTTTAAATATTTGAGTCAGTTTTTATTCACACTTAGTCTAGAAGGTATCTAAAATGTTAAATGCAGCTGCCGGAATACACTTGTGGGTGTTAGGTAACATTTTTTCAAATTAAAGTCAGGTCAGTACTACAAAATACCCTACCGCTGGCATGGTTTACTCTCGATATTTTCGGTCACCAAAAGCTCAAATTCAGTGTAAAATTTGAACCCATGAGCCGATGGGAAGCCCCGTGAGTTCATTCGACGATAAAAACTATTCCAAACCTATTCTAATTTTAAAATCAAATATGTAGTTCCACAGTTAATTTAAATTTTGTTTCAGCTACGCAAGCTGCCTCTCGCATGCGCAACATTCATATGGGCGGCGGCCCTTATCTTTGCCGCTCCAGCTGCTATATTCTCCAGCACAGTCACACTACAATTACAACATAACGTCACCATCGTTTACTGCACACCCTACCCGCCGGAATGGAAGAGCTACCCTAAGTACAAAATTCAACGTTATCTCTAAAACAATAGAGTTCGAAAGATTAATCATTTTGATTAGTATAGTGACGGGAGTTTCGAACGCCTGTAGGAACTATTTGAGCAATTTTACGCAGATGCCGAGTCTTATTGGGCGGTAGAGATTATTAGGGTTGTCGATTTACTTGAAAGTGATTTTGTTTACGGCAGTAGACTATATTTGATTTGCTACGATGTTTTTAACCTGCTACATCTAGTTGCTATCATCTGTTATATCTACATACAAACACTCTTACAGGTATGAAACATATTTAGTAGACACTAAAAATACCTTGCAGGTACAATAATCCGATTTTTTTCTTTTTATAAGCATGTGTTTGATCAATTTACTATTAATCGATATTTGACGTACGAATCTATGAAAGTGACTTTAATTTTCTACCATACATTTTCTAATATACAATTTCTGATCTCTTTTTGGACAACATGATCATCATGACATTCAGCCCAAAGATGGTGAAATATAGGCCTCTCCTATAGACTTCCATAGCAAAAATCTTGGGCTTATTGGAATTAACGGCTCCCAACAACTCCGACCAGTGGAGGGTCATCACAGCTTGAATAGCGGTACTTGGAATAATAAAAAATAAATATTCTGGGACATTACATAACAGTTGAACTCTTATCGGTGTAGCCTTCTCCAGTTTATTCTGTTCCCCGCCACCAAAAGTGGCAACCCTAAAAATAATTCCCAGTAAAAGTGATTGATAGTGGGATTGGTGACTGATTGAGGTGATAGATAGACTTCTTAGTGTTGGTTGTTGGAGAACATACATTTCCGTAAGATTTTTATACATAAGACACCTATAGGCTAAACATGCAACTCATGTTTACGAAATTAGATAGTGAGCTTTCATAGACTTTGATTATAATGAATCTTCAATTATTTCTATATTTTTCATGAAGATAATAAAAATTATATTCATGGAAAATTATAACCGTTTTATAGTAACAGTTTTATAGTAATTGTTTATGTACGAACTGCCAACTTCTATGATAATAAATAATAAATTATTTTTAAATATTAATGTTTGTAGGATGTAAGCCAAGTTTTAATAAATACTAACTAAATAGGTGAAGATAAATTTATAAATTATTAATTAGAATAATTATATTACGATTCCCATACTCCCAACCCTTCACAACAAATTAGCTTTGAAGTTTTAATTGAGTTAAATAAGGAATTATTACATAGCCTCGTAAAGTAAATATAGGTAGGTAAGTAAGTAGTAAAACGTAAGTTAAGTAGTAATAATGTTACAATTCGACCAATAGAAAATTATATACCAGTGCCCTTGGATAAAACCTAATTAAATGAGGTGTTTATCAACATCCTACGGAAATACAAAGCTAATTTACACAATCCCAATCCCAATAATGATATCATAAATGCGAAAGTTTGTGCGTATTTTTGTTACTGCATCCAGCAGTAATGGTTGAAAGGATGTATATAATTTTGACGCATAGATAGATCATAACTTGGAATAAAATACCGATGGCACCGAAAGTGGTAAACACACAAAACCTACAAGGAACTGGCTCTGAAGTGCCGTTAGCGGCAGATTTTAAACGGCCAGGCGGGTACTACAAAGTACCCTACCACCACCGTGCTATGGTTTCCTCACTATGATTTCCTTCAATGAAAGCTCAAGCTCATTGTAAGATTTTATTCCACGACCATCGTTACGGTATTTGATATCACTGAGCTATTATCGACTCAAAAAGTTAGAAATGTAAAGCTTCAGTCATGAAAAATACGATATTATTGCCACGAGAACACAAAATGATAAAGGTTTAATACAATTTTATGTCACCCACATCATATCATATCTCTCTATTCAGGGATGTCTGGCGCTCAAGCAAAGTGTCAACCTCAGAAATGGATCTGCCATATCGGATCATGTCATGTCTTATTTTATTCAACGAATTTCGACAAACCTAAATTGTCTGTGAAATTTGATTTATTGGCATAACTTTTTGCGAATTTGTTTTCTTATCCCTGCTGTTTTCAATGATATATAATATTTTATTAGGCAATATATTATGCCTGTGTTCGCGAGATAGTAATAAAAAATATTTTAATTTAATTTCCAGGGTGTGACCTATCTATGTGTACCAAATGTTATCCAAATACATTCAGCATTACAAACTAAGATTTAGTACCTACCAAGTAACAAACATATTTGTTTATGATTTATTAATATTATTTTCATCAATAATTCTGATTCGGATATTTCAGACTACTAAGATACCTATAAATAATACAATAGTAAAACTGTTAATTCTTATCTTTCTTTTGATACCAATTTGCGATAAAGTAATTGGATTAATTAATTAGCATTTTTTCTCAAAATCAGCAAATTTTATCCCATTAATAAATTTTTATAAAACAATACCTACGCTAATAAATTTATCACAAAACAGCGAAAATGTCAATTACCTGTACTAAAAAAAACGATACTCGTGTTCAATCAACGAATCTTTGTATCCATTTTGCACAAAGCTTTTAGGATATGACTACATGCTCTCATTCCAGTATTTACCTACTCCGCTTATGGGGCTCGGAAAGTAAAATACCTTGGAAGACAAGAAGTTCAAACTAATTAAACGATGACCTTTTCTCTATATGTGTATATTCTAAAGTTGTTACTCTGGATGGTAGTAATATTTCTTATTCTGTGGTATTAGGTCGTATGTAAGTCAACTACAGTCTGAAGCAATTTCGTCTAAACCAAATATTGACGTATTTATATAGCCCAGCATTGTAATTGGTGTAACGCTTTGTAACACATGGGTTCAACTGATTTAGATTTGGGATAGGAACAAACAATTGGAACAGGAAATAAATCAATTTCATTTGGTTTTAGAAAACAAAAGGATTGGGAAGATACGGTACGTCACAGTGCGTGGGATAACATGTCTAACTGGCTACCGTGTCATCTCATTTTTGATTTAATCTAAGCATTAGATCAGATATATTTATCAGTATCTGGTTTCAACTTAGTTATTTGATACATCGACCTTTACTTTACGTTACAAATATGGGATAGGTGATGTCAAGTAATAAAGCTTCAATTGGACTCAGAAGATTTGTGTTCTGCATCCATTTAGATCGGTACTTAAAGCATACTAATCCTCGAAGATTTCAAGGAGCCTCCTTGTCCAGCGGCTGGCGTACATTCTAGCAATGTGTCCCGCCCACCTATACTTATTTCGGGCTATGATGGACATCACGTCACTCAATTTTGTCGAAGACATTCACATTAATTGTAGTGGTAAATTTCCATGCAATGTCTTATTATTAGCCGCAAATGCTGCCCACGCTTGTGCAATTCTACGTTCTATTTCCTAATATAATATCATAATAAGTCCATTATATCTCTCAGATAAATAAAGAAGTTAAGACGGAACGCTGTCATTATAAATTAAGCCAGTTTTTTAGGTATATATCCCGCGTGTACGCCTGTGAAGTGTATATACTTGATACAAGCACAGTTTTTTCACATTATTTGTCAGAGTTATATCTGAAGATTATTGCCGCTAGATATTAAGACTCTTATATAAAAGAGAGTTATTTCTTGATAGGTACAAGCTAAATCAACTTTTATTTAGGTATCACACTCGTGAACTTTTAATATATTCAGCATACTCATATGTACCAGCTTTGGTTCTCATTCGTTACATTGTTAAAGAATGAGGTGGTATACTAATTGCAGACTAAGGAAATAAAATCTAATGCTACTTATAAATGAATGTATGTATTTGGTCTCAATATTTCCCCTTTTTAGGGTTCGGTACCTCAAACAGAAAAAAGGAACCTTTATAAGATCACTTTATTGTCCGTCTGTCTGTAAGTCTGTCTGTCTGTCTGTTTGTCAAGAACTTTTTCTCAGGAACGCGTGGAGGTATCAAGTTGAAATTAATATCAAATACTCATGTCTGCAATATCTTAAAATTGTGAAAAAATCAAACTTCTAAGTCAACGCAATCAAAAGATATGGCCGTTTGTGCCGCATATTTTGAGACTCACAACTATCGCAAGGGAATCAAAACATATACCTACTTCCCGTTGACCTAGAATCATGAAATTTGGCAAAAAACAATCCGAAAACAGTACATTTGTTGTTAATTTTTGTTTTGCGATTATAATCTTATTTGCAGTTGGTAAACTGACCGCAACCTGTGTCGATGTATGGGGACAACTACAACAGTTTACCAACGGCAAATTGGAGTTTGTCTCTCAATCTAGTTTAAATTTTCGTTCCAATTCGCGTGATGAACGAACTATTTACATACCTATAAGTTTGTACGGAATCCTCGGTACGCGAGTCTGACTCGCACTTGGCCGATTTTTTACAGATGGATGACTTTAGCAAAAGCAGTGATATACTATGGTCTTCCGTTGCTTGTCATAGCTATCTTCTACACGTTGATGGCTCAACGATTGTTGGCAAGTACGAAGGAAATGCCTGGAGCATTGCACGGTGGCCAGGGGGAGGCACAAGCAAAGGCAAGGAAATCTGTCGCTTGTATGGTGCTTATTTTTGTTATTGGTAAGTTTGTTACACCCTTATATTCGACTTTCTGTCTTTATTATTTCTTTCGGTCTGATATCAGAGTCAATTACTTTTTAGACATACTCTCTATTGGCCAGTATGTCTAAAAAGATTGTGGTGAAATCTAAATCTAACCAACGAATGAAAAAACACGTACGTTACGTAATTCATAGATCCAGGAGATAACAGATTACATCAAAAATTTTAAGATCATGTAGGATGAAGTTTAATTATTATTTATACGCGGAAATATGCATGGGCGTCCGCGACATTTTTCGTTTGCTTTTAAACAAACCTACTGAGTTGATAAATATACTCAAATCAGTTTACCCATAGTAATAATAGTTCATATAGTATCTCTTAAAAAACTACTGGTTGTTCTTAAATAGTAAAAAAATGACTTTAAGTCAGAGTGAACATATATTTTTTGGGCAAGCGTGCTACACATCCTCGGCCTCGACGGTACGTAACGTAAGCCCATTTTACATTAAAAAAACATAATTATTTTTCAACTCCGTAATATTTTGAGATGGAAACTTCTAAATGTCTGAAAAACCTATTGCACCACCAATCTTAATCTTCCTAACGTTTGATGTTAGAACTAATTTATAAGTAATCTATTATATCCCTGTATATTGTGAGTAAATCCCGTAAATGCTTCAAACTTACCTATTAACTACGCTACAACTCCAAACCAGTTTACAACGGTTTCCTGTTTGAAATTTCAAGTGTTTATGAAATTAATTATGTACCACCGCACCCACACAAATTAATGCTATTAGCGTAGATGATGTCTTGTCTTATTTTAAACTTTTTTTTTACTAAGTTCGTGACGGTAAATGCCGTCTTATGATTTAAATAAAGCATCAGGTGATAGTTACTTTTTATCATTAAAAATAGTATTTTGTAAAACAAAAACAGGAATGAATATAATTGTATTCATAAATATTGGACACAAATAAAAATGATAAGATAGAATGATAATTATATCATTTATCAAAGTCTCAGTTATAATTTTTAAATTTTATTTTATTTTCAGTGTTCTTCATTTGTTTCCTGCCTTACCACGCCCTTGAGATGTGGTTCCATCTCTCACCAACCGCAGAATTTGATTACAACGATTGGACTCATGCCTTAAGGATAATAGGTTTCTGCTTAAGGTAAAGAAATCAAAAGCTATTGTGAACTGTTAGAATATTCTAATATCCTCTTAACTAGGCACCCAGTAAACATTGTTACGCCCCTAAAGCGGAATCATTAAATAATGAAATAATTTCAAACTTTATAATTATTAACAAGGGATATTTATTATTAATTAAAATCTGTTTACAGACTGTTGTTAATTGCCTGTCGTTTAATTTTGTGAATAAATTACTAAAATTTTAATTGTATTTTACGTTAATGAAGCCTTAATAACAAACCTGATTTAGTGCGCAATCACTAAACTATTATATTTCGCGCTTATTAAGTTTAATCATAGAAATGATAAATGCTTTGATGTTTATAATAACTTTTAAATATGTTTTGACCTTTAGGTTTTTATGAGTGGTTGTAGTTTAACATTAAATCAAATAGCTAAATCTTAACCTACAAGAAACTTTTAAATTTCGAACTCAGACGAATTTTATTTCATTGTAAGATTTTGGTTAGTGTCTATTGTAAACCCCGGCGGTTGAGGCTGGGTGTTGATAGATCCTATAGTAATGCAACGCAGCGTAACGTATTACGCAGCGCACAAGCGTCAAAAGACTACGGTTACCGCTTACCATCAATAAAAATAAAATCGTGTTGTTATTCTAAGCTCATCTATACTAATATTATAAAGCTGAAGAGTTTTTTTGTTTGTTTGGTTGAACACGCTAATCTCAGGAACCATTGGATCGATTTGAAAAATGATTTCAGTGTTGGATAGCTCATTTATCGAGGAAGACTGTAGGCTACTTTTTATTCCAGGAAAACATAAGATCCCCGTGAAAGCGGGTGAAACCGCAGGGCGGAAGCTAGTAGTTTCTAAATTTTAATGTGTTTTTTTCACAGCTTCTTAAACTCATGTGTCAATCCAGTCGCCTTGTACTGCGTTAGTGGAGTATTCAGGCAGCACTTCAATAGATACCTGTGCTGCATGAGAGGTACTCTTCATCCCACTTGCAGCTCAAGGTTCTCCAGAACAGCCATCTGTGAGACTTCGTTCAGGAGCACGCATCGACATCGGTGTAACAGGTTGGAAATATCTATCACTCGTGTAAAAATAATATTTTCAAAATTACTAAAAAAAAAGGTCGCGGATTCGAATCCTACTATCGAGTAGCTTGAGCTTTCGGTGAAGGAAAAATCACGTTGTCGTGATAAAACCATAGCGGGGTGTGCACAATAGTAGGGCACTTTGTAGTAACCGCCTGGCTGGTTGCCACCTTCTACTTGAAAATCTTTAGAGGTAGTTCCTTACAGGTCTTGTGTGCTTACCACCTTTCAGCCACATCATCACTTACCTTGGTTTGATTTTAGTTAAACACAGGCCTTTACTTAGTAAAAAAAAAATGCCATATTATATTCTCACTTTAAGCGTTTCCTTGTTTCTTTTGTGTAAAAATAACAAATTGCCCTTATTTGGGGATAATAGCAAGTCATGCCATTATACAAACCCAAAACATTTACCTGATATTACCTTTTGGGTATCATTTAAGTTTTTATTTGTGATTATGAAAAGACGTTAGATAAATGAGCTAACATCGATCGCTAGTAACTTTGGAATGCAGGATGCACTTAAAAATGAACCTTAAAAACAATTACTGTAACAAACAATTTTCGGTAGACATTAAGTTTATTGTCTTAACAGCTCCGCGATATCACCAGTGTTCCCGAGAGATCTTTTGTTTTGCCTGGATAAAAAATATCCTTTATATTAATCCAGAATATATCCTAACTGTGCGCCAAATTTCATTCAAATCCGTTAAGCCGTTACGGAGTTGTGTGGTAACAAACCAAACATTTAAACGTCCAAACATACAAACTTTGTTTTGACTAATTTATATCAGAATCAAATATTTTATGAATGGTCATAAAACCAATCCTATACGTATCCTAATCCTTATCCTAACTAATATTATAAATGCGAAAGTGAGTTTGTTTGTTACCTTTTCACGCACAATCCGCTGAACCGATCGCAATGAAATTTGGTACGCAGATAGCCTATGGTATGGAGAATACGCTACTTTTTTCCTCGGGAACGCAGGTGAAACCGCTGGGGACAGCTAGTTATTAATATAAATCCGTCAAATTCAACAGTGATTGATCTATCAACTCTTGCAGGAATCCGACAGAGAGCGTGGTGATATCAAACTACGATTACGGTACTAAGAAGAAGAATAACCTCATCATATCCAGGAACAGCGCTGATGGTGTCACCATCATGAGTATTAGGGATACCAATGACTTCCTCACTGGTGATATGGACGATAAATGTATCAATAGATAGGTGTGTCAAAATCACAGTGATATAAAAGACAATTTTTGTATTGATGAATTATGGTTCCATTAATTTACAATGAATTGCATTCCAACTGAATTATGATGGATTATCGAATGATAGAATCGATATTATTGGTAAAAAGACAATCTTGATAAAAATGTCTAAGATATTTCTAACGTTAATTTTGGAATGGTGAACTTGACTGTTTATAATTGTAACGTATGCTTTTGTAATAAAATAAATTGATTTCTTCTACAACTATGTAACAGATTGATTATATTTAATATTGATCTCAAATTGTATATAAGTATAGCATATATTTGTAAATAAAGATTTTGTCTAAGATATCGAAATATTTATTATTATAAATGTGAAAATATAATTTTCATTGAATATAATAGCCCGAATACGAGTTTTTTTTAATTGAAAATAAAACAATTTGTCTGTATAATTAACAATAAATTGTACCATAAATATTTTCAAATAATAAGAAGTTATTTGGGTCAAAATACAAATACCTACTTAATTAATAAAGAAGATAATAGTTATTTTTTATCATTTAGATAATTAATAAGTACGTAAAATTTAATAAGTGTTTTAAGTGTACATGTTAAGTGTAAAAATTTGTATAGGTTATAAATAATTGTTAGTACTTATAAATTAAATCGATTTTTTTTTTGTAATAGATAAGTTATCTACTTTGTACTAAATTATTGTACCCGTTTAAATGTAAATTAAAAGTAAGCGCAAATTGTACCTATGAAATTTATTCTGTGAAATTAAAATACATAAATTAATGATGCTTATTTTTTTATTTATTTAAGAAAACTCAACAGAAGCATACAGCAAAGAAGTCAAAGTAAATACAAAGCCAATTAAGGTTTTCACAATTAAATTAATGTAAATTACGTCATACCGGAGAGAATTACAATGACTGAATTACAATTAAGAAAGTTTTTGTCTCTCGACCTCCCCACCCTTACGCGACTACTATCTTAGTATCACAAGTAAATATAAATTGGACACACCAAAAAATAATGGACCTACCATAGTGAGATTGTGGTCAAACACAAGCCTATACAAAGTAAAAAAAAAATATAGGTAATTATAAATTCACTTTTCGAAATATCGAAAGAATAAAAATAAATACGAATAAATGCCTTTATAAAGTACAATTAAAACTACTAGAATTTAAATATAACAAAACATTCAGTTTTATAACTCATTTGCGTACCAAAGCCCACAGTTGCTGGAGTGCATATTGTTCCCAAATAGCCCGTTAGTCTCATGAAATTATTTCATAATATATTCAGCAAATGTTACCTGTTTCATGCTTCATATTCAAGTTTGGTTTCAGGTTGTATTCATGAAATTGAATGTACGTACGCCTCCTTCATGTCGACTAATTTTATTAGATGCCCGTAAAATGGTTGGAAATTGGTGTAACCGCATTGTTGAAAGTGCTATACCACAGTAAAACATAATAAAAACAGTAAATCTACATGGATATGCTTTTCGAAGTACTTAGGTAGATTTCGTTTTACGATTCGTTTTAGTTTTATAATTGATGCTGATGTCTCAGAATCTTTGCCAAAACATACATTCCATATTAGAGTAAATAATAAACAAGACATACCTCACATACGGCCATCAGATTCCAAACTAAGCAGAGCTTATTTACTATGAAAATTAGATAACTGATATACTATATAGAAAATATAACAACTTTTTTTTCCTTCAAAATATGTATAGTACCTACATTAATAGATAACTACATTCAGACTCAGTACAAACAGACATATCCATGCACTCAAATATCTATGCGGCGTGATAAATAGGTAACTTACGAGCCACGCCAATCGGCGCGTCAATAGCCAGCAATGTAGGTACCTCTACCTACAAAATGTTCTTCCTTTGTACGTTTAAATACGCCGCAAACTGAAATTCATAAACGTTCATGTCGTATCGTAGCGTACTCTCGTAGCGTATCAAAAGTGGTGACTACAACGCAAAACCTATAAAATTATTTGTGCTTACTATAACAAAAGTTAAAGCATATTTCTAAATGGGAAAATGTAGAAACGATCTCTAATATGAATAACCGTTGAGTCTATTCCCGCTAAATACGACATCCCTACATCTCATCAAGGAACCCCTTGGAAATAATTCACAGCCGACTGCAGTCTGCACTAAGTTACTGCACTGTCAGTTCCATTTATCTTGACGCGTGATTTCAACACTTTGCAACTCTCGCTTTGTGATTGTTACTTAGTTGTGTGCCGTTGCTCTTCGTCACTGAAAGGGTTATTTATTTTACACTGTTCTAATATTATACCGACTCTTGTTTTGGTTTTTCTTCTGGGCATCGATTTTATTTTAAGAATACAGAAAATACTTTCACAGAATATTCCAATTTATACTATGCTTGTGCCTTGTAGGCTTACAATTTAGGCCATAGAAGGGCACATATGAAGGTCAAATTTACTGAAGTTACCACCGGTTCAGCCTTCAACTGAAAATAATCTATATATTTTTTATGATACTAATAATAACTATTTTGGCTATAATATTTTAATAAGAAAATAGTAAACAAACAAGTTCATAATAATAAGAGCGAATACGCTAAGGTTAAGCATAATTTACCAGCCAATGAATCTACATGAGACATCTCATTGTTATTGCCTCATGTTAAACCTAAAAATATAGTTTTATTAACCAGATCCAAATTGCTGTTATATATCATAATGCGCAGCGTAATTTATGAACCTTGTAATTTTGATATCATAAGTTGTTTTTTTATTTTTAAATCAGGTACAATAACAAAGTACCTTAATGTAGTAGGTAAATTTGTTGTTATAGAATTAAAATCAAGTGAACTAAGATCCTCAAGTACAAAACGCAAACCAATTCAATGGTTCATTGACCTAACAGTTTTTGATCCATCAATGATCGAATTAAAAAAAACAACTCTGTTAACTGTGTCTCTAAACTACTTCAATTTTTATATAATTGAATCACAGTTACAGTAAGACCGTTACAAAATAACAGAATATAAATTGTTACATTTTATAGTAAAGAAAATTTTCCAAGTACGTTGAACTATCAAGATATTGTATGTTGTTTCTGTAGTCGTCTATTTATAAAATAAAATCTGATTGGTCTGCAAAAATAATTTACTTTGAATACTATTTATATATATTAGGTACATGAATATGTGAATTTTAGTCATTAAATAAACCTTTTAACTGAAAACAAGGTAATTTAAAAACGGAGTAGTATATTGCTTTTCAAAATTAAACTTAGTTACTAGCTTTGCCCCGCGGTTTCAACCACGTTCTAGAGGGTTCTTATGTTTTTCCGAGACAAAAAATGCCCTATATTATTCCAGGGTATAGTCTACTAATGTGGTAAGTTTCACACAAATCCATTCAGCCGTTTATGCGTGATTATTTCACAAACATCTAAATATCCAAACATAAAAACTATAACATTTATAGTGGGATTGGTTTTGTTAGGCTGCGCCAATAGAATCGTTTTTTTTCACAGCTTAGCACATCATAGATCTAATGTAGCGATCCTACTGGCGGGTAAAAACACATCCTACGCATCTTTGGTGGAAACGCAGCCATAACCCACGACGCACGAAGTGGGAAGTTTTGTGTTTAAAACCTTTATCTGTTTGTAGCATCGTAACTGCCAAACGGATGAACCAATTCCAACCCATTTTTTTATTTAAAAGCTTCTTTTTTTATGTTAAATGGGCTTACGTTTGGCCATCGACTGACTCCAGGAGGAGTCAAGACGGGGCTGAGGATGTAGCACGCTTGCCCAGAAAAAGCCTATTCACTCTGGCCTTGAAGACGTCTAGGTTGTAGGTGTCAGGAAACACAGACCTCGGAAGTGAGTGAGCTGTTTTATTCCTGATGGTTATAGTTATTAATCATCAAATTTTCGGGTAAGGGCTTCATTCAATATTCATCAGGGCAATAGAGGGTGTACCCCCCTTACTCATCAACCTTTTTACCCATTCACCATTAGGTACTGTCATTAACCACACATCACAACAAATTATATGTTTCTCAATATGCCTTACAAGACTCACGCTCGCAAAGTGTGAAATTAGACACAAAAGTAATTAATGTACGTTGACTAATAATTAATCGAATTAAACTTGACGTGTTATAAGTGGAGTGAAAGCGAAATTTCTTTGTTAGTGTAGCGGTGTCTGCGGATTGTAATTTAGGTTGACATAATAAGATGTTTTTGACCTTTTTATAAAGGGTTTTTTATAATAATGGAATTTTAATAAAATAGTTTATCATTCCTTGTTGGTTAGATGACTTGAGAAAAGTAGCTGAAATATCTGAAGTCTATTTTTACTACGTATAAGCACATATGTGTGTGTATGAGGACAATGTCACCACGGTTAGTGATGATATGGCTAGAGGTGATGAAACTGGAAGACAAAAGATAGTGTCGTGAAATATATTAAGCAAGGTCTAAATTTAGGCATATACATATATTTATAGGCGACTGTTGCTGATAATATATGAAATGAAATATTGAAATATTTTTTTTGCATTTAATAGTCCCATTTTTGAGGAAGGTTGTAAAATATTTTTTATCCCGGGAATGCGGGTGAAACCGCCGGAATCAGCTACTTTATTATATTTGCCGAGTTTAATGTTATCTTTAGTAACTCTATATCTATGTCTCGGCAATACAGGTTACGTAGTAACTATTTAGTAATCTATGATACAGGCCTTGCCTAGTGTGGGGATCTTGATCTCTATTAAATCTCTGGCTCTACATGGACACACAATCTAAATACATAATCTAAACAATAGTATATTACGCACCTAGGGTGAAAAGTAGAACCTTGTTGCCCGCGGACATAATTGCGGGCGAGAATGCCCTACTTTTCTCGCTAGCTCGTGAATTTTTGCCCGGGAGAAAAGGAGGCACTTTTAACCCGCATACCGGGGACGTAAATTAAACTTTGGTGTAAGACAAAGTGGTACCTACTTTATGTTTAAGTCTTATGACTTGACATCTTATGGTGTTTATGCAGTAATATGTGTTTTTTGATTTTTTTGTTTGCCTAGCCTTACAATATTTTTGGTGGTAGCAAATTTGTTTGCTACAAAACCTTCGAAATTAATGAATATTCCTGAAATTAAGATATAAACCCTCGCAGGAATATATCATTTAAGTAAACATTGACTATTATTACTGTATATCCAAGAAATTTTGAATCTACGCTAGTACATTTATTTACACACCTACAAACCTGATAATTCCGCTTAATATCGTTGAGTTAAAGATTCATGAAGGTTCCTAATAAGATAAACAATCCTCAATGGTTCAAATTTTACGTGTGTCAATATAAATCCAAAGATAGATCTAATTGCCAAGACCAAACAAACGTAATTTACAGAACATCAAGGATCATATAAACTGGTGAACCGAAAATACGTAAACATCCTAAATGGACAACTTGTATAACAATCTTTGAAATGTACCTCTTACGGTTCCATTGCTTAATTTATCGTAGTCTATAAGTAAACAGTTTACAGATAGCCGGCAAATGGAGTGATGCTAAGCAATAAGTCACGTTGTATTACATTTGTGGGTTCGAAATACAGAAACCGCATGCAATATCCGCTCAATATCGGTGGATGGCGAATTGTCTGTCGAAGGCAATAATAGGCAACGTACAATACAAATACAATTTTGCTGGATTTGCGTGTGCACGGGTAGATTAGTGAGTGACACGTGCGATTATATGAGCTGAATGAACAGTTAATACATCAGTGGTCTTGGTGAATACATTCATTTCGATTTATAGAGAGCATGATTTATAGAGGGTCATTATTAACTGACTGCTTTATTCAATGCTATAATATTAGCATGTGATTACGCGAGCTAAAGTGACAACAGATGTGGACTAACCATTAAGAATGAACTATCAGATGTAATACTACGATCTGGTTTCTATCGAATACGTAAGAAACCAGGCATATAACAATTTCTTTAATATCTCAATTTACAGAAATATGTATTAAAAGGCTTTATGAGGTCGCAAACTTTACGACTTTATCAATCAGATTGGACAACTTTCCTAATAGAAGTCCCGGAAAGTATGAAAAATTTGCAAAGTAATAGAATACATATTATTACGTCTACATTTTCTAAATTAAAATTCTGAATTTCAATTATACCGCCGCCGCTGAATGCCGATGAAAGGAATTCCTTTATATCAAAGCGATTACGCCTTATGATTCTACCATCTTTAGTCTTTAGTTGTTATTACATTTGGAACAATGGATATCTTTCAAAAATTAAACTCTTTTTAGGGTTAAGTTCACCTTTGTTCATATTTATACATTATGTATTTTATTTTAATATTATTCATAACTTGTTTAATATCTAAAAAATTCAAGTCAGTCTTTATGTTAAAAACAACGACAAAAGTAATTAATTTGTACTGCAGGTTCAAAGTTATTGGTTTACCTTTAGGGTAATAGCTGGTTATCGTTAGGTACATCATAATATTTATTATTATAAATGCTCTCGGTCTCATCTCTCAGTCTCGTCTCTCAGTATTATCTCAGAGTTTCGTCTCTCGGTTTCGTTTCTCGATCTCGCCTCTTAGTCTTGTCTCTCTGTCCATTAATATGCTTATAAATCTAGACCCTCTGCATGGATTTTGATGATTTTGGTGTTTCTTTGAGACATTTTTTATATTATTTCAATACAGTTGCTCGAAAAGAGAGAAAAATACTTATAATGGCAGCAGACACGGCTTGACAGCTAATTTTACCGCATGTAGAGAGCATTTTATATAAGCTATTATGTTAGTATGTATGTATGGGCAAAATGCTACAACTGAATTTTAAACTAATTTCACTTAAATTTTGCACCCACTTGGTTATTGTAATATAGTCTAGTACACATAGGTAACTTAAAAAAGCTTGTTTAATTTTTTTTTTATTTCATTTATTCTCAATCTGTTTTTGTAATAAACCATATTTAATTACACCTTATTTATCTGTTTTCTCGCAAATGTATTGAAGAACGTTGTACGATACGCGAGTGTAAAGGTTACTACAAGGTTATACAACTCGTTGGTAATAAAACCAACTTACTACTCAGATAACACAATGTACTATTACTTACATATTTCTTAAAACACCATGAAGCGCAGGTATTTGCTACTTTTCGTTTAAAAAAATCACTTCAACTTTTACGAGGGTCTGGGACTAAAACAATTTAACCTACTAAAGAAAAAGATGTGCAAAGTAACAAAGTAGAATAGATAAAACGGGTCCGGGTCAAAGCAAATTGCCCTTACAAAAATAATGTAGAGACGTTGCGAATAAAAAAACGCTTCTTTGTTTATTTACATCCTAATTCTTTTAGACATGATTAAGGTATTTTATTGATATTGCTATCGTTTCTAAAAAAAAATCTAGCTGACCAAATGTCAGCTAGTTTTTTTTTTCACGTATTTATGAAAGGTATAGCTTCGGCCGAGCGGTTCTGTCCCGAGGAATCTAACGTTTATTCGGGACTAGCTTCCACCCCACGGTTTCACCTGCATTCCCGAGGGATCTTATGTTTTCCAGCAATAAAAAGTAGTTTATATCCTTTCTCGATAAATGGGCTATCCAACACTAAAATAATTTTTCCATTCGAACCAGTTGTTCCTGAGATTAGCGCGTTCAACCAAACAAACAAACTCTTCAGCTTAATAATATTAGTATAGATAAAAAGGAATCTTCTGTTTAACTCTATGGTATGATTTATTGATATGCTGTATATTTTATTTTAAATACACTAGTTTACAGTATGATGATCAAAAAATAAGTTACATGCCGGATTTTTAAATACAAAAAAATAGTTAAGTATTACAAATACAATAAGTTTGCTTATAAAATAAAATTGACATACAAACGGTGACTTAGAGTGGGTTATATCAACACACTTAGAAGTACGAGTAAATGTTAAAGGTCAGTACTTATATCTCTTCATTCTTCTTGATGTAATAAAACAACACATAGTAATTAACGAATGCATGTAACCTTAACCGATCCTTTGAACAACGTGCCTTTAGGTATCTACACTAAGTTAAGAATAAAACCCAAAATAATTTGATCACCTTTTAATTTTTTGTTCGTCAGTTTGCACCATGGTAATTTAACAATAGACAGTTTATATTGAAAAACAAAAAACTTTAAATTGATGGAGTACTTATCTACAGATATCTATCCTTTAAGTGGATTTAAAATCCGGTTTCAAAAAGTTTGTTAGGCCGTCACAAAGTCAGGTAAAATACCAATTGCATAAAAACCATTGAAAAACCAGGTTGGTGTTTGGTAGTACCTAATGTCTAATATTTAGAGAGCCAGTGTCTTCATAGACTTTGTGTCGCTAGCTTTTGAAAAAAATAAAAACTCGTCTGAGTATACTTTGTTTATGTTATAAGACAAGCCTGCAGGTGGGTATACCATCCTCCTGATGGTGCGGCTACTTCGCCTATGGAAATTACCAATTACTAAGGGAATTGGCAACCTTTGTAAAGCCTAGAAGGCAATGAAATTGTACTTATTGTCACCAGCTCCATAAGTATATGCAAAATTTCAACTTAAACGGTTAGGTAGAATTCAAAAACTTGCCCACACGTACAAAAAGGTAAAGTTATATAAAAGCTTGTAAAAACTTGTAATAATAAAAAAATACGGAAGTGCTACCTAAGGACGTAAGAAGAGTCAACTTTTGCAGAGTTTGTCGTGAAAATAAATTATTATCTACGGAAAATTTGATAAAGGTAAGTACTGCTTTAACTCAGGTATCATAAAACAAATTTATGACTTAAAATCTCTTACAAACCCTACTGGGGGACAACATAAACCCTTATCGTAGGAAATTCCCTTGAGATTCACACATCACTTAAATCACCTTTAGATTAGGCAGTTTTGAGGCAGGTAGGTACTTTATAATATTTAGGTCTATATTAAGTAAATAGTGGGTAGGTGTATGTAAGGGTGGGTTTTTAATCCGTAGTAAAGATAATCAAGGAAAAAAAAAATTCTCAATTTCTGAAGCTGGTTAGCAATTTGATTAAGCAACAAGTTTTTATCAAATTTTGGGTGCTCGATGAAAATCAGCTATTTTGAATAGGGTATTTGCCTGTATTCAAAATAAATTATCGAACACTAGCCAATGTATAAAACATCTAAAAAAAAGGGGAAACCACGATTATTTTATTGAAAATATCCTTATTATGATTTTTTATGACCAATCTAACCATAAAGAGTATGCTATATAATGATGACGTCACATGCTTGTATTTCATACAAAACTCCATATAAACCTATCGTTTTGACATTTCATAAAAAGTTGCTGATTTGAATGTCAGTCAAATACCCTATTGCGTGGATGGCATGAGAAATGTAATCGTTTTGTATTTTTTTTTCTACTTAGCGTGCCTACAGCTTTCTGGGTTTACCTGATAGTAACCTGTTACTATATCATGCCTAACGTCTGTGCTCTTACTGTCTCAACCCATCTTTTCTGTTATCTTTTATTTCGTGCCAATAAATCTTTTATTTTTGTCTTATAATAATCAAATAAATGTTTAGTATATCCATTTAAAAACCGTCCCCTACTCAATCAAAAGATTGATTTATATTTATGCCCAATTTGCGGTTTTCACTAAAAATAGGCAGACTAATTTATACTTTAGGTAAAAACTTACACGATTTTCCTTATGATTTTAAAAACGTTTTTAACATCGATCGAAATAATAAATAGGGACTTAAATACTATCTTAGTAGCGTAGGTGCATTTTAAAAAACCTTTCTCATAGTAGGTACATAAGAAGATAATCGACAGTCATTTGTAAGTAAGTATTCAATGCCACAAAGAGTAGTGTTGGAAAAACCAGCACTTCAGTTACCGCGTTGCTTCAATAAAAACCGTTAACCGTTATGGGGGTGTGTTAGGTAAACAATGACTAGCTAAATGCATTCTACGTCGTAAATGAGTCATTAAATTTCATTATCTTCTCGTAAAAGAAAACACCGGTATAATCAGACCTCTCCTGACTTGATGATTTGAATTAATATAGGTCGCTCTTGACTGGCCGGTGCCGCTGATAGCTACAGACGAACTTGGTTCGAGAAATGACGGCACGCATTGGAGAACGTAATCCCAAGCACAGCGATGTGTTGAATGGGGTTTTACGTCACCTTTAGAATATCTAGAACTGCCAGTGATTATACATTACGTAAATATTTTTTTAGAGTCATCCTAATAGATTTATTTCTAAGATTTAATACAAGAAAAAACTTAGGTACAACATCTTACTTTTTTTAATGTTACAGAGGGTATTACGTTTCTTGAGTTGTTTTTTTTTAATTAATACTACTGATTTCTTCCCCTCGTTTTCAGTTTCCGAGTGAATCTTTTGATTAAGTAACAAACATCCGACCAAATTGATAAACTTTCACATCATTATTATCTTATTTTCAAAATAATACATAAGTACCTAATAATTATGTAAGCATAAGCTAAGCTTTGCACATGTACAAATAAAATGGACTTAGTTTATGGCTTTTACTGACACAAAAAAGTACTATGAAATATGTAGATAATTATTTTGTGGTAGCTTCAGTAGCTTCGACGTTCATAAGTGCCTCTAGGACCTAAGCTGGCTTTGACTTCGATTGTATAGGTAAAAAAATTTAATACTGTCTATTTTAAAAGTTTCTAAACTCTATGGCCCTAACAATGTGCTCGATAACCCGTACAGGCTCTTCATATTTATACTGGCTCCCTTCTCATCGAGTCACAGTTTACATTACACTGCAACCAAGTGCAAGACGTGTCAACAAACAAGAATATTTATTCGATTGCTCTACTGTCTCAATATCAAGGTACATATTTTATTATACTCTGACTAAACTTCAAATTGCCTTTTACGCATTCGATTTTATAATAAGTTTATTTTCTAAATTTAATTTTTTTGGGCCAGTATCTAATAATCCGTGCTAATAATTTATTCGTTTCTTCGTGTCAACTTTGTTTTGATAGACTATTCTATTCCGGAATTAACACAATAATAATATTTTACTTGCGAATAAAAAAAAAAAATTCATCTTAGAATAGACTTTCTTCGTGACCTATTTCGTTTTTAAAAATAGATATTGCATTAAAATATTCCTACGATTGACATTATGAGACATTTAAAACTAGGTTTAATTTACAACAACTGCCAAACAGGTTTGGTAGCATAAAATACCTGACCGACTCCAATTTATTTTTTCTTTATTTAATTTCAGAAACAATGGCTTTCAAAATCGCTTTGGCGCTCACAATCTTAGCAGTTATCGTAGAAGCACAAAGGCCATTTTACGCTGGACTTCGCCCAATCGGAATGCCAGCAGTTGAATCCGATCTTATATCAAACAGATTCGGCGAGGATATAGCGGCACCGATAGAGGCACGAGGCGACGGGAATTTGATCAACAGAATAGAACAATTGCCAATCGACAATAGACCTTTTTGGTATCTGAATTGGAAACAATATGAAGCACTGAGGAAACAACCCCAGACCTGGCCACAGAGGCAGAATAGCTTCATCACCAATTTTTAAAAAGTTTTATTTAAATTCAGAATAAAAGTATAGAAATCGGAGCTACCTACCTAGCCACTTTCAACAAAATGTTACTGGCCAGCTATTATTTGTTTTTACGAGTGATATAACTTTCTTAGTCATAAGAAGTAAAAATTTTCACTCTTTGAAAGTGAAAGTGTGGACTCTATGTATCGAATCATAACAATATTATTTCGATTGTATAAGACTGACTGACAAAAAAACCTGTGACCTTAGTATTATGTTTTTTTTGCAAAAATTTAAAAAATATGTTTTGTTTACATTGTGCGCATTTTATAGAAATCGATTTTTATTTACTCTTTAATATTTTGCAATTGTTTATTATTAAATCCAGATTGCATTTACTTTTTTAATAAAAAAAATATAATAACATTTGTATTATTTTAGTAAATACGACTACTCCCTACATACGTTTTCTAGGTCCATGTACATACCTTACATTTTTATGATTTTAGGTCACATAATTAACGCCTGTAATTTTGTTCATAAATCATAAAATAATAGATTCTTCTAGTAATAATAGCCAATTAGTTAATATAGTTATTTTCTATCTATTATCATGACCTTATTTTCCCCTTGTTACAATAAATTTTATTTACATTAATTACAATCATTAGTGTTAGTATTGCTTCTAGAGGAAAACTCATACAATCAACTACTAAACGAGGTTATTTATAGTAATAAATCTACCTCAACAATAAACCTTATGAGTACGTAAGAAGCTGTTATTTGAACCAAATATTACTCATTGCTGTGCTTAAACAATGAGATGATAAAAAAGTTACGATAATGAATATTTTACTATGAGCGAACTTCTGCGTATTTAAGGGCATTGGAAAATCATACCTGACCTGTAAATCCAGTACTGAACTATCATCAGATCATTCCCCCGTCGAGTTAACGTTGAGCCGGGATATTATAGAAAAGGAAAAACCATGTCGGCTGCACTCTCATAAAACGAATTGGAATTACTTCCGAGAATTGATTGGAGCTTCATTGGATACGCACCTACCTCTACAATCTGATGAGAATATCACGGAAGCAGTGGAACATATAAATCTTGTCATCCACCAATCTGCATGGGAAGCCACACCTGCGCCTTGTGACAGAATTCGTAAAGCACCATGCTGTTCACTTCCAGCCAGAAAACTTTTAGCTGCAAAACGCAGAGCCAGGAAACGGTGGCAGACAACAAGGTTCCCTAGAGACAAGACGTTCTATAATAGACTCTCAGCGCAACTTAAGCGATTACTAGCTGATGATAAAGATCAAAAACTAGCAATATGTTTACAAAACCTAGACGCTACTTCCTCGACAGATTACTCACTTTGGAGAGCCACGAAAAATATTAAACGTCCAATAATTTATCAACCACCTATACGGGAAGCAAATAATTCTTGGGCTATTAGCGATTGTGACAAAGCTGAAGTATTTGCAGAACACTTAAAATAAGTGTTTACACCTAATCCCGATGCCGGATCGACGAAGATTTCAGAAGTTTTGGATGTGCTTAATCAAACTCACCAATTAGAACCACCAATTGAAAAATTTCGTAAGGCTGAAATAAGATTAGCAATCAGGAAATTAAAACCAAATAAAGCACCAGGATATGACTTAGTTACGGCAACTATATTAAGAGAACTGCCAGAAGAAGGTATCACATTTCTTACTCAATTGTACAATGCCATCTTACGAAGGAGCTTTGTGCCTCCACAGTGGAAGGTAGCACAAATATTAATGATCCTCAAGCCTGGTAAAAGCCCGGAAGATGCCAAATCATATCGTCCTATCAGTCTACTTCCTATCTGCTCCAAAGTAATGGAAATTCTGTTCCTCAACAGGCTAAATCCAATTGTTGAGAAAAATAAATTAGTACCAGATCATCAATTTGGTTTTCGAACAAAACATAGCACGATTGAGCAGATCCATAGACTGGTTGAAAATATCGAAAAATTCTTTGAGCAGAAGAAGTATTGCACATCTACCTTCCTGGATATATCACAGGCGTTTGATAGAGTTTGGCACGATGGTCTCTTGTTCAAAATCAAACAAACAATGCCCATAAACTATTACAACTTAATCAGGTCATATCTGACCGACAGATACTTCTTTGTTAAGCAGGGAGATGAAACAACAGGTCTTAATGCAATCAAAGCAGGAGTACCACAAGGCAGTGTTATGGGACCTATGCTATACCTACTATACACTGCTGACCTACCAATCACGGAAGGAGTAACAATGGGAACATTCGCTGACGATACAGCAATTATGGCTACGGACAATATACCGATTCAAGCCTCCCAAAAATTACAAATATGCCTGGATAATATCTCAGAGTGGCTTAAAGATTGGCGTATTAAGGTGAACGAAAACAAATCTGTCCAAGTAACGTTCACAACCCGACGAGATACTTGCCCTCCTGTCACAATAAATGGAGTCCAGATTCCACAATCCGAAGATGCAAAATATCTGGGAATGTACTTAGATAGGCGACTAACCTGGAGGAAACATATATTCACCAAACGATTAGCGATGAGCCAGCAACTGCGCAAAATGTATTGGCTTTTGAATAGAAAAAGTCAGCTTTCAATGGAAAACAAACTTCTACTGTATAAGTGTATTCTCAAACCAACCTGGACATACGGCATACAATTATGGGGCACTGCAGCAAACTCGAACATCGAAATCCTACAAAGATTTCAATCTAAAATGCTAAGAACGATAGTAGATGCACCTTGGTATATTACCAATGAAAGACTCCACCATGACCTTTGCATCAAAACTGTAAAGCAAGAAATAAATGAAAAAATAATTTCGTATAATAGGAGGTTGAAATCACACCCAAACGTCCTGGCACAACACGTCATGAGCATGTCAATGGATATGTGCCTCGCAAGCTTATCTCACACACTCAAATATTGCTGAATGTCTCCAGAAGACAGCTTGCAATAAAAAAAAAAAAAAAAAAAAAAAAAAAAAAAAAAAAAAAAAAAAAAGAGCGCCTATTCATCATTACGTAGCAGAATTAAGTTACAGAGCCACAAAATTAAGTTGACATCATTATATTATATAAAGAGGCAAATAAAAAATAGTTAAGTATCATTTTCTTTTCTGTTTATGAATATGTTCAATTCGTCATGTATGTGTCCCGCTCCCGATTACTCGAAGACGCCTGAACCACCGATTTGGAAAATAATAATATGTATTTTGTGTGAAAGGGTATATTTTCCAGTTTGGCACCAAGTTAGGATTTGATGATGGGATCCCAGAAAAATCGAGGGTAACCCTCAAGTTTTATAGGCACCCATAATGTGTTTTATATATTTTCTAAAACTATTCAAGTATTACTGAATAATTCTTTAAAAATTATAGGCTCGTATAGACCGCTACTTATATACCTTTGAGTTAGTCAGGTGAGCTGATGATGGAAGGTACAACTCTATGTTAGTTAGGAGTTAGGGGATAGTTCTTAAAGTACCGTATAGACCACAAGTTTTTATTATTTCTTATTATTTGGATGATTGCGTCGTTAGTCATAATTTTATGCTACTGAACACTTATGAACACAATTGACAAATCTTGATACACAAGAAACTAAAAATGGAAAAATAAAATTAACTTAAAAACGACTTCCGAACGTTAGAACTCGTTTAATCTGTCCCCTGTCTGTAAAATAACGATATATTTTATACTTTTTAGTGCAAAACCATTTTGAAGTCGTTTTTGGTTTTTGTTAAATGTTAATTGTTTAAGTAGTAGCTATTGACGAGCTGTAGAGGTATCAATTAAAAAAAAAAGCCACAGCGAACCGTGGTCGGATTTAGCTAGTTATTTTCATTGTACGGCACCCTCTATATGCGAATTATACTTGGCCTACTTGGCAGGTTTTAAAACATAAACAATATCATGTGAACAGAATGAGATGTTCACGAAGTTGCGAAGAAAATTAACAAAAATAAACTAGCTGCATGTTTGCGAGTCTTTATTTTTTCTTTAAGAAATCATCTTAAAAAGATTTGATATTGAAATGATTCTTTAAGCTGAGTACATAAAGTCGCAATTTGATCGCAATTATATGATTGCAGTAATGAAGCGCACATGCCAATAGCAGCATGGAAAAAAACTAGAGGTAAGATTTTATTATTTTGTACCGGTTTCATCTAGTTAATAAACGAGTAATATGACGTGATCACTCGTGTCTGGCGCAACCCATTGTTATTATCAATTTTACCACAGATTGAAATAAAATTAGGTATATTTTTTTATTAAAAGAATTTGAATAAAAAAATGAATCAAAAAAACGTTCCTGAAATTTCTTTTGAAACTATTTACTTAAAATTGAAATAAACAGTTGCCAATAATATAAATAATTTTATTCTCATTTCACGAACTCATCCAATATTTCTATTTTTTTTCGATCTTTACCTGACTGCCACAGAAGGAGGGTAAGGGTTTATTAATTTAAAAACCAAGTGTTAGCAGTAATATCGTGCCGAATTGGATGAAAATAAAAACTATTACACGCAGCCCGGCGATTTTATAACGTAGGTACTAGCTAATCCCTTCCTTGAGTGAGTCGTTCACTGAAGTTTCCTCACAATCGATTGAAAGGTATAGGAGCGCATATGATACAAACAAACAAACAAACAAACATTGATTATTTTAGATTCAAAGGATGATTGCACATATCGTATTTCAAACAATTTATCTTCTAAAATAATCATTAAACTCTTGACAAACAGCACGATCTCACCACAACAGTGATAAAATCTGATCATAAAACATGCCAATGGGTAGGTGTCAGCTGTGTAGTTCCTTATATTTTCCAATTCAATAGGTAGATACCTATCTACGAATTTTATTTAGTTTTTGCATTTAGATAGTTAAACAAAGTTTTTTTTTTATAAGTAGGTATCTACCAATTATTGGGTACCTAATACCTAACCGAACTTAGCGGTAAACATAGAAATCTAAATAAATTATATTAGTATAGAAGTAGCATACCGCCGCTTCACCAACAGAACGTGATAGCCATGACCGGAACGCCATTTTAAAAATCATTTAAAATAAAGAGATCATGATATCAACGACAGTTAGTTTGGTAAGAGATATCAAAATAATAAACCAGTAGGTACTGTTGTCAAATAAACTATCGCGTTCAGCCATGCTGTGCTATTTCACTGGCACCTTAATATTTATACATTAGAATATTTCATAAAACAATACTTATTTAGGTACATATTTATTACGATTTCTATGACAGTAGACAGCTAATGTAACCACAAATACTTGGCATGACGTTGAGATGATGATTATGGGACATTGCGGTAATTTATACCTATTAATATGGGGACTGTTTACTGCTGATATTAATATACTATCTATGAATCATTTTATTATTTACCACCAGTGTTGTAATTAAATGTATCTATTAATGATTTTATCATGCTATGGAACGATTCGAGTGGAAAATAAATATTTGAATGGTAGAAATAATTAATGGGTTGTTATTTTTATATTTTGTTTGTAAAGTCGAGTAATATATTTTCTATATTCTTCTCTTTATGAAGGTACTTACTAAAATAAAAAGAAAAGCGCGTAGCGTCAGAGTATGTAAAAATGTGGATATGTGCTGAGATACAAGGGTTTTTGACACAAATTATAACAGCATAAATACTAATACATAAAAATCTATTCTTAAATGCTAACGTATAATACCGAAATAATTATTTATCTATATATATAAAGGAGAAAGTATGTATGTATGTACCTTATAGACTCCGAAACCGCTGAACCGTTCGCGATGAAATTTTCAGACAATCTTCATATTAGCCCCGCGGTTAATCCTGTAAGGTTTGGTGGTGATTGGAGCACTCGGGACCGCGGGTGAAACCGCGGGGCGGAAGCTAGTTTTAAATAAAACTATAATTCCTTTAAATCTAGAGAAAATCCCATTGAAATTTCTAATTACATTCGATTGAACAGGAAAAACCCAGTGTAACTAGCAAGTCATGCTCGATACATAAAATGTTATTACTAAAATATTAATAAGCATTATGACTGTGTTTCCATCGTGTTATTAGTTATAATTTTAACCAATTATCACTTGTTTACAGGTATACCTTCAAAGTAAAATCAACCTTCAGATCCGGTGTTACTGACAATGCTTTGGCTTCAGCTAACCTTGTATTTTTGACCATATACTTACTATTGTGGCCGAAAGCACACAATGCGTTAGTGGGATCTGGCTCTAAGTTGCCGATGTTGGATCACCCCAGTAGGTGCTTGATTTTCAACTTGTGCCTTTAGGTTTTAAATTAACTTTTTTAATGGGATGTATGAGATTTATCTATATTAATATTATAACGCTGAAGAGATTTTTTGTTTGTTTGGTTGAACGCGCTTATCTCAGGAACTACTGGTGCTACCCCCCTTAGCGGGAAGCCCCGACAACGGTGTTGTCGGGGCGCCGCCGGTTGGGCATCGTGGGCAATGCTAACGCAGGTACCACGGTGCCCTACACAACCCGGCAAGGCGTTGCACGCCCAGGTTAGTGGGTAGCACATCCTCTCCTCCTCGGTCGAGGAGGAAGTAGGGATGTGTAGTCCCACATAACCCTCCGCCGCACTCCCATGCGTGCGGGGGGTATGCGTAATGCATTTTCCACCTGGTCAAAAAAAAAAAAAAAAAAAAAAAAAAAAAAAGGAACTACTGGTGCCAATTGAAAAAATATTTTAGTTTTGGATAGCTCATTTATTGAGGAAGGTTATAGGCAACTTTTTATTCCGGCAAAACATAAGATCCCTCGGGAACGCGGGTGAAACCGCGGGGCGGAAGCTAGTGCATTATAGGATGAAACTTTCTTTCATCTCAGGCTCAGTCACGTTCCAGTCGCAGGGCTTCAAAATTGGATTAGTATAATTTGTGTCGAATATAAATCATCTAAGGAACCATAAATAAAGGTACTTTTACATTATATAAGATGTCATTATCCCTTTAACGACTTAAAGAATCAAAATTGTTTTATTTGTAAGCAGGAAAAGTAAGCCAAAATAATTCGCGTGAAAGTAAGGAGAAATTTTATAACGTAAAAGAAATGTGAATCTTTACATTGGGTTTCACCCGTAATTGATTTGATTTATCGTGTTTACCGTAAGGAAGTTCAATTACTTCTTACAAATACCTATTAAGAATACGTGCTAGATTATATCGAAATATCACCATTATTCCTTTTGTTAAATGATGACAATCTTTTGGCTTAAATATAAATTACTCAGTCACGAATTTCTGTACGGAAAAATATACTTTGCATAAATTTAGTTGCGGTTTGGCTATTAATTGCTGATCCACGTTAGATTAATAAATAAATAAATATTCATTCGCTTAAAAGGTTACTTAAAAAAAGAATAAGTATACAGAGCTGTTATATGAATATTTTCTGATATAATGGTAAACTAAATAAAAATATATGAGACAGCTAAGAAATTCTGAATTGGTAATTGTTCATAATTTGAATATCAAAGAGAGCAATTCGAACCACAAAAGACGAAGTCTAAAAGCAATTTTATTGAATCTCGTTTATATTCTAAAATACATTGTTCACCTAATCAGTTCCAAAAGAAACACAAATTCTTGTCTTGCGTTGGAATCGACCCGACTGGTGTTTGGATATCAAGGTATGTGTCCACTCATAATTATATATTTTGAGTTCAGACAAGAATTTGATAGTTGAAAAAAAAACCATACAACCGAATTGAGAACCTCCTCCTTTTTTTAACCTGCTCCGAAAATACATAATAGCTAGGTACACTTAATAGATTAACATTAAAGTATATAGTTGAGAATGAAATAGCGTCAATAAATATTTAATGAGATCCTAATGTATTCATTAGGTCACTCAAATCACCGAATCATTGACGGATTGCATGGTAATGAATGAATAAAAATTGTTCTATTATTTACCCTCTTTTTTGCCATAGGTACTTTGGCAACCCTTGTCTTTTATTAAAATTAAATATTCTTTTCCGTTTTGAGCCAAAATAAAATAAAAATATATTAGAGAAATCCTAACTTAATAACTAATATAACTAATCCTAACTAATATTATAAATGCGAAAGTGAGTTTGTTTGTTACCTTTTCACGCCTAAACCGCTGAACCGATTGCGATGAAATTTGGTACGTAGGTAGCCTATGGTATGGAGAAGAACATACCTACTTTATATCCCGGGAAAACTTAAAATCCCTTGGGAACGTGGGTAAAACCACGGGGCAGAAGCTAGTTGTTTTATTTTTATCAAATATGGTTTTATCCACGCTCCCAAGGGATCTTATAATCTAATACAGATTAAACCATCCAAATAGGAAGAGGATTTACCACTAGAGAAGGTTGGGAGAGTGTTGGACGCAAAGGACTCCGCAAGGCTACTTGCGGAAACATTCGACCCTAAAGATCTCACAGACAACGACAGCACATACCACCATAACACCAGAATGGAGGCTGATGGGGTGAATGCTGATCAACAGGATTATCCGTGCGAACCACCATTCACGTGTGTGGAGCTGAGAACTGCGTGTGAATCTTTCAATTCCAAAAAAGCACCAAGAGCGGACGGCCTCACTGCCGATATATTATGTTGTCATGCCATCGGAAGCAATCCCGAGGTATTCCGGACGCGTATTGCCAAACTGTGTACTGACCCAGACACCTATAGTCTGTACTGAACTACGTCGTGCTCATTGAACAAATTGGAGCATACGAGCATATGAAAAGTGCATACGAGCTCAGAGCAATCTGAGAAGGTAAATATCCTATTCAGAAACGAATATATTGGAATGGTAACTGAACTAACTAAATTACCTGCCTACCTACCTATCTACCTATTTACGTATAAACTTCTAAAATCTCTTCCTATTCAGAAACGATCCGGATACTTTAGGTTAGTAATTTCTTTGTTGTGGTTATTATTTTTTAACTGCACGAAAACCCTTCATATTCAACGTAAAATGTATTTTGATTCAAACACTCTCTGAATATGTTTACAGTTTGCTCTTCAACTACAAAGGCAAACTGCGATCGAACTCAGATATGTCTGGGTCAGCATACAGTTTGGCAATACGCATTCCGGACGATCCTCAACAAATGCCTGGCGTACCTACCATCATTTTCCCGAAATCTAGAAAGAAGCTACAGTAGTGGTCCTAAAGAAGCCGGGGAAGGGAGATTACGGCACTCCAAAAGCCTACAGACCGATTGGCTTACTGCCAGTGCTAGGCAAAATATTTGAAAAAATGTTGATTGCCCGCCTGAAATTCCACCTGACGCCAAAGATGAGTACTCGCCAGTTCGCAATAGATTATAAGTTTTTAAATGTAAAGTATAAAAAATAGATACTAAGTTATATAACTACCATTGTATAGAAAATTAGTGATAGATTAAGCAGAATTAGGACCTTTGTATGTAATAACTAACAATAAGACAATCTTGTAATCCACAAATAAAGAAACAGCCTGGCTTGTGTCACTATCCTTACGAAAATCGTAATAAAGAAAATACTTAGCTAGAATAGGTAAATAGGTGAGAATCCCACCCACAATGGAATAATAGAAGATGAATGATAGAAAGAATCAGTATTTAGAATGAAAGTACGAGAGGCATACAAGCGAGAACTAGTGAAAGAGTTAACGTAAGCATAGGCTCCGATTACGTCGGTGGAGACCGAATAGAAAAAAACATCCAAATCGGATATACCGTTTCCGAGAAATAAGAACCATCTCCAGTTTTTTAAGTTGGTTAAAATACAACATGCATTGATTGATCAGATTTCTAGATACAAGTTGTTCATTTATGATAGTTCTAAATGGAGAACCCTATTATTAGGTATGAACTCACATTGCACCTTCATGATTTTTCACATGATACCTTAGAATTTTTCGTACGTGTGCGGGTTTTTAAAGTTCGAAGCATCTATTTCCTGAGCGCGTGTCATGTCCAACTATCATGAAATACCTCTCTGGAGCTTGACCTTACCTCATGATGCTAGTTCTGAATTTGAAAGTAGTTTTACGTTAGATTTCATATTTTTCAGGTGTGGCTGGCAAAATTACTCTGAAATTAATGTAAATATATGGGTTTGTATTTAAATAATGTATAATTTGCACATACTAAAAATTAAAAATATACCTATATTAACATAACAGTTATGCAAATTTTACAGATCTGTTTGGCAGGTGTAAAAGAATATGAAATAAAATACTTATTATAATAGTTAATAATTAATCACAACAATAGGGTTTACCATCAAATTACAGGCACAAATCACACTATAATTAGTCCTGTGTTTACGAGATTCAGCGTGATCCCTTCACAGAGCGAGTTAAAATTTATTACATGTAATAAAATTATATCTCAATTATATGCCTAGGGGAGGTCGTTAGCGAGGGTCTTTAGAAATTACGCATAGTCACGCACGTGTGTCGCTACCTTAATTTTGTAAAAGTGTTTAGTTGTCTTTTGTTTTATTCATTACACGTCGAGGTAAAATAAAGTTTGAAATCCGAATCACCTATTTCCTATACGCTCCAAAAATTGCGGTGAATGATGTCCCCGACAGATAAAAAAGATATAAATTTTATTTTTGTGATCTTCACTGAAAATTTTGCATACTTTGATGAAACTAGTTCCGTAAAAGGTTGATAAACCTTAAGAGGGCTAAGCCAAATGTTCGTGTTTTAGATATTTTTCTTAGGTAATATCTTCGCATTGTGAATCAGTCTTAGTCAAGTCAATAGTCAAATACAACCCCGTTACTATATTCCTACTTATATTCTTTAACAGTAACAGTAGGTTGACCACTACCCTACCTCCACCAATCCGCAGTGGGCACGCGTGGTGGAGTATTTGCCCATTCCCCTTTCACCCTTATTCGTGAAAGGAGGCCTGTGCTCAGTTGTGGGCAGATATAGGCTGTAATTATTATTATTATAGTATATATTTTTAGAAGGCTTATCACCAATAGCATTACCTACATAATAATAAATCTAAATTAGCCCCGCAGTGAGCGTGTTAATTAATAATAAATTGGACTAAGTAGTGGGTTTTACCTGGGTATTTCCTGTTATTTCGCTCAAGATAAATTATTTATTTATAAATAAATTGAAAACAAGCTTCGATATTATGCGTCATTGAAATAATTGTTTGTTTGAAACAAAAGCACAATGTTTTAATTAGGTACCTACTTGAATCGCGAGTTTAATTGTATTTTTAATTATAATTGTAGTTTTGAGTCGCGCATCCCATTTGCAATCTAAGAGGTCTAAACATATTCTTTATTAATTCAACATCGTTAAGGACCTATAGTTTATTATGGTGTCCTAATTTGCGTATCGCAATTTTATCCGTTTTCCCGTCGCAAGTTATGTATTCCCAAGATAAAAAGTATCCTGGTTTGAGTAAGGTTGAGAGAATGAAAATGAAATAATAATTTATTTATTTATTGAAATTAAGCTACTAGAGAAAAGCTAAGCTGCTATATTAAATAATTAAAGCAAAGACAACATAGTGGTGGTGATGTCGATGCTGTAGTGGGTTTGAATCCTACAATGAACTTGATTCGTGCTGACGGTAAAGGAAAACATCTTGAGGAAACTAAAGCACGTTGTCATACGGTGCTTTGCCTGACTTTAGAGTAAATAAATCAAGTTAAAAATATATCGCCAAGCACATATTGAAGTGTGCTGGGCTAAATATAAGCAGAGAATTTCTTCTCAGCTTTATTCACTTATTTTCCAAAAAAATAAAATAAAATACTCACATTCATTCAAAGAAAAATGTATCATATAGATATTCCAAGGATACTCCATTCAGTTCTGTACTCAACTCTTGCTAATTCTAATCAAACAACTGGATTCCCTTGAGGGATATACTCGTTAACCGACTCGATGGCTTCGCGTATAATATGGCACCATGACGTCATATTATATACCTTCATACAGTGAGCATCCATATTGTCATATACGCTTAACTTCGATTTACCAGTGGTACAGAAACTTGTGTTGATGTATGTATACAATACGAAATAATAAGGCTCTAGGGGTGGATTGTTTCAAAGGATTGGATAATGTTACATACTTTAGTTACATTTTGATTATTACGGTATTTAACGTTCGTTTATCACAATGGGTTGTTCATCGCATAAATAAGAGTGGAAAGTACTAACAGTTCGTGAAACAAAACGGAATTTATATAAGCGATGGTTAACGCCATCTTTAACATTTTACGTCGAAGTAAATTGATAAAACTCACTCTTAGTGTGTTTTAATTCGAGTTCTTACTTCTTCTTACAATTTAATTTTTTTTCTGAAAGGATTGATAGTGAAATCTTTCTTCAGTATATTTTATGCAAAGTAGCAAATAATAGGTTGGGAAAAAGATTCTTCGCATTTTTTAAGAAAATTAAAAAAAAAAAAAATTGTTTATTTACATTTAACTAAAGTGTAGGTACCATTTTGTTCGATAACTTTTTGCCATCTTGTAGGTAGGGATATGATCCCATTGCTATAGAAATTTTAGGACTTCTGATCTAAATACCGCGACAAGTGGTTTTGGCAGTCCTCTCGTGATGTTAACCTGTCACTGCCTAAAGAATTCTGAAGAGACTGAAACAGGTGGAAGTCTGAAGGTGCAAGGTCAGGACTATACGGCGGATGCATTAATACCTCCCAGCCAAACTCTCTTAATTTTTGCTGAGTGGCTAAAGATGTGTGAGGTCTAGCGTTATCATGATGAAAAACCACACCCCTTCTGTTGATTAATTCCGGCCGCTTTCTTTCAACTTCTTGCTTTAATCTCATCAGTTGTTCGCAGTAGAGTTCAGAATCGATGGTCCTGCCTGGTGGTAACAGCTCATAATGAATAATGCCCTTCCAATCTCACCACACATACAGCATCACCTTGTTGCGAGTTAACCCGGGTTTCGCCACAGTCTGTGAAGCCTGACCGGCCTTTGACCACGACCTTTTTCGTATGTGATCCACTTTTCATCAACAGTTATCAGCTTCTTCAAAAATGGTTTGGTTTCATTACGTCGTAATAAAGAATCATAAATGAGTACACGGTTCATTAAGTTTCTTTCAGTAAGCTCGTGAGGTACCCAAATATCGAGCTTTTTTGTGTACCCAGTTTTTTTCAAATGCGCCAAAACTATTTTGTGGTCAATTTCCAGTTCTTCAGCTACGTCGTAACTACTATGCCGATCTTGCTCCACTTTTTCAAAAATGGCATCCATTTTATCCGTAATAGGGGCGACCAGAGCGACGTGCATCTTTGACATCAAAATTTCCGGATTGAAAACGCTTAAACCAAATTTGTGCTACTCTCACAGACACTGCACTAGGTCCATAAACATCGCAAATTTTTTTCGCGGCATTTTTACCTCTTTTGTAGTAAAATTTTAAAATGTATCGAATTTTTTCAATAGATTCACTCATCTTGACGGTACGAAAAACAATTGAAAATCACAATTTTTTCTAATTTGAATTTGGAATTATGTTCTTTAAAGTTTAAACTTTCAATGATACCAAAATCAGCCAGATACAAATAGTATAGCCAAACAGATTGTATTACAAGTTCATACATACTATAATGCGAAAAGACTTTTTCCCCAACCTAATATAACGTTAATACTTGTCAATATTTTTCAAAGAAATAAATGCAAAATCCTTTCAGCTCTTGAACATTAAAAACAAGAAATTTACCACCTATAGAAAGGTAAAAATACCTAGCTAGGAAATAATAAAACATATACAAAACAAAGGATATAATAAACGTGAAAGAAAAATAGAATAAATAGAAGATGAAATAGGGATAAGTACCTTATAAATATCAATAAAATCGAAATTGTAAAGGAAATGTAAAAGGTTTTATATATAGGCAATATAATACTGGCCTATGTTATGATACTAAGATGAGTATATTACCGTAGTTACGGATTTAAAACAGATTGTTTATTTTGTGACATTAGCTTTTTTACTTCTGCTACAAAGTACGAACATTGTATACAAACATTGTATATCATCTTAAATATTTGTAACAACAGTTCTAAGTGCTTTAGGGATAATAAGACCGTGTTCTACAGGAAATAATAAAAGTAGAAAGTTGTGTGGATATTTGTCTGAAAAAATAGTTTTATTGAGACATTTAAGAAATAATTTGATGTTTAAAAGCGAAGTTTAGGCAAACTAAATGGAATGGAATTGGAATTTAGACGAAAACAAAATAATGAAAGCTTCCTTGATTTTATCTTTAAAATTATATAGTGTAATCAATCGTAAGGTAATCTGCTTAATGATCTGCATAATCTGTTTAATAGTTCCTCGTTTGAAAAAAATATTTGTCTCGGCCTTTGTGGGCATTAGGTACTATTTCCAAATTTGCATAGTTATAGTTTTGAATTTTACCTCAACTTCCACGAGATTTCAGATACATTGTAATCCAAAAAACCTTCTTGGCTAACTCAGACTTTCTTTAAAAAAAACACAATATCACAGAAATATTCGATTATCATATTGCGGGGTTTTGCAATACTTCAAAGTGGACGCGCCAGCTTTATAGAGGGATATTTCCGAGCTATCCATTGTTAGAGTATGTCGTATCTTGAATATTTATCAGGTATGATGTGGAAAGGAAGCGCTGGGTCCATTTTTGATGGTCAAAATGTGGAAATAAGTTTCTCTATTCTGTGGATAGTTATATTTAGTCTTATTGTAAGTACTATAGGTAGGTACTTAAAGTACACAGGTGTATGTTTAAAAAAATAGTATGAAAACTTTTGAACTTTATATTTTTATCCAGGCAGTATTTTATGCAAAGAAAAATGCGGATTAAGCAATTAAATTCCGAACTGAAATCTTTTTTTAAGTACAAACCTAAGGAAATTGTGATTTTTTTAGTCTTCAGGGTTCCGTATCCAGCTTTTTATTTTTTTTTTACTTTGTATAGGCTTGTGTTTGACCACAATCTCACTATGGTAGGTGATGATGTGGCCGAAGGTAGTAAGCACACAAAGCCTAGAAGGATATGGCTCTCAAGTGCAGCTGCCGGAACACACCAATTGGTGTTTGGCGACAGATTTTCAACTTGAGCCAGGCTACCACCAGCTGCAGCTGGTCCGAACAGAACCCTATTGTTGTGAAAATTCTTGTCCGGTCGTCCGTCTGTCCGTCCATCTGACTGTTCGAGGGGAGAGCAAAGTTTTTTTACCTTTCATAGGTTTAAAATTTATTTAAAAAGTAAAAAAAAAAAACTTCCAATTGATTTGTTGTTATCGCCGGATTATTATTTGTACTGACTTCAATAATGCCTACTGACTACAGTCAGACTGCATTTTGTTACAAAATGAAAATATTTAGAAAAAAAAATTGGCTAAACGAAATCTATAAACCTGCGAAACAAAATGAATATTATGTACTCCTACTACCAGTCTCATGGCATAAGTCGAGTTACCGAGCTACAAAATAAAGATGATTAAGTATGTTAATATTGTACGGAACCGTATATTGTGAATTGAACTCGTACTTGGCTTTCATTACATTCCCATGCCTTCATTAACTTGAAGTCGAAAAATAAGAAGTGAATGTTAAATGGCGGTCGAATAAAAGACTAAAATAGAAGTCATTTCGTCGAATGGAGTACGGGCCTATTGTCCAAAGATTAATGAAAATCTTCGGTTCGCGCACTTAGGGATTGATGTCCACGTCTAATTACGTTTGATAATACCGTCAGCTTTTTTACTACTCTAAGACATATCAAGTAATCAAGGAAAAATACAAGGGGCTCCGTAAAGAGTAGGTAGATATAGATACTAACTAAAAGATTATACCTCAATTCATCAAACTAAATATTTTTTGACTGTCGCGAAAAATTAATAGGTATTATTCCATATAAAAATAATCACATTTCACATGACTTAAATTTTGTATGGACAATCTTATTTTCTTGCTTTTAAAATCAAAATTTCGTAACCGTCTTTTGGATTATTGTAACCGTGTGAGAGGATCTTATTATATAAATAGGTAGAGTTTTTGAAGAATATGAAAGAAGTTCACAAAAACAGTATCGTTTACAAGAAAACACTCATAACTTAACCAAACTTTTAAAACTAGTTCAGTGACAAAAACAGACTGCGGTTCTCTGAGATAGTAAGGGAGCCCGTACACGGACTGCTCGAGCAGTTAACGGCTGACCGACGTACACGGACCGCTCGAGCGGTCGGCGTTGACTGCTTGAGCAGTCGGTTGTTGACTGCTCGAGCTGTCTCTACCAACCGCTCGAGCAGTTGAATTTCTACCGCAGTCTAGTCATGGATTCTGACGAGGAAGCACTGCTTTTGCTGCTTCTGCTCAAGCGGAGACGACGGTGGCGACGTCAAAAGAGAAAATTTTGGGTTCATCCAATTTTGGAATTAAGAGAACAACATGGACAATTCCATCATTTGTTTATGGAACTTAGAAGTTATGAAGAAAAATTTTTCAACTATTTTAGGATGTCAGTGTCTTCGTTTGATGAAATGAATAATGTACTAAGGTCTAAAATTAAACGTGAAGACACAATCATGAGGAGAAGTATCCAAGCAGAAGAAAGACTAGCAGTAACATTGAGGTTCGAAAAATAAATTATTATTTAAATTTTTATTCATTAAAAATATTGGAAAATAATTCATCAGACATTACTGAAGATGATGAAAGGTCTTCAAATTGAGAGTTTTGGTCATCAGCCGCTGATGTAGAGGGGCCAGTCGCTGATTTAGAGGTAGAGGGGCCAGTATTTTAACCATATTGTCCACGGTAATCATAAGGTGAATTCTGTGATGAATATCCCCTGCTCGCAGGATATATGTGATTTGTCATCCCTTTAAAGTATTTAATTACGTTAAGTATTTCTGTCTTAGCATCTAATTTATACTGCTCATTAATTTTTTTAAACTCGCCAACTAATGACAGAAAAAACAATTTATCTTCATCTTCAACAATGTGCGAATTCTGTGATTTTTCATCGAAGCGTTTAGCTAATTTTTCAATTAAGACGTTCTCATCTGTGATTGTAGTATTTAATTTTCTTTTGTTTCTTTCATTCTTTGTTTATTTTATTTTGACGATTTTCACTTTCTTCAGACGTAATTTCAGCGTGCTCACTTTCTTCTAAACTGTTTGTTTTATCGGGTCTATCTTCTATTATTACCTTTAAAAAAGACATCTGCTGATAATATGCATATGGCCGAATGTTTAGGGCTGCTGAACCACTCTTTGGTTTTATTTTTTTAGCATACTGGTGTACCCATCTCTTAATGTCTTCCATTTTTTCTGTATTAAAATGGCTGTAACACCAAAAAAATATTTATTGGTACAATTTATTGATTAAAAAAAATGTTTTTACAGGTATTTGGCAACTGGATGTACATTTATGGATTTGCAATATAGTTTTAGAATAGCATCAACAACAATTGGTAAGATAGTGAGGGATGTTTGCAGAAATATATGGATACATATGAAGGATATGTGTATGGAACAACTAACTGAAGATAAATGGAAAGACATAATAAATGGTTTCAAAAAAACTTCTAAGTTTCCGAACTGCCTTGGCGCCGTTGATGGCAAACATATTAGAATAATACAACCCGCGCAAAGTGGATCGTCATATTATAACTATAAAAATTATTTATCGATAATACTTCTAGCAGTATGTGATAGTAATTATATGTTCACTTTCGTGGATATAGGCTCGTATGGAAGGCACGCTGACTCGACTATTTTCGAAGAGAGTTGTCTATATAAAATGTTACAAGAAAAAAAGTTAAATATACCTCCACCTTCTGCAATATCGCATAATGGACCTGTATTACCGAATATGTTTATTGGGGATGAAGCATTCAGCTTGCAGGAAAATTTAATGCGTCCATATGGTGGCAAGGCGATATATTGAATGCACGTTTGGCATTTTAGCTAATAAATGGCGGATCTTCCATAGACCACTTAACGTCAGTGTTGATTTCACAGTGGATATAGTAAAAGCATCATGTGTTCTTCACAACTACGTAAAACAACGAGATGGAAATAAATTTGAGGATACGTTTGAGGGTCTTCCTCACTCTATAGTACATTCAACCCAGCAAGTTCGCCCAGGTGGGCCTATGTTAACAACAATCCGTGAAGAATTTGCTAATTACTTTGTGAGCGAAGAAGGCAAACTAGATTGGCAATGGAATATGATATAAATCAATAAATATGTGTGTGACTTTATAATATGACATAAACTTAATAAATGTGTGTGTAATAAAATGACTGACTTTTTTACTTACCGATTTTATTTTTTTCTTGATTTGTTTTTTCATCAAAGTTCTCAATAACTTGGGCGCAAATAATTGCCCATGCATTGTTCTTCTTTATTTTGTCGCTGTGCTCCTTAAGCTTATAGTTCCAAATAATTTAATGTGTTTTAATTGCACTTATAAGCGCATCACTATCGCACACACCCACCATTTTCAAAGATCAGTCGACAAATGAGACAAGACAGAGAGACACTAGACGCCGCGAGGCCAGAAGAGAAGGGAGGGGGAGGTCGTAGAGCTGTCGACTGCTCTAGAGCCGCCGACGGCTCGAGCAGTCAGTGTATGCCTCGCGACTGCTCGCGAGCGGTCGACAGCACGATGGAATTTCATCATGTAGTTGACGGCTTGAAGCGGTCGCGACTGCTCGAGCAGTCGTGTGTACGGCAGCGAATGAATGGCTATAGTTCACCGCGCGGTCACGGCTTCAAGCAGTCGGTCATAACTGCTTGAAGCAGTCCGTGTACGGCTGGCCTTATATGCATGAACTGAATAATTGGAACTACGGTGTGCGAGATAATTCTAATTATTACACGTCTTCTACACGAACAAAGTCTTCCGACAATATGTAGTTTTGTGAAAACAGAACTAGGTACTTAGATAAAAGGTGGTTAAGTGAACCTTTCAACACCAGCTTTTAGTTGTATTATAGCACCGACAATTATTTAAATAAAATAGAGTGAATTAACACGATTTTATAATTATTTATTTACTCCAATGCTTTAGCACGCCTTGGGGAGGCAAATGTTCAGCAAATTGATAAAATATGGGAATATTACGAAGGTAACTAATTATTCTGTGTCATACTAAGTCACCGCAAGTGCTGTGCCCCACTCTGGATGTGACAGACGTGGTGCGGGGAGGAAAAACTGGGTTGTTCTATTACCGCGTCTCGCCTGCAGCTCTCGCGGTCAAAGTAAACTATGTAAATTAACCCATGTTTTGGACCTATATGTATGTTATATAGGTAGTAATATATATTCGCTAAAATATCGACGCGACTGATAGAAGCTTCACATAGAAAAGCTGGTTTAAGCTCCGGACAGAGGATAAGCAGTGCCATTCAACGTGATATTGCCGGCTTTTTGGTAAGCTCCGAAATGGCTCTTGCATTTTTATTTTTCATAGTGTTTCGTCACACCAAATCGGGATGATTTCAAGGGTCAAGGTTAGTGTAAATAGGCATATTCAGGGTAGGTAAGAGGTATATTCTTAGCTTCAACAATATGTGCGTGTGAGTCAGAGGCTACACCCTAAGCTATGTTGTATTAAATAAATGCCTATTTACTTTTATTGTAATATCTTCCATGTTCAAAATTTATATGTTCTGAATTTAATTTCTTTGCGCACCAACATTTATTTTTAACGTAAACATGGCCAAAATATCTTGCTGAAACGTCTCACATTATTATGTCAGAGTATTTCGAATTGTGCCCTATCGTATACTTATACTGCTATTAATAATTATTATCTCTGAGATAACTTCTGATGAAACATTCAGTTATAATAAGTTTCTAACTTCTCAATGTTGGACACAGAAAGATTCCCTTGGGATTAATCGTTACTGGTGGATATGGAAGTAATATCTAATTATTATTATCTGTTTTTATCAAAGTCAAAGCCATTTATCTAGTTTTGGCCCTAAATTCAAATTCAAATTCAAAAATCATTTATTCAGTTTAGGCCCTAATAAGGCACTTATGAACGTTACAAATGATTCTACCACCGGTTCGGAATACACTTGGACTGAGAAGACTCCGGCAAGAAACTCAGCAAGGGACATTTTTTATAGATCTTTGTTCTTTTTTATTTATGTAAAAATTTAATTACTAATATTTATTTATTTACATATTTAGAATTAAAGTAAAAAATACAAACTATGATATATAGAAAACATCCTCAAAGCCCTCGCTGCTGTCGATAGGCAAGGTTCCCAACAGGCTGGCAGCGTTCCCTTTTTGGATGGCCAAGCTTATGCGTTGGCGGAAAAAGCTCCCAGCCCGTCGGTCTCCCGAAGCCTCGATGAGCTTGGATGATAAAATCCGAGCAAATCGGCGAGCCTCGAACCCCCATGGACCCATGGTTTCAACTGCGAATGGCATGAACGAAAAATTTGAACCAAGACAAGCGTATTTTTTAAATTTGGATTTTTCAGCACCGGTCGCAGCCGCCCCAGCGACTTTACAAGTCGCCAGTAAGTGGGAAGGCGCAAGTGTATCTACACACGTGGCATCCCACACCAGCGGCTTGCCAACACTCCACGGGATCAAAGTCATACCATCCGGCCTCTTGCCATCGTCACGCGCAATTCCGACTGGTTCTAGTACAGAAGGTACGTTGGCAACAACAAGAGCCCTACGGATAATATCATTAAGAGCCGCGTGGCGTGAAAAACGGCCGGCGCTTAAAGAGCACGAAAGCCCATGGTGGCCGAGCTCGTTGACAAAGTCTCCGCAGCGGCAGCGATGAGGATGATTGGTCCTGGAACCAAGACGGAGACAAATGCATAAACTTAAAGTGATTCGGTCTAACAAAGTACCGATGTTTGTAGATGGAATGGCTTGCAACCAGAGACCCGATTCCTTCTCAGAGACAGCTAACAAGCGTGCGCGGTCCGAATTTGAAGAAAAATTGGAAAATAGATTTTGCCAAGTTTTTTCGCATAGAGGCTTGTCCCACTCTCTCTGAGAGTGACTTAAGGTTAGCGACGGAATATTTGTGCCTGGACAAGCTGCCTGCCAGGCATTTCTGGCATCGGATAGGTGAGAAACCTCAACGGATCCAATAGATGGGTCCAAAACAGATCCAACGAGGTCGCCCACACTATATACCGACGACAGAAATGCCGGCAGTGAAATGTCTGAAATTTTCCGCACTCCTAGACCACCATAACACACGGGAAGGGTGGCCTGAGACCACACTTTGTTTTCATCAAAACAACAATTTAGGATTTTAGCCAGAGAAATCTTAATCATGTTATCTAACGTATTTAATAATTGATCAAATTTAAACAAATGGGTACATCGGAGTAAATAAGTAAACTTAGGCACAAATAGACATAATCTTAAAATAAAAAATGCATAATGCGCATTGATTTCAAATAGCCGACTAGATGAGTCGTTAAAATTTTGAATCCTTTGCTCAAAGAAACCAGGAATAGATTCGTCTAAGACAGGGGCACCAAGAAGTAGAAGTGACTCCTTTGATAGTAATTTAATGTTAGGTGCCAAATCATTAAAATTTTGAATAATTTTTAGTTTTTCAGATTCAGTAACAGAATCTGAAATAAGTAGCTCGCATTTGGAGCAGTTAAATTCAAGGCCAATTTTTTTAAATTTTTCGATCAGTGATTTAAAATCATTGAGAACAGAACTAACATCGCCTCCCAAGGTGCCATCGTCTAAATACCAAACATTAAATTTAGACTGTAAACCGGAAATGATTGGATGAATTGCCAAACTAAAAATGGCTGGACCGAGAGGGTCGCCCTGTTGACAACCCACAGCAGAAATAAGTGGGTGTTCCTTAAAAAACAGTTTTGAAGGGTGCCCATAACATTGCCAAAGGTATGGATATAAGACAGGACAGATATCCTTAATTTGCGTTAACAGAGCGGCCCTATCGACAGAGTTAAATGCATTTTTTATGTCAACCTTAAGCAAAACTTCACCTCCATTATTTAACAGAAAGGTCCGAGCCGCATGAACAGCTGCCTCACAACCTCCCTTTGAGCCAAAACCAAGTTGAATGGGCTGAAATAATTCCGAAACTTGAGGGAGAATGTGACGGCAACAAATTTTGGAGGCCATACGACGGATAGTATTACCCACAGCGATGGGTCTTATACCACCGCCTTTTTTGGATAGAGCGCAAAGGTTGGCCCCATAAATGATTTCGGTAATGGCGCTCGGCACCTTTCCTTCCAACATTAAATTTATAAGGGAGGTTAACTTTGATAATAATTTGGTACCAGCATCTCCAGCGGCACCACAGACAAGATCTTTGAAATGCTGTGGTGTAAAACCGTCAAGGCCGCCAGCAGAGCCAGGTTTAAAAGATAAAATCACGCTCAAAAGATCTTTGGCGGTACAATTTAGACAAGATTGGTCAAAAGATGGCGGATCCGGGAGATTTAAATTTAGGAGCGGAGGTGGATGTTTCGACTCTAAAGCAGACAAGGTTTCGGGTGTATCTGTAGCGACGACATCGCTAGAAAACAACAAATGTGCTGCTCCCTTGAAATCGCCGTCGTTTGCTTTACTTTCGATTTTCCTAATAGTATTTGCCAAGATATGAGTTTTATGTTTGGAAATATTTGGAATAACAATTAAGTTTGGATTTGAACAATTATTTTTAATTTTCTGAGTGAGAGAGATCTCATTTTGGTGCCGACTAGGGACGTACAGCACTCTGTAAGGAAATGTGAGCAGTTCTTCCCAAGCAGTTTGCGAATTTTGAGAAAGAATTTTGTCAATACATAGACATAAAGCTGAAGCCACACAGAAACGTGCTCCACGTGGGATCCGCTTTAATACCGGAACATTATTCTTAAGAGAACAAATATGTTGCCAAAATGAATGGTTGGAATGATTAGAATTTGAAGCCGAAATAAAAACGCCAGGATTAGAGGAGCCGGTATCATTGATTACACTTGGATTAGGTTTGTGTACCTTTCCAACATGAATCTTCAAACCACGGATTCCACGGAAATACCGAGGTTGAGAGCACTGCTCACATCTCAACAAATTTTCCTGCGATGCGTCACTAACCTGGTTGCAAGGTTCCGAACTGGTGCCAGGAACAATATTTAAGCCCAAAGGGAGCATATATTTACAACACTACTACAATCTTGATAAGGCTGGGTTGGAAGACGAAGGCCGCACATACAGATCGAGCAGAAAGGGATGTGGCGCTCGAGGCGGCAGATCACCTCCCGGCAGGATATGGGTAGCTCACTCACACCAACCGCAGACCTGAAACAAAACGAATAATGTAAATAATAAAATAATTTAAATAATATTTTAATCGGAAAAATTTTGATACGTCAAGTTTGACGTTCATGACTTTTACTAATAACAAAGTTTATAAAATTTTAATGAAATAGTTTGAGTAGCGAACATTTCATTTAAATGCATTCTTGTCTTCTATAAAATCAGAAACTTTATAGTACCCTTTCTTACATAACTTTTGTTTAACTAATTTTTTAAATCTATACACAGATAGTTCTTGAATTTCTTTGGGTACTTTGTTATAGAAACGTATACATTGCCCCTTGAATGAGTCCCTCACTTTGCTGAGCCGAGTTACAGGTACAGCGAGTTTGTGCTTATTTCTAGTGTTCAAGCTATGAGTATCGCTGTTCTTAGGAAAATTTTGTATATTTTTCCGAACATAAATTAAATTTTCATAAATGTACTGTGACGACACAGTCATAATATTTATGGATTTGAATTTATCTTTAAGAGAATCTCTAGGACATAATTTATAAATTGCGCGAATAGCCCTCTTCTGCAGAATAAAAATTCTATTGATGTCGGCACCACTGCCCCAAAGGAGGATGCCGTAAGACATCAAGCTGTGAAAATAACTAAAATAAACTAATCTTGCCGTAGATTCGTCAGTGGGAACGAATTTTCCTCACTGCATAAGCTGCAGAACTAAGTCTATTCACTAAATTACAAATATGTGGGCTCCATTGTAGCTTATCATCTAAAGTGATACCTAAAAATACGGTTGTTTCAACAAGATCCAGTTTTTCACCTTTAATAACAATGTCTGTGTTCAAATGTCTTACATTGGGTTGACTGAATCTGATACATTTGGTTTTTTTCTCATTGAGCAATAAATTATTAATAGTAAACCAATCAACGACTACTGAAAGAGCATTGTTTACGTCGTCAGAAGAATTAAAATCATGTCTATTCACTTTGTAAAGAAGTGAAGTGTCATCAGCAAACAATACTATCTCATGTTTTTTTTCTACAAGGTAAGGCAAGTCGTTGATGTAAATCAGAAAAAGAAAAGGTCCCAGGATAGAACCTTGTGGGACGCCCATCGTTACCGAAGACCCAGAGGAAACTTTACCATTTACATCAACCCTTTGAATTCTATCACTCAAGTATGAATTCAAAAGACTGAGTGCAATGTCTCTAATACCATAGTGGTGTAATTTCCTGATCAGTAATTCATGGTGTACACAATCAAATGCCTTGGATAAGTCACAAAAGACACCGATGGTATCACGTGACCCCTCCCTCCCTAGGAGCCCTCCTAACTTCATAAGTGCCCACTTATGAAGGCTGGATTTACCAAAGTTATTACCAGTTTTATTTAGATGAACCTAAATCAAAGTGAATAGAGTAAGATACGTATCAAATCAACATTCTTACATCGTGTTAATAGACGTAATAGAAAAAGTTGAAAATTAAAGGGTGTCCCCATACCTACATAATTACGCCAATTAATAAAGACCTCTGAGTTGTATGGGCGCTCATACAATTTAGAGGTCTAGGTTTCTTGATAGATAAAATAAAATTTATTTAAAGGAAATTAAAAGGTAAATAAATAAAATTGTGCATTTCCCGTGATGGACGAACGATGGACGAAGTTTGTACGGAACCCTCGGTGCGCGAGTCCGACTCGCACTTGGCCGGTTTTTTTATCTATGTTTTTAATGCTAGCTGCATATTCTACGTTATCTAAATCACAATTAGTTTTTTTTTATCGTGGGGAAATCTTCATAGGATAGTCGACCGCCCCGGGTACCCCGGGGGGCGTAGTTGGGCTATGCCGGACTTGTACCAGCTAAAACCCCATGGTGGTCGCCATCTGCGCTGTAGAGGGGCTCGGATCTACGTACAGAACGCATACACGAGCTTCTCCAAGCGCGGCGCTGAGATAGCCCGTCCCGGGGGAAGTGTGATACCTTCCCCAGCACCCTCGCGGTGCTATCGTACGATGAGTCGTGACCACAATGACCCATCGCCCTTCTCAGGGCTGCTTCTGGGTGCTCAGGGCCCCCGCCCCGATTGCCAATGATAAATAACAATTAGTTAGTCCATGGCAGCTACTTTGACCTTCAATGGGACCGATAGGGCTTTCAATGTCTGTCATAACATTTTTTTTGTACAGACTTGTGTTTGACCACAAGCTCACCATAGTAAAAGATGAAGGTGGTAAGCACACAAATACTAGCATTATCTGGCTCTCAAGTGCAGCTGTCTGGAATTCACCGGTAGGTGTTTGGCAACAGATTTTGAACTTGAGGGTGGTAGCCAGCCAGGCGGGTACTATAAAGTAACATACCATCATACTATGGTTTCTTCACGATGTTTTCATTCATCGATAGCTCAAGTAGCTTCATTGTAGGATTCGAACCCATGACCTTCGCCTCGGCATTCGACATCACTGCCACTGAGTTATCATCACCGTACGTACATATCATAAATCTCTTAAAAATAAGCTACAGGCATTTTACTTTTTCCATCGCATTCAAATGCTTGATTTCATTAAAAGTGACTTGAAATAAGAAACCAGTCTGTATACAATATTCTCGTAGGAACATTTCATTGTATCGTTAAAATAAAGAGCAGGCATTTCGTAGTCTGAGAGTTTGTTTCAGCATTTCTATACGCTTGTAACGACGGTTTTGTCGTTTATTTTTAAGGCGACATTGAAAAGTTGAGGCAGTTTGCTCGAGAACTGTATGTAAAAAATATACAGCAATTGATAATAAACGTACTTTCAGCTAAGTTATTATTAATGATTCCTAAACGAGAAAATAAATAGGCCATGTTTTGGTGGTTCGGCAAGGTGACTGACGCCGCTTTAAACTAAAAAATCTGAAATTCAACGTGCTGCGTCCCGCACCCTACTATAGCGACCTCTCATAGAAAACCCGCGTAAACGGAAAGGGTGTATGCGACAAAATGGTTTTTAATGTTTAATTTAAAACAACAAATATATTTCATATAACGTATGTACCAATTATACTACCAGTTTCAATTAATATATTATGTAGAAATTTTGGAACCTCATATCGATCCTCAATGTCGGTAAATTTTTTTACGTCATAATTTAACTTATTTTAAAGAGGTATTTTTGATTGAAGGAATCAAAATTATTTTACAGGATTTTAAAGTAATCAAGGTATAGACCGTTGCGTTTTTCACCTTTGTGAACGTGCCTTAGTATTACTTAAATCTATGATCAGTTAAAAACTAAAGCTATATTTTAGGTAGTCAAATGGCAAAAATCGGAACCCTTATAGATTCGTCATGTCTGTCTGTCTATCTGTCCGTCCGTATGTCACAGTCACTTTTTTCCGAAACTATAAGAGCTATACTGTCGAAACTTAGTAAGTAGATGTAACCGCATCAAGATTTTTACACAAAAATAGAAAAAAAAACAATAAATTTTGGGGGTTCCCCATACTTAGAACTGAAACTCAACAAATTTTTTTTCGTCAAACACATAAGTGTGGGGTATCTTGGATAGGTCTTCAAAAATGATGTATAGGATGATGATGAGGTTTCTAATATCATTTTTTTCTAAACTGAATAGTTTGCGCGAGAGACACTTCCAACGTGATAAAATGTTGGTCCCCCCCCCTGTAACTTCTAAAATAAGAGAATGATAAAACTAAAAAAAATATGTGATGTACATTACCATACAAACTTCCACCGAAAATTGGTTTGAACGAGATCTAGTAAGTAGTTTTTTTTTAATACGTCATAAATCGTAAACCGCAATTTACCTTTCATTCAATCAACTCAAATATAATAAAAATGGCAAATAGCAAGGTCTTACAGCACAAAGAAAGGAAAAATTCTAAAAAATAAAAAAATTGAAAATTTAAGGGTGTCCCCATACATACATAGTTACGCCAATTAATAAAGACCTCTGAGTTGTATAGGCGCTCATACAATTTAGAGGTCTAGCTTAATTGGAACCAACCTCAAATACAGTAAATAAATAAAATTGTGCATTTTCCGTGATGGACGAACGATGGACGAAGTTTGTACGGAACCCTCGGTGCGCGAGTCCGACTCGCACTTGGCCGGTTTTTTTTTACCATCACTATTTTTACTATAATAAATATCCTGGGATATTTTATAACTCAGGGCTATCTAATCCCAAACTAACGATAGTAGATAGAAGCTACTATGGAAACCAAATGATAACGTACATAATATTATATTTACATCTCTTAAAACATTTTCAAGCTGATATAGAACAAATACAAATTTTAATAAATTTTTGATTTATTAGAAACTCTCTGCACTTTTATAGTCTTTAATCTCCATTAAGATCATTAACCTCACAATAAAAGATCAAACAGAATGATCGGATTTATTGCTTTGATCCTTGTTAAATAATAACATGTTTATATAATTGGTAATTATTTTGTGTCACCAGTGTTGCTATATACTAACTTCCTTTTGTGAAGATTTTTTCTAATTAGAATGTACCTACTGACTGAAATTGATTGTATTTGTGGAGTAATTGAGGAAAACTTTCTTACCACCACACAATAACCAATCTATACTATATATATAGCTGAAGAGTTTATTTGGTTGAACGCACTAATCTTAGGAACTACTGGTTCGAATTTAAATTTATTTTATTTTTGGATAGTCCATTATTTATCGAGGAAGGCTATAGGGTACTTTTTATCCCAGGAAAATATAAGATCTCTCGGTAACGCAAGTGAAACCGTGGGGTGGAAGCTAGTAGTACTCACAGTAAAGTACCATCTATAATAATATCTGGGATCATTGTTCACACATGGTCATCTGATCGATCTGATACCTAGATAGGTTTTATACCCAGACTAAGAAAATACAGAGACGTTCATTCACACACATATTAGACACACAGAATAGAACCCATGACCTATGGCGTGTTAGTCAGGGTATCTAACCTCAAGGAATAAGTAACCATTAGTAGACAATTTTAGTATTGTTGTTAACAAACTAAACTTATTTTAACATTCATATTTTCCATCCTTTTTCAATAGAGTTTGTAAGAAAGAGATATGGCGAGATCATTATAGACAGTCGTAATATTAAATTAAAAGATCTACACCATTAATAAAATTGAATTGTCTGTCTATGTTTTCAAAATAAATGCCAAAATTTGAATGAAAATTACCATTTATACGATGTTTAATCATAAATTGCCATTATTAGAATTGTCAATGTATATCTCTGAAAATTTGTCTCAAATAGGCTCAACTCAACGGATTTCAATGAAAATTTTAAGAATGAAAACAGGAATTTGAACTTATATAACGTGTCATCAGATTCCTCAGAACACGGGTGAAACCGCTGGGCAAAAGTTAGTATTCAAATATGTTAATAATAGTGCCAAATATCCATCAGCTTAAAAAGCCTCATTTTTCAAAAGCAATCTATTTCTTTAGACTTGCAAAATATTCGCAAAACCAATCCCAACTTATGCTATAAAATTGTATTGAATTTATGTTGCGAATTCGTTTGGCCATCGATCCGCTGGGCCTCTGGGGTGCAGAACTTTCATTTACCAATCTGCTGTGGATATTATTTCATATATCACCAGGGGAATACGTCAAACGTATGAATTATATGATCAGGTGTTGAGTATTCTTTATTTGCATTTGATTTTCGTCGATATAATATTGATAGAAAGTAATAAAAAAAACAAACCTATTGCGTGTCGGAACACGTCTATGTATTACAAAAATAATGTTGTATTTCATAGACGCAGTCTCAAAGATAGTGAAAATATTGTGGTCGCCAAACTCACATTAGTGTGTTTCAGTTTAAAATAAAGAGTTATTTATGTTGTACTTAATAAATATTTCTTAAGAATAATTCTCCACACAAAAGTAGAAATAATAGACACAAAAAAGAAATCAATGATAACAACACCTCGTTCCTATTAAAGAAGTGTAAACCAATACATTACACTTATATTTACAGCATGTCATAGAACATAGAAAGTGCATTAGTAACCAGTAACCAACATAAAATAGTTGCTCTAATTTATGGTTATTGGTGAGGATATAACAGAAAACGCGGCATTGCGCATGCGTTGCTAGAGTTACATAGTCAAATTAACTTTAGTTATGTGAAGTGAAGTGGTTAGGATATACTGAACACTAAATTGAAGTCGTGGGCTTAATTCCCATCCATGGGGGTTCGAGGCTCGCCGATTTGCTCGGATTTTATCATCCAAGCTCATCGAGGCTTCGGGGGACCGACGGGCTGGGAGCTTTTTCCGCCAACGCATAAGCTTGGCCATCCAAAAAGGGAACGCTGCCAGCCTGTTGGGAACCTTGCCTATCGACAGCAGCGAGGGCTTTGAGGATGTTTTCTATATATCATAGTTTGTATTAGGTATGTCTATGATAAAGTTAATTAGGTATGTAGAGTACTAACTATTTCCAATGTCTAGTAAATTTATATAATAAAACAATAGAATTCGGTGTATCTGTACATTGAAGAAAAGTAATAAAAATAGAAAGGGGTTAACTAAAGAAGAGCAATCTGTAGGGGCAATTGCTGTTTCTATGGACACTTGTAACTGTGGACACAATCGATTCCGACGAAACTAGTAAGCCTAAAATTCTAATTTGAACGCGACCGTAAAACTTTGTCTATTATTGTCTATTGTTATTTGGTTGACAGATTTGACGTATTATCACACAGAGAAAACTTTGAGTCTGATGATGAGGGTGAAGGTTTCGTTTGCGTGTCATGCTTCGTATTAGACAATGATGACAGCGATGAATCTACTCAAAACTTGTATGAAAAGTGTCGTATATAATGCATATAAATAAGTATAGTAGAGTATGTTTACGTTTATTTGAAGTTGTTTTTAGAAGTCTATAATTGCTTTTTTTTTCTTTTTTTATTGTCTAATTAATGTGAACCGTCCCTAGGTTCAACATCGTCCCCAGGTACAATTTTACTGCACATAGGTACAATCGTCTATTGAACCTATGGATAAATATGGTGTTTTTAAAAATGTTGATTGTTTTCGAATGTAATAAGTGATATTGATACTAGAATATTAGTTAAAGAAAAAGCTGATTATCCCTTATGTCTTAAGGGATAATCAGCTTTTTCTTTCTTCTGAAATATGTCAAAAATAAATAAATAACTTAACTAATGCAATTATAAAAAATGTTTTATTCCAAATTCTGGAAAACACTTTCCACCACACCACCATGGACACCACATGTTCCGTACTTGCCCATGCATAGAACATGACGTGTGAAAAGTCATGAATTTATCTTTTAAATTGGCTTAAATTGAACGACTTTACTATAAGCTTGGATATTTGTTCATTCACGTCCCAATGGCATAAAGATTCCGTTGAATCTACACATAATAGTACCTTTTATACGGAAATCCCGTAAGTTAGCAGGTTCTGAAACGCGAGAAATACAAGGGTACAAGTTAATGGGAAAGCAGAGCTTATGAACTCCAAATGTATAGATAAATATAACCATCTTATTATATAACATGTCTGTGGTTTCGTGAGTTAGTCTAACCTCACTTATTACTGAATCTTCAAAATTAATCTCTAACATTATACTTGACTACCAACACCCAGTTAATTATCATTTTGTTTGTGTTGTGGCTACAAGTAAATTGGCTCAGCTTTGTTCATCTATACATATGATATGGTTATATAAGGTACCTTCTGTGACAAAACATGGAATCTCACTGTAGGAAAACATAGTTTAAGCAAATAATATGTATTACTGACTGTCATTGTTTATAATTATAAGAACTATTGTTGTAGGGGAAGTTTTTTAATAATAATAAATAAGATGCTTTTAATTTAAATAATAACATAAAATTTTATGTCCCTTTTTTGCTAACACGTCGAGGTTTTTTTGTTACAACAACAAAAAAACGGGTTTCTAATAAAAAAAATTCATTGCAAATCGCTTAATTATTGTCTAATAATAATATCGGCACAGGAGTTAATTAGCCTTTTCCACTCTTACATTTACCATTTGGTGACTGCAATGTTCAAATGTGTCTAGGATTTTAATCCGCTTATGCATTTACATTAAAGCTGTAACAGTAGATAAATGTATGAAACCATACATACATAGGGTAGGAGCACGAGATAATGCTGTCTCGTAAACACGTCCACTGAAATTGATGGGGAGAACACAGAGTAATGAGTACCTACGACTGAATATTACACGCTACTACATTATTATATCGAATACTTGGTATTACATTTTTACATTAATATTCATATTAGAAAACGCTATTTAATACAAAAAATCATTTTCAAAATTCAATAAATTAGTTACTCAGCTTATAAATCTTGTTGATGTTAAACTTATTGTAGAGATGTTCAAAAGTATTTCCGGGAATCTTTGCTAGGTACTACATTTTATATTACAAATTTATATTATAGGTTACAAAAAAGCATCGACTCTAGATATTTATCCTACTCTATGCACCCACGTTCCTTTCAACTACAGTGATATTCCGAGCAATTGCACATAGCTGTCAACGACTAAGCAGTGGCAATCCATAAACAAATGCACTATGGAAATATTAATTAAATGAACTATTACATTTCCATTGCCAATTATTTTAAGCATAAAATATAGAGTAGACATTAAAATAAAACTATGATTGCTAGAAATGTGAAAAAGGATATTAGTCATTTTTACTCCGGAAAAACCTTTAGGTCTCTATGGAACCAGGTGCGAAAGCGGGGCAAGTTGAGGAGGGACATTTTATACTCGTGTAAAAAAATGCAAGAAAATATGAACGATATTTCTTTCAATATATTTACTAATCTATACTTATATTATGAAGCTGAAGAGTTTGTTTGTTTGTTTGAACGCGCCAATCTCAGGAACTAATGGTTCGTTTTGAAAAATTATTTCAGTGTTGGATAGCCCATTAATCGAGAAAGGCTATAGGCTACTTTTTATCCCGGGAGAACACAAGATTCCTCGGTAACGCGGGTGAAACCGCAGGGCGGAAGCTAGTTGAAAGATATACTTTCAATGTAATCGAAATATTTACGGTAGATATAGAAATCCCTAAACCGTTAGAATAAGCTATTGACACTACAAAAGCTTTAGGTAATTTAAAAAATAATAAAATACTTTTATCAAATAAAATGTATTTTATCCTAACATCTTATAATAACAGGAGCTTTATTGTACCACTTATACATTATTTTATTGACAATGTCAAATTCTAAAAATATTTAAAGCAATATCTTTTCAATAATGAATTCGTCTCGTAAGCGGACTCCATTACATTCCATTGTGCGAAGTTGGGTGTCATTATCGAAGAAAAGGCAACAATGCAGATCGTCTTTTGTCAAATTAATGATCTTCAAACATTCTGGGAGCGCTAGCATACTGATGCGTCGGACTAAGAGTACGAACGCGATAAGTGTTAAATACAAAAATAGTTTATATTTATTTTTGTGAAGAGCCATCTATAAAGTAAGTCTTATCTAGGTAAAAAACTTACAATATTAATCATATCCTCGGATATTCTTCACACACGGCCGTCTGATCCCAAACTATGTAACAACTGTGGAAAACAAATAACTGATATAGTACTTTTAAGTATTCTACTCTACTTTATATTATTTACTATCAAACGCCCCGCGGTTTCACTCGCGTTCCCGAGGGATCTTATGTTTTCCCAGAATAAAAAGTAGCCTATAACCTTTTACGATAAATGAACTATCCAATACTAAAAGAATTTTTCAATTCGAACCAATAGTCCCTGAGATTAGCGCGTTCAACCAAACAAACAAATTCTTCAGCTTTATAATATTACTAGCTTCCGCCCCGCGGTTTCACCAACGTTCCCGAGGGACCTTGTGTTTTCCCAGGATAAAAAGTAGCTCGATAAATGGGCTATCCAACACTGAAAGAATTTTTGAAATCGAACTAGTCGTTCCTGAGATTAGCGCGTTCAAACAAACAATCTCTTCAGCTTTATAATATTATTATAGATTAAATTAAATATTAAATTAATGCTCGTATAACAGTAAGGATAACCCATGCAATAAAATACAAAGAATGCAATTTTTTTTTTGTCAAAAATGTCGATCGTTATGTTTTTAAAAAAGCGCAAATCAGTAAGCTAACGGTTATAAAATGTTTCCAGCAGCGTCACATATTAATTGGCCGTTAGATATCAATAAAAAAAAAATACAGTTGCTGTGACCGAAAGATCGTTCATAAAGCGTTTTCATTTTATAGCGATTAGCTTTTATTTAATTTCACTTGTATCATAGTATGGGCAGAATCTAGGTCAACCCGACCGATTGAGCTGAAATTTTGCACACAAATTTCAAAGAATGAAAGATAGTGAAGATGAATATTAAAACATACCTAAAACTTAAAATTACCTTTTGGTGCTGGTGACAATATAATCTAGTAAACTTAGGTACCTAATTACTCAAAAAAGATTAATTTTTAAATTTATAATTATGTATTACATTTTGTATATAGCGTATAGTTGTTGTTTAGGTAATTTAGATTTTGAGTACAATATAGGGCTAATATACAGGATGATTTTTTAGTCACTGGACATACTTGCAAGGGTTGAAGTCGTCAATATGAACAACTTTTATGATGGGACCAACTCTGATATCGCAAAAAATAAAATGGTTCCTTCATACATTTTGGTCGAGTAAGTAGGTATTGAACCTTTGTATGGACAGCTGATATTTTGTGATCTCGAGAGTTAGTCCCCTGATAAAAGTTGTTCATATTGATGAGTACTTCCACCCCTGCAAGTATGTCTAGTAACTAAAAAATCACCCATTCTCAATATAAATAATCTAAAAGAAAATATGCTAAGGAACCTTATAAAATTTAGTCGCATTAATTCTATTAAGGGTATACTGGGTGATTTTGTTATCACTGGCAATACTTGCAGGGGTGGAAGTACTCATCAATGTGAACAACTTTTATTATAGGACTAACTGTGAAATCATGAAAAAATTATCAGCTGTTCCATTCAAAAGTTCAATACCTACTCGACCAAAATGTATGAAGCAACCGTATTATTTTACGCGATATCAGAGTTAGCCCTATAATAAAAGTTGTTCACATTGATGAGTACTTCCACCCTTGCAAGTATTGCCAGTGATAACAAAATCACCCTGTATTAAAGAAAATTACATAACTTTTATAGCATATTTCTTTAAAGGTCAAATAAGCTGAATGCAATAACCAATTAGTTGAAAAAGCCTTTTAACATAATTCCTCAGAGTAAATAGCGGATGGGATTTCATTTGATGACTAGATGCCTTTATAGTAGTTATTATTGTAATACTTTGCATCAAAAATAGTTTTAATGGCATATAATATCCCTGTTCAATCAATTATTTTATACTGTGGCTCATTGCCAATTCCTTTAGGGATTGTAGTTAAATACCAGCAAATCGATTCTGCTTTTACCGATTGTACAATAAATATCGATAGCTCTAAATACCGCTTGCAATTAAATTTGAAATTTATTCATCGAAAAATCAGACTCAATGAAAATTTACAGACTAATTTTGACATGGATGGTTTGTGTCATGCTGAATAACTGGTTTATACACTAACTGCTACTAATCGACCGCCTTTTAAACTTTACAGCAATAGAAAAAAAACATTTGGAACTTCCATTATCATGTGGAAGTTCAGGAAGTGCAGAACGGCGGCGTTTTTTTTTTAGTTTTACTTCGTAGTACCCGTCCGGCTGCACATTGCTTGGCAATATCATTGGTTATCTATCAGCATATGAAAACTACATTAATTAATAAATAATTACTACAATATTTTCATATTATAATTTAGTTCTCATTATTATTAATAAATAAACAAAGAGAGTTTACAAGCTACATGAAAATAATCATATTTTATAGGTAGTTACGTCTTACACTTTTCTATGGGGTCGTTATTTCTACCAGTTTTTCTTTGATATCGACAAGAATAGGCTGAACAATAACCCGATTCATTTCCCGGGAATATCCATGGACTGTTCACGGTAAACGGAAGTTTAAATTAAAGGTATAAAGACCTTTTTTCTTTGCAATCTCGATTTATTGTTCGGGCGCGTTGAATTGTTGTCGTTAACAACTATTTTTTTCGATAGTGCTGATTTCAGTAAGGATAACCTATCTTTTTTTTACTATATAGAAAAATAGCATAGACTAAAATCTCATCATGGTATGTAATAATGGGGGTAGTGTATTTCTGTTGCCGCTATAACAACAAATACGAAAAAATAGAATAAAATAAATATTTATGTGGGCTCCCATACAACAAACGTGATTTTTTTGCCGTTTTTATATATTTTATATATAGAGCACTTGGCCGGTTTTTTATTATTATTTTGATCGAGCAATGTTGAGCTTGCTGCACTGCTGTTGAATTATAATCCTGTATTTTTTTGTGTTTTTAATTTTTATTTTGTATAAAAATACATTTCTTTCTTACTTAAAAGCAACCAGATATTACAGATCAATTCGTTTGATAACTTAAATCCAAACTTTGATACATGATATTTTGTTCATTCGGTTTTGTTTTGCACCGTTGACTCTATGATTTAATTCGGTTTATCTTAATTGAAATTTCATCATAAATAACTTTAATGTAAGATTACAATGGCCGAGTAATTCCTTTGAGATTTCTCAGTAGGTACCTTTTTATGAATATGGAATACTTGTTGTTTGTATTTGTGATAGTGTGCTGTGAGTTACACTTTTATCATTGTTTCTACCATTTAATTACCATTTAATATTTAGTACCTTCTGTAAAAAATATTATAAAAAATAAAATTCGCAAAACTATATCACACTGTGTTTCACGAGTTTTATCATTTTCTTTATATCAAAAATATTTTTGTAGAATTTTACGTGGGTACCTTTTAATAACATACTAGTTGTTCCCCGTGATTTCAACCGCATTCTAAGGAAAACGAAATGGCTATTCCCATGGTCCAAACTACACCTCTGATAATTTTCATAAAAATCAGTTCCGTAGATTTGCCGTGAAAACGTGACATACAGACAAACAGATAGACTAACTTTTGCTTTATTATATTGGTAAGGAGTAAGGCATTGTATAAGAATGAATTTTAATAACATCAGGGATTTCACAAACATGCCGTTGGAATATAAATTATATAACAAAAATGTATTTGTTGAAGCTGTGGTTTTGCATTTTCGCCATATTTACAGAGGAAGATATATTTACTTGAATATAACATGAATTAATTAAAAAACTATCGGAAAATTACATTTTACTATCGAAATTATGATAAGAAAGCCAAACCTCAGCAACCACGATTCCTGGAGTTCTATTCTTTATATGTAGTCGCAAGCTAAGGGTACTCTGTACTCTATGTTCAAATATTGACAGATCACTATACAACTTCTGCATTAAATACATTTTATTACGTTCCAGCAATATTCCCGACAAATAGTGAGCCTTGCAAATTCGCATGTCCAGCGGGAAATAACAATATGGAATGCGGTTTCGACGTACTAGAAAAAAAATACAGAATGTTTCCTAGTAAATGCGCAATGGATGCTTATTCTAAGTGTTACAAAGTTGGTAAGCATTGGTGATTTCCCATGGGTAGGTATTTATATTGAAGATACTGCACATTTAAACAGCAACAGCTGTATAATATAGCTCTGTGATAGTTTAACCATCGTTTTTAAGATTAGGCACCCAAACCCATCTATCTTTCTGTATTACTATAGTTTCTATCATGACAAATATTACAAATTACAATAAGGATTTTGAACCCATAAGTTTTATAAGGGGACCATACGAGAATCCTTAAAAAAATACTATTTCAAAAATGCCTTGGCTTTCCGTTCTTTGATTACCTTCGGAAATGTTACTTATTTATTTATTTCTGAAAATGACAAACAAATGAGGCCGTACAACCAGTATTTTCTACATATTCCTATCACAGTGACATTGTGGTCAAAATCATGTACATTATTAAATAGCGTACAATATTAATTAACATCAACACAGAATCAACTAGTTAATTAGAGACAAAATGTCAATGCACAGTACGCACGTGTCTTTGTGTGCTTACATCACTATTTATCGCGTCATTAGTGTGCGTTTGTTGTGTGAAGCGACAAATCACATATACAATTAAACTATCAGGTTGCATGCAGATAGCAATACCTACACAATAACACTGCACAGGTAATCAATGAGGTTACCCAGTGAACACGAGGAGCTGTAGGCATAGAGTTATATAGCAGAGTTTAGCTCAACTTGATAAGATGCATTATAACTGACTTACATGTAACTACAGGCAGTATTTAAATGATTTTATACAATCAATACATTATTATAAAACAAAGTCCCCCGCCGCTTCTGTCTATTATGTCTGTATGTTCGCGATGATTTCAAACTGAACGGATTTTCAAACGATTTTCACCAATGTACAGAGTGATTAATGTGGAAGGTTTAAGTATATAATTCATAAAAGGTTTTGTGTAAATTTGCTTAATTAAATATGACGTTGATTGTTGATGATGTTGGAAAAAATCATTAAAAAAAGTTGGCGTATATGCTCTGCTACCCGTGCAAAGCCAGGGTGTGTCGCTAGTATATTATACTAGCTTCTGCCCCGCGGTTTCACCCGCGTTCCCGAGGAATCTTGTGTTTTCCCTGGATTAAAAGCCTATAGCCTTTCTCGATAAATGTGCTATCCAACACTGAAATAATTTTTCAAAACGAACCAGTAGTTCCTGAGATTAGCGCGTTCAACCAAACATACAAACAAACTCTTCAGCTTTATAATATTAGTAAAGATATTCAAATAGTGATTGAAATATATTTTTTTCGACATTAGAGTTGGTCCCGACATTAAGTTTTTCAATATGACGAACCAGCCATAGGTTTTGAAGTGATAATGTCAAAAATCTCCACCCAGCATATCGACATACGTGATTCCCATTGGTTTAGGTGAAAATAAAAAACATATTTACGTCCACACTTCCCAAAAAGTTCCAACTATGAATGGTTTTATAATAGTTATTTTTAATTGTTTTATGTTTTATTCAAGCAATATAATATATGTGCCTACAATGAAAAGTTAGTTTGTATTCAGCTATTATTTTACATCATAAATTTTTTTTCGTCCTATCTTTGCAAGATAGAAATTCGCAAGGGGCTTGTTCCACAAAATTACAAAGACAGAAATACAAAATTGCCTCGTCGCCGTGCATTAACGTAATATTCATTATAATCTCAAACCTATTGTTATATTTGGGAGCTGGTACCATTTTATTAGCTATTTATGTTAGTGCTAAATAAGTAAGATATAAACGTAAAATTTCTGAATAAATGATTCTAAAAGATATAAACAAATAGGTACTTACGACAGAAAATTGTACAGGTATAACTTTTAAAAATATACTATACTGTTTGGACTTAAAAATATAAAATAACGATGTAGAGAAACTCTAACCTGACTGACTGTGTAATTAGGTAATTACTGTTTTGAAGTCAGCGAAAGAATTTGATCTTTTGGAACGCACTACATACTCTTTCTATTTATTTAAATCAAAATAATGAACTAAAATATATATATATAAATGACACAATGACATTTTTAAAGGAAAAAAAAAACAAGTAAATGCCTATGCATTTATCTTCAATGTTGTTTTTGTCGTAGATATGTTTAAAGAAAGCTCGTTAAAAATAACTGAATATCAACTACATTCCTGACAAGTAAACACAACTCGTTGCTGTAGTATATAACTAACCTTATAAGGACCTTGCGCTGATTCTGGTTTTAGTAATTACTATCATATAATAAACCGAGGAAGCATGACAGATAGAAGAGATTTTGACGTCTTAGTTTTCTTCGAGGGTGGTTTAACAGCAGCGCCTTTTCCAGTCAAAATACTACTGAACCTCTCCATCAGTTTGTAGGTACATCTTATCTTACAATAATTGTATGGTATCCGTACCGAACACCACGCATCAATTAAACGTCTTTAGTAAATGGGTAAATAATAATACCAAAGGAAACGAAATACTTCTCGAAAATCAGTTCAGAGACAATTAACCATTTGTTTGTTTATTCCTACAAATGAACTCCCAAATTGTCTTTGTTTTTTCAGAACTGAAATCAACTCCTATAAAATTTTGTGTAGAAAATCATATCACAAATGCTAGACGAGTGTACGGAGAATCGTGTCCAGTGTTCTGTCCAAGCCACTACCGTCCGGTATGCGGAGCGTCTAAGTTTAGAGATTACGTTTACAAAACGTTCACTAATGGATGCTATTTGGACATGATCAACTGTCGAGGGGACGAAGATTACTCTGGTACTTATGTTTTGTTAAAATCACACCCTTTATTTCCCGCTGCTTTCCGTGATTTAATTGAAATTCCCCATTTAAATTAACATTAAATATTATATGGTGGTGATGCGGATGCGGGAAATATATTTACGCAATCATGAGTACCTCCAAGGACGCAAAGGGGAGCAAAGCTTAATGTACTTACCGCTTAAGCAGCAACTTGTCCCTTCACTCCTGCGATGCGGTGATGCGGAGCAGATCCAAAGAGCTGAAGAATCTTAGTATATTATGAGATGACGTGCGGGTGCGGAAAATATGTGACAATGAATGAATACAATTTTGAATTTAGAATTTGGAAAGGAGTTGTTCGGGATTTTCCGGATCGCTTCGGGCGACTCCTTGCCACTTAATCGGCACATACATTAAGCCCTTTATGCGTTCCCTAGCGTCCAATGGAACTTAAAAAACGGCGTAAACATACTCCCCGGCTTGAAAGTCCAGAGGATTTTCAAAGGAAAGATATACTAGGAAATGTGGGTAATGTAATGACCATACATAAAAGTTAAAGCGGATTTCAGTTTCAAAAAACTTGAAGTAACATGTGTAATTAAAGTCTTATTTAAATTAAAGATGCGGTTAAGTTATTATTAAATTGCGTCAACATAATATGTGGAAAAGATATAAATAATGCGAGAATATATAATATGTATGCGAATAAAATCATTGTGCATTAATAAATATGAAAGAATTTAAATTATTGTAATGGAAGCGGACATAATTTTACAACTGGACGTTTGAATGTACCAGTCGTAGTACGTACTAATGCTACACGAGAGATTCCATCTTTTCCCGGGAATACTTGTTCAATAATGCCTGTGGGCGAGCGAAGCGGCGGAGTATCATCTTGATGAATGAGAACAAATATACCTGGTTTGATTGGAAAATCAGAGGTATTCCATTTTTGTTTATATTTAACACCACGTCTGCGCGTTAAATAAATATATACAGGACCGGCGTAACAAACCCCTGTGTGTTTGAAAGCTTTAACTTCTTGTACGCGAGCATGAGGAAGATATGCCATCATAGGCGAAGGATGAGTAGGCGAGACTTTGAAGCAAAAATTGCATTGACGTATACGTTGCCGAATTATATTCCGAGGAGATATAATCCAGAAGCGGTGTCTTATTAAAGACATAAGAAGATGCGAACCAGTATGAAAATTGGAGCAGTGATAATCATCAATTATCAAGTCAGCCAAATGGTCACGGCGTGGAAAGAATATTAGATAACGATTTTCATACGGTATATTAGCGTTTGTCAAATCAACCATGTACAGTTCTTTAGTGATGATCTTAGCAGCAAAGGGAAAGCGTTTACGTTCATCGTCAGCTAGCTGACGAAGAGTCCGCATAGCCAAGAATGGACTAGAGCGGAGAGTGAAAGCCATGGAATTAAATTGTAGAATGCGAAGCGGTTCATTTTTGTTAAAGCGGTATAATAGTTTTTGAAAATTATGATATTTTTCTGATAAAAGTATTCTCAGATACAATTGCTGCACATGCGCAGTTACACTAATTTTAAAATAGCGAAACTTCAAAAGTAGTCCAAATAAAACTGTTTGTAAATTAGGACCTATATGTAACAAATCATTAAGCGATATTCCATTATCAGTTTTAGCGCTAGCATCTAAAACGACACGTGTTTTTGTTGTAGCCTTGTCTAGCCGTATAACAGCGTGATGCGGTATGAAGTATCTTTCAGAAATAGCGGAAGAAGAATAAGGTATCTCCGACAAATAACCTTTTTCTATAGAATCGACCATTACATCGTTGTACGCTTGACGTAATGTAGGGATTGCGCAAAATTTACGTTCTAGAGCTGTCAGTCGACGTTGCGCATTAATGAAAGAATTATCTAAAGACTTAGGATCGCCTTTAAACGGTAACGAAACGATATAAGGACCACACGCACTTCTTGTCACCGTTGATGCATATAACTTTTCACAATTACGATTTTCCGGACTTATAATATTACATGACGACACCTCCTCGAGTTCCCAAAATTTCATCATATTTTTATTAAGTTCATTTACTAAAGGACCGAAGGACCAGGCAATGCCCTCAGGATTGACAGCAGGTATCTCCCCCATAATAACATAGCCAAGCGTGGTCTCGAGGGCGTGAGGTGTAGAGCGAGCGGTATCCGAAAGAACAACTGAACGAGCGAGTGGCGGTACTACTCTACCTCCAAGTAAGATAAATGCAAACATCTGAGCTCCAAGAATCGCATCTATAACTCCAGGCACATTCCAACAATCGTCAGCAAGCGGTAAATTCACGAAATTATCCATTACCGATGTGTGGATCACACGCGTAGGTAGCTGATCAGTTATATCATCGACGACAAGAAACGTCAAATTATATTGAGCGCCAGAAACGCGCGACTGGATCGTCAGCGAAACGTAACCCTTAATAGGTGTTGAGAGTGACCCAACTGTTTTTAAAAAAGAATTTACAAGCGGTTGAATGTCTAATTTCAATTCATCACAACATGCGAGCGTAATAAGATTATTTTGCGACGCACTATCAATTAAGCATCTAATAATATGGCGTTTACCGTTTGTTGGAACGAATACTTGCGCAGTAGGTAAAACAATTGTCGTATCTAAATGTTTACCAGATGTAACTTGGTTGCTAGAATGCAACGTGAGCGAATTATTATGTTTTTCCAACGCAGCGTTAGAAAGAGGCGAAGCGGTCGCGTCAGGTGCATCTGTGTGAATATGCATACACACAGCTTGCGAGCATGATGGACGCGGATTTTTAATGGCAGCGGTGCCACCACGTACATTAGTGACAGCTGAGTTAGAAGCAACAGGAGTAGAGTGCCTATTCTCAAAACCTGCTGCATTATGTTGTGAATGTTGCGGAACTTGTGGTATATCAAAATGCAAAAGCGTATGATGCTTCTTATAACACGTCTTGCAAGTATTACGAGAAGCACATTTAAAAGTTGAATGTTTTGTACTCAAACAATTAATACAAAATCGGTTTTCTTTAAGATAATTAAAGCGTTCTTTAACAGACAATGCTTTAAATGCCGAGCATTCATATAAATGAATGTGTTGCGGATCTTTACAGAAAATACAAGAGAAATTATTTTCTGTAATAGCGAATGTATGCGATACCTTTGGCGTGGAAATACGCGACCGATTTTGAGAATAGGACCCATGAACGTCAGACGTACTTTGACGAACAGGAGTAGTTCGTTCGAGAATTTTTATGTGATGTCGTACAAAAGAGACTAAATCAGAACTTGAAGGAATATCCTTATCACGAACTGACAACTCAAAGTTTTGAACGAGTTGCGTGTCTATCTTTTTAAGAGCGAGATGCGTGAGAATAAAATCAGATAGATCGTCAATACCTAAATGTTTTAAAGCGGCTATAGAAGAATGAACCCGTTCGACGTAGTAATTCAATTGAGCGGTTGAATCAGATGTAGGTTTGATATTAAGGATATTATTTAGGTACATTGACCCTAGTAGCCTCTTATCTTGATATTTACCTACTAATGAATTCCATATCGAAGCATAATTAGTTTCGTCGGGAATAATACCTGCGAAAACATTCAGAGCAGTGCCACTTAACTTTCCTACCAAATACTGTACTCGATGAGCATCGGTTAACTGCTTATTGTCATGCACGTTGGTTTTAAAGCTTTGGTAAAAAAGGGGCCAGGATTCCGGATTACCAGAAAATCCAACAAGGTCCAGGCGAGGCAGTCGGCATGAATAAGTGAATGGATCGGTTTTAGCGGAAGGCTTATCTGATGTGATTACCCGACGAGGTTCTAATAGACCTGAGCGTGTATGTTGAATATATGAGTAAAGGGTCTCGAATGCGCTCCAGTTGTTAAAATCAATAATATATTCAGGGTCCTCTTCTAATAATAATGCGTTTTGTTCATCGCATAAAGTATTGTAACTAGTGTATAATTTTTCTATGTTAGAAGAAGCTGCCAAAAAATCTTGTTTACTTCTAGTGTCAATATCTGACGGACATACTTTTTTGGCAGAAATAAACAAATTGTTGAAAATGGAGAATATAGCCTCTTTTTTGGCAATTACAATTTTAATTTTTGAATCGGAAGTCATTTTGACGTTTCAAATGTGACGTGCAAAATACAAATAAAAATGAAAGAATGCTAAAATTAAGATATTATTGAACAAATAATAATAATATGAGCGAATAAGAATAATATGCGAAAGGAATAAAATGCGAATTAATTATAATTGTATGCGTTAGGGAATCTCTTACGTAGGTAGGTACTGCGTTTATTATGAAGCGACAGTTTTATAAAATATGCACAATAATATTATAAACGCAAATATATTATGAGATGTTTATTTTCGATAGCAAAGAGACCGCTAGATCTATCCGGATCGATTAGGACCAAACTTTATGGTGATGCGGATGCGGGAAATATATTTACGCAATCATGAGTACCTCCAAGGACGCAAAGGGGAGCAAAGCTTAATGTACTTACCGCTTAAGCAGCAACTTGTCCCTTCACTCCTGCGATGCGGTGATGCGGAGCAGATCCAAAGAGCTGAAGAATCTTAGTATATTATGAGATGACGTGCGGGTGCGGAAAATATGTGACAATGAATGAATACAATTTTGAATTTAGAATTTGGAAAGGAGTTGTTCGGGATTTTCCGGATCGCTTCGGGCGACTCCTTGCCACTTAATCGGCACATACATTAAGCCCTTTATGCGTTCCCTAGCGTCCAATGGAACTTAAAAAACGGCGTAAACATATGGTTTTGTTTCCAACCAATAAAGGTTAAATGCGGGTATTCAAGAAGAAATAGTTTGTTTTTTGCTTAGGCCCGTCAAAAATGACGTCAAGCAGTAACTAATGAAATTATTTTATGATATAATATGTACCTATACGATAAGCCGAGTGCATAAAATTGGCTACTGTAGCCTAAGAACTTGAAATAACAATTTCTATATTATAATAGAATATCTCAATATTTTGATACTATATTTTATTTTGTTATTCCCAGGATACGTTGAAGTACCTCTGGAGTTTTGCCCGCGACATCTTATGAAGAATATTTTCAGGGATCAAGTTTTTGTGTCCAATTTACACGACTACATGGATTACGATGCTCAGAATTAAAAGTCACGTGAAAATATTTTTAATATATTCTGTTCTTTTTGTTGGTCGTCGAAGTTTTGTCGGCAAAGATACCAAGGCATAATAGTAATTTTTTTGTCTGAAATGCTAATTATGGTATTAGCCAGCCATTAAATTTTGCTATCAATCAATCCAAACATCTAAAAGATACATTGAAAGCCATTGATACAAAAAAGGCTATCGGTAAAGAGTTTATTCTGCAAATTTCACTGTATAAATGTATACAGAGACCCAGGATAGCTCTTGCGGTTAATGAATCCAGTTTCCATATAACTCAATCGAAGTGGAAGTGATTTATGATGGTTGTATAAATCTCTTGTCGGATCCGAAGTGGTACATTAATATGCTCTGAAACTGCAGCAGCGTACTGGATGGAGCGTAATAAAATTCTATCATCGCACCAGATGTAGTATGATATAGTTACTGTGGATGAGATGAGTTAAATAAAGAGGGTTAAATTGTTAAATACTCCTTTTAGTGTTATTATAAAAAAAAAACAAACTAGTTAAAACGAAACATAAGATAGGTAATAAATAGTAGGCGTCTATTTGTCAGCGGCTAAACATAATTTTGAGATGTCTGATTTTAGTTGTTTATTAATTTCAAAAAAGAAAACGAAATAAAAATGCAAAAGGAACATTTTTATAAAATACATATCATCAACTGTCACGTTTATTAAATGTGTAATAAAGTGATCAAAGAACGGTATGTGAAATCCAATTTTAACCAATTTGTGCAGTGCATTGCATTTTAATTATTGTCACTGATGATGATTGTGAAGTATTTTTAATGTCACGACCATGCGTACTGTACTGCAATAAATTATAAATATCAGCTTTTGCACTCACAACTGGATGGTAGGAAAAATCTAGTGCTAAATACTCTATGGACCGGTATAGTGGTTATGAAGTGTCTATTATATTAAGCCTGTTTTATGAGGGTAAATTATTTTCATCTTAACTATAAACTGACTTAAAACTCTTTAAAAGTTTTGTTACACGAGCAAGATAGTTCTTCATAATTCCATTTAATTGTCGTATTTAACAGGATCACCCGGATAACTTCAAGACCTCTGCAATCATTAAAGATAAACTTAACGCCCCTTTTCATAATCTCCAAAATAAAACATTGGCAAGAAAAAATGTGAATTAAGGTAATTAAGAACGTTACATTGTCAAGTAATTCCTAAATAAAATTTAAAAAGCTTTGGCAAGAAAAGTCGTAACTTTTCGCTCAAATGCTCAAACTACAAATACAGTAAGAAATATTTGGATCCAAAGATAAAAATGGGCATAATTTCGCAAATTCATTCTTTTGCTCATAATTTTGAAATTGGCTTGTCATAATAGAAACAGAAAATACAAATGAAATTTAGTTTGGTGTTTTAAAAATCATCCTATAAGTACAATAAGCAGCATCTTTAATATATCATGCTATTTGAAAATAAAACTCTACTTTTCGTTCAACGTTTCCAACATTCCAATAAATGTTCAGAATTGTGTTTGTATGTAAATACTGATGTTGAAAAACAAAAGCCACAGGGAGGCGTGACTGCACAAAGCTTTATGTGTAACTTTCATGTACTCACAAAAACTGGAACCGCGTCAAATTGAATTTTTCATTTTAATCCTTCGGGTAAACAATTTCATTAATGTGTTTTCGTCGCATTTTTCTAGAATTGATTTTCCTTGAACTTGTTTTCTTACAATTTTTGTCTTGTTCACATACTTTTATAGTTTTTTTTGTTTGACTACAGAATGGCACCAGCCTATATCTTCATGCAAATGTTATCTCCAAAAAGGTACCTTAAGTACCTGTTTTTCTATAAGCCTGTCTTACTTGTTTGACCTTATGGTCTCACCATGGGAAGTGATGATGTGGCCAAAGATTTACAAAAGTTTAGAAGGAACTGACTCTCAAGTCCGACTGCCGTAACACACCGGTAGATGCATGGCGATGGCACTGAAAGTGGTAAGCACACAAAGCTTAGAAGGAACTGGCTCTCAAGTGCAGTTAGCGGCAGATTTTCAACTTAAGGGTAACCGGCCAGGCGGGTTCTACAAAGAACCCTACATCGTGCTATGGCTTCTTCACGACGTTTTCCTTCACCAAAAGCTCAAACTCATTTTAGGATTAGAACGCAATTCTCGGTATTCCACGTCCCAGAGCTATAGCATCGCCTAGAATGTTGAAGAAAATGTTAATATAAATTATTTCTTCCTAAATAAATTATATCCACAAATATTCTTATATTGCACAAATTTGAGAAACACTGGTAGGTAACCAGTGTTTATAACGTAGACTGTTAAATTAAATGTGCTTGCAATTTTCTTGGATCTGATCCAATCTGGAAGCAATCTCTTTTGTTTATCAGAGCCTTTGCCAAATAAGAGAGAAAAACAATTTTTATACTTAACTTCTATAGGAAAAAATTGGTACTCTAGAGAAAAAACTTGAAAAATCTGATATATTCCTCGCACATGATGCATGAGATATAAAAAAGTGACCGTTCATTATTTTTGGTTCTAAATCCATTTTTGGCGTTGACTCTGAAGTAAATGTGAATTACGTGTGTGCCATGTAATCTAATCTCTAAATAAAGACAATTTTCCATTATATCTCCTCGTATTGTGTCGGTACAGCAATAATTTTTACACAATCCATCAATATTTTTTCGGTCATCCTGTAATTTGCAATTAATTTTCCACGATTTAGGCAAGCTTGAATGCGTAATAAAAATAATTCACAGCACTTTTTTTGCCCTGTTCTCAATCATTTGGAGTCGGCGTAATATATAGGTACTCTTCTTCCATTCGGTCCTTCTATCCGTCATATCTGCATTAATTCCTTTCTTTCTCATATTATATTTTATACAATCCATCCATCTCTTTTGTGGTCCTCGACCTATATTTTCATCCACTAATAACTCTTTTAGTGCTTCAGTAGTTCTAATCCCTCCTTATAACATTTTCAAACCATGACAAACGATTATCTTTCAACTTTTCAGTCACTGCCGCTTTCATACTTCCTCGTTCCTAATCTTATGTATTCATTCCTAAACTTATCGATTCTTGTCACTCGACACATCAATCTCAACATTTTTATCTCAGCTGCATGCAATTATCTTTCAACCGTCCCTTTTACTGCCCAACATTCTGAATCATTAAGACAGATCTTATCATTATACTTGTTGATGTTACCCTTTAGCTTCAGGGGCATCCCCGATTCACAAATCTTTACATGCGAGTCATTAAATAATACTCATTTCCCTGTGTTTTTTGTACGTTTCCGTAGTAACTATTTATACTGCGTTGTAAACTATGGAGTTAAAGCGGAAAGTCGTAACCAGTGTAGCTACAATAAAATACAGAATAATATTTTGATTCGACAATCGGCTTTTAATTTACCGTATCAAATGAATGAACCTTTTCTGTTTAAGACAAGTTTATTTCTTTTTTTTCAACTTTCTCTTGTTTAGTTTTGGAATGCAAATAAGAAAACAATATATGATATTGAAAGTCGCTGACACAAAAAACATAATGCCGATAATAATAAAAAGAAAAAAAATATTCGCAATACCTGCGCCGTTCACCGTTCAGAGGTCAAATAATAACATAATTTTACATAGGAGCATGCTTATTATAGAAACATCCAAATCAGTTCAGATTTGACAGAAATATGAAGACACATACGTATCAAATTAAACACCGCCTCCTTTTAGAATTCATTATGACTCACCGATAAAGATACTCGTATACTTTTCACAGAACTTTAAAAATTCCCAGCCTTCCGAATCGCGCGTTAGAGTCTGACTATTCATAAGTGCCTGTGAAGGCCTATTTGAATGAATAAATTATTTAACTAAGTACACTTACCTACTTACAAAGCATTTTCCACATTATATGACCCATGGATAACAAAGGATTCCTTTTATAATCTTACTCTTTTTGCCCGTAGGTACTAACTTCAAGGCAATAGAATGCGAATATGTGTGCTATTTATGTTTAGAACTTTCAGAAGATGCGGTATCTTTTACGATATAGCTTCGTGTACGGATATCAAGAGTTGGATGGTACGAAACTAATAATGTAGGACGCTAGTGTTATGAAATAATTATGATACGTACCTATATTATTTTGAACTCTATTTCTAGGTCAATAAGTTTGACTTAATCACAATAAATATTTGCATTTTGCTCATAAACAACTGACCAGTGTGTTGCCAGCTTACAAAAGAAAAAGTACCTATTGGTAAGTACTTAATATTTTGATGTGCGGATCCAACAAATTTTGCTGATTTCATCAGTATGAATAGCACAAATATATACCATGCATTGCTAGGTATACATAAAGGAAAGGTCGTACCGGACTACCCCATTCATACAAAGCTTATGAATATTGAATTAATTCTCTATGGTCAGAATACTTCGGGTTCAGGTGCTGTAATATTGTCGGTCGGTAATCAAAATGTAGAGATATCTAAAACAGATTATGATAATTGAGGTACAACTTAATAAGAGAATAAAATAATTAATATCATCAATCAATAAAGAGGACAACCTATTTAAAAATGCTGTTGCATATAAACCGGTATGGATTGTATTCAAGACAGCGTTGAATTAGTCAAACCAGAAGTAGTCAACATGCGATTTGTTAGTTACAAATGGTATTTAGTCATATATTTAATGTCGATGATAGCTCAGTGAGCTTGAGCTTTCGGTGAAGGAAAACATCGTGAGGAAACCATAGCACGGTGGTAGGGTATTTTGTAGTACCCGCCTGGCTGGCTACCAAAAAATCTGTCGCCAAACACCTATTGGTGTGTTCCGGCAGCTGCACTTGAGAGCCAGATGCTTCTAGGCTTTGTGTGCTTACCACCTTCGGCCACATCATCACCTAACATAGTAAAATCGTGGTCAAACACAAGCCTATACAAAGTAAAAAAAAATAAAAAAAATGTAATAAATATGTAAAGAAATACAATAAGTCAAAGCTTAATTAAGTAAAAGAGCTATTTATATTTAGTGTGAAAAGACTTTTACTAATTTGCAAAATAACAATTTAACAACACTGGTAACTTCAATTAAGTAAAGGAGCTACTTTACATTAAGCCTTTAGTAAATAAAAAAGTATACTAGACGGGTGTACTCCAAACGCACAGTTCGTTTAAAATATAATAAACTATGAAAAACACAGGTACAGTGTTTTAACGACTGTACAAACACATACTTTAAATTTATTTTATTTTACTTACAAAAGGAATGAAGTACTTTCATTAACATCTCTTCAACAAACACTTTTCAAACTCAATTAAAGACGTGAGTATTTATTTAAGAAAGATAGGTTATTGTTTTTTTATACTTACAAAGAGCTATTTATTTATGCTTATTTTGGTTGAAAAAACTGAAAGCAATTAACAATACTTACTACCTATATGATAAACTCTGAAATAATGAGATCACTGCAAAATTGATATGTTCGGTTTGTTATAATCTTTTGTAGGCACTCAAATATGTTAAAATAATGCTATGCACATATGTTTTGAATTATATTTTGTTACTTATTAACATTAGGCTTAAATATGTACTGTGATCTTTACAATTTGTTTTATGTGCTCAATAAATAAAATAAAATAATAAAGTAAGAAGTATGTAGGCACCTGGTCCATCCGTTCCGAATATTTTTCGTAAGCATGACGTCACACTTTAAGGAAATTGAAAAATAAAGAGAATGATGGGCACGGTGATTCCCAAAACACTTTGCATGGAACGCATGTACGAGATGCCCTTCATACATGCATAGGATGCTAAGTATAAATATAACATATATATTAATATCTATGTATGAAAATAAATGTATGATCTATGCAATAAAGATCCTACTAATATTATAAATGTGAAACTTTGTATGTTTGGACCACTCAACTTCATTACGGCGAAACGGATTTGGAAGAAATTTAGCATATAGATAGAATATATTCTGGATATGCATATAATTTTTCGTCCCGGGAAAAAATAAGTTTCCTAGCGGTAGCTAGTAATTGATAAAAATGAAAATATTATTTCTACTAGGTCCGACTACTTTTTGCATATTATTATTTATGTAGGTAGTTTATAGATAGGTCGTAGTATATAGTATGTATACAATGTATACCTATCTGGCAATCTGGATTGCAGTTAGTTCCCATGTTCTACAAATCACAGTAACTGACTGACTACTTACTAAGAAAGTAAATGCACTGCGAATGGGACGGGCGTCCCAAAAACTACTTAAATTAAATTCCAGGAACCATGAGTCAAGTTATTAAAAAACACACAAAACACCTAAGGTCCATCTATGCATTTGCTAAGTTTTATCTAAATCCGTCTATCCATTACGGCGTAATTGAGTAATAAACATCCACACAAACGTACATACAAATGTTCACATTTGTATTATTAGTACGATTCTGGTTCGCATTTATACAAATTTAGATGTTTAGGTATTAGTTATCGTCATAGATATTACGAACTATAAAACTTGAAAAACCTGTTTTGGTTATTTTATAATACATAGGCAAAGACAAAATAATTATGTTCCATTGTCTCTTCGGTTTGTGAATCGTTTTTTTTATGTTATGTAGACGACGAGTGTTATCAATAAAAAAAAGTTATGTGCGGTCGGGGGACTCAGGATCGATATAGCAATTGCTAATATGAACTTTATAAAAATTACACCGGTCAGTACTAGTATGTAATAAAAAAATTAAAGAATCGAGAATGTCATTTTAGACAAAAACTCCATGTCTCTACGGAATTTAATTACTGTCACTGTGTAATTTCATTACCTAAGGAAAGAATGTAGCATTTGCCATTGTCTCATTGAATTAATTGAAAATATTGAAACCCCTGTCTAGATGGATAGAATTAATATTTACTTACTTTTTGGCAATAAAGTTAGTAAATCTAGATTATTTTATTTCGAATTTAGAATGTTGATAAACCAGTTCACTATAGATACCTAGTGTTCTCTAATTGAAAATTTGTCGCTAATCACGTAGCTGTATTTTCCGGCAGCAGTAAGGAACTAGTTTTTACCCGACTGCGCCAGAAGGAGGGTTATGTTTTTCGAGAGTATGTATGTATGTATGATTGTTTGACACGCACTGCGGCCTGAACGGCTCGATGGATTTTAACTTGAGATGAGTCGTTAGATTCATAGAGTGAGTATATTAAATATATATATATATATATATATGTGAGCAATAATAACTGAGTAACTGATTAAGAACAATCAAAGAAAAATCCTAAAATCTCTTGCAACTTTAGTCCTCGCTTACACCACTTAACCCTTATCACTTTAACCATTATCATCATGATGACATGAAAAACCGGTCAAGGTCGAGTCGAACTCGTGCGCCGAGGGTTCCGTACCTACCCATTAAACCGCCATAATAAACAGCCCACATGGAAAGAATTCGTGTACTTACACATAGATGTTTTCTTTCGATGTGTGCTGAAGGTGATCGCTTTAGTTTTTACTGTAAAATGTTCTGCGCACACGAGCATAATATCGCAATAAATATTTTTTTTTATTTTCTTTCACACAATAGCACAATTTTATTTATTTACCTTATTTGAGGTTAGTGCCAATTAAGCTAGACCTCTAAATTGTATAAGCGCCCATAGAACTCAGAGGTCTGCCAAATTTCGTGATTCTATGTCAACGGGAAGTACCTACCATATAGGTTTTAGACCCAAAACCTACTTTTGGATGACCTAGAATTGTCAATTTTGATTAAAAGCAAAGTTTTACAGCACAAGTAAAGAATAAATTCCGAAGAATAAAAAAGTTGAAAATTAAGGTAAATTTTGATACTTACAAATTTTCTATATTATTACTTCTTTTTATCGTGATGACTCAGGACCTTGATTTTTATACACTTAATAGGGACTATAGACCTCAGGATCTGGTATAAATTTCAATTCAATAGGTCCACCCGTTCCTGACAAAATCAGTGGTGACACACGGACAGACGGACAAGAGAGTGATCTTATAAGGGTTCTTTTTTTTACCTTTTGAGGAACGGAACCCTAAAAAGGATCAATGTCATCGTCACATTTAAATTGTCGCTCGTATGTAGGTATGGATTGCATATATAGATACAAATAAACAAAATTGAAGTGTCTGTTTGTAATGTCAAAATAACAGCTTTTTACTAAATGCATATGAAAGTATATATATACGGTACATAAATAACAAAAAAATATTTGCCTGTCTGTCTGTTTCGGTTAATCTCCGAAATAGCTGAACTGATTTCGGGACTTTCACTGATAGATCTGATGTTATAACGAGTAACTTAGGCATATTTTAAAGGCACATTTTTATACCGGGAACGCAGGTGAAACTGCGGGGACTAGCTAGTTATGAATAAATCTATACGTAATAGATCGGTACAACCAGCGTGTCTGTACATTTTTTTAAACCTTATTTATATTTTAATGCATTATCTCATTATTTATTTTTATAGATATTTTATAAATCTGTTAAGTTATTAGTAGTGTGGGGAAAACCATAAGGTGAATCATGATTTGTATTAAAATTGATTTAATTCATAGGTCACACAAAAAGTTACAAGTCATTCAAGTTGCATTTTTATTGCATCGGGGGGCACGGCAGTGCCCCCGCCAAGTCAAGCGCGAAGCAAACACTGCCGTACCATCCTTTACTGGCCATTACTGACCATTTCGCCGCATTTTTAGGCCCCTATTTGAGAATCTCTGGACACGACCAGAACGCAGTAAGCTATAATAACATACTTCAAATCCAAAATTTCAAGTCTGTAGGTCATTTAGTTCCGAAGTTAAGCGAAAGCAAAGTTTCCCATTTATGACACTCACTCACTCACTCATGATCATCAGAATAGAACTAGTGCTTCCCATAAACTCAGAGAGCTGAAATTTGGTACAGAGTTAGGGTTTGATGGCCACATAAAGGAAAAATTATAAAATCTAGGATAATCAAAGATCTGGAGTACCTGGTGACCCTGATTAGAAAACACAAGAGCCCAACCAAACTATTAGAGATCGACAAACCGCCTTTACAAATAATTTTCAACTTGGTGGGCCACTTCATTTGATGTCAAATATGTCTTGGCGCTGCGAATGGGCAATACGAAAAACTGTTGCTACTGTACAAGAATCAGAACCGGAAAAAAAGAAAATAAAGATTTGTAATAATAAAAAACTACTCCTAAAAAGAAAAAAAATGTGTCAAATAAGAAAATCTAATAAAATAAATAAATATGCCCACGTTTCTACAAAAATAAGTGAAATTCCACCAAAAACATTCTGTAAAACACTAACCAAGTCTCGATGGAGCTGCTTGTTTATCTCTAAAAAGTAATGAAATCTAGACAAAGTCGTGCCAAGTCTAAGGTTCCTTACTGCGATTTCTTTATTATTATAGTTAATGTTGTGTGACTTGGCCGTTGAACATTCTTTATACGTTAGTGAGTACAAGTCAAGTTAGTGTCCCCCCCCCCCCTGTAACTTCTAAAATAAGAGAATGATAAAACTAAAAAAAATATATGATGTACATTACCATGCAAACTTCCACCGAAAATTGGTTTGAATGAGATCTAATTAGTAGTTTTTTTTTTAATACGTCATAAATCGTAAACCGCAATTTACCTTTCATTCAATCAACTCAAATATAAAAAAAAAAATTGGCACAAATAAAGGAAAAATTCAAAAAAAAATAAAAAGTTGAAATTAAAGGGTGTCCCCATACATACATAGTTACGCCAATTACCTAATAAAGAAAGACCTCTGAGTTGTATCGGCGCTCATACAATTTAGAGGTCTAGCTTAATTGGCACCTTCCTCAAGTAAGGTAAATAAATAAAATAGTGCATTTCCCTTGATGGACGAAGTTTGTACGGAACCCTCAGTGCGCGAGTCCGACTTGCACTTGGCCGGTTTTTAAGTTATCTAATACTATGTAGAAGGTTCTTACGGAATGAAAAAATAAGAAAATTGCGCAAAAAATATGGAAAATTTCAGTAAACTTAATAATAGGGATCGCGGGTGAAACCGCGGGGCGTAACATAGTAATATTATAAAAGCGACTAATATTATAAACCACTGGGACATTGTGCTTATAAAAGTGTATACAAAGATTCCAGTCCAAGGTCCTACGTATGATCACAAATTCACCTTGGAATGTATTGTAAGCAACTCGGCTCCATAAAAACCTAGAAATACCTACGGTTGGAGAGATATCTAGAAAAGTTACTCTCAGCTACAAAAATGAATAGAATACCACCAAAATTAACAAGCTCAGAACTTTATGTCAGAGACTAATACGATCTGAAGATTAAAAAGGAAAAAGGACTTTCTTTAACAATATCTGAAGGAATTAAATAAAGAGTGTATTGATAGATGCATACCTTGCATGACTTGAAAATTTACTGAATGTCATGTAAGAGAAAGATTGTAAAGAAAATGGATAAAAGAAATTAGAGTCTATAGCTGCAGAGATTTGTAAAGAAATACGGATTCATAATCTAATAAGCCTGATTGACCCAGAGTCAAAGAGAAGCGAGCGTTAACCAGAAATTCGTTTGCTCAGTCAGTACAATTTTGATTTCAGTGAGTCATACCATTTTATTTTGTCTTAAAACCGAAACAAAACTAATTGTATGAAAAGGGTATTTATAAATACACGAATCTTCGAAATTGTTAAGTATTTTTAGGAGCGGATAATAATTCCCCAATAAACAGTTGTAAAACTTATCGATTCAAAATCAACAAAAAATCATGCACACTTTTTGATTCTCTGTCGTCAATTCCATTTCCGAAATCGTTACTATCAACGTCAAAAGTGGTAAAAACCAAGATGTAGGTATTCCTAAAGAAAGATACAGAACATTTACGCACGTCAATGTCACGGCAGATTTTTGTCTCATTCTATCCATACGATTAATATCATCAGTCATCTCTTTCTAATTAAAGATCAGAGTTTATTATATAAACCATGCATTTAAAGTTTCTTAGTGTTCTAAAGATTGTTGAAGTGAATACACGACATTTTTGATGATTAAAAATAATCTATAATTCAATTAATTAGTTTGTTTACGTTTCTTCTTACAAGTATAAGGTTTACGTACTTAAATTGTAAACAAAGTGATTGTTCGTGTATTAATTTATTTAAGAAATAAAGAGGTTGGTACATTTTTTTTAAGTTTCCTTGAAATTCACTTAGGTACAGGATTTTTAAACATAATATATCATTGTAATTATATACCTTTAGGAGTAGGAGTAGTTTAATTCTGTTTTATTTTCAATACGAGTTTAATTTTTTATCGAATGCAAGAATTATGCATACCATGGTTTACCATTTATTTATTATAGTTATACATAAGTATGCACAAATCATTACTTGCAGACAGTTGCAGTTTATTAAATAATCCTCTATCAAAAACAAACTCTATTTCAATCAATCAATCAATAATTTATTTGCAATAATGAGTACAGATGGATGTTAAGATACAAAATAAGAGTGGTCACATTAGCCAGTATAATGGCATTCAAAACATTACATAAATATTATAAAAAATATAAAAAATATTTCGTTCTATATAGAGGCTAAACTTTATTATCATTCCTATTAGCTTTAATATGACTATAATTATAATCCTTTTGCATTTTATCTCTAGAGATACACTCATGACCTCAACTAAGTAATCGAATGGTTAAATAAATGGATGTCTGTTTTCTATTATTAAAATTAACTTGCCTTGCTAAGTTGAAAAGCAAACTTAATGTAAAGGTCAACAAGATCATATAATTACTGCCACAGACGAGACAAAAAATAAGGATAAATTTAAAAAAATACAAAAAGTCTGGACAATCAACTACATGAGTACGAAAATAAAGTATTCTTATTGTCATAATCGTCTCTAAAGAACAATTAATTAAGCAAACTTTTTATTACTTATTTGATTGCGTTATGCCAATTGTGTTGTTTCATTCCGATCTGGTTATTCAAGGCAATTATAGACCAATCATTAAAAAAGGAGTCTCACCCATCTATGGTCTTTTATGACATAAATACGGTCTCAAAGATTTTAGGGTCGCAGAAAATTCTGGGACCTTATTTCCCAACTCTGCACTTTAAAACTATTGTAATCGTGGAACCTTACATTTATATACTCTTGTATAATTTCTTTTTGTATTTGTAATATTATTTGGAAGTTTATTTACCCAACACTTTATTTAATTTACAGGTTTATCATGAGTTTTACATCATTCATAATCTTCTCCGCCCTCGTCATGAGCTGTTTTGCCCAACGGTCACCTTACGCGGGCAGAAGTCCTATCGGGTACCCCACAGTTTTACCCCCAACTACAATATCAAATGATGGACTTCAAAACAGGTACGTTTTTTCCCATTTTATTAAATTAGTTATTTTTTTCAATAAACGAACAAATAATAATTATATTAATTAGAATCGTTTGATAAACTAGTATCAAATTAAACCAGTTTTAACAGGTATCATTATTACTCTTAACCTTGACAAAGCAGTATAATAATGTTAATAAATTTCCTCGGCATACGGTCGTCTGATCCCAAACCAAGCAGAGCTTGTACAATAGAAATCAGGTAACAGCTAAACTACTCGTAAATATACAACGTTTAACAGAAATATATAAGTATATCGAGTTGAGAAGCATCTGTATAAATATTGAATTGAAACAAGCAATATATTTTTTTGAGAAATTATCAAATTGAAAAATGTATTAATATATCAATGAATGTGTGAAATGTATGAATTTTGGACAACCCTATTGATTGTTTGGAACTGATTTATTATGTAATGGGTCCGAATGGTCTATTGAGACTAACCACAAGTGTGTCTGAGACAAAAGACAGACAGGAGCAAATATGATTTTTTTCCGACACTTTTTCTTTGGCTGTCCAATGCTCTGAAATTATTGCTTCACTTTTTTGTCACACGCTGTCTACTTACTATAAACATACAAAAAAAAATAGGAAAGCTGAAGCTATATTTGTGAAAAATACTGAATAATAATAGATAATCATAGAGTACCTCTACAACTTATACTAATTGGATATCTCCACCCTTCCAGACTTGGAGATGACACACCAACAACAACAATTAGACTGCCAATTGAAGCACTAGGAGATGCGGAACTCTTCAAAAGGCTGAGCAAGCTACCAATAGACCAGCAACCTTTCTGGCTCATCAACTGGCAAGCTTTAGAAACCAACAGGAATAACCCGCAGACATATCCACAGAGGTAGAATTCTTTCATTTTTAACAGTGTTTTGCCAGCTACAACTAATAAGAATTAACTTAGGAAATAATAAATTAATCTATGAAAAAATATCAAACCAAAGAATTTGTATCATAATCTATCAGATATAAAAAAAAGAAATTAATTGTATAAATTCTATTTGTATGAGATGACGGACTGAAATTGTAAAATGAAATATTTTTTACTTATTAAAATTTTGATTTAAATACAGAAACAAATAACTTTTTACAAAAAGGTTGTCATTTTAACTTTAATTTGGTATTAGTAATAATTACACCTTTATATACCTACCGATTACATAAAAGGTGCAAGGAAATTATGTCTAGATCTTTGGAAGGAATACTTCGATAAAAGGTTGACAGGTAAAGGAATCTGGTATAAAACCATCCAGCCTGAATTTTTTTGTGTTACGTGGATAGATCAGAATTTATTAAATAGGGAAAAAATTGTGTTAGCTCTTCGCCTCCGCTTCCTCTTTATTCCGACAAATAAGTTTTTGTATTTAATTAAAAGAGCTGCAACCCCTAATTGCGATGATTGTGGTGTTATTCAAGACGTTACACACACTTTGACGGAGTGTGTGCGGAATGAACAAGCTAGCTAGAGTATCTTTATTTGGTTTACATAGGGGGTGTGACGTTGGTGTGTGCAATAGTTTGTTGCATTCGTTGCATTCTCCAATTTCGGACCAGTCAAAACTATTGTACAAATTAGCTAAGATAGGATTAAGAAAGTGATTTGTTTAAGCTGTCAAAACGGGGTGACAGTATCGCAAAGCGATATAGCCCGACTAAACTAAGATTTAAGAAGAAAGTCTGTTCCAAGATTTTTCATCAAATAGTGAAGTATTTTAAAAGTAGTTTAGCAATTTCCTATGGACTTTAGAGGATCCCATTTGGGCTATTGGAAATCAGTTAGATTGATATTCTCAATGTTTGCATAGCGTCAATACATTGCTACGTCAATAGACAGTAATCAAACTGTACGATGATTTGTAAGCCCTAAACTTGTAAGCAAAGAGAATTAAAAATGCTTCTATAACTTGTAAGGTGGACTGTAAATGATAAAGCGTTGTGGTTACACAATTCGTCAACCATTAACATAACAACTTTCGTTCTACGAATTATTAGTTTTTGTAAAAAACATCAATAGAAAGTTTTATATACAGTCGATATTTTGATTGTCGCTAAAAATAATCCCTATTCTTGACGATATTCAAAATATCGTTTTTTATGTCTGAAGGCTGACAAGTACCTGATGGTAAGTGGCTACCGCGCCTATTGACATTAGGAATACCAGTGGGATTGCTAATGTATTGCCAACCTTTACAAAGCCTAGAAGAGAGATCAAAGTCGTCCTACGAAGACCTCCATCATTCTAGCTAACTTCAAAATAATCAAGTTACTACACTTAGATTAAATACATTAAATATATTATGTAAAAGTTCCTACATATAATGTTATTATTTTATGCTTTATACAAACCCATGTCGTAGATTACTTTACTTTATGTCAGAAATCAATTTTATTATTTAACTTTGAGTAGGTATCTGAATATGTCGCGCACAATCGATACATATTTTTAAAGAGCTGGTCAAAAAGCTATATCTCTCTCATTAACTGTTATATACATCTATATTTATGTATATAATTTAATTAATAAGTATATTTAAGTTTATGTATATATTGTATGTTAAGTAGTATATCCAAAATGTAATTACACATACTTAATATGTGTATTACATTTTGGATACAATATTTATAATTATATTTAGTAATAAGTAGGTATATCACTTTGTTTGCTGTTATATTTTTATTTATTTTTATAGTTACTGTATACCCCCATTATTTTCTATCTTCTATCTCCTCTCCATCCAAAGGTTGCCTGGTAGAGATCACTTTTAGTGATAAGGCCGCTCATTGTAACACACTCACTGTAAGTTAAGTTTAACTACTCCGATCATTTGTGGTGTAACAATAAAGTGTTATCTATCTATCTATCTATCTATGTCATTATTTAGTTTTAATTCTCGAATTTATGACGAAACATAATTAAACGTTATTTTTAGTATGCAACCGATACACTCCACCAAGATTTGAAGGTGAAAATTTTGGATAGCACAATACCTAATTACAGAGATTATAGTAGTTAGAATTGCTTTTTCCATACAAAAAGTGCACATAATAGGCACTGTTTTGATCAGCTTGACATAAAATAATATGGCATAAAGCTATTGTGTATTTTTTTCTAAGCGAGTCAAAATTGGATTCGGGCGAAAATACTTATCTACGTGTCGTTCACGCAACCCTAGCGCGCACGAGGGTTAAACTGCGTGCTCATTGCATTCCCACGTCAACCGGAGGGCTTTGTGCATGGTTTTCTGTAACCTAACGAAATTTAAATAATCACAACAAGAACTCAATTACTCTGTGTCCCAGTTTCATTTTAAAATCAGAAAATAGACAGGTTAATTACTGCAGTAAAATTATATCAAATACTCAAAGAATATTTTTTATACCTGAAAAAGAATTCAATCAATCAATCCATGCTAGGACTATAATAGTAAAATGCTCAATCTTTCTATGCATGTAATGTTCAGGGGACTGTACTTATTTTCATTACTTAACAAGATGTTGTTTCCAGAGCGTTCCAGAGTTATTTTTTGTATATTCTTTTTACCACTGCCACTGTATTTTACGATTCCAACCTCCTATAAATATTCCCTATTAAATTTTACTTCTTTCGTGACATTTAGAGGCCCATGAGACAGCAAAACTTGCCCAACATATTAAATGTCAGTTTTATATCGGTTTTAGGATCTGGTTATACCCAATTTTTAAGTTAATAGCTATGGTAACTTCAGTAGTTTCGACGTTCATAAGTGCCCTCTTAGGGCCTAAACTGAATAAATGGCTTTGACTTTGACTTTTTGACTTTGATGATCTATACATAAGTACAACAACTAGAAAAAAATTTGCTATTCGATAACATTATTATAGTTTTCATGACTTGTAGGTTATTAGAGCAGGTATTTGAACAAAATCTGTACAAAAAAGATGTTAAACCAACTTATCAGCTCCAGTTATGATGAGGACCAAAATATTCTGTTTTGTCAAACAATTAAAAGCACTTAAAAGCTTAACTTCAGAAATTATAGCTTTTAACTAATTATTAACGCCCATTCAAGGGAGATTTGGAATAATTTGTTAAGTCATTATTAAGAGGGGCGTAAGATCGCTGAAAATTCCGAGATGGTCCGAAGGTCACGCAAAAAATAATTGCTATTTCAGCTCAAGAAATATTGGGCGCGAAATGAGCGAGCGAGAAAGTCATTAATTTATTTTACAATATTTTCATAAATTCTCGAAGTTGTTGGTTTATTTTTAGTTTTTAAAGTAATTTCAATGATAAGTATAATATAATTACCGATGTTTGCAGCGTAACAGTCTTTTTATTATGATGAAATTGGAAGATTGTAGAAATAGTGTGTAATAAAATTAAAGTGATGCTAGCAATTTTTGGCTTTGTCTCTGTTGCTTAGTTTCTCATTATAATAGTTTTTTTTTAATCTGTTGCCAAACACTTAACAGTGTGTTCCGGCAGCTGCATCTGAGAGCCAGTTCCTTCAGGGGTTTGTGTGCTTAACACCTTCGGCCATATCATCACTTACCATTATGGGATTGTGATTATGATCAAACACAAGCTTATATAAAGAAACAAATAGGTTAAAACCACAGATACTGTGGTTGAAACCATCAGGGTTATCTCTTACATGTGTAAGAGATAACCCTGAGTTTATATTATTTAAATTTAAATAATATAAACTAGAACAGACAAACAAAGAACTAGAAAATGTTAGAAGAATAATTCTAAAATATTTATTTTGTAATAAAATAATTTCACGATAATTAATAATTACATGTTCATTAAAATAGTATTTTAATTCTGTATAAACGTTTATAAACGGGTACCATCTAGCTCTCGTCTCAGGTGCATTTGCTGTCTCAATTACTATTTAATTTTGATTCATAATAGGGTTGTAATATCTTATAGCTTCATAACACTTAGGTAAGCTTCAATTCTATTCAATTACGATGGAAACTCTCTGAGACATAAACGTCTACGAACATAAGATACGCTTAAGTATTCATGAAATACTTGCCAGCTTAGTTCACATTGAATTTTGGTAAATTAGTGTATCGTTATATGTTTAGTGATATGCCTAACTACATTATAATTAATTTGGGGCAGAAATTATGAAAATTGTATGAAATGTCGTACTATGCAATAAATTGTTGCGGAAATATGACTCGTAGCTCTATTTAATTAAATCTCACGGTAAAATTGACGTTTCAAAAATAACATGGATAATATTTATTAACTTGAAAAAAATACCTATGGGCCGTTAGGACTTCACAGCCGAGAACCGGTCCCTTTAGAAGACGTATGATCTAGCTATTATTATTAATAAAATTCTGTACCTAAACCATAATAATATTTTAATTTTCCTAGAGGGGAGCGACAATTCCGTCATGTCAAAATATTAAAATAATTATATAAAAAACTGTCACAAACTGCCACAAAGTTTTAATCGCCTGTCGCGGTCAAAGTAAAATTACTGGAAATCTCTAATCTCTTCTCTACTCTACTATCTACTTTTATATGATAAACAGGAAAAGTTGTCTTTGGCCCTTGGAACGTTTACAGAGAAAAACATGCGCTTGGATTAAATATTTTAATAAAAACATCTTACCCAACAACCAGGAATTTTGGGCATAATTTTTGCTTTGGGATTTAACATTATCGTAACTATAAAATATTAAACTTAAGAGTAAATGTTGGTATGGATGTTTATCTCTCAATAACACTGCAATGGCTGTGCCAGGATAATTTGAATACTAGAAAAACTACTAAATAGATTTTTCTGCATGTCCAGTGTTGCCATATCTCAAACCTGAAAATCTGACTTGCATAGTCTAAAAATCTGAAGAAAATCTGTATGAGCTCAATAAACCAAAATCTGCTTGAAATCTATATAGGTTATAAAAAAATATTAATACTACATTATGACACAAAAGATCCAAATAACAAAAGACATTAAGTAAAAAGCCATTTTCATTGAAACATATGAACATCGAAACTACTCAAGCTACCACCATTTTGGATGTCGCCGTCAACTGAAAAGAATTGGCAAGAAACTCAGCAAAGTTACATTTTTTTATATATTTTATTTATTTTTTGGACAGTCTGACAATGTTTGCTTTTTCCATAAATCATGCTGAAATCCATTTCTTCTTTGAGTATCTAGAACTCAACGCATTTTTAGTCTAGTTTCAGTTCCAGATACCTACTCAAAGCATTTCTTCTATTCTATTCTTCTTTTTTATCATAGACTAAGCTTAATTCCAAAAATCTGTATAAAATAGAGCAAAATCTGTCATCTGTATCGGATGTCGAAAATCTGTATATATGGCAACACTGTGATTCTAGCTATACAACGATTATAATCATATGCAGTGTTATATTCTACAACTGCCTTTACTTCGATGACAGCTTAGTGATATTGACGTCAAATGTCGTAACGAAGGACGTGCGTTTGAATCCTAACTAATCCTAACTTCCTAATCCTAACTTTTTAATATTATAAATGCGAAAGTGAGTTTGTTTTTGTTTGTTTGTTTGTTACCTTTTCACGCCTAAACAGCTGAACCGATTGCGATGAAATTTGGTACATAGGTAGCCTATGGTATGGAGAAGAACATAGGCTACATTTTATCCCGGGAAAACACAAGATCCCTCGGGAACGCAAGTGAAACCGCGGGGCGGAATCTAGTACTACTATAAACTGGAGCTGTTGATGAAGTAAATCATTCTAAGGAAACCATAGCACGGTGATAGGGTACCTACTTAATTAAGTACACCACTGTCGCTGCATCTACCGGTGTGTTTCGACATTAGTATTTGCGAGCCAGTTACCTTATAAGCGTTCTATTGTTCAAAGGCGACCGTAGCCACTTCCTATCAGGTGGACCGTCTGCATGCTTATCAATCTTATGACATAAAAAACCCACCACTGATTTGATAATATTTCTGAGTAACACTTTTATTTGCAGCAAACGAATGACAGATTTTTAGTACATAGAAAACAAAAGGAAAATTCCTTAAATAATATTTTTGTTAATTTGGTTAAACTAAAACGATATTAAATATAAGAAACATTTTAGAATTAAATAACAATTTTTCTTTAAGATACCTACATAAAGTAGGTAATATTATTTTAGTAAGAACAAACAGTTCCGAATGGCACATTATAGAGATTACGTGCTTAAAAATGTATTTGAGGAAAGTTTGGAAATACAATTTTGCTATGGGAAACTCCTAGTACATCTTAATACATTTCCAAATGGCAATGGGTAATATGCATAAGGAAATGTAACATAGAGATATGACGTAGTTAGGATATAATAAGCTTCATAATAATTATATTGGAGCAATATTCCACAAAATTTTCGACGTATCTTTCGTATAGTTTAAATATATATTATAACTAGATTCCGCACCGCGGTTTCACCCGCGTTCCCCAGGGATCTTATATTTTCCCGGTATAAAAAGTAGCCTATGTTCTTCTCCGTACCATAGGCTATCTGCATACCAAATTTCATCGCGATAAAGCGTGAAAAGGTAACAAAAAAACAAACTCACTTTCGCATTTATAATATTAGTTAGGATAGTAATTTAGTTTACTTTGTATAGGCTTGTGCTTGGCCATGGTAAGTGATGGTATGGCAAATTTGGTAAGCACACAAAGTCTAGAAAGAACTGGCTCCAATTATAGATGATTGACGACAGATTTTAAACTTGAGGGTGGTAGCCAGCCAGGCGGGTACTATAAAGTACCCTACCACCGTACTATAGTTTCCTCATGATGTTTTCCTTCACCGAAAGCTCAAGCTCATTACCCACAACCTTCGTCAGGGCATTCGACGTCACTACCACTGAGTTATCAACTTTGCTCAAAATTATTGAATTATTGAATCAATCTTTATTATTTTTTCATCTGGTTTTAAGTACCTCACCTACTGAAGCTATTATTTCCAATGATTTGTTAAGCACAAAGAAAATAATGTTCAATCAAGTATGTACTGAGTATTATAATCTCGCTACAAAAGCGAGGATGAATAATGTTTTAAACTCAAGTCACGTACAGAACTTGGCATCGCCTCTTCAAGTTAAGAATTGACCTGTGTTATTAACTTATTATCGATGAGACATCGTTTCTCCGAAAAGTATCGTCAAGCTGCCATTGTATTCTGTTTTTAAAATAAGTAGGTTATGCTAATAATACTTGTGAAAATATTAACTTAAGCTGATGGGTGACAAAATGTATGGCATATTAATTTAAGGCAATACTACAAATTTTTATTTTATGAAGCATTTGTGGTGGGATAAAAGCATTCTTCTTGAGGCGATGATAGCTCAGTGGTAGTGACGTCGGATGCCGCGGCGAAGGTCGTGGGTTCGAATCCTACAATGAGCTTTAGCTTTCGGTGAAGGAAAACATCGTAAGGAAACCATAGCACGGTGGTAGGGAACGTAGTAACCACCCTCAAGTTGAAAATCTGTCGCCAAACACCTAATGGTGTGTTCCGGCAGATGCACTTGAGAGCCAGTTCCTTCTAGGCTTTGTGTGCTTACCACCTTCGGCCACATCATCACTTAGCATAGTGAGATTGTGGTCAAACACAAGGCTATATTTAATATCATCATCATAACCCAATAGACGTCTACCACTGGACAAATACATCGGGGTATTTGCACATAATATTATCAAATATATAATTATAGACTTACTTTATCGTAGTAGACTCAATTACTATAAACATTTTGTCCGCGAAAACTTAAAAATATTTTTCCTTTCTCCATAGTCACAGACCTATAATATCCCAATCCAGTTGCCACCTGCTTCGTACCATCTATTTATACCATCGATTTATCTAGTTTACTCCGCTGTGCTTGTCTTTACGTGGTTCATATAAAAAATGTTCACCACAGTCCTTGTCCGATTTATTGGTTCTGCAACTGACATGCCCTGTCTACTGCCAATTTAGTACGTTTAACCATTTTTTATAATCCGTCATATTTCGTTACTATTTAGGAAATTATATATTTTGCTTATTTATTACAAAACATAAAAAATATATATTATTATTTGCTATAATTACAAGAATAAATCATAACGCTATGTTATCTGTGTCAACTTTAAAGTCAATATTTATTGTGTGATTGTCATACCATGGAACACGAATTAAATATTTATTTTTGCTACCGAACCTCGAAAAATAGAAGCAAACAATTAATGAAAAGATGTTTTTTTTTAAAACCAATATTTAGTTTTCTGGATTACTAAAGTAGTTAAGTTCTTCTTATTCTTTGTATTCAATGGTTTATTTTTTATTTTAAATTCTTCTCAGTATTAAGATAGTGTAAACTAATATCTTTTGTAGGTTTTCATAATCATTTAGGAAAAACCTTTTTCTAATTAACGCTACAGTGTCTCCTAAATTATTACATGACCACTTCATTCTTCTTATTAACTTGAACACATAAGGTTCACATTCGTTAATTAAGTACATAGGAACATATGTAAAATTAATTGTGGTGTGTGGTAAAATTAATTATGAAATGATTTTTTTAAGTTGATAGATATTGTATACAAATATATATTTTAATATTTATTAAATAGTGACTTTAAATAATAATTAATTTAATATTGGAATGAAGATTTATTTATGCTCCATAATAAATGGTTAATAAGATAGTGACTTAATTTAGGATTTTGTTGCAAAATAGACTTTCTTTTTTACTTCACAGAAATGTCTTTACAATAACATATTTAACGAACTCTACAATGCAATAAAAATTTAAACTCCATTATTTCCAAGGAACCCATTCGGCCTTAAAGGGTACGTCTTAGGATTATTCCTAAACTCTTCATATTGCTGTCTATTGATAAACCAGAAGGGTTGCTGGTCAATCGGCAGACTGTTCAAATAGTCAGCGTAAGCTCTATCTCCATTGAGCTGAGGTGGTAATGGACCATCGAATCTTTTCATATCAGAAGACGGCAGTCGGCGAAGAAATGATGAACGCTGGCCATAGCAGGAGACGTTGAACGTAAGGAATAACATGAGTATTACCTTATACATGATGAATGACCTGGAGAATAAGAAATTTAAAGTTTACAAATATACTCTTAAACTAGGTTCTGTGATGATGTTTCTTATATGAGTCCCACTGAAGGTTTTATAAAGCTGCAATAAATTAAATAAGTAAATATCCTTGGACTTTATATAGATCTGATCTCAAATTAAGTTTGAGTCGCTGGCATTAATTGCAGGGGAGGAAGTAGGTACTCATTAATATGAACAACTTTTACTATGGGACCAACTGTCAATCATCCTGTACAATACATATTATATAGAATACTAGCTGTCCCTCGCGGTTTCACCCGCGTAGTGGTATGAAAAATACTTTACGACCTATTCTCAGACCTACCGAATATGCACAAAAAAATCATAAAAATCGGTCGAGCCGTTCCGGAGGAGTTTGCAGACAAACACTGTGACACGAGAATTTTATATATTAGGATTATAATTATACTAATATACATAATAAAATCCAGACTCACAATATACATGATAAACATGTTCATGCGACATGTTTATAATGAATGGAAATCGAGCCCACGATCGGTGGCGTCAGCGTCAGTGATTCTAAGCCGACGGACCCGTCTAGTTAATAAATGTAAGTAATTATTGTCAGTTGCAATGAAAAGGAACATAATAGGATGACACAAATAATCCACTAATATATGATTGTCCTAACTTATGATTGTCCTAACATATTATAAATGCGAAAATGAGTTTGTTTGTTTGTTTGTTACCTTTTCACGCTTAAACCGCTGAATCGATCGCGATGAAATTGTATGCTATCTGCCTATGGTATGGAGAAGAACATATGCTACTTTTTATCCTAGGAAAACATAAGATCCCTCGGTAACGCAGGTGAAACCGCGGGGCGGAAGCTAGTAATAATATAAATAGGCAAAGACAAAATAGTTAAGTACCATTTTCTCTTCTCTTTATGAATCGCTTATTTAGGGTTCCGTACCCAAAGGGTAAAACGGGACCCTATTACTAAGACTCCACTGTCCGTCCGTTTGTCTGTCCGTCTGTCACTGGGCTGTATCTCATGAACCGTGATAGTAAGACAATCGAAATTTTCACGGCTAAACTACCAAACCGATGTTGATGAAAATTTGCAAAGGACCAACGTGGAACCCGTAGAACATGTGAAATCACGGGACCCAACTAGTTACCGGTAACTGTACCTTACACTTCACAACACAAATTAAATTTAATCTTACCTATTGGTTAAAAAATAGTACCTATACAACTTTACTGGACGGGTACCAACTGAATAATGCATGTAAACGTTATGATCCTCTTTAATTTATATCCCGCATTGAAAAGGGCTACCTACGATATTATTTGTGTAAAACCCATGAATTGTCACTTTAGCAGGAATTGAAAATTCTTTCCTTGACATTATTTTGGACCGTTAAGGAGGGTAACACTCCGTTCACGGAGCGTCGATTTGTATTTTTTTCGCATGTATTTATCGCGGCGACAAATTAATATGAATTTGGGATTCAAAAAAAAATTAAAGCTACAGTGAAGAATAAAAAGAAGATAGAACGTAGCAGATTACATACATAGATACATTGGCCCTGTTTAATATGTTTGTTTAATACCTTAAAGTAGCAGCCATTGTTGAGTATTTATAAATCTTTGCATTTTGAGGCTCATCTAATATAAATATTGCTAAAATATTAAATCGCTGCCAATTTGCCCTTTTTTTTACATTGTATAGGCTTGTGTTTGACCACAATCTCACAATGGTAAGTGCTGATGTGGTCGAAGGTGGTAAGCAAACAAAGCCTAGAAGCCTAGAAGTGGGTCTAAAGTGCAACTGCCGAAACACACCAATAGGTGTAATATTCATTTCAGTAATCTTTGTTACGACTGAAATTATCACAAAAGTATTTTTCCTTATACAAATTGTTATATAAAAGGTATACAAAGTAAAAGGTAACACAACCCAACTTTTATCCTATGACTTTTGGTTGAACTCTTCCAACTAGAGATGAGTTCTTGTTGGTGTAACTTCTTTCACTCAATTCTATCATGTGCGTCTTCTTATAGGTACATTGTTACATTTATTTAATCTAGTAAATCTTCCCTTTTCATTGAGCATTTTTATATTATAGAAAAAAAATGATCAGTTCAAACTGCTTAGAGACCGAGTCTACCTACGTGGATGACATATTTTTATGTCTAGACATAAAGAGACATTAAGAGACATGTCTTTAAATAAATAGATATTCTAGAACACTATTTCTTTGTTTCTGCAGTCTAAAGTCATCTTACGTATGATATGAACTTTCGTACTTTGAAACTATGTAAACCAACGTGCATAAATCCTCGAGCCGCATGAGTATGCAAAAATGATTCACTGAGGATAAAAATGAGATGTTTTTGAAAAAAATGACTGTCGACGAAGTTTTTGGATATGCTTGTATTCGACCACAATCTCACTATTGTAAGTGGTGATTCAGCAGAAGGTAAACATACATATATATGTATTATATACACATACATATGTATTATGTATGTAAGTATGTTCAATGTTGAAGCTATGTATGTAATACTGGAACATATCGGTAGAATGGCCATAAAGTTTCGTTTAGTAAATAACTGTATCTATAAAAATAAATAAAATTGAGGTGTCTGTTTTTAATGACAAAATAACAGTTTTTTACTAAATGCATAATGAATATGGTATTTATAACAAAAAATCAATTTTCAAAAACTGTCTGCCTGTCTGTTTGTTCCGGCTAATCTCCGAAACGGTAAGACCGATTTTGACAAGACTTTCACTGGCAGATAGCTGCTGTAATGAGGAGTAACTTAGGCTACTTTTATTGCTTATAGGCAAATTTTTATACCGGGAACGCGGGTGAAACTGCGGGGAACAGCTAGTTTTGAATTGAGGATATTATTTTCGATGAGATATCGTTTCTCCGAATATAAAAATGTTAAAATTAACATTGTTTCTTAGAAATAAATTATGTAAAAATAAGTAGGTAGGTATTCATAATAACGTAAAATATATCAAGGTTTGTATTTTTGTCCTTGAGAAATTCCTTTAATTAAATGAAATACTGAACAATGAAAAGATTTTATTTTACCGGAAAAAATAGATAAAATTATTTGTGTATAAAATAGCGTTGCAAAAGTGAAAAAATATTATAATAGAATAGAAAAATAATTACTCAGCTCAATACTTACAAAAACAAAAAATCTATAACTTAACCTAAAACTAATTCTAAAGAGTTGAAAAGGCCTCCCACTCAGCATAATATCGCAACAATACGGTGTGCATATTGCTACGACGCTAGTTTTCAGTGGGAAACATATTCTACTATAGTTAGTTATAGGTATTTTGTTACTATCCTCCACAAAACATAAAAGAACCTAAGTAATTTTATACTTATATTTATTCATATATAGCTAAGGGTATAAATCAGCTAACCAAATATTTTCTGTGACAATATTAGATGCCAATATTTATTATGTGTTCTGCATAATATTTAGGAACGCGTCAATAAATATTTTGTTTACACTACGAAATACTACGAAGTAGAAGGGATGTTAGCTTGCATAATTATCAGTCATTTTTGAAAATATGTACTTATATGATGATAAAAATTAAGATCAACTTATTTCAACGTTTTTTGAAAATCATCTTTAATGTTAGATCCATTGTGAACGCTGGAATAAACGTGTGGCAAAAGCCATATCACGACTGGAAGAATCATAATAAGATTTAGGAAACCATAAATCTTAAAATTGAAGGCTATGATAGCCCAGTCGTTGTGACGTCAGATGCCACGGCGAATTTCGTGGGATTGAATCCTACAATGAAAGCTTTCGGTGAAGGAAAACATCGTGAGGAACCCATAGCATGGTGGTAGGGTACTTTGTAGTATTGGCTGGCTACCATCCTCAAGTTGAAAATCGGTCGCCAAACGACCAGGATATTTTTATTCTCCGAAAGCTCAAGCTCATTGTAGGATTTTGAACCCAAGACCTTCCCCACGGTATCCGATGTCACTAACCCCAAGCTAGCTGAGGACAATAATAAATATTATTGCTATCAGAATGGTAGGTGATAGGAATAGGTGGTTATAAAGTATGATAAAATTAAGACGGAGTATTTTTATATTACCTGAATACCAAGTGTATAGAATATGATAAAACATTGACAAAATAAGTAAGATAAATAATAATAATCGGTCAACTGATAAGCTTAGCTATCCAACGTGGAAATGCAGCATTCTGGGACGGTCTTCCTTTTTAGTTATAATTATTTATATTTTTATAATAATGTGTAAATAATTTCTATTACATGTTATGTAACTAGTAAGATAAAATATATTTATCAATTATTTAACATGATTTTGGTAAATTAATTAACATTAACATAATTAAATATATTTTCAGCCTGTTATAATTTTACAAAGGCTCTTTTAGAACTTAGTTTTAAAATTACAAGATACCAAAAACAATCTTGGTGTATAATACGTAAAATATTTCATAATGTATTATTAAGAAAATTGAAAAATAAATTTAATCAAACCGCAAAACAATGTTTAGAGATAATATGTGCGCTTTTGTTGAAAGGTCTTTATTATTTTGTAGAATTGTAGGTATCCTACCTAAGTACATTTACAGTTCAACATTTAAAAAATAACATTTAATGGTTATTATTTGGTAAAAACCTATTCGGTCTCGACGGGTACGTCTGAGGATTGTTCATAATAATACTATCTGGTTGATTATTTAATAATTGGTTAGGTATTTCAGGATATCCGATTGGTCGTAGTCCAGCGAAGAATGCACGCTGGCAGTAGCAGGATATGATGGTTGTTAGGAATAATAGGATTATTACCTTAGACATGATCTGAAAAAGAGGACATGTCTTGAAGTTAATACAAGTTAATTAATGAAACTATTATTAACCATTATAATTTCCCAATTTATTTTAATCTATTTATCCTACTAATTACCTATTATAAATGTGAAAGTTTAGATGTTTTGATGTTTGTTACCATGAAACTCTGTAATGGCTGAACGGATTTTGATGAAATTTGGCACACAGATAGATTAAATTCTGGATTAAAATTTAGAATACTTTTTATCTCGGTAAAACATAAGATCGAGGGATTTTATTCCCGAAAGGAAACGCGGGAGAAACTCCGGGGTGGAAGGTAGTTTATTTATAAAAATACTAGCTTCTGATCTGACACGTTTCCAAACTTTCACATTTATAATATTATTATTAGGATAAATATGACTGAATAATATTTTGTATTTTTAAGTTATTATAATCTTTAAAGCATGATTATTATTATAATGGTATCTTTACTATCCTAATCCTTACTTTTTATATCCTAACTAATATGTTTAATGTGAAAGTGAGTTTGTTTGTTTGTTACCTTTTCACGCCTAAGCCACTGAACTGATCGCGATGAAATTTGGTACGCAGATAGCCTATGGTATGAAGAAGGACATGGGCAATTCTCGGGAAAGCGAGTGAAACCGCGGGGGACAGCTAGTATCAAATAAAAAGATACGTCATAAATCTCAGCTGCGACATACAACCTCATTCTTTACCAACAAAATTGTTGTGTATGTTACCAATAAAAGCAAAAAAATATCTTAAATAATACTTACCAGTTTATTATTTTAAGCCACAACTAAGTTAAATAGCTATTAGACCGTGCAATAATGTGTACGTAAAAATAATATATAATAATATATAATTCTCTTTTATATATATATTGTACCATTTTATTGCTATTCAATAGGCATGAAAATTTAAATGTGTAAAATCCATAGAGCTAACAATGGAAGTAAATAGAATATAGTGAAAGTAATTTCCATGACATCGTTTCGGACCGTAAACGAGGTTAAAGTAAATATCCTATTAGTGCACAAATAAAAGTGTAATGGTTCAACTAATACTTATATTATATAATTTATAGTTTAATTTTTTTTAAGCGTTAGCTTCTAGTTTTTTTTTATACGATTTTTTTTTATTGTATTTTTATTGTAAATCAATATATGAGACAAATTATAATAAAGTAAGTAAAAGTTTACATCCCCAACATTTAAAGTTCGGTTGATTTTTTTTTGTTCGCATACCATCAAATGAGGTATATCTATAGGTATAGCTCTGCTCAGTGTGAGGAATATTGTCGCAGAATATTTATTATTATAATTTATTAATAAACAAGTTTTTTAAAAAATAAGACAGTTGTTTCAAACACTTCTTTGATAAAAAAGATTCGTCAATGAAATAACAAACTTAATAAATTAATAATTTTTGATAGAGTTGGCACGGAAAAAAAAAATGTAGTAGCAAATGTGATAAGTTTAAAGACAAAAGTATTGCTAGTATGTGGGCTTTACTATTTTTCAGGAAATAGTCGACGGAAGTATAATAACAGTAGGTATAAGTAACAGAGAAGTAGAGAGAGTATCGTTTTTAATAATTAAACTTTCCTTCAATTTATGTTCAGTTTTAGGTTTTAGATTGTACTATATCGTACTGACTCGTTGACTTGGGAACCCTATACTGCGCATTTTGCAATATGCCCATTGGCCGGTTTTTATAAATAAATTAAAAAAAAATATGGTTCTTCTATTTTATAGCTATTAAATATACAAATATGGAACTTTAATCAGTCATATGACGTCGCTAAGTACGGCAGTGAAAATCTAAGGTCTGTATTATAGAATACACGAAGGCTTATATTTACATAATTTATTCTTGAGACTAGATTTAAGTTGTGATAAAACATACAACGAGCTATTTTTAATTGGAAACAAATAGCAAGCTTACTTATGTACAAAATTAAAATAAAATAGGCGAATTTATTCATGAATTGAAAATTCTTTCTATCTTAGATATAATATAATAAAGTCTCGCCTCTGATTTTCTCGAGATCCAAATATATTTTCAAATTAAATTACTTAGTAAAAGACGTTGGTATTCTATGAAAAAAATATTGTAATGTTACTTTATATGGATCTTAACGGAAATTATGGAAGAAAAATTCTTATATATCAAACGCTCAAATATATTGTTCGCTGAAGCAAGAGAAATTGATCCACAGAATCGTATAGTGCAATCGTGCACAACAATTTCTCTCGCTCTACCGAACGATATGTTTCAACGACAGAAAGAGACATAGGAATAATACGTTGTCGATCGACCAAATGTGGTCCGACCCTAATCGGAATCGGATCTTTTTGGTCTAATATATTTTTTTTCTAACACATTTTTTTTTATTTAAGAAATAGTTTACTTATTTTTTACTATGCATATAGGTATACCATAATCTCACTATCGTAAGTGATGTGGCAGAAAGTGGTAAGCACACAAAGTCCTTATTAAGATTATCTTGCTCTAAAATATATCAATGTCTTCATTGCTCACTCAAATCGTACTTGAATCATATTCCACGAATGTCTTAGATATCAGTTCTTCGCATAATAATTATCACGACGGCAGAAAATCACTACATAATTGGATGTATTTACTGGGTTTTAAATAACAAGTAGGTATCGGGTTTATAATATTATCTAAAAGATAATCCCCGCGTGCGTTGCAATGACTCTTTTCAGAAACCATCGTGGGCGTGCGCACGTCAATTCTCCAAAGTTTAATCGCTTTTAGATGATTGATATAGGAGCGCATACGTTACAAATAAGCAAACCGACAAACGATTATTGATTTTATACCTACATATTTATTAAATGTCATTAATTAATAAAATAGTGGGTGATAGGAATTAACAGATGTAAGAAAGTAATATTAAAACGATGATTTTTGTAATAATGTATATTACCACAATTATAATACTACAGAATATACAAATTAGAATATTATAACTGTGTATGTATATCGATGTTTTAATTTACATTACTGATTGTGCTTAAACTCCATTATTCACAATGAACCCATTCGGTCTTAACGGGTATGTCTGTGGGTTGTTCAAATGCTCTTCATTTTGTTTACTGTTGATGAACCAGATTGGTTGCTGTTCAACCGGGAGACTGTCCAAGCGGTTAGCGTACGCTCTATCTCCATTAAGTTGAGGTGGGATTGGACCAGTATCGAATCTGTTTGATAATCCATTGGTAGGTATATCAGGATAGCCGATTGGTCGTAACCCAGCGTAGGATGGACGCTGGCACAAGCAGGAGATGATTGTTGTAAGGAATAACAGGAGTGTTATTTTGAACATGATGAATGATCTGAAATAGAGGTAATAAGTTATCAAAATGCTGTTGATAGAAAGTGGGTTCTTGCAAAAAAAATATTATTGGTACAATCAGGCTTATAACGGATTAAGGTACGTTGAGACACAACTCCAAGAGAAACACGAACACGAAATTTTTATCCCCAGATGTGATCAAATGGGGTACCGCAAAAAAGAAATATGTGGAGTATTAGATTAATATGTTCGCGCAAAATTCGTCATCTAATTTTTATTCAACATTGATAAGATTCTACTTAGTAGAATTGGTAGAGTAAGCATAGGTCGTTAAACTTGGTTCGATTTTGTCAAAAAATTACTATTTTTTTATAATTTTCATACTACCTACTGACCGCACTAAATAGGCTTGTTTAATCTCACTATAGTAGGCGATGATGTGACCGAAGGTGATAAGCACACAACAGCTTAGAAGTAAATTGAATCTCAAGTGCAGCTTCCGGAACACACTGATGGCGACTGATTTTCAACTTGAGGGTTGGTAAGCCAGCCAAAAAGTATTACAAAGTACCCTATCACGATGCTATGGTTTCCTCACGATGTTTTTCTCAATCGATAGCTCAAGCTCATTAAAGCCTTCGCAAAACCAACAAAAAAATTAAGTTATATTTACCTGTTAAGTAGTTACAGGACACAACTGAACTAAACAGCTATCAACAGAGTTATGGTTGACTGTAAAAATGCTCTTCAATATATACCACTTTAGTTCGTGCCCGCATTATAAAGGGATACAACATTAACTGTGTAAAACCCATAGAGTTAAAAATGTAGTTGAATATAATATGACGGTGAAAATTATTTCCTTGACACCGTTTGGGATTGAAAACGAGGTTAATGTATAATATCCTATTAGTTTATTGTATATAACATTTTTTCGTTTCGTTTAAAAAATATTAAGTAAATAGAATTTATATTTTGTAATATTTCTTCAATATCCTACTATTCTATTTATAATTCTACCAATGTTATAAATGCAAAAGGTTGTGTGTGTTTGTATATTACCACTAAACTCTGTAATGGCTGAGCGGAATTGGATGAAATTTAGCACACAGATAGAATATATTCGGACCTAACACATAAGATACTTTTTATCCTGGAAAAAATTCAGATACTTGGGAAAGAGGGTAAAACGAGGGGTTGGTGCTAGTAATTATATTTCTATAATTAAAATTATTATTTGATTTAGAATATGCAATTCATTATCGAAAGCGGGAAAACGAAACCGCTGTACAATGGTGATGCTAAATTGAGAAAAAAAAAATGTAGTGGCACTCCATACATGTCACTTAAACCAAATGCCAAAAAACGGAACGCTAAAAAACACTTGAATGTCAGTTACATTCTACATTTACTTACGGTCGCTTATCACAGTATTCATGAAAACGGGTCTAGTGAAAATTCATTAAGGTTAATTTGGACTAAAAATGTTTTTATAATCAACAAATTTTAGTAAAGTAATGGAAATTTTCTAATTATTTATCAGCCCTGAGAAAATCTCTTTTCCGAGAAAGTTTAATTACCAAGTAGGCATTTTATTATTTAAAAGTAAATTAGTTTTCAATAAATAGTTGCGAGAGAAACGATTTATATTTGGATTAATAATTTTCCTCAATTAGGCAGTAAGTTAGTTATTCTATTTCTTTTTTTTCATGTTTTTCGCGGAAAGACACCGACTTTCTACAACATTAGAGTAATGCACAACAAAATCTAGTTGGCTTGAAGCAATTAGGTGAGTTCCTGGAAGAGTTTTATTACGAGTGCTTGGTTTGATGTAGGAGGAAATTCAGTTTTCAGGTAATTTCTAATTTCAAGATGAATCATAAATAGTGCAAGGTATAGTACCTATCAAAGAAAATTTTCTGGATTGAGCAGTTTCCCTACTAGACTATTACATATTTTGATTTTAGAACTAATGTGATTATAATCTATATTCTTGACAAAAAAAAAGAATGAATATATTTTCACGATTTCAAAAAGTTGTCTTTTTTTCTCTACGACAAATCCTTCAACGCTGAGTATAAATAAATTTCTTATAGAAATTGACATGTCTTGTATTTTATGCAGTCTACAATAATTTAACAAATAGTATTAACTCCTGTACTTTGAAACAGGTGTACACAAACCGACATACGCACATAAAATCGCATTAGTATGCAACAATGCACTGACTCACTCAGGATTCAAACAATCGGTTTTTTAAATATTATTTTTTTGAGCAACTGTACTGAGTTTTTTTTTTATATTCAGGCTTGCATTTAACCACAAACTCACGTTGGTAGGTGGTAATGTAAAATAAAAATCTTGGAATTGTCTTCTTTTGGAATAGGCATCGCACACGGCTATTTGATCCCCAACTAATGTGGCGAAAGGTAAGTAAACAGCCTGAGAAGGGATTTGGTTCTCAATTGAAACTGCTAGAATCAAGGAAATTAGATAGAAAAGTAAGCATTACCTTTTAATCTTTATATATACTTATATAAAGTTCAAAATACTTGCGGGAGGTGAGGCAAAAAAGAATTCTTCCAAAATCCAAAAATGAATCTTCTAGGCTTTGGTGCTTATCACCTACGGCCACATCATCACTTACCATAGTTAGATTGTGGTCAAATACAAGACTATACAAAGTAAAAAAAAAATAAACCTATACAGTTATGCAACTTTTAAGGCGATGATAGCTCAGTGGTAGTGACGTCGGATGCCGCGGTGAAGGTCGTGGGTTCGAATCCTACAAATGAACTTGAGCTTTCGGTGAAGGAAAACATCGTGACCATAGCACCGTGGTAGGGTACCTTGTGGTACCCGCCTGACTGGCTACCACCCACATGTTGAAAATCTGTCGCCAAACACGTATTGGTGTGTTCCGGCAGCTGCACTTGAGAGCCAGATCCTTCTAGGCTTTGTGTGCTTACCAACTTCGGCCACATCATTACCTACCATAGTGAGATTGTGGTCAAACACAAGTCTATACAAAATAAAAAAAGAAAAAAACTAGCATTACATTAATAACACCACGTGGCCACGCACACGTTAAAGTCAATATCTATAAAAATAATAATTAAAATAGCATATACTCAGAAATTGGCGTGTTGAGAAGGATTAGTGGGCTAAAAGTGGTTGGTCAGATAGGATGCTATATCACTTCCACTTTCCAGACTTTCGACTAACCTGAGTCATAAAATACAGTCATGAACTTTCCCAAAACATTATATGAGCGGTATTGCCATAGGTATAAGGTTTTTACTGCCATGACTCACACTTTCACTATTTCTTTGAATGGACCTGTAAGAAAGCATTATGTGCTATTTTTGAGTACCTAAATTTGTTGAGTTTCCATTTTGTTTTAGTCGATGGTTCGTTATGAAAGTTCAACTTTTGCAGAAGACTGATGTCGCCTATGGACAAAAGCAGTACCATGAGGTTGCCTTACCTTTTTTATAGTAATATATACACACAAGGATACACACTGCTACTTTCAGGAGGTAATAGCCTAAATACGACATCAAATTTAAAAAAATGCTGCATTTTCACTGGTTAGTGGTTCTGTCTTCTTCTAAGTTTACTGGGTTAAGTAGTTTTCGGTCTGTAATCTCGTCCAGTCATGCCAACCTGCTGGGAATTTTGCCCATCGACAGCTTTGAAGAAATTTTCAAATTATAGAAATAGGAGGAAATTGTTTGTATTTTTTTTGTTAATAAATTATTCTAGTTAGTAGGTTAATTAGTCATGCATAGAAATAACATCTAGGTATAGTATTGTTGTAGGTAAGTATGTTATGATAAGAATTAATTCGAAGGCCATTTTCACGGTAATGACTAATTCGGTGAAATATTTGCATTTTGTAAAAACATCACAACATGTTGAAAATTGGTAATATTAGTCGGCCTGTATTGTGATTACCTCATCATCGCTTTAAATTTTGAGTAAATGAAACGGGAGCCAAGAAGAACGAAAGAAAAGAGCTTAAGAACTCGTTTATTCAATTTAAGTCATTTTATGGCACTTATGAACGTTATAATTGACTCTACCAGTTAATATACTGAACAAAACTCCTGCAATAAAAAGAAAATATGTCGTTTTGTGTGGATATTTCTTTTGAACAAAACCAAATGAGTAATAAATTTCAAAAATATGTTTTGGTATTACCACTAATTAACTCACATATTCGTTATTTCCTACATACTGCTTACAATGTGGTTTTAAGCAAAGGAAATATTGTATCCTGTATGAAGAATAAATAATTTTAAGACCTATTTTCCGAGTCCATTATTTGTGCTTCATATTACTTTATGTTACCCTCTCGTTTTGATGTATGATATTTTAAGGTGTTATTTTGCAAAGAAAAGTTCACCTTTGTACTAAGAAAATAGAATATTGTAATAAGGTTCAAATAGCAGTTTTGCAAACATATAACAGGTGCTGAAAAGAGCTAGATCTAAAATATTCTTTTTCTCACAAGAACACTTAACGTTTGAGATGTTATTCCATAAAAATTGAGTACCTATATTACAAAAAAGCTTGCAAAAAACATCTGATCTGACTTTCTTGAGGTCAAAAGAAAACTTATACTTTCCTGAATTGAGATATAAGCGTAACTTGATGGTGAATTTCCACTAAAATTGACTTTTGACAACCCGAATAAAAATCGACCTACTTTAAGCCTTAGTCCTTTCCTGTAAATATCCTCACCGCTCTATTTGTCACAATTTTAGTGGAAAGTTACCGCCAGGCTACTTTTATATCTCAATTTAGGAAAGTATAAGTTTTGCTATGACCTCAAGAAGATCAAAAGTCGGTGAAATGAGTCAGAAGACATTTATTACATAATAAATAAAAATGAAAAAAAAAAAAATATTCCACAAATAATTGTGACACAAAAATTGGGACAAACATGCCCGACTCTCACTGATCCGATCCAATTTTTGTCGGTGGTTTATTTGAAAAAAGGATAAAACATACAAGTTTAATATTTGAACACACGCAGGTCATGATGTAAGTATATATAGTCGGCCTTAGGCAGAAATGACAGATTTTAATCAATCGTCTGGGTAAAGCTTCAGTTATTGCACGCTTTCAACATCTTTTAACTTAATCTCTTGAACTCCCTCTTTTCTTTCTATCTACTCTCTGTCTAAACTGACTATTAAAAATACAACCGTCAACAGATGCATTTCTTCAAATACGCATATTTTTGTGGCCGTTTGACTTGACTAAACAGTAATTGCTAAGGACAAGAGGATGACATTATACAATAATAGTATATAGGACAGCCCTGTTTATTCCCCAAGAAAACTCAAAATTTTCGGAGAAAAAAAGTTTCCGACACAATTTTAATTTTCGTTCCTACGTTAGTCTTCTATATCAGGCGCACTTGTGGTTAACTTCAATATTTCATTCGGTCCCATTTCATAGTGATGAGCCTGATACATTCAATAGGGTTGTCCTCAATTCATACATAAATTTTTCCAATTTCATAATATCCCAATTAGTTACTGCGTATTTCAATTCAATACTTTTACTCGAAATATGCATATTTTTAAATATTGTTACACTTTTCTGTTACACGTAGTGTATTCTATCTATTATTACAAAAATACGTTTCAAAATTTAAAAAAAATCCAGATGGATTTTAAAAGCAGTCATTAATGAACAGCATTTACTAATAGACAGAATATTTACCTAGCAGGAACTTTGCAAACTAGTTCGGTAACCGATTTCTGGAATGCTATCTAATCCCGGAGGATCTAACCACGTTAAACTTTATAATAGCTGCTATTTAAGTTTTGAATCGCGCGGTAGGTACTCGGCTGCAGTTTTCATGATCAGCGTGAAATTATATGGGTTTTAATATAAAATAATTTTTTATATGTCTTTTTGTTTATTTAAATTTCTATATTACTTTATCTCCCGCTTATACGACATAACTCCTTATGATTATGTATAGGATGGCATACCTACCAATCAATCATGTGAAAAGTCCGCTATCCAGGGCAACACTGCACAAACTCATCGACGTGTTTTGTTTTAGAGAATAGCTACATGTATACATCGATGAACACGCGTCATCACAAGAGAACTGAATATTAAGCAATAAGAGGCATGAGATCACGTGACTCCACATAACTGCATGTTAGTTGATCGATAGCCGATGGAGAGGCAGCTTTAGTGTTATAAAATTTACCAGCCACAGACGTGTTGATATATCAAAAGTTAACTTTACGTCACTCAACGGTCTGTCCGTGTAAGTGTTGATGAGCAAAATGTCTAGTTTGTCGACAACGTATACGTGGAAATTACCTGTCATTAGTTTGTCCTGTTCTATAACATCGCTATCATTTTTTAGCTTTGGAATATCCTGCACCATCCCCACCCCTCTCTCAATGATTCACAACGAATGCTCTAGCACATCTAGTTTTATTCTTGCCATAATGCAGTAATATAATAGCTACCGTTATATAGGGTTATTTTCTACACCGTAGATAAAATAAACTAGATAATAGATTGTCATGTTATATCAAGAAGGTATCGGAGGGAGATAGACAATACATTATTGGTTTTGTATATGTCTTTAATTTTATCTGGAAAATATGAAAGCAATTATTTTGAGGCAGCATTATACTTGCAAAATAAGCTTCAGATAATGTTTTGAGGTGAAATCTCATCAGTTAAATGGATTGGCGTTCTCATCTTTATTCCACCACGTTTCTTTGACCTAAGGAGAAAGTTTCTATCGTTGGGGATAGATAATTGCAAAAGTTAGCCGCGTGAGATCGGTTTTTGGCAAACACGTTAGCGAAGGTTAAGGGAAAGCATAATATTATTTTCATAACCTTAATTAGAATACTGGTAAATTCTTGTGTGATCTTATACAATGTCTGTATATATTATATATTATATGTTGAGAAGACGTTATTGCTAACAAATTTAGTACATGATGTAATAAATAAAAAGGAATTTAAAAAAGGCTAAGGCGTAATAATACTGTTACAAAGTCACTAAATTTAATTGAAAAACGACATTACTTGGGTCACAGCTCACGGTCTATTCGTACAATAAATTCTGCCACATTCTCTGCTACTTGAAAATTCTAAGGATGAAGAATAGTAGAAGTAGAATTAACTTTTTGCTACACTATTAGATTCTAGTATCTAAAATAGAGCCAATGTGAGTAGGTATAATATTTAATTATATGCTCTGGGAATGTAAACAATTATTTGTTTAAAATTACTTACTAGTATTTTTTTTATTGATTTGCTTTTTAAACTTTGAGAAACTGATAAATGTTTGCTTTTTAAATTGTTCTTAAAATGAACATGAAATGATTAGGTATATGTTAATAAAACGTGGTCCCACTAAATTTAATTCGAAACTCTAAATCCCACTTTTGAAGCAAAAACAATTTGTTTTAAATTTCAAGTAAACCTGAATGAGAAAATCTATCAAATATTGACAGGTTATTGTGTTCAACTAAAAGTATGATTAAGTTTTTACTTATTTTCAATCAAAACTTAGTTATTGTTTTCATTAATCTCGTTTTATAATAATATTAGTTGAGCTTATCATAATTCTATGAAAAATAGAAATAACAAAATAATTATAGTGGAGTGTTTGCAAGCCGCTGATGTGGGATGTCACGTGTGCTGATACACATGCGCCTTCCCACATACTGGCGACTTGTAAAGTCGCTGGGGCGGCTGCGATCGGTGCTGAAAAATCCAAATTTAAAAAATACGCTTGTCTTGGTCCTAATTTTGAACCTTGGCTTTGAGGATGTTTTCTATATATTATAGTTTGTATTTTATACAATGATTGTAAACACTTGTTGTAAAAAAAATATGTAAATCATAATACAATTTATATAGGTTTAGATGTTTGGATGTTAACGGCTGAAAGGATTTGAATGAAATTTGGTTCACATATAGGATATATTTTGAAATAACATAATATAGAATACTTTTTATCCCGGGACAACATAAGATCCCTCGGTAACACGGGTGAAACCACGGGGCAGAAGCTTCTATTCAATAAATCGTAATGGTATTCATTCAATTCTATCGGTATCTTATCGATTTTTGTCGCAAACTTAACGATTTCTCGTAATGTTTGCGAAAACTGCGAACATTTTTGACAGCCCTGTATCTAGGCTTGCATTTGTCGTAAACATCGTCATGGCAACCAATGTTTTTCGTTATTATTTAGCAATCGGTAGTTTGCTATGACATTTCATGTATGTCGAGACTGCTGGCCCTGGCCAAATCGTCAAGTTTGCGAGAAAAATCGATAAGATACCGATAGAAATGACAGTAGACACTACCGGATATCGTTATAATCTGATCGTTAGGACTTAGCGACAGATTTCTATATCGAGACTGCAGCCCCTGCACTTACCTAGTTCTGTTGTGTTAACAACTTTCGGCCACATCATCACTGACCATGATGAGATTGTGGTCAAACATAACCCTATCATTATTAAAAAAAAAAAAACTCATCGTGATTAAGATTCGTGGTAAAACCCACTTGGTGATGTCATAGTTTTTTCGTCAGTTCCACGTCATCTTTTTCCCATTACGTCAATAATTATAGCTTAAGTTTACCTCATCGATTATATTTTCACGAGTTATCTTTATCGATACATCTAAGACCGGCTTGAGTACTAAGTATATACCTTATTCTAGTTTACTACGGATACTTTCTCATGCACGACTGATATTTTTAAGTTATGGCGTTGGTTGTAAGCTCATACCAAACTAAAATGTGTGAAGGCCGGATTTACATAATCCTTAATAGAAGCCTCTTTAGATTTATGCAAATGTGCATAGCTCAGGTATTACTTACTTCCTTAAAAGGTCAATACTCGTAGTAAATGCATAATGTATGTGCATACACATCTCACTACGATACGGGTAATATATCTGACGTTTGGTTTAGTAGTAACTTATCGTCATAGGTATGAATTCTATGAACCAACAGAATAAATACGGGCTGCTGGAAAACTTCGAGATATTTTTTTATCTGGACTGTCAGATCTAACACATCAAATATTTTTATGAAACAGACTTTATTTTAAACTAGATTCTGCCGCGCAGTTTCACCCGCGTATCCGAGGGATCTAATGTTTTCTCGGGATAAAAAAACCTTATATGTTATTCCATACATATTAAGTACCATTTTTTTTCTTTTAATTTGCATATTACTAGTTTTTCCCCGCGGTTTCACCAGCGTTCCTGGTAAGTATATTTTTTTTCGTGAATGTTTTATTACTCCATTTAATAACACAAGAACGGCTGGACTGATTTGTATGATCTTTGATTTGTTGCATTTCTCTCCGCTCCAAATAACAGAACTATTAAAACATCGATACCGAGAACGCGGTTGAAACCGCAGGGAACAGCTAGTTTTATAAAAGCGTAAGTTTGTGGATCCTCGTTACTCAAACACACTGTAATCCGTATAAACCATGCTACACGGATAGTAGATATGTACTCAGAGTCAGGAATAACATACAGGATAATAAACTTCTTATTCCAGAGATGTATTAAATTCCTCGGGAGAAAGTTCGTAGTTATTTCAATATTATTTCTCATTACGAATATTTTATTGCCATTACTGGCATTACTACGTATATTATAATGATGCCATATGCATAATAAATCACATTCATAGTCGTTATTTATGAACTCATTTACATCATAACTGCATCATATAAAATTAAACTAACTAGGTATTGAAACTATCCACGGAGATAACAAGTTTGTAGTAAAATACGCTAAAACTTGGCAAGGACTGCTATCAACTTTGAATTCCGCATTCAACGCGAGCGCAAATGAAAAAGTTTACGAATTTCCAGAATTTCTAGTGTTCCCAATTTTACATTCATTCTGACAGAAGGAGGGCAGTGGGTTTTTAATCTCACTGGCATTATTGACAGATGTCACAAATTAGATTGGAATGACAATGGACCATTTTTTTAATCAGTCTGTCTGCTTTTCTGGCAGCCATAGCCATCTGACATAAAATAAAAACGCCATACTCCTATGATGTATTTCATGACATCCGTGATTTTTTTGTATTGAAAAACTATAGTTTCTTAGTAAATATTATATATGTACAGATTATAGTTTACCTGGTCATATGTTTTCTTAGAAAGAACAATGTGGATATTCAAATATGCTACATATACATATGAAATTTCTGAATAAACATTTGAGCTTACAAAAAAATATTATTAGGTATCGTACGATATGAATAAGAAATAATACGTGAGAACGTGTAAGCGAGAAGAATAATATAGCTCTTACCAAGGAGAGCTCTTATTTTTTCACTTGAATTATTTATGATTGTCCCCTAATAGTATGTAACCTAAAGGTCTATTTACATTAGGATAAAATGAAAATAACTTGACATTTGACAGTTTGTTAATCATCTCACTTGCCTCCACGCCACCGAAGACAACGCGCACTTGAGTGCCACCACTATCATTGTTATTATCATTTAAGCTTACAGTCCGCTGTCTAATTTTATAGTGCATAGGGTCCTACCCTAACACTAATCCTATAATATAATATTATAATGTGATTTTTTGTGACTCAATCACGCATATACGGCTGAATGGATTTGGATGAAATTTGGCACATAGATAGATACCCTGGAATAACGATTACAACAATTTTATCCCGGGAAAACATAAGATCTCTCGGGAAAGTGGGGAAACCATTGTTAATAATATTTGCACTTGTGATAATATCCTTATGCTTTACTTCTTTATTCGCAATAATAGATATTATTCATATTCGTAAATTTTATCAATTCAATCGTAAAGAAAACAATACAAATACAGAAAATCCATTGAGCATGCAATTTCACACCTTTCCACAAGTAGTGCGTGCGTATGACGTCACGTCGCGTCCGTAATACTTACTCCATCGCATTTTTCACGTCAAGAGGCCGAGGCACGAGCTCCGCATGAGAAGTTTCACTCTAAGCCTTTTATTTCACCTATATATTATTTTGTTCCTTTTCCTACCCTTATAGTTTAACTGAAACTAATAGTTTTTCATGGTAATAAATATTCTTTATAATATTGGTAGTAATAGATCATTCCTGAGCACTACAATATGGGGTTTCTTCAAAAGGGGCGTAAAAAAAGTTGTTTAAGGTCAACAACACATCGGCAATTAAATATTACAAATGTTCATAGGCTGTGGTGACTACTTACCATCAGGCGGGACTCGCTTTTCAACCTACAGACTACAGACAGGAAAAAAAACTGTTTAGGTACAATTTCGTATAATTGACTGACATAAATATAATCTCTTATTAAAACTAATCAGTTGAGTGGGTACTTGAATAGTAACGAATACAAGCTCACTTTCGTAAAGAAATACACTCGTATTAATTATACAGCATTATCTCTGATGAAGTTGGCAAAATTTCACCCACTTTTCAACGAAGATAATATACCTATAGTTATGAATTTATAAAGCGCAATAATACTTATCAGTTAGTTGATATGATTTTATTCGAATTTGAATAACTGGAAACTTTATTCATACTGTTAATTTTTCAATTCACACGTCATTAACTGTTATTATAAGTTTGTCGAAGATGAAATTCTGTAAACTAGTTTAATCTATTTATCTATTAAACTTTGTCATCCAAATACTTGGTACAGTATATTTTTTATAGGTTTGCTCGTCAACAATTACCGGTATACCGTGAGCTGGCTGTGTAAAATGTGGCTTGCCAAGGCATTATAAGTAGGTACCCTTCCTTGGCCTTATTTTCTTTCACCGAAATTTAATATGAAATGTTGTAAAATTCAAACGTTTTTTGTATAATTTTCAATGCCACTGAGCTATCATAGATTTGAAAGTTGGTCCGTTAATTTAATAACGATTTTATATAGCTGTAGTTGTTTTGTATAGTTGTAGTTGTGTATAACTTGATGTAAGAGCTACTTGATTTGTTCCACTCATCGATTCCACCTTGAATGTGCTCCTAATCCACATCCAATCTACAAAGCTTTTATACGTAATACTGGATTCTGTACCTAACTTTTTTCTCACAAAAAAACAAGTAAGTAACTCTATTAACCCGCAGCCCTTACCTTCGGATGGAAACTTATTTGTTTTTTTTTACTAAAATATCGAAGGTTAAGTGTGGGCGTAGCTAAGGCTTGGAAACAAATCTTTTGGACATTTATTAGAAATAGCTGAAGTCCGAATAAATTAATTTGTGGAATATAGTAGCCGTTGGCTGCTAATCGACCAATGAGGTCAAGTAATAATTATCGCCTCATTAATACCAGATGTAATGAGTGATGTTTCAATGTACACTTAAATATTATGTTACTCGTACAGTCATACAGTCGGCGGTTCACCTGATGGTAAGTGGCTACTGTGGCCATGTCCATAGACATTAGCAATACCAGAGGGATAGTCAAGTGTTGTTCATTGTTAATGGGTTTTATAGTACAGGTATCCATATCGAGCACCAGAAACAGTCACTGCTTGACCAGCCTCATTTTTAAAGAAGTATGGTCCGCACCAAGCAGTGACACGTTGTGGATGCATTTTTTCTCCGAACAGAGGCACCGAGCGGCATTAAGAAAAATCATTGTGAAAATGAGCTTCATCGCTTATGATTATTTTACTCCTGCGAAAAGTGGCAGCGATACTTTAATTATTTTTTAATTATTGTTCCATAATCAAAATGCGTTGTTTTCTCGTATAGTGCTCCATTTTGACTATCTATACTATCAGCTGTTAAACTGCTATTTTTTGTAGCAACACTTTACCGCACAAATGGTGGCAAATTCAAATCTTGCGTGAAATTTGTAGGCAAATTAGAAGGCTGACGAAAAAGGTTAAATTTAATTAAATTATCATCTTAATTTCAGTGTTTCGTAAATTTTTTAAATTTCTCCTAGCAGATTCTGTCTCAAATGGCCTAAATAATGTCTTAAAGAAAATTGTACTCAGGAAAATTTGCCTTCAATGTATAACTAGGCGTTGTATTTTTTTATTAAATAAAACATTGTTACAAAAACATATAACAAAAAATAAACGTTATTACATTTTCATGATTTTAAATCACCCATTTTTATTTTTGTAATACTTACTTTATTGTTATTAAAGTAAAAGTTTAACGTTTTCACGATTAAACACCCTAATGGATTTCGATGAAAATCAGCGGTAAGATAGCAAGAGAGACTTTACATCCCAACCAACGCGAGTAAAATTGCGGGACATAACTCGTTGTCTTATAATAACTTTCCAACATTAAGAGCTTAATCTACCTAAACTATAAAAGTACCTAAGAATCGATCTCCACACTGCCTGGACTAAGATTACTTATAATAATCTGACATCGCTTTAAGCTGTTTATCCTTGATGAGACACATGTTCAGAAACTATTAAGACAAGCAAATTACATTTCAAACATGTCGGTTATATGAAAGGTATTGCAATAAAGCAGTCTCAATTCAAATACGACGGGTTAGGGTAGAATATTGATGCGTCGTTGAAGGGCAGACGTGATCGGGAATGCATCATTCCTTCAACATAAGACCTTGTAGCGCGACCGTCCGTACTTAAACTTTAAGGTGACGTTTTATATATCACGTAAATCGGACATTGTGATAAAAAACCGGTCAAGAACGAATCGGGTTCATACAATTATGGTGCCGTAACGTGCAACCTAAGTTGGGACAAGTTAGCTACAGTGTATTGTCAGACATAATTATAGCTGGTAGCAATAAGCTACACTTTTGTAAAAATAATTATATTGATTTAAATTTAAAAAAAATGAACCATCCATCATATAATTTTTGAAGACTATTCAAATATATCCTACTCTCTTATGTCCACTGGACTTTTTTTTTCAAGCCTCAGTTACGTGTGTGGAATCGAGATATTTTTTTGTATGTTTTCTATGGACATTAGCAATGTGTTACCGACCTTTATAAAGCCTAGAAGGCAACTGGCTCTCAAGTGCCACTATAGGCGGAACACGCCAGTCGATTTTTTCGCTCTAAAAGAAAACCTTTGAGGCAAACGGACGATAGTGTTCCGATAAGGGTTCCGATTTTCCTTTTAAGGTCAGAAACCTAAAAAAGAGTTGATTATATTATAGTAGCTATATATAATATAATATCAAGGGTACCAAATACTAAGAATATAATAAGAATACCAAAACTATTTTTCCTCATCCAAAAGTAGCTATGGGTACGTGTTTAGTGTTTTAAGCGCGAAAAGGTGACATAGTTACTTTTTTTTTTTACTTTGTATAGGCTTGTGTTTGACCACAATCTCACTATGGTAGGTGATGATGTGGCCGAAGGTGGTAAGCACACAAAGCCTAGAAGGATCTGGCTCTCAAGTGCAGCTGCCGGAACACACCAATAGGTGTTTGGCGACAGATTTTCAACTTGAGGGTGGTAGCCAGCCAGGCGGGTACTACAAAGTACCCTACCACCGTGCTATGGTTTCCTCACGATGTTTTCCTTCACCGAAAGCTCAAGCTCATTGTAGGATTTGAACCCACGACCATCGCCGCGGCGTCCGACGTCACTACCACTAAGCTATCATCGCCTTAAACTTTCGCATTCATAACATTAGTTAGGACTAGTAAGGATTGTATAAACGAAAAAGTATGTGCAATTTAATTTGCAGCAACTCTGTGATACTTTACAATGTAACTTTAAATTTACTACTGGCCTTATGGGCTTTAAATAACGCTTGAACCTTGATGAAAGCTGTATTTTATTTTCATAGTTGGAATACTCTTTTGTAGTGTATCATTGTCAGCTCTTTGTGACGTAAAGAAAACTTAAGACCTATTGTGAAAAGCACTTTATCCAACACTACGTTGAATGAATAATAGTATGACCATAATTTTTTTGTTTACATTTAAAAAAAACAAAATGTAGGAACTAACTGCTCTACTTGGTGGAAACACTGGTGCGACGACGGTTCCATGAGAAATTGGTTCTATCGTAATTCTTTGGTCGGTACCTTCTCAATTTTAAGTACTACTAAGTCCAAAGATGAAGGAGTGCTCCCATTAATAGCGGTTGTCTAACTCTATCTCCCAATCCCTCTTATCCACTGTTTCTTCCTATCCCTTGTAGGTTTAAAGCCCAATCAAAGATAATCTGTGATCAAAACTTTTTTGAAATTATATAGGTCACTGAATTTGACAGATATAGGTAATTTTAATTGAAGATTAGGTAACATACTACTATAAATTACTCGTTAATTTCTAGAAACTTAGGGTCAGTCTAATTACCATGCAACATCCTATTGCTAAAACAACACAAGTATCAAAAGGAAAAGGAAAAGCAGTGGGAAATAACCACCATAAGATGATATAAATAAAAAAAAAGTAAATACAATGTAGTTACTAAAATTCTTAAAAATGTGACATAAGTACCAAAAGGAGAGAAAATACAAATCCTAACTAAAATTATAAATGCGAATGTGATTTAGTTTATTTTTTTGTTACCATTTCACACCTAAACTGCAGAACCGATCGCGATGTTTGGTACGCAGATAGCCAATAGTATGGAGAAGGACATGGGCTACATTTTTACTCGGCGGGTGAAACCGCGGGGGTAAAAATAAATTTTAGACAAAGGTCAGTGGGATCTATAATCATTTTAGTCTATATTATGCATAATCTATGGTAATAAACTCTTAGCTAAAGCTTTCTATAAGAACGATGTTACTCAAACCCGGGATAATTTTTTCATGTCAGTGACGTCAAAAGATGGCCCTCATTCAACCCTTCTGTGAATGTAAGCTTCCATGAGTGAATAGAGCGTTGCTATCTCTAAAGCACTGGGTTTTAGCCATTTTGTCCTAAAATCTCATAGAACGTCTGTACCGATAAACTTCACGATATTAGCATAATTAGCTACATTCATTATATTTGAATTATTTTTTTAATAAATTACGGCTCGACAGGTGGAAATAATTTATAAATGAAATAAAATATGTCCTGATAATGAATGATTTTTTTTCAAACATTAACATTAATAAGAAAAATATTTTAGGCAGCGTTTTTTATCAAATACCTCTAAGATTGTTATAATAAAATTTCATATCGTTGCTATGTGGACATTCTTGGATGATGGATAAAAAAATAATAATATAAATAATGGTATCTTAGTATAACCTAATTGTTAATATTATCGACATTTTAAGTCTGATAAGGAATTTTTTTATCACTTAATTGTGATAGTCGTTAAGCTTAACGTTAGTTGGAGACCTCCTAGGTGGCTTGACAACTCCAACAGTAGGTTGACCACTAACTAGCCTACCTCCACCAATCCGCAGTGGGCACGCGTGGTGGAGTATTTGCCCATTCCCCTTTCACCCTTATTCGTGAAAGGAGGCCTGTGCTCAGCAGTGGGCAGATATAGGCTGTAATTATTAAGGTTTTTTTTTATACACCTGTATGTATAATAATAACATGAAGTTGTATAAAAATTGTTGAATGTAGCTACCGTAGAATGTTTTTACTGACAAACATTTCGTGATTTATGAGTATGCCTTCACATTTGACACTGTATCGTATCCATCCCTTATTTATTAACGTGACAATGTTTCTGTTGTAATTTTATCGTTGAATCTTGATGCTTTTTGCGTGTCAAATTCGTATTGGTTTTGTTTTGGGTTTTATGCCAAAGAGCCAACGTCAAGAGGTTGGCTCTTTATAGATAATAATTAGAAAAAGAGGCAAATAAATAACCTACTATGAGATATTAATAATATAATGTTTAAATTATAAACCATTGATATCATCAAATATCATGTGCAAAGGCGCTGTTTGCCGAAATATTTTAATCAGTCTCATTTCTATTTCGGCAGCAGATGCTTTTATATAATACAAGTTGTTCCCCGCAGTTTCACCCGCGTTCCCGGTATAATTGTTGTTTTAATAGTTATTCTGCTATTCGGGGCAAAGACAAATCATAAAAATCGGTCCAGCCGTTCTTGAGTTATAAATGGTGTAACTATCACGATTTTGTTTTATATAATAACATAAGTGTCATCTTTATGTTAAAAAATGTGGGTACTTATTTAATGTTTCTCTTTATACTTATAAATACCTAGTTGTTTCCATGAAACGCACTTTACAGTGAAAATAGAGCTATAAATAATATAATGTGGTGCTAACTAAATATGAAAACATTAAAATTTTATTATTTACATGGACATAAAATTAAAAGCTCACAGTTCTCACAAATATTGTCGCAAACTTCTGCCAATTAGTGCTTTGCGACAAATATTTTGCCACTAAAAAGGATTTATCCTATATAAATTTGTGTTTACGAGCTGATAATAATAATAAAAATAATGTTTATTTCAGTAACTTATTTATAACTATTATATTATATAGACAAAATATAATACAATCATTAATAATAATTATAGTGAAATCAAGTTACCTATAACTTCAAGTAAAGTTTTAGATTTCAAATGTTTAAAAGCAAAAGCTACTAAAAGAATAAGTAATGTAAATAGATTCCACAATGTGATTGATCAAGAAACTTTGTTGATAAGTCCACGACTTTTCATTCACGCGAGTCGAAGTAAAATGGAATAATCTTAAAAGAAACGTTGGAAATTCAAGTCGTCAAACGTCAAGTCACGATTTTGTACAAAAAAAATTGTGATGGAAAGCGGAGCGATCTTTTTACATGCTTTATATATGTCGTAGGATGATTTGATAATTTGAATTTTCATGTAAAACCCTAGGGATAATGCGAAAACACGGTTTATTAGACAACGATGAAAACATTTGTACTACTTATCACTGATGTAAAAAAATCCTCGATAAATTTTGTTTCTCTTTTATTCTTTGCAGCATATCCACGAATGTATTAATATTTTACCATTAATTTTATTTTATTCTAATATTTGATTATTTTTCATCATCATCATCATCATCTCAGCAATTAAGACATCCACTGCTGAATTCCTAAAACATTTGAGTTTTTTATTTATTCTATAAGGTATTCGTAACAAAAGGCACACCTCAAAATTTGCAACTGAAAATCTCTCTTCACTTATTTTTAATATTATAAGAAAATAAGTACGATTCCTTTAACAGCTCTCCTTAAATCGGCGCTATAATAATATAACAAATATAAGTTCATCTCCTTTGATAAATCCGTGTCTTTTGTGTTCGCTAACAGTTTGCTTTGAGATGCGTCTATTTAAACATGAAATCGTTAACGTAAAGGGTTATTAAGATTTTGCGAAAATCTTTTAAATAATAACAAGCACTTATACTTGAAAAATGAGTAAATATAAAGGTATAGTGTAAGGTAAAGGTATGTCCACCCATCCGCACCAATCCCCCAAGCTTAACTCCAACATTAAAAAAACACCTTTTAAAAAATGCATCGCTGCTAAAAATAATCGTATAAATAATTTTCATCTCTTATTCTTCAATTAAGTTTTACTGAGCAACGACGCAACTCAAGTGTTTTACTTAATTAAGCGTAGCTATCGAGTTTCTAAAAGGGGAAATTAAATTAATTGATTCAATTAATTACATTTACAATATCACAAGTAAATACCTATCCCAATACTCTGTAACAGTTCTTAATTAGATTAGGGCTGAAAATCAGGGAGGAAGCAAAAGTTTTGATTGGAACTAGTTTTGTCGTGTAAACAATTATCTACAGTAAAATTGAATATTTTAATAGTAATGGGTAGTCTTAAAACTGTAAAAATATTTTTTTAAAAGATCATTCGCCTATTGGCTTCACTTTGCAAAGTAGACCTGTCTAATATTGCACATTGAACATTTTATGTTCGCTCCACGAGTGAAACCACCGCATGTAGTGTAGTTCATTTTACACTCAGAAAAAAATATACCTTTAATATTTAAGCCTTAAATATCAAATGACCCGTAACTTACAAAATGAAAAGGCAAACATCCACTGGGACAAAGCGGCAAGGAAATTAATTTTCCCATTTTCTATTTTACCTTATTAAATCCGCTTTGAATACCTAATTGGTTCTTTCTACTGTGAAAAAATTCTATCGCACAATTTTAAATGTAACGCTCGAGTAAACCTTTTGTATATTGATGGAAACCTTTCATGAATTTCTACGTAGATACATTACACATACATGATATTTTACGCCACGTTATTTTGCTTAAACTTTAGGAAAATATATGCAAAATTTTGAAAATTTTAGTAACTTCACTTGGGAGAAGAATCTGAAACAGACCAGCCCCCACGAGCAGCACCAGTATGACGCATGTGGCAGCCACCGCGATAACACTTCCTCGCCATATTGTAAGGAAGTGAGCAATCCACCACATGACGCTGCCACAAGCGACTAACTTTACCTTAGAAGAATACTAAATATAGCGATGATATCAATGTATCAATAATATGTATAAATAAAATAGGTTCATACTACGGCAAGATTGTGTCAACCGTTAGTATTATAATGAACACATTTTAGGAAAAAAAAAGTCAATTTCCTCTCTTCACGTGGAGCTTTAACGGTTCTCCTTAAAGACGCTTTCGTTAACCCTTGAGTTTCGATGACATTTAAAACGACTTAAATGTGTTTTCTTACCGTATTCCTCGAAAATTTCTTGCGATAGTCACTGGAGCTTCCAAACAAATGTGTGGCTGCCACAGTTCGAGCGATTAATAATAGGTTTTGAATTTAGTTCGAAAAAGTATTAAATAAGTGGTTTGCAAATGACAGCTTTAGTAACTAGACTCGCTCGATCCTCCTTACAATTTTGTTTTAGTTCGTCTACTTAGGGATGTTATTGTTATTGGGACTCCGTGTTATTGTGTTAAACCAATTTTTTGCGCCCTTTCAGAGTTGGTCACTTAGGACTGTTTTTATTACCTAATTAATACTTTCTACCCTGAAAGTTTAGCTAAGTAATAACAATAACTCTATTAAGTCCGCTATTTTATTTTAACTTGCCCAGACCCTAACAAGTTGCTTTCTTTCTATTTAATAAGGCGTAGAATAATGTTTTGTAACAACCATATAAAAAAATACCTATCTTTCCATTATCGATATAAGATTTTTATTAGATAACGATAATATTACCCCCTTCTCTTATAAATAAGAATAAACTTAGCAATACTTACTTTTTTACTCAGCGTGTATGTATTTTCTTCAAAACTACTTTGGAATTGGATTGAAAATGGATTAAGAATATCATATCCAGTCATTCGTTCAAGTTTTATCCTTTTGTCAATCAAATCAGTTTTTAATTAAACCAATTTTTCTATGATTTGTATAAAATTAATTAGTGTGTGTGAAAATTAATAATGTTGTGGGGCGTGTGCATGTGTATGAATAAAACGTATGTTTATAACAATGAAATTAATTTTGGAATTAAATAAATTTTAAACTAATGTTGCAAACTTTCAATCTAATTTGACCCTCGTTTAAACCTTTAAATTCAATTTAATTCCATCAGATATCCTGTCATTCACATTCATACATGATTCTGTGAAATAACAAAAATGGCGTTTGGCACCCATTACGCTGATCCCTGAATAATCCATGAAATGTGTTATCTCGCTGTAAAGTATTCAATAAAAGTCAGCTTTCCGTATGATTCAAAAATACGGATTTTATAACACTGCTATAAAAGTTTACGCTCAGGCAGAAATCATTGCTCTAGTCGCAAAATAAAATTTTGGGTGGTTACGTATTTGTTCTGAATTTAGGGTTTAAGAAACATTAAATAATTCATGACATTTGAAAATGTTCCTGAAGAAAATCAAGATAAGTCTATAAGAAACACGCTTATAACGATGTTATAGTGAGAAAGAGAGTGAACAATAAATCAAGGGTCCTAAACAAAAATTAAATCCATAGATTTAATATGTTTGTTTATCCAACTGTCCCAAAAAGAAATAAAATTTCCCCGCAATACAAAAATATATAAATTTAGTTTTCTTTATGGAATAAAATAAAGTGCATAGAAATAAAGTATTCTAAGAGCTCTATCTACCACCTTCTGGTGGTTGCATAAAATCGTATGTTGTGATTTGGGTCACGAATAAATCCCTTCTTGAGCGGATTTGAAACAGCTTTGCGTGGAATTTATTCAAGTCCAGACTTTCTTTAAGTCTTTAAGGCTATGATAGCTCAGTGACGTTGGATGCCGCGACGAAGGTCGTGGGTTCGAATCTACAATGAGCTTTCGGTGAAGGAAAAAATCGTGAGGAATCTATAGCACGGTGTTAGGGTACTTTGTAGTAACCGCCTGGCTGGCTACCATCCTCAAATTGAAAATCTGTCACCATGCACCTATTGGTATGTTCTGGCAGTTGCGTTTGAGAGCCAGTTGCCTTCTAGGCTTTTTACAAGTCGGCAATACATTGACAATCCCTCCCTCCCTAGGCAACGGTAGCCACTTACCATCAGGTGGACCGCTTGCCTACTTGACAGACTTCTGACATAAAAAGAAAGTGTATTTCTGCTATAGATTACCTTCAGCTTCAATTAGTAAAGAGTTCAGATACCCATTTCTTACTTGCATCTTGGACACTTGAGTAGCTAAGGTCACCGTCTCATTCTCTACCTATGGAGGTGTATTACCGTTGAAAAACACAGTTTGATAAGTGTCCGTGAGTGTAAAAGGAGAAGACATACTCCTCGTGTCTATTAAAAAAAAGTTTACACCTAGTTTAAAAATACCTAAATTTTCCTCTTTGAACGCTGCGTTATATAAATAAATAAATAAATATTCAGGGACATTATTCCTCACACACGGCCATCTTTCAATATTTTTGATACTACAGTTTCCTTAACACAAAATACGTTACTCAATCAATTTACACTTATTTTAGGTCCTTCTGTACTGGGCACTAACAATGTGAAATATATTCCACATTTTTTACATTCCAGTTACTTTAGCTACCTTATATTACTATGGTTGCCCAGCGAAATTGTTTAAATTGTAAAAAATAATTTCTATTTCTGGTAGAGCATAGATTTAGTCCGTGCTGGGGCAATGAAATCTAGGATTACTCGGATTTTAAAACTTTCAATAGCAATTTAGTAACCAGTTTTGAATCAATCCTTGATGAAAAACGTGAAAAAATAATATTTTTTCACGCGTCGAAATATTTTTTTATGATTTGTTATATATTTAATTTTAGATAATATCCAAGTACTTAGTATTATAAATATAGAGTAATATTATAACATTTGTTATACATTTTTTTTCAATTGGTGAGTGATGTGAGATGACGTGGCCTAGGTGGTAGCCAGCTAGGCGGTCACTACAAAGTACCCTATACCACGGTGCGAAATACCCTGCGTTATACGTTACCAACGTTGATAGTGTACCACATCAAAGTTAGTGTACCACATCAAACTTTATACAAAAAATAAATCTATACTAATCTTATAAAGCTGAAGACTTTGTTTGTTTGTTTATTTATTTATTTGACACACCAACAGCACACACATTAAAACATTTTTATATGAAAAGATAGGCAAAAACTGTCATGCATGATGTGTACACCTATTAGGCGTGTACAGTATTTACAATTGTAGACATGATCAGACGAAGAAAATGTTAAATGGACGAAAATTAAAAAGGTAAAATTTAGTTTAAAAAAAAACCTATTGAAAATTTATTGACGCAATGTGCAATGGTTTTCAGTTTGTTTATTTATTTGTTTGGTTGAACGTGCTAACCTTAGGAACTGCTGGTTCGAATTGAAAAAATATTTTAATGTTGGATAGTCCATTTATCAAGGAAGGCTATAGGCTACTCTTTATCCCGGGAAAACATAAGATCCCTCGAGAACGCGGATGAAATCGCGAGGTGGAAGCTAGTAAATTAATACACATTTACACACGTGTATGGTGATCTTTATAAAAGCGGATACCTAATGAAAATAAATCTGAAACATACAAGATTTTTTTCTCTAACATTAATCATAATATTTTGTATCTGTGCGATCACGAACGAGCTTCCCAGTTTCAATTTATTTAAATCATTCAAAGCGGTAAATAAAAGGTTGGCTAAAGCAATAACTGTGTATTATTGTGGCGTTTTGCGGATATAAATTACTTATAAAACGTCGACTGAGCTACAACAGATTAAAGTAAATTGAAAATAATGTTCTGACAGAGAAAAGAAAACGTTTTAAAATACCTTGACCTTACAGTTCTTTTTATCTCTACCACACAAAAAAAAATACTTAGAACAAGGTTGAATTGTAGAATTTAGACTACAATACTTTTTGCTTAAATATGGTTATACTAGAAATCAACTTTTCGAAACCTGTGTTGGGTTCGTTAGAATGGACAACTTTAACTAAGAGGGACTTTAACTTTACAAAAGAGGGCAGTGCGAGCTATTTATAACTTGGGCTCTCGAACTTCCCTCAGAGGTAAGTTTAAAGAAACTGGCATACTCACAGTTGCATCTCAATATATATTTGCAAATATATTATTTGTGCATCAAAATATTAGTCTTTTTTCGAAAAAAAGTGATGTGCACTCTATCAATACTAGAAATAAGCACAAACTTGTAACCTCTGCCTATAGACTCCAGAAAGTGCAAGGCTCATTTTTAGGACTAAGTACACGCATCTATAACAGAATCCCTACTTCAATTTTAATAGTCTCAGTGATAACATATTGTGTGTTATAATTCGTATTTCTTGAAATAGTTTCTCTTTGTATTATTTGTAGTAAGCTTAAGTTAGTCATGCTCACTTTAGGGTCTTTGCTTGCGGCGGCGTCGTGTGGCGGGTCGCTCACTTCCCTATAATATGTGCGAGGAGGGCGATGGCTGCCACATGCGTCATACTTGTGAACAGGTGCTGCTTGTGGGGGCTGGTCTGCTTAAGTTTGCAATCTATTTGTTTACTAAGTTACTCATAATTTTTTTTTTTTTTTTTTTCCTTACTGTCATATAACACACACATATTGTCAGTGAGACTAGATAAATAATTTGATGTAATGAATCTGAGTTGGTTTTGAAAAGAGTAATTGCTGAGTTTCTTGCCGGCTCTTCTCAGTAAAAGCAACCTTCCGAACCGTGCGTTAGAGTCAGACTATTCATAAGTGCTTGTGAAGGCCTATTTGAATAAAAAATATTTTCATTTTCATAAGGGAGTAAAAATAAAAACTTTTCGTACGTTGCTCGATCGAAATCTATATCTATCTATACATATATAAATAAAAATGGATCGCCGAAATGTTTGTACGCGCATAACTTCCGAACGACTGCACCAAATTGTATAAATCTTTCTATTATGTGTTATTTAAAGACAGGTGAAGGTTTGTATGAAAAAAAAATACACCGGGAACGGGGGTGAAACCGCGGGGAACAGTATTTTATAATATTTTTTTTTTTTTCTATGATAACAATATTTACTTTGTAACAAACTTAAAAAAGGAAGATTCTATGTTTCTCTATATTTAGATTTTTGCGCGATCTAAACCGAATTTTCACGCAGTCAGAAGAATCGTTGTTATTCGTTTTAGTTGATTTTATTTTTTATTAAATTTTAAAAAATCAACTGATAATTGGAAAATATCAACAATTACAAGAGTACCTACGTAAAGCCGTAGACAAGTTTAATAACATGAATAAAACATTCAATTTTAAACGTACATCAAATTTTAACGACAAAGTAAGTCTCTAAGAACTCGACTCTTGAGAAAGGTCCATCGCATTAACGCCGAACTACTTACCATCAAGAGGCCCTAAACCCTTTGTCATCTTTACGCTTAACAGAAAAAGGTCGATGAGCGATCTTTTCCTCGTCTACATAAGCTGTTGCAAAGAGTTTTGGAACCTTTTTAAAAAATATGAATTGCTAGGTTTTCCCCGCAGTTTTGCCCGCGACAAAAATGTTACATAGGTTGAATTTAAGAACAAATGTCATCGAGATTCAATCCTAATTGACCTACAGTTTAAGATATAAAAAGGGAACGCTGCCAGCCTGTTGGGAACCTTGCCTATCGACAGCAGCGAGGGCTTTGAGGATGTTTTCTATATATCATAGTTTGTATTTTTTACTTTAATTGATATCTAATCTTCTTACCTACTGAAATAAAATAAAAATTAAAAACTACTTACTTAAAAATAAAAAATTTGCCCCAAATCGCTGCCGAGCGGAAGTATGCCAAAAAGGCTGGCAGCATTGCCACGCTGAATAGCAATGCCAATTCTTTGGGCAAAATATACGCCAGCCCTCTTGTCACGGGAAGCCTCAATTAGTTGAAAAGAGACCTCTTTAAACAAGCGATGAGCCTGCGGTCCCCAAGGCCAAACGCCGAAAATATGTTAGTCCTCTGTAGACTAGCATACTTGCGACGCTTGAGACACTCTTGTTGTGCAGCAGCAGTGCCGCCAGCTACAGACGTGTCTGGAAGGTGGGATGGTGCGAGGGTGTCGACGCAAGTAGCGTCCCACACCAGGCGCCTACCCATCTTCCAGGACATGACATACCGTTCGGATGTTTTTTTTGATAAACAACGATATATTTCTGGTATTCGTGTCTATCTTTGATTAATACCTGTAAAACAGTACTGTGACTGATAGTTGAATTGACAGATAACGTACAGCCTAAACGTCGAGACGTCAATTAGAATTTAATGTCTGATTAAAGTATTCAATCTTTGTTTATTTAATAGCTATAAAAAGAGACAGGTGAACGGCAGTTAGAGATTTGTTTGGAGGAAATATTGTGGTTCACTAAGACGGGAAAAAAAGGGTAATATCGAATCGCGTAGAATCAAGCCACAAATGGAAAGCTAGTTTTGTAATACAGGCATAAAATTATCAGCGTTACGTAGCAAGACGTTTTCATGGTCCTTCGTAGTTCCGTGGGACTACTAGCAAGAGTGCGAGCGCTTTGTAGGTGTAGCACTACCTTACGTGTGACATATTGCGCTTCCAGCTAGTCCTATTACGCTCTAGGTTATTAAATCGACGTTGAAAGCCGATTCTAAACCTATAATGACCATTTCTATGCTCCTAGTTGCGATGAATCGTGAACGCGTACCTACCTACTAATCAAATATTTGTTTGCATAAAGTAGACTGGGTAATGTTCTCTTAAGACTCTTAGTACCTAGCTACCAGCTACATATAAATAGTCTTGAGTGCAGTATTGGATAGTAGTGCCTATAATGCTAGCTTACCTAAGCTTTGGCGTTCCCAAACCATTTTCAGATTGGATCAACTTTAATTTCCACAAAAGCATTCGATTCTATTTTTACACTGGTAAGGCTTTGTAAGATTATACAAGAAAATCCCATCGTTTGTTGTCCAAGTCCCAAGTTTGTTGGTTTGACTTTCTTAAACGGAAAAAGGGATTGCGGTGATTTTTTGCAGAGGGATAGTTTATGAGCTGGAAAGTGGCAGGCTACTATCGCAAGTGAAACCGCAAGGGACAGTTAGTTAACTAAATAATTACGGTAACTAAGGTTAATAATATTGTGTGAGGTGGTAAGTACACAAAAATATCTGAGTAGATATAGCTTTAGTGATTCATAATGCTGTGAATCTTATAAAATAAATAAATATTTTATTTCAGTTTGGTATGTGCAAGTTGTCAGAGGCCAAGATCCTCTTGGCTCAAAACGAAGTAATTATGTTAAAGGATCGCTCCTAGGGGGTACTTAGTAGTGGTCACTACCCCAATTTGAAAACCTGTCGATGGACTTAACGATGTGTTCCTGCAGCTGCACTTGAAAGCCAGTAATCTTCTAGATTTTGTGTGCTTACCACCTTCGGCCACATCATCACCTACCATAGTGAGATTGTGGTCAACACAAGCCTATACAAAGTAAAAAAAAAAAAATCCTTATAGAATTATTTATCTTCATTGTTTACCAAAGCTTTCACAGTCACTATCAGCTCCATCAATTATACATAGCCCTCAAATCACTGAATAAATCTATTTCCTTTTCACTCCTTATCTTATTTAGTGCAAAATTGATTATTTGCTATTTTAATTTCAAAAATTCTCACACACTCCTTGAACCATCTTCGCTCCGCTCCAGAAACAAAACCTACGGATACAATTTTCCTAGAAAATCTCTTTTAATGACCATGAACAAAGTATTACAAATTACTAAATGACAAGAAAGTTTAATCCAGAATAATTCACAATTACCCGGTGGCGAAAGGAGAGGCTTTATAAAGGTTGTTCATTTTGAATAATTGCTTTTAATTCCACCTTTCGCCAAGTTTGTTGAAAGTTGTGTTTTATTGTCCTATTTTATAACAAATTATTTAGAACTCGGTCCAAGGGCTACTAAGATATGGTTTGGACTTCTGTTATTAATTTAATATATATTTATTACACTGATTAAAAATATGATAGGTAATAATTACAGTCAACACTTAATATATATTTTTTAAACATTCCAATTTCAATAACAAGGATCTTTGGAATTGGTTATGTAAATATAAATAGAGCTATGTGCAAGATTTTATAGATAAAACCTTGAAAATGATCAAATTTACGAAACTAATCTCACATAATAAATATGAAAATTCTCCATTATTCATACATAATATTCAAAGTAAAAATATACACTCCGTTCTGGTACGTAAAGGCTGTATCGTACACACAGATAGCCTAACGCAGCAGATAAAATCGTCGACATCCATTCATTTTATGGCATAGGTTGTTTGGAAAACGATTCAATCAGACGTTCCTTTTGCGGACCATTAGGAATGAACTCCCCATTACGATTATCCCTCAGCGCTTTGACATGGGGTTCCTCAAAAAAGGTGACAAAAGAATCTATAAGGTCGACAACACAATGACCTTGGTATTGCAAATGTTCATAGGCAGTAATCACTTACCTTCAGGTGGATCGTTTGATTTTCTCTCGAATGCTGGAGATGCCAAAGCTACCGCCTCTCCTTTTGGTCACCAATTCTCGTCCTCCTCATATTTATCGGGGATCTAAAATTAAAATACTATTTTTATTGTGATTTCTGAACTTGACTTTTGATTTCTAGAACATTTTTTATTGTAATTATGGAATGCGCATTCCATTTGCCAGTTAAGGAGTTAAGGTATAATAATTAATTAGATATTTTCATCAATAATTATTGTTGAACGTTTAATATGAAAGTGTGTTAACTGATTTAATTATGTGAAGAAAAATTCTATTTTCACGAGATGAAAATTTGCAGAGCTTTTTTCTCTCTCAAATAAAAAGCTCATCTGCACTGCACGACACATTCGTCCATTTAATAAGAAAATAAAAAGATATTGTCGCTCTATACTTTTCTTTTATATGAAGGGACCTTTATTCGTTTTGAATAATAAATTACGTAGAACTGACACCTCGATGGTTCGTTAAGAATTCAAAAGCTATTTCCGTGCTCAAGTTGATTTGGAATATCTTGCCGTATAATAAGAGAAGTGATAATATAAATCTCTGAGGATAGGTATTTCAGTAATTTACAGCTAAATAATAAATTCCAGTAGACATTGTTTAGCGAGTAGGTTTTTTCTTATATATAGACCTGTGGTTGACCACAATCTTAATATGGTAAGTTATGATGTGACCGAACGTGGTAAGCACTCAAAGGCTGGCTACCACCTTCAAGTTTTAAATCTGTCGCCATGCACCGCCTGCCTGCTTGTTAGCCATCTGACAAAATAAATAAATCAATACTGCTGATGACAGATAGTTATTGATTAATAATATTAGCAACCCGCCCCGGCTACGCACGGGTGCAATGTATATACACAAATCTTTCTTTTGAATCACTCTATCTGTTGCTGAAAACTGCATTAAAATCCGTCGCGTAGTTTAAAAGATCTAAGCGTACAGACAGCGGGAGCAACTTTGGTTTTATACTATGTAAAGATAATGAAATCCTGTTACAGAAAAGGATAAACCTACTGTTCAAATGCTATTGTCTGTCACTTTTTTTTTTTGTTGAGAATTTAGTTTATTTTAGTTTAATTTACCCTTATATCTATCTATACATATAATACATCTGTAGAACCAGTGTCTGTACATATTTTTGTAAAATATGGGTGATGTAGGAAGAGTAACAGAATGCAAAGATTTTTTTATATATTTTTTTGACTGCCTGTCTGTCTGTTCGAACATGCTAATCTTGAAACCACAGAAATCATGGAATATCCACAAGATGGCTTGAGTTGACGTTTTGAATAGGTTTTATTTCATCGAAATCCAGTGAAAGGAAGAAAAGATATAAATGTTTTAAGTCTGCGCGACCGAAGCCGCGGGCGTAAAGCTGGTTCTATAATAAATTGTTGTAGCAAGTGTTAAACTGTTTTATAAAGTGTTGAACGTGATCAATCTTCTAAAGCTGTCTTGCACGTACCTATGCTACCTGTTGCATCCACAATGGATAGGTAATGTTCGTAAAGTCATGTTATTGTTGTGTAGAGAATCGTTAGAATGCTATTTGGGCTTATTCATGTCATTGTAGAAAATTATTTGGTAGTTTAAGCATTCATTCTTGGCATTTTGTTCTTCCTTCCTTAAATTCTGTAATAAAACATAGAATAGACACTTTTTGACGGAAAACATTAGATATGGGGATATCAGATGTTAGATTTTTCCATATCACAATAACTTGTCATTTCACATTTTCATTCCGTTTTAGTCTAATAATTTATGTACTTTCTTGGATAAAGCATCCAAGAATAATTATTGTTACTTTAATTTATTTACTTACCGCATATTAATATAAATATATGATTCATTTATTACAGGATTATTTTTGATTTCCTTAACGTTTGAGATGGGTACTAAAATAAAAATGTGTAACGAATGAGGTGCATTGGATGCGTAATTCGATTTTACGTACGCTTCGCTTTTGTCGAGTGTCCAATGACATAGGTACTAAATTGTAATAGTATGTTGTGTTAAATGTCGTTTTCTATTACCCAAAAGTTGCTTGGAAGAAATTACTTTAGAAATAAGGTCACCCAAGTTATTATTATATTTTTTTCCTTTTCTTTGCTTGTTTGTTATGTGGTGTATACAATAGTGTATTCTATTATTTACTAAATTCTTCTGAATGGAGGAAACCGCCGGGAAAAAGCAAGCTATTAAATATAAATATTACAGTTCCTATTAAGTGTGATTATTTTCACCTTTAAATACATAAGTCATCACAATACGAGGAATCATAGATACGCGGTGTAAGCTATATATTTTCTAAAAGAAGTGGAATAGATTATCAACGGTCGCGCAAAGTGGACACGACGAGAGTGCACAACAAGAGTGCCTCAAGCGTCGCATGTTTGCTACTCAATACAAAGGACTAGAACATTTCATCGTTTGGGGTTGAAACTCTGGGGCTTTGGGGACCGAAAGCTCATCGTTTGTTCAAAGAGGTCTCCTTTGGACTCTTTGACTACTCTCGTACCTACTTTGACCAAAGAATTGCATTGCCATTCAGCTTGGCATGATACCAGGCTTTTAGGGCACACCTCTGGCAGGCAGCGATTTGGAGCAATGTTAGTTCAATCATTTATACATTTATTACTTTTTTAATGTTATATTTACAACAAAAATACGAAATACAAACTAAATAAATATAAATGTTATTATATGAAATAAATAAAATATCATTTACATCAGTCTTATAAAGTGGTTTTAAAAATACAACACACAAGCCTAGCTTGATCGGAAAGAGGCATCTATATATTATGATAAATATCATAATCAAACATATTATAGCCCGTTTATATTAAATAATAGCTTAAACAGATGTTTAACTCACAAATTAAAGTAATATTACTTGAAATTAATTTACATTTCAGCTCTCTCATGCTCTCAAAATTACCAATTTCAACATTTCAATCCTCATATCACAAACTCGAGTAGTCAAAAGCAATTTAATAAAATGATTAGGCATCGCTTTGACGTACATTTGATGAATTAAACGCCAGTTAACTTTGGATACTTGACTTCCGAAGCAGATTGATTCAATCCCAATCTTATCAAGTGCACTTGTATTACTTTGCCTTAATTTCTTTTTAAATCGGAATTTGTATTTCTATCAGTGAACTTAGAATAATATCCTTAACCTTTAGCAAAAATCGATTATTAAGGTCGTAGGATGCCGGTGAAAATCATCGGTTCAAATTTAATAGGACTTATATGTTAAAAGAGTAGCTTTGTAGTAGGTTCTCGCCTGGCTGACTACCAATTACATTCTAGTAAAATATATTATACTTAACCACTTATTTTTTTTACTTTGTATAGGCTTGTGTTTGACCACAATCTCACGATGGTAAGTGATGATGTGGCTGAAGGTGGTAAGCACACGAAGCCCAGAAGGTAGGAGTTTGGCGATAGATTTTAAACATGCGGGTACTACAAAGTGCCCAACCGTCATGCTACGGTTTCCTCACCGAAAGCTCAAGGTTATTGTAGGATTCAAACGACCTTCACCGCGGCGTCGGACGTCACTACCACTGAGCTATCGTCGTCTTAAACTACTATACTTACTTATTCTACAATTTTTCTTACTACGTGTTTAGACAATGAAATTCAGCTTAATTTAACCTATAGTCCTTTAGTATCATGAACTTAACAAAATTGCCATTTCAATGAGAAACTAATTTATAATCAGTGTTTTGGAAACTCTAGAATAAGACAAAAGCTGAGCTTAATAATGAAATACGTCAAAGGCAGGTCTTAGTAATTGAACTATTTCACTTAAGCTTATTTTGGAAATGTTTGAAAAGTTAGGTACCTACTTGACACATCCGTCATTCATATTAAAAGGATAGACTCCATTCGGATAAATAAGTTTTAATCAACATAGAGAATTTATTCACAATAAATATTAAGTAATAGGAATTTTAACTCGAGTCAAAAGTTCCATCAGAGAAACTACGGCCGTTATCTTTATATCATCAAAAACGCTACGTATATCTGTCTGTCTGTATGTCCGCTAGTTTACTTATAACTCGAGAACCACAATACGGATTTTGATATTGTTTTCAGTGACTACCTAGCGCGCGTTATATTTAAAGAGAACTGGCAAAACCTCACGGGCTGGTTGACATGGTAAGATATCCAAACAATCACGGCACAGGTCGTGGGTTCGTTTCCCACCCATGACAGGACATTAGTATGCATGAACATGTCTATTCGCCTTGAGTCAGGGTGTAATTATCTATTTAAGTATATAATTAGTTTGGCATCAAATGAACGTGTGTGAGGAATGTCCCAGGTTATATTTAAATGACCGTCTCAGTGTAACTAGATAAAAACAAACGTGACCGATAGTAGCTGATGGCGTATCTAGTAATGAAATAAGCATTAATTGTACTCGTCAATCTTTCTCTCAATCAATGGAACCTCAAACATAATGGACATAATAATCTATACATATACATGAAGATCATCCACCCTATATTAGATTATTCAACCTTCAAGTGGCCCAAAGTGGATCCAAATTAGTAACTTTAATGAATCATAGTTGCCCCTTTTCGTTTTGCAATTCATAGAAATAATTGCTCCCATGGGTCAAAATCAGAAGTTTCGTTGAAATGTTATTTCTGCTTTTGCTTTATGCTATATAGGTAGGTATGGATTTTCCGCGGTTTTAATTAAATTTGGCACACAGATAAAAATACCCTGCGATACTATTTTTTATCCCGAAACTAGAATTATACTATTTATCACGGAGTTAGAACCCACGGGGACGCAGGTAAAACCGCGAGGCCTAAGATGTAATTAAATAAACGTTTTATTTGAAAAAATAAAGAATAAATAACATTACAAAATAGTTTAAAAGTTTATATGTAACATCATTCCGAGTGCTATCTACCAATCACAGGTAATATTTTCTAGGAGAATACCTAACAATTTGACTTTTTGAAATGTATTTTCTACGTTACAGGCGATCTGATAAGTCCTATTGGGCCCTCATGAATAACAAAATGTAGCCTTGAACTGTTAGAAATAGTAAACGGTCAGTAACTGCCCAAAATCCAAGGTTAGATTTAACCAGATTTGGTGAAAACAAAAGAAAGTCGATATCAAACGGTCTTGTCAAAAATACTTAAGCATCGAGGTCGAATGAGGGGTGGTTTTGAAGTTGAAGCATTTTTCTAGTTTTAATTAATTTTAGTAATTATTTGTTGGAAATACGGAATATTCCTAATCCTAACTTTTTTAAGCTATTGTATAGCTTTTATCGCGGGCTTTGAGCGCGGCGACCGAATCAAGAAATTCCGTAACGAAAAGTCAAAGTCAAAGCCATTTATTCAGTTTGGGCCCTAGGATATATTACACAAAAAGCAATATACATACACAAAAAGTAACAAATCTACCAAGCATTATAATCATTCACAGTATACCTAGTAAGATTTTTCAATTAAAACAGCTATAATACGGTCCTTAAATCTTTGTGAAGTTTGTTTGTTTGTTACCGCTAGACGCCTCAACGAAACAAGCAAACGTGATGAAATTTGGAATACAGATAGATAGTAGCCAATAATAAAATACCCACAGGAACGCGGGTGAAACCACGTGGTGGAAACTAGTATTATTATTGGGAGGAAAAGAAAGAAAGAAAATATTATATTTTGTAAAAATATTTTCAATAAAGCCTGATAAATTATAATAATAAATGAGATTTCCTAATCTTATTTTGTGGAGCTCTTTTATAATTCACATCAAGTATTTTATTTGCTTTTATATTATCATATCAGATTCCTGTAAGAACGTTTTATTACAAATTTGACCTTCGTTTTCATAATAATTGCGCTCGTGAATTCTTGGAATTGTATGTTAGTAAAAATCTAAAATCTAGAAATAATCCAAGTTGCTAGCAGAAAAGGCATAGTTCGACACGTAATCATCAAATATATTTCAATAATAAAAGTTGCACTTTTTGAAATTACCTACCTATTTAAAAACATTTCTTGGGTAACTTATAAGTATTATGCGGTCATAAAATAAAATATACAGGTATATACTACAAAGTAATATTGTTCTTATTTATTCCTTAAAAATATTGCATTGCTTTTAACTAAATATTCTTAGCCATAACCTTAAGAAATAATATTAATAGTATATTATTTAAAAACACTAAATCAATGGTAACATACCAGCAAAGAACTGTCCAAGGTCATTTTTACCATAAAACCTGTAATTTATATAACTGCTTGCCTAATCTGTGGTAATAATAGTTGAGTTAGAACGAAGGGCTTTATTAGGGGTGTGATTGAAGGCATAAGAGTTAAGTGCTTGGAAATGGCAACTTCAAGGTTTTCAGACTTAATGTCTAAGTTGTTAATTTTTGACTTAAACTAGCTTGATCCCTCAATCCCTATTAAGTGTAACCAGTCTGGTACCTAATAGGTGTTAACGTGTTATTAATTAAAAGTAATTTTATGGGTACACAATTATTATCCTAAAATTTTTGGGGATAACCGTTTATTAGGATAAAAATCACGTAAAGACTAAAAAAGGGAAACATTACCAATATTAACTTTGTAAACTCACATTTGAATCCTACTAATATGAAAACTGATGTTGTATGGATGTTTGTTATTCAATCCCGTCAATTGTTGTATTTATGCCGTCCAGTGCAACGTTAGTTACCTCAGTAACACAGGTAAAACCGCGTGGCAAAGGCTAGTAATAAAATAATAATACTTACACTCATGTTTTCAAATATAACTAGCGCCTTAGGAAAGAACTGAAATATACATAATGTATGAATCAGTACGGTTTAACAGTTTGACCTCATATGAAGGTGACAACGTATAAAATTAATGACGAATAATTTTAAGGCGATGATAGCTCAGTGGTAGTGACGTCGGATGCCGCGGCTGCGGATAACAGACTTTATTTTTCTTCAGACTTTTTTTGAGGTTTTTTTTTGTATCCACAAAGAAGATAAATGAAAAGTCCCTCAGCGGACAATGTAAATGAGTTCGTGACGATTTAAACTCGATATTCTATTTTTATAACAATAATATTTTTTTAATGTCAATAGCAAACGTAAATTTAAATAATTTCTTTATTGAATTTTTATAAATACTTTATCTAATCTTAACTAATATTATAAATGCGAATGTGAGTTTGTTTGTTTGTTACCTTTTCACGCATAAAACACTGAACCGATCGCGATGAAATTTGGTACGCAGATAGCCTATGGTATGGAGACATGGGCTACTTATTTTCTCGGGAACGCGGGTGAAACCGCGGGGGACAGTTAGTGATAAATAAATTTAAAAATGTGGTAAAATTTTAATCATTTTTATATATCATATTGTTACCTACAATGAAGTTACGAATTTAAAAACACATACAATATTTATTTGCCGAAACCTCTCAAGTCTCAACACAATATGCTTAATCAATAAATTTGACTTACCTACCGTCGTTACGCCTCGATGGTTTTCAGTACCGAATACATTTAAACGGATTTGGGGCCACAAATCACTCATGGCTGACTATTGCACAAAGCCAGGACTATCAACGTGTTGATTTTATAAACATCATACAGTTAGATTGTCACGTCAGATAGGCTTTTCGATGACTTTTCGTGTAGTAAAATGTATTTATATCACACTATCCTATCATAATCCTAATTCCTAATCCTAACTAATATTATAAATGCGAAAGTGAGTTTGTTTGTTTGTATGTTACCTTTTCACGCTTAAACCGCTGAACCGATCGCAATGAAATTTGGTATGCAGATAGCCTTTGATACGGAGAAGAACAAAGGCTACTTTTTATCCCGGGAAAACATAAGATCCTTGGGGAATGCGGGTGAAACCGCGGGGCAGAAGCTAGTCTGATATAAAATAATTTATGTCTTGACATTGCGTCATACAAAAAAACGGTTTCAGAATGTTTTCATTCTTGATGCTTCAAATTATACCTGAAATAATAAGCACTCGCTTTGTAAAGAAAATTCATATCCCCTGTTATCGGACGAGAAAAGGGAAAATGTATTTTTTTTTATACTACTAGGTGGCAAACAAGCTTACGGCCCACCTGATGGTAAGCGGTTACCGTAGCCTATAGACGCCCATAACACCACCGGCAAAGAAAATACAATATTATATTTTCCCTGTTAGGTTGGCAACGCGTGAGTGATACCCCCACCAATCACGCGTTGCCAACCTTGAGACATGAAGTTATTAAGTCTCCTGTGCCTGTAATTTCACTGGCTCCCATACCCTCCTAACCGAAAAACAGTAATACAAGTGCACTACTATTTCACGGCGGAATTAGATATGGTGGTAGTACTTCCCCGGGCGAACTCTGCACTAAGAGTTCTACTATCTGGATGGTAAATGGATGGATTTGACAAGCAATAATAATTAGTAATTATGTATCGATTATCACACATTGATACACAATAATTATGCAATCGGACCTCATACACAGTAACACATAAAGAAATATTAGATAGGTATAGGTTATATCATTAATCTAATACCTTTAAACAAGCAATTCTTGTATATATGTATATATCTTCTATATATATAAAAATGAATCCCTATTTCTCTTGGTCATCGCGTCACGCGTGAACGGATGGAACAATTTCGCAAATTCTTTTTTTGTTGTGATAATTATTGTCAGGAGAAGGTTCTTATGAAAAAACAATAAGAAAATTGCGCAGAAAATTCAGGAAAAACTAAAAGTATGGGATTTTTGTATGAAATTAAGACACTGACATTTTTGCGTTAAACAGGCAGTTTATTGAACTTAGGCTACCTACTTTTATGTTGAAAACGCAGGTGAAACCGCGGGGGACAACTAGTCTAATATATAAAATTCTCGTGTCATAGTGTTTGTCTGCAAACTCTTCCGAATCGGCTCGACCGATTCCTATGATATTTTATATGTATATTCGATAGGTCTGAGAATAGGTCGTAGGCTATTTTTTTATACCGCTATGAGGGCGAAACCGCGTGGGATAACTAGTACCTATATATAATCTGAATCTCGGAAACGGCTCTTAAGATTTTCATGAAATTTTGTATGCAAGGGGTTTCAGGGGCGATAAATTGATCTAGTTCGGTTTAATTTTTAGAAAACGTCGTTTACCAAAAAAAAATACCGAGCAAAGCTTCGGTCATCTAGGTAGGTACTAATAATTATGATGATATTGTCATCAAACCAAGGATGGAAAAAAAACTATCTGCTGGATTAGGTATCTTTTTTGGGCATGACCCCTCCGTTATCCATGTGTCAAAACAGGTTCATGTTTTTTATAATGCACTTGAATGTGTGCGTGCTAAGGTAAGTAGGTATGATAGTGTTGTCGTTTCGGTCAGACCTAAAGTAAATTTAATTTTCATGAGTGTGCATTCTTTTTAGAATTACTCCCCCTCGCGAATTTTGGCAAACTTTATTGTTAATTATTGAAAGGGTATATTTGAATATTTTATTAGGAAGGTTAAATAAATGGCTATCCATAAAAAAAGAAACGAGTTGTTACTTTTTCTCGTGTCAAATGGTACTGCATTGCCGATACAATGGGTTCACGTGACTGTACGCCATAAAATTGAACAATATTGAAAGCACGCCCTTTTCGCTAGGAATGCAAGCCGAGTGCCAGTCGACTCATGTGGGTCTCGCATGATTATAATCTATGTAAATCGATGGTAAATAATCGATTCTGGGCAAGGACGTATATTTTCTTTTTCAAAATTCGATACCCTTGCGGTTGACCACATCATGAAGCGAAGGTCGTGGTGGGCATATAAAAGAAATGGCAGTCAAATGCAGCTGCCAGAACATGACAATAGGTGCATGGCACCCGATTATCAGATTCAGAGTGGAAATTAGCCTATTATTTGTGACGCCGCACACGGGCCACACGCGACAGCCGCCACGAGGAGCTAGAAGCGGCCACAAAGGTAACTGAAGCGCGCGACAGTCACTTGTGGCCGGTGGTCGACACTTGCGGTCGACACTTGCAGTGCGACAGTGGCGTCTTGTGTGGCGACCACAAGTGGTGAGTCGCGGACACTGCTGTAGCGAGTGGCCGCTACACGTGTGCGCTACCAGTGGCTGTGGTCGGTGGCCCGTTTGCGCCGAGCCATAATGGACTCTGACGAAGAAGGTTTAAGTGTTTTTGTTTAGTTTTAGGTTTTGTGTTGGCGTTTAGTGGCCGGTGCGGGTCACAAGAAGTGAGCAGCGACAATTTGTAGCGTGTAGCGGCCACCGACGTCAACTGTGTGCGGCGAGTTCATATAAAATGCATGAAAACTACAGGAAATATGCCGGTGGCGGCGCATTGTGGTTGTGGCCGGTGGTAAGTGTGCAAGGACCCTTAGAGTATTATTAGGTACCTACGTATAATAATGTATTCTACAAATAGATACACAATAAATTATTATTGTCTCGTACAACATCATTGTAATATTTGAATTTGTTTGTTTATTTTGAAGTCATCTTCAAAGTAGTTACAAACTCTCAATGTTTCACCTGAAGTACATCTAGTAGATACCCAATATCGACCACCATAACAGTCGCAATGACCCACATAGGGGGAGATGAGGTAGAATACAAAAACAACCAGTAGCCGAATGCAATGACTCCAGGCTTTGCTTGAAGTCACGCGATCCATCGCGTCGCAAGCTTACTGCCAACTATTTCCATTGTTTATAGAACGATGTAGACCTGTCTTTATTTATTTTTGAATTTCGAACAAAGACAATTGTTTTGTTCTGTTTTTTTTTTTAAATAAACTGAAAATGAATACCTGAAACTGAAACCTTTTAATATGAGGCTCTGAAAAGTTTGACAATAATAAGACCGTAAACTGTAAATAATTGGATATACAAAACGAATCCCAAAACCACCGCCTCATCAGATATCGATGTCTCATACTAAACGGTATAAGTATTTTATAATGATTCATTGGAATAACATAATATCTTAATAGTTTATTGTCACCATTAAAAATATGATTAAACTTAATATTATGCTAAGGATCTGTAACATATTGAACAATTATGACTTTTTATAATGAAGAACCCCCATAGCATATAAAAGAAGTAGGTATCCAATCTGTTCTCAGCATAATACAATAGGCCACTTCTAAACCAATCTAAATACACGAAAGCAATTCCTTGGTCGCTATAACGACGGACAGCCCCACTGTTTACGAGCCGAAGTCTGCACGAGAAACAGTAACGCACCACCTTCGAACTCGAACGCCCACCGATACAGACAGGCTGTAAAGCTTCATTGCTCATACTTAAGTGAAAAAAGTGAATTAAAAAATAAAATGCCAGATGTTCGAAACAAATCTAACAACACATGTTCCAATTTCAAACTAACAATGAAACTTTAAACAAAAGAACAATGAAACTTTTTAAATTCGAAAAATAAATTCCTTATTCGAAAAATGATTCGAGTGCTAGAACTATTGCTGCTTACAACTTTTGTTCTATCGGCAAGGGAACCGCGCCAGATAAATCTTGCAAACCAAGGGACCATAGCGGGAATGTTCATAACAAGGTTTAGAACGAAACGAATAGCTGCTTATATAGGTATACCATACGCGCAGCCACCTATTGACTTCAGGCGGTTTACATCACCGGAATATACAGACTTGCCCCAATGGGAGGGAGTGAAGAATGCTACAGTGTATGCCCCGGATTGTATGCAAAGTGACCCAAAGAAAGAAGACGTACAAAATCCATTGAGTAAACACGACGAGTTGTTTATGAAGTTGTTAGAATCACAAATGGAGGAGCCTCGGAAAAAGGAATATTCTGAGGACTGCCTTTATTTGAATGTTTACGTGCCTGATGGTGAGTATCTTTTAATACCTTAAGGTTGGTAATAATGGCAATTCAGAAAAAAGCGCGTGACTATGAATTCTAAAACTGAAAAAAGGTTCGATATAATATATTATTATAATTAATTTAATTTTTATATTTACAATAGTATTTGGTCACAAATTTTAGGGGTCTTGAGTACCTATGAATGAAATGAACCAAAATAAATACTATCATTTCACCTTCCAAAAAAAAATTTTTTGATGTGAAAACTTCTTTAGGCGCGTTGAGCACTTTTTGGGTGAACAAAAATCATGGAACTCGCATCATCGTCACGCGAAAAACGTGACCATAACATATATGTATAATGTGTACTTTTTGGGTCAAGGATTAAAGTTTAAATTGGTTAGTTTTCACTTCTATCGGCAGTCCCCAAAGACTGCCCCGCGTGTTTTTTTATATCAGCCTTATTAATCTAAATTCCATTCGGTCTATATTTTCAACCACTAAACTTGAGATTTATAGTTGAACTAGTTTAGGTATCTAATAACGGAATAGTTTGTACATTCTTTGGCAGCAATTCAAACAATATGATAGTGCGCTTATTCAAATTACCTCCTGTGGTTTATTCGTTTTCGTTTAAATGTAACTTATTTCAGGCATTTTACTTGATACAAGGCCGATTGTATTCGTAGTATTATGGATAAAAATATTTGATTACGTCGGTCAAACATAAAAATAACTAACTTTTGTTGGTAATGAACTTACTGAACCGATAACTATGTATCATAAAGATTAGTTTCTGCCCCGCGGTTTTACCCGCGTTCCCGAGGGATCTTATGTTTTCCCAGGATAAAAAGTATAGCCTTCATCGATAAATGGGCTATCTAACACTAAAATAAATTTTCAATTCGAACCAGTGGTTCCTGAGATTAGCGCGTTCAACCAAACAAAAAACAAACAAACTCTTACAATTTAGCCTTTCCCCTTTTATTTTATTATCAGCGTGCTATTTTAAAATTAGAACAGTTTTTATATTTAGACATCAAAAAAATAAATTATTCGTAGTTTATCCAGCGATTGGATGATATCCGCTTATCTGGACATTGAAAAATCAATCCTAAGTTGATTATTGTCGTACACTCGCCATTATATCTTTTTCAAATGATGCATAATTAGTTATTTTCTCATTTAATACCCTTGAAGAGGATTACAAAGTTATACCTACTTTCAACCATCATTCCAATAAAGATATTTTAATATTATTTATTTCAAACATTAGGCTAGTACCTAATGAAGAAAATTATGTTTTATCCGGATTTAAATTCTTATTTTTTTAATAAAAAATTGGCTTTGTAAAAATATCCTAACATCCTACAAAGCTTACGAATACAAATACAAAATAACAATGGCACATTTACACGCTCCAACTAATTTGACTGTGACAAAATGGTAGCCATTTGTTTCAACCTAGTGACAGACTTTTTGGCGCTGACATTTGCTGATATAGAAGAAGCAAATCCATTTGATGACCACATTACTTACTTTAACTTTTATTATTACCTGCTACCTAATTTTCACAGTGATAATAAAGTTGTAGAAAATCACCACGGCCTTAAGTTAGGCGTCACTACAATTCAGCTATCATCGATCATCGTTATTCAGACCTGCTCCGTTGCGGTCCCGATTCGGTAGACGAACCGATTGAGTAGTCTACGGATGGCTCCAATTTTCTCATTTCAGACTTCCATTTGGGATTCGGTATACGATCGCGGTAAATTAATTTTGCGACTAACATAGCATCAGTCTAAATTTAACGAAATAAAATCGTCCTTTCCGATCGGAATGGCAACCAAATCGGTCTGAGTAAGGGGGATTATCTTTGCCTGGCTCTTAACTCTTAGTGTTACATTATCTGTGGCTATAGTCACTGAAAAAGGTATGAAAAGGAGAGTAGATGGATTGTTTAAGAGTAATGTTTTAGTCTGTCATGGTGAAATAGCCTCTAATACCCTCGTCGAGAAAGTTACCCCCATAAATAGGGTTATCTAAGCTGACAATAAGTTAAACGAGTAGTTGAAGGTAAAATGTCTAGCTGATATGACTGTGGACTTGACATCGTAATAATTTCCTTTAGACATGTCAGTTTAGCTTTAATTATATTAAAAAAAAACAGCTTTTTATTCCCCATAATAATTATGTTTCAACTTATTCTAAGTGTTTCAATTACCGAGTGGGAGAACTTGTGTGAACGTTGTCGTTTTTTAGGTATTTTGTTTCCTTTTATGTTTCCGTGTTGGAGGAATAATACATGCAGCCAAATAACTTATACTTAGTTGTGTTCCTGCGCGTGAGTAATGTCGCCAGAGCTCATCGGGGAGGGGGGAAGGGTCGCCAACGCGCGAGTGATACACCTGGTGTTGCAAGCGTTCATTGGCTAGGGTAATCGCTTACCATCAGGCGGGCCGTATGCTTGTTTGCCTAGATGATATATTGCAGCATCTATTATATCGATCATTCAATTCTCTGTTTTATTAGAGAAAAGGAGTTTCTTCGCGTATCACGCAATAATATATCATTTTGTACGACGTGTGTTAGGACAAAAACCACGTTTCAAGAGAATTCATATTAGATTTATGATGGTTATTATTTTTTCCCAGCCCAAATGTAGGTATGTGTCAAAAACAACAAGGTACAGAGTATAATAAGTCCTTCATTAACCTAGTTTAAGAAATTCATGAAATTTCCCCTAAATCTGATAAGAAAGTAATTTTCCATAGACCTATGGGGTGAAGATTTACCCTCCATGCTGAAATTGCCATTCCCCCACCTATCCCCTTAATTTCGGTTGTTTCCGGCTGAATAAATCATATTTATTTATCATTATTTTCGCTGGTTCAACTTGCACGTAATTGGTTTGATTTGACCTGAACAAATTAATTAATAAATCGGTCTTCCTTCAGTTTATTGAGATAGTAATATGAAATTATAATATTTTGTATCGAGTATTATATATTTATACGTATACTAGCTGTCCCCTGCGGTTTCACCCGCGTAGTGGTATAAAAAATAGCCTAAGACATATTCTCAGACCTACCAAATATACAAAAAAAATTTATAAAAATCGGTCGAGCCGTTTTGGAGGAGTTTGCAGACAAACACTGTGACACGAGAATTTTATATATTAGATATAAGTAGACATCAGTAGCCCAAACATTGTTTTTTTTTTATAAACATAATTATGTCCAAGCTGCCTCTGCCAATTTTCAGCAAAATCGATTAAATAGTTGAAAAATAATACGTTACAAGCAGACTGACTCACATTCACTTTTAGTATTTTTAATTTTCGAGACACGAAATGTCAAATTAAAAAAAAATGCACTTTGTTTGACAGTCTCCGCTAGGCTATGTGTTCTTACCACCTTCAGCCAAATAGTTACTCTACTTCTTAATGATAATAATAATATTATAATCAAATTCAAGTCTAATCAATAAAAGACGGTCTTAATATTAATTAGTAATATTAAAGTTAAATGTTAGTAAATTTTGAGTTCTCAATTAACTGAAAGTATATAACCTTCGTAATATATACTTTCAGTTAATTGAGAACTGCCTTGAATTAAAGTTTCCAACAAAGTTAAACATAAAATAAATGGCCTTTTTTTTACAAATTATTCAATAAATATTCAAAAAGTTTTCCTTTAATAGATGAATTACTGTAACAAACGAATACAATATCAAATTTTTGATAAAAGAACAACATTTGAGTTTCATTATGTTCCTTGAATGAAATAGAAGAAAAATCTCCTAAAAATAATAATTTTCATTTTCATTCAAGCTTATGTTACTTGTTGTTTAGTTTAGTTTTAGATACTCGTCGTTATTTTTTCTTGAAGTTATTTAAAATTCTAATTCTATATTATAAAATAAAAACTTATACTTTAAAAATTATTAGTTTTCTAACTACAGGGCTTACCAAACTCCGAGAGTCAGTTTTCCACTAGCTTCGGCATATAAACCTCCTTTACATTATATAATATAAATATTTCGGTATATAAATGTTTTTGGGTTAAGCTATAACTCTTTGTTTCATAAATTATTATTAGATAACAATACATTTTATAAATTCTAAAAGAAATCTGTAAACCAAGCTTAATGTTTAACACCTATACATTATATTATATATACATTTTTTTTATTCAATTAAAGCCATTAGGCCCACTTGGAAGCAGGCTATAGGTAATCTTATAATTAATAGTTCCAATAAATCTTCAATAAGACCTCTTCTAATCGGTTTCAATCATTGGTGGAATTCTGAATCAGTTGTTTTACTTAATGAACAAATACTACTTTGACCTTTAGTGAACCTACTACGGTACTGAATTAAGCAACTAAGGTACGCGGGGCGACTCACCCTTATTTGAATTTATTGATGCAGATTAGCAAGTTCAAAACACTTTGAGTATTAGTTTCTTGTAGGTGGTTTCTATTTATTTTCCAAAAGTGACGTCTTGTCTTTTTATTGGTTGCATTTCTTCCGTCAGACGAGTATATACCTAGAGCAGCGGATTTTAAATTTCATTTTCAAAATTGTAGAGAAATTGTTTGCTTTGTCTTATAAATGGAATCCAACAGAGAATTTCGTTAAATACATCATGTAGGCTATGTAAGCAGTTATAATGTTACTATATTGTACCTGTATTTAAATTACCTGGAATATTAATTAAACTCTGTGTCAAAGAATTTAGCCCTATAGCAAGAAATTTCATACCAAAGAAGTGTTTTCAGAAATTATTTCTTCTCTAATGTTGTCATAAAAATAATATAGTATATTTATCGTTTAAAAGCTTCTTCAGCATTTTTTTCTGTAATAACCGAGAATATTTGGTTTCCTTTTTCTTTAGTGACTTGATTAGTTTCTCGTAGTTATTCCAACTCATGTTTCGAGGTCATGTCTAACTAAATTCATTCTCTCTATGTAGGTCACTTGGGATTAATCTGATATCAATCCGAATACAAAAACTGTGTTGATCAACATGTGTGTTAGTTGTTAGCTGGATATTATAATTATCATTTTTTTTTTATAAACAGTTATTTAAAAAATAAAATATGTAATTTGGTATTGCTTATTATAGATATCTAATGTAGTGTGTATCTAGTTATCGAACTTATATTATTCTTGTATGTGTGTTAATGAATGACTAAGTTTTACTAATTGATTATAAGTTACTTATCTAAATAATAATTTAACCTAATATTTAATAAATAACCAAAAAATAACATGAAACATAAACTATTTTCAAATTATTGCAGTGTTCTAAAAATATTAACGTCAGGTACGATACAAAACTTAAATGTAAAATAGAATACGAAAACACAAAGTATACCCAAAAGTAATTAGGTATGCGTGGTTTATTTAAATTACTAACAAATTCTCACTTGACAGTCCTGTCACGTAGGTTTGTACGCTCTTAACCAACATTTTAATTTATACGCATAATAAATTACTCAGATATGAAATATTACTTCTGACATTTTAAGGGAACAAAATGTACATATGTCGCAAGCGGTGGCAACCCTATTTATGTGATTATACTGAGCTGTTCAGTCTATACTAAATCGGTTAATCTTTAAATAAGTATCAAGATATATGTACCTACTTATTACTCGAACTATAAATGTATGTAATGTTATGAAAATTTTAACTATTTTAATTTACTTGCATTTTGGCATATACATTTGACTTATCATGAAATAAAACAGATATTGTAGGTATATTTTTGTCTTATATATTTGTGCTTGAGTTTGCTATTTTAATTGTGAAGTGGATATACGTTATTTATTTAGAAATACTGGCTTATAATAACTGCACATTCTCCATTGATATTATTTCTATTAAAATACAATTACGTTCTAAATACTTAGAGCTACTTTAAATAACAAGTTTTCTATTGAATAAATCCCTATGAAATTCGTTCATTGACTTTCCAATTCGGTTTTCTAAGGGTTCCCTTTGAAAATAGTTTTCCATACGATCCATATCGCTCGCCCGAGCGACAAATTACACTATTTGCAAAAGTCCAATGCATACGAGTACAATGGAGTTTTTTTACTATACTTACTTATGTATTAACAACTATACACAAAGCTATACAATATACAGTATATTATAAGGTATTATAGAATAGATTGAATAGCTATTTTAAAAGAATATGATTCTATATTTCAAAACGGTTTTGATTGTTTCTTTTATTTTTGTTGGCAACAATTTCTCCTTTAAATATTATAAAATAGATCATGTTTTAGGTTGTGTTCACTAATGTCTAAGCTTTTCATACTGCTGGAATTGATTATGGGAATAGTGATTAGGTATATTGCTATAAATCTGTCATCCAATTTTTTCACTGAATAGGCAAGATAACAGTATAAATAGGCCAGCAAATTTTTATTTCAGGCTTTTCCTGAAGCCGACAACTTGATTTATATTTTATCAGTGGACCCACTCCCTAACGAAGGTAGTAAATCAAAGGTGATTTATTTTTCTTTTATGAGATATAAATATACCTATTCATACTACAGTTATTTATACGAAAATCAAGAAATAATTTATTAGTTATTTACCTGAATTTATTCAAGTCTATGGTCACACCTATGTCCAATAAAGTTCTAAATAATACATATTTATTTACAACAAGTATTTACAATCAATGTATAAAATACAAACTATGATATATAGAAAAGCCCTCACTGCTATAATAATAATACCTAATTATAATAATAACTCTTTATAATCCTATCCTACTATCACTAATCACAAATATTATAAAATTGTGAGTATGGATGTATGTTTGTTACTCTTTCACGCAAAAACTACTGACCGGATTTGGATGAAATTTGGCAGAGAGATAGATTATAGTCTGGAATAGCAGACTACTTTTTATTCCGGGAAAACATAAGATCCCACGGGAACGCGAGTGAAACCGCGGATGCTAGTGTTAACTAAATACGTAGGTAGTATCTTATTTACCTACTACAATAATTTTATTCAAATATTATAGAAGCTTTCAACCTGCGGTTTCCCAGAGGAAAGTGGTTTCTTGAGATAAAATATCCATCGTACATCTGTCCATGCTGAGTAGGTAAACGCGGTACGGTTTATATTTGTTAAAATATTTTGCAATTATTATAAGTTCAAGAGACATTAGCAAACTCTATGCCTCACCCGCCTTTTTAATTTTTTTTAATATAAGACAATTAATGCTACAGCGCAACCATTTGCAGGCGATTTCATAGCGTCAAATGCTGCTTCAAAGATGAGGCAATAACTTTTTTTATTCATATTTTAATCGTCAAGCAATATAATTCATGCATAGGTACGTACCTAGAAAACTAGCAGCTGAACATCACTTGCATTCCTGGGAAAAACTGAAGACACTTATTACACGCTCACCGGCCGGCCGGTGGAAATTACTTATCACAAGAATCACTCACGTACGAATCAAAGACCTAAAATTATTTAGTTCAATATAACCAAACTCCTTGCGATGTCAATAGTTTGGTTGCTTAGCTGACAGTTCATAAGACTTGTTCGTTATTGTAGTGGTTTTCAGTGATTTGAGGGTATTTGGAAATATTTTTTTATGTAAGTACCTACCGCACGCATATGCTTTGCCCATGTTACGGGAAAAACAACCTAATACAAACCACACGGACTTACTCTATTTCCATTCCAATTAGTAAGTACAATTTAATTTTATTAGATTACTGTTAATGCTATATTAGTTAAGTAAACGCGAATTTGTACATGCCGAGCGAGGCGAACGAAATTTTAAAATTCTTTCAATGAAATGTTATAAAACAAAACCAACAAAGCGCATTTAATACCTTCTGTCGAATGTTTTAATTCAGAACATAGCTAGTCAAACTCTTGTATGGCCTACATTCTACAGAATTAAGTTAGCATAAGTGTCGCTACAAAGATTGCAGAGCGGTGGTAACATACCACAGCAATTACGTTTACTATTCCGCACAAATGTCCAACGTAACTTGACCCATGTATTTGAAACGTTAGATAATTAACGTGAATGTCTAGTTATACTGGTCGTGTAGTATTGCATGCAATGCAAGCAATTGATGTAGATGTATTTTTTCATAAGGTATGCTTTTGCCCTCAGAAATGTAAACTGTTTCTTAGCTTTGCTCGAAATACCAGTAAACGTAATTTTTTTATTTTACTATGGTAGTTTAAAGCGCAAATTTTATGAGTACATAATTTTCAAGGTATTCGAAATAAATAAAAGCTACAAAGGATATAAAAGTAGAACGTTATATATGAAATATTCGATGTCATTCATGGTACCAAGATGGTTATTTTGTTACATTTAAAACAGTTCTAAAATTCTTTAGACATCTCAGAAGCAATTTTTTTTAGCTTTGCGACCACATTGTCACTAAATATGACTAGAAAGAACCTCTTCCTTTATTGAAGTCGGTTAAAAATATACACACATACATCTTTATGCTATAAACAAACAATTTCCAAATAATTATAAAGTAGCTACTCGTAAATTACTACACCTTGTTTGACAATGGTAGAAAGAGAAAGCTAATTTAATTATTAATTTAAATCGATAAACTATTTATAGATTGATAGGTACAGATACTTAAATAGGAAGTAGTACAAACTTAGTTACTACACATACACCTTTGCGTTAGTAACGCATCAAATATTTACCTATCTTACTTGGAACTACAGCAATTATGTGGGAAAATACATGTGTCTATACATTATTTAACAACACGTGAAATCAATATTTTAAACTATTGATATCGCATATTTCAGCTATGAGTCGAATTAAAATCTTAAGAACCTCATCCTGAGACTTACACCAGCCCTACAGTTCAATGTTCTATAGTGATATTTATTTGAACCATAAAGTTGGAAACTGACAAACCCAGGCACAGAAATTTTGAATTTCTGGGTATAGAAAAGGTTTATCTGATTCTGTTACCAATGTCATTGAAACTTAAATATCTTCAACGAAATGAAGACTATATATAAGTATACTTAGTATATAGGTACGTACTTACTTTACTAATATACCTCCAATGTCTTCGACAGAAATACGCTTGATATTTGATTTATTTATGACTATTTCATCCCTGTGTGCGTTGCAGTACCTATTTTTTTTTTAAATAAACACGAGAGTGCGCACGACAACTCGACAAAGTTTCATCGCAATCAGATGAACGGTGCGAACAAACAAACAAACAGACAGAAAGACAAACACTCATGTTTATAAAAAATGAAATCTTGCTTCCTAACTACACTACAGATCTATCAAAAATTTGATGATTCTTAAACACATACCTTTTATTTAGGCTATGTCATAAATTATTATTTTATTATATTCGAATGTTTTTTTTCATTAAAATGTTTGTTAACATCATTCATTTCGATGTAGACTATAAGTTCAGATTTGCTACAAACCTTTGTGGTTCTTAAATGCTGTGTTATTGTCCTTTACTGTATCTTTTTTTAAACTGTATGATCTAATAAATAAATAAATAATTAAAAGTATTTTTTTTTAAATTAAAATTAAATTAAAAATGAGGTGTATTTTTATTTTTTACTTTGTATATACTTGTGTTTGACCACAATCTCACTATGGTAGGTGATGATGTGGCCGAAGGTGTTAAGCACACAAAGCCTAGAAGGATCTGGCTCTCAAGTGCAGCTGCCGGAACACACCAAGAGGTGTTTGGCGACAGATTTTCAACTTGAGGGTGGTAGCCAGCCAGGCGAGTACTACAAAGTACCCTACCACCGTGCTATGGTTTCCTCACGATGTTTTCCTTCACCGAAAGCTCAAGCTCATTGTAGGATTAGAAGCCACGACCTTCGCCGCGGCGACAGACGTCACTACCACTGAGCTATCATCGCCTTAAAAAGTATAAAGTTCTTAAGCTCTAATAAGCTTTGATATAATCATTATAAAGCATAAATTGTGACACTTGGAGTATATTTTACGCTACTTTAAATGCCTATAGTACGGTAAAAGCTACAATCAAAAAGCTTTTAAAAACAAAGTCAATTACTTAGGCATCACCTACGAACCATACTTAAGCTTTTAAGTAATATCTGAAATGTAGTACCTATTGAAAAATGGTTTCTCGATCAACGCTTCTGAGGGCAGTCATCACTTCTATCAGTCAAGTTGATTACTGCAATATAATAATGTTTGTTAGTGTGGAGAACTATTTTGTGACAAATGAAAATATAAATACCTAAAAATATTGTCTATTAATAAAAAGCCAAACTCTAAAGTTGAAAGTAGGTACTTAATGAATCATCATCATCATCATCTCAGCCGCAAGACGTCCACTGCTGGACATAGGCCTCCCCTAATGATCTCCAATAGGACCGGTCTTGGGCGGCCTGCATCCAGCGTTTTCCAACGAACTTTACAAGGTCATCTGTCCACCTTGTAAGCGGACGTCCTACGCTGCGCTTGCCGGTCCGTGGTCTCCACTCCAGAACTCTTCGGCCCCATCGGCCCCATCGGCCATCCGTTCTGCGCACTATGTGGCCTGCCCATTGCCACTTCAACTTGCCAATCCGCTGGGCTATGTCGGTGACCCTAGTTCGTCTACGGATCTCCTCATTCCTGATTCGATCGCGTAGAGAAACCCCGAGCATAGCTCTCTCCATGGCTCGTTGAGCGACTTTGAGCTGCTTTATGAGGCCCACAGTGAGAGACCACGTTTCTGTGCCATATGTCATCACTGGTATCACACACTGGTTGTAGACTTTCATCTTAAGGCACTGAGGTCTAGTCCGCGTAAGGGTGGAAAAAGGTCCCCTGGACCCACCACCTTCTGTTCCAGTCAAAAAAAAAAAAAAGCACTGAGGTATTTTGGACGAGAAGACATTTCGTAGTTTCCCGAACGCTGCCCAACCGAGTTGGATTCGGCGATTGACCTCTTTCTCGAAGTTGGACTTGCCTAGTTGGACTGTTTGTCCTAGGTAGACGTACAAGTCAACATCTTCGAGAACCGAGCTTCCAACTGATACCGGGATGGGCACAACACGGGCGTTTGACATAATTTTCGTCTTGTCCATGTTCATTTTAAGGCCCACTCGTTGTGAAACTAGGTTGAGGTCATCGAGCATCGTGCTGAGCTCCTCCATCGTTTTTGCCATGACCACAATGTCGTCGGCAAATCGAAGGTGAGTGATGTCTTCGCCGTTTATATTGATGCCAAGTCCTTTCCATTCCAGAAGCTTGAAGGCGTCTTCCATGGTGGCAGTAAACAGTTTCGGAGAAATAACGTCTCCCTGTCTTACACCTCTTTTCAATGGAATCGCCTTCGAGCTCTGCTCCTGTACTCGGACTGACATGCTGGCGTTATTATACAAACACTTCAACACTTCGATGTACCGATAGTCGATGCGGCAACGTTGTAGAGACTCAAGCACCGCCCAAGTTTCGACCGAATCAAAGGCTTTCTCATAGTCCACAAACGCTAAGCATAATGGCAAGTTATACTCCTCGGTCTTCTGTATAACTTGCCGCAGCGTATGAATGTGGTCTATGGTACTATACCCTTTTCGGAAACCGGCTTGTTCGGGAGGCTGGAAGTCATCAAGCCTGCGTTCGAGACGATTCGTGATGACCCTTGTAAACAGTTTATAAACATGGCTCAGAAGCGTGATGGGTCTGTAGTTCTTCAACAGGGTGTTATCACCTTTCTTGAAGAACAACACCACCTCGCCTCTGTTCCATGTTTCTGGCGTTTTTCCCTCGAGCAAGACGGAATTGAAGAGCTTCTGAAGGAAGGTTGATATTCTCATGAATATCAACATCTATTATACTAATATAAATACTAATACAACTTATACTGTGGGACCAACTCACAGAAAATCATGATTTATACTAATAAATAAATAATTTATACTAAGATAATTTATACAGTAAAAACCTATTTAAAAATCAAAGTAAAGATTATCACATCTAAACTCATTACAAATAAACCAAAATTTATTACGACCAAACATTGTACGACTTCGACCAACCCCATTATAAAGTTAGGTATCTATAAAAAATAATAATAAAAAAATAAAAATATTATATATCGTGAGGAAACCATTGCACGGTGGTAGGGTACTTTGTACTACCCGCCTGGCTGGCTACCACCCTCAAGTTGAAAATCTGTCACCAAACACCTTTTGGTGTGTTCCGGCAGCAGCACTTGAGAGCCAGATCCTTCTAGGCTTTGTGTGCTTACCACCTTCGGCCACATCATCACCTACCATAGTGAGATTGTGGTCAAATACAAGCCTATACAAAGTAAAAAAAAAAATACCCTACATAATCAAGTTTGAATTAGATTTCTAATCATTGTTTATTTACCAATCTTAAAAATGTAGCAAAATCCTATTTTAACTAAGCGTACATAATTACAGTCAAAGGAGTCTTTAAGTATAATAATAAAACCTTTTTCCTTGTTGCTGAAATTGCTATTTGACTTTTATTAAGAACAGACTTTTATTGATTACAAAAAGCAATTAATTTCTGTTTTGACGTTAAATAAACAAAAAGTTATGAGTGAAAGGCTAATCTCACAGTTTCGCTTATGTTACAGGCCGTTTCATTTATTTTGAAAGAAAGAGATTCCATTATCAGATAACTATCAGATATGCTATCCGGAACTTATCGGCAACACATTAGACTGGCCCTAAACGTTTTGCATAATATTAAATGGAAATAGAATCAATATTTTTCAGCGTCCTTTGCTACTATTCTTTTATACTTTACGAAAATGACAATCGAAGAAAACCGCAATTTGATTTGATCTTTGTTTGAGATAAGAGTTAGATACGTTCGTGATTCCCGCTCGTAGCACTCGTAGCCACGCGTAGCCGATAACATCAGCTACGACGTAGCACTTCATTGTAATACGTTTGTTTTTCACAGAAAGCTTACTGTATTGTTTTTACATATAAGTATCTATCTATATAAGTATGTATTTACAAAAGAAAAGTAGTATATCAGTTATATGACTTCTATAGTACAAGCTCTTTTTTTTTTTGGGGTCAAATGGCCGTGTGTGAGGAATGATGTCCCAGAATATTTATTTTATTTTTACATAGATTTCCTAAACAAAAACAAGTTTAATTTATTTCAATATCCTTGCTAGCCAATAATTATCTTCGTCTCTATATGTATAGCACTATACTTACCCAATAGTACACATTTGGTACGTAACAAATGCAATTATCTATACCAAATAGGTAGATGTTTTATTTTAAATTTTACTTACAAAGTATTTATTTTAGCTGTGAAAATACTCTAAAATTTGCAAAAAGACTCCGTATTTATCTATCCTCAGAATATTATAGTCGTGATCGAACGGTTCGTCGACCACAGGCACTCAATGCGGGTAATATCTCAAGTGGGTCACTATTTTCTCTTTGAATTTCGTTGTAATAGCACATTTCAGTTATTTACTATTCAGAGAAAGGTAACCTTTTTGTTTTATGTCAAATTTTATACATTATGTACAATTGTAGCAAAAATTGTAGATAGGCTTATGTTTGACCACAATTTTACCAACGTGATGACGTGGCCAGAGGCGATAAGCTTACAAAGCCTATAAGAGAAGTCACTCGCAAGTGCTGCTGTCTGAACACACGGTAGCAAATTGTGAAAAAAACTTATATATTATAATATAATCTTATTATCTATACCTTACCCTTAATAATGTGTGACAATGAATTTAAAAAACAAAATCATTATAAAAAGTTTATCGTAGAAGTCACCTTCAGTGAACTTCCAAATGTTAATCCTATAAAGTTGTCAAAATAGAAAACGATTTAAGAAATAAGTTGTCACGAGCAATACTGCACTGGAAATCGAAAATAAAAATGTTCTTTGAAAAATCGTTAATAGGTAACGCATGAATTCGATTTTAATCTGGCAAGTTGATTGCGGTCATTTTTATTTTATTTACTTTACTCGAAATAGCAGTACCTTACCGTAGCACTAGCTTTATATAGAAAACCTTACTTTTTTCACATTTACTCAAACATTTACAAGAAACGTTCAAAAACACTGATACAGTTTTCATGATTTAATGTTTCCTATAAGTTAAATTTACTACCTTCCATCCAGCGCTCGTACGTTTGACTCTATATTTTCACTGGTACTTATATAATTTATATAAAAAAAACTGTCGTTAAATTTCACCTTTATTTAATAATCTGTATTTTCTTCAAACATTTATATTCTGGAAATTCTTTGAACTCATTTAAAGACATGAGAAGTTCGGAGATTGAAGAAAGGGTCCTCAATAATGTATTGTGTATACACCAAAAGATACATAAAATATATTTTGAGGGCATTAAATACCTTTATTATAATACTAGCTATTCGCCCGCGGCTTTGCACGCGCAGAATTTATAAAATTTCCATAACATATTTCCCATCAGCCAATTTCGATAAAACGAACAATAATAATATAGATACAAGTAAATTAAAAAAATATTTAAACGACGATACTTTTTTGCAACATTCGATTTTAATTAAACAAAGTATAATAATATAACGTAAATACTTGTTGTAAATAAATTATAATAAAAAGATTTATTTAACGTTAAATAATATATCATATACCAAATTAATCTCCGTCTAAGTGTGAAAATTACTTCAAAATCCGTTCTGTGGATCCGTAGATGTGCGCGAACAAACAGACAGATGGACAGATAGAAAAGAATTTTAAAAATCGCTGGTTTATGTTCTATTACCCTTCTTTAGTTACCCCTTTTCTTTCTTTAATGTACTAACACACCGGATTCTACTGATTTATTATATGTATTGATTTATTTACTATCTCCATCGAAGAAAAAAGTCCTTTCTGGAAATTACCTCTCTGAGTGCCATATTATGTCAAAACGACATCATCTATTTGTTATTTATAAAGATTTAAATTTTCACGTGCATGTATAGCGATATTGAAGCGACGATAGCTCAAGTAGTAGTGCCGTCGAATACCGTGACCCTGGTTTTGGTTTCGAATACTACCCACTTGACCTTTAGGTGATGGAAAATAGCGTAAGGATCAAACTATAGCCCGGTGGTAGGGTACTTTGTAGTACTCGCTTGGTTGGCCTAGTTGAAAATCTGTTTCCAAGCACCTACCGGTATTTTCCGGTAGTTACACTTGAGAGCCAGTTGCTTTCTAGGTTTTGTAAAGATAGGAAGCTAGTAATGCATACAAATGAATATACCTTTTTACATCAGTAAGTTTACAATGTGTCGGACATTGTAAATTCTCTTGGTATTGTACTTGTTTGTCAGCTTACTGATGTAAAAAGGTATATTCATTTGTATGCATTACTAGCTTCCACCCCGCGGTTTCACCCGCGTTCCCGAGGGATCTTATGTTTTCCGGGATAAAAAGCCTATTCGCTATTCTAGGCTATAATCTATCTCTGTGCCAAATTTCATCCAGATCCGTTCAGCCGTTCTGGCGTGATTGAGTAACAAACATCCATCCATCCATCCAAACTTTCACATTTAGTAGGATTAGTAGGAAGTAGGATTTTTAATTTAGTACCTACTACTCATGTAAGTTTTGACTGAGTTCTTAGTAATTAATTAATACCCTTTAGTACCTATAGTATTTCCTTTGATCTATCTTTAATAATTAATTTGAAGTAATATAATTATAATAATTTACTACGTCTCTAAGATACTTTAGGATGATTACTAAGGGTGGGTTGTATCAAAGTTATAATTTGACCAACGAGTAAATGTTAAAGATGGTATTAACCATCGCTAATACAAATTTCTCGGTTTCAGGAATTGTCAGTTCTATCCTTTCTTTTAAATTTCTGTATGTGATGAATCGACGTATAATGATTAACGGATGTTTTGTTTAAATTCAACGTTCAATCCTTTGAAATACCCCACCTTTATGTATATTTTTTAAGATAATAAGTAATGAAGATATCTTTTATTCAAATAGGCCTTCACAATCGTAGGCCGTCAATAAACTCAGCAATTACTCTTTTCAAAACTAACATAGTTTTGTAACATACATAAAATTATTTATCTAGTCTCACTGACAATATTTGTGTCACTGACAAAACTGTGTTATGGCGAAAAAAAAAACAAAATGATGAGCTAGTAAGTAATTAAATTAATACTGTATATAACTACAAAAACTTCCTGAAACACTTAATTTATCAAAGAGAACAAAAATTCTCAACGCTACGAATTTTCCTCCGTACTATACCAAACTAAAATTAGATCCGATAATTACTTCTGCATAATATTCTATTTCTCCTAAGATTGTATTTCCAATTTCCAATAATTAATCTCCTGTATTATCTAAGGAAGTGATTATATTCTCTAAGATCAGCTATTTTGTACGCGTATTGATTAATTATGATTGGACTTGATTGCGTAATGATATCTTAATAGGGAAATAGTGATCTATTACAAGAATAGTAATATGAACACGTGTTTACCCACACATGTACCCACTTTGTATCATTTTGCTGTTACCTTTCCTGTTACATCCTTTCGTTGTTTACTTCTAAATAAGTAATAATTAATTATATTTCTGTTTACCTTGTCTTGTGAATATTGTTTCTCAGTAAGTGAATCATTGTGAATTCTTATGAGAAAATAAATTTCTTAAACCACAAGGATACGAAATAAGGAAAAATAGCATGCAAAAATTTCTACAATAAAGAAACACTGTGATAAAATTAAATAATTATAAGCTTCGCCCTCAATTTTTACCACCAAATCTTGTAAACTAACAGTCAATCTTTATTGTCCAAGTGACCTGGCAATTACAGTTATATACACAACAACCGGACTTTAATGAGTGGTTGTATTTGAAAAAATACCTATATTATGTTCAAAAGGATACTTATTTTTACTATTGGTTGCGTCAATGCTTTTTCAAGAGTTTACCGAACTGTTACTGATACAAATTAGACCATAGTGTGCAGATGGATGAAGATTACTTTTTACAATGGGACTTTCCAAAAATATTGGGTGAAATATTATCTAATAAGTATTAAAAATAAACCAATAAATCATTTATGTATTTGTACACAAAAAATCACAACATGAAATTAATTTTACTATGGTTATCACGTTTAGTTATCAGTCATTCAATTAGATAAACAAATTAAGAAAAAATAATGGTATAAAAGGTTCCACTTATTCTAATTCTAAATAAATTAATCCACCGTCATTATGGGACAATGTTTGAAGTACTTATGTGTTTTTTTTTATTATATAGGTTAAATAAATATTTTAAAAAACCGACTGTCTCAAAAATATTTAAAAAAAAGACAGTTTGAAGGTTTTGAGAAAGTTTTAAAAAGAAAAAAAATATATTAAAAACCAGGCTGAGTTTCTTGCTAGTTCTTCTCAGTCGAAGGCTGACTTACGAACAGGTGGTAACTTCAGTAGGTATCTAAGTTTCACCCGCATATTGTGCTCTCCTTATACTGAACAAATTTAAAATCACTTTGTCTTTGTATCATTATTTCATTAATTTTTTTTTTAAATATTGTTGTTTGTGATTAGATAAATAAATATTTCTTAACTATTAAATTATGTTAACATCATGTCTGAATTAATTTGGATCGTAGATTACCTTACGTGTGAACCGGTATGAAAACCCATCTATAAAGATTACGCGCGATCATGTTTTACCCAACTCTAATATCATTTTTATCTGCTTAAAAAAGCTATAAAATCGATAAAATCATTACATTCTTGAGGATATCTCAAACATGATCTTTACATTAAGATTAATGGATACGAAGCAAAGAATATACGTAATTACAATTCGAGGATTCATTCTCCATAAATATTTGCTCCTGGAAATACCGTTGAATTACATGTGAGTCCCAGTTATTAATGCAAGAATTGCGTGCCAATAGTTAACCTGTTCTTTACAACCCACTTTGACACAATTGACCTAGCCTTAATCTCATTCTTGACCTCAATATAACATATAAGTTATTTACATAGAATCGGCACACTAAATTCTATTTTAAACCATATAAGCTAGTTGGTTAATAGATAATTATTCTTGTTAATTTGTTATAGGTATGAGTCATAAAAAATTGTAACACTTATTGGAAAATCAATGCATGTGATGTAAATTTGACTGAGCAATTTAAATCCCTTAGTAATAATTGTTTCTTAGTATAGTCATTCGTCGCAATATGATAAACCTGCCTATAGTCTATTAAAAGTATCTATATCTACTGAATCACGTCGTATAATGAGACAAGCTGTGTCTCGCAGTTTCACCCATGTTCCTATATAAGGTCCTAAAAAACCATCTAATGTTTTGTTTTTATTTTTTAATAAATAATTTTACCACTGATTATGCTGTTTTAATTAATACTTAGTAGTGATGAAGTACAATTACAGTTTTTTTTTAAATTAAAATTACTACCGAGTATTTTTATTTTATCAATTTCGCAATACTTATGACCTATACTATCATCCCTCAAATGGACCGTACTTAATTTATTAGGACCTTATATATGAGCCGTATCGTGATGTTATATACCTACAATCTTTCCCCAACAAACGGACTCATGAATGCATAATATTTTTTCAAATGGGGCTTGTAATTCCTGAGATTAGTGCGTTCAAACATATCAACGCTTTATAATATTAGTACCTACCTACTTATTTGCTTTCGTCGGCGGGCTATGAAATCCTCGCAAGGCATTGCTCCAAATTTTACCTGAGAAGGAAAAAACCTATAATGTAATGGTGAAAACGAAAAACCACTAAAACAGATTTTTTATTAAATTTGCTATTTACGAGCTATTTACAGCCCGCCGGCGTTATGTAGGTAGGTAGCCCTCAGGTAAAATATTAAAAATAAACTTTGATCCTAAAAGTAACCAACCTATGTTACAAATGGAAGCCTACCTAATATTTATGTTTATTTTTTCCAGATTTTAAAGTGGAAGGCTACCCAACTTTAGTGTGGTTTCATGGCGGAAACTTTGTGAGGGGCAGCCCTAACAATGTGAACCCTTTTCATCTAGTTTTGAAGCAGAAGGTAAATTTTTCTAACATTTAGACTCACGATAGGCTTTAAAACTATATCTTCTTTGTAATTTCTATTTGAGGCAATCCCAAACCACGAGTAGATTTTATATTACAGACCACCACACGGCTGTGTGTTTACAAATTTTGCATAACTTTGAAAAAGCCAATGGTGAATAGGCTTCAAAACTTAGAAGTAAGTGCTACAGATTTAGTTGTAGTTAGGTAGGTACGTTCACCACTGAGCAATCATGTTTAGAAATTCTACTATATCTCTGAACATACCTAGTTCATCAGTTGATCAGTTTTATTTCCGAGGTCCAACATACTCCCATTAGCAATTTTTAACTGAATCAGACATAATATATACATTCACTTGCGCTTATACAAAATATTGTAAGGATGAAGCATTCTGCTTTAGTTAAACATGATTATACCCTAAACACAATTTAGTCTACACGGAAAAGGCATTATGGAAAATCCACGTCTATGTAATGTGCCAAGATTCTGAGCATTGCCCGGGGCAAAGCTAGGATTAATTTAGGGATCATAATAGTATACTTAGCTTGCCTTTTGGCAAGTAATTATTTTAATTATCCGCCTGCCTTTACTACTTTTCTTTTATAAAACTGCTATATGCTCGGACGGATATAACGGATTATTTAGATTAAGATAATAGACAGTTTCAGTTTATCAAGCACTTTATTAAAAATAATGGTCTTTTTGTTTTTTTTTTTCAGGTAATTTTCGTAACCGTGGCTTACCGCCTTAACATATTCGGATTCTTCTCAACATTAGATAACGAAGCTCCAGGCAATTTTGGACTATTAGACCAGGTAGCATCATTGAACTGGGTTAAAAATAACATTGAAAGTTTTGGAGGGGATCCTGAAAACGTTTGTATTTTTGGTCATGAAGCTGGTGCAGTCAGTGTTGGACTACATTTACTGTCGTCTTACTCTTCAGGACTCTTTCAAAAGGCTATTGCAATGAGTGGCAATCTCTTATCACCAGAAACTGTCAATATAGCTAGGAAAGAAGTATCGACAGTAGATAAAGTAGCCAGCGCCTTCAGTTGCTTCCGAAAACCAACTTACCAACTTCTGGATTGTCTACGAAGAGTAAACTATCAAGCCCTCCTTGATATAGGAGAACCATTAGCTGAATGGAAACCTATAGTTGATAGTGGTTTCAGTAACATATCTGGACCATTTCTTCCTGATCTTCCAAGCAAAATGTTCAAAGATGAAATATTCTCACCGGTTCCAGTTTTAACTGGCTACACTAACATGGAAGATGCGCTTCTACTCGATAAGGGTAATGATGAAGATTCAGGTATTAGTCAAAGAGAATTCAACGTAATGCGTGAAGAAATAATTCTTTCTGACATAACAATAGATAATAGTTCATGTTTTACCAATCAACATCATATACAAGACGCTGTAGCGTTTTTCTACAAACCAATACCGCCCACGACAAATGAAACTATTTTACGGAAGTTGTTTTTAGATTTTTACACGGATAAAATACATGGAGCCACAACATACCAACTTGCTAAGCACATAAGTAAGCATGCACCGGTTTATCTCTACAGATTTGATCTAAAGCCTTTCTCAGACATTGCTAATGAAGGCATACCTAGTTGGATCGGAGTTCCACATAATTTTGATTTAATTTTCACTTTCGGCATGCCACATTTGGCACTACCTGAAGATTTGACCAAATGGGATTATAGAGATAAGAGCATATCAGAAATAGTCATGAAAATGTGGTCAAACTTCGCGTGGTATTCAAATCCGACGAATTCAGGTGTTATAATAGAATGGGACCCATTCGAGATAGAGAAACCCGGCTACTTCATTATAGACCGTCAAAATTTCACAATGAGTACTCCAGAAACAATAAATTACAAGGCATTTGAGTTTTGGACGGATTTCTACCCCAAAGTTGTTGAAATTGGCACAAAATGCTGCAAAGAAGTTGCTGAAGATTCTGGCACAGATTCAATTGTCACTAAACGAGTCTTACATAGCTTAATAACGTTGCATTTAATTTTGTTAATTCTCTCATAACGTAACAAACAAATAAGAAAACCTCGTTTTATTTTTGTAAATTCTATTTAAAAGATGCATAATTTATTTATGAAAAGTTAATCTTCAATCCAAATATATTTACCTTTCTAAGCATTATTCCTGCAAAAAAAAGTGAAATATGCGTTGTTTTATTGCCTTCTTGGAATACTGGAAAATTTGAAAGTTCAATACCTTTGGGATTAAGTTATTTAGATACTGAATAGAAGCCACAACCAATTAGTCACGCCCTAGCACCAATTTTGACTCCAACGTCTACGTGACTTCGGTAAGAAAATGAAGTTACCATTATGTAGAGTAGGTATAGATACAAGTAGGAGTATTTAATTAGGTCTCATCGTCCTGCCCTGTTCTCGATCATTTGGGGTTGTGACATGGCTTTCCTATCTCCTAATAACATGTCCATACCACGACAAACTGTTCCCTCACAACTTTTCTGTGTATGCGAAAGAGATTACTCAGTTTAGGTTCAATATCGAAATATCTCTCACATTGGCACCTAAATAATGGACGGAGTCCCTAATCTACTTATGTAAGTATAACGAAACTATAAAGTATTTTAAAAATAAAATAAAGAAAGTGAAATACATTTATTCAAATGAAATCACAGCTACAGTTTTCGTGATTTAAAACCATTATTAAGTTCAGTTAGAAGTCAACGGTGGAGCGATAAAACCGTGACTACAACCTCTGAATCAGCAGGCACCTTAGTATCGTGTCAGGCTATATGTATATATTCAGATATAGTTAGATAGCTAACTACTTAAGTAACAAAACTTATGTTTTATTTTGGCGACACTTTAGGTATTATAATAAGATTCGATTTTTTTAAATAACATTAAATCAACGATATGTAGATACAGGTTGCGGGATCGAATTCTATATAAAGCCTGAGATTATGATAAAGGTCACACTTGCCCTATCACACACACTTACTATAATTTTGCAGCAACTTGAGAGCGAATTCCCTTCTACGTTAATGCACTTACCTCCTTCGGCCTTATCATAGTAAACAATACATACTAAGCCGATGATAGTTCAGTATGATAGTCGTGGATTCGAATCCTACAGCGAGCTTAGGCTTTCGGTAAAGGAAAACATCGTGTGGAAACCATAGCACGGTGGTAACCACTTACCATCAGGTGGACAGCCAACCTGCTTGTCAGCCTACTGACAAAAAAAAACCGGCCAAGTGCGAGTCGGACTCGCGCACGAAGGGTTCCGTAACATTATCTATAAAAACGGCAAAATCTTGTCTGTTGTATGGGAGCCCCCCTTAAATATATTTTGTTTTATTTTAATTTAATTATTTATTTTTAAAGTGAATATATAACTAAATATTCTGTGAATATTTCAAGCGTTTACCTGTTGCCGTTATCAATATCGAGCATAAAAAATCACGTTTGTTGTATGGATGCCTACCTAAACTTTTGTCGTCTTAACTAACATCAACATAAGTAGGTACCTAAAACTGGATGCAGTGATGTTTTTATTATCCTCTTCGAGTTTTTATTTATTTTTTTCGCAAATCGACGGTACAACCAGTCTTCTGTGTACAGTTTAACAGAGTGGCCGTGTGAAGCTTGCATCAAATAAAAGTTATTCGATCGATATACGTCTTATTTCGCACCGGTAAGTGACATTATTACTTATTTAAAATAACTGAGCTACCGATTACAAAAACTCTAGTCCCCTAGTAAGGTTATTCAATGTGTAAATTATGGTTGATACATTTTTCTTTGTTAGTTTATTGTGACATTTTTCAATATTTAACAAATTTAGCATCGATTTTCGTGAGAAGGAAAATATCTCTAGGAAACTGCCTGCCCCAGGAAGACAAATTCTGGGTTTTCTTAGACTCAGTACCTTAGTGGTTGCTTTTTATGAGACACGACTTATAAACTGTTAGCGATGATCTATTTACGCGTAAGTTTGAATGATGTCATCGGTCTGATTCATATTTAACAAAAGATATAAGTTGATGAAAGACGTAGTATAAACAAGGTAAATTCTGGTCTTATACGTAATGTTCGACTTGTTGTAGTCGACTGATGCTAGAACAGATCCAGCTCATCAAATTCAGATATACCTAATAATATTATTATAAACAACGTGTTCCTTTTGATATCCCATAACTCTTAACTAAGGTTATATTATATGCTTTAAGTAAAAACAATACAAAAAGTCCGAGAACAAGTATTCCAAAATACATAGTTTCGAAGATAACATCAATCATAATTAAATTAGTAAAAAAATTGACACCGTATGAATCTTTATTTTGCGACGTTGCCAATCTATCGCAGTAATAAACCAAACTTAATCATTCATATTTATAGCTAAGAAAATGCGACGTTGTCATATTTCACGTACCTAAGGGTGTTTTACATACCTAAATAAATCGTGGCTTTGTCGTATTTTTTGTATGAAAAATGAAAACGAAAAATAATTTATATGCCAGTTGGTTCTTTGACATGGTCTCATGAATACCCTAGAGTTATGGGATATAAAAAGGAAAACGTTGTATATGTAGGTATAGTTATCAGTGAGGACCTTTAATTGGCTCACCTCTTTCTTATGATGATACTCTATACTCTATACTCTATACTAGCATATACTCAATGTTTTGTTGGTCCCTCTCCCAATAAAAATAAAATAAAATCACAGTCATAATTTAACCAAACAAATATTTAAAAAAAATGGATCAATATAAACTTATCTATCAATGTATTAGATATCATTATTAAATATCTTAATTCTGTGTTAAGTTAAGCAGCACAAAATTCAAAAGGTGTAAATCTGCAAATCACATTCTACAACTAAAAAACCGGATCAATTTGCATATAGGTATGTACACACCTTAATACTCTTCATAACATGTTATGTCAAAATTCACAGGACATGGAAGTACTGGTTTTTTCGGTGCTGATATCAGCAGTGTTTGTGGCAGGTCAACGACCGTTTTATGCGGGCATCAAACCCATAGGGGTTTATGTACCGGTCGATCTGACAACCACCACCGAAAGTCTTGGAGATCGGTAATGCTTTAATTAATTTCTACCAATTAATTATGTTAAGAATAAAATATAAGACCCATCATTATTAGATGAGGTAGGTAGTTAATGTCAACAAAATAAATCATATACCTAGAAATAAGTAGGTATCTAAAAAATTGCCGAGGCGACAACAGATACTAGATAAATAAATAAAAAATAACTAGAATTATTTTTATAACTTGATTAGGATGTTAGACTTTAAATAGGTACCTACTTATCTAGCTGTCTTTTTATAAATGTTTTGAATTTTTATTTGTTTGGTGTGTTCCGGCCAGCACTTGAGTCAGTTTTGTGTACTTATCTTACCACTTTCGCCCACATTGTCACTTGCTACGGTGATATTACGATCAAATATAGGTAAAAAAATGCTGAAATATATAACAAGCCAAAAACGTTGAATTTTATCTATATTTTGATGACAAACATAGGTATTTAGGTATTACTCGAGATCTAATTACCTATTTCGGCATTAAACTGTAATACGGGTCCTGTATACCTACCTAGATTACAATCAACGGAAGATATGTAGGTGGGTACTTACAGTACAATTATGTAACTACATTTTGACCATTGCAGTCTTCAGTCCGAAATATTATTTGTGTAACATACCCTATCAATAAAGGGGCTACCACACTTAAAACGTTTTAATAATCCTATCCAATATTTTTATTTCAATAGTTCACAAGCCAAAATCTTACCTCATTACATTCTTTTTATTCCAGTGTCGGTGAGGTCACGACTCGAAGGCTACCAATAGAAGCCAATGGTGATTGGGAGCTGGTTGACCGCCTCAGCAAATTACCAATAGACAATCAACCCTTCTGGTTAATTAACTGGCTAGCACTTGAAGAACACAGGAAAAATCCACAGACTTATCCTCAAAGACCAAACACATTCATCAATCCTATCGTGCCTGCTCCAATTGCGAATTCTAATTCTGAATTTCAAACTGTAAATTCAAATTCGAATTTTGAATTAGGAACTTCTGATTCCAGTGCCATTAATTCAGCTTCAACTGTTTCTAATTACGTAATTACTACCAATGCTAATAGCGGTAGCAGTAATGACAATTTTGTAACTAATAGTCCTAGTACTAATTCTGTTATTTTAACTACTACAGAAATTCGAAGCACTAAGTTTGAAAATAACGATTTAAAATTAGAAGTTACAAGTTCTGTTCCTAGTTCAGATTCTGAATTTATAACTGAAGATCCTACAATTTTTTCTAGCTCTATATCAAGCTCTTCACTTCCTCCTTCCTAATTATATAATATAAAATAATGTTTGTAGTAAAAATTATGTTAGAAATAAAATATAGAGTGAAATTAATAAAACACATTATATTGACTTTTTAAATAAATAAAACTTAATTACTAAGCGTATTCTTAAACCTAAACCCTTACCGGGTATAAATAAAAAAAAAAGTAAAAATGCAAAATTGTTCGTTCTAAACATTATGACTTGACATAAAAAAAAAACAATAAAATTCACATGAACCTACAATACAGTTTTTACACCCACATATTATGATTACCTAATAGATAGTTAGCTTAGCCAAAGTGTACATTTTTTGTATAAATACATCGATGCTACATTTTACAAAAATACCCTACATCCCTACGATTATTGCTTTATATTTTATGGATTACAGACTGACATATTACAGCATACTGACACAGCCCTTAACTATACTTAAAATTGTAAAATATTTGTCAATAATACATTGAATAGGTATTAAATGACAATAGCATATGAAAGAAAAAGTGATATCTGTAGTTTTGTTTATTTAGTTAATTACATTTATTATATTTAAAAAAATATTTCTCAAAAAATTTATTACTAGGAGCATTTTACTGAATATTTTTATTAAAGGCACAAGAAAAATCTGAGGATGTATGATCTAATAAAAGCACATCTATATAAAATAAATTCTGTACAACATTTTTGAGAGAATAAACATAATATTTTGCATTGCTGTGGAACTTACAAGTAAAGAAATAGTCGATTGTTAAGCGAAATCTCAAAAATAATTTTAGTAGAATTAATGAAAAAAATAACAAAATAAATAAGTCAAAAGTTTGAATAAAAAAAAGAAAATAAATATCGAAATTCATTTTTGAGATTAAAGCTACGCCAGTCTATGTATAAAAATACATAGGTACGTATAAAGTATACAAGCAATGTATTTTATAAGAAAAAATATGAATATTTGCATGGAATATATCGTCAATACAAATCCAATGAAAATGGAATTATAATTCAAATCAGTCCAGAATTATATTTGTGTAAAATGCAATAATAAATTAATTTATACCATCTTGGTACAACTAATTGAATTGTATCAACCACACTGTACTTATTATTATAGGAAAAGTTTCATGAGCAAAAACTCATAAGTACAAAAATCACTAAAATAACATTCACTCATTTTAGTTTAAAAAAAAATACGGATTTTTAACGCATTACTAAAATCGATTGTTACACTAATTTCAAGTGACGAAACCTTATATAATCGTAATAATCGAATATATTTGAGAAATTATGATAGTCGATTGTAAATCAATTTTTAAGCAACACTACTCGATGAATCATAATTACAATTACAACTCATGCTGTATTTCCCTTTGGCATTGACGTTTAGAGCGTTGCAATAAAAACATAAAAAAAACTGTACATAAAGGCAAAAATTATGATACACAATTTGGCAATATAATACTTTACCATTAACATGATAATTCGAAGTGTTTTTCCAAAACAATTGTAATAGCAATTAAAATAAAAACAACAGACAAATCATTGGCTCTGGCAGAGCTTACATTTTTTATTACCGCGCAACTATGATCATTGTGCATACTGCCATAATGGCGGATAGGGTAAATGAGTTTGTTTTCAGTGATCGATTAGCTGATTTAGTTACAGACGGCAATCTTACGCTTTTGTAATGGCAGGATTTTTCAGCTGTCTCGTTGTTCATGAGCTCCGTAAAGTTTGGATAGTTTTGGATTTGGACTGGCTGAAAAATAAAATAATAAATTTGCATTTTTTTTCATTAGAAGCATATTCAAACTACAAAACAATTACTGACAAAGTATCCCAGTTTTTATCAGAAGCACAATAATATCTCTAATGTAAAGTCAGTGACCGAAACGTCATTTGTTTCATGAAAAAGAAATACTCACCACACCCCAAGAGTCGTTCCGTTTCTTGCAGAAGGTCATGTGCATGCCTCGGTACAGGGTTTTCTCAATCTGTTCGGTGAGGAGCGACTCAGCCCACGGCATTTCGTTAAGATGCGCCATAAAAGACTTGTTGCGGAATTCTGACGGCTCCCAGATTACTAATTCCTCTGTAGAACATTTAGAAGTTGGTTAAAAATATGTTTAGTATAGTTTTTGTAGTATATTTTATGCAGTAACCTTTTTTTTGCTGCCGATAAAATTAACTTTTTAAACAATATATATATTATAGAATCCTAGATACTATACACGCACTTGACCGTTTTTATTTAACTCCGATTAGATTTTGTTTTTACAAAAATCTACTACACTGTATGTAATTGCTAACCTACTTGGTGAAAGATTTTCAACTTGAGTGTGGTAGCTAGTCAGGCGCTACGATTCCCATGCCAACTATATTAGAGCCCTTAGTTCAACAACGATCCAAGAAGTTAAGAAGAACATAGTATACTTACTCATCAAACCAACGCCCTGGTCATCACCCTGCATGGCAGTTTCTTCAGAACTATATTGTTTCATGTCCATCATTTGAGGCGGTAGATTGTCAAAGCTCCTAAAAATTAAATAAAAAAGTTGATATAAATACAACTTTGAAGATTTTTATAATAGTAAGTGGTAGGTGGACTGGACAGACTTTGATGCACTTTTCACTGCTACTTTGAGATTCTTTAAGACGATAAAAACACGGGGCGAAAGTTAGCCTTAAGTAGTGTTAAAATTGTGTATTTTTTTTGTAATATTCTCTAATTATAAGCGATTAAAATATTTAATCGGGCAACGATAAATAAATGATAACGTACCCAGAAGATAAAAATATATTTTGCACTAGCGTAAAGTTGAGTCCGTAGAATTCTACAACGCCGAATGTCTCGAAGAATTCCTTGACTGGTGTCATTGAGTAGCAACCAGCGAGCTCCGTCCGAGGATAGTAAAGCACGAAAGATAAACACATTTCCTGCAAAATTATATATGTTGTCATTATTGTAAACATGACAGGACAGGACGAGCTGTAATTACTTCACACATTAGTTATATATCATATTAGGAATACCATGCATGTAGGGTCCAGGGTCGCGCTAATCAATATAAAATAAATAATATTGTCACTAACATAGGTTATAAGAATTTTACTAACAAAATATGGATTTTTGTCTGAAATAAATGATTATCATTATTATTAGTTGGAACCGATCAGCTCAGATCAAGGGTCAGTGCAAGTATGGTCAAAATTTAACTCAAAAGTCTCAATTGATAAATTTTGTCGACTTTTTATTATGTATAGGGCCGTGTCGAATCACAATCACACAACAAAGCCAGTTTTCTTAGTTCAAAAGAAAGAGTCAGTTTTTTTAGGGGTATTGTGCAAATTGGATTCAGTGATACAAACAAGTAGAAAATATTATCTATAGTGTTAGTTTTGAGTAAACAGTAGTGTACCGAAATGGAGTTTAATAAATACAAAACATATTTCACATGAAAATGAGAGAAAACTTCTTTATTATGCACTAGACTAGATCTTTATTTACTGAAAAATTATTTTGTAGTAAGTTTCGCCTATTTCTGAGTTTGGAACACAATTAAATTTTATGAACTCACCTGGGTAGCAGAATAACCGCCTAAAATCGGTTTATCACGCGAAGTGCTGTCGTATGTACATTCTGTAATCATCGTGTCACCTTTGAGGAATTTTCTGCCTCCAGGAACGATGCGGGATTGCTGATATCGTGCATCGTATGAATTTTCCTGAAAATAAATTAATAATTCTTTCAATATCTGTTACAGTGCCATCTAATATAATAATTTATAACTTAATAGCTATTTCTTATAACAGCGCTATCTATTAGCAATAATATGAACTACTAAGGAATTTGGTGCTGGTACCACAATCAATAAATATGTTTCAAACTAATGACACCAGATGGCGTTGAAATGGAAATGGACACCAAATAAGTAAAAAATATTTCATTTGAATTATTTACCTCAGATATCCTAGGAAGTTCTTGAGTTCCCCGGATATGTTTTAACGAAATTTTTCTGGCGGTTCCATGTGCATGTAGTAGAACTGAGACGATATTGATTCCTTCTTCGGGCATTGTCTGAAAAAATAATTGTCTTAGTAACTTACTCATATTTTACACTCTTTTCCTACATATCTATCTACCATCTTTCACACAATCTACCCTTGGTCTCCTTTTCCCTGCATATCCACCCACTTTCACATTGCATAACTTTACTTTTTATTTACTTTATCGCATCTAACCCTCCTCATAAAATGTCCAAACCAAGACAAACCCCAAAACTTTTTTGTCACAGACGTGGTCCAATCTACCCCTCTGCCAACTTTCATCAAAACTAGTTTGTTATTATGACAACAAAATATATGTAGGTATTACAAAATAATCCATCTGCATTGTTATTTACTTGCGTACACAACACACGCGGGCGCATAGCATTTGCATTTAAGCGCCGGTCAAGTACTTTGGCCATCCGGTGGACATTGGATAACCTATTGAATATAAACTTATACTTACAAATTGAAACTGTTTTGAAACTCGCCAAGGAAATAATGTATGAATATAAATGAGAAAGACATGAGACTTTATGGCATTGTTTTATTTAGTGTCTAGCTTTTCCGCGCGGTTTCACCCGCGTTCCCGAGATATCTTGTGTTTTCCCGGGATAAAAAGTATATAGCCTCGATAAATGGGCTATCCAACACTAAAAGAATTTTTCAAATCGAACCAGTAGTTCCTGAGATTAGCGCGTTCAAACAAACAAACTCTTCAGCTTTATAATATTAGTATAGACGTATAGATATGAAAGCATTATAATAACTCACTGATATGCAGGATATGCTGATCTGGGGCCGTTTAGACCTCGATATCACACCATATGCTTTGTAAATGGTTTTGTTATATCTTTCGTTCTGTTTTTAATATTTTGTGTAAAAATTTAATATTAATTATGTTTTCCTGCCATATTGGTAGGTATAGATGACATAAAGTCTTTAGTCCTCCCACCGTGTTGGCAACTCGGTTGGCACTAACCGATAAAAAAAAACGTAGGTTCGTTACGTTTTCTTTTATAAGGGTAAAGCTTGCTCGATCAAAATTAATTAAAAAACATATATCTCTATTTCAGAGTTGGTACCATAAGAAAAATTATTTAGCATGATTTAACACAGGTTTCGAAAATATTCATAAGGTATGTACTTACATTTTCAGTACACTCAGGACTGCAAATACCGACGGTCCTGTACTGTCTCTGCTTGGGCGGGATGACGTGTAGTGCCGACACACTGATGCCGGCGCCTAGGAGAGCGCCGTCATGCTTCCTCAGCGCCGGCGTGTAGTGGACACGAATACCTGAGCTGTCCAATACTGTAAGGGAATAAATATGGGGTTAAAATTGGAAATTGTAACCACGTCTCGCAAGACATAGGATTACCTTGCTATTCACTCGTTATAGAACTAAAAATATTCCTTTGTATTTAGAACATTTAAATAATACTAACTGAAAGTTTACCATAGGGATAGTATTATGATTTTATGCAACAACAAAAAAACTATAAATGTGCAAGCTTGAGTGTATGTTTGTGTAAATGTTTGTTACTCAATCACGCCGTAATGTTAAATTAATTCCCTCAGGAGTGCAGGTAAAACCGCAAAGCAGAAACTAACTTGTATCGAGTATTAAATATCAAAGGATCAACACACTTATTATGACAAAATTATATAACAAACCTTCATGCAGCGCCTGGTTATCGTAATGAACTTCAAGCATGTAATAGGAGACGCCTCCTTTCTCGCCTAGAGGGATGCCGACATTCTCGGGAAGGAATTCACCTGAAAATCACATGAGAAATGTAGACTTTATGTTGAGGTGTATATAAATGATAATTTATAAGAGTTCTAAGTCTCAAAATGTTCAATGTTAAAAAACTATTATTTTTTAAGAACTGTTTTAAAATAATGATACTCAGTCCTCAGTAGCTACTCAATAAGTATATCGATATGAACCAATTTTAAATGCTTCATTAATTATTCTAAGTTATACAAAGTGAAAGAATACACAGACATTGGCTTACCTTTCGATCCCATCGCCCAAGCTGCAATAGGCGTCGCACAAGTTGCCCAAGAACTGGGCCTATTAGGCCCAAAGTACCCATCGCTCTCTGCCCAACTGTTCCACAAATGTTTGTCTTCATCGTAAGCACATTCATATAGGACCATATGATGAACCGGTGAAAGACTGTTTTTCTCTATCACTGGTATCCCGTCCCTTATTGGTCTACTGTCTATTAAAGGCTCGTAGCCAACTATGTGGTGTTTTCTAGGTAGGTCTGGAGTTTTGAAGATCTTGCACCAGAACAGTGTTGCCATGACGTGAGGGATTGTAAGCTGAAAAAGGGATCTTTTATTAATGCTTACGTATTACGAATGAAGTATCTTATCTACATTTTACAGAATAATTAATAAATATACTAGGGCAGTTTTCATACACGGCTACTTAATCCCAAGCTAAGCGGATCTTGAACTATGGAACCTAGATTAAATATATGACTTACTACTAATTTTAAAGTTATTTGCAACCAGATTTAGGACAAACAAACATGTTGGTCCATGCACACAAATATCTGTTCTAGGTGGGAATCTACATAACTCGCGACGCCGCTTCCCCCCGGAGCCCGCTTCTCCCCGGAGCCGCGGGTATCCATGAGGATTTTCCTGGATTAAAAAAGGTATCCAACCTCTACATCAACTGGCCCGTCATAGTAGTTGCATTACATACCTACATTATGTATTTATATTGAGTAATCAAACATTTCTTTTCAGTTTATGCTGTTTTCATAGTTGGTCCCTTAGCCATAGTTATTCATATTTTTAGGACATCCTCCATACATACATAACAAATAAAATAACAAACAAATTCAATAATCCTAACGAAAGATGCAATGAAAAAAAAACCGGCCAAGTGCGAGTCGGACTCGCGCACCGAGGGTTCCATACAAACTTCGTCCATTGTTCGTCCATCAAGGGAAATGCACAATTTTATTTATTTACCTTATTTGAGGTTGGTGCCAATTAAGCTAGACCTCTAAATTGTATAAGCGCCGATACAACTCAGAGGTCTTTATTAACTGGCGTAACTATGTATATGTATGGGGACACCCTTTAATTTTCAACTTTTTTAATTTTTTAGAATTTTCCTTTATTTGTGCTGTAAGACCTTGCTTTTTGCCAATTTTTTTATTATTTTTGAGTTGATTGAATGAAAGGTAAATTGCGGTTTACGATTTATGGCGTATCATGACAGACATGACGAATCTATAAGGGTTCCGTTTTTTGCCATTTGGCTACGGAACCCTAAAAAGCAACAAAAACCGATTATTATTTTTTTGCTAAAACAAAAAACCTACTTTATTTATATGAACTCACAACTAAAACTAGGTAATGGTACATAAATTAGTTTTTTTTTCAATTTTATAGACGTAGGTAGACATTTGCATATAGAACTAGATTAACGCCTAGTGCCTTTGGCACTTTTTTGCTATTATTAATCCGCTTGTTCAAAACCTACTGCTGTTCTCAAAAGGTGAGACATTAATATATTATATAAATAAAAAGCCTTCTAACTAATTCGATGTTGATTATTTATCAAATAGAAATCCATATATGTATTGCGGTGTATTCTTAATAGATAGAATAAATACCATTTGCTGTAAAAATTGCAATGGGCTTCCGAATTCAAGTATCATCAAAATCAATCATGAGGACTTCAAAATTATTTTATTTAGCATACTGACGTACCAGTTGGTGGGGTAGACTGCACTGATGCTAGTCAATTCTTCACCAGGACTAACATTTGTGTATATGAATATGTTTTTTTTACTGGGTGTAAACTTATTAAAAAAAATAGTTTATTAATAGCATATAAGTTATCTGGTTTCCATTGCAGAAGCTCGGCTTAGTTTGGGATCAGACGGCCACAGAGTCCCAGATTTTTTATTTATTTATTTCTGTATAAGGCAAATAATTATTTACAATTAATTATTATTTTTATATACTTACATTATTTAATTTGACGTCCCAATGCCTCAAGGGTATAGAGTCAGGCTTAGATACAGGCTGTAGGAGTCTGAGTGGCTTCAATCCGCTCTTCACATGTTTTGGGAGCTGTCCATCTGAACCATCGGGGCCTAAAGACCAGAGAACTTGTGTTGTGTCTTCCTGTGGATAAAATAAACATAGCTTAACCCCAGACTTTCACCAGATTACTCTTCTATAATTATCTACCTATATAAAACAAAGTTATTTACACCATTTATAACTCAAGAACGACGGGACATATTTTTATAATGTTTGATTTGTTGGAGTCTCCGCCCCCGAGTAGCAGAATAACTTTTAAAACATAGATTTTTTTTTATACCGGGAATGCGAGTGAAACTGCATGGATCAACTAGTAGTTAATAAAAAGTGTAACCGAAAGCTATGATAAAGGTAATAGTTCCCATTTAAAAACACCTTGAGAGGATTGTAGTAGCACACAATAGGACGCACTAAAATCAATGGCCTGAATATTTTCACTACTGCGATCCGACCTTCACTTTCATCACGCCGTACTCAGTGGTCATTAACAAGATAAGCCAGGCCATATGGTTGAATTTCCTCTAAGCATAAAAACAACCAGTAAAATTAAACTATAATAATATACAATTATTTACTCACACCAATAACAAAGTCTTCCTTATCACACGTATCTAACTGCCTTCTGAACTCCACAGTAGTGTGCGTTTTGTTCTGATATCCGGAGATCAGTTCGTAGTTCTGCACCTCGTCTGCGATGGCCATGTCATCGTGCACTGGTCCGTGACAGTCCTGAAAAGATGATGTTGGAATTTAGAATTTAAGCATTAGGTTTTAAGATCCAAATAGTTTTAGACTTGAGTTGGGTGGTCTGTTAGTTTAAGATTTTTAAAAGTAATCTACGCCTAAAACCACACCTAAAACGACACAAAGTAAGCGATTAGGGATTATAGGTTAGCAAAAGCTCAATCACTTCTAATTGTTTAGCTAATGTTTATACAAAAAGTAATCCTACTTCCTACTTAATATTATAAATGTGAAAGTTTGGATGTATGGATGTTTGTTACTCAATCATGCCAGAACGGCTGATCGGATCTGGGTGAACATTACTTAACTCCCATTTAAATTTTCTCCGCCTACAATGCCTACATGTGTAATGAATTATAGCGGTTATAAATCTTTAAAGTATTTTATTGAGAATCAATGCTGCAAGAAAAAGACTGTCCCCATCAAAAAAAAGAATTCATGCAAAAAAATAAAAAGGACAGCGCCCAGAGAACCTCCCGATTAAGCGACGATAGATATCCAAACAAAAGTTAACCATTCATGTAACGATCAAAGGACTGAACCTTCTGCGGAAAACCTTTTACTTTTATGTCTTTGTCCTTAACCAAGATCTTTTTCGGTTTTTTATGCCAACAATTTTAAAGAAATTCAGCCTTTATATCACTTAAATTAAAGGTTACGACGGGAAATTCCATGCAATTTGACTGCATATGTTGCTTTGTGGGAATAGGCAGATGATAGAGTAGAACAGATGTCTCGCAAGAGATAGATATGACGTAGGGTTAGGTGGGGTAGGTTTATCGATAATATGCGATGTCTATAAAAAAGTACCGATAATAATGACTGTATGTCATACATGAACCATGGGTGACTATTGAATGATTGTACTAAATAATTTTTTGTTTCATAATTTTGACGTGCGGATATTCACAAGTATAGTCAAGTTTTTTTTGTGTCATATTAGCTTTTTACCCCGCGCTATTATATCCCCTTAAGGGATTGTATTTTGAAAAATCTTTCTTACCCCTTGAATATCCAAGGAATTTTGTCTCCAAATTTCAAATCTCTAGTAAGCAAACATAATTTAGCCAAACTACGGGTTCACATAACACAATTATTGCTGCACTATATTTATCGAAATTTACCCTATCGACATGTTCCCCACACAATAATAACGTGATGTAAAGATAAAATAATTTTATTATTACTTTTCCCGTTTTTTTGCCGGCAGATGTCGCTCGCACGTGCCTCGCCATTTGTTTGAGCACCTGGCTTCACTCGTAATGATAGGGGGATGTTTCATGCGCCAAATGTCATAGTTGATGTTAAGGAATTATTGTCAGTGTTGTTTTTGTGTTATCCTTTTATTTAGCTTGGGGGAGTTTTACCAATCCAACCATGGGTCTCATACTGCAAATTTAGTTCACGGTAGCTTTGTTCAACTTATGCTGTCTCAGAATTACTTATCCTAACTACCTATATTTATTATTATTATTTATTTATCCTAACTTAATTATAATATTATAAATGCAAAAGTTGTTATTGTTTATTACCTTTTCACGCCTAAACCACTGAACCGATCGCGATGAAATTTGGTACGCAGATAGCCTATGGTACGGAGGAGAACATAGGCTACTTTTTATCTCGGGAAAACATAAGATCCCTGGGGAACGCGGGTGAAACCGCGGGGCAGAATCTAGTTTGTACCTAACATACCTTTCAAGAAGATTCTTCAGTTTCCTGGATATTTGTGAAAATATACAGTTGTATATAACTTTAACATAAAAGATAACCTCTTTCGCCAGAATATAAGTATGTATGTGCGCGATTTTATGAAAATAAAATCAGGCCACAATTAATTTCACACTGTCTATTATGTGATGTAAAAATCGCTATTTTATACGATTTATTGCAAACCCATTTTTAAGTCGGTTTTATCTTAGAACTTAGAACTACTAGCTTAGAACTTGTATCAATTAATATTTGGACGACAAAATAACAATCTATCTTCGTCACAATTGTATAAGCTTAGGTTAAAAGGAGTTTATTTCACATAAGAAATTACCTATACCAATCAGTTTTTATCTAAGCTAGGTTTTGTCTGCTTTGCTTACCATTTATGGCCACATCATCACTTACCATACTGAGATTGTGGTCAAACATATCATACAAAAAAACTTGAGAAATTAAATATAAAAACTACCCATCGAAATACCAACCAGAAAAATATTCGGTTATCTCAAGAATCAATGCGCCATCGTCGTAACCTGGCTCGTCCACTAATAGATGTTGGTATTATAAAAATCTCTTGGCAAAACAGGCTTTGCAAGGATTTATACACAGATTCACTGCTGAATTTTCCCACGGTATATAATAAAAACTGCTTTATAACATGCCGAGTTTAATTGTTGATATATCAACTTGCTTAACCCGTTTTTATAGCTACCGATATTTCCGTACCCAGTTGTTTTATCTATAAAGTTTAAGTACTATTTCCGGTTAAGTATTTTGACATTAATTGGGTTTACTAATTAACCGAGAATAGTGATAGCAGTCGTCTAGTGGCAATTAATGATCTTTTTAACGAAGGTTAAATTAAATAGTTTGCATCAAATCTTTCGAACACCATCGAATACATATCAATTGAAGATCAAAAGGAAGGTCTTCTGAACTTTGCCTCAAAACTCCCTCACACAGCTCCCAAATTTTTAGTCAGTCTTTCACTGTGCAAGCTGTTCGACTTTGGAACTCTCTACCTCAAGTCATTAGACAAGCTCAGACTATTGAATCCTTTAAGTCGCAAATATTCTCCTACTATCACTCTCTTTGATCTTTGTATTTCATTTTATTTATGACATTATTTAGTATTAGTATGTTGTTTTATTTGCATATCTATATTTATTTTATGTATTTTGTTTATTTCTAAGTATTATTATATTTTGTAATTAATTTAGTATGGTCTAGTTTAGTTAATGTAGAATTTATAGGTTGATACCTGCCACAATTTTTATTTATTTCCTATTACCCAAAGGTTGCCGGGAAGAGATTGCTTAAGCAATAAGGGCGCCTAAATTAAAGTCTAATGATGTGCAAATTTCGGAAATTTTTACTTGTATTCTCTTTCTTAATTTTATACGTCTATACTTTTCCTGTATGGAGATTACAATAAAGAATATTTCATTCATTCATTCATTCAAAGTACAAATATGTTTGTACCTTTTGTTATTGAAATAACAAAAACAAGGTGACACTCCGACGACAGATGCAAATAAAAACGAATTTAAATTCCATATTATTTTGTGAATCCTTAACGATCGTTGGACCAACTGCGCGTTAAAGTAAAAGATGTTCACACTATTGATCAGTGTGCATCGATATGAAAGACTAGACTGTCTGGGGCTGAATATCTCAGTTCAGAGAATATAACGCATTAACTTGGAGCAAATGCTGTTAGTTCTTCACCTAATAATATTATAAAGTCTAATGATGTGCAAATTTCGGAAAATTTTACTGAAAATATAAGGCATAAGTTGTGATATTAAATGCTTTACATTTTCAGTTTTATGACATCGAATAATCTGAAAGTTTGAACATACTTTTCATCATCCAGGTCTTTTATGATAGTGACAGGGTAATCTTATCTGAAATTCATTATTAATAACAGTATATCCTGCCTATTAACTGAAGCTCCGACCAAAAAATACCTAATTAGAGATAAGAGATACAAAAACAAAAAAAGATAAATATTAGATATCAGAATCTTCCAAATGTACTCGTAGTTTGCGATTTTATATTATGTAATATACTAGAGAGCTTTACTAATTTTCTTTTACACGATAAAGTGTCTGTGTTCGACGAAGTATCGATGTGCGTGCATCGATATTTAGCGCTGTCTGGGAATGCATATCGCTTCAAAAAACAAGGAGCATTAGCAGAAGAACACCTCTAGTGCTGTCTATATTCGCACCTTGCGATTTTATGCAATACTTAGCACGTTCCATAAAAGTCAATAGAATTGCCACTTAGTAACAATATTTTTATATTACAGCTGTTCCTTTGCCTTTACACTGGACAATAGCGCCATTTCTTTGGATAACATCCATCGTAGCTTCTTTCAAGACATTTGTTCTTGGTCATAATAGCTGACAATGATAATTATGAATTCATAGACAATAGAGAATCAAATGCGTTCCCAAGACTCTACGGGCACCCAACAAGCTCGATCGTTATACCGTGTTACATGCTCGGAAACCTAAATGAGCCAAGAAAATGATTGTGGACTATCAAATGGGTCGGCATTACGCAATAAAGTGCTATTTCATTGTGAGATTTTATACCAAGTTCAAGCGGAAACATTAAAATTCTTTCTACGTTCACACAAAAGAATAAGTTTTGAGAAACGTCTTGATGGTTTGCGCATGAGAATTGTGACACAATAGTAAATTCATGTAAAATTTCCACGTCACATTCATTCGCAAATCGTACGTCACACTGTTTACTGGAATATCGTCTTTAAGTAAATAGTCGTAAGGGTTTTTAAATGGTTGAATGATCAGTCTACCTGGATGGAATGCGATTTTGGCGCGGCGATGTGTATTGCGCAATCCGATAGAATTGCATTGCATCTGTGTATGAGTGGTATTGATTGTAATCTTTGTGGGAAGAACTTTGCATCGCTAACGTTGGTTACCTACCTGTATAGTTAGATACATTCCGTCATTCCTATCAAAGCTGAAACCCGTCAAGATACTTTTTGTGATGGATAGATTTCCGGGAAGGCTTGAGGCATTGAGAATTCACTATGAATGATGGGCTGTTATTATTTAGAACCATTGAATCTGGTAGTTTTTAATTGTAATTCACACGAACCCTTCTTGATTAGGTTGGATTGACATTTTAGTATTTGGAGACCATGGCAGCTGTAGCGTGTGTACGCTACAGCTGCCAGACTTGAACCGTCATGATGGATCATAGCAAAATGGAAGAAAACTTTAAGATGAATGCAATGGAAGGAATGCTTTATATGATAGCCCAAAAAAAAGGAATCGTGAAAGTCGATACAGAAGATGGGAAGGTGCAATCGACACAATTGCAGGAAATACATGGACAGCTACTCATACAGAAATATTGAAGGCCTTTGCCAAAGTAGGGCAAGCAGACCATGTTGTCGTTAACAAGTCAAGTCAATAAAAATAATATTCACTTTGTAAGTTTGTGCCTGAATATAAATACTTATTTTAAAGTATTTATTTTATAAGGTAAATATAGTTTTCTAATTGGTAAATACGTGAACACACTGAATTAAAAGGACGTACCGCATACGACTTTATCGAAATTAAGCACAAGAAACTGTACAATCCACTTTTGGTAATTGAGCCAATTTCATAGTTGAATGCGAATATATACGTTTGGAGATGCCTATACTATAAAATGCAACAAATAAAAAAACTATAAAAATAACAAACCATGTATCTTTTTTAAGTAATTAAAAGGAACCTTTATACTCCATGTTTTAAAGCCACATTAAATTCCAGCGGCGTATATCGATGCACGTAAGCATTAAAGCGCAGGTGTCTGTACGTCTGCGCCCGCATGCGCCCGCGCACCTTGCCCCAGGAATTACTTATGTTTTGAATAAACTATACGTACCACGACATCGTTAAAACTGTTTGTTTCCAGCTGTTTGTTGACATAGTTGCGTATACGCATATTATGATGGAAGGTGGTAGGAAAAATCTGTCAGCGGAATATACGTGATTCTTAAATATTGTAAAAGCTTACATTTTTGCTTATTCAATAAAAAATTAGATGAGGTATGTAAACATTTGTAATTTCTAACTCGAAATGATTAACAGAGTTAAACTAATGTTAATTTAATTCGTGTTGTGTGAACGTGTTTACTTTCGTATGTATTTAGGGTTGCCGCGCGACTGTTCAAAAAAACTTTCGATTAGATATTGATTAATTGTAGACAACATTTATTTATATATCTATCTAAAATGCATATGATACTTGGATACTAGGATTTTTTCTTGATTTTGTAAGCAAAATAAACTTCATTCAAAACGGTTTTGTGAAGATTAAAAATACAGAACTAAATAGGGTATTCTAATGGTGTAAGACATATATTTTGATGTCTGTAATTTTTCTTTGAACCTTTTCAATATCACGCTGAAATTTAAACACGACAACCCTACAAATCCCTATCGAAATTTAAATAACATTTAATTTTATTTATATTTAAACTGGAAACTTTTGTTTAATCACTAGTTAATCAGGAGCTATATCAAACTAAAGAATTTCTCACTGATCATTGGGTGAAGATTTTGTATAATCAAATGCATCTTTACGATCGAATTATTCGATGTTTATGTATCGAGCAATTTTGATTCTGAATCGATATGAGATAAACTTAAATATAAAGATAAAAACTGTTAGACGATTTTGGAGGGCTTTGAGGATGTTTTCTATATATCATAGTTTGTATTTTTTACTTTAATTGTAAATATGTAATTAAACAGTTAATAAATATAAAGATAAAAACTGTTAGACGATTTTGGTTGATTTATGGATGTCGACGATATTTATTGTTATAAAACTAGCATTTATTTAATTCTACGCTCGGCTATATTTTCATAAGTTAAAATCATAAGTTCCCACCAATACATGAGTAGGCTTAACTTATTTAAATAAGGATTCTAACTAATGGAAATAAATAAATACCTATTAGATATGCAGCAGACGTTTCATGACGAGATTCGAATTAATTGAATTGAATAAAGCTAAAATACACAACTACTAGCACTATAAATTGAGAACTAGATTATTTCTGTAAAGGCAATAAGTATAGTATTCTTAAATTTTTTTAAGGTTATGAGATTCATTGGAAATATCAATTTATCTATCTTTACAGATCCCATAGATATTTTTTTTAATAGGTAACTAACAATTGATATTATAAAAAGTAAATGAAAGACAAAAGTAAGTACATACTACATATTATTTATATTCATATTAGTATTAGGATTTCTTCGCATAGTTTAGTACAAAAAAGGTAATAAAAAACAGAGAATGCCACTAGCCATTGCTTTTAGTCCGAAAATAAAACTTTAACTGTTTCTAGTTAAACTTTTACGTATAATTCAACCGCAGTAGGTAATGACAATCATTTGTTACTTCAATAAAAATCAATCGGTAAATTCCACAGTAAAGTATGGTAAATAAATTTCTGTTTCAAAATGCTGCGGTTACAAGAAACATAAAATGTTAAATGACACACACATTAAAATCAATTCACGTACAAGATTAAATCAGTTAATAATTACTAGAAAACCGGACAGAACGAGACGGACGTGACCACGTTTGAAAAGCCTCTTCACATTACCAGCAGGTGTTGTTGCATTATTTAGTACTTTAAATATACGTAAATGGATCTTCTATGTAGACAAAGAAATGCTGTTGAAAAGTTTTAAGCAGCTTACCGCAAATCTTTTATAGAACAAACTTAATTTCTACATTTATGATCTCTAAAAGAAAATATATAGAGTGATTTTTTAGTCACTGGCAGTACCTACTTGCAGGGGTGGAAGTAGGACAACTTTTACTATGGGACTAACTGTGAAATCACGAAAAAAATATCAGCTGTTCCATACAAATGTTCAATACCTACTCGACCAAAATGTATGAAGCAACCGTTTTATTTAATGCGATATCAGAGTTGGTCCCGTAGTAAAAGTTGTTGATATTGATGAGTAGTTCCACCCCTGCAAGTATTGCCAGTGACTAAAAAGTCATCCTGTATAATCCTACTAGCTATTATATATGTGAAAGTTTATATGTATTCAATCATGCATAAACGGCTTAATGTATTTGTATGAAACTTGGCACATAGATCACCCTGGAATAACATATTATAGGGTACTTTTTATCCCGGCAAAACATAAGATCCCTCGGGAACGCAAGTGAAACCGCGGGGCAAAAAGTAGTATTATATAAATGAAGTAAGAAAGTTTAACTTAATTTCAGAGAATTACTTCTCTAAAGGTAATTGCCGACGTAGCAAAAGACAGCGAGATCCGCACGATCGCTCTGTGATTGTGTATAAACCTAACAAGTTCCAATAACAAGTGTAGTTTATTTACCTAAAAAGATATTACCTATTCAAGAGACGTACCTTTATAAATGTGTGATATACACCACTTTGTTACTGGCTTCATTTAGAATGCTGTATCAGTAGAGGAATTTTAAGTAAGTCGACCGAACAGGACGTGAGGTGTATAATGAATTTGTCGATCCGATAGGTCTGTGGCACCTTCGGGTCACCTCTTGAATTAGATCATAGGTCTTAACATTATTAACAAGTATAATTACCTACTGAAAGTTATTGATGAAATTTCTGGGAGTTATGAACCATGTTGATGATCATTGCTTCATATTCTCATTATATTAAAGCGATATTCAATTCTCTTCAATATACGATGATGAGCGATGACGATGTGATACTGTGACGACCATTCAATGCAGCCAATTTTGGGTTCCCTAGATCCCGTTATAAGGTACCTATCAACCTAAAATTTGAGTTTTTTTCCATCTCCGAATCTTTGTCTACATTAGAAGTAATCGGAACAATTCCACAAATCAACGAGCACTGAACTTTTCCAATCACCGTCAATAAGACTCTAGCATTTTTTCAAACTCCCAAGATGGGTAGGCTATAAAACAAAAACCGATCGATTTACTTTTTTAAGTACAGAGCTATAAATCTTTGAAACTATGACGAATGGTATCAAAGGAATTTCGATACCCCTCATATTAAATTATTCAAAATGAGTTTGTAGCTCGCGGGGTTTTAAGGGAATTAAAATGTTCTCTCTAATCACAGGTGTATGAAGTGTAGAGAACGATTACAGATTAGTTTCACTTCCTGCTTGATAAATCTATGAATATTTCAATCGGTTGTAGAACCACATTGTAATGAAAAACAATGGATGACAGAGTGTGTTACATTGAATTCATTGTAACACGTGTGAACTTCTTTCGTTTCATGCTACACTAGGATCTTCTGCAGTAAGGCTTCTTTCTATAAACATTTTATTGCAAAAATATTAAGCCTAAATCTAGCACAATCACTGATCAATAATCTCCTAAATGTAATTAAGCATTTAAGGTCGAAGTAAAGGTATATTCTGTAAGGATGTAATGAAAAAAACCTTAATAACATAACTAAACTTTAATAGGCTGTTACGAAAGCTATTTCAAAGTTAACAGAAGGAACTATAAAGGTAGGATTGGAGTAAGTAGGTTTTGATCGACAGTCTGCAGCCTACCCTTCAGGAAGCGTGGAGCTTACAGTTAATGTCATGTTGTGATATATCGAGTGACTAACTGTACGTGATTGTACTGTGTTTATTACACGAACTCCCTGGTGCGTGTGACATGGGTTTACATTACGGACAACCACGCACGTAATTGATTTCGCTTGGAATTCCCAAAACTAACCGATAAGTTAACGTGAAGCGTTGAATACTAATCTTTTAAATAGCATTTATGAAGTGTGAGTCAGACTTGCGTGTTCTGTTCTGTACCTATTTTTTTTAGGGTTTCGTGAGCGAACATATATTTTTTTATTAGATACTAGCTAATCCCCGACGTGCGATGCAATGTCCTTTTTTATTTTGTTTTCTTTTTCTTTATCGGAAACCAAAGCGGGCGTGCGCACAACAACCCATCTATAAAGGCCTATATTTGATCACAATATCACTATGATAACTGATGATGTGGCCGAAGGTGGTAAGCACACAAAGCTTAGAAGGCTTTCAAATGCAGCTGCCAGAACACACCGTATCAGTTTGTAAATTAAACTTTGAAAATCCAATCGGTGTTATCGCTTCAAAGGTTATATGAGTTTTTGACTTATTTATTCTAATAAATAATAAAATGTATTTATAAAATCAAAGTACATAAAGATAAAGTAGAATAATAATCAGTTGCAAAAAACCATGCGATTCCAGGAATGAAAGCATATTTTTCGTGTTTGATGTGACAAAGTGACAAATAAAGTCAGGCATGTAAACAATCTAAAAAAGAAACAAATCGATTTTAAAGTATGATCCCAAATTATCATTAAATTGGGAAAACACGGTTGAAATCCCCCGACTTCAAAATAAAACGTTATTTAACGTGTAAAAAATATCCTTAATTTTTCTCAGCTTTCCCCTAAACATTAAAAGAAGATAGACAGGGAAAGGGAATGAGAGAATTCGTCATAGGTACCTTTATTTTTTCGCCATCATTACAATGTGGGAAATATATTTTTTCATAATATTTTTGTAGGACTACAAATTAAGGGAAACCTTTATGTAAGCGAGTGTACGTTGGCTAAACCGGGATTTAAAACAGGAGTGGTTAACCATTTGTAACATTAATGTGGGGGATGTTTCCATGGCTTCCGAATGAGCCCTTAAAAATACCCAAAGCATAAATTATCCTACTATACAACAAAAGATAAATTACTACGTGTTTCGTGATTTTTAACTTACCATTACATGGGTAGTTTTTCTAAAAATATTATACATATAATAGCTACCCGCGACATCACCCGCGTTCCTAAGAAAAAAGTAGCCTATGTCCCTCTCCATACCATGCTATCTGCGTACCAAATTTCATCCCGATCGCTTCAGCGGTTTAGGCGTGAAAAGGTAACAAACAGAGTTACTTTCGCATTAATTATGATTTGGATACCTAGTTGTTTGAATATCTATAATTTTACCAAGGTAACTATGATGTGGGTGACAGGAAGACAAGCCAAGCTTAGAGAAACTGATTTTAAAGTGATCTAATTTTGCATCACTATTATGTAATAAAGTTACCTTACGGCACAATTTTTTCTTGGATCTGGTTAAAATTAACATTGAATAAATATATATGAAAAAATAAATAAATAAATAAATAAATGAATAAATATAAATAAATAAATACATAAATAAATAAATAAATAAATCCAGATAACTGATACTACATATACTGCTTTTCTTTTGTAAATACATACATATATAGATAATTACACCCAGACACAGGACAAACAGACATAAGGTACGCATATGGAGCCCAAGAAGTAATTTTATTTGGCGGCTTTAAAAAAGCGATTTATAAACCAAAAACAGATTTTATTGAGTATTTAATCTCTCAAAAGCAGAAATGGCAACATTGTAATGCAAGTTTAATGGTTTATTAACAGGACTATAAACGGCGGTGGATTCCGTTTTATGTGATCCCGTTAAAATTTTTCAAATTCCTGACTTGAAAGTCATTTTTACGGTAAAGTCAAAATCAGTAGGTAGGTCGGTTTTTCGACCAATACCGATATATCTGATGAAGTAAGGTCGAAAAACTTCGTAAACAATTGTCAGGTTTTCTATTTCCTTTGACAGTAGCTTACCTGGCTACAAAATAGAGCTTTGTGAGGACTTTAATGTTGAAAAGTGCAGATGGTCTGTTCTGCTACTTTATAGCTAGCAGGATTTACTTAGTTGTGGATTCTAGTTAACGATTTTCCTTCTTTGATTAAATTTTCCCAGCATTATTTAATATAGTTACATTGGCTGTAACTACTATAAGAAAATAGTGCTGGAATTTAACTTAAGGCGCTGACAACAGCTAAATGGCCTTGAGAAATTGAAATTTTAGCCACGCCCCTCTACATCCCCAATATATATAGCACGTATAGCACAGCATAGCGCCACACACGAAGACGCGGTAAAACGGTGCACTTTTTCGGCCATCATCCAAACAATAAACAAGTACAAATATATCTATGAAACTAACACAACTAGATGGCGCTATTATTGATAGTATAAATATGTAATTACAACTAGCTATAAAGAAATAGTAATAACCGAGTTCTCAATATATTTTAACCTAGTTTTGTAACTTTTCTATTTTATTTCCATCTTTCACACCATTATTTACAATAGTATGTACCTACTAATTTTAATGAAACCGCTTCTCTTTTCATTTTATATTCGCGTCGCCCGTGTGGATGTATAAATGTTTTTTAATAAGAAATATGAATGAAGAAAATAATGTACAAAATTCAAAATATATAGCTAGGTTTCATTTTTAGAAAACGTCGTTTTACCGTGTTTTCAATCAATGAGAAACTGCTACAATTTCATTAGAATACGAAAGTAAATTTCGCCGCTATCAATAAGTAATTAATAGCTCAGGTGGGAGATCGTGCGATCCTTGAACTAGATGTCCACGGATCGAGTCCTGTTGGCGACTTATGTTTGATTACTTTGTTCGATATGAATCATCCTACTTTTGTAACTTTTTCATCTTTCACACCATTATTTACAATAGTACCACAGCGTAACAAGTCATACAGTGGTTTATCGCGTTTGAAGTCACGCGAAATGCCGCTTTTGTGTAGACATTCGTCATTATTCGTAGTATGTGTATGTAGAACTAATACCTAACATATTTTTTATTGTTTATGACCTTTTAATAATATAATAGGATACCAAAATAAAAAAAATGAGAGAGAGAGAAATACTGAGATACTTATTCTTTTAAATACTACAAATGCGAAACTGAAAGGTATTTTCAACATTTGGATTTACTAATTTTCAGATTGCGATTGTTGAATTTGACGATGTAGTCAATTCTCATACGTAGAAATAATTTTAATAAAAATTCAGATGGGAAGCAGGACCATGGTCTTGTATTAAAATTAATGTTCTTTAGCTGTTGATATAATTGACTTCTAATATTATTTCCAACAAACGTTGTAAAAGTTTTCTGTAAAATGTCTTCTAATTTTTGGCAGTACGTTAAAATACTAATACATAATAGTTTGCTAGTAGTTAAATTAGGTCGCGCAGAGATATCACTACTCCATATTCGTAATCGGCACCCCTGAAAACCATGAAAACGATATCCATGTTGATTTTATTTAAAAATTCACGTCCGCCATCTTGAATCTCGAAATATGTTATATATTCGTAATTGGCACCCCTGAAAACCATGGAAACGATACCCATATACATAGATGTTATTTAATAATTCGCGTCCGCCATCTTGAATCACGAAATATGTTATATATTCGTAATCAACACCCCCGAAAACCATGGAAACGATACCCATGTACATAGATGTTATTTAATAATTCGCGTCCACATTCTTGAATCACGAAATATGTTATATATTCGTAATCAGCACCCCCGAAAACCATGGAAACGATACCCTTATACATAGATGTTATTTAATAATTCGCGTCCGCCATCTTGAATCACGAAATATGTTATATATTCGTAATCGGCACCCCCGAAAACCATAGAAACGATTCCCATATAGATTTTATTTAATGATTCGCGTCCGCCATCTTGAATCTCGAAATATGTTATATATTCGTAATCGGCACCTCCGAAAACCATGGAAACGATACCCATATTGTTTTTTTTTTTTAATTCGCGTCCACCATCTTGGATCTCGAAATATGTTATATATTCGTAATAAGCACCCCCGAAAACCATGGAAACGATACCCATATAGATTTTACTTAATAATTCGCCTCATAATTGTACAAAATTCAAAATATATAGCTAGGTTTCATTTTGTCGTTTTACCGTGTTTTCAATCAATGAGAAACTGCTACATTTTCATTAGAATACGAAAGTAAATTTCGCCACTATCTATAAGTAATTAATAGCTCAGGCGGGAGATCGTGCGATCTATAAACCAGATGTCCGCGGTTCGAATCTAGATGATGTCTCCAATTTCATTTATTAATTTCCTCTTTTTCAAGTTCCTTCTTTTGTTTACCAAAATAAAAAGTATTACATACCAGCACAACTCAATCATCCAGGTACTTTACATTCATAATAAAACATGGTGTCATCACATGGATTTGAACACACACATCCAAGTAGTTACAAGTTCTTGACCTATAACCAGGACCGCTGAGCTAACAATGACATGACTTATGTGATGAAAATAAGAATCTTTCTCGGTCAGTGATGCGGCACGACAAATTTTATTCCCATTGCATGAAAGATTATAAAATTAATCAGTTATTATGCCCTTTTTGTGGTAAGTAAATCTTTAGTTTGAATACTTTTTTATGCGAAATAATACGACGAGATCATATTGTAAAAGTTATGTAATGCAATTCATTTTCCCTCCAAATATTGTCATTTAATTTGATAAAAAGTTTTAATGTGAATAGGCTGAATACATTCATAAATTACACTGCAATCTAGCGGCAGTGATATGACGCTTTGACAAACACAAGTATTTGTTTACTTTTATCATTGTCAATCACTGTGAAATAAATTGCTTACTACCTTACTTTATTCATCAGGCATTGCACATTTTTTTTAAAAGATATTTTACCCATTTATGGATGATAATGTTGAAACCGCGCGCTCGGAAAAAACTGGTATAGGTCCGTCTAGCAACGCGGATCGCCGCGGAATGCGAGTGAGGGCAAAGCAAAATACGCAAGTAACGTGACAGAAGAGTGTGGCATAATGTTGACTCCTCCCCCTAACTGCTCCGAATTAATAACGTAAGCGACATTTATAAAAATAATTAATTATGTACAAATAAATTCCTTATTCCAAAAACTAACGAAATAAATCATTTTCTAATTATTCGAACAATATTAATGTAAAATATCACATCGAAAAATACATTCGTGTATAGGATAAATTTGGGAATTCCTTGATTTTCAGAGTTGTGTTTGGCAATTTTTTTTATCGAGGCAATGAAATGAAATCGTGTTTTGAGATTAATAAATTTGTCATTTATATCCTTGAGTATCGTGTATTTAAATTTCAATACCGTACATTTAGTAGGATTAATATAGGTTGGGTTGCAATAGAGAGACTTTAGCTGTTGTCAGCGCCTTAACTCTTAATTCGTCAGTACGGGCAATTAGAATGATTGACGGAAACTCAAAACAGTAAGACCAGATTTTATAGATTTCAAGGAGCCTATAATATTAAAATTAAAAAAAAACCGACTATTTAAAAATGATAGTCGTAGAACGTTACAACAAATTATTAATACACCATGAGAAACATGTAAAATTTATTCAACTGACCATTGTCAAGTCTTTATCAGTAGTTAGCAAATCATTACGAATAGTTCCTACCATTAATTGTGACGTCATATTTTAGAAACAATATCGCCTCTGTATTTCATTAGGTAAGACATCAGTAACAGCAAACACACGTAAATATGTAATTAATACAGCTAGTATATTATTCTGAGACAAAGGCAGCTTATTTCCGCATTCACGGAACAATGGTCCTTATTCCTAAGTATAAGTACAGAGCATTAACGCATTATCGCATGCTCTTATGCGCTGTTACTTTCAGAGCCTGAAATAAGCGTGTATGGGTATTATTGCCCCTAGAGAAATATCCTGAACATCCTTTGAAGTCAAAATGTTATTGGAAAATAAACGTTAGTTATAACAGAATAAAGATTACAAAATCTTGGAAGTATCTCTAAACTAGTTTAGTAAAATAACACGAAATAAAGTAGCTGATCGTGGATTGAAGATAGCATATTCAGAGATACCAATATAGTAGACGGCTTTACAGATATCGCTGAAGGGACGCTCTCTGGATCTACTCTGAGTAGATACCTATGCACCCTTCAAGTAGGGTGCAACGAACAGACAAACAACATTCCTGTCTATTAGACCATTTGTCTATGTTGAGGAAATTACAATTTTAGAAGAGCCAAAAGTGTTAAAGCTATATGTTTATGTCTGAAAACAAAACTGGCTTTAAACTGTCTCAAAATTCTACATTCTCCAAACAAAAGCTTCACATGACAAAGACGACAGTTGCGTGAAAATCTACCTCCTGCCATAATTAAACTAAGAATAGATGCATCTATATGCAAATTCGAAGTTACGGTTGGGCACGACTATATATTACCTTAATTCATAGCTAGCCCAAGTCCCAAAGCAATAAAGTTTGCTAGCAACAACTGTGAAACAATAATTGAACATTTGTGCCAATTTCAAGTTGGGATAATGAATGCTGTATCTACAAAGTTATCTTGTGAAGGAACCTGTCTAGGAGAATTGTTGCATGTAAATATTGGTACAGTCCAAACGACTGGAGAAATGGAGCTTTAGATACCCGATAAACTATTATCTTTAATCTCACAAACAGAACGCACGTAAAGGATAACCTAAGAGAAAAAAAAACGGAAGAGGCCACGTTTTATTGCAAAATGCAGTCTTACCGCCAGTTTCTAAAAGCCCAATCGAAGTTAATCTATGATCAAAACTATCGTCGTCTTTGTCATCCTATACCTATACGTTATCAATAGTGACAGGTATACTTTTAACAACAGGTTAACATTGATCAGGCTTCTAGAAACTTGATGTTAAGGATAAATAGGCAATTGTAATGATCTAAAAAGTTATAGTGGATGTACAAAAGGAGGCTACTATTACTATTAAAAGGGTATTATCAAGAGGCAAGAGCATAAGGTAACCTAATGATCTCAATAAATTTTCCTAACTGATATTTCTATCTAGGTGCCTATACTCGAAGAGACAATGCTTATTTATAATGTATACTGAATGTAGACTTTTGTTAGGTATGAATAAACAATTATTTAATTAATGAAATTGTTGTAGGCATGTAGATATCGACAAATAAGTAAGTTAATAGAACTAATTCAAGTGGACAAGGATCAGCCTGTTATCACTTTTTATATCTATTTTTTTATCTGTGCTAACTACACCGGAACTAATAGGCCGTTCGAGAATTGCCACAAAATTTAATACTTCAGTTGAAAAACTGGTTGAATCTTACAAAAACTCCAACGGGCAAAATCTTCTCGTTCATAAAAAGTTATGCAGAAGCCAACGATGGTTTCGACGGTCACGGTTCGATTCCCGGGACGTTGACATGCCTATCAAAACCACAGGCCTTTGTCTCTATTGAAAAGCAAGTATTTTTTGCTTTTAAACCGACACTAGGGAAGCCAGAGGAACGGGTATAAATAATATTATCATTTTGACTGACCATTGAGTATGAAAGAAGTGATTGTTTTCTCAGTTAACTGCCTACTTCAATAAGGGCTAGGTTATGTAATACAAATGTACAACTCTTCAATCTAGAGCGTATTTTTATTAAGATGACAATATAACATAAAGACCTAACTTTTAAAATATAAAGATACATAAAAACAATTAAGAAGATATTTTCTCTTTGAACTTTGCAGACTCATAAATCCAAGATGATCTTCGATAAATTTAGAACGATTTAAGAAGAGACCACCCTCAAGAGTAAAGTAAGATCGTGGGAACAAAACAACAGCTGTTATTATCAAGATAAAACTTACCAAAACTTGAGCGTTGCCATTCCTGTCGTCCACCCAAGCGACTACTAAATCGGCACCTCTCATGTTCCTTGCCGAATTAAATCCTAAGCCAATGTAACCACGAGTTCTCGCTTCCAATCTAAATGTTATACTCGAATCTGTGTTCACCCACCGCAATAGCACGTCACCATTTTCATCCAGCCTCTCCGAATGTGCCCACGTTAGACTCGACTCGTACGATTTTGAATCGAACACTTCTCTTCGATGCCTTACTTTATACTCATCTATGATTCGACTTGTTTTTTCATTTCTATACTCTGTTTGCAATAGTCGTAATGCTTGCGAGTTTTGTGTGGGGTTCGTTGGTAGCTCATTAGGCTGTATGTGTTGTTTCCTAGGCAATTTTGCATCGCAGAGTGCTATTGCGCTTAACGCAACAACTATTTGGAGATGCATTTTCAAGCTTCTAATATTTTCGGCTCATTACTTATCTGGAACAAATAAAAGCCTTTCATTAGTGATATTCCGAATATTAACGTAAAGTAAGAACATAATCAACAAGTTATTAGAACTGCAGAGGTTTTATTAATTTTAAACCACTTAATGAAATTGGAATTTTGGAACTAAAGCTAAATATTATCTTAACATTATAAATAAATTAATGTTGATAAAACGAGCAGAATGTCGCAAAAAGAATGTGGTCATCGCACTCAGAAATTTTGATTCTCATATCGGCATAAAAAAGCTTTACAATTTAAAACACACTTATATTTAATATGTAACGAATAAAAAAGAACACTAAAAATGTTGTAGCACAAGGATGCAGTCAATAAACAGGTACCGTTTCCGGTACAGGCCACTACCATAAAAACTCGACTTTAGAATAACCGAGTGTAAGACAATCTCTATATTCGTTTTGGTGTGAAATTTGAATCGAGTTGAGATCGTGGGCGAGTAGTAGTGGCTTTCATCTAATTACCATACTAGTCATAGTTTGGCGCCATCACTCGAATGAGTCAATGGTCCCATAAAGCTGGCTATTCATAAAATTGCCCAATTAGGTGTTATTAACGAAACACCTAAAAATTGCTTTTAGCTACTTTTTCTGCTATATATTCTTAACATAGCAGATTATGAAGTATGGCGTATTACAGCATGCGACAAAAAGATCAAATCCCAAATGTTTATAATTAAAATGAATAAACTGTAGGTTTCGAATATCGTGTAATTATTAAGAAGAAAAACAACATTATGAACCAAATCAAGTCCGGATATATTATATTAGTTTTTGTTAATAAGATGCAGTGGATTCCCCATATAACTAACATTATTTGTGTGGGTGTTTGTCACTCAATAACGCCAAAATGACTGAACTGGTATGATTTTAGGATCATGAATTCCAAGGTAAGATTAAAATTTCATCAAAATAAAATATAAATCTTACCTTGGAATATTATTGGATACTGTTTATACGGGAAAAATATTGTATCTCGTGGGACGGAATAAAGTCCAAATCTTTTAAAGATATCCTAGTAAAATGAAAATAACAATGTTTAATTTTTTTATTATAGACTCAGGGGCGATCAGATTTTAGAATCTTCTAGAACCCTAATTGCATGTATATATAATGCCATAAGACTCCGAGTAAAATTACTGTGCCATACGCACAGACGGACAGGATGAAATTATAAGGGTTCCGTTTTTTTGCTACGGAAACCTAAAAACTAGACATAGGTGTTCCTTGTTCCGTATGCATAATTTTTTAATTTGATGCCAGTCAGTTTGCAATTATAGCCAATCAGATGCGATTGCCACTACTTATACTTCCTTACTATGTTAATGCTCATGATTCAATTTATTGGCCTAACTACAATAACCTTTCGACCTAAGTATCCTTGGGAGACACTGTTGGGAGACAATGTCGAGTAAACTGAACTTGGGAGTTCACAGAACGATAGATGGAGTAACCTTTCTGATAGCTTTCGCTGAATGACTTTAAATAATGATGTAAGTTTGAAATTTATCGTCCCAAAACTATTGAAACAGTAATAAAACTTATATCATATATCTAAAATGGTAACGATTCTGACAGTATTTCTATTCTAGTTGACTATTTTATGGAAAATAATTAAGGAATAAGCACAACACCTCTCAACAAGTCTGTCAATAAATTATAACTTTATGTCCAAAAAAACGTAAAGATTATTAAAACACATTTGTTTATGGTAGAAGAAAATTCCGTAGCAAAGCAAGCGTAGACGATATTAATAAAAAAAAAACCGGCCAAGTGCGAGTTGGACTCGCGCACCGAGGGTTCCGTACAAACTTCGTCCTTCGTTCATCCATCACGGGAAATGCACAAATTTATTTATTTACCTTATTTGAGGTTGGTGCCAATTAAGCTAGCCCTCTAAATTGTATGAGCGCCCATACAATTTATTTTGAATTTGACAACTCAGAGGTCTTTATTAATTGGTGTAACTATGTATGTATGGGGACACCCTTTAATTTACAACTTTTTTAATTTTTTGGAATTTTCCCTTTATTTGTGCTGGAAGACCTTGCTTTTTGCCATTTTTTAAAAAATATTTGAGTTGATTGAATGAAAGGTAAATTGCGGTTTACGATTTATGACGTATTAAAAAAAACTACTTAAGTACTAAATGTCGTTCAAACCAATTTTCGGTGGAAGTTTGCATGGTAATGTACATCATATATTTTTTTAGTTTTATCATTCTCTGAAGTTACAGGGGAGGGACACACATTTTACCACTTTGGAAGTGTCTCTTGCGCAAACTATTCAGTTTAGAAAAAAAATGATATTAGAAACTTCAATATCATTTTTGAAGACCTATCCATAGTTTTTTTTTTCATCATACCCATACGTGTGTATGGGTATGATGAAAAAAAAAATTGAGTTTCAGTTTAAGTATGTGGAACCCCCAATATTTATTGTTTTTTTTTCTATTTTGTGTGAAAATCTTAATGCGGTTCACAGAATACATCTACTTACCAAGTTTCAACACTATAGCTGTGACATACGGACGGACAGACAGACAGACAGACAGAGCTCCGTACAATAACATATCTTATATTTTTCAGGTGCTCGCTGGTGAAGTAGGAAGAACATAAGGAAGGAGCACTATATGAAATTAACCGTAAAATTTTAGTATGTCTAGTGTGTATATTTGATGTATTGAGTTACGTGCATTTTTATAAATAGACTATTACTATTTTAAAGTTGATATCTCAACCCATTTGTGTGAAAAAGGGCCTTGAGACATGGACAACAAAGTCATCCTATCTCAACCTAAGGGTTCTTTTTTCCATGAGAAGAAGGTACGGAACCCTAAGAATCAGATTAATTCTATGCTAATGCGAAATAAACTTCAGAATTTACTAAGTAGGTATATTAGAATATCGATCAGCTGACTCATAGAGTATTTTGCCTTTATAAATAAGAAACATATCCGCTAGAACGAAAACGGGGTTCACACAGGAATAACCAGAGCAAAAAAAATAAACGTGAGAATTTCGTTTCGATAAAAAAAATCGGATGTGCCATCTGGTCCTTGGAGCGCTTTGGATCGCACGCGGAATTTACGACAAAATTTGTGAATAAATTACTTGTACGATAACTTAAAAAGCGACGAAATCATTCTAAGCAAAGGACTTTGGAACGAGAACATACCTAGATAATGCACTTACTGACATTATGTAAGAATTTCGAGTTCCACAGTCAGCTGTGGACGTTGCATTGTGAGGCATCAGGGATACTCAAGGGAAACCTTGATGAATTGAAAGAACAATAAATAGTGTGGCATTATTTGATCAGAAATTTTATTTATCTAGACAACAATCATAACAAGTATAGAATACTAAATTCAGTGAGATACAACGCCTTAATACGGTAGAATTTACAGTATTAAGCCGCATCAAATTGCAGATTTATGCCTCCCTCTGGGATCGTTAATTGCAAACGTGACTTTCGGATCGTCAGTGGTTGCCAAATTTCATGTCACGTGGTGCTTTGAATCCGCTAGATTAAGCCATGATCAGACCTCTTTTCATGTTCGTGTCCCGACTTCCGATACAATGTGCTACATATTTAGGCTCGAATAGAGAGTAGCCCAGGTATTTTTCTAAAATATTGTTGTTATCATGGGACTCTGATAATTCATATTAATAAGGTTAAAAAATTTAGAACTCCAACGGCTTCATTAATGTATACTGACAATTTGGCAACACCAGATGTCAAATTGTCTACCATTGATCGACTACGAATGCAAAATTGAATGAAACATAATTATATCAATATTGATATTACAGTTGGCAAAGTAAACTCACGACTCAGAGCTATGCGATAAATCTGATAATACCGATGACTGAGATTTACTGAAGAGATTAACCAACGCTATGGAATTTAATGTAATAGAAAGACATAATATCTTCATTTTACTTTATAGCCCCTACATTGTATCTAAATAAGATGTCACTCATTCAATTGTTTATTGTCAAAAGCATATTAATTAATGCAAAATAGGTTTTGATTGATTTGAGCTTTGAATTGAAAATTACTTTAGAGGATTGAGTTCACGAATAACCCTCCAAATTATTAAAAGTTATTACAGACCTCTCTCCAATGAGTAATTGAACAAATCCGAATTCAGATTCATAATTGCAAAGGTTAACAGATTCAACCTTTGCTTTGTTCAGGTGTTAGGTGCTTACCGACTTAATTTTGAAGGGGACTAAAGACCTTTAGATGAATACGATTTCAGTTGGTTTTAGCGATTGTGAAGTCGAATCGCGTAAATATCAATATCATAATAATGAACTTCCATAATGTAATGTAACCTCCATTGTTATTACGCACTTATTAGCCCCAATTTCTTTTTTTTTATGAATAAGGTTGTTGCCACCTAAAAATCGGAACGGAAAGGCAACTAGCCACAAAAACTAGCAATTGCGGTCTCATTGAACAAAACAAGATCACAGATCATTATCCACTTATTGGGAGGAAGTCGAAACCGCTTCGTCCGTGGTCGTTATAAACAAATGGAGCCATATTTCCATTCGTATATCTTATCCAATCATAATTGACACCTTTCTTGACTGCATTTGCTTAATTGGTCCGAAATATGTTAAATTAGCATTTAATACTTTTATTAAAATCTTTACTTTAAGCTTATCAGATTTTTTTGGAAAGTAACCTAAAATATAATTAAACAAATCTTCGGAATTTTATATTTGAGCCTAGTTAGTTATCTTAGATCTCGTATTACAGTTGACAGAATCGAAATCGGTGCAAAGGTAAAAAAATGAATACATTCAACATCCACGGTATGTATAAAATACCCATGACGTTCCTGAGAACCTCGTCAGGATTCACATAATATGATATAAAAAGTGGGAGAATAATGCTAAAGCAAAAGATCTTGGTTTTATAACGAGCAAAGTTATGAAGCGTGGCGTGTGGTGTGGTGGCGACAAAACAGACACGATGTTGCACCATTGTACAAAATAGAGCTCACAAACTGAGTTTGTAAACTCAGAATCAGCGTCGTGCAATTGGATAGCTAATAATATGTTGTATTTTGCAGAATATGACGTAACGTATATACGGCTAATGTTTTCAGAGTTTATTTTATGATAAAATACAGTATCTGTCATCCCGTGCAATGAACAGTTGTTTTTGAATTAGTTTCTGCTTTTATTTCTGTTTAGTAGCTCCAGCATACCTGGTCTGAGCGAGGCATGCCTTTCCATAGCACACTGCGTGTTTTGATAAAATCTTGCCCCAGTGTTTAAAGTAGATATCTTGATTTATGGTTAAACAACAATCTCGATAGGTTTGCTCGTGTATCCAACATTTTTTTTACCCTTTAATGTAATGCATCGAACAGTCTCTCAATGAAAACAACCAACTTGGGCATAGACAAACATCTCGTTTGTCAACTTTCATTAATTACCTGATCCCAGTTCAATGCTTTTACAACTATTTGTGGCAGTGATAAGAAACATACCTGTCCGACAACTTCCTCTGCAATTATAGGAGCTATAGAGACGTGGATTACGTAGAAAAATAATTGATTGCACATAATGCTCTGGAAATATGAAAGTAAGCAAAAATAACAGGGAAACAATAAAGATAGGCTGTCGCTTACTTTCAACGATTATTTTTGATGAGGGTGATAATAAAGCAGAAGGAAGTAATAATGAAAGAATAATACGTTTTGTATTTTCTTTTCGTTTTGGTAGTATGATGACGATGATGATATTGATGTGTACACTGGCTGTTATTGAAAAAATAAATGATACGAAACAAATGAGACAATCCGATTCATAGAGTTAAGTGTTAGGTGCCTAGCGATGAGTGTTTTAGCCAAGAGTCATCCAATAATATGCAAGCACCGCTTTTTAAATGGAGCATTAAACCTAGCCATGGACAATTTGAATACGCAGCTTCTCAACGTAAAAAAGAAACAGTCATTTTAGTTACACAATTTATAGTCACATTTCGATTTGCATCAAAGCTATTAAGATCATAAATTATTTGGAGATCAACGTGGCCATGTCAAACTATGGCGTGAGATAGATGATATCTTATTACCATTTTGATCAAAACAACATTATGCATTCTGAATTTAGAATGATTTTTTTCTTATTTCGTTGGCAGTTGAATCGCTCTAATTATTAATCTTAGTTTTAGATAATGTTTCTCAGTAAGTGAATTATGTATGCAATTCTTTATGAGAAATTAAGTTATTCTTAAACCAAAACCAAAGGTGTTCAATATGGTTCTAGATTCAGGGAACATACGTATTTGTTAAGAATATGGAATGTCTGTACGATATAAATTATAGGTTTCATTCAACAAATACTAAAAAAAAAACGCTAATTCATTATGTAAATATTTTTTTATCACGCGATGATTTTATAGCAAATTTGAATAGCCATTCATTTTAGCAGAACTACAAAATTATAAATGGTTTTACGTTGAACGGAAACCTCCGTGCGCGAGTCTGACTCACACTTGGTTGGTTTTTCTCATCTATTGACAATCTTACACTTTCCGTCTTACAACTATTTTACTGTGTTTGCTTTAAGCGTCTTGACTTCTGTCTTACGCATTTTTATCGCCTTTCTCAGATTATCCACCCATTTGATTTATCAACACGTACAATCTCAGTTGAAATTGAAACTCACCACTACACTCCCACTAGTATGCTTGAAATTGCAAAGATTTCTAAAACATTACTTACTCTTCCATTTCGTTTAAAATATAATCCATGGCATAAGCAACAGACCGTAGCTCTTTCGCTGCATTTGCTATGCAACAGTCGACGGTTGAAGAGATTAATAGCGGTATTTTTTTCTTATCTTGGAAGGGGCGCGTGCGTTTTTAATGGCAAACGTGGACGGAATATGTATTATTGTTGTACTACACATCATATGGTGTTTATTTAGTAGATAGGGTTTTTGCCTTATATTTTTTATGAGTCATCTTTCAGTGGCATCCCTGCTGTGATTTCATTATTGCTATGATTATCGCTTGTATTTGTATCTTGACTTTCTTTTATAGCTTTAGAAGCTTATATGAAATCAAATTGTTTATTTTCTAAGTGTCTTATATCGGTAGTAAAGATATATTTTAATTTGACGCACAAGAAATTGCTCGTCGTTGATATTTTTTTAATAATTTTATAATATCAGTAACTTATTTGCCGTAATACCCAACTAACGGATTGCACAAGTTTCAATGGCTAATTAACATTCAAGTTCACAGGCTTTGTATAATTGTTATCACACAAAACGTTGGTATCAGTAACATGAAAATGCGTGACGTCACTATAGATAATTACCCCTATTGTTCTACAAGTACTTGGGACTAAAAAGCTTCAAATGTAAGCCAATGATCAGTAGCTAGAGCTACTCTGCATTGAGTTATTAATTCCTTGATATAAAATATAATTTGTTATACTAACTACCCTGTATCTTATAATTCAGGAATTAAATCATAATATGCCACTTTTGACAAGAGGTTGTCTCGCCTTGCCGCACTATATTTGTCTCTGTTTGGCACATGGATACATATGGACTGTCAAATGGGCCCTTTTAAAACGGCACTATAGTGGCAGGCAGTGAATTGAATCAAAATTCAAGATGAATGAAAAAGATAGAGATAAGATAAAGACAAGATAGAGTGATTATTGCGGACATTATTTACTTACAGGATCTTAAGTTATGAATAAGAGAGCGGCAATATACGTGAATCTTTTGGGAACTTTCACTCTCCCCAAACTAATTTGTAATCCGTAACAGATACTTATAGTATATCATTAAAGTACCGGAGATTGAACGTACGTTATGGATATAATAAAAAACCGGCCAAGTGCGAGTCGGACTCGCACACGAAGGGTTCCGTACCATTATTTATAAAAACGGCAAAAAAAAAACGCGTTTGTTGTATGGGAGCCCCCCTTAAATATTTATTTTATTTTGTTTTTAGTATTTGTTGTTATAGCGGTAACAGAAATACATACTTTGTGAAAATTTCAACTGTCTAGCTATCGCGATTCTTGAGATACAGCCTGGTGACAGACAGACGGACGGACAGACAGCGAAGTCTTAGTAATAGGGTCCCGTTTTTACCCTTTGGGTACGGAACCCTAAAAAACACCGATACAAATTGAACTACATAAAGTGCAATAAAAATGCGAGCAAATCGCTGAGTTACCACGGCGATTTGCTGAGTTATGAGTTATTTGATGAGATATGTCATCACCATTAACATGAAGTCTAAATAAATAAACCATAAAATAATCTTTTAAGCTAGTAACTCAAAAGAAAACAAATGAAACTATGTATATTTCAACACTAACACACGAACTAGTTTTGTGTACAGACAATATTTACGGCGGGTAATATTAAGAAAATAAATCGCTGGGACTTATCAAAACATATCGTTGTTTTGGTAAGGAAAAGGTCCATGCTTGTGATATTCAATATTAGAGAGATGACCCAATCTTGGTTTCATACAACGTCTCATTAGAGAGATATACGTACTACCGCTTGGCGGAAGTCACACTAAAATGTAGTTTTTGAGACATTTAATATCCATTTAGTATAGATTTTATGTGCTCCTAGAACAAAGGAACGTCTATTTCTTTCTCTATTGCGTAGTTTAACGGTGTTTGACTGAAATAATAAATTCTGCTCATAAACACCGTACAAATAGTTAAAGAAGTGCTTCTCGAACAAAAGTATGTTCCTTGTTGAGGACTCATCAATATTAACTTTTGTTACGGTTCTTAAGAGTCTTGTCTTCGATGACAAAAGAAACAAAGAACAATAAAATGCAGATAGTTTTCGGAATATTTGATCGTCACTTTTCCTGGATTAAATAAAAACAATAGCATTATTACGCAAAAGTTACAAATTGTTTCCGAAACGATGAGAGTTTTACGTTTTATCTTTGGAAATATAAAACTTCCTTTTCATGATTATGCTATGGGCTGCAATGTTAATAATTTTATTCATAGCAGAATATCTAATATAAATACCAATTTCGTTGACGGAGAAACTACTGCAATTAATAGTAGATATAGAATGACAAGAATTTCAGTAGTCGCAAAGAATCAAAGAGTCCTTTGCGCTTTTGGCTGTCTCAGATTCTAGTAAAGGCAGATTCTCGAAATAGTCCTATGAACTAAGAGTTCTTGTACTAACTAGAACAAATATCAAAAAGGTACAGAACGTACCATCGAAAAAAAATGTAAATACGTCTTCAAATTTTGTTTAAGTAACTGGTAAATAGGCATTAGATCACAGTACCTTTTATCATAAGTCTATTAATATACCAGAGCAAAGGCCTCTAGTTGATGTTCAATTAGCCCAAGATGTATTTGAAGTAAACATCACGCCCTCACCAGCATTTCGATGATTACACATCGAATCATGTTTAGGTCCGATGTTTAGAGATCACGATTGAATTAAGCAGAATTCAGTAAAAAAAACCTGAAAATCAATGTGATCTTACTTAGAGTTTGGGAGACAACAATTTTTAATTCAATGCTGTAAATTCCGAACAGGTGATCAATGGGTCAGAACAATAAGTCTATACCAATCCATTTCAATAGAAATGTCTGAAAAGGTAAAAAACTTTAGTAGATTATTTTTTGTTACATTTTCAATGCAATGCAATGTTTTTAAAATACAATTTAATACCTACTAGTTCCACACATGTAAGCTGAGTAAAATTGCATTAAAAGACATGAAAAGATGATTTCTTAGCATTTTATGTACTTTCTCATTTGGTACACTTTTTAAATACTTAATACATCCAATAGCAAATTAGTAACTAATGTACGCTGCCTTATTTTTATTCGCACAATTTCATTATTTTTTAATAGTTACTATATTCATTAGCAAAAATGCAACTTTTATAACAATTAGTAGAAAATATCGCATACATTCTACTTCTGTATAGTCCAGAAAATAATGAAAAATAAAAAATTATCTTATCTGGGTTCAAGAAATTTACATTTAGCCTATTTACTTGTTGACACGGTATGACAGTCGACACTTGCCATAAATAAATTTATAATTCATAATCAAAAATTTATAATCAATGTCAGTGAAATGACTGCAAGTACGTGCTATATTAGATTATAATTTGCTTAAAATGTCTGACATTTCTTATATCAAGACCGGTATAGATAAAAAAGTGTTATGGAAAGCTGGCCGTCGCTACATTAAAATAAAGAACAATAAATCTGTACGAGTTGTGCGTTGTAGAAAAAGGGATTTTTAGTAGAGTTGTTCTAAACATGCTCTCTTCCAACAAAAAGCTGTCATCTTGTGATCTGTAGTCATTAAAACTAACACATTCCCAGTACACTCTATCAAACTAAAATTTAATTACAACAATAAAAACAGTTTTTATACAAAGGCGTGAAAAATAACACAAAAACGTCCTTTCAATACCGTTGTTTTAACTGCCAATGATATTTATATAAACAATCCCGAGAAAAAAAGAATTCTCACGGACTTGATAAACGAAGCTAATTTTTAATTCGAGCTGCAGATTTGTTTAATAGTCACAAACCATTCTCAATTCGTTGCGGTCATCTGAAAACTCGTAACTACCATTTGACAAGACCAGATAATATTTATGTTTGTTTGGTTTGGGTATTGGGCCTAATGGACGATAACAATGAGGATGACGTAGCCGTGGGTCATATGACATGTAAATAGAGGGACGTGACCTGATGAGATACGCAAATAATGTGGCAAGAATTTTTCATCACGGGAATTTTATGAGAACATTCGTTCAAAGTGAGGGCACGACTTCTGAAGATGTCGATATTTTATTAAATGCCTATGGTTTATGTAACAAATCGTCAGTAAAAAAAACCTTATACGTATATAGATGATAAACCATATAAATCAGGTTTTAAGGACTTGCTTGTATGGATTTGCATGGAAGTATTGTATTCAGTGAACATTCCCACGGTATTTGATTGAATCGCACAATCATAAATTATTATCCTGTACAAAGAAATCAACGTTATTACAAAGAACAATGTAAAGGTTAAGAAAATCTATTTAGTAATGCTAGACATAACCTGCGACTTGTGTGCCATTCGAAGCCTTTTATTAAAGATTTATTACAACTAGTTTTTCGCCCGCGGCTTTGCTCGCGCAGACTTTATAAAATACCGATATCTTTTCATCCTTTCACCGTCACATTTCGATAAAATAGAACTTAACCGAAGCGCCAAACTAAACCGCATTAACCATGAAAATCCATTCAGTGTATTCGAAGATTAGCGTGTTCAAATAGATAGACAGACAGACAAGAAAAAAAAGGTCTGCATTCTGTTACTCTCCCTACGTAACCCACACTCCATTTTACAGATTTAAATGCACTTTGAATAATCATAGGTACAGAAAGTATCGGTACTATCTATCATACTGACTTAGACTTTAATTCAATTTCATATCTGTAGGTATCTGAATTAAAAGCAATTTTCCATTAAATAAATACATTAAAAGAATTAACACCAGCTTGTAAAACAAACTTAGTAGTAATAGTATAACTCCGTCTAAAGTCTCGACACACCTGCTGCTGACACGGCAAACTTACTGAGTATAAAAGGAATTCATATCAAAGAACAAGTACTAAGAGAACTGTAATTATATACGATGTAACTAATTTAAAACGCTGTGAGAGCTTGCAAGAACAATTAATTGATTAGTTGCTAAAAATCATGGCAACTATGAATATTTATTGTGTGTATAAGTCTCAAATTCAAACTGATGAAACTATCTTTGAATAATCACAGCACGTTCCTAATTCGAGAGTCACGGGTGCAGCCGAATGCCGCCGAAGTCGGCACGAGCAGTAACACCGTGAACGGAGCAACGCCCCTACCACCTGTGCCATCACGATCTGACATTCCACCAGCCACCGCTTCTTGGGATTGCGAATTCATTCTCTTTAGATCCACGAAATTGATTTCAATTTGCTTTCATATGCTTGAATATTACACAGGTGTAGTAAAAGGTATCTGAGCTTAAACGTTGCAATTGACTCGACTTTTAAATTAGGAAGCCAGTAATTTTCGGAGTAACTACTTAAGTTTGATGGTAAGTATTATGTTACCAATTAACATATCTTACGCATATCATATTTTAAGGAAACATTTATACTTAAAAATAATATTTATTTCATAAGCATCCTACTAATATACAGGGTGATTTTGTTATCACTGGCAATACTTGCAAGGGTGGAAGTACTCATCAATGTGAACAACTTTTATTATAGGGCTAACTCTGATATCGCGTAAAATAATACGGTTGCTTCATACATTTTAGTCGAGTAGGTATTGAACTTTTGAATGGAACAGCTGATAATTTTTTCATGATTTCACAGTTAGTCCTATAATAAAAGTTGTTCACATTGATGAGTACTTCCACCCCTGCAAGTATTGCCAGTGATAACAAAATCACCCAGTATATTATAAATGCGAAAATTTATGAAGATGGATGGATGGATGTTTGTTACTGTTTCACGCAAAAACTACTGAACAAATATAGAATATATTCTGGAACTTTTTATCCCGGGAAAACATAAAATCCCTCAGGAACGCGAGTGTAACGCGGGGCGGAAGCTAGTACACAAACATAAAGGAATAAATTTTAACTTGTGATTAGTTACTACGTTTCGGATACCTTAAACAATAACATGAATTCCGACGTAGATAGTTAAGGAGTGATAGCATTCAAAATACTTTTTAAAGTATAAGAAATCGTTGAATAGGTTGTAGTTTTCAATCTATTTACACTAGAAACTGGGGTTTCCACTCAAAACCTTGCTGAGCTTTTGTGAAAGCAGACAATGTATCAAGTTATTATTAACATAAATCCGTTAAGGCATATCGAGCATATCCATATAAAAACATTTGCACTAGCACGCCCAAGAAGACTGTTACGAAAGAAGCCGCGGACCGTGAACATTCCACCGGCCACCGAGCATGAGCAAACTGGAACAGACAAAAACGTCAACACTATACTTTTATCTGGGTAAGCTTTCTCCAGATAACAGAACTTTACACAACAATTAAGTCTCCATAGAATTTAGTGATGTTATTTAATACATAGCTAGCCTACATGGTCCACTGAAGAAAATATTGATATTACAAATATAACTAAACACAAATGCCTAGACCGTCTCTGATACTGAAGATTTAATGGTAAATAAAAAATCTCAATACCTGCAGACAATACGAAAAATAATATTTTTCGGAGTCACGAAATATGTTTTTCTCGGAAAGCCGATGACACTAGCAATTGATGTTAATAAAAAAATGATCGATTTTAAAGCAAGTGGTCCGTGCGTGCAGCTGCGCGGGCGCATGCTTTTAATACCTCTTCGTCTTCACGCTGGCACCGTTAATGACCGACACGGAGGTTCCGTATCAAAATGGCCACAATGATTCCGTAATTAACACTATTCGGAGCACGCCACTCTTCCAAGACGGCCTTGTTTCCGATTCGGCTTGCTACGCTATCCTAAATCGTTTATCGCATTACAGAAATTATTCCGAGGGTTAATGGACAGGTGAGATCGAATGCTATCCAGATTATTCACAAATACTTCTGTCAAATCGTAGGCGTTTGAGGATTCATTTAAGTTTGTGATAAATTAACAACCAACAATTTTATCAAAATATTGAGGGCGTTACTAAGAATAAGTAAGAGTAAGAAGAGATTGGTCCTGTTTACAGTAACTATTATGCCATGCTGAAATTGGGGATCAAAAAATTACAAAAAATTAAGATAGAATTTAATCTTAGCATATATTTTTTCATAATGGATTTCATTATAACGTTACTCTCTTAAAGAATTAATGAATCTGTATTTACTGTGTGTACAATTTACTTTGTCGTTTTATTTGTTTATTTATTTAAACGATTTTTGTTTCGGCACCCAGAGGGAATCTGCGCAGATGGATGGGGCAACATTGTGAATGTACGAAATATACTTATTTGCATATCTAAAATTCTCCACCACTCTCTCCATTTAGTTTTGTACCTCGCAAAATGAAACCTTTTAGATCAAAATAAAATCTTGAATGGATTCAAAATCTCATTAAAGTTACATAAATACAATGTGTAATCAATGCTTACGACATTTACACATAAATATTAAATTATAATTGATGATCATTCTTGAGCCGGAACTTTTCATATCAAAGGAGACCAGACAGGCGATAAAAACCTTGACTTTTTGCTACGTGCTTGCAAAAATACATCGAAAGGATAACGATGCGCAATATAATAATCTCAACAATGAATAATAAACTTTGGGTAATATAAATGACACCAAAACAAAATAAATAGATGATCATTTATTTGATTCTGTGGAATATTTAAGGGAACCAGTTATACTTATTAGGTATGCCTGAGTAGATAATTTTTTAACATAATTTTTTTTAAGGTAGGTTTCTTTCCCACACGAAAATTAGGACTAAAATTCTTATGAAATATAGTTGGTTTTTTTAGAACTACAAAGGTCTCGCATAGCGCCTCTCGCGGAATACTCTTAGAACAAATTTAAAATATACAAAATCTTAGTAAACGCAAACGCGATAGTAGCATTTACTAACTTCAAAAACTCGTACCAGGCACTCTGAAGTCCCAATCTTGTCGGAATATAAACAAACCTGAAATATTTATTGATAACTACGAGTATGTTCGCTAGTTTTGATTCATGTTATAATGGGATGAGTAAAACATAAAAATAGAACCATTTACATTCTCAACAAAGTAGGTGTCATAATATCAGTTATTTTTATTATGTGATAGTGGTTACTTTTTATTTTTATGAATCGATGACTGGTTATTATTTGACTCATACAACATCTATGCCGATTATTGCCGATGTAGGCACTGAGATTCATTCTTTCTTTTTTGTTCACATAGCTAATGTCTTCGAACTTTTAATCCCACGCACAGCTTGGTAAACATAATAATAATTTAATTTCAGATAATAATTCAAAAGATCCGAATATAAGAAATTCTATAAGAGCGGATTTTGAAAGATCTCGAAAATGAAACTGTCATGTTAGACACGAATACTTAGTAAGCGAAATATAATTAGGTAATCCTAAATTATTCAACATCTTTTAACTGATGAAACTTGTATTCTAAAATAATAGTTACATACAACAAAAAACGCAACTTTTACATGGAAAACGTGAGAATTCCTCAATCAGGCGGAAGATGTAATTAATTAACGCGTGTGAAGCGTAGAAATTGAATATCGTTTAAAGATTTCGCTGTGAAGAAACCCAAGAGAACCGATAGAAATCTTGATCCGATTGATTTCGAGTCTTTTGTTCAAATAGTCACATAGACCAAGGCAACAAAATACTGTCATACGTTTAGTAAAAACCTAAATCAATTTTATCGTAACTTTCCCAGGAGCTTGAATTTCGCTACAACTGATTAAGCTCCCAAAACCCACAATATATATAACCTGTTCTGGCAGAGATTTTGAGCATCTCAAAATAAATTAAAATTAACTTAACACATTTTACGCTATACGCTATCACACTTTGTTTCAGATTGGAGTATACCATCATATTTTTAGAGTTGCCTTTCCAATGACCATAACTTTTAACCGTTGCAATACATTGTAAGGGAAATGATCCATTCATTGTTACCCTTGTGTGCAACGTTAAAATTTAACGCAGAGTAGTTTCTTCTTTAAAGGTTAGGTAAGAAGATCCAATTTTGAATTGAGTTGTTGAGGGCACATAACACACTTTAAGGGTCTGATGAGAGAACGGACGTCGAAAAAAAGGGGCACGACGGGAACACACCTGTCAGTAGTGTTGCCAGTTTTTGATGAGAACGAGTGAATGGCGGGTTGGGTACAATGGCTCGTTCGAATTTTGAATTTGGGGTTTTCTGAAATTTTCGATTCATTTATCTTTTTTGTTGGCGAATTTTACAGACATATTATTTTAAATAACATTATTTGTTGATTTGTATTTATTAACCTCTGAGCTATAACGTTTCTTTTTATGTCTGTCTGTTCCACTATTGACCTTAAATTTGTCATTACCTAGTGGAATCATGGTCGGATACAAAAATGGTAAACGAGTCCATGTAACTACTTTTAAAACGCCACTTTCAAAATTTACACAAATTAGCCAATTCATAATTTACCGAAATGTATTTTATTTAATTTATTATCTTCAAAAACATGTCTGAATATTTATCGTATTACGATACCCTGCCTTTTCAAAGCCTTCAGAGCTAATTTCGTTTCCCCGAAATAAACCATTCCCCATCGATCCGAATCGATCGAAGATTTACCGAACATATGTTAGTAATTTTAGAAACTGAGCGAGGTTTATTGTAGCTTATTTTTATACCTCGCCTACAGTTTCCAATTTCAAATATTAAGTACTTTCAGGATTACATTACTTAACTACTTAGGTCCATTTTGATTTGCTTCTTAATCACCTACCTTTACCATTTTATCCGAAATATGTCTTACTAGCTTCCGCCCCGCGGTTGGACCCGCGTTCCTGAGGGATCTTATGTTTTCCCGGGGTAAAATGTAGCCTATGTTCTTCTCCATACCATAGGCTACCTACGTACCAAATTTCATCGTAATCGGTTCAGCGGTTTAGGCGTGAAAAGGTAACAAACAAACAAATTCACTTTCGCATTTATAATATTATAGTTAGGATTAATCAATCAACCAACATTAATGTCTATGACTTTTTTTCAGATTAAGTTCAACACGAATTGCACTAAACATGGGCACCAAAAATTGATTGAAAAGCAGCTACGTGAGGGAAAGGAAGCCTCTAACCTTGTCCAGAGTGGGCGGATGTGGGATGATTAGGTAAACCTACTCATAGATTAAAACATTTTGCTTGTCGAGTGCCGTGTGTAAAAAGTGGATCGAGAGATTGCCCTCGATTCTACTCTATAAAGAAAATGATGCTAATATCCTGGATTGGATGGATATTTCTATGAAATCACTTTTTATAAAGGTAAATAAATAAGTCAATTTTATTATTACTTAATATGATAATTATTAGGTAATATTTGTTATAATGGGGCCCAATTTGTGCTTTAAAAAACGCTACATGTGAGTAAACTATTGTTTGGAGCTACTTAGCACTTTACTTTTTGAAGCCTTCTTTGCCCTCCAAATGACTTGAGTCCTAAGGACCACCACATGATGTGAAACTATAAGTAATGTGTTTCTAATCAACCGCTATAAGCACTTGCCAAAAGTTATGTAGGCCAGTAGGCTTGAATATACTTTTGAATATTGTTGTTTAAACAAAAAATAATACAAAACATAATGTAATAATATAATAATACTTAATATAAGCCTTTATTTATTCATTTTTGCACCAATTACATAAATCAATTAGTTAATCACATGATCTTATATTATTGCTGTAATATAAGATCTATACATATTAAGTACCTAATATATTATTTAGCGGGCTGGCAGCATTTCCTCTTAAGATGGCCAAGCTAATCCATTATCCGAAAAAGCTCCCCTGATAAAATCTGAGCGATTCGGCAAATCTCGGACCTCCACGGACCCATGGTCTCCACCGCAAACAGTTTTAAGTTTAAGTGGTAGGTAATTATAACCACTTAACTTCCGTATTGCGTAGAAAGTTTACAAGCTGATTTTAAATTACATAAAATTAAATTATGCTATTTTTACGTTTGACGACGACTTGCTTTGCGAAAATCTATCAAAGTATAAATCTCGGACTAGATAACATAAACGCCCATTAAGTTAACAAGCCTCGCGTAATAGGCGTGTCATTTACTCATTCCCAACATTAAGTTACATCATAACCAGTTCAGTGGATTCTGTGGACAGATCAGTCACTCTGGCGCACCATTCATGCGCCCACGACATGCGTTCTGAATATCTTACATTACATACATTCAATTTGAAACCTTATATCTTTGAAATAAGATGTATTGTAAACATAATAAGTAACTTTAAAAGAACAATGCCTTATTGAATGCGGCTAATGTATGTTTAGAAGATTGTAATTTGGTGCTTCGTACCTACATCATGTACCTATTGGGAAATTGAGGATAGCTAAGGGTTTGATTAAACGCATTATCTTTTGACTAAGCCACATCAAAGATAGATATTCAGTCCAGGTACATATAATTTGAGTTTTATTCATAGGGATCATAAAAGATTTAAAAAATTGTCATTTAAATTTCGAATTTAAAATCGATAAACGAATATCCGTGGCCGTATTCTGTATATTTGCGTACCTATAGGTAGCTTGTAACAATATTTGCATAAAGCTTACCTTTGGGGAGTAGGAAAGGAATCCATAATCAGTTTACCGTGTAATATTGCGATGAGTTTGGGATTACTTTCGTGACTACGCCAGACAGGGAAGTATAACTTTTGGGAAACTATTCGAGGGTTTACTGGGCACATATGAAAGGTACAGTACAAACATACAAATAATATATTAATTCAAAGTTTCGTATTCCGTATTTACTTAAAATAATTTATGAAATTATGTATTTTCGATACACGGTTCGATAAATGGTTAGTAGGTATATAAGTACCTATTTATTACTCGATGGTTTTACGATATATTGGTCTGTAGTAGGAATAGTTGGTTCTCCAAATATGTAAGTATTTGTTTTTAATCTACTACGGCACCATTTATTATTATTATTGCCCTAGCTAGTGTTACCATACGACTGGAGAATTTCGGACTATTGTTGGAAATGGAAATAGGAGTTCTAAAACATCGAACATGTGGTACAAATTACCGACATGGATAGATAAGGAACTACTCGTTCATCACTTAAAAAATTGAAAATTTTAGTTTAATAACTAAGAAAATCACTTAAATGATCTGTGGTAGCCCTATCAGAATGAGCTCATATCCGTAATCAGCTTAGTATTATACCATCTCAAGAAGTTAAAATCTTTATTTATTACAGTTAAGATATCCTCTAGCCTAGGATAAATTTGAGTCTCCTTTGGACTTCAAATTTAAAAAAAAATCAAAATATGAACGTAAAAAATTGTTGTCCTGCAGAAATATATGATTTTTTAGTAAAAGTAAGTACCGTAGTAATTACATACCTAATTAGTGACTCATTACTACAGAATTGTTCAATAAGAAAACAATATTTGAAAAAAATAAACTGGCATAGACGACAAATTACCTAACTGAGGACAAATTAAAAGCTCCCAATCTCAATATGAGTGTATAAGATAATTAATAGCAAGCAGACACTCAGAATTTGGCCGATAATTTCAGAATAGTAACAAGATGTATAACTACCTATACGAGTTTTTAAAAAAGAAATCAAATCCTCGACTGAAATTAAATCAAACATAATAAGCAATATTTCCACACGGCCACACATCTATTCATCTTCAACCGTTCAATACAATGAAGGATTACACATTTCATTACACTACAAAAAAAAACATCTCGTCCAATTTCGAACCATTCGACTCAACCTTTTTATCTTGTCAGTTGGAAGCCCGAGTCCATCATTAAATGAAATCTTAGTAATCATTCATCATCAACAGTGATTTGACCAACAGTTAACCTGCCAGAAGGCAAAGCTCCCGAGGTAGTCATCAAGGCAAAAAAAACACAAACAATATTCAAAAATGCTTCTAATAAATCGGCAGGTTTCGTTGTGATATTGCTATTTAGAACTTACTAGAGGGAAGGAAAGATCTTTATTTTCAGAATTTAAGATTATCAAATTAGTGTCATCTACCACAGGTAGCTATTAGATAACCAGTGAAATAACAATGTTGGCAATTTTTCATACACGATAATTTACATGATCAAAGAGGTTTTCGTTCCGACATCAGCTGGACAGACTTTTCATAATTATTTCGTATAAAGAAATTTTACCTTTACCACCTTTAAACCAAACGAATAATCACTAAGCCAAACATTCGTATTTACATGACTCAAGTAAAAATAAGCACCTAACGTGAATTTACATATTAAAGTACCTTATTATTATGGAAATTGCCGAGTCTTCAGTTAATATTTCCGCTTCTTATAATTTTCGGCACGCAAATAAGTACCTCTTAGCAAAAAACTGAGAAAAAAAACCAAGTAAACGGTAGCCATTCGACATAAAACAACCTTCTTTTTGTTTCCTACAAAACATATGTAGAGGATATCCGCTCTTGAGACCGCAGTGGGGTCATTATGTGCAAAGTAATCCATACTTTTTCACTTCTACGGCTTTATAACGTACAGTTTACTTGATGGGTAAAATGCCAAGTGCCAAATGATAATATATGTACTTATATGTTCCGGTTAGATAATGGGATGAAATTTACCTATATATAATAAAAGCGCTTTACTTGTTTATCTCAGCATTTGGTTATCACCTTGTGAAGAAGATTCACTTTTTTTTTATATTGATCTTGAGTTATAATATAAGGTAACTTCGCAAATATGTAAACTATAAATCATCACAAATCAACAAAACTGGTTCTAACTTCTAATTCCAGCAAAAGCAATAATGCATAGTTGCATAATAATGGTGCAATTGTAATTATTCTTTTAGTAGTAAGTAAATCTGAACATGAAGCTTCATACGCAACAAACTAAGATAAACACAAGTAAAATCCATTTAATGAAACGTCGGTCGTGAATCAGTTGCCAGTCATACAGATAAAGAAACCTGTTAATAAGCTGCTTCCTCCGAAAAAGATTAAAGCGAGCACGAGAGAAATAATTGGTTCGACTAATTTCAAAACTGGATACATTAAAGAAACAAGCTACGGAACATGTTAAGTAGGAGCTTCAGGAGAACAAGTGCATTTTGATCAGAGCTGGAGCTTCGTCTACGTTTCATTTTAAAAGTATGATAGGAAATTTAAGAACTATAAAGGGTATTGCGAGACATATTTAACAATCGAATGACTGTTGTTTCGTTTTTAATGCTGTGGTTATGAATCATTTGATGTATCGTAATTGAGTTTTCACTATAAAATGCAATCAGTTAATTCAAGTGATTCATTACAGTAGGTAATTGACATTATATTTTGCAATGAATAAACAACCAATGAACTTTGTAAGTACTTACCTTGAATTGAACGTGTTTAACCTGTTATTACGCTTTAAGTACTATCTGTTTCTTTATTAATTTTATTTTCATTTCATCCTTTATCACCATTATAGATAATATTATTTATTTAAATGCTGTAAGTCTTCTCACTGCGAACGTATCTTTATAGAAACATTAATATAATTTTACAGCCTTGCCGAGATGTTTAATTAACTAATTACTTCAATCCATACAGTTTTATAGAGACAACATGCGTTACAAATAGTATGATCAGTCAGGTTCATGACATGTCTCAACCGGTCACGACATGTCTACAGTTCAAGTCAGATGTTATGAAATAAACAGATGACTCATAGAACAATTCTGACAGCAATGTTCATTGCTCGTTAATTTATAACCGCATTTACAATGTTCCCGATGTACAGACTCAGCATTCGCTTAGAAGGCTTACTTACCTACTAAAATTATTCTTCGTGAGAACAGATTCTTAGAAACCGGTGTTAGCAACATATGACGGTGTGATAATGACTCATGAGATAATTTTAATATGTAAGCATCCAGGGATTGAACGCCTTAGAACTTAATAAAAACAAAATAATTTGTTGAAAGTAAAGGAATTGATGGCACGAGATGGAGGAGGCCTAATGCTCAGGGTTGAGAATCCCAAAAGTTTTGAATAATAAATATAAATTATGATATATGAACCTACATATGAAAAGATAGATTTAAATGTACGAGTATCATATCGAAATGTAAACATACTTATTTATATTGAGATTAAATGACAACTATATTATTAAAGGTATCGACACGAGAACCGAAAACAAAACATTGAAACAGAAGTCAAACGATATAGATCTTTGGTTGAAAGCAATTTCAATAAATACTCATGTTATGAAAAACGTTACAAAAGCATACACAACATTCGACCAGACATCAGCGATTATAAAAAATACCCTGACGCGGGAACAGAAGGGATTGGACCCTTCAAAAGCTCTTCAATTTCCAACATTACAGTCTGGGTTTTTTCTAAGCTTCCAATTTAAGGTGGAGCTATACTTAATGGAGGTCCAGCGGGAATGTTTGCAATTTTACCTTTCGGGCCCTATTGCGGTAGCTATTAGCTTTATAAGTTTGCTGTCTTCTTGGTAAAACTATAGAGGTATACTAGTTATTCCGATAAAATGGATCTCAGGTTTACGATTACGACTCAAGCATGTTACAATTTAACATGCAACAACTTGCTTTACTGACATTGTTTTAGTAAAATTGCTGAAGACAATCTTCATAGCATTTAGATTAGAATCATGATTACGAGGAATAGCAAAAATACTTTGTCGACTTGATACTATGATAGATACAGTTTAGATCATGTAAGTAGGTAATAGGTAAATCACAAAAAATCTGGTTTTAAATTCAAAAAATAAATATATAAAACACTGCATTTTTCTTTCTTATAAGGGTTATAGTAGAAAATGTTCTCGTAATATCTCCACAACGATCCTTGTTATGATTAACACCTCTGGCAACTCCCACGGAGAGTTACCAAATACGCGCAGGTATGGGAAACATTCTATTTGATCGCCATGTTTGACAAAGGATGTTCCTGCATTTGGAATTGTAGGGTATTATTATTTGTATCACTGTTTGTAATTACTGATTGGCGCCGCGGCTTCTCTTACTTGAGCTCTATGATCATGATAGCAAAGTCATCACCATGACAACAATGACCAATAATCACACGATTAATTGAATTGTCGATTTTCATTATCGACAATTCCTAAAATATATTTAGAGGTGAAATTAATCGAAATATCAGCGTAAATAATTTCAGTTCATGAACAGTAAGTATGACTAAGTAATATCTTTGACATTGTTGATTTACATTTCTCTAATATCATTCGGTTTTGCTTTTATTTGTTCATTCGATGACGGATTTGGGTCTACATTGAAATATTAGTCATACATCTGGTATTGTCTAGGTGTTGCTTATTCAATGATCAAATTGACCACGCCATTTGTGGGATGTGAAAAATGAAAATTAGGTACCATAAAAAAACAATTAGAGAGTAGATACTAAAAACAAAAGTAGCTCATATGGCATTTTAGCACCATTCTTTTAAGTTGAAGAACAATATCATCATTATTAATATTTTAATGGAGACGTGAGAATCGTAAACTGTATGATGGAATATTTTACATAGATAAAGGTTTCAATTAAATAAGAAATATTGCTTGCTCATAAATACGTAACTACTTACTCAAGCATTTTCAGTTGGGGAAGGTGATAATGGACTTGACAATCAGTGACGATGAACAAAATGTACTAAAAGCATTTTTTTTTTATATTAGCTTGATTTTGGAGACCTAATGAAATGTTCTCAAATAAACTGTCGCAATAATAAACATTTGAAAAATATTTTGTAGCGCGAGTATTAAACATTCAAACAAATAAAATTCCTTCCTATATTTAGAACACAAAACTTGATTCAAGCTTCTTTTAACAACGGAAACGCCGTGCAAAGGGCAGCTTTGAGCCCGCGCGCAGCTGACCGACGCATGTGTAGGGTGAATTTAAAAATAAACGACTTTTTAAAAAGTAAAAAAATAAGTAAGTTAACATGCATGGTACACTGACAGGAATGTAAAACTGAAATTAAGAAATCTACCATTATTGACATATTCCTCTGAATATAATTATTATCCCAATAGCTTTTATGCTGCTACTGGGTAGTTCACATGCTCAGAAAAATAATCCATAAACACCTAATCTTAAGAAAAAGGGATTGATCGACTAAACAACAACATTGGTATTAGGTACTTCCAAGTCAATTCTAAGAAAACTTGTACGTGTTTCCAGAACAACTTACCATACAGAATCTAACACATCAACTAAAATAATAAATATAGGTAAGTACTGTACTTCCAAAAAAGGATTGATGAAATTCAAAATGTCGCATACCTCAGCATATTAAGTAAAGGTAATGCAAATGTATGATCTAAAACGTTTGAAGCGCCGTAAAAGCTCGAAATACCTTTTACAAAATTGGAAACAATGTTGTCTGATTGCTACTTTGGGTCGTAACAAATTATTACATCCATTAAATATACGACCATCGACCATGTAAGATAAACATATAAATAAGTACCTAATATTATGTACTTCTGATATCGCGTATCAAGGCAATTTAATATTGGATACAGGTAAACCAGTGCATTAAAGGAAGGGTAACTAAGATAAAGACAAAGGTAAACTCTGCGAATTAGTTCTATATCGAGTGTGCTAATGTTTCGATTGATACCGGTTAATTTGGGAGAGTTGCAAGGTAAAAGGTCAGCGTTAATAGACCAAATGCTGGCTTAAAATGGAATAGGCCATAGGCATATATTTCAAGTTTTGAATGCAGGATGAATGTTGCGTGTTGGAGCCTGGTTATTTCGTGGTGACATGACAAATAGAAGCTATAAGTAGACAATAATTAAAAGCAGTAATATATGTTACTGTTGATTGTCTACTTCAGGAACATGCTACAAGTAGCTGCTTTAGGAAACATGATCGCTTCAAATGACTGAAATGGCAAAGTTAAAGCTGGATAGCGGATTCTAGAACAATTCTATTGGTATACCCACGGAGCTAGAATGCGAGCTCACGTGTATTTCCCCGAAGGTAATAAAATACACGTAAGTAGCAAGTTTCTGCCTATTTAGCTACCTAGCTCTGAGTCACACTCGTTCGTATTTAGGTATGCAATGGAAACTAAAAATACAGTCTCACAGGGGTCGAGGCCGAGCCACTGACTCGCGGAGTCAACGCCACTCAACGCTGCTGTGACCATTTTGGCAGTTTTAAATAGGAAATATTTATGTTGTTTCAAGTTTAAATGCCATTATGTCAATGAACGTTTAAGAGTGGGTTAATCAGTAGCGGAAAGGCGAGGTCACTATAAAATCACTAGTTTTGGTGCGATCGCTCCTTGCGTTTTCGGCTTTGCCACTTTTAACATATAAAACTCAAAACTCACCAGTAAGTATGTACGTATTTATTATTCTATACAGCATTTACAATATGTTAGACGCTGCGACGAAGGGCGATGTCACACAAATTGCATCCCCCAATACCATTACCATTCACTACCCGCGTAGGTACCTACCTATCTAATATAATATGAGATGGTCCACTCAAATTAACTACAGGCGCCATGCTGTCAGCGATTTATCTGCACCGTCTAGTCGCGTGCAAGGGTTCAATAATTTAACATACAGACTGTCCATATTTAATTTAAGAGTATTGTCACCCTTGCTTACAGGAAGTCACTGTTTAGCTTATCTGGATGCCGCGACGAGTTTCCGAGGCATCGATGCTTGTTTACCTGTTCCAACAGTTTTGTTAGAGCCTTTAATTATTGTTGTTCTTTTTTTAATATTGGACAGGTGATGTGAATTTATAATATTTACTCAATAATCTTAGTAAGGTAGGTGTACAATATAAAAAAATGTGACAAAGAGAATAAAGGGGCATTACGATTTTCAAATTAGGAATAAAAATATTCTGCTAGGAACCTTTTTCTAGCAATATATTTTTATAATAATTTAAATATTTTATTGCGTACTAGTCTACTACCTAGACATCTTGCAGTCTTATGCAATTATAATTAAAGAAAGAGCCAACTACCCGATAAATGGTAGTGGTAGGATGCTACCATAGGAGTAAAAAAATTATAGGTACTAGTCAAAAATATTTTATTTCCATTTTTTCAGTAGGTACAAAATAAGCTCTGAACCAATTAAATCTAATAATATGTTAATTATGTGTTAACACTACCACTTTGGCTGCCAATACCTGCCTACACACATAGTTACCTATCTAATCTAAATAGTGGAAACATCAGCTGCTTTTCTATTTTTGGCATGGGTTCAATGAACAAATTTCAGTAATGAGCTTAGACAGAATAAATAGACAATAGCAACTCAGGAGGAATGGAATGTAAGCCCTTTATTTAGAAGATGAGAGTTTATGTTAGTTTAAATTAACTTGCGATTTTTTATTATTAAATTTTGAAATTAGAATAATTATTTTGAAAGTAAGTTAGTAACCCTTTTAATAATATACGTACTGGGCTACCTACCTACATATTTTGTTATTATTATTTAGCATTAGACAAAAAATGAATGAAGTAGGTACCTACTACCTATTGTGTGTTACATACCTTTTGCATATTGATTAATTCAGATGTAAAATTTATTAAGTATATAAATTACATAAATATTATCATTTCATTTTATAGCTTCAGTTGTTGTTTATTTTTAAGACAAAGTAAGATTAAGATTATAGGAACAATTTTTACGTATACCTACTTCTTGTTAGTAAGTATATGCATTTGATAAAATAGGTAAGTAGTATAAGTAGGTAGCCAAGCATAGGTTGTTACAATGATAAAAAAATATCTACCTACTACCAGGATGTAATTTTTTTTACATGCGTGCCTACTACCTACTTTATGAAACCTAGCAGGTAAGTACTTAAAATATGTTAGAGTTATTGACTCACACATTACCAACTCTATAACATAAGTCTTTCCAAAATTAGGCCTACAATAAATCAATGAGTAAAATTTAGCACGTAAAATAAATAGGAATGTCCTGGTCTATAATAATTTACTAAGCATTTTTTTAAAGTTTCTAAAAGTACATAGTCCTGTATATATATGTATAATTATCATATCAAAGAAATCGAGGGCATTCAAGAACTGTATCAGAAATAAATAAATTGATATTAACTGTTGTAAATCCTCTTTTTAATCACAGCTAGTATTATAATACAGCAAAGTTAACTATACTTTTAATCCCATCAGATATAAAACGAAATCAGTGTCGGCTCGATTGCCAGCAGTCTGAAGAGGCATGCAAAAAAGAAAAAAATCGTTACTCACTCGCGAATTCGACACACAAAATCACCCAATCACTCAAAAAAACGTGATGACACAATCCTTGTAAAATGTTTCGAAAAATACTTAAAAACAAATACAATTTTTGGCACAAATTAATTTCACTTGTTTATTTACGTTCGTTCGAAATTTGACAGTTCTCGTGGTTTCAGCACATGCGCAGAGTGACGCTCCCACCCTCGGTAGACGATGCAAACTGACTGACTGACTGGACTGAACGAACGAGCGCGAACGAACGAACGAAAAATTGAACGGATTACGCTGCCATACGAGCGAGATAGATAATACGGCCGGAAAACAGTGTGTGAGCGAGAAAGAGAACATAACATAACTCAATAGTCGTTTGTGGAAATCTTTTTATGGATAAGATAAGGCCTTTTATTAGTGGTTTTATATAGATTTAAGCTTAGCATAATTTATTATCTATTATTGAAGCTATTTATTAAACCCATAGTTTTTTATCCAGGTTCAATTGATCAATTGCTTGTATTTGAATGGCAAGACGTTATTTTTAGGGTTCCGTACCCTAAGGGTAAAAACGGGACCCTATTACTAAGACTTCGCTTTCTGTCCGTCTGTCTATCCGTCCGCCTGTCCGTCCGTCTGTCTCACCATCACCCACCACCTTCGTGTCCCATCAAAAAAAAAAAATGTTTTAATAGTTAGGTATTCTGCTATTCGGGGCGGAGACAAATCCAACAAATCAAAAATTGAAAAAATCCAGTAAAAAATGGTATAACTAACCAGACGTTGCTTTAGGTAGATAATACTCGCCGTCCCCCGCGGATTCACCCTCGTTCCCGGGAAAAAAAAGTAGACCATTTCCTTCTTCATACCATAGGCTATCTGCGTACCAAATTTCATCGCGATCGGTTAAGCGGTTTAGGCGTGAAAAGGATAAGATTAGGATTAGGATAGATAGATACATAAGATAAGAATATATAGATGTAGTTGTGAGTTAGTTACTTAGTACCCTACCTTTAAATAATACGCAGGGTGTAGCCACACTAAGTATTTTACGCAAAATCATTTTTATCTAACGTTTTTCGTTTGCAGATTTAAGCACAGAATTAAGCACTCTACACACAGTAGCTTTTTTATGTAAAATAAGTAGGTCTCTTGATTTTCACTGCAAAATTTTATGAATCAAGCCAAAATTCCAATTGAGCAAACATGCCACTAATAAAATTTGCAGCACATCACATAATTAAAAGCAATTGGAATGACTACACACACAGACATAGGAGCACGAGAGCACCAGAGCACTTTTCCACCCCTTTGATAATTTGTATTTAATTTTAGACCTTGCCATTACCGCTTAGTAATCAAATTTCTTTGCTGTTTATTACACTAAAAGGTGTGAGGGTAGCTCTTTTATTTTTTAAACAGGATATCCTGGCTGGCTAGGGAGTCCCGGTGCGGCGCGGCCGTTTCCGAGCATACGGTTCATTAAAAGAGTGAGTGACGGTTCTAAAGAAAAAACAGTAGCAGTAGTAGCACGTGTATTCTTGCAAGTGGGGTAGGTAAAAAATAAAGCAGCTGTTAATAGTTGAAGAATTTATTTATTCTTCAATACTGATATAAATAAATACTCCTTTGTTAGGTACCTACGTAATGCGTTTTTAAGCTAATTAAGAGCTTTTCATTTAGACGTCAAAAAAAAAAATATTGTTATTCTAGTATGAACTTCAAAGTGTATTGCTTACCTACATAGCTACCTAGTTTTTTTCTAACTTGTTTTTCAAGTAAGTATATGCACTATTGCACATTTTATAAGTTTCTTAAATATTATTGAGGGACGAGTCAAGACTCAAGAGTAAATATGTCTAACTCTGTCTTGAATGACAATAAGTCAACTTCTATCTATTGGAAAATGGCCCTTAACTCTCGAGATGGTAAACAAAGTATTTCTACACCCACTCAGTAAGATCCCACGCAAAAAGGCAACCCTTGGGCTACTCCACTTGAAACACAATTATTTGTCCTGTAATGGGATTTATAGATTTTTCCTTTTTACTCTACTGAATTTTAAAAAATATGCTTTGTCTTTGTTGATAGATATTTTGATGGATTGAGGTTTTTTTCGTCACGAACATAATTATATTTTGTGGATGATTTATTTATTAAATAAAAATATTTAATAAATAGTTTAACATTATCACATAGTTTAACACACAAATAAGTATAACATTGGCGAAAAATACTACATTCATAAACCATACTTACCCACAGATTGCTTCCCTCTTTCTTATCGCTAAAAGCCCTAAGTACTACCTATCTGATTTTATAATGTTTCTTTCATAAACCACTTTTTCAGGCAAGAAGTAAACGGTATTTTATCTACCTAGTTATTAGTGTTTCCATTAAATTAAGTTTGCGTTTGATTAGTCAATTTTTTATGATAAAAATTACCTACATAAATTGGTCCACCTCTATTTTGCGTAGAAAATTTGGATTTAAAGCATTAATATGATTATAATGATCTTTATGTTCAGCAAGGGATAATTCGAAGCTAAATTTGATGGTACACATAAATTTCAGCTTGTATGTTGTTCGCTCACAAAAAAACCGATCACCATATTTTATTTTAGCGGCCCCATATCCCTACTGAATGAAATATAGGACCGTTCTAGCCATTTAGTCTAAATAATTGGATAAGTTTAGGGTACTTTGTCTACCATCGACCGTTACTATAAAAACTTCAGCCCTTATGGAGACAAATGGTTACATTATCTCATTATAATTGTCATCACCCGAGCCGCTGTAAGTAAATGAACTTACCAAGGTTAGTTGAATTACCGTGCCGCTCTGTGTGGTCGCGAATTATGTAAATTAGAATAGACAATTAGAATTATTATGGGTTAACGACATTTAATGCGTTTAAAGACAGGTAAATACTCGTCTAACGTTGTATTTTGCAGTTTTTGCTACATAAAACATTTATTTTAGCGGGCTGATCGGTGTATATAGGGGTTAAAATACCCTGACTTCCACGGGTTTCCATAGGTTATAGGTTCGACTTCAAGGACAAACATTTGAAAGCATCTCAACTTGTATAATGAGTCTGGATGGAAAAATATCATCAGTTAAGTATCTTATTTCCATCAAGTTCTGCTTGGTTTATGATTGTTATTTCAGTTTTATTTATTATACTAATTTTATTTTGTAAATACATTACTTATATAGATTTACAGATTACGTACAACCTACATAGAATTACACCCAGACTCAGGACAAACAGACATATTCATGTACACAAATGTCTATCCTGAGTGGGAATCGAACCAACGAACTGTGGTGTGATTGAAATTCCACCCCTAAGGGGGCAAACTAGGGGATCGCGGGTGAAACCGCGGGGCAGAAAGCTAGTTTACTATAGGTATAGCTCTCACGTTCCACCCATCATAGCCCGTGAAGGAAAGCCAGAGGTGGGCATAGGCGCTGATATGGAGAGTAATTGGATTAATAATTATGTCACAAATGACCACAAGCAAACCTGTGGCTATATTTTTATTACATATTATTGAAAAAATTGGTGTTTTTTTTTTTTGTATTTTTCCTAAATTCAATTCAAGACAATCTCTTATTAATAAATTCTCCCAATCACATTTTGTTACTACCTACCTATTTATAATTTTAAAGAAATGACATGACTAGCAAAAGGCCCTTAGAACGATGAAATCACAGCTTGAAAAATGTAGATACAATCTTTGCTGATAATTTTACCCTCCAATATATCTAATTGAATTAATAGAATATTTATTACCCAGACGTTACAAACTAAAACAAATTCTATGATTATAACTAGTGTTGCGACTTGCGACTCAAGAATGTAGGTTTACCTATAATCTATCTACCTAGGTATCTAAGTTTTTACTGAATCACAAAGTAGATAGATATCTAACTATACAGACCCTGTTTTCCTATACATTTTGAGAGCTGCCAAGCTTATGTTGACGCGAAGCTTGCATTTATAATGGGCAGTACCTGTCATTATGGAAATTATTATATTTTAGCTAAAATATAAAATAGAATAATTATATCGACTCATTAAATTAAGTGATTACACAATCTAGCAGCCTGTAGTACCTACGGGAAGTATAGTACTATGTCTGGGTAAGTACCTACTACCACAGCGTAAAAAACATACAGTGGTCCATCGCGTTTGAAGTCACGCGAAATGCCACTTTTGTATAGGCATTCGTCATTGCTGCATTGTGTCCAAAGCGAGTGTATGGCAGCTTGGGCTTACTACCGCCCCTCTCTCACCCCGCAAACCCCGCACGATTGCTCTGTCTAGACGTGCCCGTTGACCGACTGTAAGAGTTACATAGACTGTGGTACTTCTATCCTACATGTATTATAGATATTTCCTTTTTACCAACCTACGGCGAAGGGCTATAAAATCAATGCCTAGATACTCGAGTAGAATGCCTCGCTACTCCTACGAAAAGATCATTATTTTGTAGGTTCTCTATAGTGCTCTCTATAGTTACTTACATCTTATGTAGAGGTAGGTAGGTAGGTACGTACCAACCCAAAGTACTTTATGCATAAATTATTCACAAACTGAACTGTATTTTTGGGACATTTGTGACAGATACGGATAAAGACGGACTTACCTACATGAGAGACGCAGACATTTTTGTTTTACTTTAAGTATACTTAATATAAAACAATAATGGTTAAGATATGTTTGAATACAAACAATATATTTTTGATTTTTTTTTGTTGTAGGTCTAGGTTTTTACTATAGGTAATCATGGTTGCCTCATTGGGACATTTAAACATAACATAAGCAGAACTTTGATTCCCTAATAGGATCGTACAGAAAAGGACTGAAAAAAAATGAAGGATGCAATAACAAAAGAGAAACAAAAAAAACAATGGCCTCACTTCACTAATATAAAGAGACAAACAAACAAGTACTCCAGACAAAGACGGGCTACTCAATAAGACCTTTTGTAAATCATAGACAAAACTAGTGCACAGCTGAAACAGTTATTTATGGCACTCTTGAGACACATTATTTATAAGTGGAGCTGCAATATTGTACGGCGGCGTACCAACCTAACTTTATTTTTCAATTTGATGACATTTATTTATAACTGTAGGTAGAGTAACAGAGAAAAGATTAAGTTAGGTACATACTGTAAACTTTATTTAGTAGAAATAAAGTTGCCTAGATTTTTTTGTACAATTTTATTTTTAAGTCAATATACCTACAAATGAGGTGTCAACTAAAACTTAGCATGATTAGAGAAATAACTATACCTGCGCATGCGCATGACTTTGCGTAGTAAAGTCAAGATCCGCGCAGATAATAAGAAAGGCAAAATGCAAGCTATTTACCTTATCTAGTCTAAAGAGTACCTAATCCTAAATGAACTACTAGGTCAAGGCTTCCCATCCTCTTCCTCACTTTCCAGTTAGGAGTCTGATGTCTTGACTATACTGTCAAATATTTCAATATTAACATTTAAAGCCATTAACTCAATAGCTCAATATTATTTTTTTATAACACAGCTCCCTTTATTATTTCGAACAATACCGCAAAGATATCCGGTATCCTACAGAGTGTAGTTCCGAGCCTGTGTTCCGAGCTCATTGTTTGGGTTTTTGAGATATCACTGTACACTGTAACCTATACAATATAACGGATACACATTACACATAATAGTGTTGGATGGAAGATTCATAAAGCAATTGTATTTTTGAGTAGCCTACTTTGAGATTTGAGGTTATAGTGACAGAAACCGGATCGCTCGAGGACTCTATTGCCGTGATCTAAGTAAGGTCATATTTATTTTCGAATGAATATCTCCGAAAATTATTCTTTGAATGTAAGTAGATTAGCTTTTTGGTACATGGTAGCCACATAAAGTTACTCGGTAGTAGGTACCAATTTGTAAGTAGGTACAGTTGGCCAAAGAGGTCGTTACCAGCAAACATTTTCCATAGACCGACAACAAAGTGTTCATTATCAACAGAAAGATGTAACGTTACAGGGCTGAGCCTTGGTGTAAACTTAAATTTAGGTTCAATTTAGGCCTGATGACACTTATGTATACCTAAACCTTATAATTTGCTCTACCACCGGTTTGGCATATCACTTAATTTGACACTCTGGCAGGCAAGAAACTCAACAAGGCATTATTTTTTGTAGATGGCCACAACGAACTTGTAGGTAGAGCCAGCTGCCCTGTCGGCCAACCAGACGTTTAGGTACTGATTCTGCTATACATAACTTGAATCAGTTTTAGATATTTCCTAAGCACACTTATTTCTTGTTTCAGTGCCCATCATAACACCTCACGGAGAACTCAGCGACAAAACTCGCAAGACTTGCGAGTTTTGTCCTGGAGAAGACTTCTCCAGGTCAGCGCAGGTGCAGGTTTTTAAGAGCATGCCTGTATATTTTTTTGCACAAATGGGTGTGAGTGCAAATTGGCATCGAATGTTCCCCGATCAGGCATAAAACGTGATCACACTTTCCTCTTTAAATCGTCTTTCGATCGAAAAAATAGAAACTTTAAAACTCATGTGTTCACTAAGCCCTGGTAAAGCACATAAGAACATTACAATTGATTCTATATCTGGTTTGTTGCTCTGAGAAGATTTATGTAAGTATGTAAAACCTGCTGACAATGCGTACCTATTCGTCGTCGCTACCAAGGGCGCATCCAGGATTTTTTTCTGGGAGGGGCACAAGGGGCAGACGGGCAAAAATAATCAACAATGACTGTTAAAAATTAATTTAAAAGTACTTGTTTAAATAAACACGGTTTCTTTTATTTTTCCTGCCAAAGTTGTCCACCACTTCATTAGTGTTAATTTTTGTCGCAATGTCTTGATGGATATGCATTAAAGCCAGTCCATATTCAAACGCTCTTCTGTCATCCTGCTGCGAAACAACTCTGATAATTTGATTTGCCTATAAGTATGTACTGTGATTCCAAACTCCTCAACCGTCTGGGGGGGGGGCACATGCCCCTGTGCCCCACCCCCTAAATCCACCCTTGGTCGCTACCACACAGCACTTATAATATAAATAATAATTACAGCCCATATCTGCCCACTGCTGAGCACAGGCCTCCTTTCACACAGCACTTACCAAAATAAAAACGCCTGATGTTTATTTAACAGCAATATTTTGTAGCTGAATTTTGGTGTAGTACTATGTATGAAGGGCAATAATGAACGGATAAAAAAGTTTTTTAAAATCTTTTTGTTAGATATTTCAGATTTTAGTACCTACTTGCCTGATTAATTATTTTAACAAAAATATTCTACCCTCAAAATGGTACTATGTTTAGATAGTAAGAGCGCAAATTTGGTCTTACAGTTTACAGAAAACTCAATATTTTTGATGCCGCCCTAGGCCCGGGCCTCACGGGCCTAAGCCTAAATCCGCCACTGATCATAAAGAGCCAAACTACGCCAAGAGAACTCGCGAATATAATTTCAACGAAAAACACCGCTGATTTTAACATGGATATTGGACTCAATTCACAATTTTCCAAAACTAGCTTTCGCCCCGCGGTTTCACCCGCGTTCCTCAGGGATCTTATGTTTTCCCGGGATAAAAAGTAGCATATGTTCTTCTCCATACCTGCATACCAAATTTCATCGAGATCGGTTCAGCGGTTTAAGCGTGAAAAGGTAACAGACAAACAAACTCACTTTCACATTTACAATATTAGTTAGGATCTCTAAAATACATTTTTGCAATGTGTAAACTAGAAAACGTATATCGGTAAGGTATGAGTAGGTAGGTGCCTACCATAAAGAGTTGGATGCCTAATATGAACATGCCGTCCACATACCGGCAGAACCTTTTTTTCTTATTCAAATTTAGATATCTCCGTAATTCAAATACCAGAAGGATTGTGGGATCAATATTGATTTCCCCATTTGTCTAGACTTGTTATCATTCAAAAAACGTTTTCTCGATGGTATCGGGCACTCATGAGTAAAGTCAAAAAGAACTTGCGAATTAAGCACATCATGAAGATTGAAATAAAGTAGTTCGAAGGTAATAAACTTATTATTTTGTTCAGGTAGGTAGTCTTGTTTATGGTACGGTGAAAATTGTTAAGTGACGGCAATACCAAGGTCAAAGGGTCAAGGAAAAAACAGTCGGGAGTTTTCTCTTTGCCAATGTCTGTCTATGTGGAATGTCAGGTTGTTTTCCCTGTATGTTTCAATGTGATGAATGGCCTGTGTTAATTATCAATTATTAAAAAAGAGTTTGCCTTACAGTAATAGTACAGCAAAATTCAGATACAGAATATTGCTGTTAAATAAACATCAGGCATTTTTCAGTAATGCAAAAGTCACGTCCACCCAAATTAATAGGTTAAGTATACGCTTTTTCACTTTTATTGTGATAGTATGTATTTTAAAATTAACACTAAAAAAGGTTTATTTAAATAATAAGTCTGAGCTTTATTCTTGTGGGTGCTAAAGTGGCAGCGGCAACGAGCGAATACCATCCCGACTCATATATTATTATATTTTATAGTGTCGTGTGAATCGACTAAAAGTAAAAAAATCTAGCTATGTATAGCTATGTCCCTCCCGAGTGTTATAGGACATAATCTAATTTCATACTTTTCTCTCTCATATATTATCATGCTTTGCTGAGTGCAAGTATAAGCATAAAAAATTACAGGATTATCAAATCAAAAGGTATGCTAAATTTAAAATTGGAAAAATAGATGGCGCTACGTGTCTTTTCTTCTTCGTCGTCTCTTATATCATAATAATAGTTTAGTAAATACTAATCTATTATAATTCTAACAGGTTTAATAGTTAAATACATTCTATTCGTATCCAGTTACAAGATCAACGCGAATTTAAAGTTTTGTTTTAAGCATTGCACTTCTCAAACGGCGGATCGTGTAATTCTAAATCCCATCAAAAACATAATTTGTAAACAAAAACCACTCTCGCAACGCAGCATTTCCACTACAAAAAGTTATGAGATCTCATGTAAATCAGTTATTTTAGAATAAAATAAATTGTTATCTAATCATCTTTATTTCCATAACAATTACCAGATACGGTACTACACGCCATACTACTTTTTTAAATACATTATTCATTATGATTTAATCCCCGACTCAGGATAAACAGACATGTTTATGTAAGTACACAAATGTCTATCCTAGATGAAAATCGAATCCACAACCTGTGGCGTGTCAGATAGACAATCTTACCAACCATGATAAACGGCAGGTCAGTCTTTTAATTTTTTTTTAGATTACTAAAAAAATTAAGTAGGTATCCTACTCCTTATGTTTATAAATCAATTAAAAACATCAACCAACCTATTACTGAATAACTTTAAACATTTTATTGAATAATTGTAAGAGAATGTCAACATCGGTCGCTAATTAATAAATGTTTGAAAAGTTTCCAAGTAACTTGAACTTACACTGTGGCCTGCCTAAGTTTTGCACTCCTGTTTACACGGCAAACACGTTTGCCGTGTATAATGTGGTCTAATATTGAAGTTATTTCTGGTTTACGTATGAAAATCATGTGATTTTATGCTTTGTTAACAATTAATGTGACATTGCGATACATACGATATGGGGTTTTTCAAAAGGGGCGTAAAAAGAGCTTTCGTATAGAGCTCGGCAACACATCGACAATTTGCAATACCAGGGGGGGTATGTGCATAGGCGGCGGTGACCACTTAACATCAGCTGGGCCGTCTGCCTTGTCAACCTACTGATATAAAAAAATTAAAGTTACAGTAAGTATCCTTCTTTCTTTTTTACAAGAAAATTCGGGGCAAATGCTAGTACGATAATAAAGATAGGCTTTCTTCTTGTATCAAACCCCGTTACTGGCGTAATGGTGTTGATAAGAATCGTTAGAGTCGTAACTCATTCTATATTGGATATTGAGGCTTTTTTTATTATTATACAGTAGGTATATAGGTAATATATATACAAGGTGATTTTTAAAATAAAACGGTTCCTTCATACAGGTCAAGTAGGTATTGAAGTTTTGTATGGAACAGCTGATAATTTTTTCATGATTTTCCAGTTAGTCCCGTAGTAAAAGTTGTTCATTTTGATGAGTACTTCCACCTCTGCAAGTATTGCCAGTGACTAAAAAATCACCCAGATAATAATTATACATACCTTCTTATCGTGCACTGCGTAAGAATTCAATGGCTGTATCACGCTGTATAGTTAGTAAGTAGCCTTCTGTCATATTATAAACATGCCGGCGGGGTTAGGTATATGCTGTGCTGAAAAAAGTATGGTCAATGGCAAGGGACAGGTTACAAAAAGGCTTTCGAAAACTTAGTCTCTATAAATATTTTACCGTACACAAGTTGGAGAGCAATTTAGCGTTTTCGTTAGTAGATAGATACCTATGCCTAACCCACTTTTTATGACATAGTACTACAAGGAATTGAAGTTTGATTGATTGGGCACTGATGAAAATTTTCAACACTAACTCTTACTTAATCTTAAAACTATAATACAGTGAGTATTAGAGCTAGATATTTAGTAATTATTTTCATTCAAATGTAGGAAAATATTACTAAGGAATTTTTAAATAAAAAAGGAAGAAATTATGAAAAAAATACAAAATGTAATGTGTCTCCTGCGACATTACTTACTTTGCACATGAAAAGGGTCGTCTACGTAAAGATAAATCATCGATGGAAATAGCTACCTTATCGATGGCGAACGTTGTCCATTTTTTGCTTGCACAACACCCTTTGATGTACTAATTAACCTAAGCAAAAATTTTACGGCACACGATTACGCAATTAATTTGCTATTTTTGTTTTTGCACGAAAGAGGATCGGGGTAGATATCGCCCGGACGGTTGTTATGGAAACGCGGGGCGCTGGCGGCGCGCGCCGCATCCGAACGGCAGATGTGACGCTGCCTCCGCCGCGATCGCTTCGTCACGTCATCGTACCGTCCCTATACGCTTTTTTGACGAAACGTAAATCCAAAATACGTCATGCTGCATAGCATCTGACTATCTGTACTTGATTGTTTTGCTAACTATACAACGAAACTAGTGTTACAAACATCTGTGTCTATGTGTGTTTTGTGTGTGTGTGCGATGCATTAGGTAGCGTGCAATGCCGAGGGGTAGTGGGACGTGTCTGTGACCGGGACAACTGCAGGGGAGGGGCGATTTTCACGCTTGATCATGCCTTTCGAATTGAGATCAGGTAAGTTTTTCAGGAATTTCACGCGAAAACTAATGCTGCTAAGGGCGATTTTCACTCGCTGCGTCTACACCGAATCAATCTAGGAGATTTTTCTTTGACATAATGGAACTATTGGTAAATAACGTCTAAATCAATGATGATTGCGATATATATCAAATTATCAATGTTAAACTATTAAAATTGAATATGTGACGAGCGAGACGATTATACAATTTCATTTCTATATATTATCTATCCTAACCTTTCATACAATCATTACAAGTATCTTAAAAGAAATAAACAAGCATGACTCGACGGTCTGGAGAAAATAAGATTACCATAAACTTTGAGATTACGGCCCTTTTAATGTGTCTCTAAGTTAACTGAAAGCTTCAGGGACTTTAATCAACTTATAAGTGATGTCAAGGACGAATAATAAGTTAACACATTCTTCATTAGGTAATATTTTCATCATGTTCACTAAAGTTAACGAACGTCGAGCTTGCGGAAAATTCTTGATACAATCGCTTAAATTAAGGAAAAATGGTGCGAAGGGGGAACTTCTCAAGTTACTTATAAATGATAATGATTTCGTTTGATTTGGACAGAAATATTGATGCGATTGGCTGCCCAGTGAACAAATATATCAAATATCCTTTATTCATTGATCAAAAAGAAAGCACAGGATATGTCGGATTAACTTAATCTGATGATAACGGTAAAGCTATTTGCAACATTCAGTATCTAAGGATATTAATGTTGGATTTGAAAGGCTATTATTTCCACCCTTGTTATAGAATAGGTACCACGTGGTGTTGTTGACAGATGACATTGACATTCAATTCATTCAGATAAATCACAACAACTCATAAAGCGCAGCGCAGGTAATAGTAATTTATCTAATGCAGACAGATTTTTTGTGTTCTGTTTTTCTGCTGTCTGTTTTTCTTTATGAATGAAGCTTGATTTATGAAAGACCTTTTTCAAATGTTATTTTACAATGATTAGGCTTGTGTTTGATATAACTCTGATTGTGGTAATGGATGGTACCTAATGGTAAGTGATGATGTGAAGCTAGGAGGTAAATATTAAAGCTTACATAAAACAGTATGTGATTTGGTACACGGATCCTGAGTGAATAAATTACTTACTATTTTGGACCGTATTTTTAGTGGATGCTAAGTAACAAGGGAAACTTATGATGTGAGTTTTGGAATAAAATTAAGACTGTTCTATTTAATAACGTTCCTCAAATTTAATTCGGAATATTTAACGGATAATAAAAGATTCTTTAATACGTCAAAACTGTGCTAAAAATGTATACGTATATACATACCTACTTAGTATTTCAAATGGTAAGTTGCGAATTTCCTTATGTTCACGAATGGGTATTTCACTATAGTTAATAAAACATATTCAGCCGCTACCTCTGGGACTTTCAGGGATATCAAGTTACGATTACATTTTCAAAGGTTTCTCTGTGATTTGTTGCCTAGGTTTACTTGGCTGGGGGTCAACGATAAACCTTGAGGTTAACAAGGTGTCCAGTTAGAATATATGGTTTTCGAATAATAAGACCAGACCTAGATGACCTATGATAGCAGTGCATATACCTATAATACGAGTATAACACGAGTTACTTGCCGGCTCTTCTCAGTAAAAGCAACCTTCTGGACAGTGCGTTAGAGAGACTATTCATAAGTGCTTGTGAAGGCCTATTTGAATAAATACTTTCATTTTCATTTCATTATGAATAGGATCAAGTACTGAGGTATGGTAGGCCATGCTAGAAAATACCCTACCTTATTTTTTAGAAGTATACGGACCAATATTATGAGCTAATCTGCTGGTTAGAGTTGGTACCTACGTCAAAGTGAAGAACTCTATATTCAGTCATCATTATTATACACAAAGGCACATGCCTCCTCTAACTACAGAGAGACATAGGTAGATAATAAAAATATTGTAAGTAACTAATTATACAAGTTATTTAGCTAATAACATCATTGTAGTAGTTATTGGTATTATAATAAACAAAGGTGTATTGGATAGCATCCTGAGATGGCGGGTGCCTTTACTATACTTATTCTTTAAAAACGAGGGGGATTAAAACTACTAGCATCGATTATGCTCAATACTACCTGTGATACTACTATAGTAGTAACTAACGTCTGAGTTTGAATTCTACAATAACTTTGAGCGTGTGCGTGATGGAAAACTTCGAGAGGAAGCATAGCACGGTAGTAGGGTACTTTTTAGTACCCGCTTCGCTGACTACTACTCTTGAGTTGATAACCTATCGTCAAGCACGTGACGGATTATTCAGGCAGTTGGACTTGTCTTGGAGTTGCCTAATTCGTGTCTAATAAGCTGGCATTGTATCTGTTAGCTTTAATGGTTAAACATAAATCATGCCTTTATTTCCTCGCTCCAGGGACGTTTAATAACATATATCTCAACCAATCAAGTCGGCGAAAATCCCTGATATTTATTGCTATAAGAAATTACATGTGCTCATTTCACCTTGTAATTTATATTCTTGAGCAGTATAGCGTTTAAGGAGTTACGATCACACCGATGCGTAACGAAATAATTATTTATAAAAAAACAAAAAGAAAATTGCGCAGAAAATTGGAAAATTCGGGAAAAACTGAAAGTATGGGGATTTGAAGATTGGGATTTTTGTATGAAATTAAGACACTGTCATTTTTGCGGTAGATAGGCAGTTTATTGAGGAACATAGGCTAGTTTATATATTTTTATATTGAAAAAGCAGGTACAACCGCGGCGCGGGGGACAGCTAGTCATACAAATAAATGAATATAAATGATTAATAAAATTAAATTATTTTAGGGTTATAACAATTAAATATAATTAATACATTTACTTTCCTGACAAACATAAAGATGATAGGTAAAAAGTATTTCTAATTCGAGATCGGGATTGATAATTAAAGAACCCCAAATAGGCCTTCTTAGGATTCACTTGACTTCAAAAGGCGAAGTGCGCTGTGACAAAAATACTAAATATACAGATGAATTAGACACATGAATGAAATACCTACATTCTGAATTTGAAAGAAAATTAATGCATCGGTGAAAATTCTAGTCGTTAACACCAAAGGTCAGACAAACGGAAATCGAAGCAATAACGAATAGGATCTTGAACCCTCGACTATCGGACCCATAAAAGATAACCATAAATATCTAAATAATATGAAGAATTATTTGACCTGAAAAAGCGATGTTTGTAGTAAGTAAAATGCATAAAAAATATATGAGAGATTTATTTTTGATATTGGCTAGTAGAGATTGCGAGAGATACAGATATAAGATACATTATAACATAGTAGGTACAATAAGATAAGTTACTGTGGGAGGGATATTCTTGATGGGAAATAAAATCGATTGGGCCGTACTTATTTTTTTGAGAAATACCGATTTCAGACTGCCTGTGCCGTTTTTTTTTAAAAACTATTAATTTAATATCTTCCAAATTGAATTAGTTTAGTAAGATCAGCATTTTCTAACTATACAGAAGGTTAGGGCCCAAAATAATGAGTTACCCTATAAAATAATATACTACATTATTAGTATTGTATTCACATTTATGGCAATGAGGTCAAATAACGTTGCAATTAGGAAGCTATCTTAATATCAAAATCATAGTGCCTTAGAATTGAGGCAGTCCATTGTTAACGTTCCATTACCAATTAATCAAGAATTAATATCGCTGTGATACTGTTCGCTTTGTAATGTAACAGAGGCTTTTTGCAAATTACTAAAAATAGATTTTAATCTTTAAGATGAATAATATATTTTCGTTGTATAGGTCATTACGCTACGGTGTAATAGATGGCCAAAGTTTAAAAACATCACAGTAACTTATTATATAGTGTAACAAGAATTCTGAAATATTCTACATCGTAAGGCTTCTAAATGGTTTCCTATAGGTATTTAATTAATATATAAGTGACGGTTCAAGATTACTTAACGAAGATTTTTTAACAAATAAAATATTCAGTGTATTTTTAAAGTTAGTGGCAGTAATTACATAGATGGAATTACTTATTTGTATGATAATTAAATAACGTTTTGGTTTCTATTGAACTTTTGAATGGAACAGCGATTTTTTTTCGCATTTTCGTAGTTGGTCTCATAGTAAAAGTTGTACATATTGATCATTAGATATCTACAAATATTCAAATGAAAAAATTATAGTTATAGAATGAATATAGTTTCTGTGAAACGCAAAGTCACCATGATATGGGCACAATTTGAATTTTCCATAGTGGTGAGAACAGTACTTTCCTACTAATATTAGAAATGTGAATGTTTGTTATTCAATCACGTCGTGAAGGCTGAACGGATTTGGATGAAACTTGGCATAAAGAATTGATATTTGGTACATATTTTGGAATAAAATATACTTAGGATACTTTTTATGTCGAAAATACATTAGTTTCCTCGGGAACTCGGGTAATTCCGCGGACAGAACCTAGTTCAACGTAAAACACACTTGTTTGTCACCCATTATCTACGAAATGTTTTTTCTACAAAGGCGAAAGCATAATACTTTCTGTCATCGTCACTAAACGGTACGCGTTTGAGGGTAAACTCTACGTTTTTCCAATAGATGGGGAAAAATAAATTGGGAGATCGGATATTTTATCAAATCTCTCCGAAATGGGATCCTTAGGGAGACGTCGATTTGATGTCATACTGGTGATGTTAAGTAATGGAATTTGGGGAAAAAAAGTCCATCAAACATGTGCTACCAGGGACATGTACCTACTAAGTTTTCGCATTGATTTTATCTTTTTGAATATGGCATTCTCTCCCCGATAGCACAACTTGAAAACTGTCCTCTACTAAATACATTTTGCTTAATAAGCTTATAGTTAATTTATTGAAAAAGGTTTCAACAGCTTCCTTATATAAAATATGATTTTAGTTTAGTTAGAATATCTAAAAATAACTTCAACTAAGTACGAAAAATTTCAACGCTAAAATATTCATATAATTATTTAGCATGCAAATGAGTATTAAAACATTCTGTTTCCTCGCCTACAACATATTTTAAGCCTTAACATTTCAATTTTCGGGTCCAAAGGGTAATGTGTTTTCTTACTCCCAAGATTTGCATACGACTATTATGAGAAAACGTCAAAGTATAACGTCATAACACTACGCTACTTGTATGTATGTACGTGACCTAGTAAACTTGGCTGGGTTATCCGAATGGGAGGGAGGCAAGGGGTTCGCGTAATATCCTCACGCTAGGCCTGCAGTCTGTGTGCCCGTAGTTTACTTTTTCTACGTAAGATATTTTATATTCAGTAAGATAAAACTGAGACAAGTCTAAAGTTAGTTTGATAGGTGTATTTTAGTCACCATTAGGCAGTAATGAGTACTCACTAACAAATTACCCAAAAAAAAAAAAATCTTTAGAGTAAAATTCAAAGTTTTTCTTTCCAAAATAAATAATCTTAATCATCAACGACCATATGTCGTGAATGTATTAATTAAGTACTTAACTACATCATATTTTACAATACATATTTTTAGTACAATTTAGTATAAATTACACTTTATTATCTATATATCTATTATTATTATCTTTATCTATATAAATGGATCGCCGAAATGTTTGTACGCGCATAACTTCCGAACGGCTGCACCTATTTGGCTAATTCTTTTATGTTGTGTATGTAATTGTCAGGACAAGGTGTGTATGAAAAAAAAAATACACCGGGAACGTGGGTGAAACCGCGGGAATCACCTAGTATATATTAAATATCATATTGCTCTAAGGATTCCTTTTTATAAAAGTAATTTTTTAAGATGATTTATTTCTTAATATAACCTCTGAACCCAAATCAAGTAGATTAACTTTAGATCGACCGCAGACGTATTGAACTTTAGAACTGTCATACTCATGCTAATACTGTCGACCTTTGTTCAGACTTCAACGTAATTACCTATAGTCAAAGGTGGAGTATATGATACGAGTACTTGACATATTTCAATAAATAATGTCTACATTTTCCAATTTAAATCAGCTACTGTACCTACCTTTAACTCAAAAAACACAATAGAATATTCTTCGGACATATTATTATTTCGCCACAATTAATTGCTTCATTACATTTGAAATAACCATTTTCGAGTTTCTAAAACTTATTAGTGGGACACGAGCTCTAGGACTGCAACAATGACATACGCCGGCGACTTTCGTAGGCAGGCACTAATTTGTGCGGGACTTGCTTAGCAATTCTGTCTTGGAATTCTTGGGTTATTCTTTCCAATTTCCATGCGGGATATTCGCGCGAGAAATGAAATAAGTAAAAGTTACCAAAACAATATGTTAATGAAGTAAAAAGAATCCAATTAGGATAATGGGTTTTGTGTCTGTAGAATATCAATGTTGTAATTTTCGAGTGCTATCTTTGTGATAAATTTTGCGCCACGCATTTTTTTCATGTTACTTTAAGCCAAAACATACCTTTTTTTTAAAAAGAGCCTAGTAAAAATTGTCTTTAATTCAATTTTTTTTAGAATGATTTTACTTCTGAATGTGTAATCTATGCTAGGAATTATAAAAAAAGCGATGGTAGTTTAATATGCACCACCAGCACATTCAAAAAGTTCTGAGCTAAATCTCAAACTCATACCTCAGTTCTAGTTTTAAACTAACCTACGGGTTTTACATTTTGATGAAAATTCATGAAAGTTATTTGACTGAAAAAGAGTAATGAGATACTTACGATCTAAACGAGTAATCAAAAGGGCGTTAATGGTATGTATTAGTAAAGTGCATTCACGCATTCTTGTAACAGTTGGTATTTCGTACGATGACCCGTCAATACTAATACTACCAATAAAAAAATCCTCTTTCTCCAAAAAAATAGTTATAGACTAGGTATTTTAATCTACATTAGCACATTCTAACATTTCTTGAAATTTTTTACAGCTTTGTCATGTATTACTTTATTTGCTTTCATTTTCTCAGATTCCTTAAATTAAGTCTCCACAAACACTAAAGGCACTACCCACTTGTACCCACCCACGAAAGATTTTAGGCAAGTGTTCCATTACGTTCCTTTTACGTTTAAGTACTGGTTCGTGACATTTTTTCTTACACCATGCCTCTACAAAATATTATTTTAGCACGTTCCGGCCCTGGCTTCGACCCAGGTAGGGTTACCATGAGTGGAACTGGAAAGTCTCAAGATAATAGACGAAGAAATAATTTTATATAAAAAAATATGTTCCATGTGACATATTGTGTAGTTTTTGTTTTTTAAACATGATGGCCACAACCAAGGATGTCACTCGCTTCTTTTTAGGGTGCCGTACCCAAAGGGTAAAAACGGCACCCTATTACTAAGACATCGCTGTCTGTCCGTCCGTCTGTCTGTCTCCAGGCTGTAACTCAAGAACCGCTATAGACAGTTGATATTTTCACAAATTATGTATTTCTGTTGCCGCTATAACAACAAATACTAAAAATAAAATAAAATAAATATTTAAGGGCTCCCATACAACAAACGCGACTTTTATTTGTTTTGTGGTAGTTTCCGTTGACCTAGAATCACGAAATTTGGCAAAAAGTAAGGTCTTACAGCACAAATAAAGGGAAAATTCCAAAATATAAAAAAAGTTGAAAATTAAAGGTTGTCCCCATACATACATAGTTACGCCAATTAATAAAGACCTCTGAGTTGTATGGGGGCTGATACAATTTAGAGGTCTAGCTTAATTGGCACCTACCTCAAATAAGGTAAATAAATAAAATTGTGCATTTCCCGTGATGGACGAACGATGGACGAAGTTTGTATGGACCCTCGGTGTGCGAGTCCGACTCGCACTTGTTTATATACCACTTAGAACAAGCATACGACCCACCTATGTGTGTGATATATAAGCGGTTACCGTAGCCTATTGACGCTTGCAACACGGTAATAACTCGCGCGTTGTCGACCCTGCAAAAATCTTCACACCCTTGTTGAAGAACTTCACCATTCTCCCTTGGGGAAACCACGGCTGGAAGCTTATTCTACATTTTCTCCAAATAATGTATTAATTAATCAAAATCTTTGAAATCATTTTATGCATTTCAGGAAACACCAAACGGTAGCGTTAGGTCACATCAACTCGTTTGCGTGAGCTCGTGTAAAAATATCAACGTCTATTGAAAATTCCCCATAAAGCGTCATTGTAAAAGTCTGTGCGTAATCAAAATCCTAAAGAGTGATGTAATGGGACAAATCCCGAAGTATGGTGACCCCAGACTCAGGGCATCTATTTCTTTGTTCTCTCACATAAAGGACAGGGCTTCGCATTTCGTTATGTTCGCAAGCTTTTGTAGAACAGATTGTAGGTTCCATCTGGTTTGCTCAGCTAGATTGTTGTTCAAAGTTACACTGTGTTGAGTGAGCTTTTCTATGTTTTAGTTTAGTTGAGTCTGAAACGTGATGTCTGGAAACAGTAAAACAATATGATATTAAACAATGTCTCGTACAAAACTGATAATATTATTGTAGCGAGTTATCAAAAAGGGGACGCAAAAGATAGAAATGAATAATAAATAAAAAATGCTTTGTAGAATTATGGTCTCTACCTCTATTCATAATAGCTACATTTATTTTAGAAACTGATGTCTGACGTCAAATTTATTTTCGTGGAAAAATATAAAAATTAAGGTCATATTTATGAGTCCCATATCATATAACAAGACTCAAAACTGAAGCCAAGCCAATTGATTTTGTTAATCAAAAATAAGTTTTATGTCATGTGACCAAGATCCAAGTTCAATTATTTTAATCTCAAATCCAAACCTTACCTAACATTGATTGACGTTCTATCATACGAACTTAAGGTTTCCTGTCCACCTGCCTTTGAAATAGTGTTTACGCTTATTTAGTCGTTTATTTTTTCCAAGAACCATCAAAATGTATGTAAAAATGTATGATTTAAATTATAATTTCAATTTCATGAATGAGAAACCAAGGGTCTTTCAAACTATGCAAAGTCCTTTACGGGTATTTCCCGGACACTCGGGAACTCTGCACAGATGGTAGCGTGTATTCAGGCTCCGAAAAGGTTTGTTATGTAAAGGAATGCCTTTCCACTGAATTTTCACATTTCCCTTTACGTTGTAACATGGTTTATTTTTATGTTAGATGTTCTCGTGTGTTGTGGAAAATAAAGTAGGAGTTGAGTTACAACTTAACTTGTCGAAAGGTTTCTAGTGTGGAATTCAAGTAAAATTTCTTAAATGAGTTTTTGTTAGATCGTAAGTAGCCCATACACTATCAATTCTTAACGGGCTGGTTGGCGTGGTTAGTAAGATACCCTAACGGTCACGCCACAGGTCATGGGTTTGATTTTGACCTAAGCCTGGGTGAAATTATCCACATAAGTATCTACATATTTAGAAAAAAAAGTAGTAAGTACCTATATCTGGTTTCCAAAGTACTACAATCTCTGCTTAGTTTGGGATCAGACAGCCGTGTGCGAGGAATGTCCCAGGACATAGTAAATATATAAAATAAATAAATAATATAGCCATAAACTGAGAAGAACCGGCAAGAAACTCAGCAATGTTACATTTTATATGTATTTTTTTGGACAGTCTGACAATGTTGGCTTTTTTCCATTAAATGTTTAACAATTTTCTGAAGCAATATATAAAAAGTATAAACAATAAATGAGAAAATAAAATAACAGCAAGAAAAATAAATAAAAAATAGTAACCTGAATAGGCTCAAAACTAATAATGATGGGTAGAGTCGTTGTTATTTACATATTGTTAGTATTTTCTTTCTGACAATAAAACCTGTTTATTCTTATCTGAGTAATTCACTCAACCAATCATTAAATATGTACACAGCACCGTTGATTTTATCCGTGAAAACCTTTTTAAAACTTAAAGCGGCATTAAAACAATACATTTATTTCTGTTCCTGATAACCTAGATAACTTTACTGTCAAAATCACGCCCGAGTTGAGAATGTGCCAACTAGGCATGTAATATTTTACTCTGATAAAATATAGGATAACTACTCTCAAGTGGTTATAGAATGATTTGTGTTGGAAAAAAAACGTTTACTCAGTAGGTAGTTTGTTTGTATAGTTAGACATCACACTATGTATAATAACTTAATATTATAAATGAGAAAGTGAGTTTGTTTGTTACCTTTTCAGGCCTAATTCGCTCAACCGATCGCGATGAAAGTTGGTACGCAGATGGCGTATTGTATGGAGAAGAGCATAAGCTACTTTTTTTTCTCGGAAACGCGGGCGGAACTGCAGGGGACAGCTAGTCACACTTTTTTTATTATAAATGCGAAAGTTTGTGAGTATGTGTGTTTGTTACTTCTTCACGCTCAAACGGCTGGACCAATTTTGATAAAATGTAGGTTTTCAAGACATTATTTGATAAAAACTAGGTAAAAATTATAAAAATCTAATCCAGTCTCCTTGTGGAAAGGCAATCTTCAAATTACACGTTGGCTTAAGATAATGTCGGGAAATTACAGGAAATGTATAATAGCACGTCCCGTCTTTTAATAATTAAAATTACCATGAATTTAAATCTCAGTATACTCCGGAAATTTTAATAAAACATTGTTATGGTAAAGGTTTATAACTTACTAGCTGTCCCCATCGGTTTCACCGCGTTCCTGAGAAAAAAGTAGCCCATGTCCTTCTCCATCTCATATCGTTATCTGCGTACCAAATTTCATCGCGATCGGCTCAGCAGTTTAGACGTGAACATGTAACAAACAAATAAACAAACTCACTTTCGCATTCATAATATTAGTTAGCATTAGGATAAGTAAAGCAAGAGTATAATAAATAATGTATGTTTCTTTTTACTCAAAAAAAGAAAATGAAAACTAGTAAAAAATCTTTTTATTAACTATACTAAAACTAGTTCAAATAGCTATAATTCCTAAACCTTAATTCAACGGCACACCTTTGCACCTTCATCAAAAAATTCTTGAACCGAAATGTTAATAAAACTACCCCTCCTGAAATAGCCATACCGGGATTTCTGTCATAAACGTGTGGCATTTTGTATGTCTCCACCATATTACGGATCCTTTAGAAAACCTCACTTAGCTTCATCATTTATTCCATTTGTATAATAAATCATTAAATTAATTCAATAGGCCTATTTTTTGTTTACCATGGTTCAATATCGATATTCATTTTTATTTACCTAGATATAATAAAATTGACTCAGATTCAGTCTTCCTCCATTTTAAGTCACGTGTCACTTAATTCTGATTCCCTTCGAGATGGGGATGCTCTCACAAGAGTTTTAATTTGGGAATTTCTTTACATAAAGCTTTTATGAAACATGAAACTAGTTTTTGTGATGTTGCGCGAAAAAATAGATAAATTGTGAGTCAGAAATAGTATAATGAAAACCTCATTATGAATTTGGAATAAGATTGTGTACCATTTACTGGGAACTCACATTTTTCTTATTATAAGAGGCTTATGTGTGTCCCAGAAGTAAATAATATATATTTAAAGATGTATTTTCTTAATAATATAGGTCCCTTAAGGAATAATTGATAAGGTATCATAAAAACAACGCTTGGTAGGCTGATTGGCGATCACGTAAGCTCATGGTATATAGTTAGGGGTACTTATGTGGACCCTGCTGCCCATACCCTGGTCCCTTTAGTTACTTTTACGACACTCGTTACCGTTTGACTCCTAGTTGAGTTAAAGTCAACCCTCCCTTAAGTCATTAAAGCTGATGTAATTATAATTACAATAATAATATAGTAACCATAAATCCTGTACATCCTAGATACAATCTTGTTGTTTATGGGCGATTGTGTGCCGACGTTCCAATGCCATTAGGCTCTCGCTCTGAGGCACATTTACTAGAGTACGGGAGTGCTGCGAACTAAGACATCTAAATGACTTCTAGAACTGCTATCTTATTACATTTTTAATGAAAATGTGTGTTGCTAAAGTTTGAAACATTTATTACTGTTACTACAAAGGATCATAAAAAAACTTTCGCTCTCAAATCATTCTGATCAGTATTAATAAACATAACCTTACTGAATCTAGTGGCCAAGGAAACCAACCTTTTTCTGCGGCTGTTGCAGTCGTACTTTCAGTACTTACATACTAATATTCTTGTTTTTAGAATTCTATGTCCCCAACATAGGATTTTCCAGTGGAAATGAACCACTTGACTTACATTAGGTTCGATGTGTGCAAGTAACGCGACATTGTTGGCTCAAGGCGCTCCGCTGCTTCTAAAGTATACAACATTATTTCTCAGCATTTTTCTTGAGACAGTGTATATAATGTGACGTCACTAAGCTTATAACGTGTAATTTGTAAGTAACTATTATGTACAGACATTTGAACAGAAATATGGGTACAGATACACTTGGTGCAATGCGCCCATTATTTCCAATGAGGCAGACAGAGGTCAGTAGAGAGACAGAGAGGGAAATATTTAAATCCCAACGTGCCATGTAATGAGCATAGTCACCGTCTCTCGGGCACATTTCCATTGCTATTAAAGTTACCTAATTATATAATGCCCAGCCGGGAATTGAATCCAGGACGGCGTTTGGTCAATATTTTGTTATACTTCTGAAGCCGTTTTACAAGAGTAGCGGGGTGTATACCCTGTTACATTACTCATGCAAACGCACTTTCATACACATAAATTCGTCGACGAGGAAAATGGGATCATTTTTCAGCGTCCACTGGACGGTTTGAGATGAAAATTGCGGGCTCTCTGATAAAGTTTGTAAATTTTATACTAGTTTTTACTCGGCAGTATCATTCGCATGTTGGTGTATTCCAAAGGCAGCGCTCGAAAGCTAGATCCCTTCTAGTCTTTATTGTCTACTACTTTTGGTCACAGCAGTTACCATGGTCAGATTGTGTTCAACAAGCTTGTCCAAAGTAAAATTTCAAACAGAAAGGAGTTTTGTAAAAACTACGCAGTCGTGAGCGTGGAATAATGTAACCTTATTGGAATTAATGTGTAATTAGAAACACCTTGTAAATCGATGTTTGTGTGGATGTTTGTTATTCAATCACGCCGAAATGCTTGAACAGATTTTGATGAAATTTGGCACAAGTTAGATTATACTCTAAAATTTTAAAAAATACACCTGAAAAACATAAAATCACTCTGAAACACGGGTACAGTTCATTACGAAATGTAACAAAATTAGATAAATTGATTAAAAATTTAGAAGTGTTACCTAGTAAATGTGATTTCAAAAATAGTATAACAACTTTTAGACATTGTGTGCGATACGTTATGTTTGGTGGATACAAAATTATCTTTATTTCGTTGGTATACCTAATGCATTTTTGATAAACATTGTGTCATTTTATGTAGGATATTATTATAGTGCTCTAATGCATCACCACATTAAAATATTTCCATATCATACAATTTAATATTCGCGAAACATTATTAAATTTATGACGAATTTTATTGGCCTTTGTCTCTTCTATACTTTTATGTATTTCAAAGTAATAAGTGAAGCCATTCAGTCGATTACGACGCCATATTTCTTTGTATATATTTTTCGGTTATAACACGAATAATGGTGTTATAAAACTGGTTCCTGCAATAAAGTTTATTAGAATAGGTGATGGTTAGATTATTATTTTGATTTTCCCCTAAAAAGTAAAAATTATTAATGTGTATCTTAATTATCCATGACTTATTGTAATCTTATTAGTAGTACAAAATATGTAAACAAGAAAAGTGTCAATATTCCTATTACGAAGGACACGCATGTCTAACAAAAATGATTTTGACTTATTTAAAGCTTTATACTTATTGCGTAAATGAATCACTAAACGGAAAAAATTTTCGAGGTAACCCTCTATATTTTTAAAAGACCTTTAGAACGATTTTTTTTATGATGTGGTACACGAACAAAAATATTCGAGGTATCTTGATTTTTTTTCTATGTTGTCGTCATAAATATAAATAAATAAATATCCTGGGACATTTATCACACACGGCCATCTGATCCCAAACTAAACAGAGCTTGTATTATGGAAATCAGTAACTTATATACCTTATTATTTATTTAAAGAAATAAATATAATGACTTAGCCTTCACTCTACATTTATGAAAATATAATGTTCATACGTAGAAATATAGGAATGTTTAAAACAAAAGTAGATGTCCATAATATAAATACAAGGCAAAGAGAGAAATTAGTTGTTCCATATTTTAGGTTATCCAAAGTTAGCAAGTCATTCCTTGGTAATTGCGTTCGTTTTTATAATAAAATACCTAACTCGGTAACCAAGATGACCGATTTTAAATTCAAATTTTACGTAAAGAAAGTTTTGAAGGAAAAGGCTTACAACAATATATTGAAGATAGGGATGTTTGGAAATAGTTTCACTCTGCACAGGTGCACTTCGCATATTGTTTTTTTTATTTTATTTTTTTAGTTTTAGCCATTATGTAGCGTATTCGCTATTATTTAATAAGAACTTGTTTGCGTTACATTTTATTATTTACATGGTATTGGTATTTATCTTTTTGATTTAATTGTATATTGTATTGTACATTTTGCTGTTATTGAAAAAATATAGCCAATAGTCAGATTATAAAAAAAAAAGAAAAATATATATAAAAAATGTAACCTTGCTGAGTTTCTTGCCGGTTCTTCTCAGTTGAAGGCTGATTTCCGAATCGGTGGTAGCTTCAGTAAATTCGACCTTCATAAGTGCCCTCCTAGGGCCTAAACTGAATAAATGGCTTTGACTTTGACTTTGACCTACAAAATATAATACTTTTTCGTAAATATAATAATAAACAGACATGTTCATGCACACAAATGTCTACCCTGAGTGGGAATCGAACCAACGATATGTATGCAACGTTTCAGCTTGATATCACTGGTAATCTCCGAGTAAAATGACGGAACTATAAGGGTACCTATATTATCTCCAACAGAAATTAGAAAAAAAAAATATATTAATTACTTCACTATACTTACTAATAAAAAAGTTTAAATGCAAAGAGAACACTATAGTGGCTCATTATTGCAGATAAGGTTTCTATAGTAGTTTTAAACTGCACTTGCTGCTTTTAATGCACTTATAGTGGCAAAGTAAGTAGCCCGTTGTGTTACAGAGATGTCTAGTTATCCTTATTTAATATATACCTACACTTATATGCTCTTCTTTTCAAGATCTAGATATCTGTATATATAAAAATCCATTGCCGTGCGTTAGTCTCACAAAAATAGATAATGACTCGACTGATTTGAATATTGATTTGAATACTGGGATGGTTTAGGAAAAAAAAGAAAATTGAGAAACTCAAAGGTACAAAGTTCACCGGGTCATCTAGTATAATATAATATAGTTTTCAATACTACCACTCTGCTTTCTAATTGAAAATAAACTGCAGATTGGATATTTTCATAACCACAAAATTTTATTTTTAAGTAAAGTATTAGAATAATTTTAACTATGGAATAATTTGAACCTAATAGATTAAACATTCTGTAACGTAACGGATTTTAACCCCCCCCCCTTGTCCGTTGCGTTCCCTAAAAGGTACCCCTGATGAAAATAAAACACAATTTACCGGTTCAGAATAGTATAATCAATTTGTTTTAAAGTAGAAGTTTATTTAATATATGCCCTAGCTTCTCAGAAGGAGAAAGATTGTGGGTTACCTGAGATGAATTGCATTACTAAGTTATTCATTAAAATTAATTGGACGCCAATAGTGGAAACGGCCACTATACCATAATGTTCAGATTAATGTTATTTAATATATATATATTATAAAACCTTTCGTTGCTCCTTCCAGCTGTAGGACCCGGTAGGTTCCCGCAGTATAAAAAGTAGCAGCAGCAGAAAAAGTAGTATAAGAAGTGTTAGAAGAAGTAGTAGACTCGTAGTATCCCGAAACAAAAAACCTCGTAGTATCCCGGAAAGAAAAACCCTCGTAGTATCCCGGGAAAAAAAACCCTCGTAGTATCCCGGAAAAGAAAACCCTCGTAGTATCCCGGAAAAGAAAAAACCTCCTGCAATGGACACAAAGTCCTCAATTACAGTCACATAATAATAGGAGTGTAGATGGGAAAATCTAACCCCGACAGGAATTATAGACATATTAACATGAATTAATATTTATTTAGGTTTAACGACTATAACCTGGCAAATAAATTAACAAATTAAGGGAATATACTCTTTGGTAATAACATGAGGAACCCACATGTACCTAACCTATGAGACCTCATGGAATCTTTCACAGTTTGACCAATGAAGTTGGACAATTCTGGATTTAAACACAAATATGCCTTAATAGTAAGTAACGTACCTTGGTAAAAGCCAAGGAGGCTTGTAATTTCACGTCTGTCGTCATAATTAATGCCACGCCACGCGACGTTGGCCGGCCGATGCGATTGCACCAAGCTTAAACAAAAACCACCAAAATTAGGGATCGAAACCCTTAATAGAAGGGAACACTTCGAGCACTTGTAGTAATACTCACCATTATCAAAGGATAAACTGGCTTGAATTAAAATATATGCTCACGCGTCGCATCGTGAGACATGAAAGAAATAACTATTTGTCCTATCCGAGGAGCACCACCAAGGGTTAAGGAACTAAAAATAATCCCAGAATATGGCGAGAATATTGTCCTTTTAAGGGGACAATCTGACGAGAATGAACTCACAACAAAGGTAAGAAACGTACTCTGAATACATAGAAACAACCTAACGTGACTTTTGAAAAATATAATAAGGCTTGCTATGTAAACATTAAATCATTTCTATATAAAAAAATAGTATATGAAACTAAAATTTAAAAATAATGGGTAAATAGGTGATGTCCAAAATCTATTTATTTTCTGACAACACTAAGTTTCGTCCGAAAACCGAATCAATCCATTGACTAAATCATTCGAACAAACGATCAATTTATATGAACAAAATATATATATTAATTTATTTATGCAATTTAAAGTTTATTTAGTGAACCAAACATAAAATTGATTCACCGGCCGCAACTTCCATGACTACGGTAACTACAGACAGCAAATCAACCTCAAAACCAAGATCATAATAAAATTAATCGATTATTCGACTGAAAAAATCGAACTAAAAATAAATTAATTAAATCCAGTTTCCTTCAAATATGCGACCAAATCAATTCCCTAATTCTCCTATGAATGCCAAATAAATATGGGACTGATCTACTGGCTGTAACTTCGAGGACAACCGAGGCCACAGACACCAAAACAGTCTCAAGAGATAGTTACGTTCGGAAACATATCGATCAATCGATTAAAAATCAATAGGCAAATATAATGTTTCAATAATAATTGATAAACAATTAAAGATACACTTAATATTGGAACTATTGATTAATTGGCTCCGAACCGTATAGATAATAGAAAGCTACAGACAATTAATCAAGGAAAAATATTAATTTATAAACCGATTAATCGATTGAATAATCGAATGAACATGAAAATATTTAATAAAAATTAAATAATTAAAGACCCGTTTTTTACTACGTTACACGACCCCCCCTGTCGGAAGAATTTTGCGTGAATAAACGCAAAATTCAAGCTGGTCCTCCAGCTTGAAAACCATAACGACAACCAAAAGAAAACGATTCTTCAATCTAAATAATAAGTTTAAGATAACGGGACTAAACCCCAAGTAAATAAACAGATACAACGATAAAGACATTGTAAACGAACGAAAATCAAGACAAATAGAAGTAATCTTAAACCGGTAAACACAAGAGCCAGCGAAATATCAACCCTAATGATAAAAAAAAATATTTAAGGCAAAACTAAATGGTAATACTATTGAACTTGGAAATAAAATAATTTAACACCACCAAACCGAACCCACGAACACAAAGAATAATTCAAGGTGGAGATTCAATACTCCCACAACTTGACATAAGTAATAAAATGTAGTAATAAATTGGTAAGGTAAAAAAATATACCAAGTAATAATAAGGTAAGGAAACCTAGTAAAAAAAGTAGTAAGAATACATATTGTAAGTATTAATGCCTTTCCATAAACAATCGATATCTAAATTAACCAACTATCAGGACTATACCGCACAGTATGTATATGAAATAAAGTGATAAGACTCAAACCTAAACTCATAATATAAATACCCTCCCCATATTTCAATCACATTAATACTTACTTATACTTACACAAATTACATTAATATACTATAACAGAATATAAATAACATAATATAATACACTAAATATTTAATATATAATCATATTTATTAGATAGTTTTAGGGCTTAAGTTTAAAGAGGTAACCAACCGCCTCTAGTAGAATGGCTATTTTTTATTTAAGGTAGGAGTTACCACCCGCTCCTGCAATATAGTAAAATACATAAATATTTCATATAATTATAATAATAATAATATAATAATGGATGTAATATAATCAATCACTCTTGATACTATGAGAGACAATCGTCAGCGATAACTCACATTATAATGCTGTGGTTACGCATCAGAGACCATGCAAATGCATGTTACCCCTTAAAGTGAACTAAAGTATTGACTTGAAAACCGATTTTAAAATTTAGATGATCAAATGGTTTAAGGGCTTATGTTTAAAGAGGTAACCAACCGCCTCTGGGCTATGGCTTAAATTTTAAAGAGGTTATCATCCGCCTCTAGTATAAGGCTTATTTATTTGATATAGGAGTTACTAACCGCTCCTAATCCACTATATTTACCTACCCAGTGGTTACTAGCCAAACAAAGTAAATCCAAAACTAAACATCCTTTTAAATAAATAAATAAAAAAAATTATAACACTTATATACCATACATAATTATGTAATTTCGATAAGTAAATAAAATTACTAAATATGAGTACTAAAATATATATATATAGCCCCATAACTACATTTATTAATCCATCCATCAAGTGATCCACAACCCAAAAATAAACCAAACGCCAGGACTAATGTTCTACAAACCAAAAATATCCTACAGGTCCGAGCTATAACACGTAGGGGAATAGTATGTTAAAATATAACTTAAATGAAATGTAGTAAATAAGCATGTAACTACTTAGTAGTGTTATATGCAACACTAAATTGTACAGTGGTAAACTGACAAAATGGTTGCAGACAACATGTTATCAAAACATCAGTACGTTTTGAAAATTTTATAAAGTGACTTCTGTTTACAAGAGATTTTGGGTACGTTATACAAAATCTCTTCAGAATTCAACGTAAGAAATGTGGCGACGCGACGTTCGACACCACGTACAACATAAGAAATCCGAGTCAGACTATCAAACCAACCCAGAAGTAAAAAGTAACAGAACAGAAGCGCGAGAGTCATTAGCGGTACGTATGTGAGTAGTATCATAACAACCGTGAAACAAGCTCCCACCTTCAACACAACATCACACGAGACGGAACCCTAATTAGAAATAGGTATATATTTAGTCTAAGAACTTAAACCAAGATAAAAGTACGATTATCATTGTAATAGTAAGAACACTACCATCGAAAAGTTTTATTAAGTAGAAAAGAAAAACAATAATAGTAGTAAGAATACGCAAGCAAGATAATACTTACGTCATCAGAACTGTACTGCGAACTTCGTGAATGAACTCATCCTAGTGTAAAGCTTGAAAAGTTATACTAAATTCCTCCATATAAAAAAAAGTTAAGTAAGCACAGAACCAAAAGAATTACTTTAGATAATAAAGTTATGTAAAAGTAAAGTTAAGTAAGGGTACTGTTAACTAACTGTAAGGTTAAATAACAATAATGTCAAACAATATGATACACAGTTAAATAACTGTAAAGTTAAGTAAATACGCCTGATACACACAGCAATAGGCACCGATAATTGTACAGCCAGCTTAAGCTTAAAAGAAGCATCTCAAACAATGGAAAAAAAGAAAAACTTTAGGAAAAAAAAATATTTTTAATTGTTATGCAAAAAATAATCAGTGAAAATTATTTTTGAAAATGCAGAATGCATGGTTATGATATGCGGCTGAAGAATTATTTATAAAGCTATCAAAAGTAGAAATTGAAAAAAGTTTAAGCCGAAGATGTAAAACTCAAAAATTATTTTAATTCTAAAAGTATTAAGATTAAAAGTATGAAAGTAAGCTGTAATAATAGTAAAGGATATGTGTGTACCAGATGTAGCAGATATTTAATTATCAATGGCCGAATATTCATGATAAAGCATCAAGCAGCAAAAGCTAAGCAAATGAATCCCGCACTGTTTTGCAAGTCATCTCAAGTTTTAACAATAATATGTAGTAGAAGTATTTAAATTATAATTTTTAATATAATAGTTTGCATAGAAGAAATTCACAGATCCGCAATACACTTAAGCTAAGAACACAGTTCCACAGTAACATAAGTATGTAATAATAGTAATAGTAGTGGTAGTAACAGTAATGGTAGTAGTAATAAGTGTAATACAATTTTTGACACATTTAAATTAACATGACAATCATCTCAGGTAACCTGGCCCCACGTTGGGCGCCACTGTAACGTAACGGATTTTAACCCCCCCCCCTTGTCCGTTGCGTTCCCTAAAAGGTACCCCTGATGAAAATAAAACACAATTTACCGGTTCAGAATAGTATAATCAATTTGTTTTAAAGTAGAAGTTTATTTAATATATGCCCTAGCTTCTCAGAAGGAGAAAGATTGTGGGTTACCTGAGATGAATTGCATTACTAAGTTATTCATTAAAATTAATTGGACGCCAATAGTGGAAACGGCCACTATACCATAATGTTCAGATTAATGTTATTTAATATATATATATTATAAAACCTTTCGTTGCTCCTTCCAGCTGTAGGACCCGGTAGGTTCCCGCAGTATAAAAAGTAGCAGCAGCAGAAAAAGTAGTATAAGAAGTATTAGAAGAAGTAGTAGACTCGTAGTATCCCGAAACAAAAAACCTCGTAGTATCCCGGAAAGAAAAACCCTCGTAGTATCCCGGGAAAAAAAACCCTCGTAGTATCCCGGAAAAGAAAACCCTCGTAGTATCCCGGAAAAGAAAAAACCTCCTGCAATGGACACAAAGTCCTCAATTACAGTCACATAATAATAGGAGTGTAGATGGGAAAATCTAACCCCGACAGGAATTATAGACATATTAACATGAATTAATATTTATTTAGGTTTAACGACTATAACCTGGCAAATAAATTAACAAATTAAGGGAATATACTCTTTGGTAATAACATGAGGAACCCACATGTACCTAACCTATGAGACCTCATGGAATCTTTCACAGTTTGACCAATGAAGTTGGACAATTCTGGATTTAAACACAAATATGCCTTAATAGTAAGTAACGTACCTTGGTAAAAGCCAAGGAGGCTTGTAATTTCACGTCTGTCGTCATAATTAATGCCACGCCACGCGACGTTGGCCGGCCGATGCGATTGCACCAAGCTTAAACAAAAACCACCAAAATTAGGGATCGAAACCCTTAATAGAAGGGAATACTTCGAGCACTTGTAGTAATACTCACCATTATCAAAGGATAAACTGGCTTGAATTAAAATATATGCTCACGCGTCGCATCGTGAGACATGAAAGAAATAACTATTTGTCCTATCCGAGGAGCACCACCAAGGGTTAAGGAACTAAAAATAATCCCAGAATATGGCGAGAATATTGTCCTTTTAAGGGGACAATCTGACGAGAATGAACTCACAACAAAGGTAAGAAACGTACTCTGAATACATAGAAACAACCTAACGTGACTTTTGAAAAATATAATAAGGCTTGCTATGTAAACATTAAATCATTTCTATATAAAAAAATAGTATATGAAACTAAAATTTAAAAATAATGGGTAAATAGGTGATGTCCAAAATCTATTTATTTTCTGACAACACTAAGTTTCGTCCGAAAACCGAATCAATCCATTGACTAAATCATTCGAACAAACGATCAATTTATATGAACAAAATATATATATTAATTTATTTATGCAATTTAAAGTTTATTTAGTGAACCAAACATAAAATTGATTCACCGGCCGCAACTTCCATGACTACGGTAACTACAGACAGCAAATCAACCTCAAAACCAAGATCATAATAAAATTAATCGATTATTCGACTGAAAAAATCGAACTAAAAATAAATTCATTAAATCCAGTTTCCTTCAAATATGCGACCAAATCAATTCCCTAATTCTCCTATGAATGCCAAATAAATATGGGACTGATCTACTGGCTGTAACTTCGAGGACAACCGAGGCCACAGACACCAAAACAGTCTCAAGAGATAGTTACGTTCGGAAACATATCGATCAATCGATTAAAAATCAATAGGCAAATATAATGTTTCAATAATAATTGATAAACAATTAAAGATACACTTAATATTGGAACTATTGATTAATTGGCTCCGAACCGTATAGATAATAGAAAGCTACAGACAATTAATCAAGGAAAAATATTAATTTATAAACCGATTAATCGATTGAATAATCGAATGAAAATGAAAATATTTAATAAAAATTAAATAATTAAAGACCCGTTTTTTACTACGTTACAATTCCTTATCCCAACATATCAAACTGAGAAAAATATTCTCGATATAAACGTCTGTGGCTGAAACGCATGAAAACTGAAAGGAGGATTGACAGGTCTGAATAAAATATTCGATAGGTATCCGGTCACTGATCGGGGCTGTTCTCCTTATTCGCCTGTCAATTCTGCCCAATTTATTTGATGATGATGTGATGGATACTGTAACGATTTACTGTAAAGTTGGACGTTTTTCATTGGCTTTTTATTTAATTCAGAGCAGATTTTTCAAAATAACTTTTTACTGGTTTTTAATTTAAAATTGGAATCACTTTTGTTTTTACTTTTGAAAGATTTAGGAAAATAGAGAACGAATCGGTCAGTGAATTAGTCGGTGTTTCTAGACAGATTCTTACTTATCAACCGAGTAATTGACTAATTAATTGCAATAATTACATTAATTATGGAAACCGATGACAATATTTGTATTAATTCAGTTAAATCATACATTCAACGACGAGTATTATTAAAATTTTTAAATGATATTGACCGCTCCAAAGAATTGCCGACGCCATATTTTGTTCCCTCAATTCAATCTGGGTGTCACAAAGGCACTGTGAGGTTAACAATTTGACGTGACCTTTAATAAGGCTGGGAAATCTACATATTTTTGTCCTAATGTGTACCCCTTTGGCCTTTTCCTTACTTTGCGTATTTTATCGCCAGCTTTCAATTAAGTAGGTACAGGCAATATCACTACCCTTATGTAGCAGCCCTACTTTGCCCCTATTGGGATTCCTTGACCTTCGTTGAGCATTCTGCCCGTCGCGCTACTGGTTTTTATTGCACTGGCAATGTTCCCAAGTTTTATAATACCAAGTCCATTCAAGTCGTCAACTTTTATGTTATTAGCTACATTTTTTCTTATGCTAAATCTTACAAGGTTTTCGTCAATCTTTAGGGTGTTTTTGAAGGAAACTTAAGAAGACGTTTGAACGTGCGTCATGAAGTTACGGAACCTGTGTTGCTATACTTGTTTATCATCTATTTAAGGAAAAATCCTGAAATAAATAAGCAGAATATTTAGAAAAAGATAGGTCTCCTACTCTATGGTCTTAAGCATAATTGCTAAAGTGCGTTCACGTAGCAGGCGGAATTTTGTAAATTTACCAATCAATATATGTCTCTGTCGCTCGCGCACAAAATAATGCCGTTGCGCTCACACAGACTGCATGACGGGCGGACACTTCATGTCCGCCCGTCATGCAAGCATGATTGCACTTTAATCACTTATTCGCTGGAAGTAGCTGGTCATTCATCAATAAAAGAGGCGTCCGCACAATATTAAATATCTGCAAAGCAATTCTGATGATAAAATCAATTTCAAAGTTTCTTTGCGTCTCACATAATATTTTGCTTACAGTTCTATACATATTCATAAAGTGTTAACTCAATTTGCGTTGCAGTAATGCAACGCGTCTTGTATGTTTTTCATTTCCGTCTCGTCTAGTGGCAATAATATTGGGTTCATGCAGCCTGGGAATATTTTCTTGAACTGTTACTTGAAGTTTTATTACAAACTAGTCAATATATTTTAATAATGTATATATTTATTAGAGCACATACTTATGAATGTAACGTATGGCTGAATGAGAAAATACTGTAAAAGAAAATGTGGTAAAAATTAACTTTAAGGAAAAGGAAATCTAAATCCAGATATGATTATTAGCTGAGGTCCCTTTAAGGCTTAATATGTAGGTCATATGAACCAACAAACAAGTATCTAACAGCAAATTTAAAAAAATATCTAGCGGCGCGCTTAATTTGTGTCAAAAGACTTAAAATACTGCCGAAATACGCTACTAAGTACTTAAAATGTTGTGAGCACCGCAAGTTATCAGGAAATCCACCACAAATCAAAGTTCTGGCAAGTAAAGCCACAAGCGAAAACTAGTTCAAAGTAAGCTTAAGTATAAAGTGGGGATACATCTTCTAAAGCTCTAATTTCATCAGCTCAGTACAAAACAATTAAGAAACAGTTAGAGTACCTAACTTAATTAATCAGTGGGAATGCTTCAAGAAAATGTTTCCTAGTTTCTATTTCTGAAGACGTGATTTATTCAAATTTCAAATGGAATATTTTAGTCTTTGGATTTTAATTAAAACACAGTTTTGTATAAACTGTGGCTTTATTTTATAATTTTAGCTTGAGTTAAAGAAAGCATTTTGGGAATTGACGGACGAAAATGTTTATGGAAAAACCGTGTTTTACCATTCTCTGAGCAGATTTTATGGTATACTGTTGGTTTAAATTTCCGTAACCCTAACTATATTATATATAAGCCCTTGGGAATATACATCATATTTCGTTTAGAAATTTTCTCCGTCATTTTATCACTTTTTAAATGGGAATATTTTAGGGTTTTAATAATTATGAAAATGATTTGGTATGTTGAAATATGAACCTAAAATGAAATGTATAATAAAGAAAAAAAAGCTAAACTTGAAAAAAAACATAGGTAAATATAGATCACTCACAAAGAGATGAAAAGTGCAAAATAGATACCTAACTAAGAAACAACTACGTGGAATAGCTGAAAAATCCAAATTTAAAAAATACGCTTGTCTTGGTTCTAATTTTTTGTTCATGCCATTCGCAGTGGAAACCATGGGTCCGTGGGGGTTCGAGCCTCGCCGATTTGCTCGGATTTTATCATCCAAGCTCATCGAGGCTTCGGGAGACCGACGGGCTGGGAGCTTTTTCCGCCAACGCATAAGCTTGGCCATCCAAAAAGGGAACGCTGCCAGCCTGTTGGGAACCTTGCCTATTGACAGCAGCGAGGGCTTTGTTTGAGGATGTTTTCTATATATCATAGTTTGTATTTTATACAAATGTCATTTGTGACAGTATAAGGGTGGCGTCTACTACGCATGTTTTTTCAATAACAATAATAATGATCCAATAAACGGTGGTAAACAAAAGTAGGCAAATGATCTACCTCACTGCACTTGTTCATACTTATATTTTTTAATGCACCCTTGAAGTTTTTTTTTCAAACTGAACGTACACAGCGTTACTGCGTACATCAGTATTTAATAAAAAAAACCGACAAAAACGAAATACACACGGTAGTGTTTGCTGTCGTGAAACAATTGCGCGTCATTGTTAGGACTTAGGTAACATTTATATGAAGAGAAATTATGAGTTAGAAAGAGGTATTATTTTTTAACGTGAAAGACTTATTATGTAAGTTTATATTGAGTCTGTAGTTAGATTGATAATGGCGCGCTGGCTAAGCCTCTTCCTTCCTTACTGTATATTACAATAATTTTAAGGTAAAGCTATTTAGTTTATTAAGCGTAGCACCTAGGCATTTATGAATGTAGAAGTTACTGATCATACCAAACGGTTTTGAGGAGAACCAGTAACAAAACTCGGTGAATGTCTAGAGACATTGAGATTGTGCCTAAGAGAAAATGGAACTGAGACGACAGGCCTGAGTACCAGTATGTCTATTTATTTATGAAGCAGCACTTGAGAGGCTTTCTTCTAGGTTTTGTATGCATACTACCTTTGACCACATAATCACTCAGGTACCATATTAAGATTGTGGTCAAACAAGCTTATTCTCGGTAAAAAATACAATGTAAACTGATATACTGAACTCTCCATACAGTCGAGTCTAATGTACGAAAATATGTTGTACTAACTTCTACCTTGCGATTACACCTGCGTTTCCAGGATAAAGGGTGGCCTATGTTACTCTCTGGCCTATAAACTATCTATATTTAAAAATTGCAAACATACATTCACATTTATAATATTAAAATATTATGTATGTTATGCATTAAAAGGTATGTATTATAATGAAGAACCCGATTCTATTCAAAATGAACGGCTTTCCTGTAAAACAAATACCTACTTACGATAACTTCAGTTATTAAGGATTGTCATCGGATTTAACTTTGTACTTTGCCAAAAGCCCTTCAGTTTCATCCAAGTTCAAAATTCAGCTGAAACCTTGATTTAAAGTTTGCCTTACTTATAATGCCTGACAGAAATGTTGAAACAGTGGATTGGTCACACCTGTCTCTAAATCGATTACTTTTAAGGGTTGGTGAATTTTCAAAATTGACATTTTCAGCAGGTTACAAATTGTATTTGATTAATGTTTTTGGTGTAAAATTTGTTTTTGTAAGAACCTTTGTTATTTTAAAACGTGGTAATGAAAGGTATCGGAATAAATTATAAATGTTATGTATCATAATAAGCGCTACTATATGGGTTTCTTAAAAATGGCGTAAAAAGATCTCTAAAAGATCGGAAATATATCGGCAATCTGCCCTGGTATTGCAAATGTCCATAGACAATAGGGACCGCTCAAGACACATTCAAGCAAGTAAACTTTCTGCCTACTTGTTATCCTGATGACATAAAAAATACTCATAAATTCATAGCGACTACAAAGTAAATATTTCTAGGCCTAATACAATTAGTCATTTACTGAAAATAATTTCACCTCTATACTCAGTTTAAATAACGTACCTATATTTTACGAAGCTTCTCAAAAGAGCTAAAGTTTCTAGTTAATTCAGCTCAGTAACTTTACTTACTGCATATTTACAAGTCTGAGTGTGATACGCAATGACGTTTAAGCAGTTAAGTTTACAGCCTAACATATTTCACCAAGCGTTAATTAAGAATTTCACCAAACTTTGTGTAAATTGTGTCAATTTTAACATAATTTACCGGTTTCACTAATTAGGAACTCGGCCTACTTTACAAACATTATACTGGGGCCTAATTTGTCGCCTACGATAGGATGATGACGCGGGACTCGTAATTTGATTATTTGAGAAGGTTCCCGGTGAAGGGGTGGCACCGTGTCACACCGGAGCGTAACTTCATTCTTCTTTAATTAACACCCCTTTATTGAACTAGCGGGTGTGCATATTGTTATTTCACTGTGAGTGTGAATTGATTTTGTTCCGAATAATTACTGAATATTCAATGATAGTCCTTGTTTTTTAATTCGTTGCATTATTGAGTTTTATTCGTGTCGTTTAAATTGGGTCGTCATAATGAAAAAAAATGCACGAATATATTCATTTGTCTTTGCTATACTTATAATTGTTATTCTTTTGCTTTTAATTTCTGCTAAAATAAACTTATGTACGGTGAAATGTACATCGTGTAACGTTATGATAGTTTTTAAATGCTTAACACACTAAATGATTGTATTTTTTTTGCAAGCTTTGATTTACTAATGGTGTTTTTGTGTAAATATTTTCATTAGATGATGGAGATAGAGCCATAAATCTATTTTATTTATTACAATTACGTGTAAAAGGCAGTCTCGTTTGCCTGTTTTCCTTAATGTATATAAGGTTTGGCGGGTAATAGGTAATTGCTCTATGGTGTGCTTGAATTCCTTATTACAAAAGCTGGAGCAACGCACAATTCTGTGCGTATTGTGCTGATAGAAGTACAAAACCAGAACAATTATGTCGACATTACAATGGTGCTGCAGTATTTTGCTTCGCGTACTTTTCGCCCCAAATTAATTTTGGATTTGACTCAAATTGAACAATAGAAAATTGTTGATGAATTTTATTAACATAAAGTTTAATTATTAAGTTACCATTAGTAAAGTTTGTGGTAATAAATCATAAACATTAAATTGTACAAGGAAATACAAATATTTACTGGATAATTTATTTGCTTCAGCTAACACTACCAAAGTAACAAACTTTTCTACCTATGATGTACTATTTAAATAGGTATATTAACATATCTCGGTTCTTCATCTACATTGTCATTATTGGGGTATGAATCTCCCATAAAAAAGAAGGGAATCATTACGCAGGCGATGTGTGGATTAGCGGTCTGCATATATATTTTTTAATTTGACCAGAGTTGGGCAATCTCCCCCACTCCCAAATGCATTCATCTCTGTGGTTTAAACTTGTACATGATCTTAAGCTACTGAGTTTTAACTTATACCAATCTTATAATGTATATAATAAAGTCAATTGCAGTTCGCTAGTTTCACTAAAACTCAAAAGCGCTTTGACCGATTTGAATATTATTTTTTGTCTAGTGCGCTCTAATAGGTCTGTACCACCCCTGTAGGTGGTTTAAAAAAAATAGGGAAAACTCAAAAGAGCAGCTGAAAAATCGATTCGGCCAATATTATCAATCTCACGTGGTACGAAGTTCACCGGGTCGTCTAGTATATTAAAAAAAATATAATATAATTATAAATTATTGTGTTATGCTACGTGTTACTAAAGAAAGGTACCTGTACTTACGCAGAATTTAAAATTCCCACTTTGGAGGAATGTCTCTGGGCTGTTGAATTTTATAAAATGAGATAAATTTTCTACTATAGGAACCTGCTACGTTTAATAAGGTATTACTCGTTCTTTTGGAATAAATTAGATTAGTGTGGCTGCTGTAAAACGCTATTTCGCGTTTCGCAAGAAACTAGGTTTGGTTTAGTCATACGGAAATTATTGATGTTCTACGGATAAAGGTTTTCACTTGATAAGCTGTTTATAGTGGAATTATACTGAATATAATAATGATTTAACTTTAGCTGGAGTTCAACTAATATCAGTAAATTTCTGTAACTTATGTAATTACCTACTTTTATAATATTTGAGCTATATATTTTTTTGTATATTATTTTTAGGGTTACCTCATTGCATGTTAAGGTCAGCTTTTGATACAACTGGGATATTACGAAATCTTTTTCATTTCGATAACAAAAATCTCCCATTTTAACACAAACATTGGTATAGCCCAAAGCGAAAATCGGCAGATCTACCAACAGAAGACAAACAAAGCAAAAATGGGAAAATATATAGAAGCAACAATCGAGGTAAAGCGTAGAAACAGAAATATTGTGAATCATCCTTTAAGAATCACTTTTCTTTTGTTAGTTTTGTATAAAAAGCTTCTCTCAATGGGAAATGGGATCAAAGTATTGCGAAAATAAAAGATTTTGTTATTATGAAAGGAGGATTTATTACTGATCGAAGCATTTAGCTGAAAAAAATATTGTATAAGTTTTAAAACTCATTTTAAACTTTCTTCAAATAAGTACAAATATTTCAAACCACTTTTATTACTACCAATATGGTAATATAAAACTAAAAAAAAACACAAATAACTGGCCGTCCGTACTAAATCTTAGCAGTTCACAGAAATATCCAAATATAAACGAGATGAAAAAATAAATAGGCTCTTTACAACTGTATACTGGTTTTTATTTGAGCAGTCGCCTGCAAATGTGTATATTACTTAGAAAATAAACTCGCAAACAGGAAAAGTGTGTCGACGAATTGAAATGGAAAAGTCCAAGGGAGAAAAAACATGATCGCGCATCCTTAAAGTTGTTGAGGAGTTAATCAAATTTCGGAAATGTATTTATTGTAAAAAATCTCTGCTGTTTGTTAACTTAACTTTCCTTTTAATATACAAATATCCTGGGACAACGGCCATCAGAATCCAAACTAAGCAGAGTTTATATCGACACATAACTGATATAAGACATAATAATATACTTCCTATAAATATATACCTATATAAATATTTATGTCAGAATCACTAATAATGTGGAGGTTTCATCACAACGTTAGAGACCTATTTATAGTAGATACAAGTACTTACCTACTCATAAAAAAGGACAATATTTATTGTGGGCCTTATTCTGGAATCCGTAGAGTAAACGGATTTGCCTAATTGCTATATGTTTTTATCTAGAACCGACGATTTCGAATTTTCAAAATAGGTCCCATTATACAAATTATTCAGATTAAGTCCTTTCTTTTACATAATAAGACAGTTTTTTATCATTAATTTGTATCACGTACTATAATGCACAATATGTTATATTCATTTCGTTTTTTGATATTTGAATTAACAAACCATTTTATAGTACATTCATATATTCGTTAACTTTTATTTAAGGATTGTGATATTTTTTTATTCGCCCATAAAATATTTAAAAGTAATAAAAAACCTCCGGCCATTTCAATGAATTGTCGACAAAGACAAATTCCAAATGATCTCCCTGAGTAATAGGAACCCATCAATTGTCCACTTTTACACATGGAGTAAGAAGTTATATAGTGGGGAAAGAAAGCCTCTTGCGACCTTCTTTTACATTTTCAGTCTTTTGGTTCGACTGAATAAGTTATGTTAGGTCACCTAGTTACCTAATGGTTTGGGTTTATTTTTCAAAGGTTTCTTGAATGTAAATATGCTTCTGTATTTCTTTACTGCTTTTCTTGTTGACCAGAAAAACGCGATAGATTTAATGATTGATATGTTATTTTTAACCGACTTGAAATAAAATCTAACCAGTTGTATACTGATGATGTGAGCAAAAGATTCTGTAAAACGTACTCTCTGACTTCAAAACAGAACTTAATTTCATATTCAGCTTGAGTCATCCCTACGATAGAAATAATAATTTCAAAACGCGTCCCTGTTGTGCAGGAAGGTAATTTCAAACAATAGGCTTCCCCCTTTTACCCAAAGGCTAAATAACAGGTCTAAAGTGGGGAAAATTTCTACATTGTTATGAACCCCTGGCTCTTAGTTATAATTCCTATTATCGTGAACAATGCGTCAAGTTTTTAAAAAGGTATCTGACGTCACCTCAATGGACTCGATGATCATTCACGCCCCGCTGGTGGGGTGGCTATCGACCCGGAAATTATGACGTCATTAATTTCACAGCCTCCTGGGTTTACGTACAGAGGATTTTACAGGAAAAAACAATGTAGGTTAATATTGTGACGTCACACGAGTACCACTGGAAAAAAAAATGAAAATATAGGCGGATTTGTAAGCTGAGTGTAATGTTAGGATTTATTTTGTTACCGTAAAAGTCTTAAATACAGTAAGCGTAAAAATCCGAATTTCCCAGGAGAAATTAAAAGGCCGCAACCTGAACAATTTATCCCTTTTTGTTTCATTTTCCTTTTAAATAGACAATATTGGTAGATGAGTCGAGGTTAAAAATAATTATATTTATAGTGTCGCTATTATTGACCTCTTTTAAGAAAAATTTACGATTGTAAATGCCAGTTTCATAGGATACATAGGTTTCATAGTGAAACTGGCCCTTATTTACTCCTCAGTTAGTACAGTCAACATCAAACGAGATATTTAAAAATGAATTAATTTAATCATAGATTAAATAATAATAAAATATCCTTAATATATACCTACTGAAATAAAATTAAAATTAAAAACTAATTACTTGTAAATAAAAAATTGCGCCAAATCACTGCCGAGTGGAAGTGTGCCAAAAAGGCTGGCAGCATTGCCACGCTGAATGGCAATGCCAATTCTTTGGGCAAAATATACGCCAGCCCTCTTGTCACGGGAAGCCTCAATTAGTCGAAAATAGACCTCTTTAAACAAGCGATGAGCCTCCGGTCCCCAATGCCCTAGAGTTTCAACCCCAAACGCCGATAATATGTTAGTCCTCAGTAGACTAGCATACTTGCGACGCTTGAGACACTCTTGTTGTGCAGCAGCAGTGCCGGCAGCTACAGACGTGTCTAGAAGGTGGGATGGTGCGAGGGTGTCGACGCAAGTAGCGTCCCACACCAGGGGCCTACCCATCTTCCAGGGCACCAATGACATACCATCCGGTCTCTTACCATCGTCGCGCACCAGTCCATTTGGTTCCAAAACAGCAGGTACGCCAATGGTAATAAGAGCACGACGGATCAAGTCATTGAGTGCAGCATGTCGTGAAAGCCTCCCGGCACTCCTGACACACGACAGGCCATGGTGACCTAAATACAAAATCAAATAGTTGGTTCTGCATATCTATTTAGCTTGAAGTTTTACGAAAATAGAAGACAATAAGTAAACAATACTATTATTAGAATTATTGCTTTGAATGTATTATATCCTAAAACTATAATTTTAAATGGAATAAATCGCTATCGTGTTTTAACGGGGTCTTAGGCAACTAGGCCCAACTTCAAACTAGACCCATGGGCCTAGATGCTTAATCTTTTTTATTTATTATGCTCTTTTGATAGGCTTATACTGATAGGCTTGAGTTTGATCATCATCAAATCTCACCATGTTAAGTGATGATGTGGCCAAAAAAAGCCTAGAAGACAACTGGCTCTCAAGTGCGCAGCTGCCGCCCGGAGCATGGAAATGGTAGCCGGGCAGGTAAATATACACCTGAGAGACTAGTTCCCTTCTAGTCTTTGTGAGCTTACCACCTTAAGCCAAATCATCACTACTATACGGTGAGATTGTGATCAAACTCAACTCCCAAGTAAAAAAAAATACAAAAAAAACTGTTTATGCCTGAGTGTAATCAGGTCACCTAGAGTCTGCACATTTTCAGAGCCTTCATTTCCGAGGGGGAAACCATTACGGCATTTAATTTTCTCCACAGCACTCTGACTACGTGTGAAAATTTATTATTACCTCGTTAACGCTCTCCTACTGGAATTCGCATTCTATATTAATATTAATTATCGATTTCAATGTTGAAACTTTATATCGTTAATGATAATGAATTCATTAGCATTTCACACGTTCCCTTTACGTGAATATTAATCAATTGATGTTGGTTTAAACTGACGAAATTCATTATGAATGTTTTAATTTGACTGCAGTTTATTCAAATGTAGTAAAAAAATGATTTTCACATTCGTATGTTTTCTAATTGAAAAATACATTGTTCATTGTCTGTATTTTCACGCGATTATAAGGATTATTAGAATATTTAAGTCCTGACAGTTACTTTATTGTTTCTATATAGATAGACAAATTACATGAAAGTATCATCAATGTCATGTTCTGCCACATTACCTATCCATAAGCAAAATGGTTTTATAAAAAGTGATACTAAGTTTGTAATCTAAACTACATTGTAGTATTGTACTAACATGAATAAATATTCTATTCTATGAATTCGATAATTTGATCAACGCAATGGGCCGAATCCATGATGTTCTTTGTTTCCTTTTCGCCCGAAACAAAATTAAATATTCTATGTATGCGCCTCCACTGACCCGATTCTTTTGTTTCGGTAATTTGCTTACGAGTTTGTACAGTCAACATTGGCAAAGCTTTGCAGAAAAGCACCGAGACCTGTTTTTTTTTAGGAGATTTTTCTATTACAGGTATTGCCCATCAATTTAGAGGGATCTTGTGTGATGGATTATAAAAGGTGCGTTTCTGCTACATCGAAAATCATAGAATAAAAGTTGTTGATGTATATATAATACTAGCTGTTCCCCGCGGTTTCACCCACGTTCCCGGTGTATTTTATTTCCATACAAACCTTCTCCTGACAATAACGAACACATAAAAGAAAGATTTATCCAATTTGGTACAGTCGTTCGGAAGTAATGCGCGTACAAACATTTCCATTTTTATAAATATATAACTAGTTGTCCCCCGCGGTTTCACCCGCGTTCCCGAGAAAAAGCTCTGTTCGATTTTTTAAAATTTTCTTTTACACAAACCTTCTCTTGACCATAACAAACACATAAAAGAAAGATTTATCCAATTTAGTGCTGTCGTTTGGAAGTTATGCGCGTACAAACATTTCGGTGATTCATTTTTATTTAGGTAATATAGATATATATATATCGGATTACTATACCCTTTACAGAGCACCTTGTAAATAACTTTATTCATAATTTTCAGCCCGTCAATTTCCACTGCTCAATAAGCGCTTCCCTTATGAATTCTCACAACAAACCATATGCAACATGCAAATAGTGGATCCTAGGAACTAAATCTTTAAGAAAATAAAATTGATTTGTTGATAAAGGCATAATTAAACCACAAGGGTCAACTGGTGGTAAATGGCTAACGAGCCATCGCTCAACCTGGTTGTCATGGCAACCGGCACTAATTGCCTATCGATCTTTCTGTGGTGATGGATGCGCAAGAAAGCACTTTTTGTGCACTATTTTGTGTACTTATTGTTTGTTCAACCACCATGATCGAAACATATTCTGCCGATACCAAGGTGGTTTTGATTGTTATTCTCGACTGTCAGTTATACCTCTAGTTACAAAAAAAACAAACATCCTCTCACCCCAAACGCATATACCGTCTCCGTTCCGTCGCGGGTAATAATCTTTTTTATCATTTCGTATGTACAATTGTACGTTTATCCTTGCCTACTGCTAACTGTAAATCTGTACATTTCAACTTATTAGATTTTATTTAGACACTCTTCAGTCGTAAAATGGTTCTCAAAGTTGAGATTTAACGTGGACAAATGACTGTAACGGGTAATAAACGATGTCATCACAAGGTATCATTTATAATGCGTGGACGTCGTCGTGCAAACTACGAGGGTAGGGAGGGCTAAGTGAGACTTAATGTTGATCCCTTTATAGCCCGAATACATTATTTTGCGAAACTAAGTATTAGATGATACGATGGGTTAGGAAGGATTTATTGTCTTTGTTTCACTATCGTATCATGTGTCGTGAACTTTCGTGGGTAATTTAAATTTTATTTTAATTGTATATTGGGAATTTATACATCTATAGGTACTAATATTATAAAGCTGAAGAGTTTGTTTGTTTGGTTGAACGCGCTAATCTCAAGAACTACTGGTTCGAATTCAAATTTTTTAGTGTTGGATAGCCTATTGATCGAAGGAGGGAGGCGAATCGCGGGAAAACATAAGATCCCTCAGGAACGCGAGTGAAACCGCGGGGCGGAACCTAGTTCATCCATATAACAACAATTGTGATAAAATTGCAGTGTAGAATTGTTTAATATACTACGAGTTGAATGAATTAGATACTAAATAAAAATAATAATTATGCTTTATCTATTTTTAATAAACTTATAATAATAATAATTACAGCCTAAGTATATCTGCCCACTGCTGAGCACTGGCCTCCTTTCACGAATAAGGGTGAAAGGGGAATGGGCAAATACTCCACCACGCGTGCCCACTGCGGATTGGTGGAGGTAGGCTAGTGGTCAACCTACTGTTGGAGTTGTCAAGCCACCTAGGAGGTCTCCCACAAGCTTAACGACCATCACAATTAAGTGATAACCGGGACCAACGGCTTTACGTGCCTTCTGAAGCACGGAAACGCTCAAGATGAAATACCACTAGGCGGTCACCCATCCAGGTACCGGCTAGACTGGACTTTTGCTTAACTTTGCCGATCGGATAAGAACGGCTAATCTAGCTACGCAACGAGCGCTTCTTAATAAAATAATAAACTTGCTTATGGCAAAAAAATCTGAGACATTCCACACACACGGCCATCTGACCCTAAACTAAGCGGAGCTTGTGCTAGGGAAGCCAGATAACTGATATACTACTTATACTACTTTTCTTTTTTAAATATATACTTATATAGATAATTACACCCAGACTCAGGACAAACAGACATGTTCATGAACACAAAATCACAGGTTTGGGCTTTAAATGCAATGATAATACTTATGTTGTGTTTTCTATAGTTTTAGTCAAACAGCTTTAGGTAGATGTATCTAGAAACTAAGAAAATAAAATACACAGGAAACGACTTCCCGACAAAAACTCTGAACTGAAACTATGAAATGACGTTGAACGCGTTCACAGCGTAAATAAAGAATTCATGAGAACGTACCAAGCGTAAGTAGGGTTGTCAATCGTTTTTTGAAGTTATTTCTATAATTTCTAGGGAGGTTATATTATACTGGGTGATTTTGTTATCACTGGCAGTACTTGCAAGGGTGGAAGTACTCATCAAAATGAACAACTTTTATTATGGGACTAACTGTGAAATCATGAAAAAATTATCAGCTGTTCCATACAAAAGTTCAATACCTACTCGACCAAAATGTATGAAGCAACCATATTATTTTACGCGATATCAGAGTTAGCCCTATAATAAAAGTTATTCACATTGATGAGTACTTCCACCCCTGCAAGTATTGCCAGTGATAACAAAATCAACCTGTATACTAATAATTGCCGACCTTTACCTAAATAAAACTGTTTAAAAAAAACTATAAATTTTAACAGTTCATTATGTTATTCTGTAGTATGTTGAAAATAAAAAAGGCTGTCGGAAAAGGCACGTAGTCAAAATCTATATAAATAGATATAGTGGTACCTATTTATTTATTGCTAGGTAAATGATTTGTAGGTATGGCTAATGCTTTACTATATTATGTTTAGTAAGACTGAACTCGTACTTAACTAGAAACTAGAAATAAACTAGCCCTTTGTCAACCCTGGGCATCATGTTAGGTTTTGTGACGCGGAGTTATTCGCCTTTTTTCCCCTCAGGAAAGTGTAGTCAGTGCTTACAAATAGTGAATGACCTTTTAATTGTATGTAAAGTTTACGTCCATGACTAGAAACAATCTCCGCAAGTTCTTTGTCAGAAACCTAATATATATTAGCATAATATCATTGAAATGAAATGAAAATATTTTTTTATTCAAACAGGCCTTCACAAGCACTCCCTATATAGGAATAGACTAAGACATTAATGCAGTGTTCGTAAGGTTGCTTTTGCTGAAAATAGCCGGCAATAAACTCAGCAATTCAAAACCAACTTTGATTTATTTATTTATCTAGTCTCACTGGTAATATAGGTGGATAAAAAAATACAAAATGATGAGTGACTAATAAATAAATAAATAGCAAAACTTAAACAGACCAGCCCCTACAAGCAGCACCTGTTCACAATTGATGTAAATTCATTCATCCTTCAAACATCTTTGGACTAAGCATAGAACCGTGCATAGAACGTAACTCAAGTCTTGAATCGAATTTATAATAATTGAATTCAAATAAAATTTATTTTTGACCTATAAAATTTAACTTGATTTTTGATCCCTATCAAATGATTCGGGCCCGGGTAAGGGCCTATGTTTAGATAGTACAATGTTGAATACTCGCTTTTAGAATTGTTAGAGAATCGACACGTTTGAATTTAACTTCAGTGAATCGTAGCAGTAAGAGCTCTGCCTTTTTGATTTTTATACATTTAATTTAAAGTTACATTGCACGAATAAGAGAAAACAAAGTTGTACGAATAGCTGACAAGTTGCGACAGGTCGGAAATTTTCCACTGATCCCAAAAGCTAAACGAGAATAGTTCTATACAACATTGTTTTGAAACTAAACCTATATTATAATGATGTATCCATGTTGTCACTAATTTATGTCGCATGTTTTGGGTAGGCTCCATTAAAGATATTCATTAGAGACCTTAAAGTATCTTTACGTATACATGTTTTGTTATTTTACGCTGAAGTTTCTCCGCTATTTAAGTTAATGGTTTGTCACTTTGGAAGAAATTATGTTAAGTTGGGGTTAAGCGTAATATAGCACGTCACAGCTTACACAGTTATAACTCAGTGGTAGTGACGTTAGTTGCCGCGGCAAAGGTCGTGAATTAAAATCCTACAACGAGCATAAAAACCAAAGCACGGTGGTAAGATACTTTGTAGTACCCGCCTGGCTGGCTACCACCCTCAATTTGAAAATCTGTCGCCAAGGACCTACTGGTATGTTTTGGCAGTATGACTTATAAGGCAGCTGCCGTCTAGGCTTTATAGTTCAGCAGCCAATTCCCTTGGTATTGCTAATGTCCATTGGTGAAAGTAGTCACTTACCATAAATTGTACCGTCTGCCAGTTTGTCAGCCTCCTGACATAAAAAATGAGCTAATCTACTCTACTGTTTTATGAGCAACTCTTGCAATTTATTATCCACATTCTTCGAAAGAGCGTGTAAATAGACATAGAAAAACATTCTGTTGATTTTAAAAGATATAAGTAGACTAGATATCAGATAAGTATCTGTCACTTATTGGCAACTTTTATATTTATTACTTACTAGCTTCCGCCCCGTGGTTTCTCCCGCGGTCTCGAGGGTTCTTATGTTTTTCCGGGATAAAAAGTAGCCTATGTGCTATTTCAGGCTATAATCTATCTCTGTGCTAAATTTCATCCAAATCCGTTCAGTAGTTTTTACGTGAAATAGTAACAAACATCCATCCATCCATCCATCTATCCATCAAATTTCACATTTATAATATTAGTAGGATTTATATTACTACTTAATTTCGTTATAAATTAATAAAAGGTGAAAAATAGGTAGATCAAGATTGGAAAAAGTCGGATGTCACATAAAAAGAGATTGGCAATTGAATCGGAAGCCACAGTGGGCAAAAAACGTTCACGGTCGTGATAAATTACTTCCTTATGGACTTTTAGGTGACAATTGGGAGGATTCCAGAATTAAGGCTCGGGCCTTACCTAAGTATAGAATCATACTAAATGTATTATTGAATTTATGAAATGATTTTGATTTGAAAGAGAATTTTGCTAATTACTTTCTTTGTCTTCTTATTCTAAGGAGCGGAACCTTGACAGCTAGCTGGTCACGACTGTACCAACAGCATTTACAAAATAAATAAATGGATTTCTGAATCCCTAGGTTTCTTTCAAACATAAAAGGGATTCGATAGAACCCTTGTCGCTCCTTCTTCACGATTTGACACGAATTACTCACTATACGCGCGTGTTATAGGTACTTGCCTATCTTTTACCCATTTCAAATAAATATATATGAATGTATTTCCAAATATGTAAAATATAGGTAAGTACGTACATAAAATATGTATGATTATAATTATGATTGAGATACAAACATAAAGTTAAAGTATTTCTAGATAGATTATGGTTATCTTTCTAAGATTCTACCTTTACTCATTATATTTAAAAACAGTGGGCACATAAATACCTACTTACTTTAATGGCTACGACGTGAACTACCAAGAAGTAGAGGTAAAAAAAAACTACCAAAAGATATTATTACCAATTTTATGGGAGCTTATTCCTGACTTACCGATCCATCGTGTGAATGTAAGTAAAAAAGTTAAAAAATATGACCAAAATAAAGTAACAAACGGTGATTTTATTTTATTTCACTCCAATGTGCGATTCAACAAGAACGTTAAGAGCTCTCGACTCAAAATTAATTTGTTTTCAGTCTCGAGTAGGTTGGCCTTCTATAAAAAACAAAAGAAAATGAGAAACGAGCCGTTGGGTCCTCTTGCGTTTATAAAGCTTTATAATACCGCGCAAATTGTCTTTGTTGCTCTTTCATAAACAAGAACTTAATTATAATATTTCGTGAGTCAGAATTCTACGATACCGGTGTGGGAATAACTGCAAATACTGTTGCTATAATTTTAATTTATGGACATATTCACTATCTCTGTTATATTTATTTATTGCTTAAATTCAAATCGTGGTACCTATTACAATTTTATTTCAAATATAAGTCAGTGTTGCTATGAGTCACTCACATATCAGTTAGTTACTTAAGAACCTTGGTTATTATAAAATCTATAATAAAGAGATGTTCCTGGGTAGAATATAATGAAATAAAAAATGGAAAAATTGCCCACTAATTGATTAAAATGACCATGTTGGAACTTCATTAGTGGAAAAGGAATTGAGGTTACTAAAACAAAATCTAAGTTTAGCCTCCAAACAAACTTTAATCAAAATAAATAACTAACTACAACATATTTAAAAAACATGCATAGTCCATGTTTTTTTTGGTGCAAGTATTACTTCTATTTGGCGTAAGATATAAACTAATTATTATACTAATTTCCCAAAATATCTGTAAAGTTTACAAATATATAGGGATTTTAAATTGCGTGACATCATAATCTATGTTGATGCTATCAAACTCACCGCGTAACTCAAACACTCATTTATTATGTTAGGGCGCACTTATGCATGTTTGATAGGGACTTATGAACCTTACAAAACTATTTCTTCATAGAATATGACAATTTGAATACTCCACATGAAATAAAAGTAGTTATAATATTTATTGTCTATTTTTAATTTTTGAAAGAAATACAAAAAATCGTCTTTTTTAATTTTTAATAAAGAAAAAAACAGAAAATATCCTCGTAAAGACATAAATATCTAGACACAACATTTTCCATGTAGTTAACGTCCTACAAATAGGGAATGATGGACAACTGTGCCACTATATTTGACCAAATTGCCTTGGCCCAGTGCCACAGAGCTGTCACAGGTAATACTACAATCGGAAAAGAATCAGAGGGTGTGATTACCAAATCTCTGACTCTAGAAAATGAAAAGAAAAGTTATGACACGAATATTTCAGACAGTGATGAAACAAGTAAGCCACATAATATAAATTAAAATAAACAAAAACTAGTTTTAGTGTGATTTTATTGTCACCATCATCAGTGTGTGAATAGTTTCAATCGGCTGGATAGAACTGGTTAAAACTCAATTGTAAGATTCGAGCTATATAATGTATTAACACAAGTAAAGTCGATCATAAAAATGTAAAAATAAAATATATTATAATGAAATTTCTTAAACGTAATTTTGATCTCGAAAATAACGTGTTGTACAAGCATGTTGTATAAACGAAATCAAGAAATAAACTTATGCATGTAAAGTTATTAAAGTTGGATTCTCTAAGGTTTTTTCTGAAATTCATATTTTTTTAGAAAACCTCTTCCTTATAACAAATTAGACTTAAAATTACTAAGTAATAAATAATTTTAAATATGAGCATAGTTTTCCATTGGAACTAGTGACTTTTTAAGTTTGTTGCAACACAGTACCTAACCACAAATCAAAAGCCAACAGAAATGGCAAGTGTTAAACTTAATTCCCGTGACCTATTTCCCGGTACCAACTAATCGGATATCCGAGTTCGTGTGAAAAGGCACAAGTTAAATGTACTGTTAAATTTACGTGGTTTTCGGTAAATATTTGTTTTGTGAATCTGGTTAGATAAGAGAAATATATGTTCCTACATAAATTAATTTATTAGTTTTTACGTTTTATTGCAAGCTTTACCTTTATAAAAAAGAGGTTGGGTTTTTTCTTTCTTTTTTAAAGTTAGCGCAAATGAGTATAATGCGAGAGCTTAAATTAATGAGGTTCTTATAAAAAATCTGAAACATAATATTAAAAACAACCACCTAAATAGAAGATGATAATGAAGTGATAAATTTGAATATCCCAAAGAAATATCATTATTATCTTATTAGATCTCATCAATTCATCCATTATCTTCGGTAAAAGCCTAGATTTAGAATCTCAAACGCTCAAATCAAACACAATAGAGAGATAAAATAAAATGAAATAAGCCAACAATTTGTACCGCCCTCTATCACTCCGAATATCAGCCTGCCAGTAAATTCCCAAATATCGGTTTGACCTAGATTAAAACGGCTAGGATTTATTTTTGTACGTAGTTATTTGTTTTCCTAGGAACAAAATTAAAAGCAGCCATTTCTGCGTCGATGCAGTATTAGTTAGTATGTTGAACTATGTATGTTAAATGCGATTTTTATGAATACGATTGCGATTTTTTTGATGTTTATCAACTAGCTAGGTATATTTTTTTCCCGATGTTTTAATAGTTATTCTGCTATTCAGGGCGGATAAAAATCCAATAAATCAAAATCATATAAATCAGTCCAGCTGTTTTTGAGTTATAAATGGTGTATGTAACTCGAGAATGGCTGTTTTATATTATACTAGCGGGCCCGACAGACGTTGTCCTGTCCAAACTCGATTACGACGCCATCTACCGGGTCCAATTGTATTTTCAAACCATCCAGGGACCCGCTCAAATATACACACAAAATTTCATCCAAATTGGTCCAGTCGTTTAGGAGGAGTTCAGTCACATACACACGCACACAAGAAATATATATATTAAGATAGATAAGATAGATAGATATACTAGCTGTTCCCAACGGTTTCACCCGCGTTCCCGAGGGATCTTATGTTTTCTCGGGATAAAAAGCCGGTATCATATAGCCTTCCTCGATCAATGAGGTATCCAACACTAAGCCAATTTTTTAATTCGTACCAGTAATTCCTGAGAGCGTTCAACCAAACAAACAAACTCTTCAGCTTTATAATATTAAGTATAGATTTTGCAAAGTGTATGAATGCGCCTATGCTCTAAAATAAATGTGGATATTTTTCAGTGAATTGTGACTAAGATAAAATGTAAATGAAATAGAAACACTATTATACCTTACTAATAAAATCCTATTTTACTAATATACTGATTAAGTGGTCACATATGTTAGACAATCACAGCGAGGTGGTCAATAAATAAATGACTAATTAAGGCGATGATAGCTCAGTGGTAGTGACGTCGGACGCCGCGGCGAAGGTTGTGGGTTCGAATCCTACAATGAGCTTAAGCTTTCGGTGAAGGAAAACATCGTGAGGGAACCATAGCACGGTGGTAGGGTACTTTGTAGTACCCGCCTGGCTGGCTACCACCCTCAAGTTGAAAATCTGTCGCCAAACACCTATTGGTGTGTTCCGGCAGCTGCACTTGAGAGCCAGATCCTTCTAGGCTTTGTGTGCTTACCACCTTCGGCCACATCATCACCTACCATGGTGAGATTGTGGTCAAACACAAGCCTATACAAAGTAAAAAAAAAACAAATGACAACTTAAACAGTGTTTTAGTTAAATTGAGCTTTATTAGTAAGAGTGAAAGAGTTTTATTTATGAGATACTAGCTTTTTTTTAAAACAAGCTAGTACAGCTTTTGAAATTAAACTTAAACTCTGTCGTTTTTTACCATATTTTTTTCTTTTTTTTTGTCAGAAACCATCGCGGGCGTGCGATCACAACTCACTAAAGTTTCATTCGGATGTACGGTATAAGAGCACATACGTTACAAACAAATAGACAAAGAAATATTGTATTTTTTTAATGTAAAGATCTGTCTATTATTAGGCATACGTTCACAATCTCCCATGCTTATGAAAACTTGTAATAGGAAAATTATTTCACAAATTAAAAGACTCGTATTTTACAGGAAACCATTATACGCCAGTAAATTATTTACCTACATTTTCCTGTGTATATTGACCGTTATTTTAATTAAAACATTATAAAAAGGTGATGCCGTAGCAGTAGGTACATGTTTCTAAACCCCGTGAGTGACCGTGGCATGTAAAAAGGATAAAAACGTTACGTACATACTAAATGTGCTATGTAAACTGTGGAGTTGTGGACACAGAATTTTTAACGAGTATATTTTACCATTAAATTTTTTACCTTCCTCTTATTTTTTTTTACATGATTATATTATGTAATGTATTTTTAGGAGAGTTTAGAGACTACGCGAGTTTTACGTTAGAATCACAAAAACCTCACTCAGGTTTATTTGGTAATTGATAGCTTCTTTTGGGCAAACGTACTCCATCTTCGATACTGTTATCGTTTTTATCGGTGGGTGGCCAAATGTAAGATCGTCTATACATATAGGTAATAAATCTGTAGAACCAAGTATGGAGTGTAACAGAATTCGAAGAGATTGTCTGTCTGTCTGTTTCAAAGTGCTAATCTTCAAAACCACTGAATGAATTTTCATAGAGTTTCCACAAGTTGATGCGATGCTTGGCTCTTCGCTGTATTTCATTGAGATCGGCTGGTAGGAAGAAAAAATATATATATTACTAGCTGTTCCCCGCGGTTTCACCCGCGTAGCGGTATAAAAATAGCCTACGACCTATTCTCAGGCCTACCGAATATACATATAAAATTTCATAAGATTCGGTCAAGCTGTTTCAGAGGAGTTTGCAGACAAACACTGTGACACGAGAATTTTGTATATTAGAGATAGATAAAGTCTGCGGGTGTGAAACCGCGGGAAAAAGCTAGTTTAATATAAAAATAGATAACTTTAGTAATTACTGGCAGCTAAAGGTTTGCTTGTTCGATTCTTTAAGTGATGAATTTTACATTTATTTCTATAGATTGGGAGATTTTTTAACATAAATTAGTAGAAGAAAGTGTTACACTTTAATAAATTGTAAGATTATTATGGAGCTGGTTATTCACCTATCTTTTTAGTTAAATAAAAGTTGAAAATATGTCTGGAATGAGGGTTATTTTCTTAAGGGTGCAACGGTCGACCAATGGGTTGCGGTTTACGTTAACCCTCGAGCAAGTCTGAGTAATCTAGTGATGGGACACGAGAGGAGTTTTAATCGAGTGTTGATTGAAGTAATACCCAAGAGTCTCATCTTTGTTAATTCTTCCTACAGTTATGTGAATGAAGTGAAGTGTTTTCATCGTTAAAAAGTAATCTCACAGGAACGTAGGTAAAATTCCAAGTTTAATGCTAGTTTTATTATAGAAACCCCTATATCCAAAAGCAAAAATGCAGAATTGTTTAAGTAATCCTTAATAATTTTAATTTAAAATATATTTGAGTCAAAAATACTTTTCAATTGGCTTCACTACTTGTACGTGTACTTATTATATTTTATGTACGTAGGTACTAAACAAAATAAAATATTCAACATTTGCCATATTAATGTATGAAAATAAAGTTTGCATTACTAAAAGTGTAGCTATGATTTTATTAAGATTGGTTTATTTAATTTAGTTACATAGTATGTTTTAATTAATTTTCGGTTATAAACTTAGATACCTATATATAAACATACACATTGTGTGTGAGTATGTATTCCTTAATTAATATTAACCAAATAATATTATCCAAACAACTTAGTATGTACATAACGTGTGTACGTTGATAAATTACATATATGTATATAGTACGTATGATATATTATTAAGTTAAATATAATATTTTTAGTACCAAAAGTTACATGATACCACGAAAAAAATGCCTTTCGTTTTTTGTTAAAAGAAAACATAATAAAATTGAATAGGTAACGGTAGGTACATTTAGGCCACATTGTTGTCGAATAATGCTTTAACACAAAGAAATACTTTAGGTTGATGTACATTGAGGTTTGAGTCGACATTGTGTGTGCAAATGTAAAACGATGCACCATGCTTCCAAATACTGCATCGGTGTAGAAAACAAGGTTGCAAGCATAAATTGCTATCAAACACTTTCAAGATGGCATACTTCAAATCTTAAACTTCATAAATTACTAACTATCCTATATCAGACATTAATTTTACGCAATAAGTTACCCTATTATTTTGTTGCCCTATTGTTTTTATGTGAAAGCTGTAAAACTTGTTTTACGAACATTAGATAGTTTCGTGGGTCTGTGAACGTCTGTGTTACGTCACACCCTTCGTCGTAACTAAAAAGGGAGTGACAAGAAACAAAACGAAGACGGTACAATTTGTCGTGTTAGCAAATTGAAGGGGATTAGCACTTGGACTTGGCTGTAGCTATTGGTTGGTCCAAGTGATAAGCGTTTGTGGGTTTAATTTATTTAACAAAATGTTTTGACCTAAGGTAAACATGTAAATAATGGATTAATAACGGAAACGACTCATCTGATTTTGATGCGCCTATCACTTAACTATGCTTAAGAAAATACTGAACCTTGCGTGAAAGTTCAATCGAAATTGGATTAGCAGTTTCTGTCATAACCATTCTCTCTCGGCAGCCGCACTTTAGTGCAACAATAAACCACTTCTTCATTATCCTTGTTATACAATATAACAATTTTTATTCTAAAAGCGCAGGTGAAATTACGGGGACAGCTAGTAGATAGATAAGCCTTTGTTGAGCTGCATTAGTTGTTTGGATCCTTTCTTGTTACTACATTTGTCAGGTTACTGCCTACAGGGCTTGATGCAGGGCTTTCAGGGTTTATAATTTATCAAACAAGCGATAAAATCTACAACTTATTCCAAATTTATTTATCTACCACACTAAAACTGCTTATAACTCAAAACAGCTCATAACGATAGGGTTTTATCGTTTGAAACTGAGAATAACATTCGTGCTTACTCACTTTTATGATTTTAAAATGGGATGGGATGTCATCAAAACTTCATTTTTAGTACCCTAACAATAACAATTATTTTAGCCTTTCTCTGAATTATTCACAGTAACGAGATTTTGCTTTTAGAATGCTAAGATTCTAGTTATAAATACTTTTACAGCGGGGCATAGACCTTTCTGCGGCGCTGTCTTATGAAAGTTCATTGTTTTTCACAATATATTATATTATTATCTTTATATACAATAATTATTATCTACTAACAAAAACAACAACCTTAACTACTTAAACTAAATATTATAAAAAAAAGTAATGAAATTATATTTTATTTTAATCAATAGTGGCAAATATTTTCTGAGTGGTATATTGTTCAGTAGACGAAACTTAGTTCTGCAGATGAGTAAATTGTATATTTGTTTATTTGATATGTGAACTTATTAATTTTGTAAACACAATAACTCCATCACTTATCACTTATGCAATACGCGAAAAAGCCACGATAAACGTTAGAAGCTGAGTAGGTACCTACCTATTTTTCGGCTACCATCATTAAAATCTATAGTTGAAAAATGTATTAGGGATTGAAATCATGATTGTATGATATTTTTATAGCTGGCTTAAAATATAAGTACGTTAAAGTAATTTTTATCAAAATAGATTGAAGTGAAAAAAAAAATCAAGGGCAATGGATGAAGAGAATGGTCGAGCTATACACCAGAGACATTCCAAGATTACTTCAGTACTTGTTCAACTTCTTGCGGTTTATGACTAAAGTTCTCAGCTGCTCGCCTTTTGGAAGATTTTGTTTTTGTTTATAGCATGTTCGTGAAGGGAAGTTTCTTTGAGTCTCAGCCGGAAATTAGGTCGATTTTGTGTAGTAAAAGTTTGGATTAACGTGCCAATTTAGTACTTACGGCTTTCATAATAAGTGGGCTATTAATATAAGTAACATAATCATATTTTTGACACATGAATGTATGCCTGTATAACTCGTTGGATATCCCTATGGTATTATGAGGATGAGTATGGAAGTAAACTTACTGTATTTCAATAAATATGAGTGTATGAGGGTATATTAACGGTTAAGTTAAATACCGTATGTCTTTGTCAAAATTTAATGAACATTATGTAAAGTCTGTCTGTACATTGAATATATGTATTTACAAATTGATCAGGGGTGATATAGGAAGTGTAACAGAATGCAATGAAACCATTATTAAATCTGTTGTCTGTATTATACCTATAAAGTCCGCTCAAGCAAAGTCACAGGCGAAAAACGGGATAGTTGTACATAAGTGTTTTATAAGTAAGGTTGTATGCAGGGTGTATAAAACGACGGGAATACCTTAAATATTTAAGATAGTTTAATTTACTCAAATGACTTTATTTTATTTTCAACTAGATTCCGTCCCGCGGTTTCACCCGCGTTCCCCAGAGATCTTATGTTTTCCTGGGATAAAAAGTAGCTTGTGTTCTTCTCCGTATTATAGGCTATCTGCATGCAAAATTTTATCGCGGTCGGTTCAGCGGTTTAGGCGTGGGTAACAAACAAACAAACTCACTTTCGCTTTTATAATATTAGTTAGGATTAGGATATTTGAGGCTATTGGCCGGACTAACGGATTCAATTATCCCTATATTTTCCAATAACCCAATTATTTCGTGGATTTAATAAAGCGTCTATTAATACATACTTGCAGTATGAACAGTTAAGTATGAACATTAACTCAATAAAGCTAATGAAGCTTGAACGTCGGTGTATCCATTAGTTTGTACTACGAGTTATAATTTGGGACTAATAAGCTATGTATACCTATATAGTGTGTACAAGCGGGCATATTATGAGCTCTTATTTCCAGTTAATTGACGGCGTAAAATCTAAGTACATGATATGGTTAGTAAGCCCTTAATTTATCCTAATTTACCTAAAAATTACCTAGTATCACGTGATGTTAATCATGCAAGCAACGAGTTTGATAGGCGACGCGTTGATTACAAAATCAGTTTACGATCCTGCCTGAAGTAATCACGTTTACTTATGTTCACAATTTGCCCCCAGGGATGTAGATTGTAGGATTGTATTGACGCTGTAACGTCTAAAAATATCAGTAAATTGTTATTGTATTGGAGAAATAATGTACATTTTTATATGGTACTATTATTATGTCGCTTAACACCCAAGCCAGCTTATCCATAAAAAGCAATTAAAATATAAATATTACCGAATTTTACCATAATTACGAAAATAATACGGGGTCCGCAAAATGTAAAATGGGACAAGAAAAGTAAAAACCGTAAAATGACTTTGTACCATTTATAACAACGGTTTACCCACTTTTGTTTCATAGAATTTACATAATTTATTCACAAAAAGATTACTCTCGAATGTTTTGCAGTTTCACATACCCGTTTGTTATTTGGGTTTACAGGATTTTGATGCTGTACACGAGGAATTCATGTCCTATTTTTAAGTAAGTTTTTGTTGCCCGTTCCACGTTGCATATTACATTTAATTTATTTTTATTGATGGAAGCTATTTTCTGGTAAAACTAAAAAACTTTCAATAGCTTCAGAATATATTTTAAATAATTAATTGTTTAATGTATTGTCAAATCTTAACCTGTATCTACCCGGCGACCTACGCGTTCGAACAAACAACAATAGAAGATGACTCATTGGGATTTGAAGAGTTAAACTCAAAAAGTGACGAAGAATTACAGATTTATAACCATGAATAAATAAACAAACTAGTATAGTTGTATTCAAATCCTGAGATGTATTATATTACAGGACTAATGAAACCTACTGCAGATGGTAAATTAGTTAAATTATAGTAATGGTATGTTAGAGGATGCAGTTGGACCATCCACTTGACCAGATTTCACGCTCCGTATGTTGTTGTGTAGTTTGAAATGTTTCGTTCCAGCTTTGTATTTAAACTAAACATTATGTTAAGTATATGTTAGTAGTTATTTTTAATACAAATGTAAAATAAATTTAATTGCTTCTGGCCCGCGGTCGGTTTCACCCACGTTCCCGAGGGATTTTATATTTTCACGGGATAAAAAGTACCCTGTAAGTTATTTTAGAGTATGATATATCTATGTGCCCAGTTTCATCCAAATCCATTGAGCCTTTTATCCAAATTTTCACATAAAAATATTAAAAGTACGATTTTGCTATATTTGTTTGGTCTTAAATATAAATAATTCTGAAAAGCTATAAATTAATTTTGTTGAAATATGAAGTTATGTGAAAACTTCCTTTTGCATATAAATAATGTCAGCCACTAAAGTGGAACCTTCACAATATTAAGGAACTTATTTTTGGTAACTTTTATGTATCTAAGCTTTGACCTTTTGTGGTTGACTCTACCCTCAATTTCGTTTGAGCTACACGCCACCGTAAGTTTAATTTACATTAAAAATATTCAAAACGGCTGTAATGTTTATTTACACACTAGAGTAGGGTTGTTATAAACTTTATAATATAAAGGTAATTGGGACCAGGATATTTGAATACCCCTATTTATATTAGACTTCAGCAGTGAGAAAGCCAAATCATTCATGACGCTATTTTTAAAATAAAGTTAAATACCTATATATAATATTTCACTGTGTATTTTTTTTCTTACGATCGCAAACGAATCACAGCTTATATTATAAATTACTATGGATGCTATATATGCAAAATTAAAATATTTTTTTAATGATAATACCTACACTAGGAAACTGACTTCGAAACATTTTTTTTCACGTATGAGAATTGAACCTGTACTTTGGCAATCAGGGTAGCTGATACCCACAACAAAATACCTTTCAGTAGTCAGCTCGTAAAATATGCATATTGGCACATGTACTCAAAACTCAATTATTCACATTAGCACTTATGAATATTACAATTAGTATTGATTCTACCACCGGTTGGTATATTTAATGAAAACAAATCCAATAAATCAAAGATAATTAAAATCGGTCCAGCGTTTCTTGAGCTATAAATGGTGTAACTAAACCGACTTTGTTTTATATATAGGTAAATATTTAAAAGATTTCAAAATAAGGTTACAAAACTTTAAATAAGAGTTTTCATGGTCAACACGGTAATTATTAATATTTTGAAACAAAGTCCCCTTACCTCATTCCGCTCTTTATATTTATCTAACAAGCTAAGATTAATAATATCAGTTTCAATTTTATTTACATATTTACAATCAATGTATAAAATACAAACTATGATATATAGAAAACAATAATAATATAAATATAGATAATAATTATAAATATAAATTATGCAACAATATATTATAAAGACTATAATCACATTTATCATTAAAAACAACTTTCAAACTGCACTACATTTTTTTTTTAAATTCTGTTTCCAGTCTTCTGATTGGTGTCACATACATACAGAGATTTCCAGAGTTACGGTATATCGGGATGTTACAAAATTTAAAGCAGCCCAACACTAAAGTCATACGCAAAAAGATCAACACACGGGTCAGAGTAAACTTGGCTAAAGTTCGACCCCTATTGGCATGAGTTGGCAAATACTGATTTAGTTTTACAAACAAAAAGTAACCAACTTAAAGTAAGCTAACATGAGATATTAATATTATGTTTTTTTATAATCAATATGTGATGTGAGTTCACAAATCTCCACTGGGCCTACGCTGGTCTAGATTGGTGTTAGGGCAGGCCCATTATATAAGAGTATATTATTATGAGTTATCAATAATGATGGCGATCGTTACAAAATTTATGCAAATTGAAAGACGTAATTTAGACCACGGAAAAACAAAGGAAACTTTTATCTCGGAAAAGCTGGTGAAATCGCGTTTGAATGTTGATTACCATTATTATAATTTATTGTGTACAGTGAATATTAAATATTATCAATATACTGGGTGACTTTTTACTCACTGGCAATACTTGCGAGGGTGAAAATACTCATCAATATGAACAACTTTTATTATGGGACTACGTGTGACATCACGAAAAAATTATCAGCTTTTCTATACAAAAGTTCAATCTACTCAACCACAATGTATGAAGCAACCATTTTATTTTACGCGATATCAGAGCTGGCAATACTTGCAGGGGTGTGTATATTATATTGTTGGTGTATTCAATTATTATATGAATATTGTTGATATATTATGTTATATTATTATGTTCTAACCTTCTTCATTTAAAATGAAGAGTATAAATAAATTTATTAAATGATCACGTATTTTTCATACTTTGTATGTTTTACTTTTATATTTTTTTTTTGGTACACAATAAACAGGAATATAATCATGACAAGGCAATTGCATAAATGAAAAAGTTTTTATCGAATACATTCTAATCCATGTATGCCTAAAGGCATCTTTGCTTTTAATATATTCACTAGAAAGTAATTTTTTTTATATTAACCTAATATATTAAGTAGGTACAAGTATGTTATATTATTCAACCTAAAACAGAACATTTTTATAGTCTCCATAACTGATTACTTATAAATCATTGTAACTTATGTAATTCTTCTTTTTTTCAGGTAATTCAAAGATTACATCATGACTGCGATAACTACTGATAATGGTAAATAAATGAACACATTGGCCAAAAAAATATTCTTCTACATCGAATATAAACAAATATATGCCTCCATAAATACAAGTCAGCGAGACCATAAAATGTAAGGACATCGACCAACTTGGGACTAGGTCTGGTGAAATGTATTGAGCAAGGAAAATGGGAATATGCGTATTTTATGAGTGCATATAAGTAACTCGGAATTCCCTGGACCATGGTAAATCGTAACAATTTTCACATGTATAGTATATCTATAAATTGATTAGTAAGTAAAATAGAATACGCAAGAGCAAAAACGTTAAATTAGAAGTTATAAGAAATACCAATTCTGTAAAATATTTTTAAAACAAACGCACAAAACAAATGGATTCTTTATGATAAAAATCAGGAAAAACATTTGCTTGTTGTTTGTAATTATAACAAACTAGCTTTGCCGCGCGGTTTCGCCCGCGATGCTGGGATAAAATAATAGCCTGTGTTACTTGGTGAAGATGTAGCTTTCCAACGGTGAAAGAATTTTTAAAATCGGTCGAGTAGGTTTTAAGTTAAATCGTAACAAAGAAACAAATCTTTCCTCTTTATAATATTATTATAGTTTAGATAGATAACACTTATCTGCTTTGTTCATTGCTCATTTAATTTAAATAAAACTTATTTATAAAATTTGGTTTGTTATGGGTATATCGAGAGAGCATTTTATTAAGCTAGCTAATATTTTTTCCTAAATTTCCCCGGAGTTTTCCAGAACTAATGTTCCATTGCCTGTGGAGCTCTCGATATGTATTATCCAGATCTTTCGATATTTACAATGGATTTAAAGAAGTACGCCTTTTTACCATGCATCTAGATTATAAATAATATTTTACTAATACTCGTGATTTTAATCTAATGCCTGATATTTTAAATCATCAAAAATACTAAAATGTAAATCTTTAAATTTCAACTAGCGTTGTAAGAATAAAAACTGTTTACTTAGACTTCTATAAAAGCAATTTACTGGAAGGTTGAAGTTTCTTCTATTCTCAGAAAGGTTTTGTATTAAATACAAATTGTGGTATTTTCGCTATATTTACGATGGTATATTTTATTTTTAATGTTTGAGAATAGATGTGGTGATATTTTTTGTCACCACACCTTTGACTCAATACTAACGGTTTTAGGATTAATTCCTTTCTGACTTAAACCATTATTTACACAATACCTATATTCATCTCGTTTTCGATCTCTATGTGTATTTTTCTACAGTTTATTTTCAAGGAATATATCAACCTCTTAAAAATGGTGTAAATGCCAAACCACACAGTGGGGTTACAGGCCTATTACAAAAACTTTGTGTTATGACCACACCAACACAATTAATTTCATGGCTCAGTTATGTATTTTATGTTGTGTTATTTTTTGATGGAATAAACTTTAAGTTAGATTGATGGAGACAAAAGTAAAAACGTATATAAAATCTAATAATAGATACTAATATACCTACTAATAATAATACTCTACAGAGAAGGCTTTTCTCCACCGCGATTGCCCACGACTAAAGATTACTTTATTACAAAACATGTTTTTTATTAGATTATCTTCATAATCCTTCTGTTATGATACACAAGCATTTAATTGGTATAATTTTCAGAAGAATGCATGTTGAAATATTTTCATGTACTGTGTATTTTCACTCAAATTTTTTATCTCTCGGGGCTGCAGACTTGTTACATGAAATTTAATTATACTCAAATGAACTGTTGAATAAACACAGAAGATCTTCAGCTTCACTGGTTCTTTGATGGCTCAAAAATTGAAGGTGAAATAAAATTATTTCAGAGAAAAATTAAACGTAGGATTTATAAAATTTATTTTCATAAAGCTTAAATTTTTTAAGGATGTTATTGTTTAAAAGGTAAATCATGATATAATTATATAGATAAAAGCCAACATAGTTTTTTCTCTCAAGAAATACGCCAGAAAATTCTCGATAACCTACCACATTTACTTAACCAATCTACCACTAAATAAGGATTGATGAAAAAACGCCTACAGTACTTAGTTTTAAATGGATTTTGGATTCTAGAAAGATCTTTTTACATTACTGCCCCAACATTTTCTAAGTAAGACAAGCTAACAGCACACTTGTAATAAAAGGGTTCGATTTACATATGAACACGTGCGTTCTACTTTAGGAAATTACCACCATTCGTGCTTTTGCGGAACAGGGCAATTGGATCACAATGTGCTTTGGGGGCTCGTAGGCGTAATTTCACGTAGATATAACTTTTTCACTTTTTCTTGCCTATTCTGTAATTTATATGAGCTTTGGGACTATGTGTATCTATATTTTACTTTGTCAGTACATAGGTACAGTTAAATAAATAAGTATAGATTTATTGAAAACCAGCTTTCCGCCTCGCGGTTTCAACCTATTTTATCCTTTAAGGAGCTGAATTTCATAAAATCCTTTCAAAGTCAAAGCCATTTATTCAGTTTAGGCCCTAGAAGGGCACTCAGGCATTCATGTTATATGGAGAACTTGTGTCCCAAATTTCAAGTTTCTAGCTCCAGCGGTTTAGGCTGTGTATTGATAGATAGTTAGTCAGGACAAGTTTAAATTTTTTGCTTTTTAGATGTATAGAATAATTATTAGAAGTATATATTTACCACAAAATAACGTATATAAGAAGATTTGAGTGATAAAATTTCAATTCAAAGAATTATTTACTTTGATAATTTAACCATATATTCAATATAAATAGCAAAATCTAACAAAAATATACTCTAAATAAACCTTGAAAGGGAAAAATTCCAAAATTCTCGAGAAGATAAAACAAAGCCGAAAAACAAACTTCCAACAAAAGATTTAGGTTTAGTACTTAAAGAAAAAAATGTTAATTTAATTCCAGTTAATTAGTCTGAAAGATAGAGAAAAGAGGAACAAACAAAAAGACAATTTATTTAAAGATGCAACAGATAAGACAAGGCTATCTCGTAGACCGTTAGCAATATTCCAGAAGAATTAAATAATCTTCACAATGGATGCTTCAAAGATCCTACGCAATTGTAAAGATCATTCGTCTTGAGATCGTCTTAATGTTAGTTAATGGCGCGTCCTAAGACAGCCATTCCCATTTCCAAGTGAACATGCTTAAAGGGATTCTGAGACAAGACTATTGGGAAGGCTCATTTCAAGCCTTTAAAGATATTTGAATTCAAAATACAGAAACAAATTGAATGTGTATATGTTTGTGGTTCAATCACGCGTAAATGGCTGATCGTATTTTGAATGAAACTAGACACAAAACTAGATCATATCTGGCAGAAGCTATAAAAAAATAAAAGGAACATACAATAACTAACTAATAATAAAAATTAAAATAAATGTTCATCGTCGATATGGAAACGAAGCCTAACAATATCAAAACTCTATTGTTTTTGTTGCGAAAAAATACAAAAAGTTTTAGTCCACTTTACCTGCCTGCCAAAAACAGCTGTTTCACTTTTTCCTTCCTTTTTTGTTATTGTTCAACTTTCATTGATGCTCCACAAAAAAACAAACAATCTACTTTGTCTTGAAAAATAATAGGTATGCTATATGAATTCTATTATATCTAAACTTTATATAAGAAATAAAGATATGAAAACCTGAATCGGTTGGTTATATTAAAAGCGTATAGGTACGTTCCAAACTAATAATTCTATAAAAAAGTAAATTTATTATAAACTCTCATAAAATACAATTAAGTACTATTATTACGTCCTACGCAATAACTATTCAGCTTCTGAAAACTTAAATTAAAATAGCGTTCAGGGGATTTGTTTTAAATCCAATACAGTGGATGGATTGAAAACGATTGATTGAAGTCCTAGAATGGAACGCTCCAATATCGGTCAGTCAACCACGAGATGATACGACAAACTTACTCAATAGGATAGAATTTGTGCAGGCTAGGACTTATCTAAATCATTACGTATTAATATTGTTGCTGGATGGATCTAAGGTTCTGTTGGGATGTTTAATATCGTAGCGAGATCGTTCGTAGGCATTTTCGTAGCCCGTAGCATTCGTAGCGGATATATAATAATAGTGTATTACAACCTACACTTTTGAGAGTTAATAAACATGAGATTAGTTATTTATTAATATCAAAATTAATATATTTCCTATTGGTTTATTTATGAGAGTGATGATTTCTCTTAAAACATGCCAATCAATTTTATCATCACAGCTCTTAATTATACATCTTTATTAGTATATAAATTATATGGAAATGGTATATTTTTCCACCTATCACATTTCTAACACAGATAAATATTCAATACGCAAACACATACACTTCTCTTTTCTAACTTCGCCATATTTTATGGTAACGTAATGCAGAAGGCGGGTACTGAGTTACACTTGGCATGACGTATTGCCTCTATAAATTGTCCAAGTTTATCCTTATGTACGTACCGAGACTAGTATGGTATTAGCGTGTAAAATTATCTTGTCACCTTATGTAGGTAATATACATCTAAAGGTTGTAACAATATTTGGTTGAATAATTTGATTTTGGAATGCAGAAGTGCTTTAATGTGCCGAAGCTTGCTATAAAATTAAAAATGCTGATACTAGCTGATTCTATTTTATGTACGTTGCTATCGTGGCGCGCTACCTCTTGACTCGAGTTTTTTTTTTTATAATAAAGCTAGTTGATATAACACGAACAAGTTTTTTAATTAAAGTACGATAAAATTCGAACTCTAAACTCATTTATTCAGCTTAGGCATTGGGCATATATGAACGTTACATACAATTTATATTATAATTCATTATCATCCAAGCTCATCGAGGTTTCGGGAGACCGACGGGCTGGGAGCTTTTTCCGCCAACGCATAAGCTTGGCCATCCAAAAATGGAACGCTGCCAGCCTGTTGTGAACCTTGCCTATCGACAGCAGCGAGGGCTTTGAGGATGTTTTCTATATATCGTAGTTTGTATTTTATACATTGATTGTAAATATTTGTTGTAAATAAATACATTTTAAAAGTATTCAATAAGTCTTCACAATATTAGAATAAAAATCGCAATATCTGATTTTATACATAATAATATATTTCATTGCCCACTTAGCTGACTGCATCTTCAGAACAACTTCTGAATAAGTATATATAATAATAATAATAATATATAACAGCCAAAGAGTCCGTGCTCCAACATTAAAATGTAGCAGATTTTAAATTTAACTTTTTACACTTTATAAGCTCTTATGTTCAACATTTAAAAATGAAGTCCATATTTTAATGTGAACGAATAGCAAACATTGTGTCAATGCCAGTACCTTTTTTCGAACCTACATACCTACTGAATTCACAGCAGGTATATAATAAAGCACTAGACAGCTGAAATTGAAACCTCAGCAGGTTTCAATGCAATTTCATTCATATTGGCCTCTATTTCTAGTTACTATTCGATTTTACCAAATATATATTAGAAACTTCTTTTACTTCATTGTTTTCAATTTAAGTAAAATAATTCTTTCATGGACTTTATTTTATTATGTGATGTTATATGTTAGAAAGATTTTGAGCACTTTAAAGTCTTGAGGTAGTTTTTAAAAATCCATAACAATATTTTAATCTATACGTTACCTAAGAGCTAAAAGAGTTTTTCTTATCTATCCAAAAAAATGAGTTCCTAGTAAAGAATAAGTTAAGAGGTACAAATTAAATTTACCTAACAACCTAACCTGTTTTTCCAAGCGGGACAAACCTTATTATTCGTTTCTTTTGTAGTTTCCAATTCGTTGAAGGCATTGTTCAAATATATTCAAGTTTGTTTGTGATTGGCAGAATTACTTTTTTCCCTCGGGACTTTTCTAAGGATTCAAGGGTTCGAAACTTTCAGTTACTTTAGAGATTTTACTAAATAAATCTGATTTAATTATAAAAATATTTTAATCAGTGTGTTTATCACTGAGCCAGTCTTGTTTAGCATTATAATCAATAAAGTATGGATGTATTTCATATAAAATATCTGTTTCATCGTAATTTATATGTAATATATCAAATTATTAGCCATTTTGAAACACAATTTACAAATATATTTTTATTTGCATCTCGCAAGGCACGAATAAGAATATCAGTACCTACTGAGCATAAAATAGTGCAAAACTTTTTTCGCAGTTTTATATAACTCAAAGACTCCAGGGCAAATTGATGTCTGTCCATTTTCTCGTTGCAAACTGGGCGTAATAATGATATTTTATTGCGAACTAGGTTTGTTCTTACATTCCTCCTTAATCAGATAAGTGGAGTTGGCCTTTATCTTGACTTTAAACAAGGAAAACCATTTTGTCGCATACGTCCGTTCCGTTTACGCGGGTTTTCTATGAGAGGTCGCTATAGTAGGGCACGGGACGCAGCACGTTGAATTTCAGATTTTTAAGCTTAACGCGGCGTCACCTTAACAAAGGTTCATGTATTTTGAAGCTAGTGTAATATACATAGAATATCATATTTCTGCTTACTTTGTCCATGATCATCATAATCTACCTGTCCTGTTCCTAATTATTTGGGGCCCGCATAATATTACGCTTCTTCAATTCTTTTTTTTAAACTTTTCTATATATTAATAATATCCAGGGACATTGTTAACACACGGCCATCTGATCCCAAACTTATAAGAGCTTGTGCTATAGAATACAGATAACTGATATACGATTTTTACTACATTTTATTCTAAGCTAGCTGTCCCTCGCGGTTCCACCCGCGATCCTGAGAAAAAAAGTAGCCCATGTCATTTTCCATACTATAAGCTATCTGCGTACCAAATTTCATTGCAATCGGTTCAGCGGCTTAGGCGTGAAAAGACAACAAACAAACAAACTCACATTTGCATTTATAATAATAGTTAGGAAGTTAGGGTAATAATAATATATAGGTACTTTCTAAAAAAACATTTTTTTGTAAAGAACCACAACAAACTATATAATTTATTTTCCCAGTAGTAAACAACCTTCATAATTTATTGGTATAGTAAATATTTACAATGATAAACCTCTTCAAAGTAAACAAACCTGGCTCATAATGCCAAGTAACTTGATTAGTAGAGATGATTAAGTTCAAAATTAGTCATGTATTGAGAGACGGTAATGGATGTGCAAAGGGATAAACTAAGAGCTTTCACATGGATCTGAGTGTCACTTAAAATCCAGTAAGATGTTGTGGAATACTTGGAACTGAGACAAAGTGGGCTAAATATTAAAGGCTTGTAATTTGTGTTAGTTGTTATAGCTTGGAAAATTACAGTGTAAAGTCTATTTAGTAACAATTATTCAATTTATTTTACAGGGATACATTTTTTAATGGTGCCTAAGCGATAGCTACAAAATGTTAGGTAGGGTTACCCATAATTTTATATTATGGAAATAATGTTAGTGCTTTGATTTGGAAATTCAATTCATGAAATTTTCATTCTTAAATCGCGCTAAACTACAAAATAAAGGCTTTGTACCTTATCTCTGTGTATACAATTTTAACATTTGGCCAATATATTTTATGTTAAAGCTAAATTCATGTTCTGTAAAGATTATCTTTCTTTATGATAAATGTATATTATTATTTTAAGCTTCATATCTCAATTATGGTTGTTGCCTGGTTCCCATATTGCTGGCCTCAACTTAGTCGGAAATTGAATATGACATGTGGGATTGTTTCATAAAATAATTAAAACGTGCTCAAGTAATAGAAAAGGCTAAAATAAAATATTGCATGGCCAAACATAAAAGCTCAAAAGTAATAAAGTCCAAAAATTTTGTAATAAAAAAAGTAGATTTTTCATCAAATGCAAAATTCATTCAATACCATCGGAAATCCGTTGAAAACTCAGTTTTCCTTCGGTTATGGCGTTTTGCTGACGTCATCGTTTCTATTGATCGCTGGATGATAATTTCTATTGAGAGCCGTTATATTATATCGGCTTAAAATCAGTATTATTAGGTAAAATCAGACTTATCAGATACCCGGTAAACTACATTTTTAATTACGTTTTCTTGTCAGTGGAGAATATCTTAATAGAACACAAGTCAAAACTAAGGGACTAGTAGAAAGGAATTGGAGCGTAGCGACAGATTTTCATCTTGAGGTAGCCAGCCATATACCAATAGGTGGGTAACTAGAAATTATCCTACACTCGAGCTATGATTTCTTCACGATCTTTGCCTTCACCGAAAATTCAACCACATTATAGGATTTCAAACCCATGAATTTTGCCACGGAATTTAAAGTTATTACTGAACCATGTTTAAAATATACTTGAACCTCATTAAATGATTACCTTTCTCGTTCTTAATACGCAAAAGTTACGAGTATTTACATAAATGTAGAATATCAATTTCAAAACGAATTTAACACGTGTGTATAATTAATTATATCAGCATCAATTTATCATCAGATATGTATGTTACGCTTCAGTTGAGAAATCAAAACATGGTTAATTGCGTTTCATCGCAACTGTAACCATAATATTATATAATATCATAGCAATCAGAATTATTTATGTCAACATTCCACACAAATAGTTCATTGTTCAACCAAACGTCATATCTATAGACACATCATACATAGAGAGTGTCGAAATCAATCAAACCTATTTATAACTGTGATTAGTTTCCTACAGTGTTGATTTGGTACTTGTACTTGTAGTTATTAAGATTAAGGTCCTAACATATGATTGTAATATTAGAATATGTAACATAATTAAATACCTTGAAAGCCATTTTTAATATAGGTTACTATCATAATGTAAATTACAGTACGTTCTAAAAACTATATAATTGTCTATAATCTACCTTATAAATGACAATCTTCAGCCTTCATAATGAATTCCATATCTTTCTATAAATATAAGTTATATACTCGTCTGTTCTCCAGGTCAATGAACCGTCGGTAATAATTTAAGAATTATGAATTTAGAGAGAAATTCAAGCAAACCACAACCACTTTACCATATTACATTAAATAAACTCAAGTCACGTTTAAAATAATATTTTATTATAATCCGAATGGAACATTTGCGGGTGCGAAGGTTTGTATTTGAACCCTTTACCACCCGACCTTTACATATTGATACCTAAATTAAACCACATGTGTTCATGTCTAAACCGCAAAGAAATTATAATTGGCGTATTCAATTCTAAATCAGTTTTGAATTATATTCGAAGCATTTTATTCAACATGGGGTTTTTCAAATTGGGCGTAAAAAGAGCTTTTTAAGGTTGACAATACATTAGCGGTCTCCTTGGCAATATTTGCAATAGCAAATGTCCATAAGAGGACCACTTACCATCAGATGAACCTTCCGCCTGCATGTCCACATGAAATAAATAAATGTAGATGCTCGTACAACCCAATAACTACCACTGTTATCTAAATTATCAAGGCATTTCAGTATTAAAATGAATGTAAAAATGAAATTTTGATTTTTTTAGATAACTAATAGATTTAGGGATAAAAATAAGTTTACCTACAATATATTATAGTCAAAGTGAGATGGATGAACTTTAATGTGGAATATTCTTCTGTGAAAGCTAAGTAAGATAAAAATTGCCTTTGAATCTGCCTTTAATTACAACAGACATCGATTTCCAAATAGTTGATTCTAATCACAAAGGTCATTGTACCATTGACATTGTCATAAACTTTGTCCGAAGGTTGAAACTGAGAAGGGTGTCTGTTGTCACAGTTAAGTGTTGACCTTACTCAATGTAGAAAATTTATATCCATTCTTTGTTGCGAATTGCTGTATTAAATTTAAAATTATTAATATGATGTTAGTATGAAATAAGAATTTTTAATGCCTTTGTCGCCTAGCGACCATGTAGTTTAAAAAATACGAAAAAAAACTATTTAAAAATGTAACAACTATAATGAGCTTAATCCTAATTTTAGTAAAACGTACAATATTTTGGCTGTGTCAGACAAATTGTACTAATAATTTACACATCTCAGTCACAAACCCCTTTAAGGGTTGAATTTTGGAAAATCCTTTCTTAGTACACTCCTACGTTACAAAAGAAATGTATCATCCACATGTATTTGTTCCATTGTAGTTTAGGCTCTGTCAATTCCTGCCAGTCAATCAATGAGTCAGGACTTATTTTTTTTAATATACAGATATTTTTTTTCAATTACATAATTTTTATAACGTTTTGAATGTCAAATCAATACGAATATAAATCTATTGCCATTCGCCTCAAATCGCGCTAGAAATTTACGTATCAAATAAAGCAAAAAAGTATGCGTTAAATATTCAAAATTCCATTCATCTTAAATAGCAATTGGAGCAAGTATTTAATTGAAAGGCGAAGACTGGTTCAAGTTGATTGATTCAAGATTAACATTGCGCACCGATTCACTGCAGTGTAAATTCCACTCCAATTTCGTAATAAGATTCTCGCCTCAGTAATTCTTTTATATCAAGCACAGTGATAGAATTTAGTGAATGGTATTTTATACCTAATGACAGGCTATATAAGCTTTTGCTATTGACCTTATTGCAGTTATATTATAATAATATAACTGCATATGCTGTTTTATATATATCTATATCCTAACCAATACATCCAAAGCACGAATATGACCACTGATTGCGCTGGTAATTCTATAAACATTTCTATGCACAGTCCCGATAACGTGACTTTTCGGACTGGGTCCCGAATCGCTCATAGTCAAAATACTGTACAAAAAGGAATCCTAAACGACATGAAGGATTCTATTGTGCATGAACTGAAAAAAATGCAAGTCGACTTTGAAATGCAATTGACCAATAAAATTAACACATTGATAGTTGAGCAGTTTCATTCTTTTAAATCTGAGTTCTATGATAAAATAAACCTTTTGATGTGTAAAATTATGGAACTTAAAAAACAAGTAGAAATTAGTACTGTTAAGACCACTGAGCAAGCGCCCGCGACTGAAATCCTGCGGAGTACAGCCTCAGAAAATAAGGCACCAAAACGTAAGCCACAAGTAAACCCCAAGCCTGCAGTTGCAAAAGGGAAACCTGGCGGCATATCTCCCACAATGGCCCATAAAACAACCCCACAGGAAGAATTGCCATCGGCAGAACCTGCACTGAGTAACCAAAGCTGCAATGACTCTGACAAAGGGAGTTGGGAGGAGATGAGACGCAAGCGTCAGCGGGCGTCACTTCCCGGTGCACTTAGAGGCACCGCGGCGCCTGGGTCGACACTGCTGCAGGCGTCGGAGCGTTGGAGCTACTTACATCTTTATTATGTGCAAGAAGGTACCACTGCTGATCAGGCTCGTGACCATCTTAGATCCATTTGTAGCAGCGATGTTTGTACGGTAGACGAGCTAAAACCCCGTGGCCGATATGCATCCTTCAAAATAGGAGTGCCTCTGAAAAGTTCCGGAAGTGTTATGTCACCCGAAAACTGGGCTGAAGATATATGTGTAAAGCCATGGAGGCAGAACTTTCGTGCCAAAGGCAAAAACGCGCAGATGTAGTTCGCGATCCTGTTACTTCAACATAATCTACCAAAATGTCCGTGGTCTGCGATCAAAAACTCATAAATTTAGTAATAATGTTATGCAAAACCGATACGATATAATAGCATTAACTGAAACTTTTCTGAACAGTTCTGTGTCTGATGGCGAACTATTTCCCCTGGGATACCATGTTGTACGCAAAGATAGGACAGGCGACGTCGGGTGGGGAGGAGTACTGCTTGCAGTTCGTGATTGTTATGATGTCCGAGTACTTAAGGATGTCACTGATGAAACTGTTGATAAAGAAATCATATTTACTATTGTGTCCAGTAAAAAAGTTAAAATTTTATGTTGTGTCGTGTATCTACCGCCTAACTATAATGATGACCAATATCTTAATGTTCTGTTATGTTTGGAAGACGTAGTCTGTTCTTATTCTGACATGAATGTTCTAATCTTGGGTGACTTTAATATGAATTCTGTTAGTGCTAGCGTAAAAACGCATTTTGACTTTTTTTGTGACTTTTGCTCGCTTCGCCAGCATAATGAAGTTGTGAATGGCCACGGTGGTATATTAGATCTAGTGCTGAGTAATTTTGAACCTGATCACTTGACGGTGTCTCTTGGTCTTGATCCGCTGGTGGACATCGATAGGTATCACCCGGCACTTGATGTTGCGATCATGCTTTCATCCTCTGTAATGACTGAGGGCCCTCTGATTTCGCAGCAACCGGTACCTCGCCCAGGTGCTAGTCCCGATTGGAACTGGCGTAAGGCTGACTTCCAGGGGCTGTATGCGGCGCTATTAGATCTTGACTGGTCAGATCTACAAGCCGTAGCTGATGTCGACCTTGCTGTCCAGCTGTTTTATGACAAACTGTATGAACGTATTGGGCTTTTTGTACCCGTTAAAAATCCCTCTTCTAGATATTGTAGTAAGAAGTATGTCTACCCTAAATGGTATAATTCAGAAATTGTAAGGAATATAAAAAATAAACACTTTCATCACCGGAAATTTAAAAAAGAAGGCAAAGAATTTAATAGGCAAATGTTTATTTATTATAGAGAAAGGGTTAAAAAATTGATTGACAGCGAATATCAGCTTTACATGAAATCAGTGGGAAAAAATATCATTAATGACCCAGCGAAGTTTTGGCAATACGTCAAAGATCACCTTTCCTGGTGATAGAAAACGTCTAGGCACATATACCTGTGGGAATGTTGAGGTGAGGGGTCCGGTCGCAGCCGACGCGTTTGCCGAATATTTTGCCTCGGTATTCCATGAGGATGTACCTTTATTGGATCATGCTCAGGCTGCCCAGGCTGCTCATGCCTGTAGGGACGCTACCTCTGTCTCTATTGTCACAGTCAGGATGGAGGATTTGAGGAGAGCAGTGAGACGCCTCAAGGCACGGTCTACTGGTGGCCCTGATGGCATTCCTGTGTTTCTAGCTAAGGATTGCATATCGCCTTTAGCTACCCCACTTCTGTATATTTACAATCTTTCTCTAGCTCAATCGAGATATCCCAAAAGCTGGAAACTATCACGGGTCACCCCTGTACCGAAAGGTGATGGAGGAACGGACGTTTCGTCGTTTAGACCGATTGCGGTGTTGTCAGTTTTTGGTAAGATCTTTGAGGCAATTCTTGACGATAGCATTAGTAACCAGATCGGCCATCTACTACACACGAGCCAACATGGCTTCCGTCGAGCTCGTTCCACAACCACTAATCTGATTGCTCATGTGGACTATGTTCAATCTCAAATGGATCGTGGTAAACAGGTGGACGCAGCCTACTTTGATTTTAAAAAAGCCTTTGATCTGGTCGATAATGACAAGCTTCTACAGAAGCTAGCAGTTATAGGTTTCACGCCAAAGCTTCTTCAATTATTTTCAAGCTACTTAAGAGATCGTTCTCAATATGTTTATTTGAATGGGTACTATTCCATGGACTACTTCACGAGGTCGGGAGTAAGTCAAGGTAGTACCTTAGGACCAACCCTTTTCCTGATCTTTATAAACGATTTGCCGGAAATAATCTCTGCTTCCAAATGTCTTCTATTTGCTGATGATCTGAAGATATCTCTGGGCATGGAAACTGAAGCTGATGCAGTGACTTTGCAGAGAGATATTGATTCAGTATCTCAATGGAGTCAAGATAATCTTCTCCCTTTGAATAATCTCAAATGCAAGGTTGTCACATTTACGCGCAAGTTAAGACCGATTGATTACAATTATAACCTATTTGACGTTCCTATGGAAAGAGTATTTGACATTAAAGATTTAGGCATAGTATTAGATTGTAAATTAGACTTTCACGCACATATTATAAATATATGCAAATTGGCACACAGGATGCTAGGTTTTGTTATTAGAACAGCAGCACATTTTGACAATCCGACAGTAGCAAAGGTGTTATTCTTTGCATATGTTCGCAACAAGCTTGAGTATGGAGCAGTTGTCTGGGATCCTTTTGAGGATAAATATGTACTCATGATAGAAAAAATACAACGAAAATTTACGCGATGGTTGTACAAAAAATTCTACGGTTACTACCCTTACTTGTATCCATCTCTTTTCGTTTCGGGTATGGTCGGAATAGACACCCTAAAGTTTAGAAGAGCTGTGCTCTTAATGGTGCAGTATTTGTCGGTGGTGCACCGGAGGATCGATGATCCAGAGATACTAGAGAGGTTTCACATCTCAGTCCCCACGATCTCCTGGGACTCAGCGGGGCTTGTGGCGCCGCGGCGTCGGCCGCGCTTGCTGGCGCTGCCTACTGCGCGAACGGAGCGCGGCAGGCACGCACCTACTAACCGTGCTCTGCGTGTTATCGGGGACATACTTGCTCGGCACTATGAAATTGACCTATTTGCTGATAGTTTCGGACATTTATGTAATCAATTTTCTAAAATTTTAAATGACATGTAGTGTTCACTTACTTACCATATAAGACATTTGTAATTTTAAATATGTATATCAGTAATTTGACTTTTGACCTTGACATTCTTTATATTATTATGTGCTATTTTATTGTTATTTCTATTATTTTAATTTTTGACTTTAACATTAATTTCTTAATATTGTGACTTAATCTTTTAAGCGTTTTGGATATGTTTCTGTTAGCTTTTAAGATGTTTGTGTATAATAAATAAAAAAAATAAATAAATAAATTTGAATGTGAGTTTGTTACGCAAGCATAGTCATAGTATAACGCTAGCTTGCAGTGCCCTCAATATTCGCATCAACAACTGCAATGGACACGAGGCGCTGACGCTGCGCAACGCGATGCCTATGACGCAAATCATACATCGATGAAATTGGAATACTTTCCGGAGGCACTCATTCTTGGTCCTGACATCGGTCAATTATCTAGTTTAATATTAGTATGTAATTTTCATATTGTTAAAATACATTTATTAAATAAATTGATTTTTTTTGCATCCTCTGCTGCGACCACACTTAATTGGCGCAGTCGGTAGGATAGTCAATCAAGAGTCTTTAAAATCAAGCTACCGCGTTGACTATCACGAATCTACAGTGGTTCCAGCTGAGGAGAATCCAGACATTGATTCCGCAGAAAGATATCAAATAATGTTGTAAGTACCTTGAATCTTTCAAGCTCTTATCTTTCCTAGTTCCTAATTGATTTTGATCCCTATATCTTACATATTTTATTTTATACGTCTTTTATTCTCGTGTGTGTTAGTTATTAATAAACTTCCAAAATTTTCCATCCGAGAGAATCACGGAACCTTAGTTTAGGCAGTAGATTATCTAATAGGCATAGTGCCTTAGACGAATCTAGGAATTTAGACGTTAATATGGCACAAGATAACGTAGATGTTATTTTTAAGTCGCTTAGATTATTACCCGAATTCGACGGTAATCCACACGTGCTTACGCGTTTTATTAATCTATGTGACCAACTTGTTCTTAAATATTTTAAAATAGGCGAGGGATATGAGCTAACTAACATAGCCCTTATAAATGGAATATTAAATAAGGTGACAGGGCAGGCCGCCAGATTAATAAATTCTAACGGTATCGCAGACGATTGGAATGGTATAAGAAACGCGCTCGTTAATAATTTTGCAGACCATCGCGATGAGACCGCTTTATACAACGATCTGTCTCTACAAACTCAGGGTTCCAGCACTCCACAGGAATTCTATGAACGCTGTCAGAATCTACTAAGTACGATCATGACTTATGTTTCTTTGCATGAGACCGTAGATACCACTATTACAGCCAAGCGTACCCTTTATCAAAAATTAACCTTGCAGGCCTATTTACGTGGTCTAAAGGATCCCTTAGGTTCTAGAATCCGTTGCATGCGTCCTGAAAATATGGAAAAGGCCCTTCAGTTTGTTCAGGAGGAACTTAACACGCTCTACATGCAGCAACGTAGTGAGCCCGGTGGTTCTGGTAGGAAAGATTGGCAACATCACTCCCTTAGCCCTAACTTTAACTTGCCTTTGAATAACTTTGTGCAAAGACTCCCTACACTTCATATGCCTGGTCTCTCAAGACAGCAACCATTTAATATGCCTGGTCCCTCACGACAACAGCCCATGACTTCTCAACCGATGCAAGGTTGGAAATCCAATTTGCCTCAGAATATCCAACTTCGTGGACCGACCCGTACACAACAGATGTTCCGTGCCCCTCCACCAAATTATAACCCTCATAGTAATGTGTTTAAATTGCCAAATAGACCTCAACCAAATTCTTCCTTTAATGGACCTCGTCCGATGAGTGGCGTCAGCCATTTTGTTCCAAAAGTTTTACCTCCATCCGGACATGATTGGAAGAAATTTGGCAATCCACCACCTACCAATTACTTTAAAACTAGAGAACTTAACCTAAATGAATTTAATTCTGACTATGACTATGACCCGCGTTATGACTACGACTATACTTATACCGATTGTTATCAAGATTATTACAATTGTGAACCCTACCCCGATTGTTACGATAATTTTGAGCAATATTCATATCCTGAAGCCCCAATAGTTGAGGAGTTAGATCATAATCCTAGTACATCTCAAGACGAAAATTTTCAGAAGGCTTCCAAGTCCGACAAACCAAAATAGAGGTTAATTTTCACATTCAAAGACAACTCGGATATATTAAGACAAGTAATCCGCCTTTGAAGTTTCTTATAGATACCGGTGCCAATCAATCTTTTATTAGTCCTCAAGCCGTACAAAAATATTTCAGTGACATCCCTTTAAATTACGAACCTTTTGAAGTTACAAATGTGCATGCTACTACTAAAAATGATTATTCAATTACTTTACCGTGTTTTTCAGAGTTTAAAGAGGGGGGTGATATTACTTTATTCGTATATGATTTTCACAATTATTTTGATGGTCTTTTAGGTTTTGATTTGCTCGATATTTGGGATTCGAATATTAATCTTAAAAATAAAGTGTTATCCACCCGTAGTGCTGAAATCCCAATCGAGATTTACGACTCTCGTAACGTTAATTTGTACGAAGAAATGATTCCCGCTCAATCTTCCAAATTAGTTAGACTACCGATTAATACTAAAGATGGGGATGTGTTTGTTCCAAGTCAAACGATATGCAATTGCCTGATTTCTGATTGTTTTACTAATGTTAAAGATAACCGAGGCTGGGTTGAAATTTCTAATACCTCATCTAATGACGTTATATTTTCTATGGACCGTCCGGTATCAGCTGATATATTTAATATAGAATGTAATCGTACTGAAATTTCATTGGACCGTTCCAAGGAAGTTTTATCACGTCTCCGCACTGAACATTTAAATCCAGAAGAATTAGTTAATTTAGAAACCTTGTGTGCTCGATACGCTGATGTGTTTTATCTTGAGGGAGAACCTTTAACGTTCACCAACAAAATCAAACACAAGATCAAGACAACCGACGAGATTCCGGTTCATACCAAAAGTTATAGATATCCTTACGTCCACAGACAAGAGATCAGAGATCAGATAAATAAGATGCTTGATCAAAATATTATAAGACCTTCAGATTCTGCCTGGAGCTCGCCAATTTGGGTTGTACCTAAAAAGGCCGATGCCTCCGGTAAAACTAAATGGCGTCTTGTTGTGGACTTCCGTAAAGTGAACGAGAAAACGATTGATGATAAATATCCGATCCCCAATATTACAGATGTACTAGACAAACTTGGAAAATGTCAGTATTTTACCACCCTTGATTTAGCAAGCGGATTTTACCAAGTAGAAATGGACCCTATCGATGTTCATAAAACCGCTTTTAACGTAGAAAATGGGCATTATGAATTTTTAAGAATGCCCATGGGTCTGAAAAACTCACCATCAACGTTTCAACGAGTGATGGACAACGTGCTTAAAGATTTGCAGAAAGAAGTTTGTCTCGTATATCTAGATGATATAATTGTATTCAGCACCTCCCTTCAGGAGCACATAATCAACTTGGAAAGGGTATTTAAAAAATTACGTGAATCTAACTTCAAAATACAGATGGACAAATCTGAATTTTTGAAGTTGGAGACAGAATTTTTAGGCCATGTTATATGTAGGGACGGTGTTAAACCGAACCCTAACAAAATTAATGCTATTAATAATTACCCATTACCTAAAACACCGACAGAGATCAAACGTTTTCTCGGATTACTAGGGTATTACAGAAAGTTTATCCCAGATTTCGCACGTCTTACGAAACCGTTAACACAGTGTCTGAAAAAAGGTTCTAAAATAGTATTTGACCAAAACTACATAAATTGTTTCGAGCATTGCAAAACTCTTTTAACTAATGATCCGATTTTACAGTACCCTGATTTTTCAAAGGAATTTGTTCTTACGACTGACGCTTCTAATGTCGCTATTGGTGCCGTTCTATCGCAAGGCACCATAGGATCAGATAAACCTATTGCTTATGCCTCTAGGACTCTTAACTCAAGTGAATTAAATTATAGTACCATAGAGAAAGAACTCTTAGCAATCGTTTGGGCAACAAAGTATTTCAGACCATATCTCTTTGGACGTAAATTCAAAATTATCACAGATCATAAGCCACTTCAGTGGATTATGAATCTTAAAGAGCCTAACTCGAGACTTACAAGATGGCGTCTGAAATTAAGTGAATATGATTACACAGTAATTTATAAGCAAGGCAAATGCAATACTAATGCAGATGCTTTGTCTCGAATTGAGGTTAATAATGAGGAGTTAAGCTCCATTGTAGCAAATCCATCTCTGAATGATTCTAGAACCATTACAGCTCCGGAAGCCATGGATGATTCTAGAACACTTACCGTACATACAGATAATGAAAATCCCATCTTGGAAGTCCCGATTACAGATGATCCCTTAAATAAATTCAGTAAGCAAATAGTATTCAATGTAGTTGGTGATATTAAAGGAAGGCCAGTCGCAACCAAACCGTTTGAAACTCATACGCGAACGTCCATACAGTTATCCGAATCTAAATTAGAGGAAGATGTTATAAGTGCAGTTAAAGAATATGTTCATCCTAAGATTAAAACAGGCATACTTATTAATCCCCCATTAGCTATGTACTCTATCGTCCCTATTATACAGAAAACATTCAAGAATTCGGCAATGAATCTTATGTTAACGAAAACGGAATTAGAAAACGTTCGAGAATATTTAAGGCAACAAGAAATAATTAATAAATATCACGATGGTAAAACAAACCATCGCGGTATTAATGAATGCTACTTAGCCCTGTCTCATAAGTATTACTGGCCGAAAATGCGAGAGCACATAACAAAGTTTATAAATGAGTGTACGGTTTGCGGTCAAGCCAAATACGACCGTAACCCTATTAAACAACAATTTCGATTAGTTCCACCCGCTAGCAAACCTTTTGAATTATTACATTTAGATTTGCTCACTATACAAGGTGAAAAGTTTTTAACTATAGTAGATTCTTTTTCCAAATATGCTCAAGCCTATTACTTAAGAGATGGGACGGCAGTAAGTGTAGTTCAGGCGTTCCTTAAATTTTGTACGCACCACGGAATTCCTATCACTATTGTTACTGATAACGGTCCGGAATTCACAAATCAACTCCTTGCAGAATTTATACGGTTACATAAGATTCAGCATCATAGAATAGCAGCACATACTCCCAATGAAAATGGTATTGTGGAGCGTTTTCATTCAACAATATTAGAACACCTCCGTATCTTAAGAGTCGAACAAAAAAATGAATCGGCTATAATTCTTATGCCTTATGCTCTTCTAGCATATAATAGTACTATCCATAGTTTTACGAAATGCAAACCAATAGAGGTAGTGACTGGACATTTTGACCCACGTGACCCTTTTGACATAGACCTTTCTGCACATATACTACAACAATACGTAACTGATCATAAGACTAAAATGAGTACAGCCTATAATTTAATACATGAATCTTGTTCATCCCTGCGTAAAGACCTGACTGATAATCGCAATAAGTCCCGAGAGCCTGAAATTGAATATTCACCTGAACAACAAATCTATGTACAAAACCCTCTTGCTTCCCGTCAGAAACTGGCCCCACGCTTCACGCACGATATAGTTATGGCAGATCTCCCTATTCATATTTACACTAGGAAAAAACGAGGCCCAATTGCCAAGTCAAGATTGAAGAGAGTACCTAAAAGCGCCAAATTGTTGCAGGACTCTCCTGGTACTTCATCTTCTCCTGCAACCAGCCCTAATGCAGGAGATAAAACTTGAAAACCTTGACGATGGACCCGGTGTGTTACCATTTAAATTAGGTTCCTCTTATATTATCTCTCATCATCATTCCTTTTTGCAATATGTTGACCTCCAAGATATGCAAGATAAAATTAACTCGATTAGTAATCAATTAGAAAGTATTAGCCCCGATCTTAATAATAAAACGATGTCCTTATTTGAACCCCATATCCATTATTTAAAGAATAAACTTCAGACAGTTCTTGAACAGTTACAGACATTTGAGGTAAACCGCGTAAAAAGAGGACTCATAGATGGTCTCGGTTCCGTAGTTAAAAGTATCACTGGCAATCTAGATTACACTGATGCGATAAATTATAATAATGCCATAAAGTCCCTTCAGGAAAATGATAATAGGTTAGCTACAGAGTTTAATTCCCATGTTAGTTTAACTAAAGATTGGATAGAACAGCATTCCAAAATTATAGATAATATAGTAGATAATCAAAATAAGTTAGCAACTATTATTAATAAAATAAGCCAAAATATAGCTACTCAAGATCATGATTTGGTTAAGTACGCACATCTTGCACAGATTCTTCTTATTTTAGGCGATAATGTAGATTTAATCTCTCAAGAGATTTCAAAGTTACAGAATATTTCAGCTTTCATAAAAACTTCAACCGCTCATCATTCTATCATAACATTCAATTCAACTAGGTATTTAGTTAGTAAATTAGTAAGTCTCTATGGCAGAGATAAGATAATTGATTTAGATATTAGAGAATACTATGATACAGTACAGTTAGGTTCATACTATGTAGGAAATAAGATAGTTATAGTATATAAATTCCCCATCGTATTACCCCAAGTATATGATTTATATAAAATATCTATTGTACCTAATAGAAACCATGAAATCCTAACCCCTAATTTTCCATTCCTTGCTATCCATTCGAAAGATTTCAAGTACATAGAGGCTGAATGCCCGAAGACCAGTAAAGGATATCTATGCGAGGAGATTCACAACCTGCAGAGCCGAATGTCTGAAGACTGTATCCAGCAACTCATCTTAACACAGCAGAGGAGCGCAGTATGTAATCCAGTCACCGTGTCTCTAGAGAAACCGGCCTTCGAGAAACTTGACGACAGACACTACACTGTCAGCTTCCCGAATCCTACAAAAGTACGTTTATCTTGTGGTCAAGATCTCTACAAGATACTGCAAGGTAGCTATTTGTCCATAGTTCCGGTTAACTGTTATGTGGAAACTGCTGAGTTCGTGATTTCAAACACCAACGACCGACTCAAAGGACAAGCTCTGAAGATTATAGATATACCTAGACAAGATGCTGACATCCCGCAACTACCTGCGACATTCAAACTCAACTCTATCAATCTCGATCATCTCCATGCCACCAACACTAAGGTATCACTGCAATCTCCAGTGAGCCTAAGAAACTATGCAGATAACAGCATATACCATACCACTTTACCATTGTACATTATTATCTTTTGTACATGTATATTAATATGTGGATTAGCGTACCGCAGATATTGCCTCAAGAAACTAAGAGCCCAGATGGACGAACTACCTGAATCCGGTCCATCAGAATCCCAGAGAGTCTACGCTATTCCAGCCACGAGAAGGGTTGACAGGAGTCAACCCCCAGCTCAATTTACGACTTCCGTCTTCAATCGCTGTTCTGCGGGGGGAGGTGTTACGCAAGCATAGTCATAGTATAACGCTAGCTTGCAGTGCCCTCAATATTCGCATCAACAACTGCAATGGACACGAGGCGCTGACGCTGCGCAACGCGATGCCTATGACGCAAATCATACATCGATGAAATTGGAATACTTTCCGGAGGCACTCATTCTTGGTCCTGACATCGGTCAATTATCTAGTTTAATATTAGTATGTAATTTTCATATTGTTAAAATACATTTATTAAATAAATTGATTTTTTTTGCATCCTCTGCTGCGACCACACTTAATTAGTTTGTTTGTTACCTTTTCACGCCTAAACCGCTGAACCAATCGCGATGAAATTTGGTACGCAGATAGCCTAGAACATGGGCTACTTTTTTTCTTGGGAACGCGGGTGAAACCGCGTGAGACAGCTAGTCTATATATAAATATATATATATAAAACAAACAGGGTGGGTTTAAGCAGCTTAATTTAAATGCCAAGGTTTGTGTGCTTACCACATTTGGCCACATCTTAGTTCTCATGGTGAGATTGTGTTAAAACAAAAGTATATCTACAGATAAAATTAATTACATGACGTATTTTAGTTCCTTCAGATCTCATTATCAGTGATAGAATCAATAAGCGTTCACGTTTTTCTTTATATATAAAAAATATAATGTTCTCATATTAAATTGAACGTACAATAAATACAAAAATTTTAGTAAAACGCAACTCATTCTATCTTTTGTTATTTTTTTCGCTTGTTTTTGTTTTGTGCGTATATTTTATAGCCAATGCTGCGTCGTCCACTTTACGAGCGATACGTGACACACTTAAGGTCTCAGAATAAAATGTTTGATATTAATTTTCATAGTCGAGGAGATGCAAGGTTTTATCAATATCACAGCAAAATAGTATTTAGTCAGTACTACGGAAAGCCTTGGCAGTATTTTGGTGTTAATTTTGTTAAAAATTATATTACAATAAAATCTAGAAGTTTATTTTATCGTTCATATCAACACTTAGTAAAAAGACCCATTTTGAGCTGTAAATAGTTGCGTAGCAATCACGTAATTCCGTCGTAGCTCTACCGTAGAGCTGGCGTAGCACAATCAAAGCTTACGTGGCATTGGTTTAAGCTAACAAACTAGTAACTTCACTCGTAGCACATATAAATAGTGTACATACAAAAGTAAAAGTTTAATGTTTCTAATAGTTTTCGGAGTGTAAGCTACGCGTAGCTCTGTCGTAGCACAATTGTAGCATGTTTCGTAAACCGTAGACCGTAACTTGATAAAAACAAATATTTTAAAAATAAACAGAGCTTTTACTGGGAAACCAAATTACTACCATACCACATATACTACTTTTAAATATGAACTCACTAGCTATCGCCCCGTGGTTTTACCCTCGTTCCTGGGATAAAAAGTACCCCGTGTCACTTTCCGGTCAAAAAGTCACTTCAATCCATTGCTCCATAGCAACAAACCCACTTTTACACTTATAATATCTTAAATAATAAAGTAGGGATTATTGACATTGACGTACAGATATGTAATAAAATGTTTGTCTTATGTGGGAATCAAACCCAAGACCTGTGTTAGTCAGGCTATCACAACCGCACCAACTGGCCTGTCTATAATTTGTTTTATTTACATATTATAAAACTCACAGTTGAAGTTTTAACACAATTTATTATAAAAGCAATACTTCACAGTACACGGCTACCAGAAAACTAGGAAACACCGGCTACGATACGATTTCACTCAATAACATCATTAATCATCTTTCACGACGAGTGTTCGATTCTAACTGACTCGCGACAGGGACTCTAAACAAATCAAAACATTACCAAATAAGGGAATGCATTTCGACGACCTGAACCAATCAGCGATCTGCTAGGGATATGGAGGGCGCGGTAACCTTGTACGTGCGTTTCGCGGCGATGTGATCTTGTCAGCGCGCGTTACAATCTCCCCCTCTAATCCGAACAATGCGACCCCGCGTTCGGGTTAGCAATCTTCTTGCGTGGCCTACCCCGTTTACGCTTTTCTTGCACTGGTGCTTGGATGTGGCCAACGAAAGGTGTGAGTTGGGAAACATGGTACTTACCTAGCGCCTCCTTGTCAGCTATGCGCTCCAACAGGTAAGTAGTGGAGCTAACGGCTTTCTTAACGCGGTACGGCCCATCCCGCCTAGGAATGAATTTAGGCGTCTGTCCTCGACTAGTGTCGTTGGCTCCTTGGGTTTTTAAGAGTACCAGATCGCCCTCCTTATAATCGGGCGCCGGTCGGCGACCTTCATCGGCGTTCTTCTTTTGGATAGCTTGAGCCTTCTCGTGCACATCCCTGGCTTCTACGAGGACGGTGGAGAGCTTTTCCAGATAAGGAGTTATAGCCGGTATAAAGTTGTCACTTTCCAAGATACGACGCATGTCCACAGCAGCATCGGCGGGTGCACGCAGTTCTCGGCCAAAGGTAAGGTAAGCGGGAGAAAACCCTGTACTTGCCGTTACGGCGGAATTCATCGCGAACCTTATTGCGGGTAAGTGCTGATCCCAAGTGCTATGGTCACGGCCAACGAGAATGGCTAATTGAGGTTTTAAGTCACGGTTCTTCCTCTCAACTGGATTGGCTTCCGGGTGATAAAATGGAGTCAGCGACTGATCGATACCCATGCAGTGACAAGCCTGTTGCATTACCGCGCTGATGAATTGGACCCCGTTATCACTTAGGATGCGACGCGGAACGCCAAACCTCAGAAAAACTTCCTCTATCAAAATTTTCGCGCACTCCGGACTTGTTGCGGTATTGAGTGCAAACAATTCTACCCAGCGCGTACTTACGTCTTCTATAATCAAGACCCACTTATTTCCCGAAGGGGTCTCAGGAAGCGGGCCAAACAGGTCCACTGCTATCACTTCAAACCTCCTTGCGGTTGCAGGGGTTTGTAGTAGGCCTGACGGTTTTCTAGTATCTACCTTATATCTCTGACATGCTGGACATTCTTTGATGTACTTGGCTATATAGGATCTCATACCTGGCCAATAATATCGAGAGCAGATACGTGCGAGTGTTCGCTCGACCCCAAAGTGTCCGGCGGTCGGGGCATCGTGGAAGTCCTCTAGCACTTTCAAGCGTTCATGTTGAGGAATGACAAGACACGCATTCTCCTCATCGTTATCATCTTCGGGTCTGTACCTGTATAAGATGCCGTCGGACAGGACGTAGCCGCGATCGGCCCACGGTCTCCCCCTGAAGGGTTCGTGGGACTCCATGTCCTCCACTATTTTCCTGACCTCAGAATCTTTTAGTTGATTATCTCTGATGTCGCCCGATGATCTTGTCGGCATGTCAACAGTAGTCAGACAAAGTTCACAATCCTCGCCGGAATAGGGCCGCGACAAGGTATCGGCAATGACGTTCACCTTGCCAGGTGTGTATTCTATACGCAGGTTATACTCTTGCAGTGTAAGAGCCCACCTGGCTAGACGGCCGCTTGGTGACTTTAAGCTCATGAGCCAGCGGAGCGGCTGATGGTCAGATCTTACCACGACGTCACCTCCGTCAATGTAGCCTCGAAATTTTGAGATGGCCCAGACGACAGCAAGGGCTTCACGTTCGGTCGTGTTATAATTTTTCTCAGCAGCACTCAATAAGCGACTTGCGTATTCGATCGGACGTTCGTCGGTGTCCTCTCCCTGCAACAAAACAGCTCCAAGGGCGTACCCGCTGCTGTCGGTCCGCAGAATGAACGGTTTCGACTCATCGGCCTGCCTAAGTATTGGGGCTGAGGTTAACAAGCTTTTGATTTTTTCAAACGCCTCCTGTTGCGAGGACTCCCACTGCCACGTTCTTGCTTTCTTCAGCAGGTCGGTCAACGGTCGAGCAATGTCAGCGTAAGCTGGTATAAAACGCCGAAACCAACTGGACGTCTGTAGGAAGCTCTTCAGCTGTCTGACATTTTGTGGAGATGACATATCTTTGATGGCGCTAACTTTATCAGGGTCCATGTGAATTCCACCGGGAACAATTACATGCCCTAAGAATTTCACGGAATCTCGCGCAAAGTGGCTCTTTTCGCGATTTACGCGTATGCCAAATAGCTTCAGCCTATTGAAAACTGCCTCCAAGTCTTCCAAGTGGCTTTCAAATGATCTTGAGAGCAGGATCAGGTCATCTAAGTACGTGAAGATTGACGTTTGTTCTGGTAGGTTTGACTTGAAACGGTCGATCAGGCGTTGAAAGGTCGCACCCGAGTTCCTCAGACCCATGGGCATTCGCTTAAAACGGAACGTCCCGAGGGGTGTAACAAACGCTGTTTTATCGCGGTCATCAGGGTGGACATTCACCTGGAAATAACCAGCTCGGAGATCAAGTGTAGTCATGAAGACGGTGGTCTTCGCTGCATGAAGGACGTCTTCTATGCGTGGGAGGGGGTAGCGGTCGGCCTCGGTTACTGCATTAAGCTTGCGATAATCGACGCAAAGCCTAGTTCCTCCATCCTTTTTGGTAACGAGGACTACGTTCGCTGCCCAAGGTGACTCACATTCCTCGATCACGTCGCCATCGAGTAGTTTCTCTAACTCCTTCTTAAGTGCCTCTTTCTTATTTGGAGACATCCTGTAAAGGGGGGATGCAATGGGCTCTTGGTTATCATTTACCTTAATACGATGGGTCGCAAACTCAGTCGCGGGACCTGTCTGCGCGAACTGTTCTGATCTGCTCAGGATAAACGCATTAAGCACGTTTTTCTGCTCTGAAGTAAGCTGGGATGCTTCGTCGTCTCTCAGGCTGATGTTAGCGGTAGCGAGGTTCATAAGCTCAGAACTCTCAGAAGGTAAGCTGTACTCGCGCACAAAGTCATGGCGTTCTTCAGGCACGTCGGCGAAGCACCAAGTACCTTGCGGAACGTCCAGTGTCACGCCTGCGCTGATGATGAAATCGCGGCCCAACAACGTCTTTGTGCTGGCGCCAGGAAGGACTAAAAACTGAGTAGGTACTACACGTTCCTGTAATAACACATCAACATTCGCAGAAAGTATCTTACGAACTTGGTTCGAGCCGTCAGCTAATGTAAAGCTACGTTCCATGTCTGAAAATTCTACTCCCTGACCGAGAAAAATATTGTAAAGCGCAGGGCTCGCTATACAGTGCGTGGCCCCGGTATCTAATATCGCAACTCCTACTTTATCCATAATAGTGATTTCTACCATAGGTAAATCGGAATTATTAGTTAAAACTGCACTATTGAAGTCGATATGTTTCGACGAAGCGGTGGCGGCATCTTTCTTTGGTCGACACGATTCGCATTTAGACCGCACGACCCCCAGCTGACCACAACCATAACACCTAAGGCTATTATTTAAATTTGTGTCGGATGTCTTACTTTCCGAATTTAGGCTATTACGATGTTCTTTTGCACGATAAGATTCGTTAGGACGGTTATTACGCTTACTAGTATCATCTTCATCAACATTTATTTTTTTTCGATTTTCGCATTTACGACATTCTTCTGTTGTGTGGCCAAAAATTTTACAATAAGCACAACGCGGTCTAGTACGCTTAAATTGTGATATTTGGTTATCAAATCGGGTCGCATCGCTCGAATTAGGTGAAAGTAAAGAATTTCGACTTACCAATAAGGGTTGCTTACGGTCATTGAACTCAGCGCGGGATTCCTCCACATTCCTAGCAGTTTCCAAAAACACATCGAGATTTGAAATGGAATCACGCGGCAAATGTTTACGTATTTTCCTATCTATAAGTCCGTAAATTATGTCAATCTTCATCTCCTCCGGTACGTCGTAAGGAAGTTTGCACAAAAGCGCGCGCAGTCTGCACACGAAGGTATCGACGCGCTCGCATCCTTGTTCGTTTGAGAAGATGTCGCGTAGTATTCTGTACGCCGGCCGGGGCGCTCCAAACCGGGCCCGCAATCTTTGTAATGCTCCTTGCCACGTAGTAATTGCAGATCGCACTCCTTTCCACCACACGGCAGCTTCACCGGTCAACAACATCGGTAAGCCTCGAAGTGCATGCTCGTCACTCACATTCGAGCATTCTTTAAAAACCTCGATTGAATCTATGAAGGCTTCGAGTACTTCGTCACTGTGGGTGGCGCTGCCGCTAGCGCCGTCGAAGCGCGCTGTGCACTTCGTGAAGTTGCCGGAGTGTAGGCGAGCCGTGTCGTCGGGTGCCGGTGATGATGTAGCAGCGGCACCTGGTGATGATATACGCGTGCTGGTGAGGAAACTCTCGAACATTTGCCGGTTGGTTTCAGCCTGGCTCCTGGATACTGCCGCGATGATCGCCGTTAACTGGGTATCGGTCATCAATACGGTACTGGATCCGGTGGTAGTCGCGTTGCCCTCTTCCATGATTATTTCGCGTTCACTGTTAGAATCATCGGTATCGTTATCGTTAATTTCCTTCTTCTTACGCGTTGTTCTCGGCATATCTAGTACCTAAGGTTAGGTCTTGCACGAAAACTAAAGTTTATTGTAAGTATTTCACTGTCTATGAGACTTTTTTGCCGTAATTTCGGGCCACTAGTTGGGCTGCCACTATAAAACTCACAGTTGAAGTTTTAACACAATTTATTATAAAAGCAATACTTCACAGTACACGGCTACCAGAAAACTAGGAAACACCGGCTACGATACGATTTCACTCAATAACATCATTAATCATCTTTCACGACGAGTGTTCGATTCTAACTGACTCGCGACAGGGACTCTAAACAAATCAAAACATTACCAAATAAGGGAATGCATTTCGACGACCTGAACCAATCAGCGATCTGCTAGGGATATGGAGGGCGCGGTAACCTTGTACGTGCGTTTCGCGGCGATGTGATCTTGTCAGCGCGCGTTACAATATTGTTTTATCTCATTTACTATGTTTGAGATAAAATAAAACTACATAATATTTACCAATTTTAGTATGTTCAAATAATACTAGTGCAATATTTAACTTAATTAACAATGTTATCCCAATTGCGTACATAGTAATTCATACCTGTGTAATGTATGCAAAGTCTGTGGGTGTTATCTATTTGTCCAGACATTTGTGTCGACCCACATAACCAGATTGGGGGAACCAACTAACACATTATTATGGTTAGCATATTACCTTTACCTAGATAGATAGTTGCCGCATATAATTGATAGCCCCAAAATATGTGTTTGAACAATCTGCACTGAATATTTTTGTAGCATTGAGTGTATATTATGGTACATTAAAAAAACAATCTCGAAAGCTTAGATTTCTGCTAAAGATAAAAGTAATAAACTTATCTATATATAATCAATGTTTATCTTTATGTATGTTTGTAACGTATGAGCCTTTCGATCTTTCGATTCATCGAATATTTGGCGAGTTGTTGTTTGCACGCTCGTGATGGTTTCTGACATAACGAAAGAAAAAAGAGGCATTGCAACGTACGCCAAGGATTAGCTAGTATATGTATGTATGTATATATAAATCAATGTATGTCTGTTTGTAACATATTCATTGCTATACTATTCATCCGATTGCAATGAAATTTTGGTGAGTTGTTGTGCACCCGCGATAATATTTGACAACGAAAAAACAAAAAAAAAAGAAGAGACATAGCAACGCTTAGCGGAAATTAACTAGTTATAATATAAATGTTTTTTTTTTCTTTTATATTCATTTTTATTATGAATGTACATAATAGTACCATATTTCATTTTTTGTATAGAGCGAAAAGCTATTATATAGGGTTTGAATCAGATAAAGTGAATAATAAAATTGCGAATAAATCAAGTAGCAATATATCAATGAATAGGGCTAAATGAGAGTCTATTCTGAACTTTGAAAGTTCTGTGTGATAGACATGGGGTAGTCGTAAACTATGAGTGAGAAGGACACGGATAACATATAACTATGTTAAGATAGTTGGTAACACCAATTTGGAGTGGAGGGCATTCCAGTGGCTTGCCTTGTTATGTAATGGCCTAGTTGACAGTTCGTTGGTTCGAGACGTAGCTCTGTGACCGCTAGCAATCTTACTTTGTGCAAGAAAATACATAGAAAATATAGAATTGTGAACATAGAATGGTTGTGGGATAGAATGAGTGAGACAAACCTTCTTTGTTATTAGTAGATTATACGACAATGCACAGCCAGAGCCGGTGGACATAACATTTTTGAAATAAAGAGAAATTGAAATGTGTTGAAAATATTTCTTGGGGTAGGCGAGGGTTTTTCAAAATTGAACCACTAAGATTAAATAGGGGAATGTGGGTGAAACCGCGGGTAGGAAAGTTAATTTTTATCATAAATATGGTTATAATGCACAACAAGGTTTGAAATTGCTATTAATTTATTATCATTGCATAAAATGATATAGCTACCTCTGCAATAGGTACGTACATAGTACGATTGTAGGTACGAAGCGTTCTAAATATACTATGCAAACGTGGCTCGGTTTTGTGGAATTGGGCAGACGTGCTAGTGCTAACATTGTACGCGTATAGAAAATATGTATTAACGGGTTGTCAATAATTTACGATGTGTTTAGTAAGTAGGAAATTTTCACAACATATAAGACATGTTTTATTTATAGAAATAACGTACTTTTTTTCACTAAATGCAAATTTAAAAAAGAAAATTACATACAAGTAGGTACGTACATTGTATGATATAATAAATAAATATTCTGGGACATTATTCCTCACACGGCTATCTGACCCCAAACTAAGCAGATCTTGTACTATGGAAGCCAGATAACTGATATACTACATATACTACTTTTCTTTTGTAAATACATACATATATAGATAATTACACCCAGACTCAGTACAAACAGACATGTTCATGCACACAAATGTTTGTCTTGTGTGGGAATCGAACCCATGACCTGCGGCGTGATAGATAGGGTATCTTACCAACCACGCACGATTAAAGAGTGGAAAAGTTACAAATATCGTTGATATCGGTAGTTATATCCAATAATGAATTAATCATTATATAACAAACGATAAATCCATGGTTCTCATCAAACTCATTAGTCGTAGGTCGAATATTATAGAAATATCGAACAACCAATGATCAGGATTATTTTTCTAAAGAGACTTGTATTAATATAGAATCGTAAAGTTTTATTTATAGGATGCCGATGAAATACGTATGGCTAGGGTTTTGTGGAGATAAGAGATCGATTAAACATAGCTAGTATTATATGAAATTCAGTTTTTAAGCAGGATCTAACCAATATCATAATCCTCTTTATATAAATTACTAGCTTCCACCACACGGTTTCACCCGCGGTCCCAAGTGCTCTGATCGCCACCAAACCTTACAGGAACACTCGCGGGGCTAATATGAAGATTGTCTGAAAATTTCATCGTCTATAAAGGCCATACAGACAAATATTATTTTTTATATATATAGATAGAAGTGAGGCTTCTGCAAAAGCCGTGACGAAGGTCGTGGTTTAGAATCCTACAATGAGCTTGAGCTTTTGGTAAAGGAACACATTATGAGGAAACCGTAGCTCGGTGGTAGGTTACTTTATAGTAGGTACCCGCCTGGCTGACTGGAGTCGTGTGGCTGGTCGCTCACTTCCCTACAATATGTGCGAGGAGGGCGATGGCTGCCACATGCGTCATACTTGTGAACAGGTGCTGCTTGTGGGGGCTGGTCTGCTTAAATTTGCCATCAATTTATTAACTAAGTCACTCATATATTTGTTTCTTTTCTTTTTTTTTGTTATAACACACCATGTTGTCAGTGAGACTAGATAAATAATTTAATGTAATAAATCTGAGTTGGTTTTGAAAAGAGTAATTACTTAGTTTCTTGCCGGCTCTTCTTAGTAAAAGCAACCTTCCGAACCAAGCGTTAGAGTCAGACTATTCATAAGTGCTTGTGAAGGCCTATTTGAATAAAGAAGTATATAGAAAATCTGTCGCAAATCACCTACCGGTGATCATCACTTTACATCATAGTGAGATTGTGGTCAAACACGCTTATACATGGTAAAAAAAAAATACTCAATCACGCTGTAATGTCTAATTGGATTAAATTGGCACATTGATAAAGTCTATTCTACTATAACAAATATCATATTTTTATCCCTGGAAAACAATCAATCTCCCAGGAATGTGGGTCGAAAGTTAGTTATAAGAACAGATATACGATACTTACCAAAATTATTTATTACCTTTACTTATTAAAGAAATAACGAAATTCAATATTTAGTGCTTCCTAGGAATTAGTAGATATTATATTTTATTGAGATAATACTGAATTGCTTTCAGTACATAAAAAATAGGTTTGTAATATTATAAATGCTCTTGTATTAGAAATCAATAGCTATATATTAAGAATGCCGTTACGTAATCCATTAAGGCTTTATTATTTCTATATAACTATATAAATTATTATAATAATATATAAGAACGTCATGCTATATTTTATACAAAATTATAAATACTAGGTGCGTAGGAAATATTAAAATATCTTCGGTGAATAATGAGTAATTATCCATATAAAGTGATTGTAATAAATTAATATATTATGTAATTTTCAAATTCATCCAGTGTATGACAAAGAATATAAAATCTAAAACTAGTTTTTCCATTAAATTCTCACTTTGCACAAACGTTTGCATATATTTTTAAAATGCACGTGTCGAATATAACAATGTGCATCTATGTAAAATGTTAGGAATTCCAAAATGATATTGTATCGAGTGTGCCAACATATCTATTTGAAATCGGCATATGGTTTCTGTTTGGTTTACGTATTATTTAAACAAAACATAGCGATTGAAATTATTCGCTTTTATTTTGGAGTATTGAATATTTGTATATTTTTCTTAATAAAAATTACGGGGTTTTGAAGAATGAAGATGAATTACCTAGATTATCATCATAGAGTCGTCATTAGAGTTAATCGTGAAATGTGTAGTTATGATTTGCTAAATAAATGGTAGGTATTTTATTTTTAAAGTTTTGTAACGGTATAGAGATAAATGCGAGTATAAATAAAAGTTCTTTTTTACCACTAAGGCGGCAAACAAGCATACGACCCGCCTGATGGTAAGTGGTTACCGTAGCATATTGACTGATTGACTTGAATCAATGCTAAAATTTATAATTTGCAATCCACTAATTTGAATACTAGTAGATGCAATCCAACATTCCTGTTAGTTGAAATTCTTCATTAGAAATGTAATAATGCTATTCGATTGGACATAACTAAGATTGCAGATTCACAACTATTGCAAATTAACCGGAACGTCGCATCTTCAATAGATTACATTCATCAAAGGGATAGTACAGTCAGCGGCAAAAGTATCTTGGCACTTTAGTACCGTGTCACACAATTCATAATTTTCATACAAACTGTCAAGAAAATGACAATATTTTAGATTATTATGAAAGGGTACTAAAATGCCAAGCTACTTTTGCCGCTGACTGTACCATCACGAGTAACTTTCATCATTTGCACTTTTTTTACATAGATTGGCATGCGTTTGGCTACTGACCCGCCGATAAAAGGATGAAGTCGAACCCTAAGATGAAGCATGCTTGCCAGGTGAACCTATTCACTCTAAGCCTTGAAAGTTCCTAGCTTGTTAGGAGTCAAGAAACACAAACGCAACTTCAATATTCAGTGCATTTTCAGCTCTTTATTTGAATTTTCAATATTATACAATACGTTCGTTAGTAACTTTGTTTCTTTATTATACGCAGAAGGTGCATCTCGTGGTATGTTTCCATTGGATTTTTAGTTTAATGATTATATTCCTTCTTTATTATCTTACATTAGCTTTTTTTTAATGATTCGTACATTGTAAATAAAAAAATGCTATATAAAAAGTACATCGAAGTGCATTCAAGCCAACAATATAGACTACTTAGCACTTTAGTTTAAATGTATAGAAAAACACCCTTCTTTCTTGAGAAAATATATTCAAGAGTGTTTCTAGCACATCCGTCCGGTCTCCAGTTGGTATTGACAGTTCACTTGACTCGAAAACATGGCCCATTTTGTTCGAGCCGCCCTCCATCCAGCTTGTTGACTTCGATAAATGCAACTGTTTTTATTGACTAACTCCGTTTTTTCTTCAGAATTCTTTGACCGAGTTCCTCCTCTTTACATTCTGCGCTGAGCGTTTATGAATGTAAATCCTTTAAAATAACAGCGTCAAACGATTCGACAAACGTTTCGTGAATATTGCATTATTGAGATAACTTCGTGTGAACATTGCTGAACAACATCAATAAATATATAAATAAATATTCTGGGCCTTTATTCCTCACACACTGCCATCTGACCTCAAACCAAACTAAGCAGACCTAGCGCTATGCAATACTGAATTACTGTCTATTCATTTTGAACCATTTTATCCATTAGTCCTCCCTCCATAAAAACTAACATGCAATTGACCCAATTCCGAATCTAAAAGCAAAGCAATGTATTTTTCAACGTATTTAAAACAAAATAAGTATAAGAGTTGAGTACCTACCAACAAAATTCTAGTACAAATTTTATCAATTTGAATCTGCTCTATTCTACATAATTTTCAGATTTCCTGAACCCGATTACTATACAAAATTTATTCAAGATCTTTCAAATAAACCTTCTCGCAAGTTGCGATTATTCTTAGCTCTTCTAAAGAGAAAAATATAAAATTCTCTGGTACCTAAGAGTAACCAAATAACATGAAAGTGAGCCATATTTCCCGCCCATCGTTCGTGCCAGGCTTTCCCGCGAGTATTACAATATTCACAAGTGCCCTGTGGAGCCCTTTGATGGGAGAGGAACTATAATAATAAGGGCTCTCGACCAGTCGAGTGTGGTGCTTGCACGTGAGCCTACGTAATTGTGTAGTACATACAACTTACAGCTATAGCATTTCAGTGAATGCGTGTTTATATTTTTGGCTGTGGTTTTCTTTGATTATTTTCATATTTTTACATATTAAAGCACTTAGCAAAGGAGCTAAAAAGCTATACGAAAATTATTTTTTAATTAAGTAAAATTTATTGTCTAAGTTTTTAAAAACACAATATGGTTTTTAATATCTTACACAATTTTTGTACATCAATATGCGAATAAAACTGGTAAAACCGTCGAAACAATTTACAAATATTCGAAGAGATATTTCTGTTATAATAATAAATTTTCGGGCCGTGGCGTAACTTTCACTTTTTGTTTCGGTAATAAATGGCCGATATTTTGGATGAAAAATGAGATGTAAAGATAATTGGTGAGTCTAATAACATTATACATTACTAGTTTCTGCCCCGCGATTTTACCCGCGATCCCCATGGAGTAAAATTTTCTCGGGATAAAAAATATCCAGGGTATTTATGTGCCAAAAGTTTCATCAATAAACATACACACAATCTTTTTAACTCATACTAGTAAGATAAGATACATACATTATATATGCATAATTTTCAGCTTTCAGACAGCAATTCAGTTTTATGACTATTTTATTGCTATTGGAATTTCTCTTTTCTTTCTTGCATAGAAAATCAATACCTGTATTTTATTTAATCGAATGAAAATGAATAAGTGCAAGTAATTCGCATTAAAGGTTCTATTTAATACAAAAAATATCTGTGATTAAAAGTTCTATGGAAATCGAAATTCAAGGATTTTAAAACTTTCCTAGAACTAATATTTAGGTACTAACGTACTTGCTTTTGTTTAAAATAAAGTGGTTACTCATGTTAAGCTTTTACATAAAAAAATACATCGTAAAAATATGGTTATTGAACATGCAACATAAAAAACTCTATCTACATAATATAACTATGTACGGAACTTTTACCACCCTTCTCTCTTGATGTTCCAGCAAAGCAAAGTCATTAAATTTTGACACCCCCAAAAAATTTTATGTTTTTAAGTGAAGTAGTTCTCAGACTTCTCATTAAAAAAATATCTAGTCTTTGCCTATCCAAGGATTTCTTTGAAAAAAAGTAAGCTAAGAAGGATCCTTTTCTAACTTTATTTTGCTATCTAACATATTACAAATATAAACGTAGTGTTCATTTGCGAATAATATTCTAACAATCACCTTCCTATATTAATAGGGAAGGTACCAGAAACATGGGTTTCCCTTCTATGCCAGGCTGAGCCATCTCGGTGAATGCAGCTTAATGGTTACTTCACTAAAGGGTTATTTATTGATAAGTGCTCATTGATACGCTCGCAAAGGAAGAAGATCTACTGATGGTTTAGGATCAGTAGATAACCCCGAATATAAATGGTTCAAGTTTTGGTAACTGACATAATCAGTATGGTAATCTTATAAGGTTTGAAGTATATCTGTGCTTAATCTGTATTTATCCAAACGCTGACATACTGTCTAGGGATGTACACTAACCTCTAGTAAATACGAGACAATACATATTGTTTACACAACAGTTGCATTTAGCAGCAGCTTGCGTCTTGACGGATCATCATTTCACCCGATCCTGATTCCCCATCCTATTGGCTTTTCCTAGTGCCTCACTCGCGAAGATTCATGCCCATCGGTTATGAGTGATATGGGACGTCACATTCCCAAATTGACGGTTATGTATAAAGCCCTTACTAATCTAGATAATTATTAACTTTAATGATGATAGCAATAAGTGATTGAGATGGGCGATTGCGCTTAAAATTATCACCAGTCTCCATAATTGTTTCTCGATACTACCATTAAGTAGTCAATTTTAAAAACCCATCACTTTTATAGTTACAAGTAAGTGATCAATCACTTAACAAGATGTTTGGAAAAGCGATCACAATTCGCTCAGCTGGTCTTAAAATTCAAACCGGGAACTAACGGGCATAACTGATTGATGAGGCAAAACAGAACAACATTATGGTAGATCCAAAGTTTTTTAATACTGAACTTTAATGTGTTACATTCAATGTTGAATTTTAAATCTAGATTGTTACCTACTGAATTAGTTTTTTCATGAAATAAAAAAGATGAGCGTATTTTAAAATTGATGTTCAGGCTTCAGTATGAATTCAATGCACATACTTCATAAATTATTTACGATTAATATTTTGGTTCAAGTACTAATAAAAATTCACGTCACATCACATCCTATAATTTGCTTTTACACCTTACCACATGCTCTTTTGTATGAAAAAATAAATAGAATGAAAAAGCTTTTGCACCTGCATAGCTTATTCAATTCTACTGTGTGACAAAAAGATAACATAACTCGAATTGCTTTACGTGATCTATATTGAACCTATGTACAGTAATTTGGTTACATAATAGTCGGTTTTCTATAGGATATATTTTGGAGAACGTACACAGGAGTTGTACATCATTCCTTCATTCCCTTTTCGAACTAAGCCATAAGCCGCCAGGAGCCATCCACACCTTGTCGACATTCCGCTAATACCGATACAATACATTACTCCATCGTTTTTAATGCAAAAAGCATAGAAGTAGAACTCACTCTTGACTTCTGAGCTAGTTACATGACGCCTATAACCTTGCGAGTAAATGGCATTTTCTCGACAAGCCTGCAAGTTTATACAAATAAAATCCAAATGCATCTTTGGTTGTATCTTAGGTTTAATTTAAATAACATAAAAAACCTACACCATCATGTAAGGAATCCTGATTTTTTTAATCCTTTCGTTCGACGATTTATCTGGAGTTAGCCTTAGATTGTGTTTGACCTACATTCAAGAGATTTTTCTTATTGTCTTTGTCTTCCTCGTGGCTGATAGATAGCTAGCGATTACGGAGCAGTCATTACACGTTTCGATAAGTTTTAAAAAACAGGTTTGTTGTTAGGTTTGTGTCGATTTTATTTTTTAATTTTGTGATTTTTTTATAAAAAGCAATGTTTAATGTAAGAAAAATAAGCATAAAAAGGAAATATGTATTACGTTATTAAAGTCTTTTAGTTTTATTGTTCAATGAATAGATCTCTCATTGGATTAATTAACATGGATGTTGAAAACCATCAAGTAACCGTACTGCATCCGTAAACTTCACGCAACTTCAGCGCTTTGTACGCTGAAGACTTCGTGAGGTAATTTCATAATAAAACGTTATATTAAGCTGTTACATCTTAGAGAGATTATTCCATGATACGAGAATAATTTTATACTAGGTAAAACAACTTAAATTCCCTCACAACTTATTTGAAATAACATAAAATTTAGTTATCTTAATGAATCGAATCATTAAATGATCTGACTTATATTTTAAAAAGATCTTTAAGAACTGGCAAAGCTTAACTTTTACATTATAACAAAATTATCGCTAAAATAACTCAAACGGATGAGGAAACTTTCCTCCATAATTTAAAGAGGCTGCAAAAAAATCCCCTGACCAAATAATTAAATTCATTCGATGAGTACCTAATTCAGAATTAAACGATACTCATTTGAATTTCAATACAATGAAATAAAAGTTTGGGAGTTTTTGTTCGATAAGCGGAAAAGTTAAATAGAACATTTTATTACGAATATTTTCAATGATACTTAAATACAATGTACGAAGACTCCTTATATTTTTATTAATCACTAATCCAAGGCAAATATTTATCTAAGTAGGTACCACAAGCCGCATAAACACACAAAGAAAATATCAGCTAATTTTTGGAATACATTTTTTGTAAATCTTTTTCTGATAATACTACAGGGATGAGATACTATCTGTGTTCATTATAATGAATGTCTTATAATTTAACTAACTTACCTATAATTTGTGAAAACTTTTAATTTATTTTGTTTAAATTTTGATTCTGTTACAAAATAATTGAATTAACCTCTGACAAGCAATTTTTCTGATACCTAAATCAAATCAAAATCAGTTCCAATTTCAAATTAATAGTCGTAAAAAAGATTTAGGTACATTATCTAACGAAGCTTCATTTATTTTTTTCAGATTCATGGCACAGCAATTTCAAAATTTATAATGGATACAAAAGTGCTGTACAATGTTAGGTACATATTCAAAAAGTATAGCAAATTTGCGTCTGAACAAATTGTTTTGGATATTCATCAGAATTCGCGAAGGTCGTTACTGTTGCAAGTGATAAGCTGAAGCGTTTTTTTAAACAAAATAATCTATCTATATAACATAAAAATTAATCCCTATTTCCCTTGGTCATCGCATCACGCGTGAACGAATGGAACAATTTCGCAAATTATTGTTTTGTTGTAATAATGAAGGTTCTTATGAAAAAAAAATAAGAAAATTGCGCAGAAAATTATAAATCATTTTTGCGATAGATAGGCAGTTTATTGAGGAACATAGGCTACTTTTTACGTTGAAAACGCTGGTGAAACCGCGGGAAACAGCTAGTACCTTATAAAAACATATCTATTCAGTATTCAGTGGTTCATTAGCTAAAAGTGATGAACGGGTCGATTGGTGAGGAGGTAAGGTACGATAAAGGGTGAGTTGGATTCCCATCCACAAAGGTGTAAATGGTTTTCGGCAATGCCTAATTCATACCTCTATTGTTCCAAACGTCAATTGGCCAATATAACGTCAAGCGTATAACCGTTTGCCAAAAACCTAATCAATATTTTCCACCGATTTAAAATAAACTGGTCCTAGCGTGTTATGTTAATAAATTAGAAAGGAATAGATTTTTGAATAATATAGCTCTAAGATGATTATTCCTAATGGAGCCTTTGTTTTGTACCACACCACACGGTGGAATGTCTCAAAATTATTCTCGTTTTCGACCCTTATCATTAAAAGTTGGGACAGCAACGTCACGGGCTGTCTGTGTTGAATTAATATTTTACTCTTGTATTATACGCAGTTTGGATATGGTGATCGTACATTACCTGACCTTTATAAAACCTAGAAGGCAATTGGCTCTCAAGTGCAACTGCAATAAATACTTTCGTTCACGGTGGTACTTTACCGTCTGGCTGGCTACGTTGAAAATTCGGCAACGTATTCGGCTTTGTAAAGGTCGGCAACATATTGGGAATCCCCTGGTAATGCTAATGTCCATAGGCAATAGAATTCATATAAAGAGTACTAGATAAAAAGAAAGAGAAGATGTACAACTAAACGACTTTATGTTACCCTAAAAAAATATATAATTTTTTTGGTGCATATTGTTTTTTACTATACACCTGAGATGGTCCTTACTACTTATATTGTAAATATCGAACTATCTGTCCCATTTTTTGATGATATTGTATAATGGGAGCTTGGACCCTGGAAATGGACATAATATGTTAACTTTATTACTTTTCAACAACTCTACTATTATGAACTTTAATTTTTGCTTGCTCTAAAAGGAAATTTAAAATAAGAGAAATGCACTTAGATACTTGCACAGCGTATCCAATGGTAGAATATTCATTTTCCCATTTTTTTGCAATTAATATTCGACTCAATTTCACCATGCCTTAGTGATTTATTGTGTTACTAGTCAATTTTTATTACTTTTTTTTAAATTACTTTAAGCTACATTTTAGTTATATTTATTGTACAATAATGATATAGTAGATTTTATGTGCCATTTATTGTAATTCTTTAAGTTATCGCTGTATTTTGTCCCATAATAAAATATTAAAATTAAAAACGCGGGTAAAACATGTATTATCGACACATTGTATTTCTTACTAAGTTCATTACATAATAAACTCGTATTAACTAAGTCACAACACTTAAGTTCATAAAGCCACTCAGCACAGTTACGTTCAAATAGATCCGAATTTCCATTTGTCGTAATAATATCCGTCGGTTTCAGACCCCGTTAAGTCATCAGCTTAAATTAGAACTGTAATTATTGGTTCTGAAGGTTATGTATGGATTGTCACTTCTTACCCTGTTTAAGTATGAGTGGGTATGTGTTTGATGTTTCAATTTGTTTGATTTCAAAGCGACGAGATTTCAATATAATTTTTGAATTCATTTTTTAATCAGTTTTGAACCGTATATTATTCCTTATTGGGTTTCATTTCTTCATATATTATTTCTGTGTGTAGGTAACCTCATACATGTTTTAACAATGGATCGAGAAAACGTGCGGGTCGTAATAACTATTATTTATTCTGTGGTACGGGATGAATGAGGGGTTTCGGGAGTAGGGTCTTAGCTATGTTTATGTAGTAATTTTGAAATTAGCTTTATTCTCAAGGTTTATTTTGAGTTTAAGTGAACATGAAACATAGTATAATTTATTTTAAATGTACAAGGAAAGTTTTAACCAAGAAAAAGTGACAATACTAGACTAAATAGCAGATATTGTTCCGGTGTTATTGGTTAGACAGAATAATTTACAAGGAAGTTATTTATGTAATTACAAATGAAGGTGAATACATCGATGAAGTTGGAAAATGTTAGTGTAACTTTGTATGAAATAGTTAAGTTATTATAATTTATCGACTAAAAATCATTACAGTACCCAGCAACCATACAAAGTCAGTTTCGTGTCGTAAGTTTGATATAAAAACAAAACCATGCTTATTCAAGCAACATAATTTGAAATTTTAACATACCTTACGATGCATTTTTACATTTTCAATTTCCTAGGAAACGACAAAACTGCGCAGTAACATAAAATGTGCTTAAAGCAATTTTCAGAGGTAAATATGAAATACGATCTAACCCCGGTGCCAATTCATATGCATCATAATGGCTTTTTAAACGATATAAATAAATAGAACTACATAGAATATAAATAAACGATATATTTAATGTTCAGTTTTACTTACTTATGACTAATTCTTTGCAGAATATGATAAAATCCATTAGTCACATTAAAGTTTCAATTAAAGATTTGAGGTTATAAGGTTGTTTTCATCATTTCGGAAATAATATTTTATGAGCCATATTTTTCATAAAATGACACCATACGATAATAATATGGTAACGTAATGTTGATTTAATAAAATTAAGCCCGTGACATACATAAGTAGCACGCACAGAAACCAATTTTAGAATGTTTCACCGATAATAAAGTTTCTGATTAATTTGAAGCTACTCATTATTATTCCAGATATTTAAAGTCCTTTTAATGAAATAGCGTCCATAATACAGGTAACTTAATTTAATAGGTATATAAACAGTCCAAAACCCTTAGAGACCACTTTATATTTAAGAGCGAGAGAGAGATTGGAAGTCGTTAAAATTGACAGTGGAATTACTCTACGTCAAATGAAAAGCGGGCTATTCTAAAATTGCAATCCATTGTTCAATGAAATGTCGGCGTTGATCATTTCGTTCCGTTCGAGAATCGGGCACCGTCCATTGTCTCGAAAGATGTCCATAAATCCAACGGGGACAACACCACCACACCGTTATATCGAATCAATACCGATAAGCAATTTAGAATGAAATATTGCATTCGGTTTCGGTAATAGGTACGCGAGATAGAATAACGGTGCGGAAAATTTTCAGGGAATTATTTTCCATAACAGAAGCTTTGCTGTGGGCGGAAAATACTTAATTTATTTTTGTGATTCATAGTAATATTGAAATATTTATTTTGGTTTCTGGTGTAATTTAAATCAGATTCAATTTAAAAACATACTATGAGTAAAATTTGAATTAAAATCTATATTTATTAAAAAAATATAATCAAATGCGGGCCTAAAAATAATTTAATAACCCTTAATTAATTTAATCGCTAAGAAACCAAGATAAGTCTTACGTAAGTTAAATTCTTGCAAATCCCAAATCTCATAATTAAAAAGTTGAGTTCGCATTTCTTTCTCACGGATACAGAGGGTAAAAAATCTCCACTAATTTAGAGTAACCCAGTTTTGCGTTGCACATTTGATAAGTTAATATTCCTAGTATGTATGTAGGTATACTGTGTAAGTATGAAGTAGGCTGTTGCCGTCCATTGTTGGGACTTGCGTTGACAACGTTAGTCACTCGACGACCGCGGCCCGAACCTACCGCGCACTACGAAATGAAAATTTCAAATTGAGAACACAAGTGTTTGGCGGTCTTTATTTAAAAAATATAAGTAACGATATTTAAACTTTTATTACATTTTTTTTTAGAATAGTATCAGTTTCTATTAGAGTGAATGTTTTGTAGTTTTTTTTAGGGATTGATTTTATTTAGGATTTTTGAAAATGTGTGTGTATCTGTGGTGACACTATAGAGCTTATAAACTTTTTAGTGGCAAATGATTTTATTGTGAACTTATTGGACATGTGACTTTCATGATATGTAACAAACGAGAAAAAAATATCTGAGGTAAGTAAAGTTAAATAGTGTTCTATAATTATTAGTTTATGGGAATAAGCCAATATACGAACAAGTTTTACATTTTCTGTAAAAATAAAATATTTATTTAGGCAGAATTCATATGGAAACAAATTAATTTCAAATTAACATTACATCCGACATATGTAAAACGTAACAACGTCTACTCGTAACACGTGTTACTTTAAAATAGCAAAGTCTCTATGTGCATATTAAATAATTTCCTCACAATAATATTAAACGGAAATCTCATACAAGCGCTGTGGGCAGGCATTGTGTCTGGAGCGAAGCTTTCACTCACGTGAATGCATTATTCACAGAGAGGGAACTGTATACATATACATTGGAGTTTGTTTCTATGTAATGTAGATATACACCTTCCCTTGTTTTATAGCCGCAGTTTCACCCACGTACCTCTTTTTCACCCCCTTAGGGAATTTCCAAAAATCCTTCCATACTGTATAAGGTATCTATGTGCAAAATTTCAAGTCTCTAGGTCCAGAGGTTTGGGCTGTGCGTTGATATATCAACAGTTAGTCAGTTTACCATTTTATCCTATGTATACAGACGAGTATGCCAGTAAATCTAAATCAATTGGAAAATTATAAGTGCTTAATGAAACTTTAGATTTAAAAAGGTAGTTTTTATAACATTTAGCCGTCTATCTATCCAACTGCCGGAACCCGGTGGGTGCTTTTCAGCGACAGATTTTCAGCTTGAGGTTGGTTGCCAGATAGATGAGTACGAAGTAGTATGAAGTATTAAAATAAATGCTCTCGTTTTAGACACCACTCTTCCTCTCAGTAATATTTACTTTAAAGTGTAAGTTGTTTTTTAACCGACTTTAAAAAGGAGGAGGTTCTCAATTCAGTTGTATTTTTTTTATATTTTTTAATGGATGTTCACTCATTACTCCGTCATTTATGAAACGATTTGAATTTTTTTTTATTTGAAAGGGTATACCTCCAGATAGGTCCCATTTTTATCAAAATTCAGTTCTGACGATAGAATACATAGCGATTTTGGTATTTTCGGTAACAAATCAAGCATTTGCATTCAGAAAGTATCGTTAGGTGATGTGAAACTGATGAAGAAGACCATAGACGACTACCGGAACTTTTCAATCATCCTACCTATTTCTGGGGATAACTTCTTTGTTTAATTTTAATAAATTCTTTTGCATTGGATTTAGTCAAAATGGTTCCATTTAAATTTCATTGGTATTGGACAGTGGACTCCGAAGATATACCAGATAGGAATTGTGTAGTGATTGAGGTATAGTTAGGTTTATGACAATTCCATGATCTATGATCAAGGACGTGTTAGACTGGACTGGACTTGGACTAGAAACGCATACAACGGAACTCCTTAATGACAAACAGCTCGAACGTGTAAATTCAGTACCAATGGATATTATCTCATGGCAAAATTTAAAGGCGAACATTATAAAGAGTGTCATTTAGAATCAATTGTAAACGTTCATAAGTGCTTTACCTGGCCTAAACTGAATCAATGATTTAGTGTTTGAGTTTGATTTCTGGCAATGCTCTTTGACGAAAGAGTCTGTGTGGCCTATTCAATAATTTATTTGATTCTAAATTAGACAGTGCTATTCCTTCAAAGGTTTTTACACGACTGATAGCTAAATACATACACATTTAGGGTTTAGGCCTTTAGGGTTTTTTTTATTTCCAACAGCTTCATCAAGTGTAGTAACCTGTAACTTGTGCACCATGACGGCCCAACTCTTACGGACTTTCATTTTCAATATTTCTGTTTCTGTATGGTTCTGTTTTATTCCGTTTCATTTAGCTATCGTTTCCGCATTCGAAAAGCTGCCTTACTAGCATACTCGTAACTTACCATATTCTACCCATATTCGTAACTTAAAAGTGTTAAATAAAAATAATTTATAAAAAAAAAAACCGACTTCAAAAACTGAAAAGCATAAAATAAATATTTTCTTTCTACATCATTTTGAAGTTTACTTGGCACCGACTTCAAAATGATGTAGAAAGAAAATATTTATTCATTGCTTTTCAGTTTTTGAAGTCAGTTTTTTTTATTTATTAATTATTTTTATATTGAAAATAAACCAGTCTAGGTTTATATTAATTTGGGGAAAAAATAAGGTATTTATTATAAGTGTTTAGGGTTCCATACCAAAACTGTACTCACTGTGTAAATTCAGATCAATACTCTACATAAATAAAGACTCAGCAAATTTTCCACGATTCCCGAAAAAAAAACATCTAGGATTTTTTTATTTAGATTAATGGACTGAATTCTTTACTTCAGTTTTTTGGTACCAAATAATTTCAACTGGCCTCTACTGGCCACAAAACTCTTTCAAATTTAATTAAACGATAAATGTTTGTCCATAGAACAATAATAATTTAGAAATAATTGATTGAATAGCAGCATGAAGCTGGAGTTTTCAATGGGCTTAAGAACACATCATGTTATATTTTTTCTAACTACTTACATTTATGTTGTCACTGTTTTATGTTGCATATCAAACAATGTTGATCCTAGGAGCACTCTCTTAGCTTTTGGTCTAGCGTAACTGGTTCAAACCGGTTTATGTCAGTTTACTTAACAATTTCAAGTTAAGTGATTTTGCGAAATAGCTTTCAAGCGTAGCGTAGCAAAGTGGAGATGTTGCAGAGGTGCTATGTTAGCATCGAGGTTTTATACAAAATAATTCCAATTTAGAGCATTCTTTCATTGCTTAGAGTGACTTTTGAGTCAAAGTAAAATCGATAATTAAAAATTACATAGGTTGGTACATTTATTAAATTTATGCCCTAAGAAAAGAAGGCTTAAAATAGTGAGAATAATATCCGGAGAATAATTCGCCAAGACGAGCCAAGCGAAGCGCAAGGGCACTACCTACCTTTTCTCGAAGCGCTTCGTCGTTTTTTTGAACCCTGATAACTTAGGTTTGGATTGTACCAGATAAACAAAATTCTCGGGATATGATGTCAATAGGGGATTTATTTTACATATAAAGTTTCAATTGTATAGCTCTTATACTTTAGATTTTATTGATATCTAAAAAACCCTGATTTCGTCACTGACTCACTCACTCACTCACTGATGATCATCAAAATTCTAGGGTACTTCCTGAAGTCCTAGAAAGCTGAAATTTGGTATGTAGGTTAGTAATAGTACACAACAAAAAAAATCTAAAACTTGGAACTTTTCCCCCCCAACCCCTTTAACTAGGGGATGGAAGTTTGTATGAGACTTCCGCAAATTTTGATGCTAGAGGTCTGAAAATAGATGTATAGGATATTTTGTAAATCAACCCCCACCTTTTAAATTAGGGGATGGAAGTTTAAATGGGTTTTCCTATACAAACTTAATTTCATGATCTGAAAATTATACAAGTACACAGACTTCTTATTACAAATTAAAAAATACATGTTTCAGGGTTTTTTAAAAATCGTCCCTCAACTCCTTTCGTCAAGTTTCAGATCAGAATATTACTATACATTATTATTATACGAATAATATTATACTATAGGTACTTATGCACTTCGTTAAAAATTTAAATGTGGTGACAAGTATTTACAAAAGAAAACTTCTATAGGGATGGGAAATCACAAGTGATGTAGGCCCCGGTTATTGTAAGATAAAAATCGTAATTTAATAAGTTGTATATGAGGTTGGCCTTAAAAATCTGACGACATAGTAAATCAATCATTCACATAAGCGAATATAGTTTTTTTATAATAAAAAAAATACACTCCAAAAAAAGAAAAAAAAAAAAAACAAATAAAAAATATTGTCATTAGCAACTTACAAAAGAAGTGAAACGCCACTAGGGCTTGTAGAGTTAGAAGCTTGGCTCTATATGAGATCTGATAACTTTTTGACAGTGCGAGCTATATGGTCTCGTCTTGGCAACATTTTACATAAAAATGTTTTTGGTGGGATATAATATTAAGTCGTTTTATCATTACCTCATTACCCTTTTTCAGAGATTTCAACAACTCAACCTACTCAAAACTCAACTTATCAAAAAGGTCGACAAGCCTTTTCATCATAGTTTTAAGAGGCCATAAACATAACAGCTCATCCAAATTTTTTTCGAGACACTAAGTACGCTCTAAATTATCTCATTTAAGTTAATTCAAGCTTTAAATAAAGCGGTTAATTTACATGGCTGTAAGTAAGTGGCAGCGGGGAAATTGCATTCGCCCGTGTCAGTAACAAGGGCTTCTCGTACCCTCTGCTTAGAAATTTACCGGTACAAGTAATTTATAATTTATTTTATTTGTAAGACTTTAGATGTTAGAGGTTGTTCTCAATATTAGGGATGAATTAAAATGATTCGAGTGACTCACTTTTTCCATGGTTTCTTTTTATTTTAGAATAGCTTCATAAAATTGAATAATCTAGTGAAATGTGTACTGTCAAGTTGAAATTAAGCTCCAAAGATTTAACAATGTCAAAATTAAGACATCATGGCAGGCTTAAAAAAACATACCACTGCAATACGTAAAAAATATTACGCCTAACACACATTCGTCATTAAATGGAAATAACCTACATTATATCCATGATAAAGCTCGTAATTTTTCTTATAGGCCATTAGCATTCAATCCCACTTTACTACGTGTTTTTGTTCGAGCCATTAGGCTGGTCTCCATTCATGTTCGAGTGTAAAACCCCCATTTAACTTATTCGGTGGCAATGTCGAATGCTTTGACGTTTTTGTGTATATGATTTTGAGGGCTTTAACGTATCGTATAGCTACATACATAATTATAGGTACCTATATTTATTTGACGAAGCAATATAATATGCGTAAGATGTTCTATAAGAAATAAAAAAATGGTTTATGATATTTTTTTAACTGATAATTTTTTTTAGAATAATGATTTTTCTACTGAGGTTAAAAATAAAAATAATAAAATCTTAGATGGATTTTGGTTGGAAGCTCTATTTAAAAAAAAAGTTATGAATAGATATTCTGATATTTATGGTGATATAAAAAAAATTACAATATCCCATGCGTTATATAAACATAGTTTTTAGTTATAATAACTTTTCTTGGTAACTCTTTAAGTATATACTTGAAATGTTCAGTAGATCAACACAAACGAATGCCATATTTTAGTAACGTCAAACAGAATAAGATATTAACCAGAAGGCTCAGTTGTGTCGAAACTCATTAAATATGCTGTGACTCTTTGGGAACCTCGGCACAAAGACGTTAGTACTGGCATCTGTATCATTTAACGGTTTCTGAAACTGTAAGTGTCATAAATAGGTTTCAACCCGTTTTATGTTCGAGGGAAAATGTGCAGAGAACTGAAGGAATTTAGTGCTCATTACAATTTAGATAAGAATTGTGTCCAGAGTTTATAATTTTTTTTTTTTTTTTATAATTTATATAAGGTTTATTTACCACAAATATTTACAATCAATGTATAAAATACAAACTATGATATATAGAAAACATCCTCAAAACCCTCGCTGCTGTCGATAGGCAAGGTTCCCTTTTTACATAAGGCCGTAATAAACTCAGCTTGGATATAAAGACTGCGTTTTTTTTTTCGATTGCTATTATCTTATACATAAACATTGGCTATAATTTTCTAATTTGTTATAAATTTAACGTTATATAAGTTGCACTTTTCAAATAAATTATAGTAGTTTTGATTATATTGACTAAGCTTGCAGTAGACCACAATCGCACTGTGGTAAGTAATGATGTGGTTAAAGGTGGTAAGTATTCAAAACCTAGAAGGAAACTGGTTCTCAAATACAACTGATTATTGTAAATTAATAATCTAACCCTTGATTATCATAAAGCCATGATGTTTTTGATTTGTTTTGTACCATAATTGTGTACATTTAAGGTAAAAAAATAGTTCGAAGTTTTCACTATACGGTCAGTAACTTAAGTAGATGAACAAATCAAACATTATAAAACACCTGTACAAAAGATAAAGTAAACAAGTGTTTCGTGTAAAACCTACATACCTACTACAAATTCTTACATCATGGATAGTTTTAGTGAACGCAGGTGTTTTGTAAATTTATATTGCTGACCGTACTTCTCTATCTAAAACTACATAATTAAAACTTGGAACGCAATTTTGGCATTTTGGCGTTCGGTGCTGAAATGTCTTTTAACAGTTAACTAGGGTTAGTTAACTCAATTTAGCTTAAAGTTGGTCTTGTTGCTCGACGAACAGTTTTTGAACTTTTTCAATTAACAGCGATAGGAGTAAAAGATCAAATATCCGATTTTCATGAACTGATTTCGTGAATTTGAAAGGTCCGACAAGAATTAAAGTAAAATTGAATTTGGAAGTTGAGCTTGATTTAATGTAATGGTTGACTTTTTCTTGTAATTTATACGTAACAATCTATCCCCCGTAGTTTCACCCGCGTTCCCGAGAAAAAAAGTAGCCTTCTCCATACCATAGGCTATCTGCGTACCAAATTTTAATGCGATCAGTTCAGTGGTATAGATCTGAAAAGGTAACAAATAAACAAGCAAACTCACATCCGCATTTATAATAAAATAATTATTATATATCAGTCCCCCGCGGTTTCACCCGCGTTCCCGAGGAAAAAAGTAGCCTATGTTCTTCTCCTTACCATATGCTATCTGCGTACCAAATATCATCGCGATCGGTTCAGTATTTTAGGCGTGAAAAGGTAACAAACAAATAAACAAACTCACTTTCGGATTTATAATATTAAATAATATAAAAAGTTAGGACATAGTTACGATTAGGATAAATAAATAAAGTAGTCATACTAACATGTTGAAATCTTTCTAGCTTTAGTTTGTAACCTAGATATTTTATTCAACGTGAATCGTATTAAGCATCTGTTGAAGCAATTAATATTGTGTTTTAACACCCAACCACCTGAAACTGTTGCTTTCCATCTATGTATTGTGCTTGTTTGCACGTCATAAATCGAGTTTGCATAACGAATTTGCTGTTAACAAGATGATGCTGTGTTTATTATGGTTCTAGCTTAGTCTATAATCATAGAGTAATGAAGAGAAATGATCATAAGGAGTGGTGTATCAATGCAAGGAGCATAATAAATTCAAAATTACTACGCTATTGAATACGGGTTCAATATATCCACTGAGATATGTTTGTTTGTCATCATACTAATATATTTGTGAAATCAAACAGCCTCTGAAATCATTATTTCATAGGAACTAACTCTATTTATGAAAAAAGTGTCTGAAAATAGCTAGATATAAGCAAATAGCTTGTACTAATAATTACATATCAAAGTTGTTCTATTTGTGGGAGACAAGTCCAAACCTCAAATTAATTGCTAGGCCAATACTAAGGAACGCAATTAAAGCCTGTGTTGTAACCTCGATTGATTAAAATGTTTGAATTTCACTTACAAGGCGTTTCACAAGGAAACAATTTAATTTGGATTCGATTGAACTAATGAGATTAAGCGCGGTTAAAATAAGCGTTCGTTTTCTATTTTTATTTGATTCGTCGGAATTGTACCTAATTGAACATTACTTGTTGATGCTATGGAATTATTTTGATATTCAATGAAATATAATAGTTTTAAATGTGGTATCAATTTGAAAGTAAACGGCAAAAATATTTTTTATCAATATTAAATTATTACAGAATATTTATTTGAGTTTTGTATCAAAAATATGGTAAAAATATTTATACCATAAAATCTGTTTAAAACGTTTTGTAATTTCGTATCACATGTATAATTAAATGCTATTATTCAACAAGTGTATTTGGTATCTAATTAATTTCATCATAATATATTTAGATCGAAAGAAAACAAACTCAATAGCACAAACTTTTATGTGGCTGGTGCAATTCACTTACAATTTTCGACACAGTTTTTACGTTTTATTTCGTTGTATCCATATGAAATTGTATTACAATTACCTCACGCAACTGCCTCAAAACTGTGGTAACTTTCAGTAAGTGCCTTAACTCCGTCGACCTGTCAGTTTATGCCACCATCTGCCACTTGTCTGTCGAGGTATTTCATGAGTAGTCTGAAGGTAGTTTATATAGTCTTATATGAGGTTATATTATAGTATGCTTTTACTATATTATAAGACAAGTGTTTCAAGCATCTACTAAGTTAGATAACAGCTATTTTCTGAAAATGATAGAGGTTTGGTTTATTGACCAACATAGGGCTTTCATGTATCTTACGTGTCAACGGCGAATAGTTGGATGTTTCTAAAAGAAAGAATTCATATGGTTCCCTATTTGTTTCCTCCAATACTTTTTAAAATACTCATTATTATTTCACGACGTTAGTTGAAAGGCGTCAGTGACAAGAATTCGAAATCAAAGATTTCATAAATAAATTCTTTATCCGCTGAAGCGAAATTCGTGGAAAAAATATCGTCACATTCAGCGTACAGTTTTATTCACTTCCACGGACGCTTTATAAAAGTGAATCGGCATTTTTCCGCCCCGTGAGTGGCTCGTACGTCGCTCGCCACAATTTATCTTTATCAATGCTGATGTAGCCCCCTACTTTTTACGTAATTTTATACAGAATTTTCCGACCAGAATGTGTATGATAACTTTCGGAAATAGAGAATCTTACTAATTATGTATCTTACTCCTACTATCCTACTATAATATTATAAATGTGAAAATTTGGATGTTTGTTACTCAATCACGCCAGAACGGCTTAACGGATCTGCATGGCATTTGACACAGAGATAGATTTTAGTCTGGAATAGCAGATAGGCTACTTTTTATCCCGGGAAAACATACGACCCCTCGGGAACGTGGGTGAAACCGCGGGGCGGGAGCTAGTATTGTTCATTACGTAATAGGGGTGTCCATAACTAATTTCCTGTCTATATTGATTTACCTGTACGGCCGGTAATGAATTCACAGAATTTATTATGGAAATGTTTTATTATATTCGATGAATATTAGGCTTTTACTAAACATAACATTAATAAATAATGCCAGTTTGATCGAATGAGTGAAAAAAAAATGTATACAATCCTGTATAATATTATGAAGCCTTACACAAAATAAAAGATTAAAAAACAGTAAAGGACTATGAAGCAAAATGTAGACAACAAGGGAAGTTAGTAAATAACTACACGTGAATACATTGCGTATACAAACTACAATTCTGCTACACGATAAACTGCTTTGTAAAAATACAATTAAGGATTACAATTGTCACTCCATTATTTGGGTGTCCAGAAAAGAGACATGTTTCTGTTTGACTGGAAAAAATGGAGTAGAGACAGTGATTTATTTTATAGTGCAGGAAAATGGTTTCGACCAATTTCGGCATTTAGGGAATCCCTTTCTAGTTCGTTTAACGTCCAGTTTTTGTTGTATTTGGGTCTTTTAGGGGTTAGTAAAGATATATTTTAGATACTTTGTGGAAAAAATACATGTTAAAATAAAAAACAATTCCAAAAAGAGTAATACGCTTACATAAAACTGAGGCATCATGTCTTCGAATCCTAACTAAAAATCAAAATAACAACTTTACTTATTACCTTAACGGCACAATCAATCGTGATGAAATTTGGCCTGAAGGTAGCCTATGGCATGGAAGAGAACATATAATTTTTATATCCCGGGAATGTAGATGAAACCGATGTGCAAAAACTAGTCTATCTATCAATATATAAAGCGGTTACCGTCAAAGATTTCTGAAAAATATTGTATCTACCACTTATTAATTATTCAAAAGTATTCAATGCAAAAGAGTGAAAAACATGATTCCGCTACGAAAAGTAAAAGGTATAAATTAAATGAATTTTCTCAAAGGTATTTTTTTTTGTGGCGTTTAATAGAAAATCGGATTTTTCTTTTATATTAAAATATAGCATTTAAATGTGATTTAAATATTAAGTGGAAGAGATTCTTTGGGCTCAACACGACGTGTACCATAGTTATTTTTTTGTTTCTTTTACTATTTATTATCAAAATAAAAAATACTAATGTTTAAGTACAAGTCATTAACAAATTATTGACAGTGACTTATATGAAAATGTGATTAGATGCAAACCTACAGTTCTGAAAACCATCCAGGTTTAGTTAGAAATCAATAATAACCTATTATAATGACACATTTTGATTATAATAATGACCAAAACCCCGTAAAATTGCCAATGAATAATAATACTTCTTCCAAATATTTTTTCTTTTTTCCCAAGCTCAATAAATAAAAGAAAAGTAGTCGGAAGGAAATTCTCTGAATAATGCGGTCCCTAACTACACTTAGGGCCGTTGAAAAGGCTATTGTTATTCCGGACGTGAGTGATATATTTCGTATGGAAGGCAATAGTCGAATACATGTCAGTGCATAGTAGACTTTTTGCTTGTAAAATTAAGTATCAATGTTGGAAATAATTGCAAAATATACTTTACTAGCTTTTCCGCGCAGTTTCAAAGGATCGCGTTCGCGTTCCCGAAGGATCTTGTGTTTTCCCGGGATAAAAAAGTAGCCGATAGCCTTTCTCGTTAAATAGGCTATCCAACACTGAAATAATTTTACAAATCAAACCAGTAGTTCCTGAGATTAGCGCGTTCAAACAAACAAACAAACTCTTCAGCTTTAGACACTCTTTCAACTCTCTAGAGTTTTTATTAATACGTGTTTTCTTATAAAGCACGGTTTGCGAGCAAAATTAAATTGCACAAGCGACTGACTTTTTTAAACAAATTTACAAAGTTCCAAAATTCTGTTTGTCTTTTAATTACTTAGGAAAGTTTTATCATTTCTGATCGCTGAAGGAATGCCGAAATGGAAAAACTTTTGCGAAGGGTTGAAGAATGGCACTATACTTTTGTTAAAAGAGTTATTGAGGTTTTTAATCAGTTTAATTGTTTAGTAAATACCTGTTACGAGATAACAGATAAATATTACCATGAAAGTACAGCGATATCGATATTTTTGATAGCAAAAATAAAAACTGCGAACAGCCACATTAATTAGTTGCGTTTATTATTTTCCAAATAAATCTAAATTGCTTTTTCATGAAAGCAAATTTATTAACTGAGAATTTTATTCAGGTAGAAATGTTTTAACCGTGTAATTAGCAGCATATTAGTATTCAATTCTACGAAAATTAAGTTCATAATCTTTTATGGTTCATAAAAAAATATCATGATGTGGCCGTGGTAAGCACACAAATCATAGAAGGAACTGGCTCTCAAGTGCGGCTGCTGCAACACACCAGTAATTGTTTGGTGACTTGTACCTACGTGTGCTGTAAGTGTACAGTCCTTTACCTACTTACAACCAAAGCTTCTATAAATTAAATAAACAAATAAAACGCGTTTTAAAATTTGCATTTTATAGAGTCATGCATATTTATATAACAAGTATGACGCGACGATAGTCAAACGCCTGATCAATATTAATGTACCAATGGACGGATGGAGCTAGACCGAGACTCGACCGCAGCGTGCCCACGTACGGTCACGCTTCAATCATCTTTCTCTATCTTATTAATTTATTTACCAATGAGCAAAAAGGAGATGAATATACATAATGTGCTTTGATACTGATGGATACTAGATGGATGATGACCTAGTATTAGTTTATTATATAGTGGTGAAAAGAGCGTAATCCAGCTATATATTTGCAAATAGTAATAGAAGTAATAGTTGCAAATTGCTTCTACAATTTAATTCGCCTTCAAAATAAAATTATTCTATATAATAACAAATCGTAACCAACCAATCCTATAATCTAGAAGATAAATTGTCTTTGGAATTGCTCATTTATCTATCGGGAATCTTGTCAGCGGATTCAATTGAGCTATTTTTGCTGTCAATTTGACGTATTTTCTAGTTTGCGACAGCTATAATAAAATGATGTTACTGGAGATTGAAATTGGATGTTTTTCACCTTGGCAATTATTATATTACCTTGATCTAAATTAACATACTTTATAAAAAAATGCTAGAACAATAATTGATCAAATTAGATCCTGAGAAAAATATTTGATGAGCTATGACTATTTATTTAAATATTTAAGTTTTATGTGTGGAAAATAGGATATAAAAAGTCCTTCGTATGTTCAAGCGCTGATTCATTATTAAAATCTCTTTATACTCCATGATAATTATATATTTTTTTTTAAGTCATTGTCAGATAGGGCTGACAAGCAGGTAAGCAGTCCATCTCATGTTAAGTAGCTACCGTTGCCTATGGACATATAACAATAACGCTCAGAACCCGAGTAGGCCCAAGCGTAGTGAGCCATTTCAACATACTTAGCCTTAAAAGGCTAAGTATGATGTTTCTCGTTGCGTCAGTGGTCACGATACAGCCTCATTATAAACAGCTCACATTATTTTATTTAAAATTGACTTACTGTACAATGTAAGGGTGTCATAACGTGACATAATCACAATAGGGAATGAATGTAACTTCGAGATGCTTAATTTAATTTTAGTGCTTCAATTTTGAGAGGCACTACGTATGATACTATCGTTCTGAGCGTTATTGTTCTATGCCTAGCAATACATTAGCAATAACAGTGGGATTGCCAATGTGTTGTTAACCTTTATAAAGCTAAGAAGACAACTATGGTAATCAATTTCTTTCATTGATTTTCACACAAGCAGAGATGACCAGGGTCATAGGTCCACCTGATCATCTTACACCACCCTATATGTATTTATTTTATAATATTTACAACGAGGATTCGCTTTGACTGATCTATGACAGCATACTGTCATGGCGTATAAGTGATGATTTTGTTTACTACCCCATTTATAAGATAGATGGTAGTAGCTTTGGATGCGTATACGAAATTACGTTCAATATCACCGGGCTTTGTTTGATGTACAAGATCGATTAGGTCTTGTACAGTCACGACGTAAAGTGCTTTATCAAGTTATAACTATAATTTGAAATGGTTTCATTGTTCCATTTAGAAAGCCCTGAGTTACATTCGTATTTTTGTGTCTAAAAATAATGGCACATCAATTTTCTCACTAATAGACTAAGTTTAATAATATTTAAATAAACCGTTTTAAGTGCCACTTAGTCATTTAGCGAAATTTGTTCCGCCTATTTAAAATATATAATGTCTATATTGAAACTTCTTATGTAAAACATAGAGTAGGTAGATCGGTACTAAATTATATTATTTTCTCGTTTGGGAACTTTCCTTTTGCAAAGTGTTCCCAAAATTTAAGTAAATATTTGGATAAGTATAGACCACGTTTTAATTTTGTAATTTTTATGTTTGTCTTTCAAATTTATTTTAATATTATTAGTTATTACTAGTATTAGTAACATATCGATATCGATGTGTACTACTTTATAATGATCATTGATAAAATAATGATGGGTCAAGTAACGCAGTGGTATAGAAATTGGACCTATCACGATTCCGCGTTTTTACTAAAAATTTAATAGTTCCCCAAACACAGTTGTATGAACAAATATTTACGTCTAAGCAATTTTAGTTATATCTTCACAATTTAAAGTAACGAAAAGTTACTTCATATTTGAACATCAAAATTGGAACGTATTCTGAGAAGACCTTTGGCATTTTTCTGCTTGGATATAGTTTCATGTATTTTATATTGTACTTTAAACTCCACTGCAAGCGATGCTATGTACTAGTACTAGCTCTTAAAAGTAGGTAATACGATGAACATTTAACATTTTATACGCGACTTGCTAATTGCTATCCCTTTTACTGCGACTGATACATATAAGGCACAGCAAAGGGTAGGTAAGTAGGTAGAAGGTAGTTAGGTAGGTAGTAAGCAGGTAGGTAGGTAAGTAGGTAATATTTTATACCCAGGAAACTTAGCTAAACATACTTTATTCAAATGTTACTGATTTTAAAAGTGAATGGTAATTTGAAATTAAATGAAATAATTTATTCATTCAAATAGGCCTTCACAGGCACTTGTGAATAGTCAGACTCTAACGCACGGTTCGGAAGGTTGCTTTTACTGAGAAGAGCCGGCAAGAAACTCAGCAATTACTCTTTTCAAAACAAACTTAGATTTATTACATAGAATGTATCCTGCAAGAGCGAGCGCTACACCCAAGCATTGTCGTCATTTAAATATTCATTAATGTTATAGTATGCCTTCTGTACTAAAATGGACTTAACACGTTCCTTAAATGTATGTAAAGGCAAATTTAAAAGTGCAGGAGGGATCTTATTATAGAAGCGTGTACTCAGTCCCAAAAATGAACCTTGCACTTTTTGGAGTCTATAAGCAGAGGTCACAAGTTTATGCTTATTTCAAGTATTAATAGGGTGAATATCACAATTTTTTACATAAAGACTTATATTTTGTTGTACAAATAATATGTTTGCATAAATGTACTGCGATGCTACTGTGAGGATACTAATTTGTTTAAACTTATCTCTGAGGGAAGCTCGAGAACTCAAATTATAAATAGCTCGCACCGCTCTTTTTTGCAAAATGAAAATAGCTTCTATATCAGCGACCTTACCCCAAAGCAAAATGCCATAGGACATAAAACTATGAAAATAGCTAAAATAAACTAATCGAGCTATATCTACATCTGTTAGCTGTCTAATTTTTCTAACTGCATATGCAGCCGAACTGAGCTTCCCCGCGAGACATGATATTTGGGTGCCCCATTGAAGTTTTGAGTCTAAAGTAATCCCTAAGAATACTGTTGACTCAACAAGATCGAGAGATTCGTTATTTAGCACTAAGTTACAGCCTAATCTTTTTACATTGGGTAGTGCAAATTTAATACATTTAGTTTTCTTCGCATTTAAAACTTAAAGGGTTATTTACAGTAAACCAATTTAATACCTGGGCTAATGCACCGTTTACATCGTCATAATTGGATTTCAGTCTATCAACACTAAAAAGCAGTGAGGTATCGTCCGCAAACAGTACAATTCCACAGGTATTTTTAACATAAAAGGGAAGATCATTTATATAAATTATAAATAGAAAATAATGCGGCACACCCATATGCACAGGAGAACCAGATGATTTAACTCTATTCACATCAACACTTTGAGTTCTCTCCCCAAGATACGACTTCATCAGATCAAGTGCTACGCCCTTAACTCCATAATAATTAAGTTTACGTATGAGTGTTAGGTGATCAACACAATTGAAAGCTTTAGATAAGTCACAGAAGACTCCAATAACATTCTGTGACTTTTCCCAAGCGTTAAAAATATTTCTTAAAAAAATATTACCCGTGGAATAATAAAAAAAAAGTAAACAAACTCGGTAAGTAGGTACTAACTACACAATGAACGTGTGACACACTTCGAGAACGACGTTGAACGAATGACATTTTAGTTTATGATGAATTACACTTCCACAAAGTTCACTGCTCAATACCATTAGCTAAAGAGAAAAAGTGTAGCAGAAAATTAAATTAACTTAAAAATCCAAATTTAAAAAATACGCTTGTCTTGGTCCTAATTTTTTGTTCGTGACATTCGCGGTAGAAACCTTGGGTCCATGGGGTTCGAGGCTCGCCGATTTGCTCGGATTTTATCATCCAAGCTCATCGAGGCTTCGGGAAACCGACGGGCTGGGAGCTTTCTCCGCCAACGCATAAGCTTGGCCACCCAAAAAGGGAACGCTGCCAGCCTGTTGGGAACCTTGCCTATCGACAGCAGCGAGGGCTTTGACGATGTTTTCTATATACTTATCATAGTTTGTATTTTATACATTGATTGTAAATACTTGTTTTAATATTAGAACAAATTATTGTACATTAACTTAATAATATTGCTCATCTTTGTCATGTTTTTTATTTTTACTGCGTATAAGGTTTGTATTTTAACACAATCTCACTATGCTGAGTGATGATGTAGTCAAAGGTGATACTGCACACAAAATTTACATGGAACTGGCTCTCAGGTCGGTGTTTGGCAACAAATTTTCAACATGAGGGTAGTAGCTAGCCAGGCCGGTACTGCAAAGTACCTTGAAATTAATTAATTAATAATGTTAAGTGATTGTTCCATTTTATTTTCTGACAGTTTAATATCTATCTTATATATTATTTTGTATTTTTTTCAGTGTTAGGTACTTATAGTACCGTATCATAGAGATTATCGCTTGCAGTGTAAAGAAAGCTTACCATATATTGAAACCGTAAAGTTACCGTATACGGTACACAGTGACAAAACAACTTACACGCTTACATTATTTGCGAAACTTTATCTGAGTTGCTATTTGCTTACTACTACTTACTATTGCGAAAAAGAAATTCCTTTGTTTGAATTTTACGTCCGCATAACATTTCTTGTTGTTATTTCTAAAAGAATGAGTAATCCTTACTCACAAACTATGCAAAATACAACAAATTATGTTTTTTTTTTTTCATAAAGCCTGCATGTACAGGTAGCATGAAGTTTTCAATAAAATATTGTTTGTTCTTTTTGGCTGATGTAAATATTTTATTTAATATAAATTTTCCGAATGTGTACTTAATTGTAGTTTTTTTTTTTTTTTAATAATGAAAGGTATGTTTAGGTATAAAGCTACTTAAAAGCAAGGGAACTATCATATCGGCTTTTAGTCATCATGAAGAGTATTGGCATGTAAGAAGATTTTGCGCTATGTCTATAAAGACTTTTACTTGAAGCGATAACATTACAATACTGTCGACAAAATATTTGAATCGCAAATATGTACCTATATTTTGAAATAAATAATATCATTTTTAACTAGAAGTGTCAAATATTTTAAAGCAAACCTCTACAAAACTCTTTAAATAAAATAAAAACATGCTAAATCTAATTTTTTTCAACAAAGCATCTCTCTCAGTCAGCACACAAATCAAAAAGCATTTATAAGAAAAGTCTACGTAAGTACCTATTACTTTGCTTTTTTTCCCGTTACCGTATCGCCCTCGTCCCGTGTGAAAAGTTTAATACCCTGTTGAAATCCAGCTTGATAGATCGTTTTTTTCGCCATGTTAACGATTCCTATGTTCACGTCTTAATACCGTTGGGTATTTTCTCTGTACACAGGGAGACGCTTCAGCATTTACGCGTCAACTGCGCTTTTAGAAAAGTCCAACGTGATATTCTCGACTTTTTCTTTAGGATAGGGAAAATGTTGACTGTCATTGTTTTTTTGCTATCGTTTTGGATTTTAGAGACGTGCATGAAAATATACTGTTATCTCTTTTTGTTTTTATTATAATAACAATTGAGATACGAATAAAAAATTTGATTGCTAAGTATTATCAATTATAGATATAATTTTCTTGGAAATAAAAAGGATTTTTTTTTGTGTATTCAGTTTTGATAAGCCAAATCTCAAAATAATTTTAGACTATGATTGGTGTTTGACCACAATCTTATCTTGATATAATTATGATGCTATGGCTGAACGTGGGAAGGATAAAGCCCAGAAAGAAAGGCAAATTTTTTACTTGAGGTTTGTAGCGAGGTCCGGGTCCTACAAACTACTCTACCACCGTATTATGGTTTTCTCACAATATTTTCCTTCACAAAAGATTAAAGCTCATTGTAATATTTGAATTCATAAGTTTTGCCACGGCATCAGATGCCACTAGTCTATTGAATAAAACTTGTTTAACTAATGTTTCAGAACAAAGGCAATATATTATTATTTATGTTATTTAATTAAACAGCCCCAAATAAACTTTGTAAGTTATTGGAAACTAAAACGATAGCCTCAATAGTCACTCTGTTTATCTTTAGATTTGTAAATAAATAAATTTACTTCCCCCAAGTTACTAACTCAGACTTTGGGTCTAATTGAGTTAGTTTTGAACTTTGTGTTACAGCTGCTAATTAATAAACAATTTTATTGCCCTACATTTACAAATTCATAGATTTATATCTAAAATTAGGACTAGGCTTTTATTTTAATCCATTGGAGATTAAAACGTCAAATATAAAAGCTTCATTACACAAAATTTATGTTTACATTCAATTCTTGGTACGAGTTTTTTTTTTTACAAATTTATGGCCTGTGTTTGATCACTATGGTAAGTGATGTTTACGTTAGTGTTAATGATATATGATGCTTTTTGTAAGGCAAACTTTTCTAGTAAACATCAAGATGTCTTTTATCATCTACACTCTTACTTAAAATCTTTAAAACTAAATCACAGGTTCCTTATGAAAGATTGACTGACTCTGAAGGTTGACTTGGCTTGCGGCGACGCGGCGTCGTGTGGCGGGTCGCTCACTTCCCTATAATATGTGCGAGGAGGGCGATGGCTGCCACATGCGTCATACTTGTGAACAGGTGCTGCTTGTGGGGGCTGGCCTGCTTAAGTTTGCAATCCATTTAATTCCTAAGTTACTCATATTTTTTATACTTTTTCCTTTTTGTCATATACACACAAGTATTGTCAGTGAGACTAAGTAAATCAATAATTTTATTTAATAAATCCGAGTTGGTTTTGAAAAGAGTAATTGCTGAGTTTCTTGCCGGCTCTTCTCAGTAAAAGCAACCTTCCGAACCGAGCGATATAGTCAGACTATTAATAATTGCTTGTAAAAGCCTATTTGAATAAAAAATATTTTCATTTCATTTCAAAGATAAAAAATATATGTGTTCTTAGGCAAAACACAAAGCTTTTTTCATTGAATCACTGACACGTGTATTAAAAATAAAACATTTAAGTATAAAGACCACAAAATTAAATTAAATACTAAGACTCAACACACAAAAGAACGTATTTGCATATTCATTTTACATTGTTTCACAAAATCTCATGTGACAAGCAGGACAGACCGTAGATGGGTATTAAATTAATTTTACCACAACGACGTATGATGGCCCTAATGATAATGAATGACAAAGCCTTAATCTCCTATGGAACGGAATTTCATTGTTGACCCTTATATAATTTGGACTCAGTCACGCGATTATTTTCATTACCTTATAGTAAATTCTGGGAAATCCGAGCTATAACTAAGGCTAAGTATATAGGTATAGCCTATATATTTTATATTCCTGTGATTCCTGGTGTTTTAGATATGAAAATACGTGTGTATGTAAGTGTGTAATCGAGTACGTAACTCAACTCAATCAGAAAGTGATATTTAATTTAAAATATTTCGATGGCTTTGTAACATATTCCCTATAAATTATAAGTCCTTATTAAAAATTACAATGTATAAGGCCTTGGTATATAGCAGTAATAACATATTCTAACATTATATATGTAGAATTTTTTTACTAACCATTTAACTTATGGTTTAAGTTATGGCTATTTTCGGAAATGTTTTCAATGCATGTGAGAAAGAGTAAAAATGTTACTCTTCTCGGTGGATAGAGAACATTATAGCATGTATTAAAATTATGACTTGATTAGTTTGTGGTTTGACGTGTATTAATTCTCACACTACATTTAAAAATATCATGATATTTAAAATCCATCCGATTTCATATACCTAATTTTATCACATAAAGCTGAATAATAATACATTCAGGTAAATAGAAAGAATAAATGAATATAGCTTTGAATTTAGAAACACTTTTTCCAAAGTTGCCAGTGAACAACGGCATCTGTCTCGCAAGTTCTAACACAACATTTAGTTGTTTAGTAGCACAAACGTTCAATGAAGTTTAATAAATAAATAAACAGACAAGTTTATGTGTCTCTTTACTGATACGATTTTGATTTATCTTTATTTATTTTTTGTTTGTTATTTTCACAACAAATAAATCTCTATATTATACCGCTTTAGGTAGCCATCAGCTATTTATTCAACTGTATTGTGGATTTGTAGACTGCAGCCGTCTCTGAGTTGTAGATTTGTTCACTCAATTTTCTGTTCCTACTGAATTGTAATGCTATGCTGATCTCCCATTACAAATTAAATTTTCAATAATATTGGCCTTCGAGCACAAAAATAAAAACATAATATTGCTTTACAAAAAGAATAACTTGAGTCAAATTCGAGAATCAAATCCCACCCTATAAATACTCCATCATACATTTTCGTATAAAACAATACCGAAGCAGTATTTTCCAATCACGTTAACGCTCCGGCAATTCCAGCACACAAAACATCAATAAAAACTTTATTGCGTAGGTGGTAAATTCAATTTCCTCTGCCTGATCAATAAGCCTTTTGTCAAATAGAGAGTGTCCTAAACGATAAGGTATAACTGGGAACACAAATGTCGTTTACTGCCAAGTCAACAATCTAGAGCTGCGAAAGTTTTTACTGGATGGGATTGAATAAGGTCAGGTGATAAGAAGATATCTTTTTTTTTCTTTTTTTTATACAACATGGTCGGCAAACAAGCATACGGCCCGCTTGATGGTAAGCGGTTACCGTAGCCTATGAACGCTTGTAACACTAGGGGTATCACTCGCACGTTGCCGACCCTTCCCCCCTCCCCGATGAGCTCTGGCGACCTTACTCACGCACAGGAACACAACTATAAGTTATTTGGCTGCGGTATTCTGTAAGGTGGAGGTACTTCCCCAGTCGAGCTGCTCTTTGAGTGACATATCGCTATGCTCTACCTCGCTTAAATGATTAGAGGTAGGTAGAAGTTAGATACCTTCTACCTACCTCTAATCCTTTCATTATAAAAACTAATTTTGAGAATGAAGTGAAATCCACTCAATTTAAACATTATTGAAAATCCTTATCTCTCGCCTAAGTACCCATGTTATTTAATTAGACAAGAGAGTAAACAAGTCTAAATATAAGCTTAGTTATTGACCGTTTGATTTATGAGGGTAATAAATAAGATTAGAAGTCAAACCAGCCACAGCTGAGTAGTCATCAATCAAAGTATTTGCGTTAAGGCTCTATAAAATGTACTGTGTAACACAAAGGCTCTTTTGGTATACCCTTTGGTAAAACTTTAGGGTCGTTATATAATGTTTGCTATTAAACTAAATAGCCTTACAATTAACGAAAAAATTTAATTTGTAAATGGAAAACTTTTTTTATTCAGGGTTAGGCAATTTTGTCTTTTAAATTAGGAATTCATAAAGTCTAGTTCACAATAAATAAAGGTACAAAGCTATATGTTTCCGAAGTAATCGTAACATTTACGACCGAACTATTGTCATTAGTCCATTAAAATAAAATCTCAAAACCGCAAAATTGGTTGGAACTGCAGGTATTGTAGCTTTGACCCAATTGGACTGGACCTGTGTCGATAAACATGGCGTGGACAGTTTGTGAATAGCAAATACAGTGCATGGCCATTAGAGATTCAATGTTGATACGGCAGATTATCTTCTGCCCCGGTATTAGCTTTTTGAAAATACTACCCAAGCTGTGAATAATCTTTGACAATAATCTTTGTCGCGAAATTACAACTGAGCTATTTTTTAAATGACAGTATTAAATTTTATTTTGCAAAGATCCCTGAAATACTTTTTGTTCTTTTGGAGAGCTTTCAACATTCATATTTTTTGTAAAATTATTTAAATAAATTGCTATATACAGTAGATATTTACGTATATATGATGTATTTTGTCATAGAAATGATTATTTGCCAGATTGTTATTCATTTTTTCAGGATACGTTATGATAGAAATTGAATCACATGATGTCGTAACCCTGGAAAATATCAATGGAGCAGATTTGGGTATGAAATAATCTAGCTATAATACTAAGTACTTACTTATTCATAAATCCTAACCTTACCTGATATTTTATGATAAATAATATCTCATGTATTGAATATCAAATCACGTTTTTTTACATTATCAGTGAAAATTAGATTTATGCTAAAGTTTAATGGTAAATTGCTGCCTGACATTACTTCCGATTTTTATTTGTATTCTATGACCATAGTCCTCAAATATATTTCAGGCATTATATCATCATAATATAGAACCTCATTTCCGTTTAGCCTTTCTTTGACCTTGTCTATCCATCTTCATATTTATCACTCTTTATGCAACTTTCATCATTCCTTTTCTCCACCTTTATTATCATCATCATCAGCCCAAGGATGTCCACTTTGGAAGACCGCCCTCAAATATTTCCTCAATAGATTGTTTCCAGTGCCTCCCGGAGACTCGGCGCTTTCTGTAATATTCGCCACACGCGTACTGGCCTACCCATTGACACGTCAGCTCTCTCTACCAACTATATCTGTAGTAGTTTAAGTAGTATATCAGTTATCTGGCTTCCATTGTACAAGCTCTGCTTAGTTTGGGGTCAGATAGCCGTGTGTGAGGAATAATGTCCCAGAATATTTATTTATTATTATTATTTTAGTTTTTGTCCTGCTACAAATGTCCTCATTTAGTCTGCCACTGTAACATATTATATAAATTTCCAACTGCAAGAACAAATACATAAACCTGGCACTGTTCCAAAAACAAGCAAAATGTTAACCAAACAGTGGAATTTAACTTTTGTATTAGAGTGTGTTAATTAGAATCGTAAATATGGCGTATCACTCAGTACATAATGAGTTTGAGACATAGAGCTGTGAAACAAGCATTCCATTGTATAGAACAAAGGAATGCTTACCTTCATCAATTTATTAGTATGCTCAATATCAAGAATTATTACAAAAGATTTGTAATAGCAGAAATTAAAGGAAAACCTTTTAAAAATCGATTTAGTTAAAATTTGATTAAATTCTGAAGCTTCGTTGCAACAATTATTGTGGTTGCTTTGCTATGAAGATCCTATTGATCTGCTGATCCAAGGTCGCAAATTAATGAAATTGGATTGACCATATTCTAGGTCGATAATATATATCTCTCGACTGGCTTCATTGGCATCAACAGTTGTTACACGCTGTAAGATCGGTTTAAATTTATGGAAGATTTGCTGTCTCAAATGCTTATTATATTTTGGTAACAATGACGCCTCAAATTACTTACTCTAATAATATTAATGTTAACAACGTTGCTCCTCGGTTATTTACGACTTCACTCGATTTTCTGGTAATTAAACGTAATTGCAAACGCTAACTTAACTTCTCTACATTTGTTTATGTTAATGGAAGGGCTCTAATTGCTATATAAACTTAATAGCTTTGGTTGAGCCAATAATGATTATGTTTGTGTAAGTAAACTAAAGTTCAAAATATTTAAATTTTGGTCGAATTGATCTTATGGTTTTTGATATTGTGGTCATTGACTGGGCCATTTTACTTTGTAGATTAAACGATCTTAAATGGTAAATAATTGGCGTGTACCTAATGGTCTACCACCAGATGAATGGATGACCTGATAAGAGTTGATAGTTGCAAGCAGCTCAAAATATTTTGTTATGAAAATGTATGCTCGGAATTGTGCCATTTTATATTTAACCCTGTCTCTAGATATGAGCATACTTAAAACTGGAAACCTAACACAGATTTACCGCGCTTGAAATTTTTAAGTAAATTCGTTAAACCAACCTAAAGACAGAAGCTTAACAATTTTGCTATATTTATGTCTACTTTTTTTGTATATTATATGTAGAAAACATTTTAAACCTTGGAAAGTACAGTAAATGTGCTTTTTATTTTTTTTATGCAACATTGTCGACAAACAAGCATACGGCCCGCCTGATGGTAAGCGGTTACCGTAGCCTATGAACGCTTGCAGCACCAGACGTATCACTTGCGCGTTGCCGACCCTTCCTCTCTCCCTAAAGAGCTCTGGCAACCTTACTCACGCGCAGGAACACAACTATAAGTTATTTGGCTGCGGTATTCTGTAACGTACTTCCCCAGTCGAGCTACTCTTTGAGCGACAAATCGCTATGTTCTACCTCTACTAAAATGCTTTAATGCTTTCGCTGAAACAATTAATGAACGCGTAAAATTTAACTGAATATTCATTCAGTAATCATTTATAAGCCTTAAAAAATAAAAACCTCCTTTGTAAAGGTGCCTACAGATTTTCTCGATTTTTGTCGATCGACACGTGCTATCAAACAAAATCGAGTAAATGTGTAAACAGCATAATAATATTATACAATCGTCATCGTAAATTAAAAGAATGATAGACATTAGATAATATTTTCATTTTCTTAGTTTACGTTTACTAAAAGTAATAAACTTTGTAAATGAGCAAACCGCAAAAAATATTGTTTCTACAACAACAACAACGAGTGTAACTGTTGCATGATTATACAGCTATTACTGTTACACTGTTTTGTAATGGACAACATTCATCTGCAACAAAATACATTATTTATCTCATTAAAGTCTTCTATTTTGCTTATTTACGATCTCAATAAAATGTTACAGAAGTGGATGTTAACATTCACAGTAAATTCAGTTTGCTTCTTTAAAATAAGAATAAAAAGTATGCGTTAAAACTTGTACTGTTTCAGCTATTTTATTTGTATTTTTAATGGTTGAAAGTCATTAAAATGTACAATAAAATTTATTTTTCATACTATGCGTCCTTGAATATAATTTGGAATATCAAAGAATAAATGGATTATTACTTAAGTAAGATGTTTGGCATAATAGTTCATTAATGTTACCATGTCTATGTACAAGGTTGTCTGGGGGTTAATATGAATTCTTTTCAGTTACTTTCATAGTGCATGTTCTTTTTCTTTGTTAATTAATAAACCAAACGAATAATTTAAATGCTAATTTTAAAACTGAAATGTTGACGGTTTTTAATTAATCTATATTGACTAACTAACTTATGAAAACTTATTTTAATTGAAAGTTATGACAGTTTAGATTAAAATAATGAAAATAATGGTAACCGTGTTTATTTATGTATTCGCTAAACTAAGCACTAAGTTCTCTCTCTTTGTCTCGATATGTTTGTCTCTTTTTGTACATGGACGGACATAGGCTGTCAAAAGTGGAGTTAAAAATGTCGAGGAGTTTAATCATACTTCTAGAAGGTTGGGTAAAACGTGGTGATATAAAGAAAATAATGATACGCAAACTACGCAATATTACCTCATGACTTGAATACATTATACAAATGATACGTAGATTAGATACAATGAAAATGCGTCTTATGGTTTAAATATAGTCTAGTTATAGTAATTCTATTAGCATTCTGAGAAACGTCTTAGCTTTGGAATACCAAAAGGAAAAAATAATTCCTATTTCAAAATGACATTCCGGGAACAGTGTTTCTCTATTATACTGTTACATAACAAAATTATACTGGAATTTAGATTAAGTACGCTTGCTTATTCATTTTTCACGACTCTTTTGCGACCTATGTTGTTTAGTTCATATTTTACTTTTGTGTAGGTGCCCTTTTTAGTGGCATTGTGTTCATGAATGAACTGTGGAAGTAGGCGATGTCTTGATTAAAAGGATTTGGGCTCTGCTGAAGTTTGTAGATTAGAGTTCTTGCTCTGAATTACGGTCTGTAATTAGGTATAGCTTTTATAATTTTCTACGTAGGTTTGATTTCGCACAATTACAATTTAGCAATTAATTTATCTTGTTATCTATATATATAAAATGCTTTGTCCTGAATGACTTAGGATCAACGATCAGCCTAAACCGCTGATCGTAGAGACCTGAAACTTGGAGGGTGTGTTCTTTGTATGACGTAGGCATCCGATAACAAGGGATTTTCCGAAATTCTACCCCTAAGGGGGTGAAAAACGGGGGCAAAGTTTGTATGGGACAACAAAAATAATAATAATAACGAAAAACTACCGGAGATTTATCCTGCGGGATGGCACTATCGACGTCTGTCGGGCATGTCATCGCCCTGGTGAATCCCTCAGACATATCATCTCTGGTTGTTCGCGTCTCGCAAAGGGTGAGTATTTGCACAGGCACAACCAAGTGGCCAGGATAATCCACCAGCAACTTGCCCTGAAATATCGCCTGGTGACGTCTGAGGTACCGTACTACAGGTATGTGCCAGAACCGGTTCTCTAAGATGGCCATATCACACTATACTGGGATCGATCTATCATCACTGACAGGACTATTTTCGCCAATAAGCCTGATATTGTGGTGATAGATCACCAAGAGCGCCGTGCAATGATTGTCGACATTGCTGTCCCTCATGAAGAGAACCTTGTGAAGTCGGAAAAAGATAAAGAAAGCAAATATCTTGATCTGGCACACAAGGTTGTCGACATGTGGGATATTGACTCGGCAACCATTGTACCGATAGTCGTTTCAGCCCATGGCCTTATGGCCAAGAGCCTCGATAAACACCTCAAGAGGCTCGCGTTAGGCGGCTGGATCAAGGGCCAAATTCAGAAGGCAGTGCTCCTGGAAGGAAGTTCCTCTCTCTCTGGAGCCTTAACCACCGGTAACTAGGACCCTGTTCCCGATACCGGTGGGGTACGGTTTTTTATATTTTTAAATGTATTTTTTTTATAACTTATATTTAAAAATGTAATTTATAGGAGTATATATTAATAAATGGAATAATAATAATAATTTATTTCCAAGAATATAGTACAGTAAGTTGGATTAATGATGAAGCTCTGCATATTCTATCAACGTGATTCTTTGGTCCAATCTACTTCAAATTCTGCATAAACATTTTTTAACAGAATTAATTCAAGATACGTTTCGTATTTTATTGAAACTCATCGCCTAACAGGGCTAAAATGGGGTAGAAAGTTTTTTTGGGGGAGATTTGCATCGAAGTTGATATCAATAATACTCCTTAGTGCTTTTGATTTAAATTACATTTTACTTTGACACATGTTTGAAAACTCAATCCGTCAATCAATATTTTTCCGGTCAGATTTAATTGAAACTTGATATTAACATTAATTTTTCAACACAATGTCGGTGTTTTTCGAAATTGTTACCCTAATGGGGTGCAAAAGTTTTATGGAGCGACAATTTTTGGAATGGAGTAAGGAGGTACAGTTTGTCAGGATATTTGGGCTCCTGGCTAGAACTAAGGAAAATGTTTTGTAGAATTAATCGGGGGAAATATATTTAGTAAGTGTCTTTATTGTGGAAAGTAGTTGGAATACGAATCTTGCGTAAATATTGCTCAGAGCAGATTATTAGGGTTATTATTATTATTATCTCTCTCTTTTCACCTGAAAAGTGTGTAAAGTGCAAAAGTGTGTATGGGAATGGGAAATCATTTTTTTTTTCAGGGTATGTATGTGAAAAAAATATGTTTGGAGGTACACTTTGTGTAGGTATATACGGATTGGGGCTTCTTATAACATAGGGGTGTACTAAGAATGTTTTGTAGGGGATCGCGGGTGAAACCGCGGGGCGGAAAGCTACTACTACATATAGGTAGAATCCGGTATTTCTGTACATCTGTCTGTCTGATTATTTGTTAACGCACATTTCCGGAACTACTAAACGGATTTTCATGTAGATTTCACAGGTAGACTGAGATTAATTAAAGGAGCAGAATATAGACATCATTTAAATAAAATCGGATGTTGCAAAAAAGTTATCGTCATTCAGTGATTTTTGGAATTTACTTTTATACCTACTGTTCGAAAGTTATATCCCACGTGTATCTACATTATTTTTTTTTAACTTGAAATGGAGTCTTGATGTAGAAAGAGTCAAATTGCAAAGAAACCTTTTTTGATTTTTGTCTGTCTGTCTAGTTGTTTGTTTTGGCGCTTCGAATAAGTAGGCTTTGTTTCGTGCAAATTGGCTTACGGGGAAAAACTTATAGATATTTTATAAAGTCTGCGCAGCGAAGCCGCGGGGGAAAAGCTAGTAATAATATATTTTGATGAAGAAAAAAGTCTTAAGGTTGTTGTTGTTAAATTTTGTGATTAGAAAAAAGCAAAACGAACTAAAATAACTAAATTCTTAATCTAGAAGATCTAATTAATTTGTAAAATATGTGTTTCTCCCTCTATGACTATCCTTTTTTGCAATGGCAAGAAAATAATGAATTTTAAACTCAATTAATGCCACATGGCTTTAGCTAGTATATAGTTTTTTCTAAAACCTGAGTGAAATCATGGGATAAAAGCTAATTTTATGTTCATTGATTTGAGCCTTTGAGTACCTGTAGTATAAAATAAATCTAATACCAGTACAGCGAGTCAAAGAACTACGAAATTATTTTTAGCACTACACACAAAACACCTTTATCGTTTCCAAGTATGTATCCCAAGACATCTGGTAGACAGTTTGCAGTATAAAAGGTTAAATAAAGCATTTTGGCACTATGCCACAGTGTCACCAGACTTCCTCGTGTAAGCTCATTATGCGGTACCACGTTCACTCTATGCAGTGGAAATTTGTTCACATTTTTTGGATACAGTATATGAAAATAAATATTCTGGGACATTATTCCTCACAGACCGCCGTCTGACCTCAAACTAAGCAGAGCTTGTACTATGAAAGCCAGATAACTGATATACTACTTTTTTTTTGTAAATACATACATATTTAGATAATTACACCCAGACACAGGACAAACAGACATGTTCATGCACACAAATGTTTGTCCTGACTGGGAATCGAACCCACGACCTGTGGCGTGATAGATAGGGTATCTTACCAACCAAGCCAAGCGGCTGTCAAAATGTGTTGGTATATTTGGTAAGTTGGACATTGATGATAAAGGCAAAAGGTGGGATAGAGTTTTGGAACCTAAAAGTTAGATATTTAGTAGGTTATACAACCAACATTAGGTCTATATTTATTGTCAACTGAATCGAGACATTAGAGTTAAAAGTTAAGATTCGAATTTCTTTATTTCATCACATATTTTTTTATTGTTTCAGGTACGTACTAAACCCAAATAAAATACTGCTGCGACCACTAATTAGCTAAACAAAAACAAAGTAAAGACGCAACGAAAAACTAACGACAAGTACAAGAAGCAATGCAGTAAAAAGGAACCAACTACGATTGCGGTACATATGTTCTGTTTTTAAAAGAGTCGCAAAGGACACTCAAAGCGCGGGCGTCGAGCCTTGGGCTACGTGTCACGTTGGCGTGAATGCGGGTAGCGCTTTGGAAGTGATGCGGCAAACGCAAGAGCAACTGTGTTCTTTTTTTTTTAAAGTATGCTTTGAAATATGACTGCATGTGGATGTAAAACTTAAGCTTGTTAAAAAAATCATCTCATGATTTTTGCATTAGCATGGATGAAAATGCTCACGTAGAGAAAAGATTTTGTAACGTCCTAGCTGCCCCGTCAGTTTCACCCACTCTCCCGGATGAATAATAACCTATGTTTACCTACGTGCTCTAAGCTACCTCCTTCTTTGTTATGAAAATGTAATAAAAATATAGACAGGCGGACTCACTTTCGTTTTTATAATATTAAGAAGACGTTTAGATTAGGTATTTAACAATACCTATACGACATCAATAAATTATAGTTCTGCTCTCAAATTTTTACTATTTTATTTAGGTTTATAATTTTATAATTTGTTTTAGTATAAATTAATAGAATAAAAACTCTTTATTTTGAATCGATTTCAATTACTTATAATAGCACACATGAGAAAATTCGAATGAACATTCTCCCCTTTTTTTTACGTAGGTATATTAAGTTGGGAGTCCCATATCCAAGGAAAACTTTGTGATTTATCCTTCCAAGGTGATATAAGACTACTATTGGGGCGTGAGTAATACAGCCTTTGAAGAAAAAAGTGCTGACTTAGAAAAGAGACTTTTAATGCTACGCAAAATACTCCAGTAAATGGCGTACGTTAGAAACTCTGATATGCCCAAGCTATACGTCTTTTTAGTGCTTACAAGAACCCTAGTTATTTAAAATGATAACTTCTAAAATATTCTTTTCATCAACATTTATAACTTTCAGTGCTATAATTTTTGTGTTCAAGATGTATCTTAGACAACTTTTATGTCTAAAATTGGGACAATAATTGGGTTTGACTTGAGTCTGGGTGTAATTATCTTTATAAGTAGGTACATATATATTTACAAAATAAAAGTAGTATAATATGTATGTAGAATATCAGTTATCTGGCTTCCATAGCACAAGCTCTGCTTAGTTGGGGGCCGGAGGCCGTGTGTGAGGAATAGTGTCCCGTGTGTGAGAATATTTATTTATTTATTATCGGAATAATTAGTTAAATTACAAAGGAATCAGTATAGAATATAAATTAAGCATATATTGATGGCATTCGATATAAAAAATATATTAATCTTTCCTCAATCGTAATAATAACAACAAAATCTTACGCCCAAAGTAAAGTGAGCGTTGAAATTATATTAGAATAGAATCCTCGGGATTCTGACAGATAACTAACGCTAAATACGTATAAATTACAAACTTAAATCGTTAATAGTTCTAGATTGGAAATTTGACTTGATTTACCTACTTTACAATCTAAGCAATTAACGTGTGAGAATCAATTTGAACTTGCGGAATTTATTACCATATCAAATGATAAATAAATAGATATGGCGATGTGTTCCGGTAGTTGCACTTGACAGCCAATCTCTTAGGCTCTGTAAAGGTCTGCACAAAATTGGAAAACCTCTATGTATTGCTTATATCCATGTCATAAAATAGACTTTACGAGTGTCCAGGTTATCAGACAGACTCAGCGTTCTGACGTAAACAATTATATATTTTGCTACTATTGTCCACCGGAGTGGACTAATTCTACTCCACTTCGCTCCGGTGGACAGGCAGCCTTGCTTACTTGCGCTATAAATAATTGGTACCTATCTACCAAACCTTTTTTGTGTGATATTTTTACATCCTACATACAATTTGGTGGTATCAAAATAGTAGGACAAAAAAAAGCAAATGAACAAAGTCGCACATAAGCAGAATACAAATGATGTCTCCCAGGTCCAGTAAATTCTGTTATGAAAAAAACTTTTACAGAAGAAAATCTTCGGCCATTTTTCCTTGGCTTAAAAAAAATGGTGGCTAATAAGGGTCATTAGTCATTATTACACAAGTTGTAGAGCTTAGAAATATTTGTTCGCCTAAAGTTTACCTTCAACATAATGAATACTGTCATGCTTCTAGTCATCAAAAAATATTGTTTTTAGACTATGCGAAACCTAAATAAATTATGATTATACATAAAATTGACTATAATTATTTAAGGTAGTAGAACTCTTAGTGCAGAGTTTGCCCGGGCAAGTACTACCACCATATCTAATTCCGCCGTGAAATAGTAATGCACTTGTATTACTGTGTTTCGGTTAGGAGGGTATGGGAGCCGGTGAAATTACAAGCACAGAAGACTTAACATCTTCATGTCTCAAGGTTGGCAACGCGTGAGTGATACCCCTGGCAGGGAAAATATAAAATTGTCCTTGGTGTTATGAGCGTCTATAGGCTACGGTAACCGCTTACCATCAGGTGGGCCGTAAGCTTGTATGCCACCTAAGTGGTATAAAAAAATAAAATAAATACAATCGTAAATGTTACTTTAACTCTTGTTATGCTTTATATTTGGGTACCATCACTATCAGTGATAACGAGGCCGAAGTTGATAACTTGAAGGCCTAGATTTTCCAAATTATATAATAATATGTTTACATCAATGGTAGTTACTAGTCTCTAGCGCCTTGTATTTGAACTTCATGCAACGTTCAATTTAAATTGTTTATTTCACGTTCGGTCGACGACATGGCCTTGATGACTTCAGCAAGTAAAATTGGCCATGGAAAATATCTAAGCTAGTTCAAAAACGTCTTCATTTCCAACACAATTTACATTTCTTGTGTTAATATATTTTCACAGCTCTAGTTTGGTCTGGTTCAGAACAACACGATCGTTTTATTACAAAACGGGTAGTTCTGTAATAAAACGATGTGTAGCGCGAGTTTGTACCGAAGCTTATTCAGTTTTAGAGAATTGCTACGTATGTATGTACATTCACCTCTCAAGTCCATGTACCCATTCAAAGATGCCATAAAGCTTAGTTTGAGGTATAAGCGATAGCGATTATTGAGCTGTTTCTGAATTTAAAATGTTTTTTTTTTTTTACTTTGGTGATTTACAAGTTTGTTCAATTTAATTGTGTTCAATAAATGACATAAAATTTAAAAAGCGGAAATTTTGTATCGTTTCATTATGTTTTTATTTTATTTTCTCTCTTAAAGTTTAAAACGTAGCGTCTCTTAAAATTGTAACAAATTTGGTGTTTTAATAAATCAAACAATAAATAGCGACTAGGAGAGATACCCCTTGGCATTTTCCATTCAAAAGAATTTGTCCTAAATATTTATGTCACAGGAAAGTTTTTTTTTACTATTAGCAGACCAATCAGTGAATTACTTTTGTTCGTTTGCACTCTTAACAGTCCTCCGATATCAAGCTCAAATTGGCATTTAGCATAACCATGCTTCTCTCTTTAATATGGCAATAATTCTTCTCTATTTTTGATTATTGTGGTAAAAAAAAACTAAAATCGACTCTACTCTTTCGGTTATTCTATACAAAAAAGTAAAACGCTCATAAATTAGAACTCACTTACACCCAGCTATATATTTTCATTTAATCCCTTACGCTAAACAATGTGGTACTGAATTGTTTGAATTCATCCAGTGTAAAACGTGATCTAGTATATTGAAAAATAGAACCAACCGTGCGTACATTCGAGATAAATTCGTATCTATCTTACTTTCTTGTGATTGGCTACCCTTTTTCTTTAGTACAGCTATTTTCCAGCTTGCTTTTATTCAATTACTAGCAACTCACCCCGGTTTTGCAGGAGTAGCTATAGTTTTATAGGATAATGTATTATCCTATTATATATTAATACTAGATGAAAACCCGGCTTCGCTCGGGTGAAATGTGACTCATAATACACAATCTTTTCAAAATGTAGGTAGATATTTTTGTAGTTACCTATCGGTAGTGGTTAGTTCGCCGTATCAGACTATCGGATCTAAAAAACTGACGTGTATTCCCGGCCTTAAAGGCGCCAGTTTTAGGTGCGTTCAATTTGGATACGTTCATAAACTGTTTGGAATAAAAATCTAGTATTACAAATCTCGTTGTTCAATGTTACGAAAATTGCCTTAAATATAAAAATTACTTACATGTTACGCGAGGGGGTCAAAAGTTACGAAAAATGTAAAAAATGTAACCTTCTGGCAACACTGTCTGACAGCTCAATCCAATTCCAATTTATATAAAAAACAACGGGAAACAAAAGTAATAGGCTGTCAATAAAGGCTCATTTACACACAGAGAACACTGTCATCTCATGATTAGGCTGTATGGGCTAGAAACCTTTGCCTTCCCGAAATAAGGGAAAACAAAAGAAAAAACTGACACTGACTGACAGGGATGCGTTCATTAAAAATATGGCTGTGCTCGGCCAATATGGCGACTGCCATTTGCACCATTAGAATTTAATAAAATACTCGACAATCCAAATTTTGCGGATATAATATGTTGTCGTCTCGAAATTATAAGTTTTTTATGTTTTATTATTCAGGTAAGGTTTCAATCGAGTCTACCGTAACCCTTAACGGAATCATTAATATAGATATACATATATTTTAAAATAAGTATTTGTATATATTTCTTTTAAAATAATCTATTTAATGTTCAAAATACGTTTAGCAGTTTCATAAAACAAATGGAATTACATAGAACTTTATACTTTGCTCTACCCACTGAACACTAGCACCTATGGAGAATGTCATTGTTACATTGAACAATAAAGACCGTGACCCATCTCTGTGACAGATAGCACCAGCTGGAGTGAGGAGAACTCACAAATGGATTCCACAATGATTGATGTGGGCATACAATTCACATTAAAGCCTTCGCAATGATAACAATTTAGTACACCTTCACGGGTACCGTTACATAAGTAGTAGTGATATAGTTGGGATGTTAGACAATAAAGCAACTAGCCCTAGCCATTGTTTTCTTATTTTATATAAACTGCCTTGTTAAAGAATTCATTGTTACAAAGCTAAATTTTGCATGCAAAGAATTTTGTGATTTTTGAAGTGTAAACTTCTTTTAGCGCGGTACGCATATTTTTAGATGAGGTAAAACCTCTGGACTCGCGACACCGTTACGAGCGAGACGCAGTTTGACGTTTAGTTTCTTTCTCAATCTCAATCTCTCAAAAAAAAAAGTTTTCACTTCTGTCGGCACTCCCGGAGTGCCGAGATTTTTTCCTTAGTGGAGGCCTGACCTGTGATAACAATACTTCTACCATAACTATCATCAAGGTTATACATTCCACTGCTGGATCTGGCTCTTCCAAAGTTACTCCTTCTAATTTATTTACCCTTAACATCTCTTACGCCCTCTATGTTTATCTTCTATCGGGTCTCTAGTCTTTAAGGTCCAATCTCCATTCGGATTTGTGGACCGAAACACCCACTGCTCATTTTGCAATTATCGTTTCGGTCCAGTATCAAAGTGTATAAAGTATTACAATATTTTTTCATAGTTTTTTTGTTTTATAGTTTTAGTACTGATGGCTAGAAAAGTCTTACTATGGAAAAAATATTATCTTTTTACGTATAAGTAAAACGAAAAATAAATATTTCGGTAAAAAGGCGGATTTATGTAATCTGCGCTCATTTTTTGGATTATTCTAGAAATATTTCAGTACCAAGACTTGTATTAAGTTGCTCTGTAATTAAATCATTTTGTAAAACATCCAGAATTTTCGCAACCATTGCACTCTACAGACATACCACAATAAACAGAGTTCATGCATCCATTTTGTGAAGAGTCCAAAAGATATATGGCCGGTATATAACTAAGTGGACACGTGAAATGAAAGCGAAGCATAATCCAGTGTCTCGGATAGGAGTTTATAACCTAAATTATGTAAGACTTTACGCTGGCAATCTCATTTATTATTTGCCTGTTTGTGTTCATTTCACAGGAGAAAGTTTTTGCCAAGCCAAAAAGCAGTAGTTGTTTGGTAGCAGAAATTTAAAAAATATTTCACTTGCCTTCAACAGCATTTGTTGTGTTGATGCTATAATTTAGTTAATGAACCGTAGTTTCCAAATAATTAGCATTTACAATTAGTTCTGTACGATGAGGTTCATATAAAAACAATCAATAATAAGTTGTTTCTTTGAATTATTTTCACATTTTTATTAACATTTTTCCTATTTTATTGCAAAAATCTTATTTGATGTATATCAATAATTTACAACCATTAGTAAGCAGTTGATGGATAATGATCCCAAGAGGTTGGAGTACGTACACCGCCTGATATGAAAAAAAGCTACACAAGACTCAAGAGTTTTAATTTTTTATATTTGACCACCACATTTAAAATGAAATAGGTACTATTTTAATCGATTCGTAGCAAATCGAAAATGCAAAACCACACCTTATAATATGACGGTGAATGGAAGTTCTAACTTTGCCTATATCTAAAGGGAAACTCAACATTAATTATATTTATTTGATGATAATAGCACGGTTAAGATAAGTATGCGATGGTGGTGTAGGTATAATACAATCTACGTTCAGTAAAGTTTGTACCCTTTGTAAAATTATAATTTCCTCTACATATTATATGAATAACTTCCTGCTGAAATACTCGTGTTAAAATTACTTGGCTATTAGTGAAGTTTCGCAACTAATTAGCACTGTATGCGAAGAAGATGGTTAGTAGAGACTCCATTTATTTAAGATTTAGAAGATTGTAGTTATTATATTCCATGCTTCAGAAGACACATAAAGCCGTTGGTCCTATTTATCACTTAATTGTGATAGTCGTTAAGCTAGTTGGAGACCTCCTAGGTGGCTTGAAAACTCCAACATTAGGTTGACCACTAGCCTACCTCCACCAATCCGCAGTGGGTATGTGTGGTGGAGTATTTGCCCATTCCCTTACATCTTTATTTGTGAAAGGAGGCCTGTGCTCAGCAGTAGACATAGTAGGACATATAAAGGCTGTAAAAGAGGAGGAGTTATTATATCAGATAAATATTCATCTGGAATGAGTTTCAGATGAAACCTAAACGTTGGTAGTGCGTAAAACATGGTTATAAAACTTCTTCTTTCAAGTAACTTAGTTTTGCTTAGTCGTTATCTAGTAGTACTACTTAAAAAAAAACACAAATCACATTTATCAAAATAATAATATGAGTAAAAATTTTAATTAAAGGATAAAAAAACGACAAAAAAATCAATAAAAGGAAAACTTTCCACTGATAAGGCCTCACAAGACATTCCTAAATCACACAAAATAGGACACAGCCTAGTGAAAGGAAATTTCTTAACGTGCTTCGTAGAAGTAGTTTTAAACTATGGTGGAGGGTCCGACGACACTTTTAGTTTAGTGGCAAGGTACCTTAAGTACCTCCAAGTTCTAGAATCAATTAACGTTCCATACTAAATATATACTTATTTTATATAGCTTTAGGTTCAGGTTATATGAGGTAAAATCACCATTATATTAAGTTCACAACGTTTTGCACTGGTGAACTAACCGTATATTTATGAATAAGATAAAATAGAGAGAGGTAATTATTTCTGAGATACGATGAAGGAAGTGATGATGTGGCCGAAGGTGGTAAGCACACAGTCTAGAATGAACTGGCTCTCATGTGCCAGAATATACCGGTAGATTTTAAAATTATTCTCTTTTTGTATCATATTTAGGTTTAAGTTTTAGCTGAATCATAGAGTATCTTTAGTACCTTTACCGGCAAATTGGGTCATTTTCATCGGTGCGGGTAAAATACATTATCTGGTCTAATAACATTACATATTCTCGAGGTAAAATATATTCTATAAAGCTTTTGACCACCTGTGTGCGAATACAATATCTGTATAGATATATATCCCAAAAAAATGGAGCATGGTTTTTTATGAGTCTGTTTTAATAAATATATCTGTTATTTAATCTAAATAACAGATGCAACTCGAATTCCACGCCAAAATAGAAAATAGTTGTGCCAATCTAAAAACTAAAAAAAAGAATTTGGAGCCATAAACAAATCATCCATTCCTGAAACTTTTTTGACTGAATGATTATAAGAAAATAATAAGGACTACTATATATGAACTCAAATTTTTGTTTAGCAAAGTCTTCATGTATCATGATACTGTGATCGAACCCAATTTCAATTCATCCAATTTCATTTTTTATTTTAAAATCAAAACACCAACCAAAAATATTTAGTTAATAGTTATCGCCATTCAAAACAAACAATGATGTCAACATCAATAACTACAGATATCGATTTCAGCCGAACTGAATTTCAAGTTTATAAACGAGGTGCCAATTGGTTCAACTGAACTGGCGCTAACGAGCAAAATAAAGCATGAAATAGCAAATGGTTTTGTACCGTTTAGACGTTGAAAAAATCGGGCCATGTTTTTTCAGCAAAATTGTTTCTGAACCATTTGGCGTTATATTTCAGAGAGGTACAAATAGGAAGTGTTTACCAAAGGACTTATTGCTTTTGAATAGCGTTTCCTTATTCAATACTTTAGGTAAGTATATATAATATGAAAAACTACTTGTGTACATTTCAGATAAAAATATACATATGTATATACATACATACATAATACATACATACATAATACATACATACATACTAGTCCTTTTTTTGTTGTCGGTTAAAAATACAGTTTTTTTTTATTTTGTACTTTCTGTCCCTCACGGTTTCACCTGCGTTTTCAACATAAAAAGTAGCCTATGTTCCTCAATAAACTGTCTATCTAACTACAATTATCCCATACTTTCAGTTTTTCCCGAATTTTCCAATCTTCTGTGTTTTTTTTTTCATAACAACCTTCACCTGACAAAAATTAACACAACAAGAAAAGAATTAGCGAAATTGTTCCATCCGTTCACGCGTGATGCGATGACCAAGGGAAACAGGGATTAATTTTTAAAAGATTTTATTGCAATGTATGTATGTAAGTATGTTAGTTCGGGTGGAATCGTTGAACTCAATTTTGAAGTTGATATCTTCAACCGATTGAGCTGAAATTTTGTATACACGTTTAGTTTGGAAAACAATGCACGATATGGTGTGTCACATCATTCTAAATCCAATATAGCGGACCATCCAAGATAATAGACGGAATAGTTATTTTTAATGCATTTCTACAATATGGATATCAAATGAAAGGGCTTGTTGAGAGTAACTCGAAAAATAATTTGGCGTCATTTTATATCCAATATGGCGGACCATCCAAGATGGCGGAGTAGTTATTTTTAATGCACTTCTACAATATGGGTATTAAATTAAAGGGATGGTTGAGAGTAACTCGAAAAATAATGTGACGTCATTCTAAATCCAATATGGCGGATCATCCAAGATAGAGGAATAGTTATTTTTTAATGCACTTCTGCAATATGGGTATCAAATGAAAGGGCTCATTGAGAGTAAATTGAAAAGTGAGCTCCAAGCTGAAATAAGTTTGACTTGTGTAATTTGGTGAGATGGGCGTCATCAGCATTGGTCTGCAACCTGTCTAGGAGAAGGACAACTCCAAAATCAAACTCGGAACTGTGTTTCGTCAGGCACAAGTAAGCTCCAAGCTGAAATAAGTGGCGCATTCTCCCAAACACCCAAGTCAAGGTGAGGCCGTGCCGAGGACTGAGTGGCATCGGGGTGTAATATGATGTCGTGAACGTACCACCTCAGGGCACCTGGGTGAACCCTGTTGTATATTAGCTCTTACCTTTCTAAACGGATGATGCGTTGAATGAGATGAACAGACTGAGAAACCTAGCCAGCGATAACTAAAAAATAAATAAAAAATTAAAAGCGAAAAACTTTTTTAAAATAAGCTTTTATTTAAAGGCTCTAAAAAGAAGAAAATTTATTTTTCCTTAAAAATTTTAATCTCATTATATACAATTTATATGATCATGAAAGCTTGTCGCGAGGTTTAATTACCTATCAGTATTTAATTGAATTGAAATTGAAAATATAATAAACTTTTAATTTACTTATATAGATAGATGAAATAAACAAACATTTTCGTTTGTGTTGTTTATGTCGAGCAATGAATGACTCGAGGGACTAATTTCATAACATGCGCTTGAGTAAATTATTACTGCAGCCGGGAGTTGCAGGTATTCTAAAGTCTAGGCAGTAAATTTAAGGGTACTATAGGGAACTCTATCACGCGTTCCTCACAAAATATCGTGAACCGAAAGTTAAAGCTCTTATTATGTGCGAGAGGGTGAGTGTATCGTCAAATATAATACAAAGACATCCTGGCAAATAATTATAAAATATGACATAATGTCCGTGCCAACGGTATTTACATACTGTTTATATTGAAATTAAAACCAGACCCTATATATTCATTACCCATAGAATTATTACCTATAGAAACCGAGTACACACGCGTCAAACGCGCCGATTATTTGGGTCAGAATCAGACTCAAATGCGTATATGCACACTATTATTGCGTCTGTGTATATGGCACAGTTACGCACACAAAGCTAATTTTTGGCTTAGATTCTGAGCAAGTGTTGTTTGAAAACCTACTTTCTATAGTCATAATTTTATGTTAGTATAATATTTATCCGTGTTAACTTAGGACGTGACTTGACAGACAACATCTCCAAAAGGTAAAATCTTCTCGTATTTGAGATTAGTCGTCGTCTATTCGCAAACAGATTATTATCAAATTATTATTTTGTCTAACCTCGACTTGACCGAAAATCAAGTTATTTTGGATTTCGATAATTACTATAGACATGAATTTAATTAGTGAGTCTTATCTATAAAACTCTTTTTTAATTTTTCCAATATATGAAACATAAAATCTAATATTTTGACTTTATTTATGAGGGATGGAAATTTTTGTATGGAGAAGGGAAAGGGAATTCTCCAAAGCAGTTGAAACAGTAAATAGTTAATCCAGTATACACACACATCAAAAGATAAGCCTGTATCACGACAGACGTATTTCGTTTTTATCAACCTTGGTAAGAATTTCTGTTAAACAGGAGATAAATTGGTGGCATCTTTCGAACGCATGCATGCATAATCATTTCAACAGTAATAAGTTAAAGAACCCTAATTTTCGCACTCATCAACTGTAAACTGCAAGATCGAAAGTGAGTTGTCGTGGACAGATATCCACAGATGTGCTACTTTTTATCCCGGGAAAATACAAGATCCCTCGAGAACGCGGGTGAAACCTCGGGGCGGAAGTTAGTATACATAATAAAAAGAAAAAAATCACAATTTTATGACGCCCTATAAAATGTTATGATTGCCAGCAAATATATTTGTATTCAATTCAATATTATTACCTTCCTACTGGGTTTTTATGAACCAATCAGAACTCTTGTTCTACATTGTTATTTGGGATACAAAACAGTAGAAAATATAGACATAAATATTTATTGCGAATTGTGTGATCGCGCCCTGTATTCTCTCATTTTATATTGAAGATATTATGTAAGTAGGTATGCAACTTATTATTTTTTATATTATTAGGAATAAATCTAGTTTGCTTTTAGAGTTGTAGGATTTGAGACCTACCTTATTAGGAACACAAAAAGTCACCTCCTCCATTTGCAGTAAAAATAATTTGGGTGTACAGGATGAGGTTGATCGAGGTAAAGGTCAACCTTGGTTGATCAAAATATATTATTTATTTTTTATATGGTATAGGCTTGTGTTTAACCATAATCTCACTATAGTAAGTGATGTTGTAGTCGAAGGTGGTAAGCACACAAAGCCTAGAAGCAACAGTCTCTCAAGTGCAGCTGTTGGCACACCCCAAAACATATGTGAAACAAATGAAATCTGTCGCCAAACGCTTACTGGTGTAACAGCTGCTACACTAGAAAGCCAGTTTTTTATAGGTTTTGTGTTACACAAAACTGCAAAGAAAGCCAAAGGTAGTCCTTTGGCTACATCATCGCTTACCATGGGTGAGATTGCAGTCAAACACAAGTCTATTCAATGAAAAAAAAATAAACTTGGCCCTTACAAAAAAATGGTAATTTCACTCCTGCAAGTTTATCTCTAGTTAAACCATTACCTACTTGACGCGATTTGTAAGTAGTTCTTATTTATTATTAAATTTTATTTCTAGTCCTTCTAGTTATATTACAACCATGAATTCTTATCAAAATTTTATAAAATACGACACTGTTTCTGAAGAACGATATCAAAGCGCATAAAGTATTATGAAGCTCTCGTCTCTAAGTTGACATTAAATTTACTACGTCGTATAACGTTTATTAAAGCTTCTTAAATTTATTTTTAATGTGTATCTTGTTGAAAGTACATGCCTTGAGATGTGTCTAAAACTTTACCATTATTTCGTCGCACATACAAAAAAACAATCAAAACAAATTGAAATTTAAATATATGTGAATGTGTGCCATAAATAATTAGTATTCTTTGGCAAAAGTAACAAAACAAAGAGCAAATATCACAAAAAATACAGTCCCCTTTTAAAAGATTCATACAAAAACAATTAATTGGAGAAATAAAAAATCAATTATAAACTATTTTTTCATGGATTGTGTGTTTATTTAGAGAACATGATTGAAATTAAAGTACGTAGGTAATCATAAAAAAATATGATCACACTTACGCGTGACAAACGTTCACGTTTCCAACCTAAATTAGATTTCTGTGAGTACCAGTTCGTGTAATGTCGTGTGTCTCATTTTCCGGGCAAAAAACAAAAGCCGAATTGAGTGAACGCCATTAGTTCATTCTGGAAATGATCATGAAACGACAAGGAAAATGCATCGCTTGAAACAATCTCCCATTTTCTCTGTTATACAGAGTAAGGATTTATTACATTCTGGGAAAATATGGCTGACGTTAAAAATTTTACCTTTATAATATTGCGCTTGAAAGTGGTACCTCCTTTTATTTCTTTGTCATCTTTTATGTCATGGTTACTGAATATATTAGTATTCTTTGTTAGACAATGTTAGTAGAACTACCTAAGTTTGTCTTCTACTAGTTTTCTTGTAAGATTATTTTGGTTTAACTCTGACCCATTAAATCTTAAAAAAAGTCGAGTACCTACTACTAATACTAAAATTTAGTTTCAATGACCGATGGGTATATTGGGTACTAAATGCATAGAGATCCGTAGCTCGTAGTTCAAGCACCGGCGAGTTTCACAGAGTTTGTGAACCGTAATATTTCGAAAGCGCTTTTATTTACGAGTACCCTATTTTGTCGGAAAAACCGCAAAAAGTCGGTTTAAGTAATAGCTAGTGACCGAGATTGATGACGGCAAATTTGAAGTTGGGACGTGACACACTTAACGGTTTGTTGATTTCAGGATTTCATTAGATTTTTTTCAGACCTAATTTGATCTTATGAATTTCTTCAAGAATATATATAGCGTATAACAAAAAGGTGAAACAATAATTTCAGAGCATACTTAACATCTGCCACTAACAGTAATAACTCATCAGGTGTAGGATCTAAAGTCATTTCTTTTACACATTTTATACTAATTTCAAAACTTATATAATATGTTAAGTTAGTCATGCTGAACAACATGCTCAAAATACACACCCAGTATTGATTTTAATTAATATAGTTTGGAAGTCTATTATCTTATGCAAACTTTAAAGTAGATACAGGCTGTAACTACGCTAGGCAATTTAATATTAATGTAGCAACAAAACCTAAATAATGTAATTTATTCAGCCAGAACTAGAATAGTTTGTCTCCTCTGAGAAATTTATAAAGGCCAAAAACTTTTTTGTTTTAATAATTTAGTACAATTACCAATAAACTACTATCTCAAAGACCTGTGATTTTTTTTCACTACCAAGAAATGTAGGTACAACATTTTTAGTAGTCCTATTTATCAAATTCTAGAGCAAAAATATTATTTAAAATTTTAAAAAGATATCAGAAGAGTTCTAATACAAACCAAGTGAAAATTTTCATAAACCGGCTATGCAAACTTTATTTAGTATTTTCCAATATCTGTCGCGTTATCATAAATATTTATTATGCAGGGGTGTGCGGTGAAGATTAAATCTTTTACTCGCATCACCTCATCCAACTTTTCTTTTCACCCCTTTTGTTCGAGCCTAAACAAGTATTTTTAGGTTTTATTTTATAGCCGAGAACCCTCGCTACGATTGAAGCAAAAACAGCGTCTTCGAGTCGCGACCGCATCACATTTGGCCTCTTTCTTTTTTCTTATTATTAAAAAATTAATGTCAGTCTGTTGTCAATACATTTGTTGGAGTTGATTCTAAATAATTTTATCACCGCGCCGCTTTATTTTAATTTGATTCAAAGCACCCTTCCTGTGCGACTTGGAGATTGCCAAGGAGCTGAAATCAGGTGAGTGGCTATTGGTTATATTATAACTCATAAAGTTACTTGTTTGGGTATAACATCTCACCGCCGCATTTTTACATGGGAGGAAACGGAGACGTGAGGAGGCACACCTAAGAATACAGTCCACTAAAAAGGCTTTTAACATCTTGCCCCATCATTTTGGTCCGTCGAACCGCACGTTTTGCAGTTTTTTTTTCCCTTTTATAATTTCGTATATAACCGCTTGAATTTCTCAATTTCGCAATTTGTGTTACTTTGTATTGTTGGGTTCTGGAGTTTTCCATTTTAGAAAAATGACGTCTGAAATAACACTTTTATTAAGCAAACGCGATTCTTATTTTGCACGTATTCAAAACATTTACCAATCAATACCGAAAAATAAAGGCGAGAAGAATCCTTTGTTTGAATTGCAAGCAGAAAATATAAATAATTTACGCACAGAATTTGTTCATCTAATTGACCAAGTTAATTCTAAGAGCTTGAAACATGACGAGACCTATGTTCCTACTTATGAAACCTTATGGGCTTTTGATGATATGTACTACGCTATAAAAACTGCTCATAGTATTAAAGATTCTCGTAGCACCGATAACGTTGCTAATACTTCGACTACACTAAAGCTACCTCGTATAGAAATTCCTGAATTTCATGGGGATATTCAAAAGTTTCCATTATTCATCGAATCATTTCGAACAATCGTGCATTATAACACCGCCATAACAGATGCAGAACGCATTCAGTATCTTATTTCAAAGTTGAAAGGCAAAGCTCAAAGTATTTGTATAGGCATTGCGCCTACCCCTGATAATTATAAAGTATTATATGACACTTTGATAACTAAATATGAAGACACGCGTGCTATCGCTATTTCATACTTAGAAACTATACTGAACTTGAAATCTTTACCAAGCAAGGCATCGCCTTCTAGCTTAGAACAATTCATCGATCAGTTTTCAACTTCGATTTCCGCACTACGCCAACTAAAAATAGAAGATTTAGCCGATTTTATATTTGTACATATCGGATTACGCAAATTAGATTCAGAGACTTCCCGTGCATTTGAAATGTCTTTAAGTAAGAAAAATTCTTTTCCACAATATAATGATTTTGTATTGTTTATTCGTGATCAAACGAAGATTTTACAACGAACGATGCCCGCGTCACCTGTTTCTTTTGCTCGCTTGGGACATGTACACCGGAGTGAAGCGGTCATCTCGAATCGCCCGCCGCAGACATTCTTAGTAAACAATAGTAATCCTGTTTGTAGTTATTGCAATAGTAACAAACATTCAAATTTATACCAATGCGACTCATTTTCAAGTTTATCACCTATTGAGAAATATAATATCATTAAAAGATGTAATGGTTGTGTCAATTGTCTAAGTGTCCGCCATACTCTTGTGTCATGTAAATCTATGTCAAGTTGTAGGTTCTGTAATAGGCCGCATCATAGCCAGCTATGTCGCTTTTCCACAGACTCACGATCAAGTACATCGAATCAAGGTTCATATTTTAATAAACAAAATCATAACTATGGTTATGGTCAAGTAAATTCATCCGCGTTCGCCGCGCCGCTGACGCCGTCGCAGCCCGCCGCACCGCTGACGCCGTCGCAGCCCGCCGCACCGCGCAACTTCGCGCTCGCACCGCACCACGCCGCCGCGGCTGCCAGCACCGCTTCGCAACCCGCCGCTACTTCGCCACCGCGCGCTAGTGGTCAGCGTAATAGCAATAATATCGCCGCCACCGCGCCATTGTTTACGGGCTCTGCTACAAGTAAACAAGATTCGCTTAAAACCGTGTTGCTCGGAACCGCTATTGCATCAGTTTTAGATTCTTTCGGTAATCGCCGTAATATTAGAATATTAGTTGATATGGGGTCACAGAAACATTTCGTTACGTCGCGTTGTTTACGTACATTAGGTATAAAAATATTGCCTGATAATAAAAATACGTTAGTTCAAGGTATCGGGGAAAATACGCAGCCTATTAAAGGTGTTTCGAATTTAACGTTATTTTCAAACTCTGATGAACATTTCTCATTCGAGTTGCAAGCGCTAGTTATTGATAAAATATCAGGTAATCTTCCTGAAAATCAGATAGACACCGCGTATCTTGATTATTTGCAAAATGCACCCCTCAGTGACCAACATTGGTATTTACCTGGTAGAATCGATCTATTACTAGGCGCTGAAGATTTTGTGAAACGTATTTTAAAGACTAACCGCATTATTGGACCATCTGGTCTTCCTGACGCTATTGACACCGTTTTTGGATATATTGTTTCTGGTTCCGCCTTTACGTCTAACCCTAAACTGCCGTCGGTAAAAAACTTCCTTGTTACCACTGAAAATGTTGACAATCTTCTTTCAAAGTTTTGGGATATCGAAGAAGTTCCCATGCGCAAGCATCTATCCGCTGATGATAAGAAGTGTGAGGAAATATATCTACAAAATACGACACGGGATAATCGTGGCCGCTACGTTGTTCCTTTACCATTTTGCCGTGATCCAAAAGATTTAGGTGACTCTCAAACTACTGCGACGCGTAGATACAACTCACTGGAAAGACGATTCACACAAAATAATTCACTTCATAAACAATATGATGAAATCATTCGCGACTATTTAGATAAGGAATATATTACCTTAGTTTCTGAATCGCAAAATAATTCATCTTTTTACATTATACCGCATCATCCAGTTATCCGCGATGACAAACTTACGACTAAGGTTCGCCTCGTACTGGACGCTAGTGCCGCTACTTCAACAAATATATCGTTAAATGATTGTTTATATTCAGGACCTAATTTACAATCTGATCTTCTCACAATAATTTTCCATTTCCGCTTATTTCCCATCGCAATCACCGCAGACATCCGTCAGATGTATTTACGAATATTAGTTTCACCTGACTTTCACCGCTATCTTCGAATTTTATACCGCTTTTCAAATGAACCTAAACCGCTAATTTACGAATTCAACCGCGTTTGTTTTGGCCTTAAATGTAGTCCATATCTCGCCATGCGCACAATTAAAAAACTTATCGAGGATGAAGGCTATGCCTGTCCTGATGCTTCCGCTATTATTTCCCGCAATCTGTACATGGACGATTTAGGAACTTCCGTTATGGATGAAAACACCGCTATTAATATTTCTCGCGATTTAATTAACTTGTTTCTTAAAGCAGACTTAGAATTAGTCAAATTCTCAAGTAACTCGCAAAAACTACTTGAACAGTTGCCAGAGCAACATCGGCTGTCCGCTTCTGTTGATATTTCTGATAATGACGAATTGAAAATTTTGGGTTTACGTTGGTGCCCACTAGATGATCAGTTTTCTATTACCGTTAAATCAGACCCGCATAATATTATAACTAAACGAACTATCCTGTCAACAATCGCCAAACTTTGGGATTTGGTAGGCATCGCAGCACCTATAATTTTGTACGCGAAATTAATGATTAAAGCCCTTTGGCTAATGAAGCTGGATTGGGATGAACAGCCACCCGCTGACGTTTGTACGCGGTGGTTGAGTTTTAAATCTGAACTTCCACTTCTGGAAAAACTTAAAATTCCGCGTCACCTCGGTATCAATTCCACAGATTGCGAATTGGTTCTGTTAGGTTTTGCTGATGCAAGTACATCTGCCTATGGAGCTGTGGTTTATTTATGCGTGATACATCCTGACTTTCCTAACAATATTGTCAATATTGTTTGTGCAAAGTCCAAAGTGGCTCCAGTCAAGGTACTTACTTTGGCTCGTTTAGAACTCTGCGCATCTTTATTACTTGCTAAACTTTTAAGATACGTATCTGATAATATATCAGACAAATGTAAAGTTTCAAAAATATTTGCATTTACGGATTCCAGCGTTACTTTACATTGGATTCATTCTTCACCGCACCGCTTCAATGTTTTCGTCAGCAACCGTATTGCTCAAATAAATGATTATTTACCCGCATCGCATTTTTTCCATGTCGCCGGTAAAGAAAATCCGTGTGATTGTTTGTCGCGAGGGCTCACGCCTAGTCAACTGCTTGACCATTCGTTGTGGCTGCATGGTCCTTCTTGGACTCATCAACCACTTTCTGAATGGCCTCTCAATAATTTTGTTTTTAAAGATGAAACTATATTACCTGAGGTTAAAGCTAAAGTCCTAACTTTATTAGTGGCTGACCGTGAAAAACCATTTTTTTGTGAGTTAGCATCCCGTTTTTCTTCGTGGAGCAAGCTCCTCCGAACTGTAGTTTACATATTAAGATTTTTAAAAAAACTACCGCGCGCCTTTAGCATTTCGGTTGTAGATCTAAAGGTGGCTGAAGAAACCGTTTTATCCGATGTTCAATTTGTTCATTTTGATAACGAAATTAGTGATATTTCCAAAAATAAATTGCCATCAAAACAATTACGCCCACTTTGTCCATTTTTAAATAATGGTTTATTACGAGTCGGTGGTCGCTTAAATAAATCTGATCTTGAATTTTCCGCTAAGCATCCTATTTTGTTGCCTAATAATGATCACGTGGTAAATTTAATTATTGACGCCTATCACAATAAATACTTACATCCTGGGCCTAATTTACTAATGTCTCTGTTGCGCCAGAGGTATTGGATAATTTCATGCCGTAAAATCGTTCGTAAGCGTTTTCGACTTTGTAATCGCTGTTTCAGAGTCAATCCAAAAATTGATTCTCCTTTAATGGCTGATTTGCCAACGTGTCGTGTAATAGAAGCCAAACCGTTTTTACATACCGGGGTGGACTACGCTGGTCCTATACCTATTCTTATCAGCCGCTATAGAGGTGCTCGACAACAGAAATCTTACATTTGTTTATTTATTTGTCTTGTAACTCGCTGCACACACATCGAGCTTGCAGTCGATTTAAGTACATCCGCTTTTATTAACGCATTTAAGAGATTCGTGTCTCGTAGAGGCACTTGTTCTACGTTATACTCTGACCAAGGAACAAATTTTATAGGAGCTAAGACTTATTTTGATGAATTGACTGGTCTTGTTAATTCAAAAGATTTTAAAACCGCTTTTTCTGTTGAAACGCGAAATCAAGGTGTTAACTGGAAATTTAATCCGCCAAGCGCCCCACACTTTGGTGGATCTTGGGAATCGAACATCCGCAGTATTAAACTTCATTTAAAACGCGTTATTGGCAAACAACTGTTAACTTACGAGGAAATGCTCACGCTGCTTACCCAGATAGAAGCTTTGTTAAATTCGCGCCCGTTGACGCTTCTTAATTCAGATCCATCTGAACCAACGGCTTTGACACCTTCGCATTTTTTGACCCTTGGTCCATTAAATTCGTTGCATAACGCGGACGTTTCAACGCTACCTCTCAATTTAGTCAAGCGTAAATATTTATTAGATAAAATTATCCAATCGTTTTGGAAACGATGGAGAACAGAATATCTTCATACACTTCAAAACCGTAAAAAATGGAATACTCCAACCGCACCGATTACAAAGGGTACAATAGTTTTGGTACATAATGATAATGTTCCCTCTTTGAAATGGCCGTTAGGTGTAATCGAAGATGTTTTTCCCGGAAAAGACGGTATAGTCCGCATTGTTTCTGTACGTACGAATTCAGGTATTTATCAAAGACCTGTGGTCAAGGTTGCTCCTTTACCACTTCAGTAAATTCATTCGTCGTATAACTGCTAACTATTTTACTTAACTATCTAACTATTTTAATTTCTTATGATTTTCAATGTGGAGATCAATTATTAAGTTTCGTATCGCGTAATATTTTTGAGTTTTATCTTTTTTGTGCATTCTCGCGCTCTTTGTTCGTTAGAAGAACAGGGAGATCTTTGTCCTTCTAGGCGGGGGGAATGTTCGAGCCTAAACAAGTATTTTTAGGTTTTATTTTATAGCCGATGATATCGCGCAGGTTCTAAAAGATTCGTTCAATGTGATTTTATAATGATTTTACTCAAATTCCCCAAAATAAACACAGTGACATTGAAAAACAGGATTTTAGGTAGTAAAAGGAAGCTTACCTCGTTATCAATCAATAATGTTAGAAAATAGTATCAAGTCCAAGGATTTGGCGGCCGCCTTCATTTCCACTTCACTTATACGGTTTATGTAGTCTTTTAATTATATTTGAAGCACTGTCACTAATTTATTTCACCTTTATTTAACTATTCTTTTCATTTTCACGCGCGCGCGCTTTCTCAATATCGACCATTATTATTGCAGTGTTCCTTTTTTAATGTAGGTGGCGCGGCAAACTCGCGGGGTTCGCGCTGAGGTAAGCATAGGTGTAGAGGAAAAGGGATAGGTATATAGGAATCGCAACGAATGCGTAAAGGATGGGAACATGTCACTGTGCTATCCCTATTTATTATTATGCCTACTCACTTTGGCGTAAACATCCCCCCGGGCTTGACAGGATAAATCCTTCAAAGCCATTAAATTATTCAAAACAGCAATTATTATATTACTTTAATTTTAAATTATTAATTTTATTTTACTAAGTATACTTAATTAAATGATAATCTTTAGCGGACTGTATAATATTTTATAAATGTTTAGTTTATTGGCTAGGCAATTTAAAAACCTTTCCAATCGACCTCCGATAAATTCCGGATTTTGTCCTTACGTCTACGACGCGGACAATATTATCGTTCTTTCCGGGAAACGTACGCTCGACAATACCAATGGGCCAGTCCAATGGACTACTATTATCTGATTTCAGTAGGACAACAGTTCCCACTAGAATCGGTTCGCTATGAGTCAGCCATTTGCTACGCACTTGCAAAGAGTTTAGGTATTCAACCTTCCATCTTTTCCAAAACGACTGAACTACGTGATCAACTAACCGTTTCCGTTGGAGAAGAGTGATATTTTCGTTGGTCAAATCCTCGACAGGAAGAGATTTTAAAGGAGTCATAACGAGAAAATGAGCTGGTGTCAGCGCCAGTGGCTCGGATGGGTCACTACTTAACACGGAAAGTGGACGCGAGTTTAAAATTGCCTCGATTTGAGCGAGTACCGTTATCATTTCTTCGAACGTCAACAGCTGATTTCCAACTACTTTAGTAAGATGATTTTTGACACTTTTAACATTACTCTCCGACATACCATTAAAGTGAGGACTGAGAGGCGGGTAAAATTTAATTTCAATCCGATTATCACGCGACACGTTAGCTAATTCGTCTTTGTAACTTTCCGATTCTAATAACTGATAAGTTGCATTAAGATTTGACTTCGCACCTACAAAATTTGTACCGTTATCAGAATACAGAACCGCCACGGGACCGCGCCGCGATATAAATCTCTTTAACGCATTTAAAAACGCTTCGGTACTGAGGTCTGATGCTAGCTCGAGGTGCACCGCTTTAGTTACAAGGCAAACAAACAAGCATAAATATGCCTTAATACTACGCACACCACGACGACGGTAAGGCACTATGTGTAACGGCCCAGCGTAATCCATGCCAGTATGACAAAACGCTTTAGTTTCTTGGACCCTACACGCCGGTAAGTCAGCCATGAAAGGCATAGTATTTTTTGGGTTAGCCTTGAAACAGACATTACATTGTTGCACTCGTTTTCGCACAATGTTACGAGCAGACAATATCCAAAACTTTTGTCTCAGTAAAGACATTAATAGTTGAGGACCAGTATGAAGGTATTTTCGATGATAATGATCAATAATAATATTTACTATATGATCATTTCGCGGTAATAAAATAGGATGTTGACTGTCAAAATTTAAGCTAGCATTGACCAGACGTCCACCTACTCTGAAAACACCGTCTTTTATAAAAGCATTAAGCTTTACGAAAGCAGGCGGTAGCTTCTTCCCTAACTGAGCACTTTTAATTTCGCTGGCAAAGTGTACCTTTTGTAAGTCCCGGATAACAAATTCTTCAGCTTGATCGTAGTGAGAAACTGCAAATTTTCTAGACAGTTTCTTAGCGAAACGAAGAACATAGATTGTTATCCGAAGCAACCTAGACCAAGAGGACACTCTAGCAGCAAGCTCATAAAAGAGGGGAGCTGTGGTCAGAGGGGTAACAGTCGTAGTAGCTAGAACATTAATCTTTACTTCCGGTATTTTGTCTATCATCACACTGGAATCAAAGCTACGCACAGGCCATTGGGCTACAGGCAATCTGACGAAAGGGGGCCCATTGAACCATAGAGGATGCTCGAGCAACTGAGCCGGAGTGAGTCCTCTGGAGAGGCAATCTGCGGGATTTTCTTTACCACTTATGTGATGGAAATGTCGCGAATCCAATTCATTATGAATTTTAGAAATTCTATTGGCGACAAAAGTCTGCCAGCGAGTAGGGCACGAGTGAATCCACGCAAGAGCCACCGTACTGTCCGTGAACGCGTGAACATGCGCTATTTGACAGCGATCACTATACGTGTCAATAACGATACGCATTAACTTTGCTAATACTAAATTAGCACATAACTCCATCCTAGCTAGAGTAATAACAGTTTTGGAAGGTGCAACTCTAGATTTTGCACAAACCAAATTAGTAACTACACGGCCTTCGCTAGGTATATATACATGTAAATATACCACACCTCCATAAGCACGCTCGGAAGCGTCGGCGAAGCCTACAACTGTAACGACGCAGTCACCCATTACACCTAAATGTCGCGATAATTTAATATTTTGAAATAATGGCAATTCCGATTCAATCCTTTGCCATAGCGATACGACATTTGGAGGGGGAATTTCATCCCATCCTACATTATCTTCCCATAAAGATTTAATTATTAACTTCGCTAATAAAGTTACCGGAGCCACGAAACCCAATAAATCCCACAATCGAGCAATAGTTGAGAGTATATTACGTTTAGTACACTCGCGCGCCTGTGCATTAACGCTAAACGTGAGCACATCTTCAGCCGGTAGCCAAAAAAGACCAAGTATTTTTAGGTAATTTTCAGGGCTGAACTCGACTGCCTCAGTAACACGATGAGACGCAGGTATGCTAGCCATCACTTCGGGCGAGTTACTTGAAAATTTTACTAGCTCAAACCCTCCAGTTGCGAACAAGTCGATTAGCTGATTAGAGATATCTACACCCTCACGGACGGATGAACAACTCGTAGCTAAATCGTCCATAAATATATCTTTCGCGGCAACTAAAGCAGCAGTCGGAAAACGCTCGCTCTCATCGGCGGCGAGTTGACGTATCGTACGAATAGCTAGGTACGTACTACAACACAAACCGAACGCTACGCGCGACATTTCAAATACCTTAATCGGTTCATTAATATCGAACCTATACAATAGCCTAAGGAATTTCGTGTCATTTTCATCAATTAAAACTCGCAAGTACATTTGACGGATGTCAGCACTTATCGCAACGGGTAACAACCGAAATTTTAAAATTATTTGAAATAAATCATTTTGTAAATTCGGACCGGTATATAATAAATCATTTAAAGATTTTCCTGAACTAGTACTATTGCTAGCATTTAATACTACTCGTAATTTGGTAGTACTTTTATCTTGACGAACCACCGCGTGATGTGGTATTACATATTGACATTCAGACGTGCCTACCTCATCAATAGTACCGACAGGGTGCATGTAATCTTTCTGTAGGTATTCTATGAAAACGTTGTCATATTCTGCCTTTATTTTCGGATTTGATAACAATTTACGCTCCAATGATAAATACCTACGCTCAGCCGTGCGCATTGAATCTCCTAAAGCGGAGGGATCGCATTTAAAAGGCAGCGAAACAATATAACGCCCGTTCGGTTCGCGGCGAGTGGTGTCGCAATAATAATTTTCACAAACCTGTTCGTCTACAGTAAGGTAATTAGGTATATTAGGTACCTCTTCCAACTCAAAAAATCGATTGACGCATTTTTCCAGAGTTTCGTCTAAAGTACAATATGAACGAACGACATCGCATACAGGGTTAATGACCGGGGCTTGACCAATAATTACGTAGCCTAATAAGGTTTCTATCGCCACAGGTTCACCGGCAGCTCGAGATATTGAATTCGGGCCCAAAATTCGGGCAAATATTTCTGTCCCCAAAATGAGGTCAATATTCGCGGGAGTATAGTAATTACAATCTGCCATAGGTATATTATTTAAATAATCCAGGCGATCCGTGTCAATCTTCGCGGTTGGTAATTCATTGGTGATACGATTTACGACCACTGGTTGAATAGTAAACCTAACCGAATCATCGAAGCGAGACCTAATAGTTAGACAGGTAACTCCTTCCACGGGATTAATGACGTCACCTACACCCGATACATATTTAGTCTGCGGCTCATATATTTTTAAGTTTAAGCGTTTACAACATTCAGAAGTAATCAAATCTTTCTGAGACGCACTATCTACTAGAGCACGCAATACGAATATATTTCCCTCAATATCAACCGTGTGACATTGTGCAGTACCAAGCAAGACAGTGGAGGCATGAACCGAACTCGCGATATTCGGAACGGCAGCGGCGCACTCGCCGACAGCACATAACGAAACGGCGCGCGGCGCGGAAGCGACCGTACCGGCTGAGTTCTCGACTCCGCCGCTGCGGACCGTCGCGGCAGGGCCGCACTCAGACGCGCGGGCTGCGCTCCCCGTTCCTACCGACCTCTCAACCAAATCGGTGATGTTACTACGCGACACGCTTTTTGGGAAATGCAACAAACTATGATGACTGCGATTACATTCGCTACATCGTTTGGGATCTTTACAATTAACGATTACATGTTTATTATTTAAACAATTTACACACAATTTGGTGTTTTTTACATATCTATAGCGATCATTGGGGATCATTGCCAAGAATTTGGGACATTGAGGTAACCTATAATGATCACTCTTCCCACAACACAAACAGTTATTGTGTTCTTGCAGATTAATAAATGTCTTGATATTAGAATGAGATGCGCGCGCTCCGGATCCTACCGACTGTAATGATGACGTATTATTTTTACGCGCCTGAGTACTGCCCGCTTTGTAACTTGTGGTTATGGTTTTCGAGACATTATGTGCACGTTGCAAAATGTGTGATTGATTTCTTATAAAATTAATGAATTCCGGACAACTTGTATTTGTATCATTGAATTTAATCTCAAAGGATTTAACTGTTTCTAACCCTACTTTTTTACATCCAATATGAATGAAAAAGAAGTCTTCTAAGCTATTTAATTTTAATTGTTTTAAAGCTGAATATAGTGATGAAAATTTATCAATAAATTCCTCCAATTGTGAAGGAGAATTTTCATCTACATTTTGCAAATTTAACAACTTGTCTAAGTACGAAGCGGCCAGTAATCTTTTATCGTTGTATTTAGTCAACAAAGCATTCCACATAATACTATAATTTTCGGCATTGGGTAAAATACCTTGACAAACACTAAGAGCTTTGCCTTTTAATTTACCAGTTAGGTACTGAATACGTTCACTGTCAGTAAGGTCCGGGTTATCGTGAATAACCGATTTAAAAGTTTCGTAGAAAATAGGCCACGACTCATAATCACCATCAAATGTACAAAGTTCCAAGCGCGGTAATTTTATTGACCGTTTTTCGCATTTAATTACGGAACCCTGCTTATCGCGACTATTATTATCAGTCATTTGCGACAATTGATGAGATTTATATTTAATCTTAGTATACAGCTGCTCGAATGCAATAACCGAACTGTACGTAGGTACCGGGCCCTCCGATGTAGACAATTGAAAATTATTTCTTTCTTCAATGGCACTCATAAAATCATTACGCAATATATCGATCGTAAAACTATCCGCCAAGAAATCTTCAATTTTATTCGGATCATTATTTATTTGCGATATTGAATCGTAAATTGTTTGAGCCCGACCAAACAAAGCTGTTAACTTATTTTGCAATTTTTTCAAACCGCGTTCGTCGGAAATTGACGGTGGTGGATTGGAAGGCATTATGAACAAAAATGGCTACCTAATTTTTATACAAATAAACTAATCACAACTAATCTTTATTAATTCGCGGTCGTAAGGACCAATATGATATCGCGCAGGTTCTAAAAGATTCGTTCAATGTGATTTTATAATGATTTTACTCAAATTCCCCAAAATAAACACAGTGACATTGAAAAACAGGATTTTAGGTAGTAAAAGGAAGCTTACCTCGTTATCAATCAATAATGTTAGAAAATAGTATCAAGTCCAAGGATTTGGCGGCCGCCTTCATTTCCACTTCACTTATACGGTTTATGTAGTCTTTTAATTATATTTGAAGCACTGTCACTAATTTATTTCACCTTTATTTAACTATTCTTTTCATTTTCACGCGCGCGCGCTTTCTCAATATCGACCATTATTATTGCAGTGTTCCTTTTTTAATGTAGGTGGCGCGGCAAACTCGCGGGGTTCGCGCTGAGGTAAGCATAGGTGTAGAGGAAAAGGGATAGGTATATAGGAATCGCAACGAATGCGTAAAGGATGGGAACATGTCACTGTGCTATCCCTATTTATTATTATGCCTACTCACTTTGGCGTAAACAGCCGAGAACCCTCGCTACGATTGAAGCAAAAACAGCGTCTTCGAGTCGCGACCGCATCACATTTGGCCTCTTTCTTTTTTCTTATTATTAAAAAATTAATGTCAGTCTGTTGTCAATACATTTGTTGGAGTTGATTCTAAATAATTTTATCACCGCGCCGCTTTATTTTAATTTGATTCAAAGCACCCTTCCTGTGCGACTTGGAGATTGCCAAGGAGCTGAAATCAGGTGAGTGGCTATTGGTTATATTATAACTCATAAAGTTACTTGTTTGGGTATAACATCTCACCGCCGCATTTTTACATGGGAGGAAACGGAGACGTGAGGAGGCACACCTAAGAATACAGTCCACTAAAAAGGCTTTTAACATCTTGCCCCATCACCTTTGAAAAATATACAATATCCTCTAAAGTGAGGGGTAAAACAGTTTGTGGAACACTTTATTAGAATCATTGTTTTTCATTCTTATTCGTAGCTAAAAATGTGATAATGGGATTCACTCTTTATTATTTTTTATTATTTTGGCTGAAATAAATAATTTTGTTCTGGAAAATTACATTGTTTTACATTGTAATTTTTTAATTATACAGTAATAAAAAGGTCAGCACAGTAAAAACTTAAACAAAGTGTGTCATGTCATTGTTAGGAAATTTATTCATTTAATTAAAACCCTAGCAATTAGACTGAGGATATAAATTTCTTAGCTTAAACAAATCCCTCCAATTTAGGAGGTAAGCACCTCTTAGAATTTACGTATACTTTTGCTGGATTTAGAAGGAAAGCACCTTATTAAGGTCGCCTTTGGTCTTAGATTAGAAGTTTAGACGAACGTAATTTGAATAATGAGATTCTGATGGCAGGTCATAATATGATGATGCAAAAATTCAAGGGTCTAATTTATTATACTGTGTATACAAAACGTTCTATATGTATATCTAACATTTATCTTATCGCGAAATATAGGAGTTTCTGACAAATATAAATCAAAAACTTCCACAGTATGTTTGCGCTGCGAGTATCCTACAAATTATTATAGTTTTTAATTTGCATCTTTCACAAATAAACTGTAGGTATACTAGTTAAAACCAAAATGCTTATGACTTAGACCTTCTGTGTAAATGTTACGTCTTAGTTCATGGTTAACCACAGAATTGTTAGGAGTTACCTGCCCCGTTGTATGTATTGGATGAATTGCTCAATTTGCACAGTTCGCAATTCAATATATTATGTTGGTTTGGTTAGTTGTAGTTGCGGTGCGTGAATTTGTTTGTAATGAATCTATGCCTTGCCGTCTTTCAATGAAATTTGGGTTAGAATTCATATTATATTAGGGTCAATTACTAATATGCCTTACATTAATAATCAATTAACATTTTTGGACGTATTAATAGTATATTAAAGAATTTACTAGCTACTTTATATTGAAAGCTGCCTCTGACTTTAATGCTGGGAATCTTATCGATTGGCAGTAGCGGCCACGAGGTTTATTTTTATGTGTACATAGATTATAATTTGAAGTAAAATAATTACAAGTATGTTTTTATCTGTCATTATTGTCAGCAATTATACAAAAAGTATCAAACGTTTTCAATTATACTCACTGAACAATCATTGTTACAATGAATTTTGTAAAAAATATTCTTCTCACCAATTTTCCGATATGTAACGTCTCGCCGAACACGTTCAACGTTTCGTTTCCATGAACACCTGACACATCGAATGTAATTAAAACCGATGTTTGTTGTAGCTATACAAATTGTTATAAATTCCCGATAATACAACAAGCTTGGGCTGCATAGACAATTGAGAGGTCAGATTTTTGATGACAGGTTAACTGTTAAATTTTTAAGCCGATGATAGCTTAGTGGTAGTTGGATGCCGCGGCAGAGGTCGTGGGCTTGAATCCTACAATGAGCTTGAACTTTCGGTAAAGGAAACCATAGCACGTTGGTAAAGTACTTTGTAACAGCTTATTTGAGAACCAGTTTTTTCTAGGCTTTGTTCACATCATCACTTACCATAGTGAGATTGTGGTCAAACACGATGCTATACAAAGCAACAAAAAAACCGTCACATTCATTATCCTCGAAAACGAAGACATAGTTCATCATATTAGTCCCAGGTATTTTGTTCGGATCCAAATTGAGGCTGTTTGAAATTGATTGCAACAAAGTTAGGTAATAGATCCGCAGAGCGCTTAGGATGTATAAATACTTATTGCTATTTACGATGGAAAAGGGCGAGTTGACTCTATTCTAGAAAATACATTATGAAAAAGTATAATCAGTATGTTCCATGTGAATAATGATTATAAAAGTTAGACGCAAATTGCGATGGACTGAAATCCGTGAACCGGATATTGCACTACTTCCGTTCGATTAGTGTCCCAACCGCGGACTAATGGATCCGCTGGCCATGTCCTTCGTAAAGTAAATGCTTTCAGCCAAGTAATTATGTATTCACATCTACCTCTTACTGTTTGTAATAGTATATAAAATGTCATGGTGTCTACTATATTTTTAATGTATTACTCTCTTATAATCGTCAATATTTTATTTAAAAAACGCGTAAAGCTCAATGTAGATACAGTATTGCATATAGCTCAGCTACGTCGGATTCAAAATACTCTCATTTATTATTAATCCGACATACTGACTGCATTTTAACTTATTACATATTTTATACCTTTATTTATTAATAATGCCAACTTGTGGAGTTTGTTTAACTTAGATACCGACGTAGTACCTACCTACAACTTACTGCCTATCTTTTATTATATTCTAGACATCGGCATTTTAGCATCTAATCACATAGGACCTCGGTTCATATCACTCAAAGTAGACATTTTTATTTTAAACCTGCACCCTATAAAGAGAAAGGCCCGATATTGCGTCGGGAATATAAATTACATAAAGTGCCATGTCTCATAAAGTTTGTTATACTATTCTTTACATAATATATATCAGAAATATTCTTATCTTGTATAATTGGTTTTACCATTATTTTTTGCCTTTTAGAGTTATATTATGGCTCTGATTTACAATTCAAAAGTAAGCTAATATAAACGACAAAATGATAAAATTATAAATTTAACTATATACCTAAAGCATTTGTATGTAATTTCAGTGACCGTATTGCTGAGATTCAAAAAGCAAAATTCTAGGAAAGTTTCATCAATAGCATCGTTGCAGTAAATAGAATAGGAAAGCAATAAATAAATAAAATATTCTGGGACATTATTCCTCACACACGGCCATCTGACCCCAAACTAAGCAGAGCTTGTACTATGGAAGCCAGATAACTGATATACTACATATACTACTTTTCTTTTGTAAATACATACATATATAGATAATTACACTCAGACACAGGACAAACAGACATGTTCATGCACACAAATGTTTGTCCTGAGTGGGAATCGAACCCACGACCAGCGGCGTGATAGATAGAGTATCTTACCAACCACGCCAACCGGCCCATCAATGTCTTAAAGCATCTGATACCCTCAGAAGAAATCTAACGGAAGAACAAATATGGACATAGCTAATGGGAATTGGCACATCTATTGTAGACCAATGCATTAGATTGGCTCTTGAACGAAGATTGCATAATGGATGCTTGTGATCCTTCCTACTCTCTTAGATTGAATGATGACTTACAGGAAGCGTGAGAATAATAATGGAAGAATACCAAGTCCGTATAAACTGAAGTAGTATGTACTTAGGGCTTTGAAATCAGCCAGCAATAAATCAACCTATCATAAACTTTAAAAATATTATGAACCAGCTGTCCCCCGCGGTTTCACCCGCGTTCCCGAGAAAAAAAAGTAGCTCATTTCCTTCCTTCTTTCAACCGATCACGATGATATTAGTAAATAGGTGAAAAGGTAACAAACAAACAAAACAACTCACTTATTAGGATGCTTAATATTTTGTTTATAATATTTTCTAAAGAGTTTAAAGTCAAGATTCCTTGGTTCTTCTTTGCCGTTTTTTTGAAAACATCCACTGAATAAACGTATCAAGGTATTTCATTAAAATCCATGTCTGAGAATATATCAACCAGGATTATCAGGGTCATACCGCGTTACCTTCCAATGGACAAACAATTTAATTTAACAGAGCGGATCAAAACACCTTGTTTTATACGTAATAATGAAAACAAAGTGTCTGGACGACAATCTCTTACGTTTGCTACTTTTATTGCCATTTTACTTTCTATCGTAAATGCGGAAATGAAAAGTTTATAACCATGAAACGTTAAATTTGGAATTTGTTACGATAACAAGAATTATTATTCATTAAAAAGATTATTATCTATTTCTGGACATCGTAAAGCGTTTATAGAACACGAAGTGAATTTGATCAAGAATTTGATGGATAGTACTCTAATTAAAATGTTGATGAGTTTCTAGTAAATATATATCTACTATAAGACAAACATCTTATTGATAGAACTTTAAATGTAGAATTCTCTAAGACATTGTGAAATTTGCTTGAATTGCTAGAATCCAGGTGATTTACTTGTGTTTAACATTCAATTAAGCATTTGAGTAAGGTTCTTAGAATATTTTGTAACTAAATAAGTAACTAAACGGGCAATTTCAACGTATAATTAAGTCTTTGACGGGTCGGAAATCGAAAATACAAGAGAACAGGTTCTTGTACTTATTTAAAAATTATATACAAATTTACTGACAGGCTTTAATTTTAAAATCAATTCAAACTTTACATTGATTCTTTGTCGTAATTTTATGTTTCTCCTATGTATCCAGAAATTTTATTGTGTAAATTTCATTAATTTAATAAGTTTCTGTAAGTTAAAAATATGAAAATTCTGTGATAAATTCGTACCAATGTGATGTACCAAAGACTCTCTTGATTCCAATACTTCTAAAGCTGGAGGAAATCATTGTATATAACGTGTTCCTTTTGATATCCCATAACTCTAAGGTTATAAGTAAAAACAATACAAAAAGTCCTAGAACAAAATGTTCCAAAAATATATAGTTTCAAAGATAACATCCATCATAATTAAATATTTAAAAAAAAATCACCCGTATGACGAATCTTTATTTTGTGACGTTGCCAAACTTAAGCTGTAATAACCCAAACTTAATCATTTATATTTAAAGTTAAGAAAATGGGACGTTGGCATATTTCACGTAATGTTATTTTACATAAATAATCGTGGCTTTGTCGAATTATTTTGTATGAAAAATGAAAACGAAAATAATAAATAATTGAAAAATAATTCATATACCAATTGATTCTCTAACATGGTCTCATTAATACGCTAGAGTTATGGGATATTAAAAGGAACACGATGTATTATCATTTTATTCCGACATCAACAAAACTAAATTCGAATAGACTAAAATCGATATCGTACCTCGTTATTAGTATTCGATTAGTCTGAAACACCAATCAACTGTACGATAAACGTCTTCAATATCAGTATGCAGGAAAGCTATTAAGGCTTTATATCAAACGTGCGATCAAAATGAGTCCCCATGCCGGATATTACAAGTCGGTAGCGGAGGCGGAACCAATTTAGTACGTTACTCGTCCCTATGCTTATATTTTGATATTTGCTTTGCAGACTACATGGATGTTATGGTATGGAGTGTGGATAGTTCGTGTTATGGTATGTTATGAACTGGATATGATATGACGGGGGAAATCGTTTTCGTTATTGAATATTCCACCAATAACATAGTAGGTAAAAATCAACTAAGTAACTTATTAAGATTTGAGACCAATAACTATGTCAAACGAACTTAGCCAAATGAAATTTAACTAGTTTTGTGTAAATATACACGAGCAGTTATGTGCTTTTAATGAACTTAATCTGATACACTTTCGCGTATGCAGATATTGGAAGACTATAAAGTATATTAGAATGAAATAAGTACAACCAGAACGAAAACCAAGAAGATATATAAATACCTAACAGTGGATATTTTAGAGATCAAGACATTTTTATTATATGGTTGTTGACTTGCAAGTGTGTTGTGTTTAGCCACAATAAACTTACCTTTTTTTATGTGATGATGTGCCTGCACACAAAATCTAGATACGAACTGGCTCTCAAGTGCAGCTCTCGCTTTCATATAACCAATGTTCCTTTAGCTTTCATAGACACAATTCAATCCAGTTCGACAAACAACCTCAAATTAAGTATCAATACCCAATTTCCCAAAAACACTCCAATGTTTAGTCAGTTAATCTTGCATTTCGTTTCTTTGGGAACTGTTTACGTTACCAAAATTTCAACTTTACCTAATTTAACTTTGACTTTTGTTGTTTTGATATCATTTTCACAAAGCCATGTCTTTGTTAGTGGAGTTATTATATTTTGAAACGTTTTGAAGGTAGCGTTTATCAGATTATTATCAGAAGGGTCTTTACTTTTAACGATGGTTTTGACATGGACCTTAATATTGTTATCTCTTTTATATTTTGTGTTTCTATTATACAATACAAGCTTTATAAAAGGGCCACAATTATTTTATTTTGAAAAAAAAACATGACTTTTATTGGCTTTGTATAAGATACAAATAATATCAGGAGAAATATTAATGTTTTTTTTAAACTGAGTTTTATTTTAGAACGCAGTAAATTGTTTTAAAAACATAGTATTATTAGCATTGTTACAATGTTCTAACTTTTCTTAAAGTAATTTTTATAACTTAATTTGATAGTATTTTGTCGAGGTACCTACAGTCTGTTTATAGATTCGTGGATAGGCTTTCAATAAATTAAAAGAAGGCACGTTTTCCAACTTCGGTACATATTTATTTTCTCAATTTCCTATCATGTTTTTCAGCATGGAATAGGAATAAATATTCTTCCTTTTTTAAGCGACTTCCAAAAAAGAGGAGGTTTTGAATTCGCCGGAATCTTTTTTTTTAATGTATATTCCCCGATTACTCGAAGAACCCGAAGAGCCTGAACCGATGTGACCCTTCCCAGGTGGTCAGGTGGCACCATGTCAGAATGTGTTTTATATATTTTCTAAAACTATTTCAGTATTTTGAGTTAGCTAGGTGAGCTGAATATGATGGAAGGTACAACTGTTAGTTAGGAGTTATGGGATAATTTTTAAAGTACCGTATAGACCACTAGGAGTCTTATTATATTATATATACATAGTCTGGCCATAAATACTGTTATAATTAAAAATAAGAAAGATATTACATTTGAATTTGGAATCTGTCATTTTTATTGTTCATTGGGTTTTCTAATTTTGGCGCCAATACATTGGACAATATTTTGCGATATTAAAATGGAGTGGGGTGATAAAGAGAACCGAATCGCTGTGATTGCATTACACAAAGTTGGTATGGAGCCAAATGCAATTTTTAAAACTCTCCATACGCTTGGTATTAGTCAAATGTTTGTGTACCGGACTATTAATAGGTACAATGAGACCTCCTCTGCTTGTGACAGAAAAAGATCTGGCCGTCCACGTAGTGTTCGTACGAAAAAGGTGGTTAAAGCAGTAAGGGAAAGAATTCGAAGAAATCCTGTCCGAAAGCAAAAGATTTTATCTCGGGAGATGAAGATAGCACCCAGAACCATGTCGCGTATTTTAAAAGATGACTTAGGACTTGCAGCCTATAAGAGACGCACTGGTCATTTTTTAACTGATAATTTAAAAAAGTATAGGGTGGTAAAATCGAAACAACTACTGAAGCGGTACGCAAAGGGAGGTCACAGAAAAATTTTGTTTACGGATGAGAAAATTTTTACAGTTGAGCAACATTTTAACAAACAAAATGATCGTATTTATGCTCAAAGCTCTAAGGAAGCTTCCCAATTAGTCGACAGAGTGCAACGTGGGCATTATCCGACTTCAGTGATGGTTTGGTGGGGTGTTAGCTATGAAGGAGTGACTGAGCCATATTTTTGTGAAAAAGGTATCAAAACATCGGCACAAGTGTATCAAGATACCATTCTTGAGAAGGTAGTTAAGCCCCTTAACAACACCATATTCAATAACCAAGTATGGTCCTTCCAACAAGACTCGGCGCCGGGTCATAAAGCTCGGTCCACGCAGTCTTGGTTGGAAGTAAACGTTTCGGACTTCATCAGAGCTGAAGACTGGCCGTCGTCTAGTCCCGATCTTAATCCGCTGGATTATGATTTATGGTCAGTTTTAGAGAGTACGGCTTGCTCTAAACGCCATGATAATTTGGAGTCCCTAAAACAATCCATACGATTGGCAGTGAAGAATTTTTCCATGGAAAGAGTGCGTGCTTCTATTGATAACTGGCCTCAACGTTTAAAGGACTGTATTGCAGCCAATGGAGACCACTTCGAATAAGCTTTTTATATTTTAAATTGTTTTTTATTTATGTATTAAACTAACATACTGTAAAAGTAATAAATATTATTTGCAATAAAAAAAATGTTTTTTCTTTGTGACAATATTTATGGCAAGACTAGGAGCTGTGGGACACACTGATTTCCATCTTGAGGGTGGTTATATATTAATGCTACTGAACACTTATAAACACAAAAAAATAAGAAATAAATATTATTCAATATTGTCGTCGACAAGTGACAAATCTTGATAAGTATTCAATAAACAAGAAACTAAAAATGGAAAAACAAAATTAACTTTTAACAAAGACCAAAACTGACTTCTAAATGGTTTTGCACTAAAAAGTATGAAATAACGATGTTACTCATTTTGAAGACAGCGAAAGGAAAGCACGTGTTCATTTTTTTATAAAATTATTCGCTAATAGAACCTTTTGTGCGAGATCAGGTAGTTACCACCTCACGAGGTGACAATCAATACGATTGTCACTTGTATAAAATCTATTGCTGTCCTCAAAGAAATTAATTAAATAAGTAGTAAATAATAACTCAATTATGTAGTTTACTCAAATAGAAGGCTGACTTTTACCTCGGGTATAGGATAAGTCTTGCTTTTCAGCGAGGTAAAGTGTCGAGGATTTTTAACACTCAACTGCTGGGCATCGACTTTGATCTTTTATTTATATAATGCTTGTTTAATGTTTACATTTAAATTATATTTTACGATTTCACTTTACTTTCATCCACGAACCAGTAAATCATATTTGCAATGTATAAACAAACCCAAAACTTATTTCATTTCATCAAAGTTACGACGCACATGTAGTCAGTCACCTATATTATTGAAGTTATATTCACCGGAGCTGAAAACTTACCAGAGGAATAAATAATAAATGTTGCGAGGATTATATTGTTGTTTTGGTGTGTTTTGTACAAATATATAATAAACAAAGTGGCAAACTTTATACTTGTAGATATACAACGTAACTCATACAACTCTATGAAGTTATTTCGAATTTATTAAATCCCTCTATGATCGTGTATTCTGATTAAACAATAATGCTCTATATTCAGCAATATATAATGTCTATTTTGATTAGTACCAATCTAATGTGACAAGTACTTACTAGAAATAAGACTTTACTAATATGTAAAATAAAAGACATTAAAAAGTTTAATAAATTCAGACAAAGTAGTTTCTACATTTTTATTATAACATTATAGGTACGTATGTTTATTTATTATCTGTCTATTTGTCTGTTTACTACGTTTACACGGCTAAACTACCGAACCTTTATTACACATATAGAACGTAAAAGACCAGCATTCATGTAGTAGGTATCTGAAACCATGTGTATGTGAAACTGAATTGTAAACTTTGAAATCAATTCAATTCAAACAGCAGCAGCGAGGGCTTTGAGGATGTTTTCTATATATCATAGTTTGTATCTTATACATTGATTGTAAATACTTGTTGTATTCAAAGAGCTATGCTTGGAGTTTCTCTAGAAAATAATTTAGATTGTGGAAATATGGCGGAACTATAATATTAACTAGCTTCCCCTGTGGTTTTATCTGCGATGCCGGGATTAAAGGTTGTCTGTTTCTTTCCATGCCATAGGCTACTCGCGAGCCTTTCATCACGATTGGTTGTGCCTTTATGGATAAGAGGTAAAGAACAAATAAGCAAACAAACTCACCTTAGTTAGGATATGCAATACGAATTAAGCTAATTAATTGATAGACCCAATAAAATCGCCACAGTAATTTGCATCACTGTGCATTTGTATTCATAATCTCGATAATTCTCTGCAGCCTTGACATATAAGATAAAGTACCCAATAATAAGTTACAAGCTTGCCCTGTGGTTTTATGTACATTTCAGACATTCTAATAAATTTCCGGGATGAACGATGAGTATAATTTATCTACGTACTAATTTTCATCGAAACCCTTGAAAATTATATAAATGTACCTCCTAGCTTTTCCGGGCGATTTCATCCGCGTTTCCGGGATAAAATATAGCCCATGTTACTCAGGAATAATGTAGCATTCTAATGGTGAAAGAATTTTTGAAATCGATCCAGTAATTTTTGAGTTTATTCGTTACAAACATACAAAAATACAAATCTTTTCTCTTTATAATATTATTAGTATGAAGTATGATTAGGTGAATTATAAGAAAACACGTACCAATAATAAATATACATTACAGTGAAGACATTTAACTACTTAAAGTTCAGTATTTATTCACAGAAATTTCCTTCGTTTGCCCTCGAGTTCACAAAAATCACGTAGTCACAATGCATCTCAATGTAGCTTCCATCACATTTAATATGTAAGATACCTTATTATAATAATAAACAAAAATTCGACTATTTCCAGTAACAAATTCATTCGACTATAATACTAGACAAACCTAAATGTTTTATTAAAGGCAGTAAAATCGATTTGATTCTACAACTTATATCGTATCTCGTGTAAACACCGTTCTATTTTCCGGTGAGCTAACAATAATCCTTTCCTGGAGTTTAGAGTCGCGCAGCGGATGCAATATTTTCATTTTCAATAATAAATAATATAATGTAGGTATTCGATTCCTTTAGGAGTTTGTACGTTAAGAAATGAGTTTTGCTTCGAGAAAGAGCATACTGAGACAAAATTTAATGTGCACAGGGTTGTTCTATAAAATATAAGATACTTATATCCAGGAATATTGACTTCAGTTCCTTTTAAAAATTGTGCTTTTGTACACAGTTTTTAAGTTGTTTTTTAAGTAATAATAATAATATAAATTCATATTGGTTTGAATATGAACGCTTCTAAAATAATGATAAAAAATGTTTTAGGCTCCACGAAAAACTGAGCACCATTGCTTTCATTAATTAATTGAATTTAAATCATAAAACAAAGATGAATGGTTAATTTTCAATTACCCTATTTATGAGTATTATTCAGTTTTTGATTAGCTTCTGGTTTACTATTTTAAACGCGTTCCCAAAGTATACTGATTTTCAAGTTAAAAGTACTTATCCTATTATTATACTATTCATTGACCGATTTACGATTTCATGGGCATGTCTATAAACTAAAAGATACATTAATACTAACTAATTAGCGTGTTGCACGGGTTCAAAAGGTACAAATGTATGTACGATGACCTATATACATACTAGTATGTTCCAAATATCATCCAAATCCGTTAATTACTGCGTGGTTGACTAACATTGCACAGAAATATATTCACAAATATACAAACTTTCGCACTTATGATAAATATGAGTAGAATAGTAGGATTTTTACAGGGTTGTAATAACAAATCGACTGTCAACGTGGTTAACAAGGTTCAAAATACTTTGACATAATAATAACCGTAAGACACTTTTTAAACATACAATAGAAATTCCTTGCCACGAACTCCGCCTGCAAAATATTTCCAACCTATCGAATATAAATGAGGATATTAAATCGGAACATTCGATTATAATAAAAATAGGTATACTGGCTGTTCATGATGCCAAAAAAATTGAGTGTTTTGTTAAATAAAATATTCTTGGTAGCAGTATTTTTTTCATCCTGAGATTTAGGTAAGTTCCACATTGTTTTTAGGGTTCCGTAGCCAAATGGCCAAAAACAGAACCCTTATAGATTCGTCATGTCTGTCTGTCCGTCCGTATGACACAGCTACTTTTTTCCGAAACTATAAGAGCTATACTGTTGAAACTGGGTAAGTAGATGTATTCTGTGAACCACATTAAGGTTTTCACACAAAAATAGAAAAAAAACAATAAATTTTGGGGGTTCCCCATACTCAGAACTGAAACTCAATTTTTTTTTTTCATCAAACCCATTCGTGTTGAGTATCTATGGATAGGTCTTCAAAAATGATATTGAGGTTTCTAATATCATTTTTTTCTAAATGTGTGTCCCCCCCCTGTAACTTCTAAAATAAGAGAATGATAAAACTAAAAAAAATATATGATGTACATTACCATGCAAACTTCCACCGAAAATTTGTTTGAACGAGATCTAGTAAGTTGTTTTTTTTAATACGTCATAAATCGTAAACCGCAATTTACCATTCTCTCAAATATTAAAAAAAAAATGGCAAAAAGCAAGGTCTTACAGCACAAATAAAGGAAAATTTCCAAAAAATAAAAATAGTTGAGACTCCGAGACCTCTGAGTTGTATGGGCGCTCATACAATTTAGAGGTCTAGCTTAATTGCCCAGAACCTCAAATAAGGTAAATAAATAAAATTGTGCATTTTCCGTGATGGATGAACTATGGACAAAGTTTGTACGGAACCCTCGGTGCGCGAGTCCAACTCGCACTTGGTCGGTTTTTATTTAATGTAGTACAAGCCTGTCTAACACCTCATGTTGAAAATGTCTGTCACTAAGCACAATCCGGCAGCTGCTTGATAGCTAGATCTCTTCTTGGCTTCGTATGCTTAGTTAAAGTGATAACTTTTGGCCACATTATCACTTACCATGGTGATATTCCAAATCAAATACAAGCCTGGATACAATTTTTACAAACTTAAAAACAGTTTTAATATGCTTTTATATTCAACATCTTAAATATTTAGGAATAACAGACGGTTTTATTATTTCAATATATTGTAAGTGTGCACTCGTATAAACGTAGCTTACATACATACTAGCTAACGACCCGCGGTTTCACGCGTTTCATGTTCCCGAAGGAACTAATATTTTCCCGGGATAAAATTATACAAGTTTTATCCTAATCCATTAAGCCGTTAGGTACGTAGCTAGCTGAGTGGTAAAAGACACACACACAATATACATTTTTCATTGCTAATAGAGAATATGTTTTTGTACCTAACGGTAAAAATATAAATTCATCATGTCAAAGCTTGTCTGATATAATGGAATGATTTATGTTACATACAACAAAAGCAGACTTGCGCATAATATAATATTATATTATTGTATCAGTAAATATATCTACATAGCCTTACATAGTAAATATAAGACAGTAATCACCAAAGGTTAAGGAAGAGTCTCTATGAAAAACACAGTACATTTTGCCACTCACTAATGGTTCAATATAAGTAGCATTGTTCTTAAAAAATAAATATCTTTATACCCAATTATCCCCGAAGAGGTAGGCAGAGGTCTCATTACTGAAAACTAGGATATCAATGCTCTCATAATATTTATTTCCTAGAATAAAATTATAAAACAAGTTACTACTCAGTTATATCTAAGTAAGTTCTAAGTTAGTTCTAAACATCTCTGCTCTCAAAACGCGTAGGAAATAGAATTAAATAAGCTACTCGTGCTACAGTCCGAGCTTTAGTTTACTTAGTGTAAAGCAAAGAAGGAACTACGCTTTTATGTCCTGGGAATTCAATGTACATGGAACGTGACTTCTGGCTTGTTTGGTATGAAGTGTGGTTGAGGAAATATGTATGTGACTGACATGTATTGACATTTAATAAAAATATTTTTAAAGGCGGTATTTTTAAGTCTTTGTCGTCGATATTTTTTTTTATTTTTGTTGCATCTGATTTCAGCTTTTATATTTTATATTTTTTTAAATGATGTAGCGATTGAAAGACATTACGCCAACAACAAAGTATTTATTGTGATTATTATATTAAAACACTACAATTTGTTGCGCTAATGGCGTCTGATAGGGTTAAATGAAGGGAAAAAGTTTGTTATAGTGGGTCTCACTTAACAGGGGTAGCACTTAGAATTCTAAGTACGGTAGGTAAGGTAGCTTCAGCATTGTAGATACGTACCACTAAAACCATAAAAAAATATTTATTCTTACTGTAATAGTATTAAAATTAATCGTAATAGTAGCGTAAGTAAATTTTTGTCAATCCACTTCTTCAAATGTACTTTACTTTAAGTGATAAATTAAGTATCTAACCGGGGATTTGTACATACACTCCTGTGTAAGACTGTAACCCTCCGTGAGTTACTGGACTAACTTCCGTAACTTGAAAGCGTGTTACTGCAATGAAGAGTATTTTGTAATACTGGCAATATTAGCGGTAACTTTGTGACTTGCTAATTACACAAGTACAAATATCAATAGGAGTATGATATTTATGTCCAATCACTCATCAAGTACCTACTCTGTCTAATTGTATTTAAAAAAAGTAATACAAAGTTAAAATAATAAATTTATTAATTCAGTATCAATATTTATCTAAATTTTCATTCAGTACTAACCAAAAACTTTATCATATTTTTTCAAGCTTTTATTTAGTTTCACCTGTCCCGGTATCGGTAATGAAATTTTGCAAGTAATATTTGACCCACTTCCCTGTTTCCGATTGAGCTGACATTTTGCATACATATTCGAGTCATTATTTAGTTGGTAACGACTTGACTAGGTACCAACTAATTTAGGGATTTACTCTTAATATTTATAGTACATACCTAATATATTGGGTTTATACACGCACAGATAAATTAATTTATTTTGAATTACCTTGACACTTTGATAAAGTTGCATTGATCGTTGTCACAATACCAAACTCTCGCCCGTCAATGAATTTAGTTTGCGACCTTTATTCAGACAATTGTCGGCTTCGTAATTCTGTATTTAATACAGAATGGTAAGCAGATTAATTGATATAAAAATATTTTTGTTTCAGGTGGAGTTGGTGGCTCTGGCGTATCAGTTTCGACGCAGGTGAGCTCCCAAAATTGTTTGTAGATATTATTCCCTCAGAGGATTATTAGCTACGGTATTTTACTTTGATATAAGTACGTAGGTATTGTTGCGAAATTTACAGCGCCAGTGTTTGCCGATAATTTTCGAATAGTACCTACGATTGATTTTTTTTTATTTGCATGAGCCATCTCATTCTGTAATTTTATTCAAATTAATTTTATTTTGTGATTTATTTTTTATAATGCAAATATATAATATAATATGTTCGCGGATAGCTTAATGTAATTATAAATTTATCGCCTACTTAGGTATGTGTAATACCACAACCGTAGCTTTGTTTTCGCGAGTACAAGCAATTCGTTCATAAATGATTACCTACGTTGGTAGGCTTACTTATAATCTGATGAGATCTCTTTCTAATTAGAAATACGTGTGGTGTCTATTATGCTCAAATAAAATAATATATTATGAATAAGATGTTTGGGTATTAACATAAGTTTCTATCCCCGACCCAGTCACACTATTCGGCGAGCCGATCCCTTGGGAGAGGCAAGCCAAATATCTCGGTGTGACCCTCGATGATCGCCTATCCTTCGCTGCACACATAAAGGCGGTTCGCGCGCGCGCCGCCTTTGTGGCAGGACGACTCCACTGTATGATCAACGCCCGGTCTAAACTTGCCCTAAAAAGCAAGGTTAGACTCTATACCGCGTGTATCCGTCCAGTCATGACGTATGCGAGCACCGTGTTCGCTCACGCTGCTCCCAAACATCTCCACACCCTTCAGGTGATTCAAAACCGTTTCATGCGCAAAGCCACGGGCGCCCCGTGGTACATGCGCAATGAAAACCTCCACCTTGACTTAGGTCTCCCTACAATCAAACAATTTATAAAACGCGCCTCGCGCCGATACTTTGATACCGCAGCGCACCACGCGAATCCCTTGATAGTCAACACTATCACATATACCCCGTCCCTTATTTCCCGCATCCGTAGGCCTAGGCACGCACTCAGCGAGCCAGACGATGCCATTACCCTAGCGCAGATCGAGGCCGAAGAAGCCCGCAAACAAATACAGATGCGAAATCGTCAACCTAGATTTCGTCCTCGCCGGCGAGGACCGTCGCGACGTCCTTCCCAGTCTCGTCCCGATTAAGCGGCCCGAGCTGCATATTAGCAATCCGACCGATCCCCAAATAATATATTTGCATGCTAAGTCCTCCCTCATTCCCCAGGCAACGTCCTGAGCCGAGGTCGAGCCCCACAGGGGGCACCCTCAGGCTACCGTTGCCCAAAATTTATTTAGTTTTAGTTTTTAGTTTTAAGTAGCGGTTGAGAGCCCTCAGCGCTCACCGCAAAAGTCCGCGTAACGGTGGAAGAAGGTCCCCTGGACCCACCACCTTCCTGTTCCAGTCAAAAAAAAAAAAAAAAACATAAGTTTCTGGAATATAGTAGGTACCTACCTACATACTTACTTATTAAATTCGATTATAATGGTGGTAATTTTTTAACTTACGTTTACTTTTAAAGAAACATTATATAGCTACTATATATAATGTACATATAAAAAATTACGCGTGGAACATAGAAACTCCTCCTCTTTATTTTTTCAAATAATCCTTTCCTTATACAACGTAGGGATGCACTAAGGAAAAGTTTTCAAAATTCAAGCCCATTCCCTAACGGCGTGAAATAGGGGATGAGAGTGAAAATGCGGGACGGCAAGCAAGTATAATTATTATTGTAGTATACGTAATAGTATTTAGTTCTAATATATTTTTCTACGTATTAGTTGTATGTTTGTATGCACATTTTTTAATTTGTATAATTTATGTTTGTTCATGTTTTTATTAGGGTTCCGTACCTCAAAAGGTAAAAAAGGAACCCTTATAAGAGATCACTTTCTTGTCCGTCTGTCCGTGTGTCACCACCGATTTTCTCAGGAACGGGTGGACCCAGCAAGTTGAAATTTATACCAGATACTAAGATCAATAGTCCCTATTAGGGTGTATAAAAATCAAGATCCTGAATCAACACCACAATTTACCTTAATTTTCTTTTTTTTTAATTTTCAACCTTGCTTTTAACCAAAATTGACAATTCTAGGTCATCTGGAAGTACCCTATAGGTTTTGGGTCGAAAACCTATATGGTAGTTCCCGTTGACCTAGAACCTAGAGGTCTAACTTAATTGGAACAACCCTCAAATAAGGTAAATAAATAAAAGTGTGCTATTGTGTGAAAGAAAATAAAAGAAAATGTTTATTGAAATACTATGCAGAACATTTTACAGTAAAGAAACACCGTTACAGTGAAGATCGATACAATAGATGTATGAGGACAACAGTTTTCCAACAACAAAGTTAAGTTTGTCCCTCAATCCATATCTTATCGTTAAGATTCCCGTGATGGACGAACTATTTACATACTTTTAAGTTTATACGGAACCCTCGGTGCGCGAGTGCGACTCGCACATGGCCGGTTTTTTTAACCGACGAAAAAACGGAGGAGGTACTCAAGTCGACGCGTATATATATATATATATATTTTTATGTTTAACCACGCATAACTTTTTCCAGAAAAGTCCAATTTGGATAATTATTTTTTTGTTGGAAAGGAGATATTTTAAGAAAACCAGGATCTAATGATGGCACCCCAGAGAAATCGAGGGGAAACTTCGAAAATCGTAGTGGCGAATAATGCGTTTTTTTCATTCATTATAAAGTATTTTAAAGCACTACTATTTAATGAAGGTCTGGAGTCGATCTGATGATGGAGCCAAAAGACAGTCGAGGGAATTCTCCAACGATTTACAGCAATTACCTGGTGGTTGGGCTTGATTCATTTGTATTGAAGAAAATTTTACACCTAGAAAGGGTGTACCCCAAAATTGGTCCCATATAAATTTGGTAGGGTAGTAAAACAGGGGATGATTGATTGATCACTCACTGATTGTAATGTATGAAATCAAAAATTATGCATGTAGTAATTAGTAGAGCCACAAAAAATTATAAAATAAAAACTTTTTAACAAAAAAATTAAACCGCCGAAAAAACTGAAAAGCAAAAAATAATAAAGCTTTTTTAATCAACCTTAATAACTAAGTTCTTAAACTAATATAAGTATACATAAGTAATTTTGGCGTCTTAATTTTTTTGTTAAAAAGTTTTTATAAGTGACGATTCAACCAATTTCCACAGTTTATTCTCGTTGCAAATAATAATACAATAAATTCAATATGTATGAATTAGATACATTAAATATAACTAAACTAATTTGTTACACTTCCGTATCCAAAAAATTAATGGAAGCTATTACCGTTTTTATTTGTGTTCAATAAAATGCTTTTTACTGTCCATTGCTTGTGTTTCCGAGATTAAATTAGTTAAATTATGTCCCTTTTGTTCATATTTTGCAATATTCGATGTCCACATGGGACATATAAATCGAGACGGCTCGGTTTACTAAATGGGATATTTTGAGCTCCAAATGTTTATTGAATTTCATATTTTTGAAATTAACCTAAATAATACAGTTTGAATGTTATTGGGTTGGGCTTATGTATTGAATTGAGTAAAAATGGGCAAGCCATATAAATTTTGGTATTCGAAATTCGAAACGTTCTAACGACACGACTCACTGGACGGTTGATGGACAAGGATTTTACAAGGATCATTCAAGCCTCTATTGTTAGAATGTAGTGTACCGTAAGCCTACCAAGTGTCTAACTGATTGTTAAAGCCTTTTCGTTTAAGTTTTTAATATTGCAAAAAATAAAAAAATAACTCGTATCCCTACTGCAGGGACGGAAATGTACATACGTCCCAAAATTTATGTAGATCACTTGCCAACTTCCTCCAACATTAAAATTACTTCGAGGGTTCAAATATTTCACAATATTTTCCTGTACCGACTGACATAAAAAATGTATGAGAGAAAAATCGGCAGGTATTGAAAAGTTGCTTTCCAAGCCTTTTAAGGTAAAAAAAAACGAATCTTTTCCTTCGACCAGAATTGGCGGCAAAATTAAATTATGTGTCACGTAAGAGTCACATTTGGGCTGTGACGGGTTCTAACCTAAATAAGTAAGATATGGGGTCTCAATTTATTATCGGCTGAACACTATATCCATATGATCACAGACATACATGTTTTTTTTTATATTTCTCAAATTATTGCAAAATTCAATAGATTAGGTACGATTTAAACAAAACAAGGTAGGTTAGTATAAATTAAATATCTATATGTGTGTTCAGAAAAAAAGGTAGGACTAGAGATGAACCTTACAAAAACAATGTTAATGACAAACAGCACGGAGAAAACAATATCGATAGACAACGAAATATTGAAATATACGAACAAATATGTTTACTTAGGAAAACAAATCAGCTTCGAAAAAGACAGTAACAACTCAGAAATCGAAAAGAGAATTCAACTTACGTGGAATAAATATTGGAGCCTGAAGAAAATTTTTAAAAGCGATATGCCGGTACATCTTAAAACAAAAGTCATGACGAGCTGTCTTTTACCATGTCTAACTTATGCCTGCCAGACTTGGAAATTCACAGAAAAAATGAAAAGAAAAATCAGAACTTGCCAACGGGGACTTGAACGGAGCATGCTGAACATTAGAAAAATTCATAAAATAAGACAAACAAAGATCAGAAGTGTAACCAAAGCCACCGATGCCCTGAACTATGCTAAAACGTTGAAATGGAAATAGGCGGGGCATGTGGCAAGACTGTCAGACGAGCGCTGGACTACAAGAGTGACAAGGTGGAGAGGCCCAAGTGGTAAACGACATAAAGGTAGACCGCTAACAAGATGGACGGACGACATTATAAAAACGGCTGGTCCTAACTGGATTCAGATAGCTCAGGAAAGAGAAAGCTGGGGTTTCTTGGAGGAGGCCTTCACCTGCGGAGGGGTTCTTGCAAACTAACATTTTAAATATTGTACTATTTTTTTTTTACTATTTCCTTTTTATAATTTACTTTGCGTGATAAAATAGGATTAAGATTAGTTTTTAAGTATTATTTTGTTTTGCAAGAAATAAAAGGCTTTTTTATTTTTATTTTTATTTATTTATGTGTGTTCAGTATGTTATAGTAAAATCACAAATGTGGTGGATAATGTAGGTACGCCTCACACTACTTACTACTAAATTATACAAATCGCCGCCACCAACCTACGGACTTAAGTTTTTATCTATTTTATATATTCGCTGCACAGGGTTGTCGCCGGTGGTTGCCACACACCACGAAATTCACTCTGCACAGGTGCACTTCGCATATTGTTTTTTTTATTTTATTTTTTAGTTTTAGCCATTATGTAGCGTATTCGCTATTATTTAATAAGAACTTGTTTGCGTTACATTTTATTATTTACTTGGTATTGGTATTTTTCTTTTTGATTTAATTGTATATTGTATTGTACATTTTGCTGTTATTGAAAAAATATAGCCAATAGTCAGATTATAAAAAAAAAAGAAAAATATATATAAAAAATGTAACCTTGCTGAGCTTCTTGCCGGTTCTTCTCAGTTGAAGGCTGATTTCCGAATCGGTGGTAGCTTCAGTAAATTCGACCTTCATAAGTGCCCTCCTAGGGCCTAAACTGAATAAATGGCTTTGACTTTGACTTTGACTTTGAAACATCGCTACTTGATTCCTGCGGTCGCCACTGACTAGAAAACCCATTCGCTATCACTCGCGCGTTACCGCAATAGGTTGAAAGAAGTAGCGCCACCGACCACTTGTGTCAACCTCTGATCACAAGTGGCTGTCGCGCACTTTCACTGCTTATTAGCCGCGAATATTTTAATTATTTTTTGCGTGTAGTTCCATCATGCCGCGATCCACGCGGGGGTTGCGATGGAGAGTAATTGCTGCTCCGCCTTGAATTGACAAATGCACGCGCTATATGTTTTGATTCCTTAGGAACCTAACAAATTAATCAAAATAAATTATTGTGAATGTGAAAGATATTTATGAGAAAACAAAAAGCCGAAGTTTCATTTTTATATTATTCTTACCATATGTATCTTTTAAATAAAGTAACCGATACCAACGTTTCCTCGCCCAATTTTATCAAAGGTGCTTTCTTTATTATGCCATTACTGGAACTCATTTAAAACACGATTTTCCCGTAATGAAATTCCGTCTGGATCATAAAGACTCGTGAAAACCCTTTATTTCAAGACTCCAGGTGTCAGTTCTAAAGGTTTGGTACAATTTATTAGTGACTAACGGCCAATTAACTCAATATTAATAATAATAAAAAAAATGTGTAACAATTTCAAAAAAATATATATTCAATTATTATAACAACAAATATTATTATAAACTTTTTAATTCTAAACTCTCTTTGGCATATTATCATATTTTTTTTTGCATTTTAGAGCTTTAAACTGTAAGCGGTTATAAAAAAGGTTATGACAATGTTGTAGTCTACGCATTGCACACATTTTCTTAAAGGTCGTACTATTCGTTATAATATCTGTAAAAATGTGTAAAATATTTATTACTTGAAATAAATCAGCTAAAATACACTTATATTGTTACATCACTAAAGTGCATCTGAAAATAATGTTAGTCTTCTACATGCACCATCCACGAGCAAGCGCACAACAAGGGTTCCCACTTTAATTAATTCCCTCCAGGCTATGCTAAGTGCATCTTTCATCAAAGTCTTCGCTCTTTGTTCGTACTGTCATGAATATTTTACTTTTATTCGCTTAAACTCTTGTATTAAGGCACTTTTGAGTATTAATATCCGAGACCAATGCTTTTAGGTGTGCATTCATTTTACCCAAGAAATAATATAATTGCCTACCATTATTTTAACGAGAAACGCTTTATTTAAATTTAAAATGAAGTCTACTAATTTACGGACAAGAGAACGCTGAAAAGAAATTTTTGGAGCGATTCACTGAGGAGACGTTAAAAGTTCGTGTCGAATACAAATTTGTGTTCTTCTATATTCAAATGCATTTTTTACTTTTATAGATTTTATAAAGGATGTTTTCTTAAAATGACTAATTTATTATGAAGGGAGAGTGCGATAGCCCATACATAATTTGGTTTATCAGAAAAGGTTATAAACAGTCTAGGTATTTTCATTGAATTTTCAACGCATCAACAACAATAGTTCTCAAATCATTCCCATTTTTTTTTCTTTTTAGAATCAAATGCTAACGTTGCATTTACATAGAGAGAGATGGTTAAATGGTAAACAAAGGAGGCGTACACGTGCCACAACATTTTTATTGCGTAACATCAATTGCACGTGTGCTCTGCTGCAAGCCACTGGCCTAGATTTTTTACATTCTATTTTGTTTTTGTTTATTTTATGAGCCTTTTTACAGGTACGAAACTATGACTGTCCTTTGTATCGTTTGACATTATTATCAAACGATAGGTACTTTAATATATGGACTGTTTCAGTAGATTTTTAATAAAAAGTCAAATAACGATTTTACTGACCTTGAAAATTAATAATTTGTATGTCACGGGCAAAAAATTGATCAACAGTCTCGTTATTACAAGGAATAAGCTAAAACATTTCCAAACACACAAAATAATCTCCTATAGACGTCGAAATCCATTCCCTTACAATAATAGGAACAAAATACTTTTTTTCTTTTCTGGTAAAATATCATACGACTCTCGCATTTTAAATGAAACTCTTCGTAACTCCATTTCCAAGGAAGCTTAACGCATTTCACTGTGAAATAAACAGCAGATAAATAAAATGAGAAACTTATCTTTTTGCCGATGAAGTGGAAGTCGGTGGAGGATTTTTAAAATTGAATTACAAATGCAAAAGTCGCATTTATAGCCTACAGTTTGAAATTACAGATAGAGTTTCAGATACTGCGAAAGTTTTTAAAGTTCTGAATCTCAGATAGTTTCTAGGATCCGAGGCGCTCAGACATGAGAAAGCTTTTAGTTTTTGTATATTTTTTACTTTATAGACTTTTTAATAGAAATGAGTAAAAAGTAATTACTTTTTTAATTTGTGTATTTATGTATTTTATTACATAAAATAATTGGAAGACTTATTATTTTTCAATACATACTAGCTACCGCCCCACGGTTTCATCCGCGTTTTCGAGGAACCTTATATTTAGGGATAAAATGTATGTCTATGTGCCAAATTTCATCCAGATCCGTTCAGCCGTTCTGGTGTGATTGAGTGACAAACATCCATCCATTCAAACTTAACTATACTTACGTATTCCATTTTAATCCAGTTTACATATTGTGTGAAACTAGTAAAAATATCATCCAATATTGTTGACCTTCTTGGTAATTTCTATTTAAATAGGGCTATATTTTTATAGTTTAGATAGATTATTATGCGGAGACAGATCTAAAGATGATGACATAAATTTGAAAAAATAATGACAATCATGGTAGGTTTTTTTTGGTTGAAAAACAATTTACAAAGCAAAAATTTTCATTAGTTACTCCAAACATTATAGTATGATGTTCACCTAAATTAACCTCTGACTAAACTATTTTTGTAATGAAAAAATATATGAACAAGCAATGAACATTAATAACAGTCAGTTTTTCATCTCATTTAAAGTTAATAAAACTGCCGCAGGAGTGTCTTTATTAAAAAAGTTTTTACAAAAAGTATGAATTCAAAAGTGGAGACTTATTTTACGTTATGTACCGCGTGAGTGTATGGGAAAAAAAATAAAAAAAGCAATATTTATTTTCATTTCTTTATTTTTTTTTATTTACAATCAATATATAAAATACAAACTATGATATATAGAAAACATCCTCAAAGCCCTCGCTGCTGTCGATAGGCAAGGTTCCCAACAGGCTGGCAGCGTTCCCTTTTTGGAGTTATTATATTTATGCTATTTACTATTTCAATAGTGATTGTGAATTTACTTTATTAAAATATTAATTAGACTTTAGTACGATTTGTTAAAAAAATATAAATAAATAAATATCCTAGGACATTCACTCATAGATGGACATATTGATCCCCAACGACCTTGTATGTGGAAACCAGTATTTTATGCCAAACTTGCACTCAGATTATTTCAATTGATTTTGAATTGGTTTAGTTTTGGATTCTTGTTTCATTCAATCCTTTACTTGCCTCAGTGATATTAATTCGCCCGGAGACTTACATAACTAATACTAAAATAGCTTTAAAATGTTGTGTTGACTTGTTTATAATATCATACAAAAATAAAATGCACAGGTTCTTAAAATACTTTATGGTACATATAAAACTAATCACAGTTTGAATAAACAATCTAGATAAAAATACTTATGTAATGATCTAAAATGGTAGCTAGTGTTCGACTGAATATAGATTCAGTTTTTCTAGTTTCTAGTTTGTAAGGCCAAAACCGAAACAACCCTACATAACAAATCCATTAGGGGTCCATACTTTAGGATATTGGATATCCAATAATCGGTAGCGCTATGTAAAATTTAGGATGATTGTCCTGCACATCAAAATTCGATTTTATCCAAACTACAATATTAGACCTAATCTGGCCGAAACAGGGACTGAAATGAAAGTTCGATGTCCGACTGACTAGTTAGCAAACATCTTACTAATATCTAACTAATCCTAATTCTAACTTTCACTATCACTACATAGTATAAAACAAGGTCGCTTCCCGCTGTCTGTCCCTATGTATGCTTAGATCTTTAAAACTACGCAACGGATTTTGATGCGGTTTTTTTAAATAGATAGAGTGACTCAAGAGAAAAGTTTTAATATATAATTTGTCAAGTTTTTGTATACATTGGCTAAAATATAGGTGTCGGAAAAAATAAGCCGTCTGGGAGCTTTCAACGAAAACGCTGCCTAAAACCTTTGAGATATAATAAAATGATGTATCGTGGAATTGTGTATCTTACATAGGTCTACAGAAAAGTCTGCAATGGCATATGTCTATCTCTTAAGGATAACATACTACATCCATTTGAATACTTTAAAAATTAGGCAATTATAAAGCGGTAATTGGAAAGCTATTTATACAAATACGGTATTAATCCTTATCATTTTAAATAAATTAAAGGCTTTAAGCATTTCATGCACATTATTTTACTCTTTCACACCATATAACTTAAATGAATATTTTAGGAGCTATCGTAAATTAAAAATTACGCGCGAGGAAATAAATTCAAGCGGTCTCGCACCAACGCGACAACGCTTGATGCAGCCACCTCCGCCCGCGCTCCACTGCCCGCCTGTTGCCACTCAACAAGCTGATGCAAAAAATGTAGGAATAATATATTATGCTCTTCTACCCGTGCGAAGCCGGGGCGGATCGCTAGTATTTAATATTATAAATGCAAATGTGAGTTTTTTTATTTGTTTGTTTGTTACCTTTTCACGCTTAAACCGCTGAACCGATCGCGATAAAAATTGGCACGCAGATTGCCTATGGTATGGAGAAGGACATGGGCTACTTTTTTTCTCGGAAACGTGGGTGAAACCGCGGGGCGGAAGCTAGTATTGTAAATGCGAAAGTGAGTTAGTTTGTTTGTTTGTTACCTTTTCAACCTTAAACCGCTGAAATTTGGTATACAGATAGCCTTTTTTTTTTTTTTTTTACTTTGTATAGGCTTGTGTTTGACCACAATCTCACTATGGTAGGTGATGATGTGGCCGAAGGTGGTAAGCACACAAAGCCTAGAAGGATCTAGCTCTCAAGTGTAGCTGCCGGAACACACCAATAGGTGTTTGGCGACAGATTTTCAACTTGAGGGTGGTAGCCAGCCAGGCGGGTACTACAAAGTACCCTTCCACCGTGCTATGGTTTCCTCACGATGTTTTCCTTCACCGAAAGCTCAAGCTCATTGTAGGATTCGAACCCACGACCTTCGCCGCGGCGTCCGACGTCACTACCACTGAGCTATCATCGCTATAAATCGCCTATATTATGGAGAAAGACAAAGGCAACTTTTTTATCCCGGGAAAACAAAAGATCCCCGGGGACCGCAGGTGTAACCGCGGGGCGGAAGCTAGTTACCCATAAAAAACAAAAATATTTACGCAAATATTAATCGAGCTGCAAAAAATAAAACAGATAATATTTTTTTTACTGAGTTAATCTCACACCTAACTCATCTGCATTTATGTTCAATGCAATCCAATACACATTTATTTTATTGAGTTTGAGAGCTATCAAACAACGGAATAAGTTCATCCACAGTGCTCCAATTTGATGCAGTTCCAAACTGTTTTAGTGTTTTGGTTACAGTCAACAACTGTGATAATAATTATACAAGTTTTGATTGGACCAAAGTAACGTTTGTATAAATACAGTCAAGTTCATGCTGCAGCGCTGGTACATTGTTTAGAAAGGATATTTTATTTTGAAACATTAATTACATTATGTACACTATAGCTTTATTTAAACTGGTTATTAGAACTTCGCTATATGAAAGTACTTTCTTTAACTAATATAAGCAATTTTGATCTCTCTAACCCTCTCTTTAAATGACGAAATCATGTTACATTTTGGTAAATTATTTCTCGAGATTCCAAAATTGAAATCCTATATACCTGTTTACCGTCTTTGTCCTGAGTCTGGGAGTAATATCAGTTATCTGGTGCTTGGTTTAGGATCAGATGGACGCGTGTGATGCATTCCTCACACACAGGACATTTCCCAGTATATTTATTTATTATTATGAAATGCTCATGTCTTAGTTGCTTTGACAAGGCGAGCATAAAAATAATGAATGAAACAGAACAATTTCTAAAAACAACAATATTTTCGTATAACGCAATTTTGATATTTTGGTTCAATTTTCAATGGCATTACCCGTTCTTCGTTACTCTCTCGCATGACTAGATTTTTTTGTTTTTCTTTTCATCCAAATACGGCCCTAGTTGTACAGAAGCAGAATTAGTAATTATTTAGCAAAAAAAAACTAAAGCGTGGCATAATAACTTCAACGAGAAAAGCAATTTCTTTACCGTAGGACAGAAATAGCCATTTCTGTAAAAAATGACCTATTTTCAGATTCTTTGCTTACTTTTATTGTTAATTTTGTGTAACTTACTTAGAAGTTTGAATTAAAATATAAACTTGACGATTTTTGTGCCTTGTATTTTTAAGCTATTTTATAGCTTTTATCGCGGTTTGAGACCGAATCAAGAAATTTTGATTAAAAAAACCGTAACGAAAAAACCTAACACCTCCCACACACACACACATACACGTTAAGCGAACGCTTGTATGTGTGTGTATGCTGTTTGTGAGAAGGTATATAGGTGTATAGGTATCTATTAATATCAAAGAAAATATATATATATATATATATATAATTGCATAACTTGATAAAAAAAATGCTATGCAATAGCTTTACCGCGGCAGTCCTCGAGTGCCACACGTATTTTTTTCTGTATATTTATGTATTGTATTCGGTTACCTAGAGTCTAGACTATACTACTTATAGTAAATAAATTTCAACCGAGAATATCCAAAAATAATAAAGGTTATTTTATTGAGATGGTGAAGTATTATTCTTATAGACATACCTATTGCGGTAGAAACCATGAGTCCGTGGGGGCTCGCCGAGTCGCTCGGATATTAGCATCTAAGCTCGATGAGGCTTCGAGAGACCGACGGGCCCAGCTTTTTCCGCCAACGCATTAGCTTGGCCATACAAAGAGGGAACGCAGCCCGCCTGTTGCCCATCGGCAGCAGCTTTGATAAATTTTTCTACTTGTTGTAAATAAAAATCACTTTATTAATAGTTGAGATTTTATATAAGTAAAATAAAAAAAAATATTTTTGAAAGAAACGAAAATTAAATAAAAATATATAAATTTAAATAGATGCTATGCTATTTATCTTAATATATAAAAATCCAGTGTCATATGTATGTTCCCAGTGAACTCTTCACCAAGTCAACCGATTTCGATGAAAGTTGGCATTTTATGTGTAATTCGGTCTAACTTGAGATATAGGATAGTTTATATTTCGATTAATGGTCTTAATAGTTTATAATTAACAATAAACTGATTCTTAAATCAGATTTTTTACAGAAAATGTCGGACCATCTATTGTGAACTTCTCATAGATGGCGCCACGTCGTAAGTTTCATAAGTCTCAAACAGATGGCGCCTTAAATCAGATTTTTTACAGAAAACTGTCGGACCATCTATTGTGAACTTCTCATAGATGGCGCCACGTTGGAATTCGAAATTTCTTTTTCAACAACACGTGGTGCAATGTGATATTTTGATCGATCTATAACGTAACATCGCTTTTTCTGGATTATTTCTCATTTAATTTCATGTGCTCTATATAATTCTGAATATTCCTTTTCAACTACTAAATTGCAGTTTCTTTAATACAACAAAATTTATTCTTTTTTAAAAATTGTAAGCATAGGTTAGTTTTCCCTGATTTCGATTAATGGTCTTAATAATTTATAATTAACAATAAACTGATTGTCAATGTTGATGTTTGTTATTAATCGTAAGTTTCATAAGTCTCAAACAGATGGCGCCTTAAATCAGATTTTTTACAGAAAACTGTCGGACCATGTATTGTGAACTTCTCATAGATGGCGCCACGTTGGAATTCGAAATTTCTTTTTCAACAACACGTGGTGCAATGTGATATATACGTATTTTTTTTTGTGTTTGATGAAGTCTAAGGTTTTTATGGAGAGAAAAAAAGTAAATAATAAGAGGAAAATAGTAAAAACAACAATTTTCTTTACCAATACAAAGCACTCTGTCCCCAGCTGTCAAACATTAGACGTCAATCAAAACAAAACAAAGGCGCGTTAGACAGAACGAAATCTGTCGGAGCAGCTATTAACATAAAAAAAACAATGTTAGTTTGTTTTAGAGAAATAGGGCAGAACAAGGTCTGCCGGGACAGCTAGTTATTATATAAATATTTGGGTGCAAAAATTTTTTGGTAGAAAAAGCAACACAATTTTTTTTGACAGCACCAGTAATGTATAGCTATTATTTTAATAAAGATATTAATGTTAATTTGGAGGCCTATAACTCCTTTGTAATTTATAATAGATTAATGGTACAGCTTACTAATTCTGGCTTATAATGACATCATTAAATCTGCTTCAACATAAATCAGTTTTTCATACAAGGGTTGTATTGCGAGGACTTAGGTTTCATAATGTTTTGCACGAGGTATCTGTGATGTAAATAAAAAAATTAATGGCTAATAAAACATGCTCTCACTAACACCTGTTTCTATATCGAATATAGAGTGCTCAATTTTATTTCAAGAATACATTTAGGGGTTGTAAAATTTTAGAATTTACATTTCCAATTAATAAATGAGTTCTAGAATTTTACTTTTCAGGTTTTATAGGTACTTATAATTCTTTAGATTATGTTTATTCACAATCTCATCATGGCAAATGTCGATATAATCAAAAATGGTAAGAATAACCTATGAAGAAGTCATAAGTGCAGCTGCTCGAAAAATGTGGTCCGAGCTTTGTAAAATATTCAATTTGAGGGTGGTAGTCAGTCAGGTGAAAACTATAAAACTCTATTTCGTCCAATGCTTGTGTTAATAAAATTATCATGTAGTTTTTATTGCAGCGTTTGACGCCAATACCAACGTGAGTTAATATCACTACGAATTTTTTTTGAATATCTAATTGGGCAATAGAGTTTATATCCTCATTGCAGTTCTTTGTGGTGAAATAATCAATTTGTTTTTAATTTACCAATTTTTTCACAATATGAACAGCCACAAATGTTTGTCACATAATAAAATTATGTAAATAATGAAAGTAGACTTTGGCACCTTGCCAGTGCCAAAAGATTTCCACGACTCTAAGGTATTGTGTTTGTTTTTACAAAATTTTAAAATCTAAAAGATTTTTATTTTGGATAGCTAACGGTCACAATTTAAATTAATAAACTAAAAGAGTTATCTACTTTAAAAGTTCTAAAGTGTATAAATGATATCTTTTTTGTCAAATGTGACTTTTAAATTTCTAAGAATTTTGAACCACGTATGGTTCATGTTTCCCAAATTGTCTATTCATTATTTGAAGAAGACATTTTGTTTCTGAAATAATAGAACAATTCATAAGTCATATTTAAGCTGCGCGTCAACCTAAGCTTTAAAGTCCAAATGTTGCCGAATACAAAAATCGAATTCTTTAGCATACAACCACACGTTTTACTTTGCAAGTTTTTGTTCAATTACATTAGCGTCAGAGACGAACCATTATTGTAACTAAATGATATTGCAGTTGTTTAACAAAGCGTAGCGCGGTCTTTCGACCGTAGAAGATTTTTTATCTTGGAGATGAGATTAAGTGATACAAGAACACTTTCAAGATCGTTTATAGGAATTGAACTCTCAATAACAATAATTATATGATATACAATGATTATATTTTATGGCTATGATGGCCAAGCAGCAGTAAAATTGGATGCCAAATTGAAGGCCCCAATCCTATGTAATGAGCTTGAGTTTTCGTTAAAGAAAAACATCGTGAAGAAACCATAGCATAAAGTGTTTCGGTATGAGAGCCATACCTTCTAGGCCTCACGTGACATACGTACCTTGGGTACTTTATCACTGAGCATGATCATGTGGATGTTTTATTCTTCTAAATGCTTAATTCACATAAATATAAGTAGATAACTAAACATCGATGTAACTATGGAAATACTAATCGAAGCAAAAGTCATTTAACTGTATTACCATCTTTAATTGTGAAGTTGTTGACCTACCTATTTAATAGCTGGAGAGTGCACTTGAATGTAGCTTTTGCTAAGTTTTACTGCTTTTGCTCAAGGATTTTATGTTGTTTTACATACTAATGGAATTAATTAAAAGCTCTATAGGAGTTATAAAACGTAATTTTTGTCCAATGGTTGTCCAAGTAATCATGTAAAATCCATAAGACTAACAACTTCATGTTCCTGTTGAAAGTGTGTTGCTATTTACTTGGGTATCTATTTTTATTATTTCATTTAAGTAAATGTTTATGTTACTTTTATCAAACTTGTAACAAGAGTTTAATTTAGACTTTTATTATGATTGTATTACTACTATCAAAGATTTGTTTTTTTTTTACATGCTTCACAAGTCTAATTTTGCTAGTGTATGGTTGTGTTTTGCAAGAAGGCTTTATTACAAAGCAAACTTATGACAATATGATATTCTGTTCAATACAAAAACTGTAGGTATAGGTACTACTTTTAGGGCCTATTTTTAATTAAGTAATTAACAACGACAATCATTGTATTGTCAGATTATCTATTACAAAAGTCAGTGATTATTAAACACGCCTCTCAGAGATTATTAAATAAGTTACGCTTTTACATTATCAATTCAATTATTCTCAAACTCAATTCAGTAAAACTTTCGTTTAATCTAAAGACGAGCAGATTTATTGTCAGATTCTATGTATCTTTTGAGCTCTTCAGAAACTTTCAATAGATGCTATCCGAAATGCAAATGATAGAACTTTTGAACTTGCAATTAATGCTGAGAACTTTGGATGATCGTGTACTCATTGACTTTGTTTGCGAACAACTATAAAACTTACATGTTTTGTTAGTTTTACTTTGTACGTTATGGCAACTTCGTAAATGTTGCCTTCGGCGGTGAAATTTGAACTGTGAACAAGATTAATTTACTATTTCAAACAAACTGTTAATAAACTTTATTGTTTTTTTTGTGTATTTCTTTTAAACATCTATTAAATAACACCAAAAATTTAAATTATTGCAAAATTATTCAGAGACAGAAAAATAAAACTTAATTGTAATAAAAATAACGGTACATTTTGTCTAACAGGCAGACATAGCACATTCGGCCAAAGGCTACGAGTCAGAGGATGAAAACGCGAGCAGAAAGTGGCAGAGGGCCAGCGACGAACGGCCAGCCAGTAAGACCACCATGTACTCGAAGCAGGTAAGTTTCCTATTAGTTACCAACTTCCGCGTGGTTCTTCTCGCGTTTTCAAGTGACTTGTTTTTGGAGAATGAAATTTAGGTTAGGTATTATCTATCTATAGGTATGCCAGATTTCATCTAAAACTGTTCAATAACACTGGTCTAAAGTGGTTTTGTTGCCCTAGATATGAAAATGATTTTGGGTCTATTTATGCACACAATTCATGAAACTATCAATGATTTTGTAAGATTTGCTCTGATTTTTTAATAATAAAATTAATAATCAATTTCAAACTTTTGTATAGCATTTTTAAATTGATATGTCTCATTTTACCAAAAATCGAATTAAAAATAATAATTATATGTATTTGTAGTACTACCATTATTTCTGTTTCAATTTTACAACAATACGACTAAAAAGATAATAAAATAAAACTTTACGCTCTGCAATAACCATGAAAACAAATTGATGAATATTGCGAATTTGTAGAGTGAAGCTTTATTCATTGAGATGATTTTATGGATGGGATACAATATGTACTTCTAAATTTAATTAAATTAATGTTTAATTTATCAATTTCTAACAAATAGAAGGTTCGTTTGTTTACTATTTAGGGCAAAATTGTACGAAAATAATCTAATTAAAATGTATAAAAATGTAGCCCTGCTGAGTTTCTTGCCGGTTCTTCTCAGTTTAGGGCGACTTTCGAACCAGTGGTAACTTCAGCAGCTTCGACGTTCATATGTGCCTAAACTGAATAAATAGCTTTGACTTTGATTTTAATCATGCAGAACAGAGTACATTTTAGGCAAAAGTATTACTTTCTTTATTAAATGTTATTCATTTATTTGTATCAGGAATTTCGAGAACAGTACTGCATCAGCAACAAACAACTGGATCTGCTGGAGCTGGAAAAATCCAAAAAAGACAGATTTCTCGGATGTCTCTCACAATACCACATCGAGAGTCCCTGTTCAAGGACCAATAGGTAAGGTTTATCTTATTCTGAGGAAAGTACCTACACAAGATTTTTTTTAGTAAAAAATATGCAGATTTTTTTACATACAAATGAGTTTTTGATTGCAAAAAAAAAAGATTTATATTTGGCCATATATACAGGTTTTATGCAATTTAAAAGGTGAAATCGCCATGAAATAATATTAAATTACCAACAGGTATTCAAATGAAAATTCAAAATTATTAACACAAGGATAAGTTTCTCAATTAAATTCGAAGGTTCTTTACATTGTATAATGAATCAGCAAATTATATATTCAATTTTCACCTTTATCTTCGTTGATTTAATATGTACTCAGTATTATAATAAATGAATGATTAAACATTTAATATAATCCGATAAAATTTAAGGGATAAATTTAAGGGGTAAATTCAGTAATATTATTTTATTTATAGGAAATTTAAAATAAAGTTTAACTGACACAACGATCTTGTAAAGGACGCAGTCTTACTCAGTTAATCTCATAAAGAACCTACTTCAAAATTTTCTGTCGGTCAGTTTATTCCCTCCAGAAACATTATCTTACATTTTATGACCAAAACTTTGGAAATATACTCACGAAACTGAGCAAAAACTTAGAGGAGGACAAGTTATATGTTTGACATCAAGCCTTTGTGTTTGCGAACCTCAGTTACTCCCATGGGAGCTATCAGGATGTCTTCTTTCATGCATAAGATATGAGCGAAGTTATTCCCTTTAGAATTTGTGAATGCCCGAAAATATTATTCCCTAGGTTATAGGAAAGTCCTTATCAAAAGTTTGAGAACAAAAGATCGGAAACAATTTTGGATTGTCTTCAAATAGGGATTGAAATGATCCCAAAAATCCTCAATATTTTATATCGCTTATGAAAACATGCTGAATTAGAAAATATTATAAAAATACACCGAAAAAATAGATAAAGCACATCTGGGCCATCGTCAATGAATTCTAACGTTACTAGATCTCAATATTATTCATAGATAACGTGAAAGCGTCAATTTTCATTTCGGGCTAAGCATTATAAATGTAACAGGATTATGTCGGATATCAACGCACTAGTGCCGTTGCGGTTTATACATCGCAGTGAATACGAAATATCCGGGATACAACTATGAACACTGTATTTCTATTTCACTAAACCGATCAGAGCTTAATCATTAGGAAAGGTAATATAATTAAATCAGTTCGGTAATTAGTATCTTTCGCTAGTCATAGCTATTTTGTATTTAGCTGCGACATTATTATTATCAATCACAAAGAGCTAACATATTCTTGATTCAGTTATATCTCATTCATTTATTTTTTTATTTCTTTTGTACCAGTCTATGTCTAAAATATCATATAAAGCATTAAAATGTCACATAATAACTTAAATTATCCCTAAATTATCTTATACCTACCAATTTCAAAATTACTGTTTTTTAAATAATGTATTTATTCGCCTTTCTTATTTTTCTTTCAATCAATCATCTAGAAAATGTCGATAACATACGATATCGATTATTATACTGAGCTCCTTCAATCCCTAGGACAGACATCTTTGATTATCGGGTAACAAAGGGCGCCCTTTATCATACTTGATGCTATACCAGTACCTGACTAGGAAAGTAAATTGTGTGACCTCGATATGGATAGGAATTGTTGTAGGTAGTTCCTTTCTTTGCTAGTTCATTCTTTTGAAAAAAGAATTTCTTTATTGTGACCTAGATTTTCGTATTTCTGTCTTTGTGCTTCAAAGTAATTAGAATTTGCGATGGGAAGATAAGATCAGAAGAAGACAAGTTGATGTTTTTGTACCTGGATAATCCTTTTAATTCATAAACTAAATGATTGATATTGTTTTTTTTTATATATAGGTATATATTCTTCCATTCATGGTACAACACGTGTCAGAGAAAGTATTTGAAATGTTATAAATCTTTTAAAAATAAACATGATATAATTTTACCCAAGTACCCAACTCTCCTTACATACACATATTGTATTAAAATATTATCAATAATTTATACTTAGTCGAATCGTTACATATCAAGTAATAATGTAAAATAAATAAACTTCATTAATGATATACTTAACTAGTCAAATAGTTCATACAACCATGAAAATATTGTTCCTGAATATTTTAACAAATTTTATACTTTTGATAAATCGCCTCCTCGGCTATGTTTGACAGACATTTGATTAACTAATCAGTATCCTGTCAACTGGCGTCAGTCCTGCTACTCGATACTGATTGGTGTTTTAAAATTACGTTTCATATGATGTAGGTAATTCTTCTTTTAAATTTATTCTAATAAAAATACATTTAAACACAGAACATTTGCGTTTCTCTTTAATATTTTAAAAATAAGTAGAAAAAGTATGAATTGAAACCTTGTTTTTGCAATTTATATTTTGAATATAGGTAGATTATTTTTCTTTATTTATACACTAAAATTGTCAATATGGCTTCAAATAATATTGCCACCATCTTGTTCTGGCTTAGCCAATTTCCATTGTCTATTTTGTACCTACTGGGTCCTCTGTGAATATAATCACATAAAATTTGCCTCTGAAACAATTTAAATTAATTTGAACTGGATTGGGTTTAATTTGTATTGGGTAAGCAAAACCATTACAAGATTCTGTGTTTTATTCTCCATCGGATTTACCTAATTAAAAGAGCATATAAAATTCTAGATTTTATTCTTCCAATGGATTAAGATTACTTTGGATATTTATCGATAGCCGTTTTTATTTCATAATATACTTCCTATTTGATCTCACATTTTTGGTCATTAAATATTTATAACAAACTTTTTCAACGACATATTTTTTATTTTCGGTTTATTTTTAAATATTTTTTGTCATTTGTGACGTCATCACAGCAAAGTTTTTTATGAATGGAATGAAGAAATTCATCAATAGAAATAAACTATTGGATATTTTTCATATCATAGTATAAAATATAGTTACATTTATAGATTCATTGGGACACAATAAAAATGTCTTTCTAATTCCCGAACAAGTAACCTCCTAAGTTGATTTCAGCGATAAATGCGGATCTCTTAGGGAAGGTAAAGGTAACAAATTGGGCATTTTATTATTCTGCACCCTTGTAATCGTGTTAGGGCTCAAGTGAGGGTGAATGGCCACTTGAATATTTTCAACGTTTACTTTCATTTACTAAGTATTTTTTATTCTATTTGTTGGGCAAATTTTCAGAGAGATTAGGTTTCAATACTAGTGTTTGAATCTTTTTGGTAACATGACTTTGTAGGTTGTTAATATGTAATCTATGGATTTTAGATTGTTAATACCTTTGCAATATATTTTTTAGCTTTTGCGCGTTCTCAGGATAAATAGTAGTCTTTATCACTCTGCGTTCCAGAAACTCTCTATGTAAAATCACGTCGATCCGTTGTTCTGTTACCTACTGCGTGATAGGTAGACAAACCAACAAACACACTTTCGCATTTATATATAATAGTAAAAAGGATAATCATAATAAATGTTGTTACTTTTATCTACAAAGTCGTAACTTCAGCGTATAAACCTACTAGATGCACACAAATCATTGTTCATAAGTTCCAGATAAATTTACAGATATTTATAATCATATTAATTATTATACATGTGAAAGTTTGGATGGATGGATGTTTGTTACTCAATCACGCCAAAACGGCTAAACGGATCTGGATGAAATTTGGCACAGAGATAGATTATAGTCTGGAATAGTACAAAGGCTACTTTTTATTCCGGAAAAACGTAACAACACTCGGGATCGCGGGGCGAAAGCTAGTCTTTCATACGAAATGAACATAACGAGAAGTTCTGTAAAGATATTTACCAGATAATCTATCAGGAAGTTATCGGCCACCTGTGAGACTGACCCTCAGTTACATTTATTTATTGTCCTCAGAGCATCATTTCTATCCGTGTGTGTCCGTCGTCGAGTGCCCTCGGATGAGAATCTCAACACCGATTATGCACCAATACAGCGGTATCCCAGGTACTATTTTGAAAATACCTACTTCTACATAATTTCTATCATCACCCGAAGTTTATATAACTAGCGATAAATTACCAAGAACATTATCTTCATCATAATCGGTGATTTTGGTATCTCTGGGAGTTGCTGAATGCAAGGGGCTCAAAATAGTTGGGTTTTCATTGTCGATCCGTGATGATAACGTGTAGATATAATTATAAAATGCATTTTAAAATACACCTCAATACACATTATAGTGGTACCAAGATTGTTCAAATATTGGTGACAGGTTTGGCCAACCCACCCCGGCTCCGCCTGAGCTATGCGCCTACGATGCTGACCTCGAATGCTCATACTTCCGGCGACGTCCACGGTCTGTGTGCAGCCAACCTGACCCGAAGCGGTACACATGGATGCCTGAGGATGAAGACTTCACCCGGATGGAGTGGCCACAGTGAGTTCACTATTATGATTTTTAAAGTTCTTGTATCTATGTATGATGAATTTCCCTATTTTGAAATTCCTGGCTGTACCGATAAAAGCCTTCCGATATGCGTTAGGACCATAGAAAAGTAATAAGAGAAAAAATCCTAATTATTCTACCATTTAATGAGACTGTAATTTGAACAGAAATATGTTTTATTTATTTATATTTCATGAAAAGCAGGGATTAACCCAAACATGTTATGAGTAAAATAAATATAAAATATGTACCTATACACAATTTGATTGAAATTAAGTAAATATTCCATCTCACTGCGTAGCAGTGGTGTTACACTTCGCTTTCCTTTTACTGCATTATCTGTACTTTGTAAACGCTTTACGCTCCAAGTATCCTGGCTTTGGTATCGCGTAAGGCAAGGATTACTGCTCCGATTAACTCATCCTCCTATACCCAACGATTAATTCATTACAATATTTAATATCCCATGAAGATAAAGTAAAAATCATTCACCATCTTGTTAACGTTAATAAAATATAAATTACTCCTACTTACTTTAGGTAAATGAAGAAGAAATTATTACGACGCATAACTAACATACTTGTTTTCTCATCTCCTCACGTATACCTCTACCAAGCACTAAATACAAGTTTATTAAAGATTCAATCATCCAGGAAATTTCGAAGGTAATTTATTAACTAGGCTCCCATTTCGGTAAATTTCATTACGTTCATTAAGCACTGGAGGAAGCTTAATTTAAAGACGGAACAATTTTAATGCGATCTCGAGGACTCTCAAGAGAAAATATCCATGCCAACGAAACCCTCAATAAAATATTACCTCTTATTTTGGGCTCGCACAAATGACGATAAAGTACTGGCAACCTCGAAAATTTACATAACCATGAAGAAAGAAAGGTTCGTTATCTGAACAACTTTTCTTTTCGCATAATTGATTTCGAGGTATGCTTGTGCTCGTTAAAACCTTCGGTAGTCTCAAAAAAATAAATTAATTAAAAGAAAAATACAAGCCTTCAATTGTTTTGCAAGACATTTTTTTTTTAATTAACCCTTTTAAAATATTTATGCGTAATTTTGGGTTTTGAAAGCTCTTTACTTTTCACAGATATTTTTTTATGTTTACTTTGAGTTACTTGTAAAATAAATTCCAAAAAAGCCTAGGTTACAATAGATATTGTTCCTAAAAATAATGTATATTAGTGACAAGTTCAGCATAAAATCTGGTAGCTATGCTCACTCTAGACTACGAGTTATACATAGGTCTTACATTATATTTTGTAGTGTAAGGGTATGACGGATTCCATTATATTACCTCACATCAAAAATAGGCAAAGGTCCGGTCCCAAACAAAATGAGCTGTAAATTTATAACAAACGCAAACTCGTAATTAGTATGCCAAACATACCATTATTTCACTTCAATTTATAATGTTTGTTACCAATTTGCATAGTCAAAAGCCCTTATACCCTTGGCTCTTGTGGGCTTGCATAAATTGTCTCCAATTTTCTGATATAAGAAGGCATTTAATTATTTTTGTTTACTATTAATTATGGTATAAGGTAATATTTTCGATACCAATCATCAATACAAATAAAAAGAAAAGTCCTAACTCACTCTCTGACTGACTAATCAATTACTCCACTTAAACCTAGAATGATGAATATTTCCTTTTTGATTTAGCTAATTTCAAAGACATTTAACCCCATGGGGCGTCACGAGGCGGAAAGCTATAGTAAAAAAATAATAGATTTATTTATTGCTATTCATTATTAACTCTGAAATCGCGAAAAATAATTTGAAACTTTTCACACTCTCGATTGATCGAACTTGCTCGATCAATATTTTGTTTTTTTTTTTTTCTAGGTTGGTACATAGTAAAATTTGTTCAGCATGACAAACTCAACATTGATACCTGTACCATACCCAGTAGTACAATAAATGTTTTCACTTATTTATACCCAAAAAATATATAGATACATTCATGCACACAAATGTTTATCATATGGAGTATTGAAACCACAACCTGTGGCGCGGCAGTAACGGTATCTAACCTCCACGTCAATCGGCCAATTTTGGAATGTTTCTTTTCTTTTCTTTTTCAGATCGGTAATAGAAGACAACGCGGGGTGGCCGCAGAATTATAATGTGGACCAAATCGCGTCAGTTAGCCGAGGGGGCTCGTTACCCCGACCACCCTCAATAATACCGTAAGTTACTTATTTATTTATAATCATCATATAATATCCTGTAATATTCTTTACACACGGCCATCTGAATTGACTTGAATGGTCAGGTAAATTCACAATATCTTATTGGTTTGTCTATAACATAGAATACAACACATGAACAAATAAATAATTTACTACTAAGCAAATCATGAGCATTATAAATATATTATTTATTCGCTTTAAAAAAAACGGACCTTTTCTGAAATATTATGGTATTTACAAACATGATATTTTCGATTCATTTCTATTATGATATAGGTGTTATCTCAATACCGTAAGTTACTTATTTATTTATAATCATCATATAATATCCTGTAATATTCTTTACACACGGCCATCTGAATTGACTTGAATGGTCAGGTAAATTCACAATATCTTATTGGTTTGTCTATAACATAGAATACAACACATGAACAAATAAATAATTTACTACTAAGCAAATCATGAGCATTATAAATATATTATTTATTCGCTTTAAAAAAAACGGACCTTTTCTGAAATATTATGGTATTTACAAACATGATATTTTCGATTCATTTCTATTATGATATAGGTGTTATCTCAAAGTTTATCTAGCAATATATCACAACTGCCAATGAACATGCTTTATCTTAACAAAAGACGGGTAAATATCTTTATTTGTTTTGTTAGACCTTTATTTGACCTAGACTGCTGAATCGTAAAGACCCGTAATAAAATGCGCTTATTTCTATATAAGGACGATGACATTTTCTATTTAATCTGAGTGCTTTGTAGATAACACTCCCTAATACAGCTTTATTAAAAACTAGCTGACCCCCATGGTTTCACCCGCGTTCCCGAGAAAAAAGTGGCCCATGTTCTTTTCCATACCATAGACTATTTCCTACCAAATTTCATCGCGAACGGTTCAGCGGTTTAGGCGTGAAAAGGTAACAAACAAACCCACATTCGCATTTAATTTATAATATAAAGTTAGGATACGATTTTTACTTTATATTACCCTCTTGGTTTTCTTTTATTTTTAAATGTTTACCTATGTACCTACTTCTATTTTCTCCGACTAAAAATAAAAATACGTAAAAAATAGGTATCATTTAAATTTTCACCTTAGTGAGTAGGTACATTTATTAAAAAACCGATATATTTATTAAAAAACCAATATAGTGAGTAGGTACATTTATTAAAAAACCGATATATTTATTAAAAAACCAATATATTTACGGTTGCCAATACGCTTCACATAATGTGACCTTTTAACTTGGCCGTTAAGGCCGCTGCATACGTAACGAGATAATACCTCGGACGGGACGTAAATGGGACGGAGACGTGACTGTCTCGATCAAAACGGAAACGTGGTGTAAATGCATACGAACCGTCGTCCATTTTTGACACTTGCATCATCAAGGTATCACTACTTCTTTCTACGGAACGAACGGAGTGCATACGTAGTGGAAACACGGACGGGACTACGGGACGGGGCACGCACGGGGCGGGACGTGCTAAACACGGACGGGACTGCGGGACGGGGCACGCGCGGGGCGGGACGTGCTAAACACGGACGGTACTACGGAACGGGGCACGCGCGGGGCGGGACGAGCTAAACACGGACGGGACTACGGGACGGGGCACGCGCGGGACGGGACGTGTTAAACATCGTCGGCGACGATATTTTTCCTGCCCCGTTAGTGCCACGTTCCCATCACATCCTTGTCTCTGTGACATATTATGTTCTTTCATATACATTTTGTATGAAACGATATTTCCAAAACATCCCGTCCCGTTCGTATAAAAACCCGTCACATATGCAGCGGCCTTTACTTAATATTTATTTAAACACTCGAGCGATCGTGCGAGGTAATTTGACCTTTATACAATGCCAATAAAGGTCACAGAAACATTATTTAAAAGAAAATATTGAGTAAGTAGTAAAAATTGGTATTTCAATTCTATCAATGCTCACGCTCGGCTTATAAAAATACTAGCTTTTCGCCCGCGGCTTCGCTCGCGTAGACTTTATAAAATGTCTATAACCTTTTCCCCGTTACCCAATTTCGACGAAACAAAGCCTATTTATTCGAAGCGCCAAGTAAAACCTAATTAAATCGTGTTCAAACAGATAGACAGACAGACAAAAAATCAAACATGGTTACTTTGCAATTTGACTCTTCATACATCAAACACGCTCCATTTTAACTAAAATAAAATAATGTTTTAGATACTTTCGAACAGTAGGTATAAAAGTAAATTCCATAAATCATTTTTTGCAACAACAAATTTTATTTAAATGAAGCCTATATTCTGCTCCTTTATTAATTAATCTCGGTCTACCTGTGAAATCTACATGAAAATCCGTTTCCGTTCAGTAGTTCCTGAAATGTGCGTTAACAAATAATCAGACAGACAGATGTACAGAAACACCGGATTCTACTGTTTTACATGTATAGATAGCTTTCCGCCCCGCGGTTTCACCCGCGATCCCCTACAAAACATTCTTAGTACACCCCTATGTTATAAGAAGCCCCAATCCGTATACCTACACAAAGTGTACCTCCAAACATATTTTTTTCACATACATACCTACCCTGAAAAAAAAAAACGTTTTCCCATTCCCATATACACTTTTGTACCCCTTTTCGGGTGAAAAGAGAGAGATGATGATAATAATAACCCTAATAATCTGCTCTGAGCAATATTTACGCAAGATTCGTATTCCAACTACTTTCCACAATAAAGACACTTACAAAATATATTTCCCCCGATTAATTCTACAAAACATTTTCCTTAGTTCTAGCCAGGAGCCCAAATATCCCGACAAACTGTACCTCCTTACTCCATTCCAAAAATTGTCGTTCCATAAAACTTTTGCACCCCATTAGGGTAACAATTTCGAAAAACACCGACATTGTGTTGACAAATTAATATTAATATCAAGTTTCAAATTACCGAAAAAATATTGATTGACGGATTGAGTTTTCAAACATGACGTGTCAAAATAAAATGTAATTTAAATCAAAAGCTCTAAGGAGTATTGATATGAACTTCGATGCAAATCTCCCCCAAAATAACTCTCTACCCCTTTTTAACCCTGTTAGGCGATGAGTTTCAATAAAATACGAAACGTATCTTCAATTAATTCTGTTAAAGAATGTTTATGCAAAATTTGAAGTAGCTTGGACCAAGGAATCATGTTATCCCGTACAAACTTTGCGCCCGTTTTTCACCCCCTTAGGGGTAGAAATTCGGAAAATCCTTTCTTATCGGATGCCTACGTCGTACAAAGAACACACCCTCCAAGTTTCAGGTCTCTACGATCAGCGGTTTAGGCTGTCCGTTGATCCTCAGTCATTCAGGACTTCAGGACAAAGCATTTTATATACCTATATATAGATTAAGAACGTATTTCTAAGTTATTTTAACTGGAATCAAAACAGTGATGAAGTAAGGGCTTATGTTTAACTATCCACCAGAAAAAATCACTTTATATTGCCAAAAATAGTAAATGACCACCAAAATTAAATCCCCATTTTAGCGTGAAATTAGAAGCAAAATTTACATCTTGCGATCCTACTTAAAGCAACAAACTCCAAATTATATTTCCGTGCAGTTATTTATAACCTAAAGTAACCAGGTCATTTCTGAACAGGAAGAGATTTACAATGCTTTCACATAATTGTGGAAGTTATCGTGATTTGGTGATCATTTACTAAATTTGATGATCAACTTACTAAATTTGGGTAATAGAGGTTATGGTCACAACGTTATTTTTGGTGGTCATTATATTTATCCCCTTTAAAAGCTTCATGAACCTTACCTAGGTACCTAACTAAACCTTCCATATGAATCACTTCATTCATTGGTGAAAACCGTAAGAAAATCCGTTCGGACGTTTTTAAGTTTATTACGTACAGACAGACAGACGCGGCGGGATAACTTTGTTTTATAATTACATTGAAATACATTAAATGATAGCTTCCGCCCCGCGGTCTAACCCGCAATCCCGAGGTTTCTTATGTTTTCCCGGGATGAAAAATAGCCTATGTACTATTCTAGACTATAATCTATCTCTGTGCCAAATTTCATCAAAATTCGTCCACCCGTTCTGCCGTGAGCGTACGTTTTTGTTGCGAAGTGTTTGAGCTTTTTAACAAAAAAAATAAATATTTTTCAACCATCATGTATTAGGTACTATAGTTAAAGATGTGTTATATATTTTCAACCTCTGATTCCACTGCGGACAAATTGCCTCTGTTGCAATTACAACCCCACTTCAGTCGTATTGTCCCATTTAATGGCCCTGTTGAGAGTTTCTATGTTACACAACATTTTTATAATTAATGAACATGTTTCTCCTAGAACAAGAGTTGAGATTGAATCGTATTCTTACGTTATAAAGGCAAAAGGGATATTTTTTGAAATAGAAACAATACTAACGTAAAATTGACAAGGTTTTGGAACAATTCATTCACTATTGTAAAACATTTTCACTAAGGGCAAACAAAGGCCTATAACAAATCTATGGGCAATTGTGAATACAAGCTCAAGCTAGTGAGTAGTAGATGCTGTTTATAAATAGGTAATATTTGAACATACTACCTACTTGCTCTCCGTTTATTATTATTAGTTTAGGACTGTTTGATTTTTGACATAATATCGATTATTAAGTTGCGCGCAGAGAAAAGTCCCTAGATATTTGTAGAAGCCAAAAGTCGAAGGCCAAGACCACAAAAGCAGATAGGTACTTAGCTATATCCTAACAAATATTAAAGAGCTATGCTCTTATTTCAGCTGTCCCGCACATACCCCGATACCGCCACCGCCCCCGCCACCTCCACTTACAATACCGCCGCACAGGTAATGAAATTTTATCACCGGTTTTTATTAAATTTTTCAAGCGTTATAAATTTTTTTTTTAAGGTTTTCGGTATTGAGTTATGAGGTTATGATATCAGGAGTATTTATAAAGATATTGAAATAATAGTGTAAAAGAGTTAGCGGTTGAAAAAATATTGCAATTGATTATGGTATTCTTCAATTAGTCAACATAGGTATTCTAATTAACACCACATTGCAACTACAAGCTAGTTAGTAGTACTCCATCCGCATTTAATATTTATATAAATATTGATACCTACACTTTTTCTGCATAAGTACAATGTCATATCAAAAATGTTCCAATGAAAAACTAGTTGACGGATTTTTGCTTTTCATGAATAGCTGCAGTACAGAGTAAAATTGTATCCTTTTTCAGAACAAAGCATGTATCGTTTGCTCGCTCCCACACTCTGACAACGTTCGACGACTCCGTAATGCCTGCTGCTGTCAGCGGCAGCCGTTTCAGACGAGATTGCGAGAGACTGATCGATGGACGTGTTGTTAAGGTATGTGAATAACATTATTTATATCAACGTAGGTAATTTAAAACCTACAGTCATCGATTGCTAATAGTCCTCATCTTGAATATTACAACGGAAATATTTAACTTCACATTCAAGGTGCTCAGAGCGATTCAAAATGCGATTACTGAACCAACACAACAATGAAAATTTTGATAATGAAAATATTTGTTTCAGTAACTTAACTTCTACAATAAATCCTTTTAAGGACTCCTTTTAAGTATGAGATATACCTGTGCTAGGAGGCCAGAGGAACAAATACTGTTTTAATGATATATCATAATAATATAATCACGACAGTTACAGACATAATTTACTTGACAAAATGCGCTAATAATATAGGCCAACCTTTTTGATGTTTTCAAAATGATTCTTGTAATTATTCAGAACAGTTCTAGGATCTTAGAGTTTTGATAATGTTTAATATCATGTAGTAATGTTAACTTATGATAGGTTAAAGAAGTGCTCTCTCAAGTAGATAATGGACTTAACTTTATCATAATTTAAGTCCTTTATATAGTATGATTCCTCTAGCAAACATTAAGTTTATGAGAAACGAAAGACCCAGCTAAAGTAAATATCTTACATGTTTGGTGGTTTTCGGTGCACTATAATATAATAAAATGCTCTCAGAGGAATTCAACATCAGAGGTAAAGTTAAGTAAAGTTTAGCCATGTGGAATAAAACGTCGAAACATTGTAGGATTAACGTTTGAATTTTTGGTAAACTATGTTCATAAGACAAAGGGAAACCATTCATAGTAAGCTAATAAGAATAATTGCGGATTGTAGGGACGAAAGACTGAATATTGTGGTACCTTTTACTTAAATATAATATATGAGTATACCTACTGAGTAGAGATTATCAATAAAAGAAGCATAATCTGGAAACAAATCCCACGAAATAAAATAAAAACATCAAATTTTTTATGATAGCGATCAAAAGAGTCAATAATAAGGATCAATTCCTTTTAAAAAAACATAGCATCTTGTAATTTTACTTTCAAGCTCAGGAAAACGTATGTTAGACCTTTTCTTATGAATTTTCTGTACTTCTCACAAAATTTTCCTGTACAAATATATTAATACTAGATGAAAACCCGGCTTCGCTCGGGTGAAATGTGACTCATAATACACAATCTTTTACAAAATGTAGGTAGATATTTTTGTAGTTATCGGTAGTGGTTAGTTCGCCGTATCAGACTATCGGATCAAAAAAACTGACGTGTATTCCCGGCCTTAAAGGCGCCAGTTTTAGTTGCGTTCAATTTGGATACGTTCATAAACTGTTTGGGATAAATCTAGTATTACAAATCTCTTTGTTCAAAGTTACAAAAATTGTCTTAAATATAAAAATTACTTACATGTTACGCAAGGGGGTCAAAATACTCGACAATCCGAATTTTACGGATATGTTGTCGACTCGAATTTTTTTTTTTTATGTTTTATTATTCAGGTAAGGTTTCAATCGAGTCTACCGTAACCCTTGACGGAATTATTAATATAGATATAATATAAACACGGTCTAATTTTTATTTAAGATGCTATGGATAATTGATTTTTCATTGATCATATTATGTAATCGGCTCACATCCATCTAATACTAAGAAAATGTTTTCATACACTTTTAATTCTTTGCAAGTATGATGAAATTCCTTTACATGATTATGATTTTTTTATTAGGAATTTGTGAATTGTTACTTATTTATTTGATTATTGAATAGGGAAGGGACTAATATACGTCTTTATTATTTTCCAGCCGGAACCAAAACCATACTCAACACTGCCAGTGATGTTTCAACCGTTTCCGCCGTACCCTCAGTTCATTGCTGCGCAGGCTACGCCGGCGCCGATACATTACCCACCGCCAATCACGCCGCTACCGACTCACCCAGCGCCATCTATGCCACGACCGACACAGACAGAGCAACCTAAAGTTGTTGTGCTAGGTAAACACAATATAAAACAATCTATTGATCCTAACATTAAAATTCAACAAAGATTTTAAGAATAATAATTTCCTGGGATATAAAAGAAATAAACCTATATGGAGATACTACTCACACAATAGGAAGATACAAATACAAATATACTTTATTGTTTACACTACATTACAACACAGGAGTTACAAATAATACAGACATCAAAGTGAAAACAATTAAGGCGGCCTTATCGCTGAAGCGATTTCTTCCAGATTTCTTAAAGATAAGGATGAAATTAACAAGTTTTACTATATACCTGGTTTTTAATTGTTGCATTTGATTTCTATTTCAGATTCAATAAAGAAAGGAGTAATGAGAACTCAGGCTACACAGACAGAAGTATGCTTAGGGCGAAAACCTCTTCCACCAAATTATTTGTCTTTGAGTCCAAGAACGATAAAAAGGGTAAATATTTCGCGCATTTATTTTTCATATAGCTAGATTATAATTTATAAGACTGAATTATTTGAAAACTGAAATGTATCTTTAGGTAAAAATGGTGGCAGCAGGAGTACAAACAAATGGATTTACAGTTGGAGTAAGACGACTAACTAAATCATTCTCCGAAGTAGGGGGTGATCGTATAGCAAATCGAGATCAACAAAGCGATATAAGTGCTACAGTTGAAAGGTATTTTATTGACAACATTACCACGTAAAAAATACTCACCCTTCCAAATAAATTATTTTATAATCTAATTATTGCAGCTTTATTAACAATGACCACGAAAAACTACACAGAACTCAATCTGAAGAACCACCTAGATCACCTAGATCACCAACGCCAATAATGTCATCATCACCTTTACTACAAAGAGGAGACTCTGATGACGTTACCTCTTCATCTATCAAATCCGTAGCATCATCACAAGTAGACAAATCTTCAGAACTAAGCGCTTTACAAAGGCAAGCACAAGAATACTTTCAACAAAATTTCCAATTCATACATGAAAGTGATAGAGATGATACTATAGATGACGATATTGAAACCATTGAGAAAAGTATGGCTCTTAATAGGAGGAATTTGGAATACTTGCAGCAAGAAATAGCAAAACAAAACAAAGGTGATCGATCGCTTAGATCAATCCTATCAAAAAGTATGAGTGACGCGTCCCAAAAAACAATCAACTCGTCACATCAGTTTTCGAAAACTCCAACTTTTCAATCTGAACCTTCAACTGAAACTTCGGCTACAACGACTGATGATAGTGAGAAAAATGAAAAGGAAATCATCATAGATTTTGAACCTAGGCCAGATGATGAAGCTATGCCATTTACGTCACTTCGAAGGAAAAACAGGAGGATGCTCCAAAAAACATTATCGGAAGGAGAAATCCTTTTAGACGTGTAAGTAAATATTAGTCGGTTTAATCATGACATCTTTTAAATAAAAATAAATAAATAATGTTTTATAGAAGGAAAACTGAAATACAATCAAATGGAGATGGTGTAAAAGATGCTCCTCTCATTATGTCTACTAGTCAGGAAAATATGACGAGAGAAGATCGCGAACGCGAGGCAATGTACCGACAATATATTGGTCAAAATTATAATCAAACTCCAATCAAAGACGAGGGCATTTTTGGATTTGAACCTGACGGGTCGTTTAGGTAAGTTATAGGTTAGATAGTAATGTAGGATATAGCTGTCCTTTGTATTTTTTTAGGCCAATAATGCACATAGAAATTAAGACTGCACAAAGTCTGCCATTACCACTGACTGGTGATTTACATAATATAGCGCATTATTTTACTCTTCTTATTTTCTATGCTATGCTTTCTTTCATTCTTTCATCTAATTCTCTTCATAGTTCTTCAGACGGGAATGCACCATATGAAGATTTTCACGAAAAGTACATTAGTTACAAGCATGAAACATTTAGAAATCGAAGCGTAAGTTTTGAAGAACCTACTGAAATTATCAATAAAAGAGACGATATTATTGAGACCAGGTACGCACGACTCACCTAGATGAAATCATATTTAGGTTGAACACTTGTTATTAATCATTATGCAAAGAGTGAGCTAGAGCAAAATAAGCAGTACAAGTAGAAGCACTTTTTTTTATTTTAGATTAGCCTAGTTTAGTGCGCAATAATTTCAAAATGAGATATAACATTTTTTAAGCTCTTAAATAAAATAACAACGGATGGGAATAAATCAAATGTATTAATTGATAATGTTTTATACAAGGTAATTAATATGTATACATTTTCATTTATTTTAATAAATCTTTACAGTACTGCTAAATCAAGTCCAGGCTCACCAGATCCAATTAGCATTGATTTAGAAGTGGACCAAAAAATTAAAAAAACAGTTATAACAAACACAGTTATAACTAGTATTTTAAAACCTCTGGAAAAGATTTCACCTTGTGCATCGAATGAATCGCTTACTGTAGATCCTAGCAGGTATTTTAATTATTTAGCATATTATTAGGTAATTATGAAATAAGGATATGACTTGGATTATTGTATTGATATACTTTATTTTTGTTTTTAGGGATCATTCTGATGGCATGTGGAATGAATCACAAACCACTGTTTTACAAATAGATTCTGGGACGGAAAATGGGACTGTTATAAGGTACAATACATTAGGTACATTATTGAATTTGTACGACTTTTGGATACCTATCTAACTATGAATACACTATCTAACAGTTTAGATTCACCTATAATATGAGCACGATATCCAATAATATTTAAAAACGCCTACATTAATACACAATTCTTTGTTTAATTTCAGTTCTTCTGATTTAAGTTCATTAGCAGCATCACCAGGAGCGCTTGCATTACTTACTCCCACATCCAGAAGAAAACAACTATTATTGTTACAACATCAACAACGGTCTTCTTTAGATACAGACGCTTTAGATGAAGAATTTGATGCTTCTCAGGTAGTTTCATTAACAGAAAAATTGCTACCTATATATTATTTTAATTATGTATTTTTAATTCCATGTTATCAATTTTACAGAGTCAGTCACCAACATCACCAAGGAATAAACTAGATACGTCAAGTTCAAGTTCAATACAAGCAAGACCATCATTATCACCTCCTGCAGTTGTTCCAAGTGTAATATTACCTATAACCAAACAGCCAACAATATCTAAATCTATATCACCAATAGCACATCCAAAATTAAACCACACTCCAGCAATAGCCATCACTCATCCAAGTTTAGATTTGGCAGATGTTCCATTCAAAAGAACCCCGAGTTTTATTAACAAAAAACGAGAAAGAGCATTGAGTCCATCTAGAAGAAGAGATTTGCAAAAAAAAGCTCAACAAAAAGAGCCTAATGGAACTATACCAAATCAAATTATTGAATCACCTTCTGAAGCAGTAGCAGCCAAACCTGCCAGCAGGGAGACAAGCTTGGCCAGAACTGATTCTGGCAAAATCAATACAACTGATGTTTCGGAAAGTACAACTACCACTGAAGATTATGTTACTGCAAATTCAGATAGTTCTAGGAAAAGCTGTAAGAATCAAAATCAAAGTAAGTAATGTGCTTAAATATTTTTATGCCTACGTTGGTATTAAATGAAAAAAAAAATAACGTTCGACTGACACCAGATATTATAATAATCAATTCACACTTTCAGACCCAGAAAACAATAGAGCGCAAGATGGATCTTCGTTTGAAAGTGCATCTAGTCTATATTCATCGACTCGTACTGATAACATAGCCGAGGATTTGATTGTGCCAAGTTTTTCACCACCATTAGAAATCAACGACGATTTTATAGTTCCAGATTTAGCATCTCCTCCATTACCATTACCCGATAGATTACCTAAAGCAATTGTCGAAAAAATTGAAGTAAAAGCTGATATCACACCTAGCACAGAACACATCAAAAGAGATAAGACTGACATTAAGTTTAAACAAGATATTCCGAAAGCCTCAAAGGTTTTATAAACATATAAAAATATATTGTTTATTTAATATAAAATTAAATAATTAGAGGTACTAAAATAAAGTCTTTTACAGAGTACGCGTGATACTATTAGTGGGAAAAGTAGCTCAAGTGGAAGTTACAGCATAGGCGGCTCAAATCCTAATGTTACGGAGGATAAAGACAAAACGCCAACAGAAAAGTTAAAAGAATTACCTGAAAAAGTAGAAGCTAAAACTAAAGAAGATAAAGTTACGAGTCCTATGCATGAACAGGAACAACTTGTGCCAAAAATGGTGGTATGGATTTTAATAAAATCTTTAAATGGACTATTATGAACATTAATTTAAGTAAAAGAAAATTAGTTAAATCTGTCAAGTTGTTCTAAAGTAATGCATCTAACGAACTGAATTTAATTTTTAGATAGATTAACAATATGATAATATAGATAATTTTAATTTATTTTTATAGGGATCACTGTCAGATGATGAAAGAAGTATACATTATTCATCTTCTGGCTATTACGAGAGTCCTGTTGATGATGACGATGATGGAGGTTTAAGTAAAGTTTTAATATTTTTAGATGCTTTGAATTTTGTTCATTATTAATAATGCATCAATAATTTATAACTTTTCTTTTTAGCATATAAACACTCACAAAGATATAGATCCACCACTAGACAAAAGTCCTGGCTAAGCGATGAAAAGCGAAGAAAAAAGAAAGCATTCACTTTAGAATTCTCAAAATCTTATGACGACTCTGTTTCTACATCACAAGATGATTGGGGAAAGAATTCAAAAGACCCTAATAGTATAAGCCAAAAGTCAGAGAGAAGTATTTTTAAGCCTTCAACTTCCAAATCACCTTCAGAAGAAAAAGTTCCTGAGGTAAGAAAAAAGAAAACACATTTTGCTGATAAAAATAAAAGTTTGCAATCTTCTCCAAGAGACCCTAAAGATATTGAAAAATCTATCAAAGAAAAAGTATTGACAGAGAAAGAAGCGGAAGTCAGAAGGCCAACCGAGCGAGAACGATACGTTAAAAGAACAAAATTAAAAGCCAAAAGTCCTACACAAAGTAAAGGAGCTATTGATGGGAGCCACAGCTATAGACCAGTTCATTACGACAGACGTGAAGGTGTAGGATCTAATATGAAGTTACATCTGAATATTCCTACTTCAGATGATTCCAGCGAACAATACAGGAAAGAAGGTACTTACAAATAACTTTTCACTAGAGTGCAAAATAATAAAAGACTAAAAGAAAAACTTAAATGATTACTTTTATGTTATAGGTACAAGTAACGGAAATGTATCTCCCAGAAAACATAGGCGTTTACGAGATAGCCCAAGAAGGAAAACTGGTACTAATTTTAGCAATGCTAAATCTCCAACAACAATAAATAATCATTCAGGATATAGGTAGATAAAATTACATTAAAATATTTTTGTAATTTTATAAATTATTTTCCCTAATAAATAATACCTTTGATATTTATTTATGTAGCAGGCCACGGCGAAAAAGTGGCTCTAATGAAAGCATATCACTACCTGGTAGTTTACCGCGAAGAAAACAATCTATACCTACAGTACCATGTATAAGTTCTATGGAAGCAGAAGATATTGAAACAACTAAAACTCTTACTAGTGCCGGATCACGGTTGACTCCATTGCGATATGTTCGAAGTCCTACAACTTCTCCTAGACATCATCGAAAACAAGACAAAGGTACATAGTTGATTTATGCAATTCTGAAAAATAAAATACATCCAACTAATGATTAAGGAACTTTTGTTTCAGATGGAAAATTTGCAAAAGCTGCTTCAGCAGAATCTCTTCGTTCTGTGTCACCAGGTTCAGACTCAGTATTTTACTCTGAACAAACAGAGCATAGTTTGGCTGGAGCCGATGGTGAAGCGAAAGCTCATTGTCTTCACTGTGGGAAGGAAGTTCATATTATAACTGCTACTCACGAACATGACAGTGTTGCTTCGAGAACTTCACCTACTGACGTAAATAAAATAATACATATCCATTAATTAAAAAAAAAATCATACATAAACAGTTGTTCTAAACAGAGATAAGTTGAACTTATAGATCTTTTAATATAACTGTCCTTGTTCTAGGAATCGTATGCTGATGCAACACCAGATATAGTTCCAGCACCAGCTGGCTTTGCAGATTCTCCATCTTGCGTAACAACCAAAAAACATACAAGCGGAGCACGTTTATATAAAAAGTTAGATAAACGATATCGCTCTGAAGACAAATCTAGACATCATTATCGTCATAGGTCGGACGTGCGAGCGAAGGTAATTAGGAAATTCTTAATAATCAAGATAGATAAAAAAATAAGTTCTGTCTTAGTTTATTGGACTCCAAGATTTATCGAAGTCTTCTTTGGATAGAGAATTATTTTTTTTTTCTACTGCTTTGCATTGTTTTGTCTTTTCATCGAATGCAAATCCCCATTTACAAATACAATGAAAAGTTCCAGGTAAATTTAAGCAATCCTCAGTTGCATTATTGCATGTATTTTCATTTGATGAACACTCATTGATATCTATACACATTCCAAATTGTGATGTCCATTTAAATCCTTCCAAGCTACATTTACAAGAAACATTCCAATTATTAGCCACAATATCGTTGAAGTTTTGATTTTCCTTACGGTCTATTTTGCAAATGATTTCTGTTGAATCCCTTCTTGAATTTTCATTAAAACACGGGTTATCTTTGTTCTCATAGCATTGAGTTGAATTATTAACATGTTTGAATACGCAACAAGGGTCAGGACAAAAACTATACATAGCACATGAAAATGACAGTCGATCATCAGCTCTTGGATCGCGATTTCTTACTCCAAAGTTAATATCTAGGCAATTAGCAAAATTATCACAAGATTCTCCAATAATAGAAAGTGCCGGTATTCCTAGCATTGAGTACCAACACATGTAATAAGAGGCCGTTGTCTGCCATAAAAACTTTTCTTTAGGATCGTCGAATGGTATCCCAGTTTTTTCTATATTCAATAATGCTGCTTTACATTCATTATTCAAATGTTTAAGTAATTTTTCATTACTTGACAATAGTTTCTCATCAAAAGCTATTACTGGATCATCACTTCTAGAAAAAGGTGTCGTTTCTATAATGCTATGTAAATAAGTTATACATTTATAGAAATTACTGTTACAATTTTGATAGACTTTCCAATGGAGTGATATCAAACTAGGATTTGGAAAGGCACGGTAGTATCCAATCAAATCTATATGTGGTCTATCATGAATAATTCGTCGATCCCATTCATTGAATTTATAATAACGTAAGAAATATGCAATATCTTTCAAAGCCATTGTTATCCATTTTTCATCAGGTATTTGGAATGTTGAGGCCTGTACAAGTTCTGTTGATAGCATCACGTTTGTAGTTACTTCATTTTCGTTATTTTCAATAATATCTACGCATTTACATGGTGATTTGTTAATTATAAAGAAAATTAGAATTAAAATCATTGGCAACCAATATTTATAACAGGTCCCACTGTTGATTTTTAGGGCGTGCGCTCATCATAGGTTTTTGCAGCACCGCAGCAGTGAAACTGTAAAATACATCCAATCAAATGTCATGCATGAATGTAGCCGAAGGCATCAAATAAATGTTCAACATACATAGTTCGCTTTTTACGTAGTCGGATTTTTGATGGCTTTTTTGACGTCTTTTTAGTATTTGTTAACTCATTTATTCTACCATCACTTGCTCTAGTCGTCAACGTAGACCTTAAACAACTTACGTAATTCCTAAATGTAGCGTATGGCTGTAAAATGGTCAAGGAAACATGTTACTTATTCAGTGATACCCCACACAATATGGAACGCTTTTTCTATTAAATTATTCCGTATTTTATGACCGCAATTTTTATTTTATAATAAAGAGAAAACGGATAAAAAGCGCGCTATTTTTTCCCCTAATATTGCCTGATATGTCAGTGGGCGCAGGCCTTAGTAATTATAAAGACATTGACAGTGACTTATCGCTTTTTTCCAGTCCGAGGAAAGAGGTAAAGAAGAATATGCTTCCAGTGAAAAACCTCAAGACACACGAATCGCACGATCAGCCGGAAATAGTTTAGACAAATTGGGTGGATCTAGTGCAAGTGTGGATCCTGATGGTGTGTAAATTGTAGTTTGGATTATTGGTATTTATATTTAATTTAAATCACGGATTATTGTAAATTAGCAGAAAAGGTAGTTTAAAATATTAATAAGGAAATTACGTAAGAATATACAGGCTTAAATGATGAAAAACATTGATGATTGAAATATTGAATGCATAGATACATGACTACAGTACATGTCTACTAACGAAGGGTTACATCAATTACCAACTTTGGTCCATTGTTAGATGAAGATAAAATAAATGCGTTATGATATTTTATTATTGTTTAAATAGGTACTCACGTAGCAAAAACTTGTTGCTAGAATACTTCATAAGGCTCTTTATAATACCTACTATTCTAAAATACAGAACATGAAGAATGCTCGGGAAGTTCGGAAGGAGGTGAAGGAGCTCGTGATGAAAAAGGTGTTTATGCTGCTCCCTGGTGGTGTGGCAATTGGATCATGCTCTCTGAAAATAATGATCATTGGACTAGGATTCCTCCTGGTAAGTATTTTGATAAAATTGAACTTTTAAAACATTTTATCAATGTGTGACTTTTTGCAGTATAATTTTTAAATCTAAATTTAATCAATCATTTTTTAAAAATCAGATAACTTAGACACCACTGATACTAGCAAAGATGAACCGACGGAGTCAGAAACTGAATTCAACAAACGATACGTGGCGCTAACGCACAGACTAGTGCACAGGCGAGCCTGCATCGAGCTGAATAGGCGACAAACTGATAACACATTTGGTAAGATTATTCCATTCTTATAACTTAGTCTTGGAATCTAAAATAGAAAAGAGACATAGGAAAATTGGTAAGCTAAAGTGGCAGTGGGCTGATGACATGTGGTGGTGACGCTGAAGCAAAATTAATGGCCGATAGAGTAGTTGATTTGAGTTTTGTAGTGGAAATCGCATTGTAAACACGATTATCACCAAAGTTTTTGCTTCACGTATTAAATTATGATTAAGTCAATTGGCAAATACACTAGGCTATATATTACAACAAAAATACAAATCACAATAAACTATGCGGACTGTTTAACAATATTATGTAGTTAATCAGTACCCATGTAATACATTGCTGAAAATTCATGCGTCTAAAAAAAAACTCGAATTGAATCATTCAATTCATTACCGTTTTAATACAGTAACATATTGCGTCACAACTATTAACGCACGTGAGTTAACTGCTCCACTTCCAAACAGTGACGTGTAGACTATTTCTAGTACTCTCACTATTTAAATAGCATCATCTATTATTTTAGAAGTGTCCCCAGAATTCTTTCGCTTATCTTCGTTATTGGCACGTGAAATAGCTTCCTGTGATATAACTGTGACCCATGACTAACCTTCAGTAAATTTAACCATCAAATGTAAATTCTCATTCAAGACCTTGCTTTCGCTACTAAAATATAAGTAATAGCACTACTTTGACTGATTGTTATAAGAGTGAACGCTATAGAAGATAAAAGTGATGCAGAATCAAAACTGACCGAGCTCAACCGAACTAAATTTAATTCTCGTAGCGTTTCAGACGTCAGACTTCAGTTGTTGACTGTACGCTACTGTAGCCAGATGGTATTTACCGTCTGGCGTTGGAAAATATCCAGCGTGTATTGATTTCACATCGAAAACTCGTCCAGACGGCAATTTATGTCGCGGACAACGTAATTTTCGTGCAGTGCCTGCGTAGACAGGGCAAGTTTTGTGACAAACGGGGTCACTATACGGAGTTCAAGATCGGTTATATACTTTTAAAGTTTTCTTTGCCAACATGGGGCATTCTTGTGAGTACAATTTATTTTCTATATCAGTGATTCAAAATTTATTTTTATCGCAATATTAAGAATCCATTTGATTTTATTTTTAATTTTAGTTAAAGATGTGTTGACGAGTTCTAAAGGAAGTGTAAGGCAAAAATTGGAGGAGATTTTCAAATTAATGTTGGTGCTGTGGTGTCGGCAAAGTCAAGTTAATAGGCTTGTGGCTGCGGAACCTTGTGGTAACATAGATGTTTGGAATAATTTTAGCATGTCTAACAATCTGGATAGCTTGTTTTATTTTATTTCATAACTAACTTTTACCCACGTTCCCGGGATAAAAAGTAGCGTATGTTACTCTCCGGCTATATACTATCTCTATGCAAAAATCACGTAGATCCGGTGCTCCGTTACTGAGTGAAAAAAAAAAACAAACCAATAAAGACACTTTCGCATTTATAAAAGTTAAAAATTATGATTCACAGCACAGCCAAAATTTAATCTCATTATTATAAGTCAAATCATCACAATATTAATTATAAAGAGCATTAAAATTGGTAAACAAAAGAAATTACAAAAACTTAAATAATTTGCTTTGCATAAATAAATTAGGCAACTCGTCTCACGTAAAACTACACCCTGCCTTAAGATATTTACTATTTTTCTAACACTAAATATTCCATTATTTGAAAAAATTCATTACAAAGTCAATAGGCATTTTTATTATTATTTTTATTTTTGTTTATCAATTAATTTCCATTGGAGTAATCTCTACAACTGCTAATATTAATGAATGAAGTTGGGTAATTGACGTTTTGGTAGTTTGCCAAATATTTGGCGAAAGTCATATGGTAGAAATATTTGACTTGCGGATATTTCACTTCAGGGATCATCTGCATGGACAATGTGTGTCATGGTCATGTTTCCCAGAGTTTATTACCGTCTCTAGGCCACTATTTGTGCTATTTAGATAAGAAAACAAATATTGGGTCAGGTATGCCGTAAAGTACTCCTGTATGCGTTCCTACGCATATACCATAAGTTGAACTGAACTAGAACTTAATCCAATTGCAATTTATCGGATTATACCGTTATGTTTATTAGGATCATTATATAGACCTTATCACATTTCTAGTCTGATAAAATTTAGTTTTTAAACATAATTATCATCAAATAACTTACAAACTATAGTTTAGCCTTCCTATTTTTTTTATTGGACAATTGAATTCCTTGCAGAAAGCGACAAAACTGTGGTCGTCAGGCGTGGTAACGAAGAGTTTGGTTTCCGAATTCACGGGAGCAAACCAGTAGTTGTGTCTGCAATTGAACCCGATACTCCAGCCGAAACATCTGGACTAGAAGTTGGAGACATTGTAATTGCTGTCAATGGTAATTTATTGAGATTTTATTACCTGTTTGAATTAGATGGTAACTTCCTCAACACATGTTGAACATATTTGTAGTTTCTTTCGGAATTTTAGTAGGTTTCTTTATTTTGAATTATAAATGCATTTCCATTAATTCCATATTCTATAAATTTTCAATTCGATTCATGTAAATTACATGTCAAGACAAAGTCTCAAATTTGACAATGAACTTGAGCTTTTGGTGAAGAAACAAATTGTGACGAAACCATAGAATGGTAGTAGGGTACTTTGTAGTACCCGCCTGCCTGGCTACCACCCTTAAGTTAAAATTTGTCGCCAAGCACCTAAAGGTAGCTGCCGGAACCCCGGCAGCTACACTCAAAAGCCAGTTAATTCTAGGGTTTATATGATTACCACCTTCGGCCACATCATCACATACCAAGGTGAGATTGTGATCAAACAAATGTAATGTATTTTATGAATTAAAATTTTACTGAGTTGCTACATCATCTACCTAGATGAGTTAAATGGTCTAAAATTGTAAATGTAGTGTTCTAAAAACAACTATTACTTTTAGAAGCACAATAAATCTAAATCGGCTATCTATATTTTACTATTATCTAGGTTTATGATGTTTTATCCACTCTATAGAACTAGTTTAAGGCTAAATGGATAGATGTAATATATTATTTGAAAAATTGATTGCATGGTAAACTTCTGTTTATTTTTTCTCGTTACAGGAATCAGTGTTATAGATAAAACTCATTCGGAAGTTGTGAAGATAGCTCATTCTGGTTCGGAAATACTGGAATTAGAGGTAATCAGTTATAATTTTGACATGCATTACAATTATAACGGTTTTGTTGATAAAATTATTATCTGGAATATCCGCAAACAATAAGGAACTGAGATAGTCACGACAACATTTATTTATATAGGTACGAATAATAATGTAGATACCTAACATGATCGATGTACCTACTTCTCTTTTTGCTAAATATCTAAATACACGTATATTTTAGGTAGTAGTTTATGTGATGTTATAGTTTTTATATTGGTACGTAGGTACTTTAGACGTAGAAATACATCATACGTATGTGTAAGTATTCAATTTTATCTTCTGTAAAATATTTTTATGTATTTTTCTCTGCGATTTCGCCCGCATTCTCGAGAGATCTTATGCTTTCCCTATATAAAATATTGTTATTTCAGGGTGTGATCTATCTAAGTTTCATCCAAATCCATTCAGCCCTTTATGCGGGATTGAGTGACAAACATCCAAACTTTCACATTAATTTGTAATATTAGTAGGATATTCTTAATAACTTGACTCGCGATTCATACGCTAGCTTACCACCCCGCAGTTTCACCCGCAATCCCCTTAGAGTTTTAATTTCGGTCAAACTTTTCCTTTGTGCAACTCTAGGGTAGTCAAGGAATATTTCTTTCAAATTTCAAATTTCTGTGTAAACCGTTTTAGGCTGTGCATGCGTTATAATATCAGTCATTTAGTTCTAATAGTACTAAAAAAGTGCCAGTGCCTTTAAATCAAAAATATTTTCTCTCATCACAGGTTGCTCGAACATGCGAAGTAGTGGCATCCCTAGCTCACGAAGGTGGTCCAGCAGCGTTATACTCCGGGTACTTATGGAGAGCTGCTCCTCTCAGGCCCCATCATCCACCTCGTTGGACGCGACGATGGTTCGTCTTGAAGAGGGACAACTGCCTGTACTATTACAAGACGGATTCGGTAAGAAAAAGCTATCAATTAAGTACTTAGTATTGTTACGTAATCAGTGGCGGATTAGCCATATAGCAGGAGTAGCAAATGCTACGGGCCCCGCGCGTCTGGGGGGCCCCGCGTCCGCGAAAATGTCTATTTTTATAGACTGTTACATGGAGTGTAATATTAGGTAAAGTCAATATGTCTTGTCACAAGCAAAGGTAGTATAGGATTTCTTCAGAGAGGAGTGATTATTATTCTCCTGAACCTCTACTGAAATGAACTTCACATAACAACGAGCAGTCCTAAAGCCAAAATTGACACGAACTGAAGGGTCAATGAAGCCATGACCATACAACGCCATCTATCCAAAACATTTGAAACAAAGTTACCTTTACATTTCACAGAGCATACACCCAGTAGGAGCACTTATGTTGGTAAACTATCAACTCACCGAGGAAGACTCAGGGCGACCTCATGGATTCCGATTGCAGCGCGGCGGTGGCACCAGGCTTCAACTTGCGGCTGATACTGCCGAAGCGGCCGCTAGATGGCAGGCTGTCCTTGCGCATGCTATTGATGCGAGTAATCAGGTTTGTTATTCAATATAATTATAATAATAGTAATTTCTTTGTCAGAAATATGGTACTAAAATGGTGCTCTAGTCCTACAATAAGTATAGAATGATTGAATAATCTTTTTGGGGTTGGACTCAAGATCATCAGCTTTGGTAATGTTAATATCTGGCGATACATGATATTTCTCGTAAGCTTAAAAATTTATTAAAGCCTATCTCAAGTATTCCACCTTGCTCCTGTTTATTTTCAAGGACTTTCTCTACGTGATGACTTTACAATCTACTGGTTTCTTTTCGCCTACCTGACCTACTAAGTACCTACTTCTACTTTGGTCCATGTATTTTAGACAACAAACTACAGATGGCGTGCTAATGATTAGATACAAAAATACAAATATCTTCAAACTCAAAACTCATATTTTTAGGTGAGGCTAGGAACATAACAAGAAGGATGTTGACTCAAATCAGCTACTTTTTATTATACGTAACGTCATTATTGTACAGCATAATGAAGTCGGTTAAAAAGATCTATCTTTGTGGTAATTAAAAATCATAAAATGTAATCTAAAAATACATAGAAACATCGATTACCTGATTTTTTATGCATTGGTTAGTGTTTGATAAATTAATCCTAACTTATATTAATATTATAAATGCGAAAGTGAGTTTGTTTGTTTGTTTGTTACCTTTTCACGCTTATACCGCTGAACCGATCGCGATGAAATTTGGTATGCAGATAGCCTATGGTATGGAGAAAAACATGGGCCACTTTTTATCCCGGGAAAACATAAGATCCTTGAGGAACGCGGGTGAAACCACGGGGCGGAAGCTAGTCTTGAATAAAGGCAACATCCCTTATTGACTCTATCGCAGCTTCGGAATACACTTAAACTGAGAACATTCCGGCAAGAAATTTAACTTCAAAATCTACAATCTAAGGACTTATTTTCTATATTACTATTCTTAATACTTTATTACAGCGTGATGGCTGGCTAGAAGTCACAATGAGAAATATGAAATTACCACCATCTTCCATACCTCGGCCTGACTGCTTCGGATACCTCATGAAGCTTGGATCCAAGTGGAAATCCTGGGCAAAGAGATACTGCGTGCTCAAAGATGCATGTCTATACTTTTACAATGATGGCAACAGTAAAAGTGCTTTTGGTAAATATTTTTATTTGTTGGAAGTAGATACTTAGATACCTATTAGTTTGTAACGACATTATATTATTATTATAACAAAAAGAAACTTTAAGCCATCTCACGTAATGGTAAAAATATAGGGTTTACCCCCCCCCCCCCCCCCCAAACATAGTTTGAGAGTCTAGGACCTACTTATATTGCATTATAAAATGTATTATTAATTCACAACTTTTGAGATCAGCATCTTAATGGATGCGTAATTATTTAATACCTAAAGATCCATTCTTATAAAAAAAAAAACTGTCTCAATACATAATATCTTGTCTAGATTTATTGTTAACATATGACTTTTTTTTCCAGGAATGGCTTGCCTTCACGGATACAGAATACAAACTTGTTCTCCGGGCGGCAAGAAATACGCATTTGAAGTAATGCCCACAGAGCCGAAACAAAGACATTTCTACTTCCATACTGAATCTGAAATGGATAAAAAGCGGTAAGATATATTTTTATCAAATGGCAGTGGAGCTCAATTGATCTAGTTTGTCAGATGGCAAAGAAAAATAGTTTTTTATGTCATGAAAAAACAGTAAAAACCATGAAAAAATATCTAAAAGATTTTTGTTAGTCGAGGATTCAAATCCTACGATGAGCTTGGAAAACATCATGAGGAAACCATAGCACGGTGGTAGAGCATTTCGTAGTAGGACCCGTCTGGCTGGCTACCACCCTCATGTTGAAAATCTGTCGCCAAACACCTATTAGGTGTGTTCCGGCAGCTGCACTTGAGAACCAATTCACAAGGAATTGGTTGGTGAAAGCCTACAAAGGCTTTCTGTGCTTATCACCTTCGGCTACATCATCATTTACCATAGTGAGATTGTGGTCAAACACAAGCCTATACCTACAAATAAATAAAAAACTTTTTTATTTATTTCAGTTGGATGTCAGCCCTAGAATATTCCATAGATAGATGGATGAAGGCCGGTTGACGACGACTGATCCTATCAGATGATTCCTTCGATGTTTTATAATTTTATTTTATTAAATATATCCGATTGTTATCTTCGTTATTTCAAATTATTTTTAAACCCATTCAATATTGAAATAGATACTTCAAATAAAAATGTTACAAAAACATGAATATTAATACTGGCATACATATCTTCTCATAAAAAAAAATATTTGGATGGGATTTCAATTATTATATCTGTGTAAGTAGTTTCATTGTTCGTTCTGAGAATAATTTATAATTACTTTACTACGCTTATCTCATTAAAATAATTGATATATATTATTAGTATTGTAAATTACAACGTTGATTCCCGTCCTGTATTTGTACCGATGGATCCATTCAGAGTTTGTAAGAGAAATATTTTTGAAATATGCGGTTGTTTTTACCTATGTATTCATTAAATTATATATCAAGTCAACAAAAACATAATATGTTAAATAAATGTGTATATATTTAAATCAGTTGCATGTTCTTATCATAAATAAATGTTATTTATAATTAAATATACACGTTTTATCACTGCAACGGGCGCATCGAAGATGAAAAATGTTTTATTAAATGCATAGCTTTAATCTATGTAATTCTAAAATAGATATTTAAAATAAATTATATCAATGATGTTCATATTTTAAAAACCCAATTTAAAGAGATCCTTTTATATATTCTGAAATATGACTGATCAAAATGAGACTAAACGACGATGGTGTAAAAATATTTTGATTAAAGATCTTAAATATCTTTTACTGCACTTTTCTCAGATGGAATGTTGAAATCAATGACCGGAGAAAAAAAAACATTAACATCAATTTATAATAAAGGTAAATGGGTCATTCTGGAAAGATTGCTATTTCAGACTATAATACTTACCAATAAATTGAACATACAGCAAGTTTAGAAATATATGAGAGGCTAAAATAAGGACAAATGGTATTCCTATTACAGTATATATACACAATATAATATAGCTATAACACATAGCTGTGTAGCGTAGTGAAATTAAGTATACAGTAGATAATGATTATATGGATGTGCCACAGCCTCGTTAAATACTTAGAAAATTAAGCTGTAGTTAGTGATTTTTGATTCGATGGGAGAAAGCACAATCCTCTGAAATATTTAATAAATCAACATGTTATTATCGTCTGTAACCCTATTTTATTAAAATATTGTGATTATTATCAGTGTTGTGAACTTTTGGAAATTTTATTTCTATTATATAAATTAGCTTTCTAATTTTGAATGTTAGATATATAATTTCGTACAGGATGTAAATCTTACTAATTCTTGTTGTAAAAAGGGTTACAGAAATTGTCATTAATAAAATCACATTTTAATGTAATTCGAATGTTATTGCGTAAGTTTCAGATATTTATTTCCCTTTAGAATGTGGTCCAGACTAGGTGACTTAAAAATTGTGCATTAAACTGATAATTAATAAGGAAAATAAATCCAATATTGAAGGTATGTATATAAATAATCATGTAAAAGCTCAAATATGTATATTAAATAATAAATAAAAAGACTTGAATATAAACAGATTTGGTTAAAAGCTTATAGAGGTAGCCTTGTAAACTAGTGAGTGTTTAAATAAATACATTTTTTTTAAAGATTACATATTGAAAAATTATAAATGCACGTTAATACTATAGTTAATTGTTTATTGGTAATTTAAAGATTTATCAAAAATGTAAAAGATAAAATAGTCATTATAATGTGTTCAGTAAATAAGATTCAAGAATGGGAGGATTAGGAATTAGTTTGTAAAAGATATATTGTTTGCATGCCAAAGTATTACAGCCAATTCGTAAAAATATGACAAATAAGTACTTTTTTCCATAACCTTCTCTATTTTAATGTACTACTGGTTATTGAAATGAACGATGAAACGGACATTTTTTTAAACATATTATGTGACTGTATTAATAGATTTCGTTGTAATAAAGATAAAAGTAAAATTTATGTTTTATTTTTGTAATTTTTGTTTGTATTTTCTTATAAAATAATGATCTCTAATCAGAAGTTTATGATTTTGAAGGTAAGTAAGTAAGTATGTAGTTAGTTAACTTTTCCCCATTATTTTTAAACTACATAATAATATAGTTCTGAATCGCGGTAGATTTTTTTTTAAACTATGTAATTTTATTTAATTTATAAATTAAGAAGTGGTTTCAAAATAGTTTACCTACCTACAGATAATTTATATATTTAACATTATTTAGATTAGACAATCAAGTATCAGTATCGTGTTTTTTGATGGTAAAAAAAATTTAATGTTAATAACAAATTTTATACTGGATATCCTTAATCTTTTGCCACTTAGAATATTTTTTTTTACCATTTTCAAAAGCATCAATGAAAAACAAAAAAAAACCCTTCGGCTGTATTATCAATTAGCAACTGCAATCGAAATTCATGATCTGAGATATAAAATTTGAGGGCGGCGTTAATTTACACGACTTATAAGCTACTAACACGAAAAATAAACAATCCAGCGATATCCTTCCCTTTTTTATCGCTCCCAAAGTAAAAACAGTATGGTTGGAGGCTTTGGTCGGCGAGCGGTCGCGGGGAGGGGACGCCACAGGAGCGCTACTGCCTCTGACGACGGTAGTACGCGCGCTCTACTCCCACCAGTCGCGCGCCATCTGCGCACACGCAACCTTTGCGCCAATGATAGTGATACCATACTGAAAAAAACTTCAGTGTAATACCAACATTAGTGCCAAACTTTATCAGTGGATTACAGTGAACAATTTTGTGACTTAAGTGTATCAGTGTAAATGGAACTGTGAACATAATATGATATAGCTCGCCAGACGTTACCGCAGTAACTCTTTCGTTAACCACCGTGTCTATTAACTGTTTTATGGCCTGTACAGTGCGTCTATTGTTGTGTACGCTTCCACTAATCTCCTATTCACCTGTTTCGACGCCACCTACTGCGGTTGAACCGTGAAATGTGACAAAAAATTGCAATGATCGCCTTTTGTACGCATGCAGACCCATGGTTTGTAAACGTTGCGGGATAACTACCTGTTTACTGGAGGGTTGTATTGGGCACATCTGACAATCGATCGGGCAACCAGTCGACTTGTGAGTCCTCAACTTTTTTATAATTTTGGTAATTTAATACAGCGGATGTGGAATAAATTGGGTAGGCAGGGTGCGCTTGATCGTCGCTACCTGTTTTATATGGTCATATGCTTGATGGATGTGTGTGGCTATTTTATGCGTGTTTATTATTGTTTTCGTCGCAGATGTTGTTGTATTGAGCGTTACAATTCTGGGAAATAACGGGTCTGCGGTTTGCGCCATTGTTCTGAATGTTTCACAGTGGCGTTTACTTAATATTTCCTGCCACTGTGTTAAGCTGTAATTATTTGATTTGTGTTTTGTAGACCTACCCAAATTATTTTGAGCGCATGCCACATTGCAACACATAATTTTGTGAATATCTTGAATGTTCTTACTTTTATATTACACTAGCTTCCGCCCCGCGGTTTCGCCCGCGTTCCCGTGGGATCTTACGTTTTCCCGGAATAAAAAGTAGCTTATGTGCTATTGCAGACTATATTCTATCTCTGTGCCAAATTTCATCCAAATCCGTTCACCCGTTTTGACGTGAAAGAGTAACAAACATCCATCCATCCATCCATCCATCCATCCATCCAAACTTTCGCGTAGGATGATGAATGATAATTATATTGTTCATCTAACGTAACAGCAACATAGTATAAAATACCAATGCTATTCATTTATGTACAATTTTTATTCCAGTTTGTCTATCAAAAGAAATAACATAATTAATGTTCTTTGAAACTCAGTAGGTACTCACTTATCCAAAAGTTTCGAAGCTAAATAAAACTAAATATAAGCACACAAAAGCTCTCATTTGAAAGGAAAAATAATTTAATCTTCCCTACACATTAAAAACATACCTAAAAAGTTGCATAGACTACCTAGAATACCTATTGTAATTTTTGGTACTCATCCAACAAAGTATTTATGAAGCCAAAGTCGTTAAGAAGTAAAAATCTGTAATAGGGTAGACTGATCATAACCAAAATAATTTGTAGCCATAACAAATTGAACCAATCATTTCAATACAATACATATTTCCAAATCAAGTTAAACAAATTAGCATTTCCAGCACCTATAATGTCCATATTTGGCCATGACAACCAAATTTGCAATCATCAAAACTTAATAGACACTGCTATAAAAAATCTGTTAATTATTTCGTCAACAGCCAACCGCTAAATAAAATTAAACTCCACACAGCAGTATTACGTATAACAGTAATACGGTAGAAGAGACGTTTTAATTATTCAACAAATAGTAGTTAATCATTACCATCAACTGATAAGAACAATCTAATCTAACAACATTCTTGAAATGATATTTATCATGAACCTTGTCACCACAAATTAACGGTAAGTAAAATTCCGTCAATAAACGTTTTAATATTTTTTTTGCTAAATAATGTAAAAAGATAAGTATTCATATTTGGAACAAAAAAATATATGAGTTATGAAAACAAAACTAGAAAATATGAAACTACCGATGTAAGAAGATTAGCAAGTTGAAGTGGCAATGAGCTTCCCACATCTGTCGCAAAACCGATAACCAATGGTGGAAACCAGTTATTGAGTGAAGAGAAACACAGCGTGAGGCTCACTGTACACCTATAACTTGGAAAGACTGACCATTATTGTTTGGATAAGGGAGACTGTAAATTTACGAATGGCTTAAAAAGATATTTGAAACAAGAAACTATAAAATGGTAATAAATTAAAGCAAAGAACTTACATAAGATTGCAATTATAGAATAAGATGCAATTGATAGCAAAGATACTCGTACCATAAAACATTTTTTTCTAATGATAGATAATTAAAATAGCCTTAAAACTCACAGAGCTGATGGAGAATAGAAGTAGTTGACAAATATAAAATATATACGCCTTTTAATAGTTATTTAATATTATCTAGTATTAACCCTTTAAATCTAGGTTACATAAAATGAAACAACAAAGAAAAATAAAAGTTACCGTTAAGGTTCTAGATCAAAAGTAAATTTATGAAGTTGTTGGTCAAATTGTTTAATCTTGTTGACAATTAATTCCAATCTATACACTCATGAATAGTTACAGGGTTAGACTCTCTGTCTTTGAATCTAGGAAGGGTGAAAAGTGCCCTTGACGAGAACAAGCAGCTCATAACCTTACATTTGAGAAATATATGGGAGATACCAATTAGGTAGAGGACATTACTAGGTTCAATATGATGATATTACTAAAAGAAAATAACAAGAACTACGTCTAAAAATCGATCTACTTTACATTTCAGCTTTGAATATTCAGTTAACAATTGAACGCTATAATAAGCGTAATATTTTTCGAACTTTCGTAACTGTATTTGATTATTAATATAATGTAAATGTGCCCATCTACTTGAATAATATGAAGATCAATATGAAATATTCAGTGTGAATTAGCGGTACCATGAAAAGAGAACCATCTATTTAGTAGGCACAAAACTCGATCCATAAATTTAAATAATCTTTTATCACTTTTAGTAACTGTATGACAGCTTGTTTTTCGAAAACATGCGCCGTATTTTTATTAATGATTTCTTGATTAGTTTGCCTATTTTCGACAATACAAAAGTCACAATAATAAATTGGGTAAATTGATTTCTTATTGGTTGGTTTTATTATAAATAAATTTTCTCGATTTTATCATGATCTAAGGTACATACATACATCATTTTATAGCAGTTTATTTATATGAACTCTATAAGCATATATACTTATATTCAATACAGCATAAGTTCTTTATGAGACAGTCACACTATCTTTACCGCGTTGTAAATACACCTGCATTGAAAAGACAAGAAATTTAAATTTCCAAGGAGATCGCTTTAAAATATTCCTTTAAAAGCTTTACGTTATTGAAATGACCGGTATTACATCCCAGAGTCCATTACTTACTGCAGTGCCTGCATACATATTCATACCTCTAAATTCTCAAACCGAAAGAGAGATAAAAGTAGTTTTACAGCTTCGGAGCAAGTAAGATGGTAGAAACTCGATCAACCACAACCTTAGAGTGAGTGAGACAAAATATAAACCTGCAGAGTATGAGCGAGAAGCAAATAAAATCAGAAGGCTTTTACGGTAGAACGGGCATTGAACAGTGAAATGTGGGCCCGGCGCGCTCGCCTTCTTTTTCGATCTCGCTTGAATAAATTGATTCTAAGATTAATCTTTTGTAGTTGTTGTAACTGACGGCCAAGATTTTTTTCATTACCAATGTTAAAAAACGATAGAAAAGATTTAGAATTTGTCTTCATAGTTAATGTATGTACGTGATGTTGAAAATAAATGACCTGTAAACAAGTCGGTCTCTATAAATCATGATTCACTGGAAACTTATTAGTCAAATATATGAGGCAAATTAATAACAGCATGTTGCAAAAATAAATAAAATAATTAGTGATGTAAAAACTAGCAATCTGCTAGAATATAATAATGCTCAAACAATAACATCAATTTAGTCTTACAAACATAAAGTTTCAAAGTCAGACACCGGAAACTCTATGAAAACATACGCTTCGTACAAAACAGGCAGTAAAGCAAAGCGTCAGTTTTATTGTCCCTAGTCATGATACTCATTTCAGATGGAAATAGTCAGACCAATCGTAAATCTCGGGATAGCAATCTTTTCAGAGATGTTATTAGTCTTGTACAAATACGAGAATGAGATGGAGCTATAAATGTTCCCTTTCCTACAATAGAACTTGATGATGAAGTTGTGACACTGGTAATACACTATTATTAGTGATATTGAAAAACATGATTCGCTTATATTCAAGACATAAAATATTAAAATAAGTAAAATGAAAAATAATAAACTGTAGGCCTTTATGAGACAGATCTTTGCGACCAGTTATATTTCGTGTACCGTAATCACAGGTTAACACAGTTATCCACTCAAAAAGGGTAACAATAATAAATTTTGTAGTAAATTGCGTATAAAATTAATTTAAAAAAGCAAATTAAAGCAATTTACGCGGGCCATAGTAATATATCAAGTATCGACACAAATGTTGGTTTCAAATCCAAATCCGGTCATCATTAACATTTTCTGATATCACCAGAAGCTGAGAACCGATACGATTGAGAATAAACTGTTGAATGATGTATGAGATATAGATTCAATATCTAAAGTCGATTTTAATATGTATTAATCTAAGGAAAAAATACAACAGATAAATGACCTCAATAAAAAACATATTCCAATAAATGTTTTATACTAAGTTATTTACCTTGCGAATGAATTTAAATTTTGATATTATAAGAACGAAATTTATGCATATCTCTTTTAAAACACTATGAGCTCAAAGATGGAAAGAGATATGAAAACTAATGATCCAATTATATTATTATATTTTAGACTGACGCCGTGAGAATTTATGTGTTATGCTAATTGATACTTAGAAACAATGTAGAGCTACTTAATTAAGCATGATTCTCGATCCATAAATCTGAATGTTCAAAACTAATAAGTACTATTAGATAAGCAACCTATGGATCTAAATCGTATTTTAAACTTACGGCCATGAAAGGTTTGATGATAAAAAACTTTTACGATGAGAAATCATTGTAGTACCTACATCCAAAAAATATAAAATCCTGATCAGTATACCCTACTTTTTCATAAACGACCACAAGTAATATATGCGTATTTCGTTCTAAATAGGTACGTATTGCTTAATTACGTATTTTAATAGTTTATTTTTACTTTCAGATGTACTTCAAAGCGTCATGTCGGAAAACACCGGAGCAGTTGTATCAAGGGCATCTACACCACGCCCTGTCAATGAAACTCCAGTCAATGCACCGTTACGGTCTAGACATGACCAATTCCTCGCCAGCTCAGCTGAACGAGCTCAACAAAGGCCATCTTCGAACGGTAGAAATCCTAGTGGGAGCTTTGAATCACCTCCACTACCCTATCATCGCCAAATAACCACTGGCTCTTTACTTACAGCGTCCCATCGTGAGACTTCTGCATTTGTTCCTGTAGTACCTACTAGAACTATGCACCCTGTTATGTACCCCAATGAAATGCATCCAGCATTAATACCTTCGGAAATCATTGAAAGGGAAAGAATGTTGGATAGAGAAAGATCAGAGCCAGCAAAAGGGTCTCCAGATAGAGCACCTAGTAATTTTCCTAAAAGAAATTCCTTTGATTTGATGGCTATGATGGTCGAAAAACGAAAAGAGGTAGCTCTACGTGAGGCAGCAGCGGCTATGCTTTTACCGCATCACAGAACTGCTTCAATAGAAGGTATGATGTCTGACGGATCATCACAACCTCCAATCTATGGACCTCCTGGCCCTTTTCTTGGTGCTCCAGGACCCTCTCCAACAACAGCTGGTAGTTTCACTTTTCCCGGAGCTGGATTATTTCCGCCCGGTGCTGGACCTCACCAAATGCATCCACATTTAGATCGACGGTTGTTGAGAGCTCCAGGCCGAGCTTCCAGACCCAAAAAGCAGTTTATTTGTAAATTCTGCAACCGTCAGTTTACCAAATCATACAATTTGCTTATTCACGAAAGGACTCATACTGATGAGCGTCCGTACTCCTGTGACATTTGCGGGAAGGCATTTCGAAGACAAGACCACTTGCGAGACCACAGGTAATATATTTTTTACATACCTTATACATTATCCAGTAATTATACGTAATATCGTACCTGTTGAAGGCGCAACCTCTTTCTTGCGCATTTTAATTTTCCACAACGCTGATCATAGTTTGTATAAAGGCTTAATTTATATGCACGTAATAAGCAGCCGGTGTAACTCAAGTTGCAGATGTTAAGCCGACTGTGGCCGCATCCGCCCGGCTACTTGGAAACGGAATTATTTATAAAGATCCTCTATCGTAGTTGGTTTCGTGGAAGTCTTTCTATCTTGATTAATTATAAATAAAATATTATACTTTCCGAAGAGAAGACTATGGATAATCCTGATGTAATTAGAAAAAATAGCGTATACTTTACGAATGCATGCCATACTTTTTGAGTAGTGGTCATTCGTGATTGGAGTTATAGATAAAACGCAAATAATATATCGCTGTCATGGTTCGTTTATGACAGACAAAATAACATGATGGATATTATTAGAGTATTATAATGTTCGGTTAAATAGACTTTGAAGCAATATACAGATAAACAGTGTGTAGCAAAGTTTTTTAACCTTAAAATATGATAAAAACTGGAATAAACATAGCACAGCTTTGGGCCAGAGTTTTCTGAGAATACAAAAAATAAAATGGAAAGGTCAACAGTTTTTTGGCTCAAAAACATTTTACACTTAGCAACAAGATATACTAAAGTAGTTCTTGGTTCATATTATGAAGATTTTATGGCTCATATGGCTTACTTTATACATGGTTTTATTGAGTTTTTTCATCATTTAGTTATGTCAAAATGGCTTAAACTTTTGTAGCTCAAGTTGAATGTAGACCCAAAGTAATATTTATAATCGGATTTAAATAATTTAAACGTCAATCCTATGAAATATAACACATTAAAATATATCTTCGGCAATACGAGGCTATACAGGTCGACGCCTTATGGAGCGAATCAAATAATTTTATTACTTATAAGCTATAAAAACTGGATATGCAGTTGATGTGTCGGACTAAAGAATTAGTGCTTCCAAACATTTTATGACGTGCTCATTTCTACGGTTTTACTCGTGTAAACATTTAAAAACCTACTTAAATATGAGGTAGTTAAAAAACTAAAAAGATGACACAGCGAAAAACAATATCATTTAAATCAAAAAATATTTATTTGCTAAGTATTATTATCTACTAACAAAAATAACAACCTTAAACTAAATATTGAAATAAAATATATGAAAATAATTAAAGATAAAAAACTGCGTTTAGATCGCCACCTGCAGGCATGGTTCCCAAAAAGCTGGCGACGTTACCCCGTTGAATTGCAAGACTAATACGTTTCCCAAGGTAAGCGCCAGCTCTTTGGTCACCTGTTAAATCAACAAGGCGTCTGGATATCTCAAAATTATCATAACTTAATCATATGTGCCATTTTTTGCAAATTTTTAATATACTTAGGTACTACCTATTTCACATTGTTGTCTACCTGACTCAATAAACCCACAGTGATTTCTATTATAATTTGCAGTAAGATTATAATACGAAATTAGAAATTAAGTAAGTAAGCGCATTTTTTAAATATATAACATGCTAAAGATAATTGTTTAATTCAACGAGGTGTAAATAAGAATATTAATATCTAAAGAATTTACAACTACTGTAACGAATGACTGCCGCACCGAGACAGCAATATTAAAGTTTATTATTAAAATGTGAAAAACATTACCGATAAGAATTCCAGTAAACGGTCGTAATTAAAGGCTTATAAATAATATAAAAAACGGAACATTTAATCAGAAGATATGGATCTAAATTAATGCTATAAAATTATAAAATGCAAAGTTTAAAAAATATAGGCATCTTTAATAGCGAACAAACAGTTTTATGCAATAAATATTTTGGAAGTTAACAGTGACGTAATTATTAATGTTATTCAATTATAAGAAGACATTATGCGAGTCAGTTCCATACCAATCGAAGTATGTTCTATATTTTGAATTTCAACTAACAAAACTCAATGGAATTGTAAACAGCATTCAGTAACTAATATGTAATACCTGTGACCAATATTTCTCACAATTTTTGTTCGAAAAGAACCCATATTGATGCTGTTTAATCTAGGATAAATATATATTTTTTATATAAATTTGAACTTGCTAGGGACTTAGAAAAAATACTGAAAAAAGTTTTATCTTCATTATCTATGATCCGGTTGAGTGTTCATTATTTTTATTCGAAGCGATATCAAAATAAAATGAATAATACTAGTTTAATATATGGACAGTTGATAAATTATATCGTAGTAGTTATACTACGATATAAATTGTTATCAACTATTCATCAATCTAATCACTGACCATCAAAGTTTTGATCGGAATCTTTTTGAGGTGCAGGTCGTAAATAACAATTTAAAATTTTATTTTTTCGGTTGTTTTAATCGTAATATATGTTATAGCTACGTGGTTTCCAGAACTAATAAATTATCCAAAAACTGATACTTTTGTTCTAATTCTTAAAGAAGTTAGGTAGATAAACATAGTTTCCTAATCTAAGACCATATCGGATCTAAACCAGTTTCCATTTGGTTTTTCATAATGTTTCAGTCCAAAACTAAACAAGCAAAACTATTGGCGATAATTGGGGAGTCTGGATGTAATTATCTATATAAGTATATATTTACAAAAGAAAAGTAGTGTATGTAGTATATCAGTTATCTGGCTTCCATAGCACAAGCTCTGCTTAGTTTGGGGTCAGATGGCCGTGTGTGAGGAATAATTTCCCAGAATGTCCCAGAATATTGGGGATTGATAAACTTATAATTTGATGATAATATCTAAGTAGACAGATTTACTCTCTTTTTTTTAATGAACATTATATTCTTTATTTACATATTTACAATTAAAGTAAAAAATACAAACTATGATATATAGAAAACATCCTCAAAGCCCTCGCTGCTGTCGATAGGCAAGGTTCCCAACAGGCTGGCAGCGTTCCCTTTTTGGATGGCCAAGCTTATGCGTTGGCGGAAAAAGCTCCTTTATTTTTGTTTATAATTAGCAGAAGCGATATGTATCAGAGATTATTTATGCTTTTAACAATCATAATAGAACAATATAGTCACTTTATTTCTCCATCTATAGCTTACAGCAAGCATGGCCGTATTCAATAATTGGTGACTTTCACACGCAATCGAAAATTTAACTTTAGTTAGTCCCATTCATGTCGTCGTGTATGTACATCAGTCAAAAGTATATTTTGTACTGAAAAAAATTCCCAAGACTCGTAATATTATAGTTATTAGAGTAGATTAGATTAATACAAATCATAAATAATAGCATTGAGCAACAACTTCAATTAGAATTTGATATTTTCCAAGTTCCCTGTCAACAAAAAGCACTACAAAACCGACCGTAAAATACGGACTTAGTGATTTTTGATGGATACTAACGCTCGACATTGATATTCGTCTCACATCAGGTAATTTTTTTATACATTTGGCCGGTAATTAGTTTAAATTTTGATGAGTCATCCGATTCTATTGGCGCTCTGTCGTAATAGAAGGCAGGATTTTGTAGGGTCAGTCAAACAATTTCACGTTTAAAGAAAATTTTGGAGATAAGTAATTAGTGTTCCTGTCTAACATTTATATTTTTTAATTTATTTTGTAACTATTTATATTATATATCTGTAGACTTATCGTGTCTGTACAATTAGTCATGTTTAACCACTAGGACCCATTTCTAGCATTTTTTTTTGTCTGTTTAAAACGGATTTTAATAGGTGCATAGTTTCACAAGTATAAATTAGGTATAGTTTAGTGCAACAATTATTATTATAGGTTTTATTTTATCGAAATTGGCTGATGGAAAAATGATATAAAAATGTTATGAAGTCTGTGGGAGTAATGCTGACAGGCTAGTTTTAAAATAAAATACGTGACACAGAGGCATAATAAAGTAAGATAGGTGACATAAATAAAAAAATATACAGCCATTAAATATACCTATTAATACTTACAGGTAGCTATACATTTTTTAATTCCTACTCATTAATTTTATTGTCACACCTATAAATTATTTTATATGACAATTAACTTTTGGGTGTTAAAATTATTTTGTATCATTTTTAATGTACTAAATAAAAAAAACACTATTTTGCTAACGTTACGAACACCTGGCTAAGTTATAGCACAGGTTATAGTACCTTCAACTTGTAAAGCAATTTAATACTTCTTGCTTAGAAATCGTTATCATTAAAATTGGCAATAAAAGCTTTCAATAGATTCAGACAAAAAGCCCAGGTTTAGGAGTTTGATATTGAGTTAAGAGGTAACAATAAATAACTACTTCCATATAGTCAAAATTTGCCTGAATAATACAAGTAACCTTTAGTTCAAAACATTATACATACTTTTAGTCGATGAAACGAAATTGAACTTATGATATCATCATTATTAATCATGATGTGCAGTTTAGTGATGCCTTATAGTTTTATGTCGCGCTTTCGATATTTTTTTTATTTTTTGACCAATTTTAATAATAATAATTATAATGTCCTGAGGCATTCCTCACTAACTAAGCAAAGTTTGTACTATAGAAATCAGATAACTGATATATGTGCTCGTTTGTTTTCAAAACATACACGAGAATTATACCCAAAGTTAAGACAAACAGATATGTTCATGCACACAAATGTTTGTCCTAGGTGGGAATTGAATCACGAACATTGGTTGCCACGACGATGTTTACGACAAATGCAAGCCTAGATACCGGGCTGTCAAAAATGTTCGCAGTTTTCACAAACATTACGAGAAATCGTTAAGTTTGCGACAAAAATCGATAAGATACTGACATAATTGATATAAGACACTACCGAATATCGTTATAATCTGATCGTTAGGACTTAACGACAAATTTCTATGTCGAGACTGCAGCCCCTGGTAGCTTATTAGGTTCAACCACACCAACCGGCTGGCCATTTTTTACCCAACATAATATTAAATTAACAATTAGACTTGACAAAGACTTTAGGTACTGTAATAAAGTATGGAGATAAATATATTTTAGCAAGTAGCTTGAGTCACTGATCCATGGCACATCACTAGCTGCATTTGAGTTTTTTGTCGCACGTATTTATTATTTATAATGATTGCCTTTTAGAATCGAGATGCATCACGTTTAAACTGCATAATACCCGGTTATTATACCCTCAGGCGTAATTAATAACCCCTTAGGAAAAACACAGGCGCCTTTGACCCGCCAAGGACACGCTACACGCACGTTTATTTTTTAATTCCCCGAAAAATCTTCGAATATTGCAAAAACCATAACGAAATATCTCAGAGACCGAAACCACCAGCTATTATTAAACGATAATTACATTATCCAGTAAAAATATAAAAGGCAGATACTTGTTCATGAATATTTAGTGAAAATCACTAACCGGCCTTACGTAAATATAAATAACTTTTAATAGCAGCGGCTTATCCGCGATCGATCGAAGAAATCGAAACGTGATCGGAATTTTTTGAATCAAAAAACATGGAGAAAAACCCCAAACAAATAACGAGCCAGATCTCAAGTAAGATGCCACCCTCTTTTTAATAAGGAGTACTTAAGTAACTTCAATATAATGGTTAATATCAAACGAGAATATTTACTCTTTCAATCTTTGATCATAGCCAATTATTCTGAATTTATATTTACATTATTTACTTTTATAAATAACCGTTGATGGCATTTCAAGACTGGGTTACTAATTATTTCATATAATTCCGTTGAATGCACAGCTAGTTGCAGTAGAGAAACTTTCAAGTTTTGCGGGGTCAACAATCAATCAAGAACACAAATTTAATATCGGCATTGCACCACAAATGAATAATGAATAATGATTTTACAAAGTCTAAATGTAAGCTGCCTAAAAAAATTAACCAGCATTAAAATATGTGAAGAAAAAAAAAATGTTTGAACACCTACTATCAAGAGGGCTAACAAAATTTAACCATAGATAAACAAAAAACGTCTATAACAGATTCCCATCGGAAATAAGATATGGGCATACATGCAGCAACACAAACAACAACATTCACACCATAAACCTGTACCGAAGTTGAAAGATATAAAAATATACTACTTGAGGCACTTAAAAGCATAACCACAGTGTACGTTGATACCTAAGGAACGTAGACATACCGTATCAACTATCATTAATTTTCTACACAGCAAGCTGAGCAATTTCTTACGAAAAACTGGTTCGTAGACCCGTATCTTATGAGAAACTAGTATTAATAACATGCTGATGCCTTTCTCTATAGATCCTTTTAAATTGTAACACCGGTCCTTTGTCATTATGTCACGTTTGAGATCTTTCTTTTGCGTTTTAATTTCCATTTACTTGTCGATGCCTTCGCAAGAATTATTTTTGCATTGAACATCATTTTATCTCGAGGCTCATATGCAATTATGATCGGTCTCAAGACCACATATAATGGGGACTGGGTAAACCTCCACTCGTTCGTTCCGATCGCTCAAGGGGCCACGGCAAAAAGGGATATCAAATTAATACTGAATCCATAATAAATCAAAGAGAGGCAGGTGGACTCGGTCGCATGAACAAGAGATTCGCCTACGGACAACTTTAGAGATTATCATCCTGGGCTCTAAACTAATCATAACGACATACGGTTTTATTTCCCTTGAATGTGAGTAAATTGGTCGCTGGAATTTGCAATATTCGAATCTGTTCCAGAATTTTATTCGATTTAGCTTCGAGCGATTCCGTATAATTGACACGCGATTTTTGAATAACATTCAAAAACATTAGTCCCGCTTGTGACACAATAAACATATTTCTCTTCATCTCAACGGATGTGAAAAATTTGCATACATTAAAAGTGCATCTGATTCTTATCTAAATATAACTCTTTAGCAATTCCGTTAATTTCCAATAGTCGATTGTTAAGAAAGACTAAAAGTTGATTGAACTAAACATTGTACTGGTTTATTCTGATATATACGTATAAATATAAACATGCGTTTGAAATAATCGTGACCGAGGTTGTAGAATAATTAGCCAGAAACGCGGTACGCGGCAAACCGCTTGTCGATTTCACAGTATCTTATTGGCTTTTGAAAGTTCTTTCTGGCAGTACTCAGTGACGGTTGCGCAACATTTTTTCGAACACTCGATTCATTTTGACGTTAAGGACGCATTTTATACGTATATATCCTGTACACCTGCGGCTCAGAAATAAAATCAGTAATTTATTTATTAAGAAATAAGTCAAAACAGTGCCTCTGGGTACACGATATCTTTAGAGATCTTTGGTTACCAAATCTGTTTTAAATACAAAATATTTACCGAAAGCTTTTATCGGTAAACTTGGAGATTTTTATAATTACAGATTGTAGTTCCATGCTGCTTAATATTATGTTCAACGTAAGCTATCAAAGATGTTATATAGCTAAACCAAAACTTTCAAATCAAATTTTTATGCGCATCTGGAAATCAATTCAGACATTTTAATATGTTAAAAAATTCCATTTTAATCTGTTTTAGATTATTCAGATGCCATTATTGTTGAATCGATGCAGACAGGTAAACGTATTATTTAAATTATACTTCAGCCGTTTGCGTGTTAGGTTGCAAAACGTTTTTTTGTCGCTACACTGGGCCAATTAACTTCAGTATTCGCGTGATACGGATTCACTGATAAAACAAAATACAAAACTGCGAGCCGGACTAAGTTTGTATCTATCTTGCATATATTTTAGATAACAATTATATTTAATGCAGATTCTGAAGCCATATTTTGGTTGTCTGCTTTGACCAATGTTAGCCAATGAAATATATTTTCGATGCAATAGTAAAACAATATCGAATCTTTTCTTTCACTTTTTTAATTTAATGTAATCGGAATAAATAAGTGGATTTAAAATTAACATTTCATTGATTTTATCAATTCTATTAATCATAAATGGCTATCACAAAAACTGAAAGTAATTCGACCGTAATCCAAAAACCTGTTAGTGTTGAAATGTCAGTTATCTACTATACTTTTAATTGTTTATCCATTTTTTCAAACTTCACTACAATTCTTTCAATGAATTTAAATAATAATTTAACCGAATATGGCATGAGTATTTTCAATGTTTATTATAGGATTTTCGTATAACATTTATTAAGAGAGTATCTCACTATTGGTTAACATCCCGTTGTGAATTACGTACAATAAATATCCGGAACGGCATGGAAGTTATTCAAATTGAAGTTCATTGTGCTAATCTTCTTTGGTATTTTATAATCCGGTACGTGAGAGAACCCATGATACTCCTTTTGTGCTTCTCGTATACCTTCTTTTTTATATACTCGAGACTGGATTCCACAGATTTATCGAGACTTCCTCAACATAAACTTTTAAATAAAGAACCTAGATTTCCACTTCAATCCTTTTGAAATATTCTCTAAAGTACAGTCGTTGTTCACATAGAAACAATAGGAAATTTATCTTAACAGTTAAGTACAAAACTTAAGTTAAAATCTCCGCTTTACCATAATTTAAGTAAAGTATATCTTAACTAACTTTAGAATAAAGTACACATTGCATTGTGGGCGGTAAAGTTTATGCTTGTTAGGCGTGGGTTGACAAGACGTATGCTTATCGTCGATTTAGCATTTCTTTGCTACTTAATCCAGTTTTTAAAAGCCATTAAGCTTGTAGGTAGCAATCTGTATTACTTGTTTTGTGTGACTACCCATTATGTCGACAAGATGCAATGAATTACTATTACCTCCTTCTTTTCTATCAGAATGATATACTGTGCTTTAACTTATTTAAATATAACTTATTAAATTTCACTAACTACTCTAGTTTTTCAAATAGTTGAAACTTCTTCAATCTTGGCATTATGAGTATTTCAAAAATCAAACTCGCGTCGTGGCTTTAAAACTTGCTTGCTCAAGAGTTGTTCGCTTGAAATATTTCCGAGTAGTTTCGAGGAGTCGCAGCGCAGAGAGCAAACAGTGACCGGTCGTTTATCCAAACAAACGCAACGTCTTTACCGGTGCTTTACCTACACTCTACACTGTGGCCTCTAAGTCCAAGCCCACACTGCCTGACAAGAATATTTGTATTTACATTGACATCCTCAACTATTTATATATGAATATTATAATTACCTGTCTACTTTTCTAAATTCTATATTCCAGTAATATATAATATGACTGACAAAAATAAAAACAAGCAATCGTTTGAAAACAAGTTTTGGAAATTCGAAATCCTTAGATGCCATTGTTCAAGTCTTGGAAGAAAGGTATCCCAGGCGACTTTCTGTATAACCATTAATCATATGACGACGTCAACCTGAGATAAAATCCATGGAGAGCCACACTGACATGAGTGTGTGTAAACGTAGTTACCTCACACAAACAAAGTATATTTCAAGTATATACTTTTCTTATCCATTTGATCTTTTCAGTTGTGGTGAAATAATTCAAAACGCATTTTATAAAATATGGTGTTCATTTTAAATTTTTGAGATAAATTATATTTATGAATACATAGCGTTTAATCCAATAAGAAGAATGCATTTTTAAATGAGCCATGTTTAATTATAACGCTGATAGCAGATTGTACGTATCCAAATGAAGACTTGGAACGTGGATAAAAAATATTTATTCAAATTGATATAAAGTACGTTGAAGTAAAAATATTTAGTATGAAACTACATCAAGTTCTCACGTCGTCGTCGGTAACATTTTATAATTTGTCATTATCGCAGCAAAACTCGTATGCGCTTACATCAAAGATCAAGATAACCTCAAAAATATTTTGGAATCCTACGTGACCACTGTTGGAGACAGTAAAATTGTAGAAATGAGTGAAGTTGATGGTATCTGAACAGAGGTAGATTGCTACCCACAGGGTTGGGTAGTGTCTAAGGACCGGTTGTCCTTGGTAAGTTGAACCCTTGACTCGCAGCCATGGCTTTCCCGCATGTGTTTTTTATAGTGTTAACCGAAGTCCAGAAAATATTTCTTATGATTGTAAACTAATGCTTACGTAACTTTGTTTTTTATGTTATGTACATGTAAAATTACAGTGAATATTTTTCCTGTTATGAAACTATAACTTAAACATTTAAATCATTGCTGTTTTTCAAAATGTACGCAAAAAATATACATTTATTTATTTATTGTTAAATTTACTAGAACCTTGGTTGTAATTTTTGATGTATTTCACGAAAAAATATTGATGAGCAAGACATTATGTATAAAAGAACTCGTAAGCTGATAACGAAAAAAATACAGATTTTTAATAATTGAATTAATGTGTCATTGTATTCATTTCAAAAACATATAAAGTTATTTGAATCACAGGTAAGTAGCATTATATAAAACTATTGAAAAGCTTCAACTGAGAACTAAAAGCCTCCATCTCAGCTTAATCCCGTTAACAAAATTCTTTTTCAGTTATATTCACTCAAAAAAGTCGGCTTAAAGTAGACTGAAGCGAGTTTCAAAAGGAAATAATCACGTTATTTATTACCAATGTCTGAGAGCAACCATCTTTAATCTGTTCTAAGCACGTACAGACCGATTTTATGGGAGATTAAAAACATTTTGATCGACTTATGGAGAAGTTTTCGGATAGTAATAAACATTTATTAGTTGAGACAGAGATTGAAACTTGATTCAAACTTAATGAAACCAATTACGTTGCTATTGTAAATTATGACGATCTAAAAAAGTTTGATTATGTTTTCAAAGAATTATTACACGTTGTCGATACATATCTACAGTTTTATAAATTACTAATTAGTCCAGTTTTAAACTTATCTCTATAAAGCGGTTGTTAGAATTTACCGTTTTACAGTAGTCATAAATATTATATAGAAACAAATATTAAATATTTTATCGATATCGATTGATTTCTGAGAAAAGCAACGAAACCTTGCAATGACTACATAAAAATGATATCATTGATAAAGAAAAATAGTTCTTATAAATTATGTGATAAAATTATATTTCTTTAAACTTGTTATAGACATCCTTAATTCATATTAAAGCATATTATTAAAGATGTATGATGAATCCATTACAGAAATATCCATTAAGTACTACCAAATATACCCAGTAAGCAAATAAAATCTTGTTACATCTTTCCCACAAGATTTGATACTATAAAACATCTAAGAAGCGATTACGGACGATTACAGTCAATTACATCCAGCACTAATACTGGATTTACGACTAAACCAAAATTAACACTCCTCTACCCCGTTGGCCTAATTGCATCTCAAACCATAATCATAAATCATATAACGAAGGTTGGCTGTAAGAAAATTGTAGTAAAGGATTCAAAATCTAATTGGATTTGTACACAGAGTGGACCTATCAATATGATATGATTAATGATATCTCAGGTCCTCAATATAATTGCCAGACGAGAGACCATCATGAATCAACTGCCAGTGTAATAAATCTGATAAGTGGAACAAGTTTCAAACAAGTTGTATATAACTTCCTGAGCGTATCTGGTGATCCCCTTTCAATAGTTTGGTTCCTTTTTGTGCCGTGCGCTGTATTTAAAACACCACCGACCGTGTTCGTATCTATTTAATATTTTTAATCTTATCAGTTTATTTAATGAGTACACAGAACGGGACTTGCAACAATAAAAATATATTAGGTACCTACCTGTATTCAACACGTGAATATTGAAGATTATTTCCTTAAATGCTCTTATAGAAGTTAGGACTATTTCAGACATGAATAGCAATCGTCTAAAAGCTAATGACGAGTTATTGCTACTATTTAACTTAATGTTAGAATCAATTTATAAAATAAGCTATCATAACAATCATATAAACGTAAGAATCAGATTTCAAAAAGCAATATGAACCATGAAAAATTGTGTTTTGGAACTATTCATGCGAGAGCATAATGAAGATATTCGATACTTGCACGTATCAAGCTGTGTATCAAGTATCTAACCGTTTTTTCTTTAATGTCTGTGAGGCGCCAACTTTTTACATCTGACAATCGTACATTTATTTAAACACCATACATAAAAAAAAACAGTTGAAGATCATAAAATTCTTGCAGAATCCTCTTCAATCAAGTTTCACATAAACATAAAATCGAGCAGTGATATAAAAATAATGACATTCGATTTGAAAGTAGATCCACAAAATACGAGCATATACAAAAATATACCAAGCCTTAAAATGGTTAAGGGTGACATTATTATGTATCGATATCCAACTTATTCTAAGTTTCCTAAAACGGCTTGCAGTATAGATAGGCAAAACACCTGATGCACTGACTAGAATACGGAACAGCGACTCAAGCACGCAGCACAATGAATGTTTGTGTCAGTCAGAGGTGAAATTGTGTGTGAAGCGGCAGCGGCCAGCCGTCGCTCCCATTACGTCGCTTGGACTGCGTACGCGCCGCCAAACCGGCTGCAGACGCGATATAGTATGCTATTGCCACGTATTTTGTTGATTTAGTGAAATGCAAGCTGTTGATAAATTATTTGACGTTCCATTAAAAATTCAAATAGTCTTACTCAATAAATATTGTGGAAATCAAATAGTTGCTAGGTATTTGGAAATCAATTTAATTAATCAACAAAACTGATGTAATGTGTTGGGTGTTAACTGTCTACTACCAAATACTAAACAAACCCAATATTATACAACTCTAATGAACTTTATAACAGTATTTTTCTATCGCGTAAAAGTGTACCAGCACTTTTCTGAGGTAAAAGTATGAATTTATCACACAATACAGAGCTATATCACAGCGTATGATATAGCCACAGTCTATGTAACTACATAGACTGTAGCTATGTCATAATTATAGTGCACTATGATTATAAATTAAAAAATCACTACGACTTTATACGTATATTAACTAAAAATCTCATCAACATAAATCTGGCTATAGCATACCACATAGCGCCGCGGTCCAGCCTCTTTGCCTCGCTCCATTAGTATTTTCCATTTATTTTTTGTCCACGTACCTGTCCAACTTTAGGGGATTCGACTTTTTACAACGCCGGCCGCGCGACCAATACAAAATTTCTATAGTAAGAACATTTTCTTTAGTATACAACGGTAAATAAATTATGAAGCGTGGAACTATGCAGCTAAGGGACTGCATTACTTTTCGATTAAGTTTTTTGTACTGAAAAATCACAAATGATTGAACATAAAATATCAATAGTAATGTTTCAAAATAAATCTATTGACAGTCACTAAAAAAGATACAATAATAAAATAATAAACACACATTAACTATTTCTAAATAAAAATCAATCGATACTGATTAAAACATCTAATCATAATACACGATCATGATAAATTACTAACTATTCAAAAATCTCAGCCATGCGAGCGTATTTACAACGAAGTTATTCCTCTAAGCCACGGTAATCTTTTTAGAAACGAACCTCATTTAGACAGTAAAGCATTATCTATTGTCACAGATGAATATAGCGAAAGGTTTTCGTGCGTAGGTAGCTTCTAGCTAGATCATTACTGAAGACCAAGCGTCTAACTACGTTAATGAGTCATTGTGCTATCAGCAGTGATTGAAAGCACGCCTACATAGCATCCGTTAAGATTTAACGTAACTGTGATAATGACTTATTATATTTTGGATATCATTTCAAAAGCGACCTATTTTACTTCAGCATTTTTAATTTCATAGCTGTAGGAGTTGATGAAACCGTAATTGTAGGGGATAGTAAGATTTATGAAATAAATTGTGAGTATCATCATTGTATCCCCAATGATAATGAGACGACAAATATTAGTGAAAATTTGTTAAAACATACATGTTTACTGGTATTTTATTATAACTGTATAACGTTATCAGTATTATTATATTAAATAAATAAACGAAATACATAATTCGACAAACTTAACAGAAAACTAAAACTAGCAAATATTAAGAATCTCAGCACTTTACATCATTCAAAACAAAACCTTTTTGTCAGTAATGAGACACTAATAGGCTATTATTTTACTCCACAGTTTGAATAATACTCAAAAAGATAATTACCATATTCCATTGCAATGTCACAAAAAAGACAGCTCCGTTTATTGACGTCTCATTTTGTAAAGAGAGGTGCAAAAAACAGTCTAATGAGAATGCTAATTTTGCTCAAGTCGTTGCGAAAATATTCATGTGAACAACACTCTGCCTCATTTGCATTATGTCATATACTTCATGTAAATGTTTAGCTACTGCCAATACGGGTTCCGATGGTCAGTTTTTAGAAATATTAGCTTCGTTGGCTTTATGCTAATTGGTCTTCTTAGGTTTCGCTCAGGCGTCAACAGTAACACGTTTCTTGCCAATTAGTTTGTGCATTGAAATACCGTAAGGTAATCTTTTTATTTGCTTCCTCTCCAACACCACAATCTTTGTTTAGCCACTTAACAATCACTTGATTGACTTCCTCATACATTTGTTGAATACCCATTATATATACCAACTTTCACTTGTGTGTGTTATTTTATTATGTTGTCTTTCATAGTTATCGTATTTAATTACAGTAAAGACATTTAGAATTAATTAATTTTTAATTTAGTATTATTCATGTATATCTAATAGAATCCTAGGAGGATTACATATCAACATATATTCTAATAGCCTAGTATAGATGTCGGGGTCTCGTCGAAGCAATAATCTAAAGCTATGTAGTTCTTCGAGCATTATGAACAATTTCTTCTATTATGATGTTAATTAGTTGAAAGCTAAAGGAGCGTTGGCGTTAGTTACTACTGATGCTGATATACGAGTATTAGTAGCATAACAATAAATCCACTTAAAGGAAACCAGCTTAGTTGGTTGTAAAGAGATAAAACATCGCGTGGGCACATACGACAAGGCAAGACAAGCACGGTTGCTTAAGTACAGCTTTTATGTACCCCTTATACGGCAAATTTGACTCCTGTGAGACTATTAAATTTACTGTAGTCACCACCTGGATTTGGTGAAATTAATTTCAAGCAGATTCAGGTTTCAATTTAATCCGTAACTTCTATTCCTCTAATAGAATGTGTTGTTACTTTTACATAACACGAAAATGTTACTCAAGCTTTTGATATTATTGTCAAATACGCAAATAGTGGAACTTTTATGAACTATTCATGGAGAATCTCGTCATAATTATTCATAATGTTGTAAATTATAGTACATTTATAAAACATTAAACCATGATATTTTAGTCTTAACGCGGCTTTCAATATCATTACACCAATAGAAAACTTAAAACGGCCAATAAAAATTATGCTTCGATGCATCTCCCTGAAAACCAAAATGATTTTGAATAACAAAATCTGCTACTTCATTATACAAATCACGAGATTATGTTAATAAAAGCTATTTATAAGCAATTTTGATTTACTTATATGCCAGCATGCGGCATGTAACCGTTTCTGAGTATAAATTTATGTATTATCTCTCGCTACCGTTCTGCATTAGTGTGGGTTTTGCAAATACACCTACCTACCTAATTAAGTTTGCTTTTCTCATTATCATAAATACGGTGGCATTGTCTGCTTGGCGTTATTTATGCTCTTAATGGCTTAATTTAATTGACTTCATTATTTACTTAATTGTCGAGTGTTGTATTATTTATTTTATTACTTAGATTTTTATTATTTAGTCCGCTGAATTTTTCTATATCTTTATGTATGGATAGTACGGGTTGCTTAGTCTGGTATCGAATGGCCCAGAAAAAGGATATCTTATGTAAACATAAATAATTATAGTAGTTAATGAGAAAAAGCTTTTAGTGCGATCGATCTAGCATGGCGTTAGAAGGCTTAGATGGTAGAGATGAGTTGAAGTGGTAGTGGGGGATCGGACAGTGACCCACGCATTCCAATGCGCATGTCGGTTGGACGAACCTGCTCTCTTTACTTTTAACTAGATTTTTTTCATCCTTGAAACTGAAACCAGTCAAAATTGAGTTCCAAAAATTATTGAAATTAAAGAATAAAGAGGTAGAAAATTTAAAAACAAATTTCTTTAAAAACTCATTAAAATAATATCTTTAAAAACGAAAAAAAAATAAGGCATTCAAATAAAGATATCAAGTTACTTAGATATTATGTAAACGTAGTATTTATTGGTGACCAGTTGGCTGACTCTACCATTCAGGATTTGTAATAAGAAAAAAAAATAACTGAGAGAAATTGATTCGATCCGTAGAGCTCAATGTGCGTAGACATAGTGTAATATTAGATAGGAATTTGTTTAAAAAAAATGTATTTTCAGAAATCGTCTAACAGGTGTATTAAATTGTGAATAAATATTGTCATATAAATGTGATTTTTTATTTAAGCATTCATTTTATTTTGTTGTTAATAAATATTTCACAAACAACATTTTTGCTTATTCATAATTATTTTCCAAGGCAAAATATACACCTAAAATGACTGTTCACATAATTATTTGTCTATTTCAATTTTGACACTTCTATGACTATATGCGATCTATATTCGTTACCAAGCTCTTGATCAACGGTCGATAGGCAATCTCGTACGTACACGATTGAATGAAAAAAAAAATACCATTTCGAGCCGGATCAATGGAAAAAATACCACTTTGATATTTTTAGTTTTAATGTTTCCTACAGATACAGTACTAATGTTTATTAAGCGCAGATAGTTTGATTAAAAGTGCCTATGAGGGTGGCATGATCATCTAATCAAACCATCTATAAATTTATTCAATATAGATTAAAAAAAAAGACTGACCAACTGGATTTTGAACTTAAAATGATTAAATACAAGATAATCAAATAAAGCATACTGAAATCTGTTTATCTTTGCGTTCGCATATCTGTCACAAACGGTTATATTATACAGCTTGTAAAAAGAAACGAGGACGTTTTAAAAAACCTGTTTCTGTACTGGCAAATAGTTTATTGATTCAACCAATTACATTTTTGAGAAAAAAAAAAGACAGAAATGCCATAAGACTATTTAGTAAAAGTTAACGATACTTTGAGATTCAATTACCGTTTCGATCTACTTACGTTATATCGTTGTTATCAATTTGTGTTATTACTGTTTTATTAGTTTCGAGATCATGACTAACTTCACCGTTTTCTTCAATGGCGCCATCTCGTGTAAGTATTTCTTCCACAAAAACACATTATACGTCCAGCAACTGTAATGGAAAATATTTTTTAATGTAACCCATTAGCGCGAGCCCTCAGCCCTCTATGTAATTTGGAGTCTCACTTTTTTTAATCTTCGCTCCGTCTCTTGATGGGGTTCTGACCGACTGTCCATCGTGATCCTTATCTCAGAGCATAATAAGAAGAGACAGACGTTACTTATATTTTATTTAAAGTCAGAGTTGATCGAAGTAGCGTGATAAGGCAGTTGGGAAGGAAAGATTTGTTTATGTCATTAATTATGTGTATTCTTTACGATTCTCTATAATACCTTTTTTGAAAGTTAAAATCTTCGGCATCTTGATTTTATTTTTCCGAATTAATGTTGCCCTGGATATTATTGTGACATTTATGAATTTAATTTTAGTCAATTTATTTTGAACATTTGATTTTAATAAAGCTTTTTTTAAGTTAACTAACTGTTTGAAAGTTCGTGGTTATTTTAGTTTCTTTTATTTTTTTGTGAATCGTTTTCAAAGTAACCTGGTAATTGCCTTGTTAATTTGAATCAGGTGGCGGTATCTTTTGATGTCTCAGTAAAGTTGTTTGACGAGTGTTTCCGAATCCATCATCGGACGAAGTCGATCGAGGTTCTCGATTAATTTTGTTATAGAGATATCGACTTCATTAGATATTTCAAATTTATTGGAAGTAATTTAAACGTTATTAATAATATCGGGTTTTTCATTTAACTAGAACATTTTTTACTAAATTCGATTTATAATCCCTATCGCCTGTTCGTCGATTTGGTATCTTATCACTTTAAAACTTGATTATTTTAGTAATAAATTAATCAAGTTATGTTAAATATGTGTAAGTTTGCGTTATGAACGTGATGAAGTCTTAATAAGCACATGAAGCATAGAAAAATATAAATTATGTATGTAGGTACCTACTACCTGTATTCCTCTTTATTAAGTTTCAGAATAATACTGTTTTAAAATCTAAAATGGTGCTTGCATTTCCTCTATATCAATATAAGAATAGAAATGAACACCATTAAATTAAGAGTAGAATACATTTGTACTAACGGATAAATTAATTTATTGATTGAGAGAAATGAATCGCATTGTAAAGAAACCTGACCGAAGACTTTTAGCTAAGTTTATGGTAAGTCACCGATTTGGTACACTTAAGTTTGCTTAGCAGATACCTACTGAGAAGTAAATTCTGAGCAGTCTAAGTACGCTCTATAGATCTAACCTTTGACTTTATATAATAATACGTATATTTAAAAGACGTAAAATATCAACAATAGCTCAGGCCACGTCTTCTCTATAACTTGAGTGAGCAGACAACCTGTGTGTACAATAAAACCGGTTGGTTTGTCAGTCATAATATTTGCGTTATGTTCGGCAAGTCAAAGTTCGTACCCTTCCAGTAGATTTCATTCATGGTTTCCGTTGTTTTATTGAACTTTCTCTTTATGTCCTATGATAGCTTTATTATGACAAGTAATTTGTAGCCAGTCATAATCTTCTATTATTATGATGATAAACTCCTAAAGTATTTAATTTTTTCTGTTAATTCATAGATATTATAATGTTAGGTTATTTGATTGATTTAATGATACGTACATCACGTTTAATTTTACACGTCATCTCTGACCAATACTAATTTAGTAGTTAATGATAAGCGCCAGGGACTGAAATGTTGAGAGGGAACCGTTTGTCATGGTATGGACAACTTATGAGGAAGGGTGAAAGCTATGTTACTAAAAAAGATATGAATATGAAAGTGGATATATGAGAAGAGTAAGTCCGAAAAATCATGAATGGCTTGTATAAAAGATGATATGAGTAAAAAAGGAGTAATATATTTACTCCTTTACTCCTGTAGATAAAACGGACAGCAGGACCGAATGGAAGAAGAGTACATATTGAGCTGACCCCAAATGATTGGGAACAGGACAGAAAGATGATGAAAATAAGTTAACAATAAGCCTAGTCTTCTATAATTGTACTTATTTATTTAGATTCGAATCATTTGAAATATTTTTCAATGTTCACTGTTTGACTAGTAAACAAAATTTATTATAATTCCATAAATAGAATTCTACTTGCGCGTAAATTATCCGTGAAATCAAACTAAAGGTCAATTGTATAATCATTTGACAAAAACCTGTGTGCGTGGCACAAATATTGATTTAGAGACGAACCACTATTGATATTTTATTAAGCAATTTTTTAAAAGTATTGATGTACGTAAAACAAGCTAAAGAGGAAAGACTAAAATTAAAATAACTTGGAAACTCGAATGAATATTACAAAGTATTATTGATACAAACTACTTCACCCATCCAGTAGAACCAGTCAATAATGTCGGCAATAAGTAAACTATAAGATAGGTACTGTGCTGTTACAAGTTATTTATTATGAGATTTAAAACTGGACCCGAATATTTTCCAAGAATACGACGTGAATGAAACTCAAACGACCGGCGTAGACAGCCAATGTTATGCAAGGAGAAATGGTTATTACTCCTTATTTTTATTTCTTTGTGTAATGATATATTATTTACGTGACGCATTCTTCGCATGACAAGCGCAGGAATCTTTGGAGTCATCATCATTAAATGAGTTCCAACGTTGATGGTTGTTCTTCATTAGATTTTTTGTCAGATATATAGGTTCTCATGATTAACTTTAGATTTTGCAGCGATGTTTTGAAAGATTACTAATGTTCTTGTTTGTAGATTATTTTCATTGGAACCAAACTCATTATGCTAACACGGAAATATATTTTATATAACTCCATAGTTTTGAATGATTTAGGTATAATGCAACGAATTTAAATAATACTATAGGCAGAAATTTTAAAATGCTTGATTCATGTGATGGAACGCAATTCCTATTTTTTTTTGTATATTTTTGAAGCACAATGAATGAAACCTCACAATATGATTTAGCGTGTCTCAAACTGGTTATTAGCATGATTACTACATTGGCCAAGCGACTCTTCCATACTTCCTTTATTAATTTACAAAAACCTTCGCCTTGTATTATTTCCTTTAAAAAAAGTTAATCAATGATCACGATATGTAATTAAATAGACTGATAATATACCGCACAGCATATTAGAAAAAGTTACTAACTGACAACATCAGTTATAAAAAAAGTTAATTTACTTTATAACGCATTGCTATTAGACTTTAAAATACATTTTTTTATAAGAAAAACTATAATTATTAATATAATGAAAGTTGTTATCATCAGTTACTACAGAAATAGATCTTTATGTAACATAAATTAACGGCCAGTGTTCATAGTAGATAATATAGTAGCATTACAAGTTGACAATTAATTATAAAGGAGTAGGTATTTTAGTGAATGTTAATGAAAAAAAAAAATCCTACGCATTAGACTAACTGAAAATCATTGTTTAGAAAATACATCTTCTTTTAGAATGTTACTTACTAACTATAGCAGATGCCTACCAGTAATCCAATATGTACGCTTTTAATAATATATTAATCGCGGCGATTGGCCACAAAATGCTTTAAACGTAATTCGATTCGGTTGAACTGGAACTCTTGTGGAACGCAACCAACACAATTTGAACTTCTCACCACGTCTCAGTATTGGTTATCAATTAATAAAAGAGGGCAGAGGAAAGAATCAGCAGAGGTCTTGAAAGATTGGTAGGGTGGTACATAGACTTGCGCATGCGACGTCGGTCTCGCCTTGAAACTAAAGGCTCGTATTACTCGGATCACGTTCAAGGTGCGTCTGAACAGTAAAGTGGCCGCTAATGTTAAAATTCAAGATTAAATGGTATGGACAAAACATGAATTTAAAAGCGCTACATCTTCGTCTCATAAGTTGAATAAGTGCGAGTATCGTCAGATAAAATAACACAAATAAAAAAGACATAAATTAAATCCAATCAAAACTTATTTTTACTAACATATTGCAAACATAAATATTTCATTATATTACAAAGCCAAACTTGCTCGTTTATTACTCCGCCCCTCCGCAGACATTTAATTAAACCATGATATTTTATGGTACGAATCATTAATGTTCTCGGCGAACACTCATAATGTCGGAACTTGTAAACTTCTTATCCCCGATTGAATTAAAAATAGCACAATAATTCATTTTAACATTTTTTGTTACAGGTATATTCATTCTAAAGAGAAACCATTTAAATGCACAGAATGCGGAAAAGGGTTTTGTCAATCCAGGACTTTGGCTGTCCACAAAATTCTACATATGGAAGAGTCTCCTCACAAGTGCCCAGTATGTAGTCGAAGTTTCAATCAACGCTCAAACCTCAAGACACATCTTCTTACTCATACTGATCATAAACCATACGAATGTAACTCATGTGGAAAGGTATTCCGTAGAAACTGTGATTTGCGAAGACACGCATTGACTCATGCAGTTGGAGATGTTCCTCCAGGTGATGTTCTTGATGTAGGTGAAGAAGATATTGGACGACCGGGCTCACCTATTGAACCTGGTTTTGATGATGAAGACCCAGAGTTATCGTCGCCTGACCATTCACCTGTAAGAAGAGCACGTTCATCATCAATTGAAAGTATTGGCAGAGAACAAATTGAAGAAAGACCTCGACGTCCATCTCCTTCCACTGTGGAACGAACTCATTGTCATCATAATGAACAAAAAGATAGAGCGAGTCCTTACACCATGCGTCCTCAACACCCAGAAAGGCATCGTATGTCATCGTCAGATTTATTTGAAAAACGACGATACACATCTGATGAAATTATAGAAAAAGAGATGCGGTACACAGAAATTCCTGAGCAGCCAGTAAGACATCCACAATTGCAAATTAGGAGAGACTTACACCAAGTTGTCCCACCGGATCCTTGCAAAATTGGTCAAATGGCAAGTTCACCGATAGACCCTGGGCCTTCTGGTATGTATTTAAGTCCATTTAGAAAAAGAAGCCATCCACCTGACATTGGTGATAATGTGCGAACTTGTGGCACTGTTTATAGAGGTAGATCACCTGAGCCAACTAATTTGACGATGCCTCGACAGCAAATTGGGAACGGAGAAGTTGTAGTAGGCATCCCACCTTCTATGATGGGAATGCCTTCTTACCACAAATTTGGTTTGCCATTACCACCGCCTCATTCTCAAATTACGTTCGGTTCCGTGCCGCATACTGTATTAGGACCTCAGCAAACTGTTGCGCAAGATTTGATAGTGAAAAATGCTCCCCCAAAAGATACAGCACCATGTACTTCAACCAGTGTAACTAAATTCAAGGATAATATGAAAGACCCAGATGAAGGCAGTTCGAGTTTTATTACTAGTGCTATTAAGAACATAGTTGGCATACAGCCTAATACAAACCCAAAACCTGGAACGAGCCAATCCAGTGGACCGAAGAAAGGTTTCAGTATAGAAGACATTATGAGACGCTGATGTTATGTTGACCACACAGCTAAGTTAACGGTTATATCGATGCATTTCATGGAAGATTTTTGAGTTGTAAGAACTTTAAGTTTAGTTTTATTTTTATAACAAGTATTATTAGTTCAAGTTTCATTTTAATATCGTGTAAAATTCCTAGAGGTATGTTTGTACGTATTTGCAAGTGGCTTTGGTTTTCGTAAAGATCTCATACGATTTGTTTGTGCAGTGTTTTGTTTACCTCAAAATTTTAATAAAAATTTAGTGATTATATCAAGATGTTTAGGCGATACAATAAAATTTTATTCGCTTTGTTATTGTTGGATTTCGAGATGTAAAATAATAATTAAAAAAAAAAACAAAACAATAATGTTTGTGTGACTTTTTGGTTGAATCCTTCAGTGCTGATCGTAATATTATGACATAAAAATAATTAAGTTTCTACTATAAAGTTAATTAAGACGTGACTGTTCTTAAGATAATACACCTGTTATTTATTATTTAGTTCTTTTATAGTATTTTATTAGGTATTATAATTAAATTAGGTAATACATCCGAAAATTTATGATAATTATGATCTAATTAAAGCATTAGAATGCTAATTTGTAAATATTAATTATGATGATGTTAAGCTCACATTTTAAATTGTTAATTCGTAGATTCAAACAAATGGTAGTATCATATTTAAAAGTAAGTAATTAAATTATACGAAATAAAACATCCATTTTACTGTCAATAACTGATTTTTTCGGTTGTCGGTGTTGACGACATTTTATACTCAATGCTATGACTATATAGGTATATATTCGCTGAAATGTATGCTAATTATCACCTAGACCATTATAAAAATTAAACATGATGAATGGAATCCATAGTAAACTGTTGACTATGTACTTATAATAAGGATAAAGTGCAATTTTATTGGCATAACATATTCTTGACATTGTTCATAGGGGAAGTACAATTCTGTTGCTCAGATTTAATTAAGTAAATTACCTAATGTATGTAAATTCGTATTTTTTATCTTAATAAATTATGAAGACATGTATTTATTTGTGTTTTAATTTCTAACTCATACTGTAAATAAAAATACCTTTCAAATACAGCAACATGTAATAGGTATTCCGTTTCCCTCAATTAGTCATATCTGGTAGCATTCTACAAAGGCGTGGATGAAATCATCGACTTATACACAATATTTTGTAGATAAATGGCGAACAGTCAACTCGCAAACCATGTACCTATGTACCTACTGCCCAATAAATACATGATATCAATTAAATAAACTTTACATGTAGTTCATTAGGTATACCTAATTCTATGAGATAAAATTTAGAAATTCAAAATAATTATACAATATCATTCGTTTCATGTAAAATAAGTATTTTATGTAATGGAAATAATGGAAAGGAATGGAATGGAATAGCTATTAAACAATAGGAGGTCTGCAAATAGCAAACATAATTAGATTTCGCAAATAACTGTGTTATTGGCAATATAAATTGATTATACCGAAACTGGTGTAGGTATATTATTATAGAAAATGGATGATGCTCAGTAATCTGTATATACATTTTTATTTTTATGATTGGCGTAGAGTTTACACAGAATGCCATGCCGCGGGTCGTAAGTTCGGTTTCCATCCAGAGTTATTTGTATGAAAGAACATATTTGTGGTTCTGAGTCTCTAGGATATTTTATAAGTAGGTACAATCTATCTATCAGAATCTTGGTTTCTATAGAATAAGATCCGCGATGGCCATTTGTGAAGAATGTCCCAAGATATTTTTTTTTATAAATATAGTATTTCATTATTTCGAATTAAGCCTGTCTGGGGGACTTCCACTTACCAAAAAATAAGTAAATATGTGGTAGTGTGAAAAAAATACGGTGAGATTAAAGTTACGTACGTATGTTTAAATAATCATAAATTAAATTTATTTTTATGACTAGCTTTCGCCCTGCGATTTCACCCGTGTTCCCCAGGGATCTTATGTTTTCCCGGGATAAAAAGTAGCCTACCATACCATAGGCTATCTGCATACCAAATTTCATCGTCGGTTCAGCGGTTTAAGCTTGAAAAGGTAACAAACAAATAACAAAAACTGCACAAATAAGTGCAAGTGTGGACTGGACTTAGCTGTCTGTTATCTTCTAATTGAATGCACGGCTTACAATAATGAAAAACGTATATGTGATTTACCTAACAGCTTACAAGATTGTTTAAACCAAGATGAATGTATACGAATCATACAATTTTTGAAAATGATCGATGTTTATAAACAAGTGTAACTGTTTGTTGTGGTCGCTAATAACCTTAGAGGTTAAAAAGCGACCTAAAAAAAAAAAAACAAAGAAATAAACAAACAAACTCACTTTCGCATTTATAATATTAAAAAGTTAGGATTATTTTAGATAAAACTTTGAAAATGTTCATTAATGTTTTAGTTATAAAACAAGAGCATTGAACCATGTTTAGCCAAAAATCTCAAAATATATGTCTGTATTTTAAACTCAACACCAAAAGCATTATTGATTTTATATACTTAAATCAGTTAGGAATGGTAAACTACATAAATTAAATATAAAATTATGCCGAAGCCCCATTAGACACCAGTATTTAAAGTGATATTTTATTGCAAAAATTAAACGAGGCGCCTTATAATGAGTTAGCCGAGAATGTCCATAATAATAATGAAAACTTGTTTCATTTTCGATGAGATGAATAAAACCGCACAATTTAGAGGCAGCCGCAAGGCGCAACAATTGGATACAATGTAAACTCACGATAAATAAGTTATTGAACTTATTACTGTGATTGGCAAAGAGATAAGGACATGGTTTCAAAGTAGGTACAAACTACTTGTTTGTGCATGATTATTGTACATTTTATTATTAGATGCACCATGTAAACACATAATAAATATAATATGGTACTTGTGGTTATGTTTTTATTTGTTCATAACATCCTTGAAGTGATCCATTGATGTTGAAGAGATGCTGTTTGTCGGTAGATAAATAGAGGATAACATTTGGATAATTTATCGGTAAGTTCTATTATTTATTACTTACTGCCCAATGACTTTAAATTTTTTCTGTAAAACCTGTCTGTCAAGGGAAAATATTTAAAATCCTTCAATTTAAAAAATGATTTTAAAACAAAATGAAGGATAAGTATAAAGTAAGTCAATCGCCCGACTTGATCGGCCAATCACACTTTTAAGTCTGACACAAAACAAAAACTTCTTATAAGCAAAAAGGTGGCCCTTTTACGACCTCCATTTTATGAGGCAACGCGCGAACCACCATCCCAAGAGTCATTCCGACGGCTACTTGGGAGTTTATGCAAATCGTTTCGTTTGCCGCTGAGTAAAAAAAAAACAATAAAAATATTTTTACGAGTGAATGTCGTATCTTCGATATTTTAATCCGTCCAAACGTGATGTGAGGTGAAAGCACTCAAATGTGAGGTGGCATTCTGTTATTGACACAGTTTATGCAATAATGAAGTAGTAAGTCAACCTATTACATTATTTTTTTTTATTCGTTAATTAATTGACATGTGCAGTAAAGTTTATTCGTTTTCTTATCGATTCAATGTAGGTAAGTTTTTCAAGAATCATGTTCTTGATTCCATGGTGTGGTGCCATGGTGTATACTGTAGTTTATCGTTCATAACTTTCCTTTTTTGTCTCAAATTGACATCATAAAATTGTCTACAATATCACCAAGTTTTTGGTACCGTTAAAATCTTAAGCCTTAACGTTGACTATTTTTCCTTCACGCTACTGGTTGAGTGAAATTTATTAAAAATATTTTTGAATTGGAATACTACTTTAGAATTATGGCAACTGTGTCCATATTGCTCGACTTGTAGACTATGAATAATTGCTTGATACTGAATTTTAATGCAATTTCACAGTGAAAAAGTTATAATTATGATACGTAGCATGTTGACTGACGTTTGGTCGGCTAGAACTGACTTTCACGATTTATCGGCTAATGTTTCATTGGTGTGTGGATATACACACAGACACATTGGTGCCTAATGAATATAAATATGAATATGTGTCAGCTTTTATATGTTTGATTGTTGGCGAGGAGTTATTAAAGGTCACCGTATCACGCTTCAAATCATAGGGGAAGAATTTGAATTTGGAGAATTTGGAATCTGGATCAACTAAATGAGATTTTTCAGAAATACGAAGTTTTTTATAAGAATTTCAAGAAAAATATTCGAAATAAAAGCACTAGTAGAAGCCTCCATGAATATTAATATGATCATATTACAAGTTATTATTTCATATTACCTACCTAATTATTCAGAAATCTGATAAGATCATGCGAGGTTAAATGTCAGTGGAGGGCTGTGTGCAGAATTTATTTCGGATATTATATTTGTTTTACCCTTAATTATTTATTGTAATTAGATTAGTTCTACTTATCTGAAGATGGAAGTTTCTTAAAATGGATCTGATTACTGTTCAATATGTGTTTTTTTTTGTTAAAAACGAATTGGACGGGCCGGTTGGTGTACTTAGTTGGTATGTTACCCCACCTATCCCGCGAAAGATCGTGGATTCAATTCTTCCCGCCCAGGACTGTCATTTGTGTGCATGAACATGTCTGTATGTTCTGAGTCTGGGTTGAATCTGGGCGAAATTATAGCTATAAGTATGTATTCAAAAAAGTAGTAAGTACCTATTATGTAGGTAGTAATATCAGTTATCTATTTTCCATAGTACAGGCACTATTTAATGTCCCAGGATAATTATTTTTAAGTAATTAGAGCTTTTTATCATCGTCCAAAATAATTCTATTCTGTTCTGTTCTGTTCTGTTCTGTTCTGTTCTGTTCTGTTCTGTTCTGTTCTGTTCTGTTCTGTTCTGTTCTGTTCTGTTCTGTTCTGTTCTGTTCTGTTCTGTTCTGTTCTGTTCTGTTCTGTTCTGTTCTGTTCTGTTCTATTCTATTCTGTTCTGTTCTGTTCTGTTCTGTTCTGTTCTGTTCTATTCTATTCTATTCTATTCTATTCTATTCTATTCTATTAAAAAAAAAAAAAAAAAAAAAAAAAAAAAAAAAAAAAAAAAAAAAAAAAAAAAAACCTAAGTGGTCGTACCTGGTCTTCATTATTTGCATCAATTAATAGAAGCAGCGCTAACGGCTGACGCGAACAGTAACTCAATTGTGTGCAGGTTAGTGCATATAACCTGCATCAGTATTATCTCCGCACACTGTCACCTACTCAAAGAGTAATATTATATGGATTTCCGTTTTGAGATCTACGCTACGGCCTGAAGATTCACATCTACCTACATCAACCTAACGGTATTTTCTTCTACCCACTTTAAGGCTTGTATTTTGAGTTATCAAACCCATCTGACAACTGACCATAGACAAAGTGTTGCCAGCTCCACAGAACCAAATTCAACATTTTTAATAAGGCGGACCATTCACAGTCAATTACGATAACTATTTATTATTTGCATATAACATATTTATAAACATGGACAACGTAACCATCCGTAAGAAAATTCAACGTTCGAAATCTGACTTTGATTTATCAGTACTGTCGCATGATGTTATTAATTCTACATTACTTGACTCAACAATGTTCAGCCTTCATAGTGTGACACAAAGCAGCGAAATCATGGCTAGCGAGGAGCTAAAGAATGAAATAGATATTTTTAAACAGAAACTACACAGTGCTGATCAAGAAATAGAAAATTTAATACTCGAGAACAATGAATTGAAAAGAACAATGGAAGACCAGGCTAAAAAAATCGAACTTCTAAAAAAGCTTTCTAGGGACCAGACTTCTATACAAATTATGCAGAATAGACACATGTCAACACCTATTCGAAGAAAAATACTAAATATTAGAATGCGAGTACCAAGAGTGTCACCTCTCCATCTTGATAGAAGTGTGTGCTCTAAACTTGATACCACGCCGAAGGAAACTCCTATTAGAAAATACAGTCTGCAAGATACCAATAATCGTCATCTCTATCGTCATACAGATAGCCAACTTAAATATGCAAGTTTAACAGAAACCCCGATAGATGGCGTTACCTATACGGTAAACGCAGATGTATGTACGAAATTGTCTACAAAAAGTACCGAAAATGTAGAAAACCAGGAAATTAATTCATGTTATTATATTAACCAGCAATCAGCAAAAAGTCGAGTCATTATAATTGCTGATCAACAAGGACGAGGTATCTGTAAAATACTACAAGATTTATTAGGAGCCAAATACCAGGTAACATGTACATCAAAATCTGGAGCAAAGTTATGTGACGTTGTAGAATCGTCCAAAACAGAAATATCCAAATTAACATATAACGACTACGTGATATTGATAGGTGGCACTAATGATAAAAATCCATTTGAATTACAGTTGTCACTGAATATTTGGCTTAATTCGACTCGTCATACCAATGTTATAGTTAGTGAAATACCTTATAACAATATTCTCAATGAAAAAAAGCTAAACTATCAACTAAAATTCACGTGTAAAGGTTTTAATAATGTACTTTTTATGGATATGAACTACTCTAACTTGATTCCATACAAACATAACTTTAAATTACATCTGAGCCGTTCGTTATTAAAAGAAATCCTTCATATGAGTTATGCAAGCGATATGTGTAAATATAACGAATATCGTAAATTAGCTAATTGTAACGACCCTAAAACCCTTGTTAATGGTCATGGTCCTATAACAAATTCTGTAAATAAAAGCACACAGGCAGACTTAGAGCCACTTTGTAAAGATATTTTAGTAAACAAAAGTACGCAAACTTGTTTGGATTTAAATGACGTATGTAATGACCATACTAATTCTGACTCGAACCATGATTTATTTCGTGCATAGCTTTATATATATTTTACATCAAAATATCAACGGGCTTATCAGTAAAAATGACCTATTAACAGTAAGTATCGATGACCTTGGCAACAGAGGTAAACCAATCGATGTCCTGTGTATCACGGAACACAATATGTCTCAAGATGATGTCAATTTCATACATGTACCAAACTTTAAACTAGCATCATATTTTGCTAGGCGCAGGAGAAATGGCGGTTCGTGTATTTTGGTGAATAGCAAACATAAATTTAGACCCGTTTCAGAAATCTCTAAACTATCTATATCAAATATTATTGAGTGCTCTGCAATTCAATTAACAGACCATAAGATTTATGTTATTTGTATATACCGAATTCCTAACAATAATTGTCAATGTCTTGATACATTTTTCTCTCAATTAAGTAATATTTTTGCAAAATTTAATAATAAAAACATTATCTTATGTGGTGACTTTAATATTAATCTGCTCAAAGAGACTAGGCAATCATTAAACTTTGAAGATATATGTCTGACATATAACATTAGGATCGCTCTTAAGGTGCCTACACGTCTGACCAGCGGTACTTGTATCGACAATATTCTCTATAATATACGTGGGTGTAAAGCTGAAGTCACAGAGCTAGCATTATCCGACCATTCAGCGCAAATACTGAGATGCCCTGTCAAAAGAACATGCATTCTGAAATATTGGTATGTTTACAAGCGTGACTACTCGAAAGAAAATGTAGGAAAATTTATTAAATGTCTGCAACATCTTAGTTTTGAGAATATTTATGATACGACTGAACCAAACAATGCCTTCAACTCTTTCCATGAACTCTTTCTTCTTTTTTATAATTTATGTTTTCCCACTCTAAGGTTAAAGTTATCATGTAACAAACGTCCAAAATGGATTTCTCGCGGAATTATAGCATGTTGTAAGCGTAAAAGAGATTTCCTTTGGAAATATAGGAGAAATCGCAATTCTAAAAACAAAGAAATTTTTACCCAATATGCTAAAAGACTTAGAACCGTTATAAAGCTAACAAAAAAGTCACAAAATAATTATTTCATTACAACCTCGGAAAACAAATCAAAAGCTACCTGGAAAATCATAAGTCAAACGAATCTTAACTATCCTAAGGAAGAGATAATCAAGTTGAAAGCTAAAGATAGCATTATTTATGATCCTATAGAAATTGCAACTGAATTTAACAATTACTTTATTGACCATGTAACTGAAAATAGTAGTAACCTTAATATGACAACTCAAAATTTACCAAGCCAATGTAACTCAATATTCATGAACGCAATTAATCCTGATTACATAGTTAAAATAATTCACACTTTAAAAAATACAAACAGCGTAGGATATGACAATATCTCAACAAAAGTCGTCAAACAGGTAGCACATATTATTATTGCTCCGGTAATGTGCTATATAATTAATATGTGTATAGAACATGGCATTTTTCCAAATAAGCTTAAGACTACAATAATTAAACCAATATTTAAAAAAGGTGATAAGGAGAACATGAACTGCTATAGGCCTATAGCTCTGATTCCTATCTTCTCCAAAATTTTCGAAAAAGTAATATATGGTTGCTTTAATAGCTTTTTTGAGTCTAATAACATATTAGCTGATCAACAGATGGGTTTTAGAAAAAATAAAACAATAAATATGGCTATATATGACTTTTTGTACAAAATAATGATGAGTATTGATAACAGAATACCAGCGGTAGCTTTGTACATGGATATGACCAAAGCATTTGATCATGTGGATTACAAAATTCTATTACACAAATTATATGCCTGCGGTATCAGAGGAAATGTACATAAATTAATTGAATCATATCTAACTGAAAGACAACAAATGACTCAAATTACTAGAATATGTCGGAAAACTAAAACCGAAACAACTTACTCCTCTGATTTACGATACACTCACTATGGTGTGCCTCAAGGCAGTATATTAGGTCCATTACTATTTTTGATATACATAAATGATTTGCCCGGAGTAACTAACCATCATATGACCTTATTTGCGGACGACAGCACGGTGCTATTTTTAGGTAATAACTTGACTACATATGAAAATGATATAAATGCAACATTAGAATTAATAATAAAATGGTTAGTGAATAATAATCTTAAAATTAATTTAGACAAGACAACAATTATGAATTTTAATCAACGGTGTAATAAGTTACAGAATCTAAATATACATTTTTCAGACAAACAAATAAATGAAACTGATGTTACCAAGTTTTTAGGTATTTATATAGATAAAAAAATTACTTGGAAACCGCACGTTGAATATGTATGTAAAAAGCTTAGTCAATTTTCATATGCATTGAGCAAGCTTAGACCAGTTGTCAATAGATCGGCATTACTCACAGCATATCACGGCTATGTAGCTTCTATCGTTAGGTATGGAATTATATTCTGGGGAAATTCCACAGACAGGGAATTAGTATTTAGGTCCCAAAAGAAATGTATCAGGGCCATGCTTCAGTTACGCCAAATAGATACATGTAAGCCACATTTCAAGTCGCTTGAACTACTAACCTGTCCAAGTATGTATATTTATGAAAGCGCTGTCTTTGTTAAATGTAATAGACACCTGTTTGACCAGCGCAATAGCACTCGCCACCGGGATAATTTATGTTTGTTGCCTTCAAAAACAGCACTACTGCATAAAAGTTTTTTCTGTATGGCACCGAAAATATTTAATAAAATACCGGCTGCTTTGCGCAATGAAAGCATCATCAAATTTAAAAAAAGTCTTTATAGTTTTTTGGTTGGTAAAGCTTATTATGATGTCAATGATTTTCTTAATGACACCATCATACTGTGACTGTAGCACTTATGTTTTGCTCGGACCGGACGGTTGGACGTGAATACTGGACGGTGACAGTCGTTTTTCAGATTAATGTGTTCATTACATGGGTCGAAAACACTTTGACATAGCTATATTATTTTTCTCCATTTATTTGACTTAAATATTTTTGATTTGTATTTTCTTTTTAATTTAAGATCATAATTTATTTCTTGCATTGTAATGTCATTTTATTTTATTTTATATAATTACTTAATTCAATTGTAAATTCAATCTTTTCTGTAAATGGATTTGTACGCCTAACGGCTGAATACAGTTAGTACCTACTGCGACATGCGACATTTTGTAACATCTTTGTAACCTGTGTTCTACGAATAAATATATTCTATTCTATTCTATTCTATTCTATTCTATTCTATTACAAAGTTATATATACATATAGGTAATGGGACCTACCTGAACTTTTGTGGTAAAAATGGGTTGGTTTTACTGTATTCAGATTGTAGTGCTGTAAAAAAAAAACCACGAAGTGTATGGCGATCGTTCGCTGCATTGTTAAAAAGTTATTTTTTATTAATTTGTTGTGTACAAAATATAATTATTTACGTAAAATATTAAATTAAATGTGACCGAACTTATGACAACTAAAACGAAACGTTTAATAGCGAGAATTCTATATAATCTGAGGTAGGGATTGACGTAAATATTGCAAAAATAATTGATTTTCAATATTTTTTTCTCAAAAACTACGCGTCTCCGCATGTTCGAACTTTGCGTGTGTGCTTATAATAATGTAACCTTTCTGTAAAAAAATATTAACCCCCAACTCGACGGACGTCAAATAGAAAGCTATGTCTTAATTTGTGATATATAGTATATATTATTATATTGTCAATGTGGCAATGTGACAATCGCAAATTGGTAGAAAATTTTTGGTACTATGCTAATGCATTCACACACTTTGTATTTTTAATCAACTTCATCTGATCAAGTGTGGTTAAATACTTTCGTATATTGATCGTAGAGTTGTTTTGGAGGTAAATGTACATTAGATATTCGAATCTAAACGTCACAACCCTATCTTAAATCAATTTATAAACCCAAACAGTGACAGCATTGACTTTCATTGGAGTAAATCACGTCACATTTCGGCAACACCCGGATTCGTGCACATACATACGGTACTAAGGTTCCATTTAATCGTAAATCTGCCACGTGCTCGGAATTTTGATACAAATGAGTTGTTTCTTGTTGGAACGGAGCGGGAAACCCGTATAGGTAATCTAAACCGCTGTAATGTACGTGATGGGAAAACGTAGTTATATCATAAGTTAAGTTTGTGTACACACGGTCGCTTTAATTGGAAAGCTTTTGCTTAGCTATAAACTTCAATATTAATTTATGAATCCATTTCTAAGTCTTTACTTTCATTAGCACTTATATCTTTTGATTAAATGGCCTTCGACTATGCTGATTTAAAGAGGATCTGAATTTAATGTCAAATTAACACATATTGGGCTTAAATTTTATTCTTCTTTAATGTTTTATTTGGTGATAGTAGCCGAGTAGGAGTGGAGATGGTTTCATGATTTTATAGGAAGTTTTTCTTTACCTGGTAATGACGAATTTTATGTATTTTAAATTAAAAAAAGTCGCTATCAGAAGGCAGCTTACCCAGAATGCTGGCGGCATTGCCACGTTGGATAGCAATGCTGATTCTCTGATCAAGATAGAAGCCAGCATTCTGGTCACTAGTTTTATGTATTGTTATTATACTCAAAACAACCTCTCGAGACAGGATTGCTGGCATGTACTTTTCTCAAAGAATTGGCATCGGCATTCAGCGTGTTGCCATTTTTATCTTTCCATCGTCTATACACCGTTCTGCACCCAGCGATTTGGGGCATTTAGTTTTTAATTTTCTTTTAGTATGAAAGTATTATTTATTTAATTTTTAAAAATATCATATAAAATACATTTTATAACGTATTCTGAGACAAAAAAGACAGGGTTTTATTGGTTTATTTTTTTCGAGTAAGGGACCGCACTAAGAAACGGTACGAAAAATATTTTACGCTCTACATGACCGTGTGTCACTTTAACTTTTGTCTCAAGTGCCGACTACTTGCGCGCTGAATATTGAGCTTTGTAACATAGTGACTCATGTTTCAAAAGTTGTATCGTAATACATTCTCAGTACCGACTTATTGCAATTGTATTGATATCGAGGCTAATAGTGACCGGAAGTCGACTCATTCCTAATAGTTTTTAATGTACTATTGTCAAATTAGATTCAGCGATCTCAATTGTCACTGTTGTCATTAATATATTTTTTATGGGAAAAATCAAATGATTCGTTTTTCAAACAAGAAGGCTTATGTATGTTTTATAAATACCAATATTTATAGGCACATTTTACCATATAAGCCTGTCCTATTCTCGCATTTATCTCATCTAGTTATTAGGCATTTTCTAGACCTATTAAAAAATATATAGAATGTATAATAGTAGGTCAATAGAATGTAATATGTAGGTAAGTATTGATAGAATTCACGGTAAACTGTTATCAGTTGCCATAATTGTTTGTATCGTTTTCCTTCACCGTATTATCTCACCCAAACTCATGGATGAGATAATACGGTAAACGCCTCCAAAATCTACTAGAAACGTTTTCAAAGATGAATTCAAAATTTGGGTAACAAATTTCTTAAAACTTACAGCAGTGGTTTTTAAACTATTTCAAATGCCATTATCAGAGGAGGCAATGAAAGAAATATTTTTTATTAGATGAATGGATCCTATTTCAAAAATAATCCTGCTTTTGTAATCACGAACGTTTCCAATCCAAAATTATATGTTTTCCATAACGTTAAAACTTCGGTAAAACTCTAGGTTTAATGTACAGATGTTTTGTAAAATTGGATCTGTTCAGCTATTTATATTACTGACTGTACATTAAATATTGTTTATCTGTAAATCCAATCACATCAAATGTGTCCCTAAACGTGTTTTATCTCTTAGTTAAATTTGACAACAACCTTAACTATTGGTTATAACTTTCAACAATAATTGCAATCATTAAGCTCCAATCAAACTTCACATGGATCGAAGATTCAGTCGTAAAAATTTATTATTGACGTTTTCTAAGAAATAGACGCTTATATTTAAGAGAAAGACTTTCAAAAGTATGTACGGATGCAATGAGCATTTATGATACAAAAGTTATGTAAGTAACTGTTTTGTCTTTTCTAACAGGTTATTGTTTACTGCCTCCGAGTGCATTGTTTTCATACACCACGTTGAATACAGCGACTAGGTGTCGCTGTATTCGCTAGTATATATTAAATGTTAATAGAGAGAAAATGATTTAAGGAAAATTAATACAATGAAAATTATCATACACTTTTCATAATATGCACTATGCTTTGAAAGTCAGGCTCTCTTACAGCACTAAAATAGTGAGTCGAACAGTAACAATACAGTGGGATAACTATCATACATTTTATAAACCTCACCTTAATTTAGGCGATTTAATGAATATTGGTAAATTTTTCTATAGATGGTAGATCTACTGCTTGTTCATTTGAAACGTTTTCACGTGAACTTATTTGAAGAATAGCTAATAAGTTTATAATATTTAAACCAAAGAAAAAACTTAATTGGCGGCAGCTTAATCTAACTAGTCCTTAGCACAGGTATAACTGAGAGTAAGTTCAACTACACACTTGTATAGGTAGCTAGCATCTAACTTTCTTTAAGTCCTAATTTCATTCTAACTAAGACTGCAAAAGGTCTGACATGTAGTAGAGTTTAAAAAAGCGTTTGTGTTAAAGCAACGGGCACATAGCAAAATCCTATCTGCCGCCATTATCTGACGATCTACCGAACTGGTCACATTGTCCGGTCTCCGGTACGAGCGACCACTTGCAACTGGACTGGAGTTAAACCACTAAGACTTTCGAGCTGGTAAAAAGGAACAAAATAATTTTCATGAAAAAAGGTTTACAGGTAGTTTTTTGGATCTATAATAGATATGCTTGTATTTAACCACAGTTTCACCATGGAAAGTGATGATATGGACGAAGCTGGTAAGCACGCAAAGCTTTAAGGAAGCTGGCTCTCAAATACAAATTACCTAGACTAGTTACTAAGTAATTTCAAGTGCAATTTCATGTCACACTTGGGTTATTCAAAACGACTTCCGTGGATGTTCTACTCTGAACGAATAACATATTATAGTCAATACTATTTCTAATTGAATAAATCATGATTTTTGTAGACAGTCATTCGATAAATAAAGCATTTCATCTTTTTGATAATAAAAAACATAACAAAAAAAAAGATTTTGTGGAAAGTCTTACAGATGGCCAAACAGTTGTTGATGTTGATATCTTTAAAAAGATAAAAAAAAATCGAATAAGTTCCTACTCCCAGTGGTTACAATACATTGAATGTAGGTACGCATTAGCTGAACGGCACTCGCCGGTGGATCGCAAGCGGCTACGTACCTCTTTGCAGGATGTAGGGTTGCTAATATTGTTTTTTTTTACAAGTATATATATGCATAATGTTTTTTAAGTATTTTATTTTTCTATTTCAATAGCACCAATATGTTAATAATTTTAAAGGCCTGTGAACGTCTAATTAAAAATAACATACGAATATAATACAGGTTCTACCTAGTTGATGTATCACTGCCTATTAGAGAGTATATGTAAATGCCATTATAAAATTGCTGTTACAATAGGTATATTATAATCTTTACAGTATTTTTTATAAAATAATATGTACATATATATGAACAATATTTGCTAGATTTTTTATTATTATTATTTTACATGTATAAACTAATCGCTTATTTTTACTTACTCCCGAAGTGCTAGAGTTATGTTTATAAATATATATATTAGTTAATTGCATCTTTAAGCTACCTGCCTATTTATTTCTGAAAGAAAACAACAAAATATTAACTTTAACCCTAGAAATTAAAACCATTTAAAGAACTTTTCAATAATGCACGCGATGTCCAACCCTATCGCCACCATCAGCACTCGATACATTCTACCGCCTAATTAAAACGGTGCAAGAGACCCTTTTATCGGATCCGAAGATACGGTTACGGCTAAATGACACGCGAACTCTCGCTCAGTTCGGACGTATTCGGTTTTCGCCCGATTCGTCTCGATAAAGTCGGTAAAAGACTGAATAAAAGAGCGAATTTTTAAATTAAGAATAAGGTTACTCACACACGCGTTTGCTAGCCATACGTGGCTAGTCACTCAACTGTGGACTTTATGGTAGGTAAATATGGTACCTATGAAGTCTATGTAGGCAACATCGTGGTCGCTATAATTTTGATGGCCAACAAGAGAATCGTATGTAAATGGCCTTACTGTGGATACAGATTAGGCGAACATGAGCGAACAAAGATTCGGGATTGGATATGAACACGGAACACTCGTTCGCCTTGTTGTGTGTTGTGTCCTCAATGAGCGGACGCGAGCAAAGATGGAAGATTATCGATTCATTTAAATATCGATATTTCTAGGTAACGAGAAATATTTTCAAGTAAGTAATTTATTTTATTAATTTCAATTATGCATTCAAGCTCTCATCTCATGTGATCTGATTAAATCTAATCAGATCTTAAAAATCTGATCCCAGTTTTGGGTCTATAGTCTAAGTATAAGTACAAGGAAAGAGTAGGAGAACCATTATTATTATTTATTTTATTTTATTTGAAACCTGGCCCCGTGACATAAAGTTTATTTTGATCCATATAATTTATTCTTGAGATTTGACTTAAGCTTTGATTCTCGTTCTATAATATGATCCAAAGTTTTATTAATTAAAAACACAGAAACAAAATTTTATTTTTTTATAAGGACTTAGCCCTTTTTACGACTTCATTTAGTCTGAATTCATAAAATCAATATATATATATATAAAGGATGAATTTTTAGTCACTGGCAATACTTACAGGGATTGAAGTACTCATCAATATGAACAACTTTTATTATGAACTTTATTATATTGAAGGTAGTTGAACTCTTATTAAAGTTCGCCCGGGGAAGTACCTACTACCACCATATCTAATTCCACCGTAAAATAGTACTGCACTTGTATTACTGTGTTACGGTTAGAAGGGTATGGGAGCCGGGGAAATAACAGGCACAGGAGACTTAACAACTTCATGTCTCAAGGTTGGCAACACGTGAGTGATACCCCTGGCAGGGAAAATATAATATTGTATTTTCTTTGCCCGTGGTGCTATGAGCGTCTATAGGCTACGGTAACCGCTTACCATCAGGTGGGCCGTAAGCTTGTTTGCCACCTAAGTAGTATAAAAAGAAATCAAGTTGGCACGGATACGATTTATATCGATATTTTTTATATTAACTAACCCATCCTTATTAAGTATTCGCGTGCCTTTCCGTTCCACAGCGCGTTCGTTCGCTCGTTGTATTTTTTTCGTTTGATGTACCGACAACGAAGCAAATTCGTATGCGCGTATCGAAGGCGAGCGAACGTAGCAAAAATATTCGCTTGAATTTGGTGTAACATTTACAACAGTTTGTTCGCTTTTGTTAGCTTAATCTGTACCCGCCATTATATTTCTAAATGCCAATCAATAAATAAAAAAATCATTTAAGTATGCGTTAATTACGATTAGCATTGGACCAAAAACAGGGCGTCAAACCTATGTTCAACAGAGAAAAAGGCTAATTAGATCGATAGATAGCCAGAATATATAAAGAAGAGAGAACTTTTCTAGAAAGAAATACAAAATGGTTGGAGTATATCAGTTATCTGGTATCCATAGTACAAGCTCTACTTAGTTTGAGATCAGATGTCGGATCTTGAGTACCGGTATGTAAGTATTTAGAAAACAGAGTAACTAAGTAAGTAACGTATGGCACAGTGGTAGGGACTTTGTATATGCACCTGCATGGCTGACTACCCTATATAGTTGAAAATCTATCGTCAAGCTATTCCCTTCTGGACTTTGTATGCTCACCACCTTCGGTTACATCATCACTATGGTAATATTGTGGTCAATACAAGTCTATACAAAGTATAAAGAAGAGTTTCATAAGGTACTCGTAATTGCATGCCAAAGATGCCTCGCGATAGCGGCCGGTATCTCGATACGTCGATGTTGATACTCGCCATTTCTATATGGATGGCGGTGTGAGTGAACACGTCGGTTCAGTCGCTACGGAATCCTTAGTTTTTTTCTGTGCACTCAGTTAAAAAAAACTGTACTATATTCCACGTATCAGGAAGAAAATTGTCATATGTTTCAGTCATGCTCTGGCTAAAACAAATTATATTATGCTGTAGTAGTTTTCCCGCTTACCGAGCAAGAATTTTAAAAATATACGTGTCGAAATGAGAACCTCCTCCGTTTTTTCGTCGGTAAAAAATTAGTAAAGTAGGTACCTAGTAAAAAAATCTATAAATTGAAAAATCTATAGAAAGAAAACTACTCGTACAATAGGTATTCCTACCTACTCGTAAATGGTGAAATAATAGTGAAAATTAACTTTCTAACAATATAACCCTAATTGCATTTATAACATGGAAGTTTTAATAAAATTTTATGATTTGTACCGAATGCACCCAATAATCTATATAGTGGGGCCACTTGAAATTGGCCAGTGATGACATTTTAGTTTTAAGTTAAAAAGTGTAGTAAATAATATGTGTAAATTTGAGTTAATTATTTGACGTGACTATCAATTCAAACCAACATTTTTTATGTCTATCGTGTGTGGATAAATTCGGATATAATATTTTCATAACCTAACTTGGGTATGTCAACTGAACAACTTATTCTACGGGATCAATAATTATGAACTCGCGAAATAAAATAAAAATTACTTTCATGTTTAATTGCAAAAAGTATTATTTTCGGTATCGTAGTAAGTCTAATAGTAAAAGATATTTAGTAGGACAAATCCACTTGTATATAACCTCTAAGTCTGTTAAATTGACAATAATTAAGTTGAATACCGCGGAAGCCCTACATCGCTAATTGTTAGCAATTAATCGCTCTTCTTATCCATCTTTTTTACACTTTCTAATATCTGAGTGTCACATCATAAACTTAGAAAAAGAACTGGTAATACAAGTTATAGCTTATGCAATTCTTTAGTCTCAAGAACCGCGATGGTGTACCTATTTGATTATATAAAAATCCATGTATAACAAAAAATTATTGTTTTTTCATTAGGATGAAAATAAAGTACCTAATCAATTAAACACAATTTTTCTAGATTTCAAGAATAATATTATTAACATCTATTTATTTTATATCACTTTATTATAATTAGTTCTCATTTATAAATTATATTTACAGATCAATGAATTTAGCATAATATAATTATTTATTTTCCAACTCCTATGCATGCTCAATCGATCGTCTTACCTCAGATCTAATACATAATTTATTCTATTAACAAAATTATTTGCACTTTATCGATATATTTTATGATCTTGGCCATGAACTATGTTAATTAATATTGATTCCATTCATTCATTATAATCTTTGGCTCTGAAATAGTTTTTTTTAATAACTCTCAAATAATATAGGATAATAACAATCACTACCCGGAGGTATCTATCTACGGTCTAGTTTTGTATTAGAATGGAATCTTCAGATAACTGTCATAGCAGAGTTACCTTGGGACAAAACGTAATGTAATAGCTTCTAAAAAATGAAGGATATCAGGAAATGAGTAGAGCATTCATCTCAGTAAATCCAAAAGGTCATTTCAATCACCAATCCGTAACCCTATACAGGTAATTAATGTATTAACCTTTGATGAGGGCGTTTCATGTTCAGTAGTCGATCATCATCATCATCTCAGCTGCAAGACGTCCACTGTTGGACATAGGCCTCCCCTTAGGATCTCCCATAGGACCGATCTTGGGCAGCCTGCATCCGGCGTTTTTCGCCGACCTTGAGGTTTTTTTTTTAGCATTTAAAATTCAATCAAGTTGATCGACAACCATAGTAAGACAATCCAACTATACAACACTGCAGTCTCAAGTCGCGTCCGTCGGCATTCAGGCTGCAAACCAGTTTCGTTCCCTTTATAGTGTGGACCGCCTGTGCTGCAGCTTGCCTACGGCCACCATGTTAGTAGAATATTTGAAGACATGGTCCTAAAATCTTATTACACAGGTAGTTTTTCTATAAAAGTTGTCGCATAATCATATAGAAAACAGGAACTGGTTTGTTATCACTATTACCACAGCGTAAAAAACATACAGTGGTCTATCGCGTTTGAAGTCACGCGTAATTCCACTTTTGTATGGGCATGCGTCATTGCTGCATTGTGTCTTATCAAGTTGGTATCCACAGTTGAAAAAAAACCTTATGCCGTGCGTAATATAGAATATTTGTATAAAACAATTTTTGTTGTTGGTTTAATTAAGTTACATATTTTAATGTACAAGTGTCAGCTTTTAAACTAATTTAAGGATACTTTGCCACTTAAATTAAATGTTCAGCCTAAAAAGATCAAAATTCAAAATAACTTAATATCACGTAATTCAAACCAATCAAATCACCAAAATACGATAGATTTTGGACAGTTTTAAATAAAAGTCAGGCCAGTGTTCACAACATTGAGTCGTACAAACAACAGCTAACTCTAAATTTTATTGTAGATGTATGACAATCATTGGTAAACGACTGATTAAACATTGATGATCAGAGTCCTTAATGTACTAATCTTATTTTTAAATGTTAGATATTAATAAAATCATGGATACCCTACCTCACTCTTATACACGTATGAAACTTATATAATGAATCGATACAAGGCATATTCTAGAGCTAGGTTTTATGGCGTATCCAAGAGGCTTTTAATTAGAAGTGGAAATATGAATAAATGGCAAATATTAAATTATTATTGCAGTCCAAAGTAGTACTTACTTAGTTTATTATAATTTGTTAATATTAACTTTATACTTTATACATTGTTACATTTTGCATTACGATTATATTAAAATTAAAACAAATATTATGTATGGATAATAATTAGATAGAGATAATAATATATTTAGTACTTTGACCCCTAATATAAAAATAATCAGAGATAACTAAATGCCGACGAGACTGAAAAAAAATAGAAATACAAGAAAATCAATGTCTTTGAAAAATACCTACGATGTTGCGCCTAACTATGTAAGTTTTATAAGTTATTCGATAAAGTTTATTGAGTAAATTCATGTTTATCTTAAATTGTTGATAGATCCGATGAGATTTAAGGAATGATAAATTTCTATTAATATTAGATTCTTATTTTTATAAAATACTAGTTGCTCCCCGCGGTTTTGCCGACCTTCTTGAAATAAAAAGTAGCATTATATTTATCTCTATGTCATAGGCTACCTGTGTAAAAGTTTCATCACATGAGGTTGTGCCGTTGAGGCGTCAGGAGGTAATAAACAAATAAACTTACTTTCGCATTTGTAATATTAGTATGATGATTTGAAGTATGGGTAAATGGGTACCTGTTTAACTTTTTTTACTCATACTTTTTGAGAAATTTATTTACAGTCCTATGCTACAACATATTTTTTATTTTTAAGATATGATTAGTTACATATTATAAGAAACCAAGAGGTTAAAAATCTATTTTCACATTTTAATTTTCTCATGAAATGTAGGTAGCTACTTAAAATAAATATATTTCGATTTTAGATAAGATTAATTTTAAATAGAAAATTCGTCATTATATTCTATCGAAATGGAAAATGAACTGCATCTCAGCATTTCTTTTTTTGAATCCTCCAATATCTGTCTCTTTTACTCCTTTTATCATTGACACTATCCGTCTTACTCTACAAACAATGCCATAGTACCATAAAAAGAATAAGACGAGATAGTGTATCGAGTGTTTCGATCCAAGATGTATCGATAACTCAACGTTGCGTAAATATTATCGATTCTAGTATTTATTTTCTCGATATTACTTATTTAGTTTAACATGAAGGTACACAGTACACATAAAAAAGTTTAATGAAGCCTACTATAACAAAGTTATCTATATGTCACTTAAATCAAAAACTTTAATCATTTGAACAGGCTAGTTTTAAATCGGCCTTTATCTAGTTCGGAAACGTGATTCGTTTTCATCTTGTATTGATATTTTTTTCATTTATAATTAATAATTATGCACTATTTTAGCCCATATTTTGTAAATAGCTCAGTATAAATTCATGGTTTTTTTTAATGAAAATAATATAAAATATTTTTTATTCAAATAGGCTTTCACAAGTACTAATAGTAGTCTGAGTTGGTTTGGAAGGCTTTTACTGAGAATATTTACAACGTAGATTTATTACACACAATTATTTACCTAGTCTCACTGTCAATAACTATTTGCGTGGTATAGTTGAAAAAAAAATACAAAAACATGAATGACTTAGTAAAAAATAATAAAAGAAAAGTCAAGCAGACCAGCTTCCACAAGCAGCACCTGTTCACAAGTATGACGCATGAGGTAGGCATCGCCTTCCTTGCATATACATATTGTATGAAAAAAATCATAAGAAAATGTAATATTTAACCTCAACAATATATGTGACACAAAATATTATTCTCTTTCCTTGCTAGCTATACATTTTGTAAATTTTTCATCGATACTTTCCCAACCACATCGGACTACTGCCACAAAAAATATTTTATCGTGCACGGGGCAGCCTAAAAAAACAAATGCCCGGTAAGTCACTATAGCGTCGTGTGACGGGCAGAAAGAGGAAAGTTATTTTTTTGTCACAGCCGACGGACTGGGAGGCGGTCGGTCATTGTATTGTAAATGTTAGACAGTGATGCTCAAATTATATTTTGGGATCTTAAATAAATATGCCCCGTAATCGAAGTCGTTTATGTCTTTTGGCACTACATAAAGTTCAAAAGCACTGTGCCATGTAGCTGATCCTGCAACCTCGTGAGCGGCGGAGCGAATATTTTTTTTAGGTCTGTGTATGTTTGATCACAATTTCACCTAGTAAGAGTTGATGTATCTGAAGGTGGTAAGCACACAAAGCCTAGAAGGAACTGGCTTTCAAATGCAGCTGCCGGGAGACACTGGTTGGTGGCCGTTCGGCCAGTGTAACGTTTTATATGAATCGGAAATGTAACGTTTTGTAACACTATATAGGTTGCTAGATAAAATAATAATAATAAATATTCTGTGACATTATTCCTCACACACGGCCATCTGACCCCAAACTAAGCAGAGCTTGTACTATGGAAGCCAGATAACTGATATACTACATATACCTACTACTTTTCTTTTGTGAATATATACATATATAGATAATTACAACCGGACACAGGACAAACAGACATGTTCATGCACACAAATGTTTGTCCTGAGTGGGAATCGAACCCATGACCTGCGGCGTGATAGATAGGGTATCTTACCAACCACGCCAACCAGCCCGTCATGATGACAGTAACCCTATAGTTTCACTTCTATGATGAGCACCGAGTTGCACGCATTCTTTTTTATTATTAGTACTACCTATGTACCTACTTATTTTACTATGGAAAAGCACAAAAGCGTGTTTGTTATATTACATAATATATTTCCATCTAGTAAGAAATATACAAAAGAATGATAAAAAAAAAACACATTAATTTAGGGAGCCAATATTTTATAAAAAGTTTGAGATCTAGTGTAAAGTGAGGTATGGAGGGCGCATTTTTAAGCGTTTTTGAAACTATCCACGCGCATTAAACATATTTTTGGGCATTAAATTAATAAAATTCAACGCAAGTATGCTAAGTTATAACATGTTGGAGATGAAGATATTTGGTATAAAAACATGTAAACATTCTGTATCCAGAATATCTGCAGAACATTTATAATTTACAAGTTACCAAAATTATGAAAATTCTTCAACTTGTGGCAGTTTTTAATGATAATAAGAAACGCAAAAATCAATGTAAATTCGCTCGGATTTTATCATCCAAGCTCATCGAGGCTTCGGGAGACCGACGGGCTGGGAGCTTTTTCCGCCAACGCATAAGCTTGGCCATCCAAAAAGGGAACGCTGCCAGCCTGTTGGGAACCTTGCCTATCGACAGCAGTGAGGGCTTTGAGGATGTTTTCTATATATCATAGTTTGTATTTTAAACATTGATTGTAAATGTCCCAGAATATTTATTTATTTATTTAAATATTTGTTGTAAATAAATAATAATTGTAATAAATTTGATTAAATAAATGTTTATAATAAGTCTGTAAATAAATATAAAGCTTAATGCTGTACATAAAAAAAACGTGCATTATAAATAAAAGCACACGAAACCTACTAAATTAATAATGTAATTATTATCAGTTTTGGCCATATAAACGGAAAATCGATAAAAAGTGATTTTAGTATTTTTTTGCTGGTTATATTGTATATTATTATGGATTCACTTTCTAATCCTACCAATGCAAAATTAAGATTATCTATATATCTTACATTTTGAGACTCTACTTACCCCACCAAAGATGAACATTTGAGTAGTAGAATCCAAAGCTTGAAATAAAATGATCCGCGAAGTGACTTCTATAATATCATAAATTACTAAATTTTGCCCCAAACCATCTCTTTGACCCTGTGACCTGTCTCATCTATCAATCTATATCTACGCCATGTTTATAGTAACAAGATCACAGAGCATGCGCGCCCACCCCCTGCGACGCGACACGCCTCCAATCCGGCACCCCTGGGGATGAACTGAAGGGATGGTGAGGGTGGAAGGTGTACAACGGGCTTGGGAAATAAGTATAGAAGATATATAGGTATAAGATTGGTTGGTTGCAGAATTTCAGTGGCGCAATTCAATGGCGAACCGTACCTGGCAATATTCGAAATTCAAAATCTTTTTATTCTTATTAATGTCTTCACAATCTCTCTAACATTGGCTTCAGCCAACCTTTAGATTACATTACGATATGCACTATGCAGGTTTTAGTTATTCCTGAGTAGAAAAACATTCTTATGGACTATCATGACATAACCACACGCCCGAGAAATAAAATTCAAAAGACATCATGAAGTCCATCAATTGGTAGTAGACACTCATAAAAAACTGCGAGATCATTATTGATGAAACCAAGAAACCTAGTCATAAATTATCAACTGTTCTTATAAATTATTGAAATAATTTCCCATTTCTTAACACACAAAATACATTCAGGGACAAAATTACTGGCCTATCGATTTCCGACGCAATATAGCCTACAGCTACGATGTGAATTGTGTAAACAGATTGATCCCTTGTTTGCCGACACGAGCCGAACTGTAATGAATCTGATTAAGTAGCCTCGGCGAGCCAATTCACCGACACCACACATAAATTACGAGTCGAGCTAAATTGTGATGCGTTAAATCTATTGGGTGCCATAGGCGTAATAATTAATCACCAGATGGGGTAATTAAATATCTAATGATTGTATCATTAATGGAGACAATTAATCAAAACCTATGTAATGTTAATGCATTGTGTTTGTGGTAAATAAATCTATTACTTTCTTTCTTTCACTGAGTATTATAATCGTTAGACACATCACAGGACAGTTTTGAAACACGAGTATTTAGGTTATTGAGTATCGTCGATCGATTGATGTACGGGTAGCCGTACATGTCTGTGTACAAAACTTTTATATAAATCGTGCCACGTTGCGCAGAAAGCACTTAGTGCAACAATATGGAAGGTTCTGTCGTAACTATTTAGTAATCTGTGGTTCTATGTTCAGGTTTTTGTACATACTTTCATTAGCTACATCATTACTAAGGTAAATGGTGATTTTGTGGTATAAATACGCCTACAATTTTTATTTATTAGAGACCTAATTCAATGAATCTAATATTTTTTGTCTTACCCTCTCATAGAGTAGCTAGGGTGCCTATTTTTCTTAATTAATAGCAGGAATTATTGTAATTCGTCGTGGTAAAAATCGGTCACGTACAAACTATCACAATCTACACAGTGCCCGTAGAATCCGCTTAGGATTTATTGCATTCGGTGCGGATAATGAAAGCCGGTCGCCGCCTCGTCGGTCGTCAAGTAAACACATAAAACTGAAACGCCAAATTAGACCAATAATGTGGCCGACACTGTAATGATCTATTTTGCGAGCTCTAATAAAAATCTGTATTATTTTATTAATGTTCATAGTAAAGACCGAGGGATAGTGATGCTACTTTAATATCAGATTTATAATATTCAACAAACAACATCTAAATATATTTTGAGTATTTTTGGTATTTCGTATAAAGTGGCATCTGCAGTAAAATACTAAAATTAAAAAGCAATAACTAGACAAACCGTATTTTAATATGCGTAGTTCATAACTTAATATAAATGCTAAATAAAAGATGGCGCTTTAATTCTAAGTCTTTTGAAGCGCCATCTATCAAAAATAGTTGTTACTATTTCAAGATAAATCAATATAGCTTAGATGGGAAGACTGAGTAATCAAAAGTTCGTCTAATTGTCAAAAGATGGCGCTAAACATATTTTTATCTCACATTTTTTAGGAGATAATAGCTCTACATTTATTTTGAATTAAACATTACACTACAATGACATGCTTTTGTTATTTTATTTTAATAAGATAGTTTGTGTGCCACAACTAGTTAGGTTTTTAATAATATCGTAAGTATTATACATACATTGAAGTACCACTTAACTATCCTACATATAAAACTATTGTTGCAAAATACAGATTTTCAATCTACTTTGGATTTTGCAAGTCAAATTGAAAATATCTCCCTGGCTATATCCCCTAAAAATTTGCATGCAGAAGCGCCACTTCAAAGGTAACCGTTGATAACTACCCCTCTTTTGGATTCCTTTCTGCGATCAAAAATCTATTCTGTCTCTCTGAAAACAAAGAATAAAATCTCTTACCATTAACGAAGCTATTTTCAATGAAGAATATTTTTGCATCCTAATGTTAAATCGACTCTATCGCCTCATGGTTATAGTCCATTATAGAATGTTTGATAGTTGAACATAAAGGTTGCTATTCCAAGCCAAAGCACAGATTGGTTTATCTCCGAAGCGGAGTTGCCGAGGGGTGGTTTAACACAATTTTGTACCGGTGAATGAGTTTTAGTAGCCGCCAGCCATCGTTTAGGTACTTTCTGATTTTCAGATTTATCTACTTACATAAATGGTATAGCTGGTAAATGTATATTTATTAAGTAATCTATTTATAGGATAGACGACTAAATTAAATAGACAGTTACCTACCTATACATTAGTAATACCTACCAAATTACAGGCACAAGAGACTTAACAACTTCATGTCTCAAGGTTGGCAACGCGTGAGTGATACCCCTGGCAGGGAAAATAATATAATATGTATTGTATTTTCTTTGCCCGTGGTGTTGTGAGCGTCTATAGACTTCGGTAATCGTCGTCAGCTTGTTTGCCATCTATGTCTATGTAGTATAAAAAAAACCTACGTATCGACACAAGAAAACATATTTGCTGTAACCCACAAAATACCAACTATTCACCAGAGCCAAAAAACTTTTCTGAAAACGGAAAAAAAATCATAACTTCAAAACTATATGTCGTAGGGACATGAAATTAAAAACGTATTTTTTATTTTTGGTTTTCTATTTAGTAGCATAATGATCATACTTCTAACTTCTAAGTTGATTATTTCTACCCTTTTTGCCGCTTACAGTAAACGAGTTTTTTTTACATACCTTTAAAATGCTGTAAGTATCAAGCAACATTGTATAGAAAGATAAGATTTCTATTACGTGCATAATTTTTAAATGCTGTAAGGAGAGAAACTGATTTACTAAGTAAAGTGAAATGGACGTAAGGTACAATGAAAAAATATTTTCAATTGATGTATTGATTTAAATGACTGAGTAGTAAAACATTTTTACAGATAAAACGAAGTATATTAGATTGTTCTTTTTATTTATTATCAAAATCAAACGCAAAATCAATACCTATAATTATTACAGGAATAACAAAATTAATTTTCGATGAAAGAAATTAAAAGATGTAGAAATAGTCAAAATTATAATATAAATCAATAAACAATCACCTTCATTTGTATCTAGTTCATACTTTACGAAAGCCAGTAATTTATTTTTTAAAATTTGAACTTATTCAGGTTATTATTTTTGTGTTTATGCTTATTATATTGTTTTAGAAATGGTTAAACATAACATTGTCAGACTCCAAAAAAAAAATGAAATAAATTATATAAAAAATGTAGCCTTCCTACATACAGTGAGTTTCTTGCCGGTTCTTCTCAGTTGAAGGTAACTTCCGAATCGGTGGTAACTTAGTAGCTTCAACGTTCATAAGTGCCCTTCTAGGACCTAAACTGAATAAATAGCTTTAAATTTGATCGAAAACTACTCGGAAACACAAGATATCACTCATTTTTACCCTCAACAAACTCTACGACAATCACCGTTGACTCTGTTCGCCGAATGCGAGCCGCAAGATAGATGTAAGTATGGCCGCACGTGGGCGCGTGGTTCTCGTAATCTGCGTTTTGTTTCTGTCATAAATGCGACCTTCGATTATTTCAAAAATAAGGGCTGTTTTATATTATTATAGTATTATATAGTATTATATATACGTACAATTATAGCGTCGTAAATATCGGGAAAATTTATCTGAATAACGAACTAAATGATGTAAGTGATAGTATGTAAAAAATCTCATTCTGCCAAAATGTCGTAACCTTTATGGTTTTTAGTTTTACTGACCGCGAGAATGGCGTAAGCCACAAGGGTAAACAAACAGCCAACTCAATTTTGCTGTAAGCCAAGAAAACATCAAAAACACTGGTTTTTGGTAGGCTTACAGCAAAGTTAACACAGGTTTTGTTCAAAACACCGACGTAGTAAGTGATTTTTTTTGCGTCCTAAAAATATGAGACCCAGACCAGTCAGCGCAGTATTTTTTTCTGATTAAAATTTTTTGAGGGTTATACAGCAAATATGTTTTCCGTCGTCGATATATTTATCAATAAATTTACGTATTGATTGCATTCTGTCACTCTTTCGAGCCAAAATCAAATTTTATTCCATATACTTACTTACATTTATTTTCAGGACATGGTTAAAATCCCTTCTCGTCTTTATTAACTTGCAGCTTATGTTACAATATAGCCAATATAGGTATTTTTGTCAGGAGGCTGATAATCACCAGGTCCACCTTATGATAGGTGGCCAACTTAGCCTATAGGCATCGCACATAGGAGGTAGGTACTTAACTCTAATAAGTCTTCTTCTAATGAGTAATTGCCGAGTTTCTTGCCGGCTCTTCTCAGTAAAAGCAACCTTCCGAACCGTGCGTTAGAGTCAGACTATTCATTAGTGCTTGTAAAGGCCTATTTGAATAAAAAAATATTTTCATTTTCATTTAATTACAAATCATAACCAACTCCACACATTACACAATCAGACGATAACGCTCGTATTTCCAAACACGCCCTAATTATTCCATTTGTGCTGATGGCTAATTGCCGATTTTGACGAGTCGCGCTTGCGACGCGGCGGGTGGCGATATCGCAGCGATATGCGATAAGCGATAACGTTTGTCGGCGTGTCGCCAGCGCATCTGTTGACGCCCGTTTTGTGATTGCACGTGAACAGTGATGTGATTCTATCGTATTATCTTGTATGTGATTGACTGCATTTAAATATTGATCACCGTAACTGGTTTTCAATGATACTGACTTGATTGAAGACGACCGACCTCTCGACCACTTTTTCCACGAAGCTCCTGTTTCATAAGTCAAAAATCAATAGCACTCAATCTTAGCATGTTAAAACAGACAGACAGGTTCCATTTTCGGTGAAAAATAAATGTACAGACACGCTAATTCTACAGATTTATTAAATGTATAGTTAGGCCATCGTCCTTTAGATACTCATCGCAATTCTAATCAAGTAAGGGAAAGTAAAGTAGGTCATGAGAAATATTCTCTTGTATCGGCTATCAACACATCACTCCATCTTATGCTTCTAAACTAACATCACCCGTGTAAATAGTACCTGTATATACCTACTAAGATAAGTAGTAAACTACCTATATATCAAATCGACATCCGACTGACAGGTTATTGAAGGATTATATGCCATTTTACTATTATCTAGTAAATACTGACAACTTTGTAAATATGATTGTAAGTTACCTGTTTCCCACACTACTTTTATATTTGAAAACAGATCTGCATTTGGGTTGAGTGGAAATGGGCGAAGCGTATGCCCATGCATACTAAGCTATAATAAGCAGGAAAGGTAAGTATTATTAAAGAGAAACTAAAATTAGTAACGAAATTTATCAACAAAATCGAAATTTATCGCTATTTTTTCGAAACGTTCTTAGATGATGTCACTCTCAGATGACTACAGAACCTGATTTATTAATAATACACAAGCAGCTAAAAAAGATTAAGCTTCATTCTGATTTTGCTCCGATGAGATCTATATTTTATTTGGTCACCATATTATAATAAAAAAATATATCTCATTTGATTTGATTTTAAATTAGTCTAAATAGTAAGGGACACCTATAGATTTAACGTTTAGTTGAAAGCTATTTTCGCATAAACACTTAAGAATTACAAAATATATAATGTTTTTCTGGCATCTGTAGAAACTTAACCACAGATTGCTCATCAGATATTTCAAATATCTGATAATTTTTCAGTAGAACTACTTATTAAAATATAAGGAAAACATGAATTCCAACTAAAACAAAAGTCACGTCATATTTACGGTAGTAGTCGGTGAGTCTACGATAACCCATGTTATCATTTACAAATAAAGACTGATTATAAAGGATCTGAATCATTTGTTTAAAGGAAATTGTGCATCACGATTAAATATAATCCGATAATGGATAAAATTTTACTTCCACTATCCTGTCGTCATTACTAAACATAGAAATAATATTTCTACAACGACACATTCGTTCTTAATTTGCATATTATAGCAGTTGATCTAACACCAAGTCAGACTAAATGAGTTCACTTACTAATGAAGTTTTATGATTCCAAGTCATCGAAATTTATTTTTAACCGACGAAAAAACGGAGGAGGTTCTCAAGTCGACGCGTATATTTTTTTATAACATAACTTTTTCCAGAGTAGACCGATTTGGATAAAAAAAAAATGTTGGAAAGGAGATATTTCAAGGGTTCAAAATTACTTAGATATACTAACATTAGTTTAAGAACTTAGTTATTAAGGTTATTTAAAAAAGCTTTATTATTTTTTGCTTTTCATTTTTTTCGGCGGTTTAATTTTTATGAATTCTATCTCATTTCTCGTGGAACCATCAGGACTCAGCCAGGTCCATTTCCTATGAGGCGGCTTCTGAAAGAAAGAGTTCATCATAAAGAATTCCTCTTTCTCCAGGAATTCGGCCAGCCTTCTGACCCCTGGGGTTCCGATGCCCTTACCCAAATAGCTCCACTCTCAACTCATCATCACTTTTCTTGCCTAGTTTGGCATTGAAGTCCCCCATAATGTTAATGTTAATACCTCTATTATGACGGGCCGGTTGGCGTGGTTGGTAAGATACCCTATCTATCACGCCGCAGGTCGTGGGTTCGATTCCCACTCAGGACAAACATTTGTGTGTATGAATATGTCTGTTTGTCCTGAGTCTGGGTGTAATTATCTATATATGTATGTATATACAAAAGAAAAGTAGTATATGTAGTATATCAATTATCTGGCTTCCATAGTACAAGCTCTGCTTAGTTTGGGGTCAGATGGTCGTGTGTGAGGAATAATGTCCCAGAATATTTATTTTATTTATTTATTAAAAGTATGTATTTTAAAAGTAGTATCAGGTAAATATTTTCTATGAGTTCAATTCTATTTTCATAAGTGCCCTTCTAGGGCCTAAATTGAATAAAAGGTTGTACTAAGTCAAAGGCCTTTGACATAGTCCTGTTTAGATTGGCTAAGATGGCCGTGTGTGAAGAAATATTTCAGGATATTCAATTCAGGACATTTGCGTTCTTTTCATAAAGGGGTGTACCAATTTTAATAAATATTATATTTCCTCAATGACTGAGTTGGGTGGATGCCAGTGAGGCAAGATATGTAGCTATAGAATGAAATGAAATGTATTTGTTCATAAAAAATATTCATTCGAAACAACTCCGTTCCTTATCACCAGAGCACAATAGCAGGCGAACTCATATTTTTCTATTTATTTATAAACAATAAAATAAATTCCCTTCCGATTATATGAGACCTTAATAATAATTCAAATATGACGTGTTTTATTGCGTACCTAATAGTCTCATTTATATATTACTTCACGTCTATTTATAATGATAAAATTCTAATCATTGATGAATAGTACAATTTACTATTTAATCAATTCTTTGAAACAGATTACATGCTTAAAATGTAACTAATTTGGTAACATTGAGTAATAAAGGCTAAATTAGTTATCCACTATTACATAAGCAATGTTAATAAGAAACCTAACTCCACTCTAAGTTTATTTTATTGATCAATAAATAAAGTTCGCAACACATAAACAAAATTTGAAATAAGAATACCGTACTTGTCGTCTGGGTTGACTATGTAGGACTGTGTAGGGTTCATGGCCACAAATGTTATGTGATTTGAGAAAACTTTATTGACGACATCCTAATAAATAAACTTTTACAAAAAAGCAATCAATCCAAAATTGATAACAAGATGAAAACATTCCAAAGCACAAACCTTTCATCGTACTTTTTTGGACTAAATCTAGCTTCCAAAATTCCCATGGTTGATAAGGGACAAATCTCTCGAATAAAGATTGTCAAACTGTTTCTATTTCGCCGACGCTGTCGATGGCGGGTCAACCCACTTGACTGATAACAGTAGCACTGATATTTTTGTTCCCAGGATCTGGAAATGTCGGTAGCATTTTGACAACTTATTGTATACATACACTTTATTTAGACATATTTACTATGTAAAGGCCTGTGATAGATCACAATCTTTCAAGGATGTGATGATGTGGCCAAACGTAATAAGCAGACACAGCCTAAAAAGCCTCTCAAGTGGCAGCTGCCAGAACACAGTGATATGGGTGATTGGCGACAGATTTTGATTGTCAAGCTGATGGTATAGTTCCTTCACGATGTTTTCATTCACCGAAAGTCGAAGTCTTCCATCGACTATTGCTCGTAAAGTAGAGCCTACTTACCCGTACTACTTTTCGTTTTAAGTACCTTAGGTAAGTATGTGTTTCTTGCCTATTTCCTTGTGAAACCTATTTATGTTCATTATCAATTTAATTAAATTCTTTTTTTTACAAGTTCTGAAAATAAACCGAAAAAATATATATATATCACGAATAAAATTATGGATATATACTTCCATCATGCTAATTTAAAGGTAGGTATTTCACACGTAGTCGTGTTATCATGAAAATTATAACACTATCATCTCAAATATTTGAGTAATAAATATACTATCTGCTTACCTACTTGCTTTTCTTACGCCCGTGGGAATTAACTAAATTGTTGTATGTATAATCTAGATAAAAAACAGTTAATTATTTTTTAGTTAAAAATTTTACGGGAATATTGTGAGAACGTCATTAACTATATCTTATATATAAAATTCTCGTGTCACAATGTTAGTTACCATACTCCTCCGAAACGGCTCGACCGATTTTTATGAAATTTTGTGTACATATCGGGTAGGTCTGAGAATAGGTTCTTATCTATTTTTTAAACCGTTAGGCGAGTGAAACCGCGGGGGACAGCTAGTAATATATAAATTTTACAATCTACTAATGTAAATTATTTTTAGTTTTTCTTTGATTTAAAGGTAAACGAATCTTTATCTAGTAAGTGAAAACATTTCAAGGCGCTATAAGTGTAAATGTAGAGCGTTCTTATTCTTTACTCTTCAAAATTGTGAAAACTTAGTGCCACCAATTTATATTTTTTCTTATAATCAAACTTTTACTTGAGGAAAAGTAAAAAGTAAAAAAAAATGAAAAATGTTGCCGTTATAATAGTCGGATTGCAATGATGATGGTAGAAAAGGCTTGTGAAGAAATGAAGGTGCCTTGCGCACGCGTCCCCCCGTTACCATCAAAGTACCGGTTTTGTAAGCATTACAGACAACAGAATTCACTTTAACAGTAACTAAGGAAATCTTCAATGTCATCAACAAAAATTTGACGAAACAATTGGTTTACGACTTTGTCGTCCGTTAAGTACAATTCAGAACACAGATTTGTCACTTACTAAATGGTTTTGTGATTTTAATTTGTACCTTATTGATTTATGATAAAGACTCAGATCCATTAACGAGGTTTGTGTGATACAAAACAAAATTCAGGTGCACCGTGGCGTGCTCCGTCCACGCGCCAGGCTGTAAAACAATTTATAGAAAAATAAAAGATGAATAAATAAAACAAAATATTCTTTACGGATAATTTTGTGAAATAATATTTTCGGAAGGTCGTAGGAGGCTAATAGGACTTCTTGCTCGATATTTTTTATAGTTCACAATGTGTTTGAAATTGCATCTTCTACTTTTTGAAGGTGTCCCTAATTACTTTAGTTTGAGTTATAACAAATAATTTAGGTAGTAATTTTACAAGCAATATATTTTTAACTAATAAAATTTGACTATACAATCATTCTTATAAATTAGGTTGTCTTGAAACTAGGTATGTACATAAGTAGATACCTTACTTATAGTTTTCAGAAAATAAGATTTTCCGCAAGAAATACTTGTTTATTTATATAATATAACTTACGTAAGTGTGCTTCATACTTTCCATACACACATATGGAAACTATTTAATATGAGTGATGTCTATAAATAAATAAATATTCTGGGACATTATTCCTCACACACGGCTATCTGACCCCAAACTAAGCAGAGCTTGTACTATGGAAGCCAGATAACTGATAAACTACATATAGTACTTTTCTTTTGTAAATACATACATATATAGATAATGCCAACCAGACACAGGACAAACAGACATGTTCATGCACACAAATGTTTGTCCTGAGTGGGAATCGAACCCACGACCTGTAGCGTGATAGATAGGGTATCTTACCAACCACGCCAACCGGCCCATCAGATAGGGTATCTTACCAACCACTATGTTTATGTCTATGTATTTCACTGTAGTAAAAACATTTCGAATAAAGAAACAAAAACAAAAAACATTCCACTTTTAAGTCACTTTTGTGTGTGGTTTCTTCATACCCAATAAATATCTCTAAACTCTATTATTTAAAAAAACAATATTCAAAACGCAACAATGATTGGCAAGGTAAAAAAAATTAAAACAATTTATTGTTAATTTGTAGAATAGTTTGCTGTTCCTGGTAAGTTTAACAATTTAATGTTTTTTTTTGGAACCGTCGCGTGGCCTAGTGCTGTCATGATTCAAGCAAGGTTCATTATTGCAAAAGTGTATTTATAAATTATCGTAGATAAGGGAATACAAGTATAAGTAAGACCTACCTAAGGTCTATAGACTAACATATTATTATATTGATGCTAATTACTGTAAGCTTAGTTTCAGGCAGAAAATAACGTTTTTTTTAATGCAATTTCTTCAAGTCAAATTATTGTACTCTTATGCGGACAACTCAGCCATAGTCTTTGCTCCGTCAATTAAATAGAACATTATCTAAAATGAAATAAAATTTATTTCATTTTAGTTTTCACATTTTGAGATAATGTTTTAAAAGTAAATTATGTCGAGTATGGTGACATCATAAAATTTTGTATAAAATATATATTACGACATTCAAAGGGTTATATGCAAAATTTTGTTTAGTATCTCTCTAACTAGTCGATTTCTATGGATTAAAAAAAGGAAGGAGGCTTTGAAACACATCCTGCGTGGAAAGAACTATAGATAAGTATTAATTTTGTAAAAACAAATGAAAGAACACAACGATGAAAACCCATAATTGAGAACATGAAAACATTTCGTTTGTCGCCATCAAACCAACAGCGGGGCGCACAAAATCCTCATACAAAATTCTAACACGCGTTAAATGCACGAAATCACTATTTGTATGATACGTACAAACAGACGGACCGGCCATTAACATGGACACATTAACACGAACAATACAAACAATGTAATACAATAAGATGCCCGTGCCCGTCTCTTTGTTTACCAGAGTAAAACCATTAAAAATTATTGGCCAAGTCCTGTAGAAACAAGGAATTTTTTGGACACCTTACTTGGAATTTTGCTAACATGCGCATTCTGAGTTTTCTATACGTCATTAACGATAATAAGGTCAAGTATTATGTTTCTTTTATACATTTATCTATGTATTGTGACAGGTATCCTTGATTGTCTGAGAATATTTTCGTAGACTTTGTACGCAGACGTTTAAAGACCATGGGTGAACCGTAGTACAATATAACCACTAATCGGTTTTCAGTGTTTTGAACAGTTGAAATAAAAATCATAGCAAAGAGAAATAATAGGACTAATGGGAGACGTTAGTTCTATTTTCAGGAATACATTGTACGAAGCAACAGTCGATTGCTAGCTAAGAATTTAAGAAAAAAGCAGGTGCAACCAACACAAGGTTGCAATGCTTTATTTATGACTTGAATCATTACCTACCGTTTTTATAACCTAAGTCCAAACCATCCCTTCGGTATTTATGTTGTAAACAATAATCGATTTAAAATCGCCTAAATTTTATAGCTTTGAGCCACTTTGAGCTACGCAATGTGTACAATTAGTTTCAAGACTTTTTGTGAAGGAAATCAAAAAACTTTATAGTTCGATTTACTTAAACACGTTTTGTCACTATGCTACCCTTTGATTTTTCTAATAGAAAATAATTTCAGTCAGCAAAATCAATATTGAACTCTACACTCATTGGAATAAAATTCAAAAAAATCGTTTTGAACATTAAACATATATTTTTGCTAAAGTATAGCAGCGTTCACATGATTGACGTTTTATGGTGACTCCTAAACAAAATTTATAGTTTCGACAATTCGCGGAACGGTTGTTTCCGTCGTAAAAACCCTTTTACAGTGTCTACGTAGGTGTTTTATAGTGTATTCTGTTGGTTTCAACCTAAATCAGGTGGCAGATGACAAAGTTTGAATAAATTGGTTAATGTAAAGATTTTTCGAGGTAAACACATACGTGGATGGAGCGGAATACTTGAAAATTCGTAAACAACTCTTGATTTAGTTAAATTATATCTACACCTTCGGATAAATCATCAATGACGTTGAGTTTTTGGTCACACGCTTACTTCCAACCAATTTCAAAGAATATTCTGGGACATTCTTCATACAGTGCCAAATTGATCCCAAGCTAAGCAGAGCTTCCCCATAAATATAAAGCATTCATTCTTATAATTTATAAAAACGATAATTACAATAATTTCTGTAATTAAATTATTTTGAAGCTCTATTTTATTTTGTTGCTGGATGATTTTCCCTATCTAATAAATATACATGCATAGTTTCATATTGTAATCAGCTAAAAATGCATTTTTGTACTTGACTTGTCTAATGTATGCCGCACTTTGCGATAATATCGTTGCTCTCAAGTACTTAATGGATACTAATGGTATTATTATGTTATGATACTACCGATCAGGTAGGTTTAGAGATAGTGTTTAATAAAAAAATAATCTACTTTTATATTTTTACAAAAAAAGTTAAGACTGATAATTATCATAATTATTTCCTATTCTCAATCCTGTATTAGCATCTGTAGACTAAAGAGACTACAGAAATATGTAACTAACTAGGTATCTAACAAAAAAAAACGTTAAATATAAATCTTAGCTAGATAGCTGAAAATATTCTCTAATATGCCACCGTGGTCAAAAATTCAGTAAAAAAAATACTGTAATAACTGCCTAGCACCTACTTATAAAGGATCATGGAAATGTAAAAAATAATTTTAAGGCTATACAAACTGAAACATATTTATGGGAAGAACATATTATTTCTTATGCTGTGGTAAGAGTCTGAAAAAATCTTTTAAGTAAGTATGTATGTTAAACCTTTTCAAATATCAACGAGTGCAAGATTCGTGGAGAATCTACAAGTGCCAATTTATAATACCCAAGTTGACAAGTTATTAAGTTTTTGGTGCGGGTACCAAAACTAAACTTAAATTAACAACCTCTCTCACAAAATTGTCTCAAATGGAACCCCTATCAAAGTGATACAAAAAATAGCCACTCAAAGTAGCATCATAACCTAATCATTACGTCGTAGATGAACTACTTAAAATTCTTGAAAACGAACACATGTCAAGTGACATCTCGCCATTATTCTTATCTCACACAACCTCACTTACGATGTTAGATAAAATCCACTCTTACAGTTCTGGTGTTACACGACCCTTAAATATAAACCCTTCAGCTGATGCAGCGCTGAATGTAGACAAGAAAATATTTTTTGAGTGCTTCTTCATTATTAGGTCGATACTCTTTGTATAACATAACGTTATTAAAGATTGAGGTTACTTCACCTGTTTGTGAGTTTTCACAGTACCTTTATGTAGGTACAATGAAAATTGAGACTCCCTGTAAGGATTTAACAGTTGTCTAGACTAGCATTTTTTTGTATGACAGTTCTCCAAATTAATTTTTAATTTATTAATTAATTTTAATCCATAGTTATACACCATACTTAATGCTCCTAGCATCTATCTTCACAGAACTATCAGCTGCTTTCGCTTTTTCGCCGTTAGTTTCACCCACTTCATTACGTCACCGCACTCTGAAGGGTGTGCGATAAAGGAGTGAAAATGTTCACAGGAAAGGTGTTTGCTTTTTATATGTAAAAGTATTTTTAACACATTCACTTTTTGGGGTTGAGTTTGCAGTTAGTTGTTTTTGTTAAAAAGCGATAAGTGTTTAGCGAAGTTTTTAGTGTGAGTAGGTACTTACTAATTTTAACGTGGAGGAAATTAAAAAATAATAATTATTCATTCGACAACATTAGGCTTAAATTAAAATAATTTGTAGCATTATTCTTGTTCAAATAAGGTGCTATTAATTTTGCTGTCGTGATAATGTTTCAGCTCTTTTGAATAATTTCTAAACTTATTTTGCCATTCAAATATCTCCAGACTCATTTATACCTGAAAATCTAGGTACGGGTTAGAACTCAGAACAAATTTCACAAAAGTAAATACATCAATTGTACTAAATTAGTATACCATATCCTATGTAAATCCTATCCTTGTTGTAAATTATATTAATTTACAACAAGTACTATTTACAATAAAAGTGTGTTTCGGTTAGGAGGGTATGGGAGCCGGTGAAATTACAGGCACAGGAGACTTAACAACTTCATGTCTCAAGGTTGGCAATGCGTGAATGATACACCTGGCAGGGAAAATATAATATTGTATTATCTTTGCCCGTAGTGTTATGAGCGTCTATAGGCTACGGTAACCGCTTGTTTGCCACCTATGTAGTATAAAAAAAATAAAAAATATATAAAATACAAACTATAATATGTACAAAATTTCTTCAAAGCTCCCGCTGCTGCCGATGGGCAAGGGAGATGGGCATCTTTGTATGGCCAAGCTAATACGTTGGCGGAAAAAGTTCCCAGCCCGTCGGTCTCCCGAAGCCTCGATGAGCTTTGATTAATTTACAACAATTTGTATTTTCCGATCAAACCAATATTTGAATCATAAAAATCCCAGTAACACTTCCCATACTCGATAGTAATCACCACATACTGTGACGTCATATCAATAATCATTTCATACGGGGCGGTGCACTTGGCATCAGCAGTGACTGCCGATAAGGGAGCCAGATGTGCTGACTGATCGTTTGATCAGCATCCATCGCCATACGCCCACAGATCGCGTTACACTGATTGTCACATGATTCATGATATAAGTAATAATACTGTTTCATTTTAAAACGGTAAAAATATCGATGCGCAAGAGTATTTCGATGGATGACTTTGTAAATTTAGTAATTTTGTCATTTCAAAACCTTTTCATAAGATAATTATTTATATGTACCTAATTAATTAATCATTAAATAAGTTTTTCTTATATTGGAAAATACTTATGAATAGTAAAAATGTCCTGTCCAAAAGGGGCGGATTAGGGGCGGATAAATAAAGCTGTGGAATAGTTAAGTATTTTCAATTGAAAATGTGGGTTAATCGAAATTAACATGAATAATAAAAATACATTATTATTCAATATTGTATACATCAGGCATCGCAACCGATTGACGATCCACTTCTTGGAATTGTGAAAGCGATATATTACCCACTTGTCAATAATTATTGACATGTGGTTGTAATAAATATGTGACACATTCTTTTGCGAGAAATTCGCCATTCGCTTGAATGTGAGCAAAGTGGCTCAGATGGATATCTAAAAACTTTATGTTCTGTATCGATATTAAATATAGTTTTATGGTTGTATGAATATTGGCCAATGCCCATACGCGACTTCGGTGGCCATTTACCTACCATTAGATGGACCGTCAGCTTGTATGTCAGCTTGAGAAGTAACATAGCTCAAACAATATTTTTTGTGCTTTGCTTATTTCATAGGCAATTAAACATCCAGTAGGATCCACCCATCACGTGACGTTTCGCTGAATTTTGTACGATACAATATCAAAACTACCGAAGGACAGAACATGATACAGAAGTCACATGTGTCAAATTTCAAACAGTCACATGTGGTTTGGACTTTTCGATTATATACGTGTGTTTTTTTCATTGCTTTTTCAGTTTAGAAAGCTACTGTGATTCTCTACTTTGAGTGTTGTTTTAAAAATTGTTAAACATTTGAGGGAAAAAGTAGTAATATTGTAAAAAAATTAACCTTGCTGATTTTCTTCAGTAGCTTTAACATTTATAAGTGCTCTCCTAGGGTCTTAAATGAATGCTTTGACTTTGACGTATCGTTAATTTTTCATAATTTAGTTTATAAAGGTTTTTATTGGTACTGAACGCATTAAAAATCAATTTCCAGCGTTCCTAAAAGCAAACAAATATAATAACCAAACTCATTGTCCCTTTCTGTCCTTGTTGTTTGGTATTCATGTGTTTTAGAGATAAATAATACAAAATCTAAAACTGTTTCGTTCACGCATATCTGTCCTCACATTGTGAGAGCCCGATGCCCCGCTAAGCTACAGTTATAACACTGTTCGACCAATAATTACTTTGGTAACTATTCTTTTCTATACGTTATTGAAATGGTCAAAACACGAAGGCACGCTTACGTTCCTCATACCATTGTTTGACACTCCACGCTATTTGACACCGCATTTTGTCAAAATTTCGGTTTCCATTTCTAAGAACGAATCTATTTGGAACATTTGTAACTTGTCATGTCGAATTCAAGGCCCGTTACATAAACTCGCCTACCCTTCGCGTCATCCTCTGTCGACAGTTAGACGATTTTTTCTGAACACTTTTATGGGAACTAATAAATATTTCAAAAGTGGAACATTTTATAAGAGCAGACTTCCATAGTAGTCAATAACTGTTCTTACTTTCAACGGAATATTTAGTTCTTTGTTTATAAACAGTAGATGAATTATGTCTTTGTTGGAAATTCAAAAATAAAGTTTCGCTTTTATAGGTCGAGACGAATCAGTTTAAAAGATGACTAATTTTGACAGCTTATGAAGCTAAAAACAAACAGTTATATATTAAGTATTTAGTAAATCAGTTATTGATTACATGAATAATTATTATACTTATCAGTGTAAAGGTGTAAAAGCTCTGAGGCCCACTTTCTAGATCTAGTCTATCAAAATGAATTGATGATATTGATTGATATACAAAAGGATATTATTTATATTATTTAACTACATGCGTGAGATTGTATAGTTAGTTATTATTTATTCGTATTTTGTTATGATTCAAGTAAAAGTATTATCAAAATCATCCGCATCCTTTCGATAATAATACAAATAAGTTTTTCGTGATTAGTGATTCAGGTTTTTATTTTTCAACTAGATTCCGCCCCGCGGTTTCACCCGTGTTCCCGAGGGATCTTATGTTTTCCCGGGATAAAAAGTAGCCTATGTTCTTCTCCGTACCATAGGCTATCTGCATATCAAATTTCATTGCGATCGGTTCAGCAGTTTAAGCGTGAAAAGGTAACAAACAAACTCACTTTTGCATTTATAATATTAGTTAGGATTAGGAAGTTAGGATAAAACGATATGTCTAGTTCTATTAAAGATAGTCATAGTTAAAATAAACGATGAAAAAATATCTTATGTTTTTCACTTCTTCTAGGATTTTTGTTCTAGCATTTCTATTATTTTCTATCTAGCATTTTCATAAGCAGATATGAGTCAATCAAAGCTAACATTTATGTATGTTTATTTGATCCAAAATATATCTAAAAGCTTTTCCATGACTCGAAAAAAATATTTGAACATAGATACAAATATTGAAAATTCAAGAAACTTCAATTTGGTACACATAACTAATTCAAACAAGCATGAAATACTCTAGTGAAAGTTAATATCCAACAATCCTTTCCTAATATTGCCACATAATAGAGCGTTGCAAATGCACAATAATACAGATACATTTCACTTTTACATCCTAATTACTCTTTGCCTAACAAAGGCAACTCTTTCGTTGGAAGAAAATAAAATTTATGGGTTACACTGTTTCGCGCAAAGGGTACAAAGTCGACAAGGATAATTTTGTTTTTCAAATGACATTCTAAATAAATGCAACTCTTCCTTTGACTCATTTAGCGGTCCCTTTTGAACAGTTATTGAATAACAGTTTGGACAAAACGGACTTAGTTACGGTACAGAAAAGGGTAAAATAATGTTCACACATTTGTAACTGTTCACGAAAGCACGAATTTCAAATTTGAACTTTATGCAAAAACAGTTGAAATCATAATTGCGTGAGTCATGCTAGAAACCGGTACTAAAGATAGCCTTGCAGATATTTTGTTGATATTGCAAACGGTTAATGCAATTTTCACATTTTATTGTACGGCCTATAGTCTTCGCGAAGGTTTTAGCGAACCCTTTAAGTTATAAAACATTAGTAAAACCCGTTATTTAATTTTTTACAATAATTGCGCGTTTAATGTTCTACAATAATGTTTTTAATGAGGTTTTAGCAAAAGACATTTAGCGAAAGGATTGCAAAAAGGGTAAAAACTATCTTTAACAGTTAGAGAGTTTTATATTTTTTATTTTGCAATTCTCCAAAACTGTTTTCGCTTGAATAGAATATTTCATCATTAGCTAGCAGAATGAACCTTCTGTGTTAATTATTTAACCATTTCTGGAATCGATTTACAATTGAATAAATCTCTACCTTTAGGAGTATAGTCTAGGTTACCTTCTAGGCTTTGTGTAGTTACCACTTATAGCTTTATCATCACCTACCATGGTGACCATGGTACCACAGCGTAATTTAAGAGTTACATAGACTGTGATGGTACCATGAGATTGTGGTCAGACACAAGTCTATACAAAGTAAAAAAAATGTACGAATCTATTTTGTTTTCAGTCGTGGCTACGTCGTCAAGACTTGCATGAGCTATGAGTAACATCAATTGCCATCTTTTGAAGGGTCTTAGGCAACTAGGCCCAAACATATCTAGTTGCCTTAGGTGTTTTTCGCCTTGAGCAACTGGTCCCGCTGTCAAATCAAACAAAAAACGATATGCTTTGTTATAGATTTGGTACTTAGGTATAATTAGAATTTTTAATCTGTACAATTGGAAAAAAAAATCGTATGAAATTAAATAAATGAAACTAGATAATTAATTATATTAGGTAATTCTATTCTGTAAGGTGCTTGTTGATTTTTGTTTAAATTAATGAATCGACTAAACTTATATTCTACACTATGAGAATATTACAGTGATTTACTAGGAATTTTGGTATCTAGTAAACGTCATCGCAACGGCATCTTCAAAGAGAAGAAATTGGGCTAACGGAAAGAAAGTAGTCAGTTATAAAACTATTCAAACAGTGTTGGACCATAAAACTTTATACAAATTGTACCGTAACATTTGTTTAACTGTACCAAAAAGCAAAGGATCGGTGTAGGGTGGAAATGGAAGTTGTTACCGTTGATTTGAGACGATTTTATAACCCTAATTTAGCTCGGAACTTTCTTTTTGCTAATGAAAATAACTGTAAAGAGAGCATAGTTGAGTACCTACTCTATAAATGGTACTTATATAATACTAGCTGTTCCCCGCGGTGTCGCTCGCGTTCCCGTTATAAAAAAAGGAAATAATCGGGATAAAAACTATCCTATTTAAGTTGGAACAAATGACACATTTTGAAAAAAAGTTCGTTAAGATCGGATACGTAGTTTTGGAGTTCATCACCGATCAACATCGTGACACGGAAATCTATATTAACTACGATCTACCGTATCGGTTCAAAAATGAGCTCAATAAAAAAATATTGATTGAATTTAAACAAATATAAGAAATACCATCATAAGTTAGCAAGTACTTATGCATCGTATTCAATGTATAGCTGTCTTCCATGTTTTTAAGTGCGAAGTAACGTTAGAGTATGAACAATAACAGAATTTCTTCGCTCATTTTTTATTAAAATTTCTCTCTCCCAAAAGCAGTTGCGTAATAAAAATTTCACTTAGCAAAACAGAATTTCGTACCATTTTCTAGACATGCAATAAAAAGGTTTTTATGCAATTTTTAGCTCTTTTTTTTGCTTCGCAAAAACTTTATTGTAGATAAAAAAAAACAAACTTGCCTTTACTTTAATGCCGCTAATGGGAGTCAGTAACACAGCTTAACAATTCGGAAGTTTACAATGCAATGCAACAGTTGGTCCAATGAGTTTATTGTAGGGAAAAATGAATGTTTACGACCCCGCATTGTTCTTTACTTTAAAATCTACTTTTAGAATTATTTCAAAGTAGCCGATAGATGCACAGACACGCTTCTTTGTAGAAAACTTTTTTTTTTGGTAGCTACATGCGCCACTTTTTCTAGTTATGCAAAATTTTCGAGTCTTTAATTTTTATTACTAAGTAACTCGCCGTTAGGTGGTCTCTTACTAATCCTTAATTTACATAACACTTCAAGGTATTTTTGAACAATTATCAGTATTCTTCAGTTTGTGTTACTTATGATGATTCACAACTAAGAGAATGATACGATCTTTAAACTTGAATATTGGAAACACGGTAGACTTTCTATACTAATGTTTTTCTATAATATTTCAAAAACATCTATGTTGGCTTCAAATTATTACCCAGCAGAAACTTTTTCATAAAAATGTCGTCCACCCTTAGTTTACTATGGAACTTCCTCCCTACTCATAAGCGTATAATGGAACTAATTTGTTGTTCAAACAGGGGGTTCTCTGTACACAAACATCATTTGACACTGATACAACAAACTTACACCTTCATTCAACAAAATAGCAACTTTTTCGTTTACCATTAATACAAGGTTCAAAATCTAGCGTACAGAAAAATTAAGCGAGTTTCAAAGTTGGTCAATGGAAACTCCGGGACATTTATTTGACACGTACCGAAGGCAATTGTCACTTTACTGTACAATAGCTATGACAATAGGCAATGCATTAGCGTGAAAGATCGCCCGTGATTTTACCTATATGTATCGGATTTACTTTAATAGCAAAATTATGAATTAGATTAACGTAGGTATGTTTTTAAATTTGTAATAATATAAGGATATGGAATTCTTCCAGGATATTTATTTAAGTAATTAGGTACCCATAATACGGTAATTTTAAACAGTTAAACAGGCACAGGAACTTAAAAGTCCAAGTAAGAAGCACCTTTAAGGATAGCTCAGTGGTTGTGATGTCAGATACCGCGGCTAAGGTTGTGGTTTCATATCCTGTAATGAGCAACCATAGCACGGTGGTAGAATACTTTGTAGTACCTCCGCCAAGCATTTGGTGTGATCCGACAGTTACACTTGAGAGCCTGTTTGCCTTCAAGGTTTTTAGTATTACTACGATAAGGTGGACCACCTACCATAAAAAGGAAATTACAACAAGTATAATTGTAATGAAGTCAAGTGGTTCATAAAATATGTGTATTGTGTAAGTACAATGTAATTTTGACACTTTCCCTGAAAATTGTTGTACTGATACTTATTATTATAATATAGCACCTCTATTGACGCATAAATTTAAACTAAGAATTTTCAGTGGGTTAGAAAATATCGAACTACAAATTTATCAAAATTTTGATTTTAAAGGATGGCATCAATGAATAACTATGTACCTACCTAAGCACATTATACCTACTACTATCAAAAGTATGAATCCACATCCACACACGAGTTTCAAATCAAATCATGTGCAAAAAATCTGCTTCCAGATCAATAAATAATAATTTGTCACATTCACTTATCAGAATAAAGCACCGTAAAATACTTTTCACTTGAATTTGACATTCGATTGAAATCAGAAATCGAAACCGTCAAATGTGCAATATACCTACATAATACCATTTTAAAGTTGTTAAATTTCGACATCTATTTATAGGTCGTTAAGTTCTATTTCAGTTTATCAATATTAATTTGTTTCAAATGTGTATTATTATAGTACAATGTGTGGTCCGTATCTGGGTAGCATCGATTACAATTTGAAATCAAAATTGCGTGAAATTGCGTCACTTTATATTTCCATTTTTTGCCGTTCACGATAAAATGTGGTCGTGAAGTGACAAACGCATTGAAATGCAGTGTTGCTACACTTCTTAGTTTAACGGAGTGTAAAAGCTCTTTCACACTTGAAATTACACGAGAAGTATGTAGGTACATACGCGATGTTCTTTTTCAAAAGGAGTTCTTTTGCGACAGAAAAAAAAGGAACAGAATAATCGATACAGCTACAATAAATTGCCATGTTTAAATAAAGCATAGTTCTGCTTTTTTCTCAAGGTCTTTCATAAAAAGTGTGATGTTGTAATTTTTTAAAATAATGAAGTACTTATTTATTTAAAATCCGATTACAGATTCCCTAATATAATAATTAAGTACTCAAATAAATTAACAATATTTAGTAGACATTAATTTACCAATAAGGTAATAATAATATTGACGTATACGGAAAAAAGTGCGATTATTTTCACAGATCTTTGCTTCGAAAATAAACTGAAAGCTTATCCATTGTGTGCAAAAACTTCGCCTTGGGTGGTCTTAAGTGGCGTCAAGGCGTGCTACATTTCGGTTTGTATATCTAACCCCTATTTACAGTCAATATTATTATGTTCATAGTAAAATCAACTTTAAGAGTGAAAACTTATAGTTTAAAATTTGAAACATCTTTGCTTGTTATTACTCAACATCGTAAGCAAATATTTACTTTTGACTGTCTTTATGAATGAAATTTCCAAATCCCTAAATATAGCTGAGTACTGTGAAATATTAAAAACAATGGAATAATGGTATTCCCTTGAGGAAATTATGCAGAATGTGATGACCAGGATCACCCCACCACGTAGATTGGGAACTTGAATAGGGCGGTCACTGTAAACCTTCTGGTTAGTGTGCTTACCACCTTCGGGCACATCATCTCCTACCATGATGTGATGGCCTACTACTTATTGTATCATAATGGGTAGTAGGATAAAGCGTTCACATAAATTGTGGTCCTATATTAATAAATGTCTTAATATGTAGATGAGATACGATGATATGCATTAGTTCTGATCAAACAAAATTGACATACCTATTAGGTGCGGTATCCAAATCGGTAGTGCGCGGTTAATATCAAAAGTATTGTGATAGGTAAGGGCAGTTGCACATTACCTTTTCAGTTATAAAAAAATAAAAGAAACTGTAAAATTATGTTTATTCATTTATATTATTACCAACATAATGTACCTACACCATTGCTAAATTTAAAAAAGAAAACACAAGTATAACAAAAATTGCTAAGTGTCATCACAGTTACAGGTGAAGACTGCATGTGATTAGAAAAATCTAATACAAAAGCTGCTTAAAGATTTCATTGATTAGTTTTCCATAGTACTCCATTTATTTATCATTTATATATAGGGTTTTATTGAATAAATATGTCCCCATCTTAGATTCTTTTTGGTTAATAATAAAATTATTTCCTTAAACTAATTGGATACAAGATAAAAATATAAATTGGAGAAAAGTATAGATCAGTCTTAATATTGAACTCAAACATAGATTCTTTAAAATTCTCGAGAAACGAATTTGGCAAAAACAAAGTGCACAAATCCTTGACAAGTATTCGTTCTGCATATACCATAACAATGAGTGATAGTGTAGTAAAAAGCACTTATGACTTTAATACGTTGATTACAACCACAGTTCCATTACATTACAGCAATGACACATTAGCCGCTTCTATTCAGCTAAAATACAATGTAAGTCACAAGCGGCTGCAATTAGTGATCAAACAAACACACGAAGGTATTATATTGAAATCTAATAAAAATGTCTTGACAGGTGTAACGCATGTCCCCAAATTTGTTTATGGCTCATAATTCATATTCCTATAACAATTATAATTAAGGAAAAATAAAATAGATATAAATACAAGTACATACCTATGTGGTGAAAAACAATCAAAACTTAAAAGTGGACATGTGGCTTTGAGAGAGGCTAGTACTTACAGGTTGATGAAGATAATGATAATCAAGCTGTTGTTATTAAATTCAATCCATCATTAGCAGTCAGTAATATTATAAATGCAAAAGTGTGTTTGTTGGTTTATCCTTCTTTCACGGAGCAACGAATATACATGATTTTTTGTATAGAGATAGTTTATAGGCCGGAGAGTGACTAGGTTACTTTCTATCCCGGTAACGTGGCTCCAACCACGGGGTGAAAGGTAGTAATTCGTATTACAGACTTACACTAGAAACTAGTGCTAGGGTCTTATATGAATCTCGCTTGCTGCTTTTACTATAAACCACAGCTAAAATATCGTTGATGGACGTCATTTTGATAACGCCCGTCACAATAGATGCACGGCTGCTATTTTTATTACAGTCGGTCTTTATATGATAATGCCGCAAAGGTATGCTGATTGCTATTAATTAGGTCAGGATATCCTTTGTGTTGTGATATCAATTTATCACCATCAGGCGTTTATATACCATATACTCTAGCGATTAGTTGATTTGGTTCAATATCACTGTAGATTTACGTACCTATTTGTTTTTTTTTGCGCTACAAAATATTAGATCAGTTACTAGACGTTGAGTTTTTAACCAGGAATCATTCCACAACGAGTTAATAAATACTTAAAACACAATAATATTTTCAGACGATGAAGCTTCTTACAAACAAAAACAGTACTAATGTAATGATTATGTTATGATATCATATCAACTAATAGGTATCACTTTACTACATATATCACCTATCTGAAATATTACTCAAGAATTATCGGAATCGTGGTCTTGTTGTGGTGACTTAATACTATCACCAAACCATATATCATTTTTCTCAGGAATATGGCTAGAAATAAAAACTTTAGGGGTTGAATTTTGAAAATCTTTTCCTTAGTGGATGTTATACAAGGAACCTGTTTGCAAACCTTCAAATTTCTAGATCCTGCGGTTTGAGCTGTGCATTGATATTTCAGTCTGTTAGTCTGTGTCTCATTTTCTATACTAATATGCTAATATTATAAAACTGAAGAGTTTGTTTATTTGTTTGTTTGTTTGAACGCGCTAATCTCAGGAACTACTGGTTTGAATTGAAAAATTATATTAGTGTTGGATAACCCATTTATCGAGGAAGGCTATAGGCTACTTTTTATCCCGGGAAAGCATAAGATCCCTCGGGAATGCGGGTGAAACCGCGGGGCGGCTGCTAGTATTACATAAATTGCTAATTCCCTGTATGATCTCCATGCAGCCATTTTTGTAATGATTTCTTTCACTACCTTAACTAGGTTAATACCTTGTGATTTATTGTTGACGCTGATTGGTGTAGATTCACAGAGTACCACGCAACAGGTCGTAGGTTTCGAATCCCATCCAGAACTAATATTCTGTGTGCATGACATGTTTGAATACCATAAAATTACTTTGGTATTTGGTTCCTCATTAATCAGTCATGACCAATCTAGTACCAGTGATCAATTTTCTCTGAACTTCCTCAATAATTATCGCATTTTTTTTAAAACTTAAATGCACACAGTACCTATATCAAATTAAAAGAAAAGCAGTAAGTTTATTTTGGAATGACCAAAATTAAGGGCTTGATCTTTGCTCCCTAATTTGCTATCGTACGCGTAACATTGTACATATATTATTATGTACTATATCAGTTATTTGGTTTTCATAGTACATAAACTACTAAGTCCTAGTGATTACTACAAACTCTGTGAAGTGAAATATGTTGAAGTTAGAGACTCTTTTTCATCAACTATACTCCACAGATTTAGCTCTCTACACATTTATCGACATGAAAAAGTGTTCACGGGTCCAGCTATGAAGAGCATCTTTCGTTTTTTTGAACCTTATAACAAGATTTGCAAAAAGACTTAGACGTTTAATTTCACATATATCGTTTCTGGTGCGAGCATATCTCGATCGTCAGTTTATTCCTACAATCATTATCAATCGGCTACATCAAAGGTTTCGCAATAAAAAATATTGTCCGTTTTATACCAGCTACCGTAATGCCTGTCGGCACTTTACATCTGCTGTTATCAATTGTCGGCACCCTTTGATCTGTTATCGTTTACTTAGCCGGAGTCGCCACTACCTGTGTATGGTTTCGTTTATATATGTATAATGCGATGATAAAGAATATCTTTGTGTGTAATATAACAATAAAAAATACATTAGTGTGTACGCACGGTTAGGTAGGTATTGTAAGTATATTACAGACATATCCAACGTATGAAGTCTGTCTTGGTATTGTTAAAATATTACCTGGTCGTTTGAAGTTTTCCAAATTTTTTAATGTCTGTTTCTATCAAGATATGTATTTAAATAGCAAAATCAGAAAATTTAAATTTCCCACTTATTTCAAAAGCCCGGCTGTAACCACTTACCATCAGGTGGATCGTCTGTCTGCTTGTCCAATTCTTATCATAAAAAATATTTTAGTGAGAAGAATAATTTATTTACATTGTGTTGATAGTTTTCAGATAGTCAATGTGTGTTATTGTTCTGAGGCGATCAACCTTCTAGATTAGATAAATTTAAGTGCCTATATCAAAGGGCTGAACGTTTTATGATTAATCCGAGGATATTGTTCCCGATACTACTGTTACAGATAAAAGATAAAATATTAGACATACCTATTTTCTTCATTTAACCGTTGATTGATACTATAAAATATCTTATTAATTAGAGATTTGAATAAAAATGGAATTACTAGCATCAACATTGTGCAAGAGTACTTGGCTAGAGACCAACTAGCATACGGCCCGTCTGATGATAAGGTTAGCTTATTGACTCTTCCTGAGCTTACCTTCTTTCGACAATAGGTACTCGTATCAGATTTGACCTACAACGTTTTGTAGAAACAATTTTGGGACCACATACTTAATTTTATAACTAACTATTCCCAAGAGGAAGTTTAGTCATTATTTACATAGCAATTGCACCTATCCGCCCAATATCCTCAGCTAAAACGAGCCGACAATTGAAACGTACCAAAACAAAGGTAAAAAGAGCCGACAGGGGTCGTAAACATACTAATATATTGTTCACAATAGATTTAATAACATTGAGGCGCCTTACTTGCCACTGTTCCTTTTGAAACGCCGTCATAGTTTCTTACCTGCCTTTATCAGTTATCTATCTGTTAGAAATATGCTTAACAAAATATAACTTTAAGTATGTATTCGTATAAGGAATATTGTTAAGAAGAACAAAGAATTTCTTTTTCACACTTATGTTATGACCTTTCCGAGGAAGGTCCGTTTTGGGAAGTGATAAGAGAAAACTTCGTATGTTACTCAAATCCAGTCTTTGCTTACACAATATTGAAGAATGGAATTATTATTTCTTTGTACATACATACAAGTATTTAATAAAACAAAATTATTAACGAGCTAAACAAGTTTAAGTTTATGTTGTTTTTTGTCACATAGTAAATAGAGATGATCCATTTGATTATTTGTATGTATGGATCGAAATAGATTAATTATAATGAAAATTATATAGAGTTATACAAATAAATATAAAAGGCTCATGCACAATATCTTTATTCTAAGTTTGCGGAAGTGATGGTGCCAATGGTTGCGCAGTAGCATTTATTTCCAATTTTAGGTTATAAATTAAGTAGAGCAGACGAGGACTAGGAATATATAAAAAATGTAACCTTGCTGAGTTTCTGTCGGTTCTTCTCAGTTGAAGGCGACTTCCGAATCGGTGGTTCAGTAGTTGCAACGTTCACAAGTGCCCTCTTAGGGCCTAAACTAAATAAATGGCTTTGACTTTGACTCCTAGAAGTTAAAATAATAGTATAATAGACATACTTTTCAAATATATAATTGAAAGGCCATACATGCTTTACAGTCATAAATATACGAGTACATTGCACGTATTAAAAGCAATTTAGCAGGCGCTATAGCATCATACATGCAAAATAATAATAATCTTAATTGGAAAGGCTTTTGTCTAGCTCTGATTGTCTCCACAAGGCAGATGACGACGATGCTATAAATCTACGCTCCAAAATGAACTTTAATTATAACGAAGGCCCCATAAACCATACAATGAGGAATTTGCCACATATTTACACAGAATTATTACTATTATATCCCCCCAATTAGTATTCTGTTTTTGATAATCATTCTTTATTTTTATTATCACACATTATCTTATGCAAATTAAGAAGTAAGCCTACTTATATTGTCTGGATTATAGCGTGACGGTATTTTGTTTGTTTTGACTTTTTATGTGTTTGTTTGTACTTGTTATGAGATATTAAATTACTTTGAGCTAGCAATTGGTACCTTATGAATTAATTACCAAATATGAGTGTAGTATCTACTCATGATTTTTGTCACTACAACGTAAATACACTTTTGTAAAGCTCCTCAAATTAGAGTAGTAGTTATTTTTCTAAACTTTAAAATAGAGCCATTCTTAGAACGACATCGAACTTGTATCTTACATATTAGTGTTAATCGAATACAATAATCTTTTATTATTATCAATTTATGCATATTTTCAAGTGGTGCAAATTGCTTAGTTAAAAATGATAATATTCATCGTCGACTGTTTTATTTCAGATGGTCCTCACTGCGAGTGACGCCACGCGAAGACTGTCTACATCATTTAGCCACATTATATTTTAGTCCACTTTTTAACAAGTAATCATTACACAGTTAATCTTTATCTGCTTAAATGAGTTGTTTGCTAATAATAATAATCAACAGATGTTGGTATCAAAAACACACGGCCTTTAAAATATATTTTGTATTTTTTTTTAAAAAGTTTTTTTTTTTACTTTGTATAGGCTTGTGTTTGACCACAATCTCACTATGGTTAGTGATGATGTGGCCGAAGGTGGTAAGCACACAAAGCCTAGAAGGAACTGGCTCTCAAGTGCAGCTGTCGGAACACACCAATAGGTGTTTGATACTTTTAATAAAACAAAAACTATTACTATTATCCTTGTAAGAGTTTTTTATTAACTTATGGAGCGATACGAACTATCTATGATACTACTTTAAACTGATAAATGATTCGCTTGACTCAACTTCAAGTAAACTAAAAGTAGTTAACATAGTAAGAGGTTTTTTAATATACCAAAAAGTATTACGCTCAAATAGCGTATAGATTCTTATGCAGACAATCTTTGTGAGCGCTATGCGCTTATTGATGACTAGCTTTTCCGCGTGGTTTCACCCGCGTTCCCGGGATAAAATATAGCTTATGTTACTCGGTGAAGGCTTTCTAACGGTGAAATAATTTTTAAAATCGGTTCAGTACTTTTTGAGCCAATTCGTTACAAACATACTTACTTAAATACAAATCTTTCCTCTTTATAATATTAGTATAGATATAGAAGTATAGATAAAATTAAATTCTACATAAGATATCCTTATGTAACTTTACAATAAGCCTGATGTTTTCCAAGATATACAATTAGGGCCCTGGGTAATTAACCACATAACAATTCCTGCAGCTTTGCTCAGACATATTAAGTCGCTAATCTAAATATTGAAGCAGGGATATCAAACTCTTTGAAAGCTTCATTTGTTTTAGATTATACATCAAATCGTATTTCAAGCTTTATTTGTTTTAGATTACATCAAATAGTATTTAAATTATGCAAAGCGTTCTTTGATGTGGATAACATAATTATTTATAGGGCAGAAAATAGATGAAGTAGTATACATAATGATATTTAAGAACCACTTTTTTAGTGTTTGAAATACTCTCTATTTTTTTACGATTAATATATGTCTATATCGATCTTGCATACTATGTGTTTATTTTTATTAATCGCCTTGTGAAATTTGATGATTTTTGGGAAATATAATTAATTATTGCGACTCAAAAAAAAATAATGTTTTGAATTCGATGCGTATTTTTTGTAATGTTTTAAGATACATAGTTAATATCTACTATTAAAATATGATAGATAATAAAAATTTATAGTTACTATGTAAGTACTTTAATAAAAAATGATTTCCTTGCTGAGTTTTTTGCCGGAGGTGTATAACTAACCTGTGGTAGAGTCAATTGTAACGTTCATGAGTGCCTTACCAGGGCCTTTAGTCTGAAAGGTTTTGAATTTAAATTAGGTTATCCGGCACCTAATTATAATTAGGCATGTTTATTATGTTGACTAAATAGAATAGATTCTATAGACTTCAAAATATATCGGTAGATATACCTAATTTAATTAATTACAACGGTCACATTAGAATAACAACATCTTTATTTTAAGTTTACATACTTGCCTATAAGGTAATGTTTTTTTTTTCGACGGAACATCGCATTTTATGTTTGTATTCATACCTACAAACAATGTTTTTTTTTTGATAGAACATCGCAAACGCTTCGCAACGTAAAAGAACTGTAAGGTAATAATAACCCAACAGTAACCCAATAATTTACAAAAGACCAAGAGTGAAGACAGAATTATATGAAATGTGTAAAGTGTGGTAATACGGTGGAAGGATACTTTGCAGTTCTTACTCGCCTGGCTGGCTACCACACTCATGTTGAATATCAGACACCAAACATCTATGTGTTCCGGCAGTTGCGCTTGTAATGTAATTACAAGCCAATTAGCTTTGATAAGATTGGCAACACATTGGCAATCCAATGAGGAAAATAATTTAAGATAGTTAGAGTTGTGTTCCTGCGCTTGAGTAAGGTCGCCAGAGCTCATCGGGGAAGGGGAAAGGGTCGGCAACGCGTGTGAGGAATGGCCCAGAATTTGTATTTATTTATTTTATTTATTAGTATAGATCGTTTGTATTTTATACTATTCAATTGTAATTACTTGTTGTAAGTAAATGTAAAATGATTAAATGATGATATTTTGTTTTTATATTAAATTACCATGTATTACCCATAAGTAATAACAAAGTATAATACATAATTTATTATATTATGTAAAGAAAACTAAAATTATATAATCAAATATCAGTAGGTATACTTATTTATTAAATACGTATAATAAACAGAAGCAATGAGTTTTAATTTAATGGTAGCAATAAATAAAATGTTCGGCTTAGCATGATAAAATATTATTTAGTGACTTTTATTACGTATTTACCTACTGTTTTATTTTTAATCATGGAAACTGCTGTTAAAAGGAGAGATTACTAATCAACCAAACCTAAAGTAAATTATTATATTTCTTTCCTATGAAGGTAGGCAATTTCCGAGGTTATGGTTATAAAGCGTCATTCTAATTTAAGTTATATCTATTATAATATACGTGCACATAAATAAAATTGAAGTGACTGTAATGTCAAAATAACAGCCTTTTACTATAATATGCAGGTTGATTTTTTTATCACTGGCAATGCTTCCAGGTTTGGAAGTACTCATCAATGTGAACAACTTTTATTATGGGGCTAACTCTGATATCGCGTAAAATAAAATGGTTGCTTCATACATTTTGGTCGAGTAGGTATTGAAATTTTGTATGGAACAGCTGATAATTTTTTCATGTTTTCACAGTTAGTCCTGTAATAAAAGTTGTTCATTTTGATGAGTACTTCCACCCCTGCAAGTATTGCCAGTGACTAAAAAGTCACCCAGTATAGAAATATAATAGCTATAATGTATATGAAAGTATATACGGTACTTATATAATAACATACATATAGAAACAAATATACAATACATACATACAAACAAATAAATAAAATTGAAGAGTCTGCATAAAGATTTTTTGTTGTTGAAATTTTTGTCTGTTATCTCTCAGTCTGTTTGTTCCGGCTAATCTCCGGAATGGCTGGACCGATTTTGACGGGACTTTCTTTGGTAGATAGCTGATGTTATAAGAAGTAACTTCGGCTACTTTTTGTACCGGGAACGCGGGTGAAACCGCGAGGAACAGCTAGGTTTTTAATAAACGTCTTTTCAGTCACTATTAGTCGCGCCATTCAGCATCAATCAAAGATTCATAACAATACATAAGACTATTTTGATTTGTTCACAGTTCATACAATCATTGCTCAACTAACAAGCTGACTTCTAGACTCAACAAGGTGTCTAGTGGCACAGCTGGCCGACCCCGACCTCTGCAAAGCAAAACGACGCAAGTCAGAATAAAAAAAAATGCGGTTTTAGTCTTACTGGTTGGTAACATTCAAATCAACATAGAATAAACGTTTTGTGAGTTATTACGTTATTACTGGACTAGCTGGTGTTTGTGTCGGCGCTTTTGATTATGGCACAAAGGGTGCCGCCGAGTGTCGTGTGTCCCGCGCCCACCTGACCGATGTTTGCGCACACGCATCAAAAACGCTCACCCACCACAGTCACCACACCACTAGTATGTCGCAGTCATATTGTTCGCTTGGCTGTCGTGAAATTTAGTACGTAATTTTTTCTATATGATTGCTTTATGTATTATTTTTACGTTTGTTTTTAATGATTTTTGATAATAGATACCTACATATCAAAATGCTATGTACTTCATTTATTTCAGTTAATTTTGGCAACAGTTTCCTAAATTTAAAAAAAGGTTAATTTATTACCAATTTTATGTAAACTCTAAGTTTTTAATAATCTCTAAGATTCTTAAAAATTGGTACCAACAAAATTATTCTCGTTAATCATAGTAATAGTTGGGTAGCCGAGTTTTGTTACTGACAGTATTTTCTAACACTTGTTAGTATAATAAGTGCAAGATGAATGTTTATGAATAAATTGTTATTATTTATGAACTGTATACCTACAACAATAGTGCCACCGTTGTGCTATCGAAGTTGTTAGTACAAACTACGTAGGTATTATAAAATACATTGTAATTAAATATTTAAACTTTATTTTAATTCAATAAAAGACCAATAGCAGTATGATGTATTAGGTAGTCAAAACAGTAAGTGTTGCAGATAGGCTGATTTGAAAAATATAGCAACATAAAGGTACATTTTAATATATTTTTAGGAATACAATAAGAGTACTAATGAATCCATGAATCAACCATTTCAGTAAATAAATGTTTTTAGTATTTTATTTTTCACTTTTTGAGCTAGGTCCTACTTTTACATGATATTTTCTCTACATCCTATATTTTAATATTTTTTTTATCAATACCCTAGTACCTAATTGAAACACGCCTATAATGCTCCCTATTTTTATTCCCTTTCAGCGCCTCTATTTTTTGTATATGAGTAAAAGTAAGGTACCTCTTAGTTAATTACATTAATTTAATAATTAATTTTATAAGAATTGTTACATCATTCACACTGATACAAGCCTTATTAATGTATCAAGTGATATAAGTCGTAAAAGGTTCATTAATTCAAATTATTTTACATTAATTATTGGTAGTAGGTATGTTATTACATTAATTATAGAATTAGATTAAGATGTTTAGAATTAGAGTAGAGCACTAGTACAGTCACTTTTAACTGATGCTACAGCATGCAGTTGTTCCAAGTGGATGGAGTCTGTAGTAGACGCCTCGATTCAGTGATAGACATCCCCTTCTTGGGAAAATTTTATATGTCTATAATTTGAGTGATTAGTAATTTAACTGAAGAAGGTATTTTTTTTTATTTTTGAAGTTACGTCACTTTTATTATGCCATTGTTGCGTCCATTTAACTTCAAATAGACCTATAAATATCCAATACAGACAACAAAGTATAAGGTTTCACGGTCCAAATTGTAAACAATTTAATCCAGACTGCGAAATCTGATTCAGCTTTCACTACCACTCCTAAACAGTCCACAATAGCTTTGTAACTGCAATACCTAATCTCAATAGAGATACAAAATACAAAGGAAACAAACAAAGCCATGTACGACAATCAGTACAAAGACTTGCCTACGAAACTAAATTACGAGAGCAATCTGCTCACCTAATAGCTTCACTGGGCTATGTCACCAAAAATTTGCATTACCAAATAAACTCAATTTCAAAGCGATACAATTCATGCACTTCTTCATTGAGACAGGGTCTCATTTTCTTGTACATAAGTATAGAGTTAGAACCTAGTCAATGTAAAGTAGAAAGTGGTTCGAGCAATTCGCGATTGTTACCGATCGATTCCGAAGGCAGTGCTCGGTAAGCTCCGCCTATTGGGAGGTGCACTGCTGCTTCGGGAGCTGATACAGGCGCCGACCGGAGCGGTGCTTTTGATGTCCTCCCTCCCCGCCGCGCGCAAGCGCAGGCCAAGATAACGAACGCACACAACCTCATAACGCTCCGCGCGCTCTCTCAAGCCGGTTGTCAGTTCACAAACCGGTTTGCCAGTGACGACACAGGTATACAGTGATACCAAAGTGAGTCTGACCGAGCCGAGTACAGTGCCCTAGTGTTTTTTTCTTTGGACAATTGTTTTGTGGAAATGGAAGATAAACCGTACAGTGTTGATAGTTCAGACGATATCAATATAGAGGAGGAAGAGGAACACATTGAGGAAAATCACAGTAAGTATTGATGTGTTTTTTTTTTAGTATAGGTACAACTAATGTTTATTTTTTTATTGCTTTTTTTCTATTCCTTCCTACTAATAACTCTAACCGTGCTAAAAAATATAAAACAAATAATGAGTTTCTGAAATATATCGATTTCGCGTTTCAAAAGTTTACTACATTTTTCGATTGTTTATAATGTAAAGTTATGCTACATTTCTAAAAGGTGCCCAATTAAATTTTATAAAGAAACTAAAAAAATCACTAACAAATACATAATTGTTCCAACAACATAATAGTTAGTGTAATGCAACCCCACTATAACACCTCTATTATTATCTCCACAGGCTACCCTCCAGACTTCCCTATCGAAGCATTAGTGAAGCTTGAACGGCCGTCGCCCCCATTGCCAACGCCGCCGCATACGCCCACAGACGACACACCTCCTGCCGTCGTTATCTCCCGCCACCAACCCGCTTGGACCCCACCTGCACCCCAACCCTACCCTTCCTATCCACGACCCACAATGCAAACACCCTACCCTTACGAGAAAGTGCCAGTACCAAGCTACGGGCATCCAGCGATGTCAGCCTACGTGCAAGCTCAAGTAGCTACTCTGCCACCTTCAGCACCCTACCACGCGATGCTGGTCAACCAATGGATCAGAAACGCTGCATTATACCATCATTCCCTAAGATATCCCGGAGCGATGGCTCAGAGGATGCCTGGAAGACATCCACCTCCGATGCGAGCGCCAGGCGTTCCAGGGACAAGGCCCAAGAAACAATTCATCTGCAAGTACTGCAATCGACAGTTCACCAAGTCGTACAACTTGCTTATCCACGAGAGGACACATACTGATGAGAGACCCTACTCCTGTGACATCTGCGGGAAAGCTTTCCGACGACAGGACCACCTCAGAGATCACAGGTAAATATCATTTTACGGCCAAGTTTTTAGTGTTAAAATTATGTTCCATCCGAGTAACTTGATAGCCAATAACTTTTGTTTTTGATTAATGGGTCGATGTAAACAGAAAGTACTTTCACTAAAACACCTCTGTATTTTGTCGATAAACGTTTCATATAAATCCTTAAGTAACTAATCAATTAACTTGGAATATTTTTTAATTAAATTTAATGTTTCTCTAATATCAACAATGTGATTTAATATGTACTTCACTAAGGCATTGTTGACTATAAGAAATAAAAAAAATTAAGTGTAAACCTTTTTGTGAGGTCGCAAGGCGCTGGCCGCACGCGCTCCCCTACAACCGGTTTGGTTCTTTACGACCGCCATATCTGTCTTTCTCCGCCGTCGAACAAATTACACGTTATATTTCTTCGCTTTTACGAGACAACACTTTTTTTTCTCGCATAATATATCGTATAATATTAGCCTTCTAATGTATTTGTAATGTAGCATCACTTCAATTTTCATTCAAGGCGTTTATTGCTTCGTCGCCTATTGAGCCATAAATACCCATCTAGATATTTGTTTACATATAGCACGTTTAGTATCTCGTTTTCTCGCTTCGACAAGTGAAAGTTGGTCTTATGACTGATTATATTTCTCTATTTTTTTTCAGGTATATCCATTCCAAGGAGAAGCCATTCAAATGTACAGAATGCGGGAAAGGATTCTGCCAGTCGAGGACTTTAGCGGTACACAAAATTCTACACATGGAAGAATCTCCCCATAAATGTCCAGTTTGCAACAAAAGTTTCAACCAAAGATCTAATTTAAAGACTCATCTTCTTACACACAGTGAAGCTAGCAAACATCACCTAGATCATCTGGAAGGTTGTCAAGAAGTTTCATCGACAAGTCAATCTGAAAATTCACTATTGGATCTCTCACACAAGCCTTTACCTCTATTACCTGCACAACATCAACCACTTGTAAGTCCGCACCAATCACCAATTGAAGGACCTAAAAAGACTCTTGGTTTTTCAATAGAAGATATCATGAAACGTTAGTTCTATTTCTTCCATAATTTTTAAGTTATTTAGAATCATGTAAATATTACTGACACTTGCATCAGGTTTAATCATTGTTGAAGTTATAAAAAGAGTTATCGACGTTTTGATTAATGCATATTTATAGTTTCAAGAATCTTAAGTCACACTTTACGTCTAAGTATTGTTTATTTATTTGCCAAAGAAATATCGCATCGACTGATTAATTTCTTATCTATATGCATACTATTCTCAATTCTTTCTTCTGTTTGTAACAATCTTTTCTGTGTACAATTATCAGTCATCAGGGCTATCTTTTTAATTTTGCAAATTATTCGTAATGTAGCCGATAAATTGAAACTCTGAACTTTTCTCACTAAAAAGACTGATATTGTTTTATTAATAATTATTATTGTTATTGTTTGCCTTAGAGATTTATTTATTGTGATAGTGTTTTAATTAGGCCTAAGTTTATGGTTAACTAAAGTTACCGAAAAGTATTACCTTTGTTCTTAAGTGATTCCTTTCCAAATTCATTGGCTATGACATAATTCAGAGATCATGTTCAAATGTTTGAATTAGATTTAGATAATTTAAGTATAATAGTACAATTGGATTAGTTGTACATTGCCTGTAAATAATTGTAAATATTGTTATATAAGTCAGAAAGTAAGTCCACGAGGCTAATTATAAAAAAATCTAATTTTAATGAAAAAATAATTGCATTGAATCTTACTTTTTCGTTTTATTTACCTGTGTGCACATTTACTCAACAGTGGACTATATTTTAGTTGTAGGTTTGACTTAAAAATAAAATACTAATTAGTTACTGTAGCATCATAAAAAGATTTAATTTGAATAAATGCATTTATATTATATATATATATATTACATTTTTCATGCTATATACTTACTCGCACCAAATTATGAATTTGACAAAGTAAAGTGTCATTATGATATTTGATGTCGGCTGTAGAAATAATGACCATGATTTATGTAAAGATATAGTAATTTTCATATGCCATAATTTTTAATGCTATAACTCCAAATGTGGAATATCCTAATTGTCAACAAAAATAAATAATATAAATGTATTCCGATGAGTATTTCAATACTAATCATTATAAATTAATGACGAATTTCATATTTCATGATAATTAATAATAACTACAAGTGAATTGATTATTATTAATTAATTTTGCAAATCTGAACATTAAATAATATTTTGTTTCGACCCTATAAACCTACAATCTATGGAAGGCGATGAAATGGTTAAAGCTCTAAAAGAGTGCATACCTATTATCACATTTATTAACAGTAAGCATAGTTTACACTAGACTGACTTGCTGAAAATGTATCATTTAAGTACCTACTCAGAATAAGGTCTAATATAATTAAACGCTGTGCAGCCCCTTCAAATCGGTTTTTGAAACTAGTCCGAAAAAAAGGTTGACCAATTATTTTGTACCTACTTTTAGGTGATAGATAGCCGATGATTTCATTTATGTCTCATATAAGACGATTAATCACTTTGTTGTCTGTCTACCCAGGCTTTTACAACGACGTTATGCTGATTTAAAACGATTATCTATAGTTATGTTGATGCATTTTACTTCTATAGATAATACAAGAACATAATAATGCAAAAACATAATCCATTAATCCACCATCAGCTTGCTCAGCTCCTTACTATTTTCATTGTAAGGGAAAGTTTGTGCTCTATATAGTACACTAAGTACTAGACACATGTCTGTCTGTCTTCAAGCTACATAGCTTGAAGTCTCTGCGATTGTCATAAAATTAGAAAAGTATTAGAATTTGGCTTGAGTGAGTTGTTGTAAAGTCAAGGAGTTTTAATGCAGGATGAATAGATCGAGCCGCTCTATAGTCTAGAGACAGGACAGAATACTGAATGTTTAGTGAGGTGTGTACATACACCCCTGGGTTCCAAAACCCTCGGGGTCCCAGCATAAACGACATAAATTATGCAAGACATGCACAGGGTTAATAAGACTTCTCCATCATTTTCATTTACGCGAAAATACCAAATATTTACCAATGAGAATTAGGTACAATTTTAAAAAGAATCTAGTACATACTGTTAAACTGATATGGTATAAAATAACGGTGGTTTGCGTGTTCATTCTCCCATTAGAGAGTGGTCTATGGTATGGCGTCATACTTCGTGCCATATCCAAACACAATCATTATTAAAGATAATGTTATATTATAAAATTAATTATAATTATACAGTATGATGTTGCAAGCAAATTTGGATGGTTATAACTTGTTTTGGGATAGTGGTTTAATAGTTTCAAAGTTTTGTATGTGAAAGAATAATACTATTGATTAGGTATTAATTATAATTTGCTTGGAAAAATAATTCTCCTGATTTTTTTTATTTAATTACTTATTCAAAAATGCTTTAATGATTTAAAATCAAATATACAAATTGTGTTTCGATTGCAGTTTAACGCTTTTTCCAACAAAAAAATCTAAAAAACCACATTTTAATCAGTTTAACAATCACCTATTAATATCTACGTTATAAGTTAGATATTATTATATTCTAGTCGCTACCTATCAGAAGAATGTTTAAATTATGTAGGTACTTAGATCAAAATACCTCATCGTACAAATCACTGTAATTACTATAAAACATCGTGATATTTCCCACAGGAAATTATAAAATTCCATACATACTATTTTCTGGATCACTACGCCATCTAACGGAAAATCACTGAACTAAAAAATGTCATTTGTCACAACGCGATGTCGCTACGTATTACGTACGAAGCAGAACCTTTCATATTAAAGCCTGCTCTTAAACACAATAGACAAGTAATTTTCATAAAAATTGTGTTTGCATACTTTTTTGTAGAACTTCTAAAAAGTTATTTATTAAGTTTACATGGGTTTGATAGATTTACTGATATTATTTTTTATTGTTTTAGCATAGATTTGATATTTATCACTTTCAAATATAAAAATGTAATTATGGCAAATATTCAGAAAGCTCGTGATCTAAAAAGTGTGAAAGTAAGATCAGGCAAGTGAAGTACAAGTAAATTTCGTCAGTAAATGAACCATTTGATGCACCTCGGGACCTAGGTAAATAGATAGATAATAAAAATAATGCAAAGTGATTTACGTATTTTTGCTCCCATATACTCCCGTATGGGTTTATAAGCATTGCACTAAGCTTTCATCATACTTCCGATATACCACCACTCCCATTTTTCTACATCGGTTGGATATTTTAGATACCAACAAAGGAAGCTCTACCTACACAGTTCTCTTTTGTGAATTCGACTATTATTCTAATTTACCCTTCATTGGGAGATGAAACCAATTTACACGAATCGATGTGAAACTGTGTTACTGATTGATGATTGAAGTTTAACTTTTACGTCTGCAATTTGCCAGTCAATGAAAATTGCAACAAATCCCTTCTGATTGAGGTCTAATCGTGTAATCGCACCGCTTTCCCATGACTATTCCAAAATTATACCAATAATCGTTACTTTTGCTCTTTTATACCAATTAAACGCAATTCGGCGCGGATTAAAGTCGAATTTAGTTAAACAACGGCGATATTTCATGTGATTTTGTCTGTCAGTGGCGGCCATGCGCGGGCGCGCATACTGACTGACGCTTCTGTTGATTTATGAATGCACCGTGCTGATTTATCGATGTTAATTCAAGCAGTTCTATTCAATTAGCTATGAACAATAATTGAGTTAATTAATAGGTACAGTAGCCTTAGTTATCTATGATATATAACAATGGCTAGGTAAGTAATGTAAAGGTAGCAAGTCCCATAGCAGTAGGTAGATAGGTATTTCAAAACTTTATAGCGTCTATAAAGCATTATTTTTTTATTTGTTGTTTTAGAAATTTAGAATATGGATTCAATATAAAAAAACTTGGTTACATTTTTTTAGAAAACAATTACCAATTTGATCCATTCCATGGCCATATTTTTAAGTATCTTTTTCTTCAATCAATACTTATATTCATTTTCTTGCCAACTAGATACAGCATATACGTCTACTTAAGACGGGAACCTCATTTGAAGCAGACCGTAGAATTTTGCAAATAATATTTTGTGTCATAATGAGCCTCTATAAATTAAATAATGAAGTCTCAAGCTGTCTTAATGACAAAAAGAGATCTTGCAATTCAGCACACATGATATACAACGTAAACGATCCTAGGTGACTTTATTAATGAGCAACAAAACGTTATATTTCCGTTACATAAAACAATGTTACTTTCAAATTCAACCTTGCGATTTAACTCTCATCGCGCCTAAAAAAGATTAATTTCAAAAATCTCTTACTTCATATTTAGAAATCGTGTCTTCATACACAAAGTAAAATATGACAGACAAGTAATTCTTGAAATCCAAGTTCAAATAACTAGATGTATAGCGTGGGTGAACAATAAGTTAACTTAATGAAGATTGCATTAACCCCAAGGCGTACTAACGTAACGGTCACTGAAGTAGCCCAAAATGTAACTAAAGAATTATTTGTAGATTTATTATAACTTTAGATGTTATAATGTTCTATACTGATATTTTTGTAGAAGATTTATTTCTAGCTTCGAGCTATATTGCGGTATTTTGTGGGAAACAAAAGATTTTTTAGAAATCAAAGTGGATTGATTTATTACTTGGTAAATTGGTAAAGGTCAGGGTGGTAGCTTTATGTTCTTAATATGTTGTCTGTTTGGTCGTCATGTGAGTTGCTTATTTCTAGCATTGCAGTAGTGAGTTCAACTTTTTTACTGTTATCAATTATTGTTCCTTACAATAATAATCCTGGTGTGAAAATATCAAAAAGTACCGCTCCTATTAGCCGGTTAGAGAATATAGCCTTGTGAAGGTGTTCATTATTCTGCTTCTTTCTTTTGATTAACCGTAAGACGATCAGTAAAACTATATCTCTACTACAACGATCTGCAAGTCAACTTAGACTGATATATATCTACTTTACTAGTGTAGAAATCTACTTATTGAAAATACATATTTATAAGTATTCAATGTAGTGTAAGTAGTAATACAAAATATTTTAAGCCTTGTCTAACTGTGGAATCTTCTAAAAAAAGCTGACAATGTGTATTTAATACCAACAAAAAATATAAGAACTAATCTAAATACCGTAAAATATGGTTTACCAACCACAGCCTACGCGCATGTTCCCTTGAGCACGCGCCACCTGGCGGCTAACTCACGCAATACTGATTGGCAGCTGTCAATCATCACAAATCATTGAGTATAATAGGTTTCATTTCGGCCAATTAGAGCCATGTAGTCGCACCCACAACGCGCCGGTGAAAAGGTAAAATACACCGTACAATAGCTAATGTAGGTACACTTAAGTGATCGGATATACGGCTGTTGTGATAGTAGAGCAAATTTTTAACAATTTTTATGCATATTTTCCAAATTTAACCGAAAATTTGGACGCCATTAAAGGAGAAGGTTGACGAACTGTCCATCTTGTGTAATGGCATAAGACTACATTTTCTTTGTTATTATGTCCCCTGGAATGAAATCTAATATATGCACCTACAAATATGTAGGTATATCATGCATTGTATTATCTACTTGTGTACAATACTTTCATGATTCTTTATTCATATAGTGAGATCAATAATTACGCAAGGCTATATAAATATTTAAAAAAAACACTGGAAGGTTATGATGCAATTATTTTTTGTATATAAAAGCTAACTAAAAAGAACATGGTACAATCAAAATTATCACATCTGTGGACAAATTGCTTAAAGGTCTAAACAACAATGTGTCACGTACTATGGTGACATGGTAAAAATTTCAGGAAATTATATAATGGCATTTTCGTAATAGCGTGATTCGGCAGACTACCTAAAACTTCTGTCATGATTATTTATTTTTGTTTCCTTTTATATAACCTTCTGCGGTATTATAAGTAGGATTTGATTATATATAATCGATTGTGCTGTGAAGAGCGTTTCCAATGATGATTGATCAATCAATTATTTCTCACCGGAAGTGCAAATGATTTACTTAGTTCCGACTTCGCATAAAAACTCATCACGAAATCTATTGAGATAAACAAAATGAAATAACATGCTTGCACGTTTCTATATATTGAAGATGGTTCTTTAACGAACACGATAGACCTTTACTCATATTCGATTATTTTATCTGACGCCATTTTTATTAAAGCAAGGACCTACCACTGTATACTATTCTAGTACAGTACTGCAATATAAATACATACATAAAAACTAAATAGCAGTGATATACACTAAATCAGCTTATAGTTAATTCTGTATAATTTATAAGTAAATAAATGCATACATCAAGTAATTATTTATTACAACAAGATTTTATTTTTCATCAGATGGACGTTAGTAACACCCTTGTCAAGTACACATCAAAAATTGACAAGCGGCTGGAAAAAAAAAGTAAAAAAACCACATTTCTATTTACATCCTTAAGTTACGATGTCATTGCAATTTGTTCTTTATTGCTTATAGAATAAAGTTACATAGATATTAATTATAGATATAGTAAAATAGAGTAACTGGCCTCATCGCTGACATTATACGTCAAACAAATTGACGAAGGGTTAAGTTTGACGTAGGGTTTGAATCCGGAGTAGTTACCTATATTCTGTGAAACTCTACAGTTTTCTTTTGTTTTTTTTTAAACTACATAGGTGGCAAACAAGCTTACGGTTCACCTGATAGTAAGCGGTTACCGTAGCCTATAGACGCACATAATACCACGGTTAAAGAAAATACAATATTATGTTTTCACTGCCAGGGATATCACTCACACGTGCAACTGCAGATGTGCCATAATTATATTATTATACTTACTGCAAAGACATAGTTTAAAAAATTATAAATTATTTAAATAAAAATTAATAAAATAATAAAGATGGTGACAAAGCTAAAGATGGAGTAGGTATGCTTGCCCAAAAAAATCCTACTCACTCTGGCCTTAAATATTTTTAGATTGTAGAAGTACCTACCTAACCAAAAAATAATAATTGTGGAAAAAATATAATCTAAGGATTTAAAATTTAGCTCAAAGTCAAACTTATTGTCACTTAAAGGTTTTTGTTATCAGATTAATATACTATGTATTCGTCAATATAGGGACCTATTACTAAACAGGAAATTACTTGAAGTTTAACAGACACTTTATCAGACAAATACCTAAAATTGGCTCTAGATAAAAACTTTAGTTAAACTTTACGATTATCGTATTTTTTTATAACAGTAAATCATTAGTCAAATAAAATAAAATCAAAATCAAACAAACCCCAAAATATTTTATTTTACAATTATTTTTCGAAGAATTTCATTCGATTTTTTGTAGATTTCGATTTTAATTATCGCTTTCCAATAACTTTGTACTCACCAATTATGTAGCTAGAAATCGCGTGCATTTAATTACACCTACCTATATTATTAACTATGATGTTTGTAACGGATAATTAAATAGATAATAGTTTTAAAGGGTAAAAACAGTACAATCTCTCAATCAAAACTAGATCGTTCAAGGTGCACACTTCCAAGTAAAACCAGGTATATCAAAAAATCAAGAATCGACGCTTGAAATACAGACATATAATTATAAGAGCACAAAATTTGAGCCCGACTGTTTGGACCAATTATTAAAATGTAGAATTTGGGTGCAAATGCGGTTATAATAGTCCTCAGGTCGGTTTTGAATGATATAGGAATATAGGATAGTAATTTTGTTGTGACTCTACTTAGATGAATTTTGCAATTTTGTGGTTACTATATCTTTAATGCGAGGGACGTGCCTTCCGCTGTCAGAGCATTGCTATTTCGCAAAATAATAGGGATTATTGTAAAAAAGGACGATTTAATTTTACAAATGAATGGTTTGTGACAGATTTATGTCGTATAAATTGGTATTGGTAAAAGATTTATGACTATGACATTTGGGGTTTGTATGACAAATTAAATGTATTATGGTAATTGCAGTTATTTAATAGTAGATATTCCTACTGAAACTATATTTCTTTTTTATTTAATGACGTAATTACTTCTTTATCTACTTATTTTAAAATATTTAATATCTACATACGTTTTATAAAAAAAAAACTACTTTGATTGCTAAAGTATTTATGGTGACACAAAGTCATACCATTTTTACGTTGTAATAATTATTCAATTACTAGCTGTGCCCCTCTGTTTAGTCCGCGTTTAGTGCGATGTTATATATCATATAGCCTTCGTTAAAAAACATGCTATCTTATCTAATGCAAAAAGATTTTTTCAAATAGGACTGGTAGCTCTTGAGAATAGCGCGTTCAAACATATTACGTACGTACTCTTCACTTTTATAATATTACTAGCTTGCCGTCCCGCGGTTTTCTCCGTGATCCTCTATTTTACCCCTTTGGGGTTGAATTTCGAAAAATTTGGTACTTTTCCTCGTCTTTCTGTGAGCAAAATTTCAGCTTTCTAGATCGCTAGGCGTTGGATGAGTCAGTCAGTGAGTGAGTCAGGACTTTCTTATTATATGCATATAGATACTATAGATTGAATACCTTCCCTCAAACTGTTCAAACGAAAGCGAACTCTCAAACAGTATGTGCATCTTATTTATATAATTTTTTAATATATGATTTTTTCATAAAGCAAAGGTTGTGGGCTCAAATCCCATAGGTATTGAGTTTTCGAAGGACAAAACAATCGTGAGGATTACAGCAGTGCAATTGAGAAACATTCTCAACATTCTCATTTCTTTCAGAACATTGTGTGTTTACATCACGCCACCTACCTACCTACGATGATATTAAGGCAAACATAAGTCAATCCAAAGTAAGAAACAAAAGCAAACACTTTTTTACTGCGTTCTGACTTTATGTATTTTTTGTATAAGTTTTGACTTGCGAACTTGCGAACCTCAAGCTTTTTATTAGTTAATCTCCGTTAAAATTCATACAGTAGTATTCTTATGTAACTGCAGAAAAACAGACCCAGACCCGTTACACGTTTAAGTAGATAGTAAATTAATCTCCGACCCACGACAGTCTTAAGATGCTTACAATAATAATCTCTATTTTTTTTACTAATCAGCTTATAATAATTAAATAAAAGTAACGGCATTCTCATGGATTAAAAGTAGGTAAATTTTAAGGTAATCTGATTAGCAATGGGCAAGGTAGTAGATACTTTAACCTGAACGAATGAATTTGTCATTATTGTTATCGAATAAAAGGCAGTGATTTATTATTAACATCTTATATAGAGTGAGTCTAATTATGTTTTGTACAAATTACAGGTGTAATTTTCAACATACCACGTTCTAGATTAGAAATGAGTAGGTACTTTTAATATGTACTATACTCTTGTGTATTTGATTAAGTTTAATCGATTAATTACTTACTTTTTTACTAGTTTAGACAATTTTATCAGTCAAAATAAATTACCAAATTCATTAATCGATACTGGCTTATCGTCATTTTTGCTTTTTTATCAATTTATTAATTAAGAATGGGTACCATATATAGGGCTCCATCATTCTTTTGGGCAGCAACCAATCGCTTAGTTACCAACTTCAGATAAATTAGGATCTAATAGTAGGTACTACCAGACACAAAGATTTCGTAGTAAAGCCGACGGTTTTCAGTAAGCAATGACTAATTTATCGGCGCCACTGCGCTTGGCAGCGGCACCACTGACCACAATGTACCAACCACAAACTAATCAACTACTATATCATTATACCGTCATTTTTGGGAATTATCATCCGTGGGATAGACATGAAATGAGTAAAAGTGGTGAAACTGCAGATTATTAGATGTACATTATAGATTTGATTGTGCCTATCGTGATTAGTACTCATAGAAGACTAAGGGCACTCAAGCAATTTTTTAAGCACTCGCATTTGATACGCAAGTAATACAAAATTAAGATTGAGTATTTGAATGTTTTATTAATGTGTAGGATTATGACGATTCATTCTATGATACTCACGTTTAATTTCGATATTCTTTTTCTGAATAAAATAATCTTTCTAATTACGTATATAACTTCCTGTCTCTGTTTTTATACCACACATATGCTCATTGTCTTATATATCTATACAATTCGTCCAGTCTATATTTTTATCATCTTTGCCAAAAATTATAAGGTGTTTACGTTCGACATTTCAAAAATTATGGCGTCCCTTTATTTGCGGGATGCTTTTCAACGGACCACCTATTATTATAACGAAAGCGATCTCTCTGTTTTTGCGCCACTTTATGAATGGGAGGCTCTGATGGTTTCGGTTGCGAATTTGTTATTTGATTTTATTAATAACAAAGTTGGTCAGTTTATGTGATGTTATTTGTCGAAACTATCAATAAAGACCAAACACAACACAATTTGAATTTTGATAAATCTTCTCTTAGTTGATATTCCAATCAATACAGGATTATTTTTATTTTAATAACTAGTTTCCGCCCCACGGTTTCACCCGTGTTCCCGAGGGATCTTGTGTTTTTCCGGGATAAAAAGTAGCCTATGGCCTTTCTCAATAAATGGGCTATCCATCACTGAAATAATTTTTCAAATCGAACTAGTAGTTCCTGAGATTAGCGCGTTCAAACAAAAACTTTTCAGCTTTATAATATTAGTATAGGTAACGTGGTCAAACTAATACAATTTTTTTTTAATTATACAAACCCTACAGTTAAAACAGTGTAGAACCAAACTGCGGTCGTTAAACAGATTTTCGGTTACACTTTTACGTTTAAAACTGGACAGTTTGTAAGTTGCAGGTCAAATTCTTGTAATACAATCTCAAGTTGTATGTACGAAGACAATAAAAAATACTCTTTTTTATTGACTTTCTCAACCTTAAACACTAGTTCATAATACAACCAAAACGTTCTTGCTCGTTGACTTCAAAGACAAGTCTTACAAACACAAAAGTTGCCGTCACGTTTTTTAAATTAAATGTCTTCCAGTAAGTGTCTATGTTCATCTAAACATTAACTGCACTAATAAATGACATAAGGATTTGTAGAAACACTGTAGGGCTGTCAGTACAACCGACATAGATATAGTAAAAATGAAAATGACTTTATCAATAAAAATCTGCCTCCCGGCTAGCCGTTTGTTCCGGTAGCTGCACTTGAAAGTACCTACTACCTTCATGACTTGCAGAGACTATGATATATATAGTATATAACTACGTCTATTATTAATTACTAGCTTTTTCGCGCGGTTTCACCCACGTTCCCGAGGAATCTTGTGTTTTCCCGGGATAAAAAGTATAGCCTATAACCTTCCTCGATAAATGGGTTATTCAACACTGAAAGAATTTTTCAAATCGAACCAGTAGTTCCTGAGATTAGCGCGTTCAAACAAACAAACTCTTCAGCTTTATAATATTAGTATAGATAATAACGTACATATATTAAATAAATATTATATCTAATTAGGAAATAGACAACTCCTGCTAATCACTGGAAAATAAAATTATGCCCAAGTGCCTATCTAGTTATAAAAAAATACTTATCTTCTTTTTCCTTGTAATAACCCTCGGCTAATAATATTATGTCCCAGATTAATTGCTTTGATTGTACTCATAGGTGGTCTTAACTACCGTTTAAAGACATTTTGTTGAAGATAATATTTAAATGTAAAAGACACGTGCTAGATTGTGATAGTAGAGAAGATGAAAATGGTACAAATCTTTTAATATTGTAAACGATGTAATAAATAAATGTTTCAAAAATGGACCAGAGAAAACTTCCAAAGTTCATTGTAATAATTTAAGTAAAATAATAATTATCAATACAAGTAGGTACGTCATAAATAATACCCACCAATTTTCCTGATTAATACGGATACCTAATAAAAACCCCGAACAACAAAACTTCCTAGATGCACATGGACCCAAAAACAACAACCAACAGAGATCACCTGCAACAGTTACACCCAAAACATTAAGCCGATGATCCTGCACGACTCTTGCCTCCAGCCAAGATGCTTATTAGGGTTGTGCCAAGCACCTGTGTGAATATTTTCATAATCCCACTAATTAGAGGTTCGCGGATCTTCCCAAAGCGCACCGAAACCCAAACGGTTGGGCCTTTTACCACGGAGGCAATAAATTGTTCGACATTTGACCTCACGGTCCAAGTTTTTTGGGGAATTCGCCCTCCGGCCGTCTTGGTCCCAACTTGGATCGTTTTGGAAAGTGAACAGAGTAGGGTATCATGTTCTGTGTAACGATATGTTAATAATATATCACTTGGATAGTTGAGGATTGTATTCCAGATCTAAAATTTCTATTTTGTTGTCTGTCACGGCCATAAGAGGTTCCAAAATATTCGTATTAAAATTTCTTCGTATCTTAGTACGAGTATTTATTAAAATAAACGTTTTACCATTTTTAATTTCGTAAACCGTTATGTTATGCAAAATATTAACCTACCTCTTCAAGAAACTAATAATTCTTGCACATCCCATAATTTTACATAAATTGACTCAGTCTGCTCTGTGCTCACACTAATGTTGGATATATTTATCGTGGCGATCGTCAACTGTGGCGGATTGCCTCAGGGCTCCCCGCCTCGGCTCTGAATCTTTCCCACGTGCTCTGAATGCTTGGATTGCGTGCGACCTCTTCTACCAACCATATATTTACACACTACCACCAATTCATCAACTATTGCTTCACATACAACCTCTTTCTCGTTCATATCTACTCTCACAACACCAGTATGCTCATTTGTTTATTAGTTTATTTCTTATCTGTGGCTTTTTCATCAGGATGGTAAGCGTTGTATGGACTGTCATGTACGGACGCCGTTGCTGCTTCAGTGGATCTACTGTTTGCTTCAGGCTAGAGATCTCGGTTCTCACCTTCGACTTCTTTTATGACCGTGGGATTTTCTTAAGCAAGATTCTGTTAATGATAAGTGATTGTTGGGTAGTATTTTGTAAGAAGACTATATAACTGGGTTTTTTATTTATTTTAAAGCTCTATATGCTGATAATTATGATTCTGGACAAAACGTTAAACTAAAGTTGGGAGCTGTCAGAATATCAGTCACGTAAAAAAAAATACCTGGCGAAATGAAAATCAAAAACTATTTCTCATTGGATTCCCGTCTCAAAACCCAAGTAAAAATTTTAAGCCCTCGTAATAGCCGCATTCAGTGTAATAGCGATACTACGACGAAGGTGATTACAAGCATTTACCGGATGATTCGGTAATTGTCGGGCACATCGGGAATGTCTCGGGAATTTCTGGAACGCCACCTGTAGTCTTAGTAATAACATTGTCTGGAAGAATTCTTCAGTATAAATACAGTATTTACTAAAGTATGTTAATTCAGTTGTTATTGAGTAGGATCGATAAAAAATTCTTAAGTAATGGTATAGTTTGGGTATTTTAGTGTTTTAAGAAAATACTTCTTTATAAAATAACAGGTAATGAAAATTTAATGTTTAGTTTTCATAAGTATAAGAACGAAAGTGAGTTGAATACATTTTCGGAAATTCGAAGTTTGTAGCATAAAGTTCAGATCTTATTAATGATTATAGTATACAATTTCAACTAACTCCTTATACCCGTGGAAAATGATTCCAGTTAAGTGTATGGTAATGATAGCTCAATGGTAGTGACGTCAAATGCCGTGACGAAGGTCGTGGGTTCGAAATTGAGCATTCGGTGAAAGAATATCTACATTGTAATTAAACCATAGTGCGGTGGTAGGGTACTTTATAGTACCCACCTGGCTGACTACCTCAAGTTTATGATCTTTCAGCTAACACCTACCGGTGTGTTTCGGCAGCTGCACTTGAGAGCCAGTTCTTTGCCTAGGCATTGTGGGGTTACCGCCTTCGGCCACACAACAATTACAAAGTAAAAAAATAATTCAGCAACGATCGTCACCGCCCTAAAACTTAGCGGCCAGATTAATGCGATGCGTTACGGCCTACCGCCAATTAGGGCACTATTTTCGGCTAGTACAAAGGCCTCGTGTTGTCCTAAAGATCATTGGTTAGTAATTAAAACAAATAGGGTCAAAGCGGCCGCGCCCGAGGCGCCACAGGGCGGGAACTGGCGCGCGCCCCGCCGTCGCCGTAGGCCCCCAACTTTTGCCCCTACCCCCTCATTATAAACTTAATCTAATTATTGAATTCGTACAATGTTGTGTTTACATTTTTTTTTCTAATTTACCCCACTATACTTAAGAATGGATGCGTAAGCGCTAAATGGCACGTTTAAGGCAATATATCATATAAAATCGAGTCACTGGTTGATGGTTTCTCACGGTGTTTTCGGAACATTTTTGTTCAAAGGCGGTTCCTTAGACATTATTATACAATTTTGCCTCTAGATGATTGTCACGATTTTATTGCATTAATGTTACAAGTGTGTGGCAAAAAATCTATGCTTAATAAATTGATGTTCTATAATCTTTAAGGATTTTATTTTATTTTGTAGACTACTAAGTAGATATACAATTATACATTATTGATTTAGTTATGAATAGCACATTCTTTGTTTTTTTTTATTCTAAAGTTGAAATAGGAATTTTATATCGTTGTGAAGTCACAAACATAATAATATGACGAAAGAAAATTTTCTCCTGTAATGTACAGGGTTAACTGATTTTTTTAAGTTCTAAGATTCCTACTGAAAATCTCTTTTGTTAGACAAGCATTTATTCTAAATCATGAGTTTGCTATTCTTTTTTCTGTAATTTGGTGCTGATTAATAGCATTTTATTACACAAAAGCTATTAGTAGATCATGGAGCTACTTTACAACTACTATTCGCCACATAAATACAATTTATAATAAGCAGTCATGAAGCAAGATAACTTAAAATCATACACAACTTATTATTGACAACTCATTTAAATAGTTAAAATAGCCGAGATATAGCTCGTCGCGCCTCGGGCGCATTCGCCTATCTCCGACGAGCTTCGGCATACCTCGGCACTCATCGGCTGAGATCGTGTGATCCCCATCCATCATTGACGGTAACGACCTCTATTATGCAAAACAGTGACGTAGCTGTCATCTTATATTATAATTTATACCGAGTTTCGTTGGTGTGATAGTGAGTGTTTTAGTCTTCCTTTATAACAGAAACAAAGATGGCAACACTGATCTCTATACTCTAGATTGGATGCTGTGCCTGTGAAGCACATTAGTTTTAGCTATTTTGGCGCTGCATGCCTAGATAACGATAGATACATACACAGAACTAAAGTTCGCTAGGAACGCTATAAATGAACACATTAATTAGTTATAATTTTAAAGGAGCAACCCATCTACATTTTCTGTCAATATTCACTGTCAAGTGTCGTCAATCCATGCTAGTGGAAGGCGAAGGTATTAAAAGTAAATACATATGTGAATGTATATTATTGTCATTAAAGAGAAAAGCATGTAGTTAGATACTTTGGTGTAGGTACAATACTTGCGCAATAGCACACGTAACTCCTCGGCGTCCTCTTGGGTCCTCTTGGGTCCTCGATGTTCTCTTGTATCCTCGGGTACTCTTGTGTTAAGCAGAGACGCGTCGTGGTACTGATATTAATTAGATGGTAACGCTAGACATAGACAAATTAGATATTTTGATAAAAAAAAAACTTCCGACAATCATCATTTTTGTAAAAACTTCCATAACAAATTCAGTGTCCACTAAGTGTAAAAAATTCAACTTTTCATAATTGAAGTGGCATTAACAACTCTTTATAGATACAACTCTAACTTTGAGATTTCATTTCATAATTTATACATAGGTTGGATTCATTATTTACTGTTTCGCCCGAGGACAAGGCCCGGGTCAAAAGATGCCACGACAAAAAATCACTACTACGACTGTATAATGGAAGGCTGTCTGGGATCACTATGGGAATGTAATTACCTGCATGTAAAGAGCTTTCGCTTATAAATAGCAGTGAGATTCTAAATAGCTCAAGATGTGTTTTTAAGATAGCTAGATTTAGATAGATTAAATAATATGTTTAATTTTTGGATACATGGCTATGCCACTGAAAAAAAACTGCATTTTATGTTTAAAAATAAATTCAACTGCCTGCTTCTTATTGTTTGCCTAGACTGAGAATCGAAGTCACAAAAGGTAAAAAATTAAAAATGGTCCATTTACTAAATAGATTAGTTTTCCGATGCCGGAAAATATTTTAGTAATATTTGCTACCTTATGTAATACTTTATTAAATTTAATCTAGGTATGTGTAACAGTCGTTTACTCTGTGTATGATTAATTGACGTTATCAAAATTTACGTTTGGGTTTTCAACATTTCTGTATAGGATTTGGCACAGCGCCTCTCGCGGAATACTCATTTACCAAATTTATCTCATTACAAAATGGTATGATTATTGTAAACGCCAACACAATAGTAGTATTTCGAGATGTCACTTATTTACACAGTTGACACACTTTAGTTACCAAATATTTGAAGGAATGATCTACTATTATAAATGGAAAAGAGTATTTGGATGAAACTAGGCACATACCAATTTAGATAGAACAAACCTTGGAATAAAATATAGAATACTTTTATACCGGCGAAACATAAGCAGGCCCTAGGAAACACGAGTACAGTCGCGGGGAAGAATCTAGTTTAACAAATTCTTACCATACCTGGCCGAATATAAATACAGTTCAAAATTTAAATTGCATTTCTGAAAAAAAAAATAAGCCTACATAATTCAAATAAAAAATGAAAACTCGGTTCGGACTGGGTTCATTAATGCTCATTTGGCGGGATATTTACAGACCAATTACGTTATGGTCCCGCTTATTTATAGGCGCATGCGCATGTTGATTCATTGCGCTTTAGTCCCGCGTCGTTAGTGTCAAACTGATAGTATATTTCAGGGGGCTTGTGTTGAGGGTATGTTATTAACGCTAAGTTAAGCTTTTTATAATAATATCAATTCTAATAAAAAAGTATGGGTTCACAAACTTAGGTATTGTCAAAGAATATATTACTAGAAATATTACTGTATTAGTAAATTATTTGCTACTTCCATCAAATGTCGATAGATGGCGCTACTGGTTTACACAGAGATTAAAGTGTTATACTTCTAACGTACCTATATAATATCAAGAGCACTTTCTACTAACTATAGGCATTTTTTTGACCACAATCTCACCATAGGAAATGATGATGTGGCCGAAGGTGGTAAGCATACAAAGTGTAAACGGAACTGGCTCTCAAGTGCAACTGCTGGAACTCACCGCTAGATTTTTAGTGGCAGATTTTCATCTTGAGGTTGGTAGTTAGCCAGGTGGGTAGTAAGAAGTACCCTACCACCGTGCTATGGTTTCCTCACGATGATTTCCTACTACTTTACTTCGGTATTTGGTATTAGTATTAAGAGTTTTATAAAAACTGATAGCCTAAGTATAATTTAGGTATAAGATTCGTTGTTGGTTATAAAAAAAAACAGCCAAGTGCAAGTCGGACTCACGCACGAAGGGTTTCGTACCATTATCTATAAAAATGGCAAAAAAATCATGTGTGTTGTATGCAAGCCCCCTTAAATATTTATTTTGTTATTTTTTTAGTATTTGTTGTTATAGCGACAACAGAAATACATCATCTGTGAAAATTTCAACTGTCTAACTATCACGGTTCATGAGATACTGCCTGGTGACAGACAGACAGACAGACGAACGGACAGTGGAGTTTTAATAATAGGGTCCCGTTTTACCCTTTGGGTACGGAACCCTAAAAAAACATTGTCTGTATATTATGTAGGTATGTCAAAAGAAATCTAACTGTAACCTTATGCTCTACCATAGACTAAAAAATCTGTACCTACATAAAGATATTCCGTTATAATGGCATGATGTGTTTAGGACTGTTAGTCAATTTATGCTACGTTTTGTGTGCTAACTTGAAGTGTAGTTTGGATCTAGATTGTGTCTAGATAGGGTAGCTCCCGTCACAGCGGCTAGCCTCAGTAACAAGGGGAAATGGGCATTATATCACCGGTGTGTTACGCCCTCTGGTGATCAGATTATACCAGTAGGGTTGGAAATGGGTAGGTAGAGTGGGTTTTGTATTCCATACGTTTCTTCAGTAAAAATCTTATATGCTACATTTTTATATATACATTTATTGAGGCTCTACAAATCTTTATTCTATACTAGCATTTTCCCGCGGTTGTATCCGCGTTCCCGAGAAAAAAGTAGCTCATGTCCTTTTCCATAACATAGGCAATATGCGTATCAAATTTCATCGCGATTGATTCAGTGGTTTAGGCGTGAAAAGGTAACAAACTCACTTTCGCATTTATAATAGTTAGGATTACGATTAGGATAGTTAGGATTAGGATAACTTAAACGCAAATCTAATATTACTCTTCGCATTCCTACCAACTACTGCCTAATATTTCATGTTTTTTTTATATTTTTTAATACGGCAAATTACATTATTTATTATTATTCAATATAAGACCATAAACGGAAGTGATATTTTCAAGTATCAAAACTTGTTAAACAGTTATAAAAATAAATTAATGTATCACACACACACACACACAAATAGATTTCAATATGACTGAAGTCAGGTTCACATTACCCATGGGAACATTTTCGCCCGGGACTCGAACTCAGGTCACGTCGACATCTATGCACAAATTACAAGTCGGCGGTCGTACGTGTGTGGACTGACAGTAATTTTCATTTCATACGGTCGCACGACGACACGGCCTAATATATGGTTTTGGTAAAAGGTCATTTTTAACATCTGATTTGGTAATTGTTCTATCGTGATGTTTTGATGGGGCTTTTAATGTAACGGTTGCGTAATGTGTTGCAATGTTTTGAAAAAGATTTATAAGAATCATGGAAAGTAGATGTAAAAGGCTTTGTTGCACTTATAAACTCGGGGGCAATACCTTTTTATACCAAAGTACCCGAACTATATGTATCTAAATTGAAGCTATTGTATTACCTATATTACCTATAAGTATTTTTTAATGATTTTGGAATTGGGAGCTCTACGAATCTTTATTGAGATTAAAATGCTAAGACAAAGAACACGATAACAAAGACAGTGAAATATTTTCTATTAAAATTAAACTTCTTTACTGTATGTACTACATAAATTACTTCACCCAGTCCCTTCGTAGGTAACAAAACAATACATTTTATCTACTGAACTGAACATTGTTCACACATGCTCGTACCATATCAGCAGTCATCAAATAAGTACAGTCAGGTCAGAAAATGCATAATCAGTCTTACATAAGGCCGATCTGATAGCGATGCATCTACCAATGGGCGGGCCAGTTGGGCGGGCATCGCATTCTAAATTCAAATTGCCAGTTACGAACTCACGCGAACTAGTTGCGTAGAGATAAGGAGGCCACGCAAGCGTGTAATGTATGAAATTTATATTGCTATAGCCTAAGGTGTATATACCTAGAAGGAAATTAATTAAATTAGGACTTAAGTAATTTGTATAATAGTGTGTATATAACTACACATATCTTGAAAGATTTACATGAAAAATCTTCAGAAATTATGAAAGTCTTTTAAATAAAGTCAAATCACTTGCATAACAAATTATTTAAAAATAATTTAACAAAAATATAATTCACCAATTATACTTTCTATGTCACTCTTGTTCGAAAATTGAAATATAATCAAATCGTTTTCTTAAAAAAGTCAGATCGCGTGTTTGTCGCCACTTAATAACTGCTACCTTTATACTTGAGCCTTAAGGATATCTCATTCGGTGGACTCAATAAATTGATAGCCATAATAAAGGTTATTAGTCTCTGAGTGTGGTGTTTAAATCAATGTTTAGTTTGTTGCGTGATAATGTTCGCTACCCGTGTTAAGATCACGCAATGTTTCAAACACGCTTTTTAATGTATTATGCCCTCTGAGCTGTTTACAAAGAAATACTGTAAAATAACAAAAAAATGGAATATAACCCTTATGGCCTGTATTACTGAAAAAGTAAAGAAGCTGCGTGACTGGAAAGTTTAGGATAATCTTAAAAGCATTTATGATATGTAATGAACAAAAAATATGAAATATCTGAATAATTGAGTTTTTTTTAATATATAAGGGCTAATTAGCTAAACTGGTAAACACACTGGTTGATAACAAAATTACCTTCTTGAAGGAATTCAATGAATTATGAAATTCTAAAAATTTTCTGAATAAATATATAGTAGGTAAAATACAACCATTAAAACTGTGGTTAAAAAAACATTTGGCTATCAACGTGGCAGCTTACCCTACATAATGGCTACCGATTAGCTTGTTTCTCACAACTGTACCATGAGAAATTCAATCAGATGGACTATTTTAATGGCCTACCGATTACAGTACAATCAATATAATTTTTCCCACTGCAGTACGCTGTCATTAGGCGATGCTTTGCTTTGTTTTGAATGATTAATGGTAAGAATATTGTGCAACATGATCAGCTATAATATATACATATTTTTTTGATATATATTTTTTTTAATTTTCACATTCCTTGCCATGCCTACTGCCATCATGATTCTGGCATCGGTCAGCATCAAAAACATAACAATTCTCAATAATTGCAAGCATGTAGAGCGAAGTTTATTTGTTTTTATTTTCCAAATCTAGAGTAAAGTCATTTTCTATAACCTTCAGGATTATCTACATAAAAAAAATACTAACAGACAACCTACTTGTATTTTACATTTATAAAAAGGTGTATTTATATACATACATTATTGTACTTATAAATCATGAATGTGAAATTGGCGTGGGAAAATTTGCGGTTATAAATAATATGGAAAAAGAAAAAGTTTTAGAATGAATTTGGTCTGACGTACTCCGGTTCCACAATGTCGATTATTATTGTTAAACGTATCATAAAAGAATTTGTATAGAGCGGTAAGTCCAAATATTTCTATCTCGTGTGTAGATTTACCTACCTACTTAATATTTTTATAACAGAAAGTAAAGTTGAAATACATTTGTATTAATAATCTATGTCATAGACTATAATTATTCATTAATTATTTTTAATTTATAGGAGTAATTGAATTTTCCATGATAAGATCTCACTCTTTTACTTTACTTAGTCGGTTTTCTAAAATATTACATTTGTTTAAACTTAAGTATGTATATTTAATCGAACGTTCTACGAATATAAAAATATTGAATGAATAAATTGGTATTTTTTTCCCTAAAACTAGTTTTAAAAATATTTTAGCGGTATTAACACCTCTATATGCAATAAAGTTTTTTAAGTCCCGCCGAGAAGCGCACGCGCACTGTGGGTGGATTTTTTCACGTTTCTAGACGATTAGAATGGTAAACTCCCATCGTAATTCGCTTTATTGTCCCGTCATCAAACTATAAACATGTATTTTCTAATGCACAGATACAAATGCGCAACCGATAACCAAGATTTCGTCCTCCAAATAATTATAATTGTTTGCATGCTAAGTCCTCCCTCATTCCCCAGGCAACGTCCTGAGCCGAGGTCGAGCCCCACAGGGGGCACCCTCAGGCTACCGTTGCCCAAAATTATTTAGTTTTAGTTTTTAGTTTTAAGTAGCGGTTGAGAGCCCTCAGCGCTCACCGCAAAAGTCCGCGTAACGGTGGAAGAAGGTCCCCTGGACCCACCACCTTCCTGTTCCAGTCAAAAAAAAAAAAAAAAAATTCTAATGCATTAAATGTCTTTAAAGTCAGTTTTAGATCATCATACCTTTGTCTATATCATTAATCATTCTTAAGTTTCTTATGCCGTAAGTAGTCTTATGTTCTGACTTACCTACTACAGTCTCTACATCTTTAACTAAACCTTCCAATAGAACACTAAATAATAACCATGTACAAGTTTCCATAATTACTTACAAAACTAAAATTCAATCATAATTTACCTACTAAGTATGGGGCATATCAAAACTACGCGGAATTAAAATTTTTCGATATTGTACCTATATGTCAATATCGATGAATTTGTGATGGCACGGCACTAGTCGTTGTGCGGGCTTGTCATGTCAGTAGGTATTTGCTGCTACATATTTTTTGTTCCTGATTATATTTAGAAACGTTTTACTCTTTCTACACCTTTTTATTATTACATTCAACTGATCAGTTAGTAGTAAGCTAACATGCCAAATTTTGTAAATATTACTAAAATAGCATTGACTGAATTTCATAAATGACTTCCATACAATAAAAAGGTCTTAGCATTCGCTATCATGATAGTCAGGGTTATTCAGACCCGCTCGGTTGCGGTCCCGATCGGGTAGACAAACTGATTGAGTAGGTTACAGAATAGGATGGCTCCTATTTTCTCATTTCAGACTTCCATTTGGAATGAGGCAGTCGATCGGTACACGATCGCAGCAAAAATCGGAATGGCAACCGAATGGGTCTGAATAAGGGGGCAGATCTTCATATAATATGTGAGTAATGTCTGTAATGTTAGCGAGCTTGTACTTGGACCTCCACTCCAGCCCGCTTTGAACATGTGTAGCATGAATTCACAACCAGTATGAGCATTAACTTTAAACACTTAAGGGTATGGACTCTAGACTAGCTATGAGAAAAGGCAAGAGAAACCATACAAAACCCTTTCTTCCTTTTCAAGTAAAAATATTGATATCCTTATTTTGCCAGTTCTATATTTGATTGAACGGAGTATGATTTGTAGCTATGATAGATTAGTGGTAGTGTCGTCAAATACTGTCATAACGGTCATGGACTCAAATCCTACAATGATCTTGAGCTTCCAGTGATGGAAAACTTTGAGAGGAAACCAAAGCACGGTGGTTGGATACCCGCATAGCTAGCTGCCATCTACAAATTGGAAATCTGTCGCCAAGCCCCAACCAGTATGTATGGGAAGTTGCACATGAGAGCCGAGTATCTATAGGTTTCGGATCTAGATATAATTGAGCCCCTTCTAATTATGAACAAAGTTCGTATAATAATATATTAATAATATTATTTAATATTATTAATAATATAATAATATTTAATATAAAAGAAAAGTAGTATATGTAGTATATCAGTTATCTGGCTTCCATATTACAAGCTCTGCTTAGTTTGGGGTCAGATGGCTGTGAGTGAGGAATAATGTCTCAGAATATTTGTTTTTATTTATTTTCCAAAGTAACATCACCTTAACTGACCCAACCTGCGACCCAGTGCCCTTGCAAAGGCTCACGAGTCCTGATTGGAATTTATCGCCCTCCTGCCCTGTAACTTAGCGCGGCATGCCTCGTGTGCCCTTTTATCTTTTTTTGACGACCATAGTACTTCACTTGCAGTCGGAACTTTGAAACTTTCGCTTTTGTTCAAGAATGTATTGGTCTTTAGGATGTTAGAGCCTATAATAGTTATGCTCTCTAGTAGTTACAGGTAGAACAACAAATTGTAACATTGAAACAAGCATTACATTTGCATGTAAGTTCGTGTTAAAGATATTTATCTAATTCAATTGTGTTGCTATACAAATGGCGAAAAAAATGTCTGTATAAAAGTCACACAAATGGATGTACATTTAAATAAACTGCAGTGAAAGTGCTGAAATGTGACTTTAAAGGAACGTCTTTAAATCAATCAGCTTTTTAAAGGAGTGTTAAAAAAACCGAATGAATGTGATCTGATTCCTAATTTGAAAACAAAACTCTTTGGCAAAAAATCTCGAAAATATGACAATGCATTTCAATGCAAAAAACACTTCACCACATTTAGCGACGCCATTGTTATTACAAGAATACAACCTCCAAATATGAAGACAGTTCCAAAACTTATTATATGTAAACGCTAATCGAAATACGCTTACTTGTAATTTTTTTTCTGTCCCATTCACTTGCGAAGTTTCATGACGCGCTCGCGGGCATACCTCGATTCCCACGATTCATTTTCTATTAACATTTTATCCCAACAGCCATCATCTCTGACAGTGAAATTTCAACTGTAAACATATAGGGCGAAAGTAAAATACACATTAAAGTGAATTGGCTGTTAAGATGTTTAAATTTAAAAAGAGGCATCAGTAGGTAATGTTGCGTAAAAACACAAATCGTCTTAAGAAAATTAAAATGTGACAATGGAAATAGAACTTTCGGTCTTGGATATAAAGGCTTGGATGATAAACTAATGAAGAGATTAGAAGTTCGTTCTTACGTGGTTTCCAAAGAAATTTCTCTTAGCTCTTTTTGATATAGCACGCGTCAAATGGTTAGCGCGTGTTCATAACATTATCATAGCTTGAAATAAATAAAAATCGAAAATGTATTAATTGAAATGATATACTTAAAAAAAACCTTTTTTAAAAACAAGATTTTTTGACACATAATTTTTCAATGAAGATAAGCGGCTGGAAATATAAAGTTCGAACAATTTTTGTATGAGACTTATTATACTTATCTGTGGTTTATCTGAACTGAAAAATCGGTCCAAAGTATACTTGTGTTGCCATCAGCACCAACCTACCAACAGATGAAGCTGACGTTATTTAATAACTGCATGTAATAATATGGACACGTACCTACTAATTTTTTCAAAATTATTTAATTAGTTACGTCATTGAATTATGAATATTTCATAGGTACAACCCTTTTTTATCGTTAAGTAAGTAGGTCAAAATCTTCCATTGCGCTATCACTTAGTCTCTTATATATCAATCTGCACTTTTGCACTAATTTGGATGCATCCACGATAATATAATTAGTAATTTTAGCATTGACTTTTAATGGCTTTGAGAAAAACGTGTGAAACGAATTTTTTATTAAAATTTTAGCAGTAAACTTGTAGAATAAAATAGTATAGATAGAATTTTTTTATTGATACGCAAAGATAATAATAGTCTAATAAGACATTACACAAGATAATGCTAAACGCTTACTCGTTCTTAAGATAGGTATGTTAGGATTTATAAAAATATATAAAAAATCATGTTTTATCAAACACATGTGGTCTAAGTGAAGACAAATCTTATCTTGCATTATAAAATAAATATTGTTCCGGTTACATAAGACGCAATTGTGAATACAGTCTTACGGCGGCTCGTTGCACGAGCGGGCTCGTGCGTCCCGTCCGCCGACATTCACGACGCCATGTCGGTCAAATTCCTATACGCTGTGGTGTACATGTGTTATATGGGCACAGACAACAAGCCAACGATATTATAATAACAGACTAGGTTAGCTGTTCAAATGGTTTGATCCAAAGATACTTCCTAGGTTTCTATGTATTTTTGAATAGGTATTTGCAATTTACGACAATTTTGGAACTTTCTTTATCATCTTCAGTTGAATATGCTGAAGGTTGGCAATCAGCTCTCAGTCAAAAAAAAAGTAAAACCGTCGTTCTCCAGCTGTTTTGCCAATTATGGTGTCGCAGGAGTTTATACTCCTACTCCTCATATTTCTATGTATAATTGTGCAGATAGCAGAATCTAATAAATTATATTAAAAATGCCGTAAAGTAAAAAAGCGACAGACCTCTGTATGTTTGGCGAATGAGTGCAAAGTCCAAGGGATAATGAGCATTGGAGTCTCAGTGTCATGACTCTATTAAAGAAGTACTGCTGAATATACCTTACAACGCAAACGAAAGCTTTTTTTTTGATCATGTTAATAAAATTGGTAGTTTTATCTTCTACGACCTACTACTAGCTTATTCCCATCTGCTACACAAATGGCTTGTCATACTATCAAAATGTAATTTATCTCCTCAAATAAGTTAATCATAAAAATCACTCTTATCTGGTCTTAGGCAATTCATCCCAAGCAAAACTAGAAACATGGTCCTAATAATTTTTATTTATTAATTTTACTGGGGCAAGTAGTCCCATAAAAAATAAATGATTTTAGATTCTCCCCATTTTAAACTAGAGTAATCAAATTTGTACAAACTACTTTGTAAAAATTACATCGTATCATCATACGCACTGGAACTGGCCTTTTTTGTAAAAGGCTTGTGCTGCTATAACGAGCAAGCCCGCGCGCACAAACTAGTCAACAATAGAACCTCAGACACGTAGGCACAGTCAGTAATAGCATTGACAAAACAACAATAAATAATAAATTGTCATCACTATGTGCGAAGGATGGGCCATGTTTCGGTGTGAACTTATTGAACACATAAGTCAGGGGTCGGAGTCAAGCGTTCGACAAACTATGCTATTGTGGTATTACAAAGCTTTTGACGCTTCACAAGTATTCGATGGTAAGTGAGGCTCTGTTAAAATATAAGGAATAAGAACGGGTAGGTTTACCCTGCCTTGCCACAGGTCGTGGGATCGATTACCATCAAGGATTTATAAGCATTTGTCTGCATAAACAAACATGTCTATTTTTTTAAGTCTGTATGTAAATATCTGTATTAGTATATATACAGGTAGTTTCTCAGTTATATGATTGTCAATAACAGGCTCCGCTTTATTTGGGACCAGGCGGGCTAATTTCACCTCATTCACAATATTATAATAGTAATAATAAATATTATATTTACAACAAAAATACAAAAAAGAAAACTATAAATTATAGAAAATTTCGTCAAAACTGCCGCTACTGCCTATGGGCAAGGTTCCCAGCAGGCTGGCAGCGTTTCCTCTTTAGATGTCCAACCAAGCTAATACGTTGGTAGAAAAAGCTCTCCACCCACCGACGGTTTTCCGAAGGTTTTTGATGATTATAAATAATATTTCATATCTGAATTCTACAATGAGCTTGGGCTTTGAAAACAAACATTGAGAAGAAACCATTGTACGTTGGTGGAGTACTTAGTAGGTATTACCCACGGCTGACTGGCCACAATCCTTAAGTAGAAAATATGTCTTCAAGCACCTACTGGTGTGTTCCAGCAACTACATTTGAGAACCTGTTCCTAGGCGTTTACCTACTACCTTCGACCAGAAAAAACAGAAGCCTGTTATTTCCGACCTGTCAGCTACTTCCGTCTGATCTATTGCTCTATTATGACGTAATGGAGTACAAAAATAAGCACTGTAGATCTATAGATTATACTACTATTTATATTATTCTGAGGAGAAATTTAGCAGAATCTGATTCCATTCTAGACTGAATTCACTTTTTTCGGTACAAGACGTCTTATTCCGTATATAAAAATTGAATTTCATGTGATTACGATACATTTGAGTAATTGGATTACCAATTAACTTGATAACTCTACTAAGATTAGGTCTACAAATTGGCTAAGTTATAACAAAGGTTGTAATCGAACAATATTCTAATTGAATGTAAACAAACAAAATTGGTGCTAAAAAATATAATTATCAAATTTTAAAAGCTCACTTACATATTTTTTCCTCACGACTGCCAGAGAAACATTCGTTGAGCACGTCGACAGCTCGTTGCGTTTGCCCGCGAGCGGCGCGCGCGCATTTGTGAGCGCCATCTATTGCTCTAGTTTTGTTACGACTTATTGTTAAGGCTTAGCCTATCTAGAAAAGTGACTATCAATTGAAGTCCTTGTTATTAGAAAAGCAATGTCAATGTAAAAAAGCAATTTAATAGGTATTTTAATAAAAAATACCAAAGCCGACTTATCTGTTCAATATGTACATGTGCAAAAATATGGCTGGGTTTTATCTTTAGTAATTGTATAAAGATTATATCGTTTTGGATTCACGGCAACGTTAGAATCATAAATCATTATTAATTATCTATAGAAGGAGCTTCCATTGAATTAAGTGCTCTATCTAGTTGTTAAATAAATTATAGGTACCTCGATTCTACTTCATCTTAGGTAGTATCTACATTATTGTTTGTAATCTACCTCCCTGTTATAAAACTCATGTTATAACATACTAATATCTCTCCCTTAACGAATACGCGAAGTTGTAAATGTCTTCTAACAAAGTAGATGGCTAACACAATGTTTGCTTGAAACACAACAGCTGTACACCATTACGATTCGCGTTTACTGATATAATATCTTACATTCTATTATTTATCTTTCGTTTTAATGTGGTCGTGAAGACCAGATCAAATAATTAGGGTCCTAAGACCTAGAGCTGCCTAATGATGCAATCGTTGTGTTACATGCCATATTTTTAATTTTACTCACTTTTTCTGTAACCACCGAAAGCTTTATCGTTTTATAATAACATCAGTTTAACATAAAACGAAAATACGTTAAATATGGCCACAGGTTGACTTTATGCCTTACAAATTTATTAACTATAATAATAAAAATAAAATAAAAAGAACATTTTAATAAGAACAATACCATATACATGGATCTACCTTAATATAACAGGTGATACCATTCATCCAAATAAAACAATATCAAATCTTAATATGTAAAATGAATGAGATTATCAACCGGAACAGCATTGTCTTCCTGGCTCTTATTTGCATACACCATACACCTCCATCTGCTATGATCGACTCAGGATCGAGATCGCATCAAACCCATGGAATTCTTAATAAATTTATATTTAAACTCGATGTTATTGTCTAAAACATGACACATCTTTACAGTTACAGTACTCTAAAGTTGGTATAATTTATTTAACCTATCCTAATGACAATCCAAAAGAATGTAAGATATTTTTTCTGTAACAAATCAAATTACAAAACGCTGCACCTATCCTAGGTTCAACAGTAATGCGAGTATACCACTTCTATACTCATTTAATAAGATGTCTGTAAGCATGCCTCTTTCGTTTTGTTCTCTTTTCATATCCATTCACTGGTGCTTTGAAATTTTACACCAAGTATAAAAGGCTCGTCGATGGAGGTCCGAGTGAAATAAAGCCAATTGGCGTTTTGTGCTGTCTTTAAGTCCGAGAATGTAGCTGATTTTGTTACTTTTTTCTGTAGAATTTACTATAAAATACGACGATAGGTTGATCATTTTGTAATTTGATTTGTAACAGAAAAAAAATCATCACAGTCTCTTGTTGAATAAAAAATAAATATTCAATATTTGCATTAGTTAGGTAAGTATTAACTGTGTAATTTAAAGTTCAAAAATACTGTTAAATAAGGTACTTACATAAAAAAGAAAAAAAAAACAATCTGCCTTGAGAAGTTTTTTCAATTGCTCCACAAAAAACATTAAACGAAAATTGTAAACAAAAATTAAGTAATATTTTATCCTCATGTGACTATAGGAATTAAAATTACATTTTCGCCATGACGAGATAGGTGAACAAAGGTGTGGTCTATAGTGATGCGCCTCTATAAGTTATAATTCTATCGAGAAATTCCATATAATATTCACTTTTCACTTTTTAAATCTGTATTTAGTTGATCTCATAACAAATAGGGATTCAAAAGAGTAGGTAACGTAAGAATTCAAGACATAAAGAAAAGCGTTGTTATACTACTTAGGGCGACATGAATTAAAACTTAAAACTAGACTTAGTACAACTTAAGCCTCCAAATTATTTATGTAGATATAGTTAGTTTGTCATAAACTAGATTTAAGTCTTGGCCGAAGACTTTAATCTAGACTAAGGAAGTCTATTAAGGAAATACACCCCCGCTAAAAAGCTATTTCATTAGATTTACTATGGTTCATTCATTTCAATAAAAAATCATTTATATATTATAAATACTTACAAAAAAAAACAGAATAAGCTTCATCCAAACATTTAGGTAGGTATTACAAATCGATACTTACAACGATTCGTGTACCGAACACCGGTATTTCAACATGTATTTTTAGCTCTCGGGCTCGTCACTACCAGACCGCAGGCCCGCGTGACCTATGCCCTTCGCCCGCGCATCTTCTCTCCCCGCACCTCGCACACCGCACACATGCTTCGCCTCCAGCGATCCCGCCCAACACCTTTTTGGTACCATCTAAAAAATCGATACCGAAATTATTACGATTCGAATTTAAAAAAGATTTGATAGCACGATTATTATTATCGATATTGTTTCCGTGCGAAACTGAAGTCAAGTGGATGCTCGTTTTTGATCGTTTGATATTATGTATTTGTCTTAAAATCTTTTATATTTACAAAAGCAGAACAACTGGAAAAAAGTACTTCCTTTTGTCGTATTGTAAATCTTGGTCTTAAAAAAATCGAAGATTAGGTATTTTACACATCCTGTTCTTCTTGGCCTCTTTGTATAGTTTTCAATTGGGTATTTATAGAATTTTCTTACTCAATTTAATTATAATGCTCACAGAAAAAAAATGATTAAATCACAACTGTTTACCGAAGCTTCAAAAAATAAGCGTAGATCGTAGAAAAAACACAGAAATTAAAGAATGTAACGGACTTTAAAAATACTTCGAATCACTACAGTGAATTCATTACATTGTTAAGACCACATAATATCCGTGACGTATCAAAAATGAATAAAAAAGAACTTGAAGCACGCGATACTATAAAACATACACATGTTCATCATTAAGATACATTTGAAAATAATTCGAATTCCTCACATTATTCCTTTTGAAAAGATCACTCGGACAATGCCCAACAAAGTCAGCTTGACTCAATTAAATCTTAATTCGTACAAAGGCATCGATTAATGAAATTAAGTCGGCATTTAGTCGAGTTAACCAACGCAACCACAATGGTCCTATATAGTAACAATCGAATCAAAGGATGCTCGAAAACTCGACCCAACAAAAGACCTAACTAACCTCGACTCGTGACTATTAAAATTTAATGACATGATTTATTCAAGTGAATAAAAAAAAGGAGACGAGAAAAGGGTACGATGTTACGATCCATTTTTCATATAACGCAGTTGGTAGCAAATGGCCAAATAAAAAATGTTTAACAGGGCCGACACTTTATGAAAAACGCTGCCCAACTGTGAGCGGCCTTTGTCATCGACCAGGGAATTTATTCATGCTTACCTGTTGAGCTCCAGCAGTGAATAAAATATAAAGAATATTCCATTTTTCTGGATTCATATTGCATAAGGTGCATGGCACGGCGAAAGTATGGTATCTCCTAGTACTAAGTTAAGAAAATAAACGTTCTAAAAAGGTATTTTCAAACCGGAGAAACTCCAGAAGAGAGAAGACCACTTAAATTATTTTTTATAGCTTATTTGTTATGAAATAAAAAATATGATTACAATATAAGGTAGTAAAGCTTTATGAAAAATGTAATCGTTTTTATTGTAATTAGATCGCGCAGAAACAACAAACTTTTAATTCATTGTTAAGTTTAAATAGCTCATGGGATCATATTGAAACATAAGTGACACCACGAACCGAAGATAGTCAAGCAAAAATGAAACTTTCGTCCGCCGTACAAGTTATAATATTTGGTCATTTTCTTAGTGGTAGCCGTCTCATTTATAATATTTTATAGAAATCAACAAAACAGAATCGAGAACATTAACATGGCCTATACAAAGCGTTGTGCCCCGGTTCCGTATGGAATTTTATTGTAAATTACTTAAGATTAGTGTGTCCAAGTTATTGGAACTGTGTTTTGTTTATTTTTATAATGTTAAAGTTTTCTTTATTTTAATGAACACAAACAATAGCCTTACTACTTAGATCGATTACTATTTACTATTTAGATCCTAATAATCTGGTGGTGATTTAAATTTTTTGATGAGTTGTAAAATTCCAATAGGCTATTCTGATGATTATCATCATAGGTGATATAGTTTCCCAAACAGGAAATATCTTCGGTGAAATATAGATCTCAGTTTCGAGACCTCTGCCCCTTCAGGGATAATAGGAGTGAAGATTATTTTAATATTTCAAGGCATAATTACTTTCATTGAAATATTCTTCTTCTTCATGATTGAATGGTGTCTGTAGCCAATAGCACAACTCCGCCAATATCACGTTAGTTAAATATAAACGAAAGGGAATCTATTGAAAAATTTGATAGCGTTGATAGGTAAATTAGAGCTGAATTACCAAAAAAACACAATGCATCATTCTTATCTTTAAAAGATATTGCTTCCGTCATAATTGACAATAATTCTAATCACAGTGAAAAGTAAATTAATAAATCAAATACGTTTTTGCGTAATTGGCTTTTCATAATATTTTTTATATAAGGGGATTTTTCATTTTTCAAATTTTCAAGTTCTTGGAAAATCAGGAAAAATCTACACTATCAAATAATCATGGTGACAAGAGTATCAGTCGCAGTCAAATTATGATTTTTACTACAACGAGACGAGAAGATTATTTGAAGAGGCGCCTTTACCTTTAACTATATAATCTACTTGCATTAGTTACGTGGGTAGACAACGTTCAAACCTAACTGTAAAATATTGTTATTCATTTGTTATTTATTAAAACTAAGTTTAATAATGAGGGATTATTTTTTATTTCTGTATAGTTGTAAGACCAGCAGCTTCATGGAACTTCGTGGAACGGTATCGAAGATACCACAGGAAAGACAAATCAACTCTCCCATTTTTGACACTAATTTTACATTAAATAATAGTTAAAAACATGTCGTATTTTGACGATTTCCGATAAGTTTTTCAGTAAAGCATAACCTTGGTGTCAAAGACATGAAAACTGCCCCAGTAGGTATATAACATAAATAATTGACGCAGGAAAGTGGAGGGTTAGGTCTATCTAGCCTAATACCTAAGTATTAGCAAACATTGATAATGATGAATAGCATTGTATGAAATAACAAAAGGTTAATAATTTAATTATTTTCGGACACAAATAATTTTATTCTCAAACAATTATAAAAGCAGTTAATCCTGTGATTCTCACAGACTGTGGGTCGCCATCACAAACAAATCCCAAAAAAATAAAGTAGCAAAAACGGGATGCTTTCAAAATCATTAGAAATCTTCGCAAGGTATGATCCTCTAAATTCGTTCGGGTCATCATGACTCTAGAATATTACACATGTCACCATGCTTTGTGTTCTACAGAGAATGGTAGCGAATATGACATTGACAAAGGGTGTTGGGATAAACTTTGAAGAGAACAAAAGTTTTTACCAAGTCTCAAGTGGTGAAAAAAGTAAAATTTATACGATTTCAGAATAGGAGCACCTGTCGCTAATTGCCACCTTTTGGCGGCGTTGCCTTTTGTGATGACGAAAAAATTGTGAATAATATCTGCTCTTTTCATATTTGAGGCGTTGATGTGGAGAAAAAAAGCCTTCAGATCAACTATTGTAGTTTCCTTTTGAATTCTTTTTAATCGTCTATGAATTTGACATGTTATTGAGTCGGCCTAGGCTTGATGTCAAACAATATTTTTGATACAATATGCTGGCGTTTAATCAGAATCATTTATTACAGGTAAAAATAAAAAAGGTTGAGTGTTATTGAATTAATAAATTATCAATTTATATAATAAGCATTGAATAGTTAAATTAATTTAGTTAATATTTTCTTCAAGAAAAATTCTGAAACTTGAATAACATGAAGATTTGGATTCGTAAACTGGACAGACTTGAGCTTTAGAAACTTAGGTATCTGTCCGTACATTTTACTAGACACTCAAAATTCCTTAGGAAATTAATTTCTTCAAGTTTGAAAATGCCTTTTTCGACGTAGTCATAGATATATTTCAGGATATTGAACACAAAACGAAGGCTAATGAAATAATAAAGAATATGAAGCCGCCATGTCAAAACTTTAAATCAAACGTAACGAAACCCCAAAACATCCGACTGTCGACACAGTTCAAAAGGTTAACATCTGCCTGGTGTATCAACCACGACACTAATGTTATGTATCTATATTCAATCACAGTTACACTGCATGTTCAAATCAATCATCAATTTGAATACATTGGCCGATGTATCAGGGACCATCTATATCTAGTAACTTAATAAAAAGCATGTGCGATCGCTGCACGTGGTCTTGTGTTATGATTTAAATGTTTTATGAATGAAATGTATCAAGATTGTGTTGTATTGTTTTGTAACTTCAATTTCAGATTGTGGTTGGGACCAATGAGCTATTGAGGCTAGTTTTCCTAACGTCTGTCGTATAAAATAAGATAAGATAAAAATAAAGAAGACGTAAAATTTAAACAGCTATTTAAAGTCTTTTAAATCTATACTAGGTACAAACCTATATCACATGATTAGACAAACGGAATCTATGCTATATCTTGAGCTTCTTACGCTGCGTTGCCCTTAGCGCAAGCCCAGCCATTAGGTAATTCCTTTCTCCTCGTCATGTTAAATTCCACCAATCTTAGCGTAACCATATAAAAAGAGTTTCAGCTATTTTCATATGACAATAAAAAATTATTATATTTTTGGATGCGTTTAGCAATTTTATTTTCTTCTGTCGTCTGGAATGACACAAATTGGCTTATATCTATTAAGTATATTTTAATCTCTACAACCCCAATGCTCGATGCTTAAAGGATGGCCAGTTTTTAGGCAAAAACAGAGAGAGAGAGAGAAAGAGATTTTAGCATAGAGTGGGCTGAAAACAGGCCAGGAAATAATTTGGATACTGTGGATTAGAAAGATAATGTTTTGTAGCTGAGGTTTTAATATTATTTTTGACTTTATTAACTGTAACATTAATGATTTATATGATAATTTTAATAGCAATGTAGGTCTTTAATTACCCTTTCCGTTGATTTAATATTATTTATTACCGTGATCACCACACCGTCATGACGTCACCTAAGTGATCTAGGCGCCAGATTGAGCAGATATTATAATTCATTCATTTGAACAGATTTATTATCTTTAAAGGTGCGCCAGAATTAGGTAGTATTTATTTATAGTCAGCTGTTGCAATTCTCAGATATTGATGCAAAACAGGTATTTTGTAGAGCACGACTAAATTAAGAAAAATATTATTTAAACAGATGCGATTTGTTTTTCTTTCTGTGACATAAAACTTCTTGGTCAAATTAATTCTCCTGCAAATTATCAGACACGCTCAAAACAAACTAACGCATTGTAGAAACATTCAATAGCCATCGCAATCAACTAAAACAATTAAAACATGTTCAAAAACACCAGTCATCAACAAACACAATTCTAAGTTTACTTAGAGATTGTTAAAATGAAACGTGATGGGTAATAAGACGCCGTCCTAAAGAACCGTAAAGCAATGAAAATCGAAATGGACAATTTGAAATAAACTTTAGATTATAATTGACAATATTTATTGACACTGGGCACGCTTCACGTGAGCACACAAAGAGTGAGCAAGCAATTATTGTTAATAAAAGTAAAACTCATCAATGTTTGATTCTAGACATCGTTTACGATTATTAGTGGAGAAGTTATAGCCTTTGACGAGGAAGTAATATGAGAGTTTCGTTTGATACGATGTTATTCAACAATGAGCTTAGTTTCAAATGTCTGGAGATATAGTTGTAGGCTAAGTATTTTTATTTCGAGATATTGGATTTGTTTTCATGTGCTTTAATTTACCTTTTTTATTAGGTTTATGTTTGATTACAATCTCACCATAGTACCTAAGTGATAACGTGGACAAAGGTAGTAAGCAAGCAAATTCCTAGAAGGAAATTGGCCCTAAAGTGCTCTAGATTTTTGAGTGAGGTAGCTAGTCAGAAGGACAGTAAGTACCTAATGTTTAATTATGTGTACAATTGTTAACAACAACGTTTTTTCAGTTCATCATTCACCGCACAAGGAATGACTAGCTTCCCGCCACGCAGTTTCACCCATTGTCCCTTATTTTCCCCTAATTTTATGCATATTAATTTTAGTTTGCCTTTAGGAAAGTCATTGCTTCGTTTTCTTTGCACTCTATATTATAAAACATCTAGTTTAATTCAAAATGCATGTAGTTAGTCTAGTTTAATTTAAATGGTTTTTTTTTCTGCCCTATGATTATCATGTTTAATTGTTGCTGTAAGTATATAATACCAATATCAATGTGCCAATGTTCAATATTTTCTATTTAAATTCCTTTTTCTAAAAGCTGTTGAAATCATAAATAGTATTAAAATTGTAGAACTTTACATTAGAAATGAATTAAAAAATAATCAATCACCACATGCGAGTGCGCATATGTTTTTAACAAGCTCAAACTGTCGTAATCGTAACTCAGTGCAATCTATACTGCGTAACAGGACATGTTAATGCATATAAATATATTCGCTACATGATGTAAATGCCTGCTCATTTATTCACATGATACATAGATAATTATTCCCTTTTTACCCGACTGCCCCAAAAGAAAAAATCTTTGACTGTAGGTACTGTACCTACAGATGTAATATAAGGGTATAATCACACAACATTAAAGTGCGGAGAAGGGCTGTGTGTACTTATGGGAAAATCTTTTTGACACCGCACATTATTACTTGTAATTTTTGTATTTATTTTTGTTTGTATATTTATATAATGTTGCGTGTATGTTGAAATAAAATGTTTTCCTTTTTTTCTAAGTATTCCAGTTTTTATAAAATCGCATGAATGGCACACTAACATTCTAATATTTTGCTTCGTTTGTAGAGTACCATATCCAAAAAATTTTAATATTATTGTTATTCTGATAGCAGAATGCAGTGAATTAAATTGCAAACGAGTAGTTATCACCTAATCAAGCTTGAATTATGAATGAATTGATGACGCCAATTGAAAATGAAAACGGAGTGTATATTATTGCAAAAGCTCTGCACAAGTAGTCTAAACTCGGGTTGGCATATTTGTTTAATATTCTTTTATTTTTAGTAAATGCTCTTTGATGTTGATGAATATGTATACCTTAGTGTCTATATATAAAAGATATATGAATCAATAATAGAATGTATTGCAATAGTTGATCCCAAAGGAATAAAACAACTTATATTATGCTAACTGAAAAAAATATATGGAACTGACGTAACAGAACTAGCTGTAAATTTTACAGAAGATTTTAAAACTAGTATTATTGTTGTTTTAACTAGTAAATCAGTCTTTCTATTTAATTATAAAAAGTAATAAGTTTTGTGGATAAACAAAATAACCAAAATTTTAGTTTAAAAATACATAAATTTCGTTTTGCATGAAATATGTATAAATAAAGGATATGAATGGAAATAGACATAAAATTATAAAAACAAGGCATCTAAAATTATACCAATTTAAAACAAACCTACAATACCATCAGTCGAAGATGTAACATATTGCACTCCCAATTAAGGGTGTACTCCCTGCTGAGTCAACCTCTACTGACGGAGGCTCCATTTAAATAGCCAGGGCACGATTCGACCCTTTCCACTTCAGTATCCAACCAATCTCCATTGAAAAATGACCCTTGTACTCCAAAAATAAAGGTCAAGCAAACGCAAATTTATCTTTGTTGACTCTGTTAGAAACTATTAGAGAAATGCCCTCCGGTCTACAGTATCTCACAAACTTTCAACTACACTGTGTAGCCGATGAAAAATGGTTTAGTTAGATTTGAAGTGGCTTAGAATTTAATTTATAAGGGGATGAATTCATATTAAGGTATAGTTAAACTTTTTTAATGTACAATGAGTGAAAATATACATAGCTAAAACCAGTGCGTCTACATATCCACAAAATATCTGTTTCTATAAATTCTTATTGCCGACTCTTTTCAGCATAAGCAACTTTCCGAATCGTGTGCTAGAGTTAAACTATTCATAAGTGCTTGTAAAGGAAGGCTTATTTGAATAAAAAATATAGTCTTTTCATACAATATTTTATACTTACAAGTCTGACTAGTCCCACTACTTATTTAGGAATTGTATTTACGTGCTTACCTGTATCATCTGGGCAACACCATAATTTGAAACATGCGATTTTATGTTACGTTATCGTTCCAACTCAAGTAAATCATTTCCCACGCCATCCACAAACCGCGTAACTGACGCCATTTGTCTTAACTCAGGAACCTTCTACAACCATGTACGGTACTCTAACTGATGGTTAATGTCAGTTAATTAAAAGCAAACATAATATAATATATCGTAGGGCAATTGCAGAAGTCACGAAAGAGACGAATATGGCCTAGAGCTATATTTGATGGATTGGATTGACTGTTCCCGAGACTCGAGCAGAGTAATTTGTGATTTAGAGAATGATTCATAGTCAGACTAATATATGTTTGGTAAAATATTGGTGTTTAAATAACTAATAATGCTAAATTTTAGTTAATTTTAATAAAATAAAAAGTTATTACTAAAAATCAAAACTCATTTATTGAGTTAAGGCGCTGATTAGTTAAAAGTACAATAACGACTCTGCTAAGAGTTTGGAATACTCTTAAACTGAGATGACTCCAGCAAAAAACTCAGCAAGTGATTTTTTTGTGATTTTTTTTCTTTTGATACATTGAAATACAATTTTCAGTTCAAATAACATTCATTTCTTATTCATGCAATTATCAAGTTTATTAAACCCTTAGCTGGGCCAACATTATTTCCAGAGCAATTATAACAAAAATATAACAAAGAAGAAAAATATCCAAATTTTCTAAGATATTAAGTATGCTTATCATAATTATTTTTATATCACCCAGAATTAACCTTGAAAAGAAAAAAAAGCTCCAATATTAATAATGAATCTCTCCTTTTAAGATACATGTCGTTATCTCTATTTTAAAACTAATCTATAATACATTCATTCATTAGTTTCCATCATTACGAACATCAATTAATTTCTTTGTTCCAATGTGTCAGTTGTAAATTGAGAAGCAAACACTAGTTACGAGACTTGATCCCTCATTGACTGAGAACAATATTTATGAGTAACGACCTGTCTGTCGATATGATGCTTAATGAACTACGAAATAGTGTGGTTATAACTAATAGGAAAAATAACTTAATGGCATGAGTTGAAAGGCTTTGTTTAATGCAACACCTCGACTTTTAAGATTGGAGCTAAATAAATACCTATAGAATTTCTGAAAATATTTTAATGAATACATAAAATAACACTAAGTTATGGGGAATAAAAGGCATGAAAATTAAATACGTGAATATTTCATTATTTTCTTTTATATAAAAAAAATATCAGCGCAATTTTTCTTTTTAGCACCCACGTTTAAAATGTTATTATCAAACTTAACGTTTATCATGAAACGAGGTGATTAAATCATATTTTTCAATCTCAGATATCTCATTAAAAATCGCATAAAGTCGCCATTCATGACAAAGGCGAAATGCACTGGCATTCGTCTTGATTTAAGAGATACGCGCATGTGTCATAGCAGTAAGTAAATCATTTCGAGTCGTAACAAGAATAATGATTTATACGGAGCAATTAAAAGCTATGTTATTAACATTCACCCACACAGCCTTAAAGTCGATAAAAATGATCCAATATAAGCTACAGAATGAGATGAAATTGATTCGATATGGTGCGGTCGTCGGCCATAAAATATGTTTTTGACAATTTTTTCGAACATTTACTCCGTTAGAATTACGGGCTTCGGTGTCATTTAAATCATCAGGTTTGAGGTTTCGCGACCTCAATCAAAGGGTTAAGGCGACGTACAATATAATGCGTTTAGTGAAAACGATCGCACGAAGGTTTCAATGGAGTCATAAACTCTGGCGTGAGGCAAACCTCGAGGACTCTCATGACGATTTACGAAGCATTGTAATATTCGTTTTCCAAAACTTCTGTGTAAACAAACGATTTGTATGAAGTTCGCATTTCACGGTACAGGGTTTGAAATAAGAAAACTATAAACAAAATCTTAAATGTCCAAACTTTTGGAACTTCTTAATCATACGAATTGAGAATCATTTCATCATGATCATAAATCAACATTAAATCTATAAAGCATTAATTCAAAATAATATAAGCTGTTAATTGTTTACATTTCCCGTTCAGAAGCAACAGGCTGTGTGAAAAAAAAGCATCACCATTGACCTCAAAAAACTAATTAAATTTTATAACATCTCCGCCTATTTTTGGCTACCATATCCACTCCCGTTTTATATTCCATTAAAACTTAATTAACTTTTTCTACTGTGTTATAAATTTTTAAATAAGCTTTTAGCCCGAAAAAGGTCTCACAATTTGTTTTGCTACTCCTAAACGTCACTTGTTCCTTTGATAAATGTGTTCTTGACTGGAGAAAATTGCGTTTTGTTTTGTCAAATGCCGACAGAATGCCATAGTCACTAGGGCTTCTGCGAAATATCGATTAGATACTTTGTCGATATTTTGTTATGAGAATTAAATAATTATACCTATAGGTATATATGATTTTATATAGGTTTGCTATTTGTGTATATCTATATAGTGTAAACTAGGTTATATATTAATATATAATTTTAAGGATGGTTGTGTAAATAGTTTAATAAAACCACTACAAAAATACTATACGAATACCCACATAACTTTTCTGGCGTTAAGAGAAGATTGACAGTAAATTTTAATATATTTGTAAATCAACTTTTTTAATCGATATAATGCATTGACACCTCTATTTTCATGGATATTACGAAACGTCGAAGAACATTTTAATAAATAAACTTATGAGTATAGCTCAGAATCGATTATATTTTGCAATCGTCATAGATTTGTAAGTCATTATTTATTTTGTTAATATAAATTTGACAATGTAACATATCATTTGTATTAATTGGTAAATGTTAACTGGGTTTACTATATTTATATTTATTAATTTTATCGATTCATTATTTTTGTTTGAATTAGAGCCATATTATATTTCATCGATATTGATATTTTAAAACGTTCTGGTAGGGAATAATAACACTAGCAAAATATACTACACACAATTAAGGGTACCTAAGAACTTACCTTCATGTACTTCGAGCCACATAGACTCAAATTTGAGCGTTAATCACGAAGCAAAGATGTTGAAGGGATAAAAAAAAATGTCTATCAAAGTTTTTCTAAATATAAAAAATAAGATCTATATTCAAACATGATCAAATTACAAAGTTTCATAAACATCACAATAAACACGAATTAAAAAAAGGTCAAATGTTCGCAGCTAATTTTCCCCAGGATCAAAAGGCGATCCGCGTTTAGAATAACAAAGTGGTGGTATTCGAGACATGCAGGACATGCCCTGAGGTGATCGGTGATCACCGGCGCGGGCGCACCATATTTCACGGTACCAGGCCAATGGTTTTGGGAACACCCGCTGCGCTTCTGAATTAAGTAAAAGCCTTCGAGCTCTTGTTTCTTGATACCTCTAGTTGGTGGTAAAGCTGTGTTTACTTTGGAAGTTGATATTTGTATTACTAATCGAAATTCATTAATTATTTTAGTGTTTTAATATTTTAAAAAATTAAAGTACCTTTTATTGACTAGCTCTCAAGTACCTATACTACCGCTGGAAAACCTACTGGCCTTTGTACCTACCTACTTTTTTAAAATCCTGAATGAGATTGTGAATCAAGTAAGGACTACAAAGTACGCTACCACAATGCTCTGGTTACATATCTCATAGGTAATAACAAAAAAAAACATCACCAAAAAAGCTCATTATAGAATTAAAACCTGCTTCTATATCTGACGTCACTACCCTTAGACTATCATCGCTTTAATGATTTCCAAATTCTGATCTATCTTTAAACAGATTATATCGATATTAAGCTAATTCCTGGCCTTCAATACATCAACAAGTAATTCTCACAACTTCAAAATTCATAACATAAAAAATCCTGCATAAATATTCTGACCTCATTGTAACCGTACCTTAACCCCCTTAATAGATGTCTTGGTCCAATTTACCATTTGACGTGTTTTTAATTTAGCGCCCATGCCCGCGGCTGCCGTCGGCCGACCAACTAAATAATGTACATATTTTACCCAGAAATCATACGCTGCTACTCATTACCGTTCTCATTTGAATACCAAACTGGTGTTTGTGGGGTTCCACTTTGTTTTGGTACGTTTGTGACATCGGCGGTTTTGGGTTGAAATTGGTAAAGGGTCTGTTAAGTTATGACGATATTTGTTAATGATGTTTAGGTTTTGAGGCAATAAGATTTCGACTTCTAAATAGTTGTGTCTTAGAGTGGCTTTTAATAATTAAATATATTTTTTTTCCTTATTATATTGAATGGAAGGATATTTGAGGTCAATTGTAGTATTGTACCTAAATATAAAGCATGTTTTAGTGCAGTTTTAATACGAGAGCCATTTTTCAAATTATGTTTAAAAAATGTTTGTGACATTATAACCTGTTAAGACAAGATATTTATCTACGTAGGTACCATATCTTTCTCAAAACACAGACCTTGAACCATTCGCACCATGTGAGTTCTGGTACCGCCTTACTGGCAAGGTCATCGGGGGTCAACCGCTCAACTTTGACCGTTTGACGTCCACCGTGCCAAAAATAAAGTCAGCGCGATTTTGATGTTTCAATCTTATAAGCAAAAAAGTGAAAAAGAAAAAATGTCACGACGTTTTTTCCACTCTGTCGATGAATGCAATGTTTAATAGAATATATATACAATGTTTATGGTAGAACGAGATAATGTGATTCTGACACCTGCAAATAATGACAAAACTATGCCTATGAAAATATTGAACCCCCTTGTGAAAGTTCCATCAAAATCGTATAAGCTGTTTCCGTGATCAGCTCATATTTACAAGCGTCAGATACGCTGCTCTCGGCGGCCGCACTGCAGTCACTTTTAAGTTAATTATCCTAATTCATCAATAAAAAAATTCAGCCAGCATTAAGAATATATTATATAACTAGCTAGCTAGCTAGCCCGCGGCTTCGCTCGCGCAGACCTTATAAAATAGATATTTATGTTTTCTTCCTTTTACCCGATTTTGATGCAATAAACCTATTCAGTAGACTACTCACTCGGTTTGTCTCACTCTGTGGTCCTGTTCAGGTGATCAGGACCACATCCGAGCAGGTCTTAATAAGGGGGATTAACTTGTAGAAACTCCTTGAAAAGTTATTAGTTGCTATGTAACTTTCTAAATGTATCAAAAGAAATTCCAAAAATGTATGTCGGTCTGTCTGTTAGTACGTCTGTCTGTCTATCTGTCTGTCTGTATATCTGTCTGTCTGTCTGTCTGTCTGGCTAATCTCCGATACGGCTGGACTGATTTAGACGGGACTTTTACTGGTAGATAGCTGATGTTATAAGAAGTAGCGGGAACCGGGAACGCGGGTGAAACCGCGGGGGACAGCTAGTAATTATCATAATATTGTGTACTTTTAGTTTATTATGATATATTTAAGCCGCCTGTATACCTACATAAGGTAAATAAACCAATGATTTTCTTAAAGCAATAAATAACCTCAAATATGTTATCACGTCATATTTAATTCCACTCTTTTATCAATCAATAGAAATATTCAAGCCACATCTCAATCCGTCAATGAAGATTAGATAATTATTACATCGGGAAACCAGTTGACAATCATTCAAATAGTTGAATTTACACTTAAATAGTCATAATTTTCTATAATGCTGTCAATATTGATGTAATATATGGACATTTTATATTAGATATGACGGGATATCACTAAATACCGTTTGTAAAAATCTGAAACGCGTTTTTAATATTTATGATGTGTACTTTTTTGTTTTTTTTCCCTTAACTCCATTAAAGTGGATACATTATCAAGAATTTGAATAAAGATATTAAGAAAGAAGCTAACTAAAAACATATTATGTCTGTCTAAAAATAATTTGCTATAGGGAAGGAACGTGGCGTACGAACGAGTGGTGAATGCCTCGCTCAGACGATAAGCATTGCCTGCCATAGGTAATCATGGCAATGTCGTCAGCGTTCTGGGCATTCTACCAACTAGAGTGATTTGGATCAGCGTTCTGACTGTGAATGGGCGAACTCTTCCTTTTATTTTTTTATTAAAGTAGGTATCCTGTTTAAATCATAAATATTGCATTTATCCTGAATTCTGTTAAAAGTGAATTGGTGATATTTGTTGCAAAGGTTAGTATCTACTAAATATTAAATCTTCAACAAAAATTATGAATATTATTCATATATTTAACCAATAGATACCTATATCTACCAACAATTGATCATCATCTTAATTATTTTGATATACCTACTAATATATTTTTATGTACTTATTTGAGGTACGTGGCTGACATCAACATAATAATTGGAAATGGTTTATAAATCACTGTGTGAGTCATTGTTTGGTGTAATTTGGCATGGTCTGGCGCGTCTAAAACCCATCTTTTGAGCTTCGAGATGTCACGATGCGCTATTTTTAAAGATACAGTAAAAACCAACCTGCTGGTCAATAATCTTTTTTACTGCTTTCACAAAATATTTACCATAATTAATCAAAAACTAAGTTATGTAAGATCAAAAAAAGAGGAAGTACATTGTTACAATCCTGCAACTTAATTATGAAGCTACGGAGGCGCTTTTTAAGTAGACAATTTTTTCACAAACTCTCTTTCATAATATAATCTTTCAACACTCCGCACCCTCGAATGCAGAGCTCAATGAATATACCCAAACACACACAAACACATTCCCACACCCTCTCTCTCTCTCTCCCACACACACACACACACACACACATACCAATACACGTAATACGCAATTTTTTAAATAGTAAAATATTTAGTTTTCTTTATAGAATAAGCAAGTGAATAGAAAACATATAGAAATAAAGAAACCGCGAGCGTAAATAAAACCATTGCTAAAATGGTATAGTACCTATGTTTACATATCAACATTAGGTATAATCATAAACTTCCAAATATTTGATAATAATACTTGATGTTCCATTTCGGAGTAAGTATTTTACTTCATTTGCCTTTTAGCATAACAGTAAAGAAACATAATTACCATACAAATTATTCATTTACAAAGAAACAATTACACAGGGACCAAAATAAACATTGTCAACGACAATATACGCAAACAAATTAAAATTCTGGGTCCTTTGTCAGGCAAACGAGAAAAATGTCTCGATGCGAAGAAAAAAAACCGCAACCTTCCATTTTGCAATGCTTCATCAGATTTTTTATATATTTATCGCCACCCTTTTAAGTTGGAATCACGCCAATACATTTGGTGTCCCGGCCTAAAACAAACAATTTGTAATCCTGAATTATGTGCTGCTGAATGCATACATTTAAGAGATATGTATCTATAAAGTAAGGGATGCGCCGATGTTGCTAACTTCATCAGGAGTTATATCGATATGTTTATTATTATAAACATTTTAATTAGCTTTAAAAAGTATTGATTTCATCACAATATAACAAAACTTGATTTGTAGCAGGCAAAGTAAGGTTGAAAATAATATTATTATAATTAATTGTATACACTTACAGTGATCCATTATATGGAATACGCTAATGTTACTTTAATTATTTAATTAATACCAATCAAATATTTTTTTTTGTGATAAATTGGGTCGATAGTTCCACCACTAATATTAAGTCATCGACTTGAGGAAATAAAAACATCGACGTGTCGCTTCGCCTCCGACCTTCCAATGTGGCGTGACTATTTGTCACCTGCACTCGACTCCCGTACAGACTTGCTGCGAACATTGTGATTCGCATCACTAGCCATACTTGAAACAAGCCTTTTATCATCTTCATTGTCATTGTGATTGAAGTCGTATCGACTAAATTATAAAGTACAATTTTTAAAAACAGTGAACTTGGACTTATGATTCTGAAACGTGGGTAATCAAATATATTCGTACATATTGCATTCAGAGACCATGTTGTTCTAACCACATTGCGATCAATTTGGCAGGCATTGCTTGAATTCTTTGACTGTTCTTTGAAATAATAAGCAAAGAAATACTTACATTATTTTTAACTCTCGAATATTTGTTTGCTCTGGATACCAAAAACGATAATTGAGACGTTTATTTAATGATTAAGAAGTAACGATATTTCCATGCATTAAATGAGTTAGTATAATGAAGTATATTTTCATTAAGGAAATGTAGAGTCCTCTGGGCGTTAGATACTACAACGTAAAACACTTGTCCTGTTAATTTATGTCATAAATACATGAAATTTCTAAACAAAGGAATAAACAAAATTAACCTTTAACATTTCATTGTGACTATATTTGAACCAAATAACCATAATTTCCCAATTCCTACCCACATTCAATTCGAGATCTAATTCCACAGGCAGTTATTCGTCTATTTACAGCAATTTGAAATGAAGTCGTAACAAGGGCTTACAATTGCCGATGAATAAACATTTTATTATCATATTTGTATTTCTATTCTGAAACTCTATAACAGTGTCACTATACATTGATATTTACTATTTATAGGCCTTTATAGTGGTCCCCTAATATAAAAAGTCCTATTGAATATCATAATATTAAGATATGAAAAACATAAACAGATTTTTGAATGTTTTAAAGGTTCAGAATGGTTTTTTTTAAATATACCTATTTTATATTTCGCTTTTTTTTATATCATATTATTGAAAAGATATCCTAACTGCCGTGGCTCAGGTCGTGGGTTCAATTTTCACGCAGGACAATCTTAGCTTAGTTTGAAATCAAATGAACGCGTGAAGACAAAGAATGTCTCAGAGTATTTTATTTACTTAGACTTTTCCTTTTGGGTCGTTTTGCCTGATGCTATATAATACCTACGTGAATTTGGCTCCACGTAGTTTTAATGATAATAATATAACTAAGTAATATCTAATACGTTGGCATAGCGAAGTTACAATGATATTCTAGTATAATAATCCTACTCGCTTCTTGTGATTTTATAAATTTGAAAGTTTATTGAGTGTATATAATTTATTGCCACTCAAATACGTATCGACTTAATGGGTTTGGATGAAACTTGGCTCATAGATAGATCATACCCTGAAAAAAATAAACTATACTTTTTACCGGAAACTGGTTTTTAATAAACTCCTATGTTATTAAAGACACACAATACAATCAATCACTATACCAACATAATATTGATGAACTTCATTTAACTTTTATGCTCAATCAATGAAACTAACTTTTTGCGCATTCAATCCTTATTTTTTACTAATTTCAATTATCAATACATATTCATTTACTAATGAAATTCCAAATAGTTCTTAGAATTAGCAAACAAAACGTCTTTGGATTATACAATATTAAATTCTGGATAAAATTAGTCTTAGCCTTGCAGATAAGTTTGGTTACTATATTTTTTGTAAGAATAAAAATTATCTATGTGGGACTTTGTCAATAAGCTAGTAATAGTAATAATAGCTTGATTAGCCGTTCTTAACCGGTCGGCAAAGTTAAGCAACGTCCAGTCTGGCCGGTACCTGGATGGGTGACCGCCTAGTGGTATTTCATCTTGAGCGTTTCCGTGCTTCGGAAGGCACGTAAAGCCGTTGGTCCCAGTTATCACTGATAGTCATTAAGCTAGTTGGAGACCTCCTAGGTGGCCTGACGACTCCAACAGTAGGTTGACCACTAGCCTACCTGCTCCACCAATCCGCAGTGGGCACGCGTGGTGGAGTATTTTCCCATTCCTCATTCACCCTTATTCGTGAAAGGAGGCCTGTGCTCAGCAGTGGACAGATATAGGCTGTATTTATTATTATTAATTATTATGTGGGACTTTGTCAAGCTTTACTTCCGAGTTTAAATAAACTGCGATATTTATAAATGTCACTGCTCCTACACTACCCTACTGCTAAGCCAAAGTATCAATACTAGGTATCAATATTAAGTAACTCTCCCTGATTCCGTCATCAACCTCTGACATAATACAATGATTATACTTAATTACCCATTCTAAAGTAATGGAATTTAGCGTCAAAGTAATAAGCTTCACAAAAAACAAAATAACCAGTTCCAACGTGAATAGTTCTCTAAAGCGTAGGCGTAGTTGACGCTATAATAAAATCGAATCCAACGAAAGCTATACGATATAATTGTTCAAATTTATCTGCGGGTTATTTACGGTCAAGACTGAAATCTCTCGTTAGTCGTTAAGTCTTTAGGTAATAAAATATGGACGTAAAAGAAAAGTTATTCTGTGTATAACTATAATATTGTAGTCGTATGCATTTTGCGATAATTTTTATTTGAACTGAATGAATCCTGTTTATTGTTATCTACAATTACTATTGAACTATACAAAGTCAATATAGTATCAATCTGTAATTAAGATTATGGGCAAATTGTCTAATATTACAAATAAGTACGCGGAATATCAATCTAGTTAGGTAGTTTAGGTTGACCGTCAATAAAAAATACTTTGATACTCGATAAAAAAATTAGAGGTTAAAATAAAATATCAACAGGATCGAATCCTCAAAATATTAACCTTTCAATGATCTTCAGTAATCTAATGAGGAAAATGAATTGAACAGTGTGAGTACCTACACTTCGAATCATAAATAACAAACGGTCAAACCTCGAATTAAGTTGAGTACCACAAGCGGTGCAATCATTACTCTTCATAAGACACCGTACTCATCTAATGATTCCCAAAACTCCGACTACCGAACTAATAAACATCAATCAAACGGTAAAAACGAATCAATCACGGCATTGTCTATAACAAATCTGGATTTATGCAAATAGTAAAATAAAAATTAAAGGGAATAACGTTTGACGTGAACCTACTGTGCAATATAAGAGAGAATCGATTAGTCATTATTTGATTTAGTTCGGCGGGTCGGTACGTCCCCTGGGGTGAGGCGGCGGGGGGCTACCACGAGCGCTGCTCTTGACTCTCGCAGTCATCAGCCCAACCTTCGACACTTTATATATGGCACTGGGATATGGATGACTATGACTCTGTCTATAAGAAGATGCCGCAGCTAGGCATGATTTGGACAATAAATAGCCCCGATTTTTCTAGCCTCAAAAGTAAGATGTAGGCAATTAAAAATAATTAGAATAGTGTTACTCAAAGTTAAAATATTGTATTGCTTTAGTTTTCAATCGATTTTTCGAATATGAGTTTGTCTTTGAGAAAAAATACTCAAGTATACTGATAATGTCGATAACGAAATAAACCTGTGACAAAAACATGATTATGCGTGGTGTAAGGAAAATAAGACTAAAATAAACACAAATGAAGTTTTCCATTATAAATTTCAAACAGCTCTTTGAACCAAACGTCAACATCTAACAAAAGCTTTGATAGACATTTCATGGAAAACGCAATGGTACATTCAAAGGAACAGAACTGCGCGCAATCATTTTACTCATACAGAAGTAATAAACTTCGAGGGGGGCTAATTATGAATAAGCAACCTTTACATTGGTAAAATAAATATAAAAAAACACTAGTAATACGAACTCAATGCAACATAATTTACATGCTCATTTGTGATTAGTCGGCGCGAAAGGGCAAATCCTTTATTAAGATAGGTAATGAGGTTAAATTCAATTCTTAGTACCAAAAGGAATCATATCCAGACGATGAACAAAGTAATTCAAATCATAATAATAACTCTTATGGTATTTATTGATGACGACGCAATCCAACTTGCTGACGAAGATGCGGTAGAGAACAATTTACAAAAAGATACAACATTTAATATGATCTTAAATATTATGAACTTTAGATGAGTAGTAAGTAAAGTTGATATTGAAAGTACTGTTGATAATGAAAGAAAGAAAGAAGTTAACGATGGATTGTGTGGTAAGTCGGCACCCTGCTGCCGCGGCCCCCGACCGCGCCTATCACGGACAAGACATCGATTAGTGATCGACTGAATTCAATTGCTTGGCGGGACCAGTCGATACCGTCGACGAATCGAGATGGACTGATCGAGATTTATATTGTTCGGTTTTTCAAAAATTTGCATTTTGAGAGCGTCACGTCAGCGACAACGCTGAGTCACCTGACAAATGAAACTTAGTTGATCGTGTCTCTGATATCGAAATGCGTTGACCGTAAGCCCCGACTTTTATTATTGCTGTAACATGATTACTGTCAACTGTACCAACTGTTGTTTTCTATTTAAAACTAAATCGTCATTGCTTCGTCATTCGTTACCTTTGACGAGTTTAAATTCAACCGTGGGCTATTTTTGACATGAATTTACTTAATAATATTTAAGTTATTTTCAAGTTATCTATGATTTGTTTAACGTTCACTATTAGTTGCGTGTAGCTATTTTCATGTAGCACGAAAGTAAGCATCACGCATGCGTCTCACGATCACATGATATTTCATGTTTATTGGTTTAAGTCATGACATCACCGTATGTGGTGGAAGCATTGACGGGTGTACTTAATATAAAAAAATTAAGAGTTTATTTTGACCGTGGCGACGCGTATATCATACTGGCGTAAATAAAAATATTTTATGGGTCAGTAGCGGTACAGTTTATTGTCTCTCATATTTATTTTAATATATTTTATTGAATTACCTGCAGTGTTTTAATTGCATTATGTTACTTCATGTTGTGATTTGTTTTATGATGTGAATTGCAATGAGTTGCTATTTGCATTTTGTAAAAGGATAGCTCAGTTACAGCCACCATATTATAACAGTCGTCACATATCTCATGAGTATACAAGGCTATTTATACTTTATTTATAGTATATCGGGTCTAGTCGCGCACAGACCAATTAAAGCGGGAAGTTGAAGTCAATTCTTGTCCATTAAAATGCTAATACCCACCAGTTTTAACTTCGTCTTAGTCATCTCTACGTTTCGGTCAAGTTTCAGATCGATGCAAATTGATTGAATCTTTGAGGTTTTGACATTTACTATAAACATGAATTTAGTTCGAGAATCTTTAAAAATGAGGTATTATTTATGAAAAAAAAACATGCATTTCGAGCAAGGCTTAAAATAATTTAAAACGGGATTTCAAAGATGGTCCCACAATAAAAGTTGGTCGCATGACAAACCTAGCATATTATGTTGCAAAAATATGCCATTTTGAAATATTCACGAAATATACCTTCGCATCTTACAAAGAACTACTTCTAAACTACGCGATGAACTCCCCTATAAGTAGAATTATTCAAATCTATAATACATATTTTTCAGATGTGGATCCTTTTGCTGTTTCCAAATCTTCTTTTAAAAACACAATCATTCGCAGGTATAAGTAGCTGTTTCACTTTTCACTCTCAAAGTTAAGATTGATTTATTTATGTATTTTTTCTAACGCATCTTTTCACACACACTCAGTTCATGCGTGTATAATAATATTATGATAACTAATTATATTTATATATACAGATATGCTTATCTATCTATATTAACAACAATACAACGTCACAAATCACATAAAGCACATAGTTCTTATTAAAAAAAAACATTACTATTAATATTAGGAAACCTGTAATTGGCCTTGTTAATTATGTACCTTAGATTAATGTTGGTTTCGTCAAATAAATAAATAAAATCCATATTTTAAGTTCACATACAATCACAATCATTATGAAGTCGTATAAAAACAAAGTAATTTATATATTTTGCATTCTCCACACAGTAGGGCTTCCACTGTTAATCTAATAAAAGGAATTTGAATAATGCCATTAATAACATCCCGGGTTATATGCTTTATTATTCGTGTTGTATCCGATACCATTACGATCTCTACTATTAATAAATCTGTTGCTTGGTATTTTTTAACTTCATCGAAACATATTGTGTATATTAAAATAATAAGCTTGTTTTTTGTACCCAGGATAAACCAGTGGTAAAAACAATTCAGAGATACGACACGTTTTGAAATAAGCGACTCTACTATTAATAACCTTAACGTGAAATAATGTAAAGGTAATTAGGTACAGGGTGATGAAAATACACAGACTTATTTCTAGCTCTTGAAATACAGTTTTTTACTAGTTCACAAGCCTATGGATTATAACATGTTTTAACTGTAGCATGTTTTATGCCAATAAAAAAGTACTTAATTGCCAAATTGATGAGTTTTCCTTGATCTATGCCGATGCATGGTTTGTCTGAACCAAAGACAAATCACATAGGTTACTATTTTAAAAACCCTATATTTATTTTTAAAATAGTAATATTCATTTTTAGTAATAGTATGGTTCATTTATAGTGTTCCGTAATCAAATGACAAAACGGAACCCTATTTGTTGTCACTCTGCTGTCTGTTTGTCCGTCCGTAAATCACGGGTCTTTAACTCGTAATTGGAGTGAGTTACCAACAGACATAATATTTGAATATAGCTGCATGTCTAAATTGTCCGTTTTAGACCATTTTTCTTACATCACTTCATAGTAATGTAATTTGTAAGCCGAAAAAAAAACAAACATTTTGTCTTTCAAGGGATAATTTTATAGCAAAAATGCATAGTAGATAACTCTTTATTGAGCAGAGCCATAAAATTTAAGTTGGTTTTATTATTATTAAATAGAAACCTCCGTGCATGAGTAGGGACTAGCACTCGGTCGGTTTTTCAAACATTCCGTAAAATCGAATAAGAATCACCGATCAAAATATGTATTGAGTATCTATGATTCAAAACTTTGCCTCTTTAAGATTTATACCTATTCTATTAGGTAGTTGCTTGAATTAACAATGCGTGCGAGACGATTTAATAATAGCTAAGTATACGTCCGGGAACGTGTTAATAAATCGATGTTTACTTCTTAAAAAAAATATGTTGTAGCACCTTCTAACAAATCAATAGGAAATTAAAATTAAAATCGCACGAGCAATTAAAATGTTCTGATAAATATATTTTTTAACAATTATGTAATGTAGGATATTATGTTAAGAATTTAAGAAAAAAATGTTTTTTACTTGATCTTTATTTTCATTTATTAATTCATCATATTGTAGGTAATTATTTTTCTAACCTGCCTTCATATTTTTAAATAAATCTAGCTTTCTATATGTTGATAAAAAAATATACATGGATAGTTTAAAATAAAATGTTATTCCATTATAAATTATTTAAGTTACGCTCACTAAAGTTTATGGCAATTTGAATCTATTTAACTGTCGAGTCGACATGTTGTGATCAAATCACGCGTGCTAATGGAATTAATTGTTGCTTTACCTACAGCGCACGCGCACCTTTTGATTACAGCAGTGGAGACTTGGTAATTTCAACTTTATCACACTTTTCTTAGATTTTAAATTTGCATGTAAGGAAATGAATTTATAAGTTATTTGATTATAAGTATAGTTTTGGTAATAGTTGACTAACTCTTTAACTTGAACTTGAAAAGTAAAAATATGGTCAAATACAAGTCTTAAAAAAATGTATTTACTTCTAGTCTAGACCATCTAGGATTATATTTTATTGCAAAGATTAAGAAGTTCATTATATAATTTTTAATGAGAACATTATTGTATATCATTTCTAATTCCTGCACCTTATAAAAAAGTAACCATCAATGAAAAAACCAATAGCAAATCAATAAATAAAACCGCAAATGCACAGGGTTGTAACAAATCGGTGCGCTTGCTCCGATCTCTGTTTACACGCGGAACGAAGCCGCGTTTAATTGCACAACAAAAAGTTACAAATAAGACATTGTGCTAAGTAATTAGATTAACCCAGCACGTTATTTATCCGGTCCGGTTTAAGTTCACCGGGAGTCGTATAGAGTGGTTAATACCCTACCATTTGTTTCCATGTCAATTTGTGCCACAAAAACGGATATCGGTAATTGCATCGAGCTCAATGCAGCGGCTTATTAATGAAGTTAATGCAAAAAATAAGCAGCAATATTATAATACAGGATACAACTTCTTTTATGCACATTAAAAAAAATCAAAAAGAAGTACCTAGTTTTAAATAAAAACCAGGGACATTCTTAACTTGTAGCTATGGAAACCAGATTAGTAATTTATTACTTAAACCACTCAATTTTTTAATACATATGTATAGATGCCTGCACAAACCCAAAAGGTTTTAGGGTACTTTTAGTTAAATGTAGCTAGTTTTAAAGTGTTTGAAATAAAAAAAAGGTAATTGAACATATTAAAATTATTATTATGCCTTTGCAAATATTAAATTTAATTGATTACTACAAGTTAAAATAATTAATTACTTAGGCATAGATTACTTATGTTTAGGTTTTCAAAATTTAATTAATATTTTGTTACAACAACTCTGTATAGTAATTTCAACGAAGGGCACTAAATCGTAGTTTAATCTATGCGAAACAATGTAATATAAATTTGAGATTAGTCTCACTTGAACTTTGTAATGCGGCAATTATTGGAGTCCGCTCCTGGCACCGGTGGTACTACGTGGCTTGATTTTAAATCATTTATATATGGCGGGATGTTGCTAGCAAGTTCTTGTTGTTTATTGCTCCATGTATCCTCCATGTATGTATGCTCCAGAAGTTAACATGTATGTTGCTCTGATATTGGTTCTTGATTAAGTTTTGTACAAAGCCTGACTACTTAGACACTTCTCACACGGGCAACTAAAATAACCTGACTTCAACACCGATGCAACTTAAGATATTGGCATACATATTTCAATGGGAGCTGTTATGGATAAAAGCTTTAAGGCGGTCGTTTACGCGCAATTGTAACATTTTTAAGAAATTGTCGCAAAATATAACCCTAAAATATGACTGAAATCATGCAAATTGCATCGTGCCGTGTGAGAACATTCGTTGATGTTGCTTTATGTGAGAAGTCACTTATCGTTGCTTAGTTTCACGAACGCATACGGCCTTCGCAATAGAATATACACCGTATTACTGACATAATAAAGAGAGAAGTCGTAGGACGAGGTGTCAAAACAAAAGACGCCTGTATACACAATGCACACGCCTGTACGTTCGTGAAACAGCGTACCAAAACCTACTTTTACATAATATACGAATTCATTATCATTCTGAGTTCATAGCAGTTGCTCACTGAGATACCTAATTGTTATGAATACTGAAATACCTTTCTATATTTATTGTTATCAACACATGTGTCTAGATAAGATTATAGTTTTCTATCAAAACACAATTTCCTAACCAAAGTACGAACCCTTTATTATGAATGATTAATAAAATACTAAGCGGACAGTAAATTTTATTAATGTACTGATATGGGTATCAATAAAATCTGGAACTAAAAATGCAAATGGCGTTATAAAAATAATTTAATTAAACATTTGTTTGATTCAATTATTGGCAATTACCGGCAGCCTGATTACGGTTCGTCGTAATCGATTAAAATTATGTTTGTATACCTACAGAACTGGATCATAAAGTTTAAGTGACGGTTTTTATACTAAAACATTCCTAATTTAAACGAAAACACCGTCAATTAATGTTATCTTCTTAAATAATAAATTACTAATTAAAACAGTAAACGTCAAATCATTTTTGATAATCAAACCAATAAATCGCAAATATTTTATAGTGATGTTGATGAAAGTAACAAATGTACATCGATTTAACTATTTACCATATCGAGTTCTATCTAATGGTAAGTATTGAAGAACGCACGTGCTCCCGTCAAATTTACTGGTCATAGATTTTTATAGGCAATTTGAGAAAGAATTACTGTGATGTACTGACATTATTTCACTGTCGATGAAATGTTTAATATAATCATCTATAAAACGAGTTTTCATTTCCAAATAATGATAATTTGTTAACATTTTAAAGTAGGTAAATATGAAACGTTTGATTTCAGACGAGATGATGTTTTTAAGGTAAAGGTACAAGTACTACAATTTTTCTCTTTTTTTCACCATTAGCAGATCAATTTATTATATTATTATTTTTGTTTGCTTGCACAAAGGTTTCACGCAAAAATCTATTCCATCGACATGCAATGTCGGGCAAATAATTTTTCGGGTCTTATCTGCTAAGTTAATACAACACTTTAGTAGGATAACAGTGGGCTTATTTACAAAAATAGCACTTCAGCTAAATTGTATCGATATTAATTGTTACAACACTATTTCAAGCTCGTGTGTGGTAAAAAACAAATATAGTGAATCAAGCTTTTATTTACCCAAATGCAGCTGTAAAACCTAAAAAATCGTTTCCACCAAACTTTAATTGCCGGCAATGAAGTAATTAAATGTGACAATCGTAAAACACAGCAGACCCCATAAAACATTATAGCCGTGTCGACTCCGGGTCACATTCGTCCGGTAATATACCTTTTGAGTTGCTGAATTTGTATCGCTTCGATTTTTGTTGTATTCTTGGAAGATTGTTCAAATGTGATACGAACAGCGAGAAATATTTATTTCATAACGAAATAATTCACGTCTAATTTGTTTTTCTAAACATTTTTTTTATAACGAGTATTTAGAATTTAATATTATTCTTGTAATAATTTCAAAAAGAGCATTTTTTAAATAACATTTGTAGAGCAGCCTAGTTGAGCTATATTCCAACTAATTTGCGTCTTACAAAAGATATGATTATATATCTTAGATTATGTAGATAGGTAATATATCTGTTAACTTTTTAAAAATCTATAAGAATAATCCATATTAGCTTTATAATATTAGACTAGGCTACCAACATTTTATAGTAAAATTTATATTGGGTCATCGAAAAGAAAAGATCAAGAAAAGAAAAGTCACCTTTTTGTTATTTGTCGCTGGGATTCGAAATCACTAAGCTGTGAAATTGGATACCTCGTAAAGAACGGTCAATAAAATGTTAAAGATAGGTAGGTACCTACTCTATTTTACTATCAATAACAAAGTTATTTAATTCCAAAAACGTAATGCACGAATATTATTCGTGTCCAACTTGCTTAGATATGGAGTAATCATAGTGGTATAGACCACTACGATCTGATACACAAGCCTATGTGTATCGGTCTTATGTGTATTGTGTAAATATATACCCTATTTACATGATTCTTCGAGCTTCTGCCCGCGATTTTACTCGCGTTCCCGAAGAACAATGTTTTTCCGGGATAAAAAGTTCTATGGTATGAACTACTTATAGTCTAATCAAATTCTTCTCTGATATAAATCGGCAAATGCTGACATTTACAAAAGCGCTATATTTATTAGTTACTTACTACTCTACCTGATTGTTTTCAAGTATTCTCTTATAACCATCAACAGCTTTTAACCAACAAGGAACATTCAGCCCATCCCGTTTTTCACTGACAGTAGAAAGCGAGATAGCAATAGTGACATTCAAATAATTCTGGTACAAACTTTAAGTACAAGGATTCCTGGTCCTCCTAATATGTAAGAACCGGTTATATTGTATGCAATAATTTAAGCGCATAGCGGGTCGGAGGTCATCGCCGTTCAAAGCAAAAACCTTAGACGTCGTAAGATATTATTCCGGTATGTTTTATACAACTTGATGCAAATTGTGGAATCTGTAAGATATTCCAGTATATTTTATACAACTTGATTGAAACTTTACTCTATGAGATATTATTTCAGTATGTCTATCGGTGTGATCCAGCAGCTGCACTTGAGAGCCAGCCTTCTTGGCTTTGTGTGCCACTTTTAGCCACATCATTAATTATCACGGTGTGATTGTGGTCAAACACAAGCCTATCCTTAGTTTAAATAAAAATAATATAATTTGATGGAATTTTAACGGTATATCATTGGCTTAATTGCATTAGTTATGTTATTACGAGTTTGATGAAAGAGTCAAAAAATAATAAGGGAAACGTAGTCCAGTCCAGTACTGTGGCTGGGACTTTTACCTACCTCTTTGCCTCTACCTCGGCGTGAAGGTATTTTTTTCCTTTATCTTTTTTTGGTCTCCAAAACGAGCAGCTAAAATTAACTTATTTATGCAAAGACACTACAATATAATATCTTATACCTAACATTATTACAACACTTTAGTGGGAATTTACATCCAAGCAGGAAAATTGATCTTTTAATCACACCTACTTAGAACTATGTCGTGAACATAAAATTATTCTGTTCGTATCATATCGCAGTGAAAATGAAATGTTGTGTTCAGTTTATGTGTAGTGAAATTTAAGGCTTTGCCAATGTCGTTTTTCACAAGTAGAGACTTGCACTTTATTAAAATATACATAAATAAGTATATTTTCACTACTATAAGTATATTAGAGACGGCTCAAGACTGTTATGGAATTTAAGAAAAAAAAACACTAAATAGTCAGCAGTTGCCTTAGCTCAAAATATCGACGTTGAAGTGTTCGTAAAAGAAAAATATATTCGCTGGTTTCAAAAGAATGTTATTAAATGCCAAAAAGAATATTCCTATTAACATATTTTTTTCCGCTATTATAGTATTCAACCCTTTATACCTTCTATCAACCAATAAAAATAAAAGCCCAATCATAGTGGCAGCAGAACGACTATTTCTGTAGTGTTGGTATCGCTAGGTTGATGCAAATTGTCCATCAAGAGCGCGTGCGCCGTGTGGGCGAACGTCACTAGCGGTCACGCACGCCACGCCGAACGTTGCATAACGTTTTGTGGTTGAAGCTATGAGAGATTTACATATCCTACATTTTCAAGATATCAGAATTATATAGTAAATACTGAGCTGACTACTGAACTCTGCCTTATTCGAGTAAGTAAGTACTATGATGGTTATAACCTTCAGAGAGTTGGTGGCTCTATTTTGTTCACCCTCCCTTATTTATTAATTTGTATTTTTTATGGGTTTATCTTCGTTTGATTGTTTACTCACTGCAAAAGCTATTATAGCACTCTAACCCAAAAAGCACCTTTTTAAGCTATTTTAACAAGTTTTACTCTTTAAACATAGGCCAAAGACCAAATCAAACCTATCCACGGTACATTATAGTTTACGTAGAGACTCTGCGGAGGAAGATCATCCAGTGTGGGCAATAATGGTCCAACTCGTTATGATTAAACGGATAATTTTGGACGGTATCTGTGAAGTATAGCACCTATTAGATGTTGTTAACGTTACCATATTTGTCGATGTAATCTAAAGTAGTAAATTGTATAAGAAACAGCGATGTAACAGTTATGTTATAATGATATGTTAATATTTATCAGACAGCAATGCGAGGCCAGTAAACAATGTTGTCGATCGAATCCTTATTAAAGACTAGCATCCATGCCGCGGTTTTACCCGTGAGATCTTATGTTTTCCGGGTTAAAAAGTATACTTAGTTATGGTAAGGGTTTTATTTGTCTATGATTCAAATAATAATTCCGTTCTGTTCATATATTTTAGCGTGATTGATACATAAAAATTTAATTAATAATATTAATGGGATAGTAAGATATCCTATTATAATATGTTAACTGTTTATTATATTTTTCTCCAAATTTGTATAAAAAGAACATAGGTTAAGTACCCAAAGAATCACATAGGCATTAATTTACCAATAATGAGTGTGTTTAAAAAATTATACCTAACCTATTACTTTTCAAGAATATTGGAATATATAAACAAGTTGTTTGCAAAAATAGTTACAGACTGACAAACACGACATTCAACAAGCCTTTTCTAATGTATTAATCAATGCTCTAACGGTATATCGTAACATCTGACCTCGCTCAATGTCTTCACTCGATAATTCTAATCATGTCTCGTTATCTATCTAACAAGCAGTCTTACTTTAACTTTGATATATGCATATCTTCGATTAAACATGTTTATTTACCTCTTTAAATAGTCAATTAAAGAGCAGGTGAAAGCTGGAATGGAAATATAAGAGCGTTAAAATTTAAAACTCCCAATACTAGTTGACCTTTTCAGGTGTTTGTGGTATTTTATTTTTGTGTGCAATTCGTCCCTTAGAATGTCCATCCACTTTAGACGGTATTACACTGTCAACAATACATTCAATGGAGACCAACTTGGTAGACTCTATTTACAGAAGCTTTTAATGTTATATGTAGGTAACATCTATTCGAAAAAATTTGGCGCGTAGATAGTCTATGGTATGCAGAAAGATATAGGCTATTTATTGTCCCGAGAACGCGCGTGAAACCGAAGGTTGTTATGAGCTGTTGTAATAAAAATAAAAGTGATGCCAATGAAGAATTTAAGAATAAATTAAAGTGTCATTTTTAAATATGTCATCTGGATCTGGAGTTCATCAGACAAGATTTGGACTGAAAATAAGACTCAGATGAGACAAAGCTAAAACATCATAACGTGTAAGTGTATAAAGAGAGATACATATACATACTTATCGCTTAGCTCGGTAAATTTATTTCAAATAATTTTTTGAATGCATATATTTTTTATTCGACAGATAAGTAGTTGCTTTAGGAGTGGTTAAAGTGTGATTTCTCTAAACCCTTACTTTGTAATAGAAAAAAATATATGTTGCAAGGGTCAAATTCAGAAATTTGTAACTTTTTAAAGCAGTTTAAATAACAAATTGAGACGATTTTGAGAAAAAGTAACTAGATAAGATTATTGTAGAGGATTTGCCGACAAATGTAATCTGAATACATTTCTTGTTTTTGTTATATGTTTTTGTTACATGAATGAGACCCTCTACGCGTGGAACGTAAATAGAGGTATGTTTAAAGCCTCACAAAGCTAATAAAAGTAGCGTCAAATTAAAAAATAAAATATGTATTGGAAACTTCAAATCTCACATTTGAAAATAACGTAAAATATATTTCATGGAGACTCTGTTGAACTTATCTTGTCATTATTTTCAGCTTCAAACTGTCTCTCAAATTCCCGTCTAAAAAATGTTACCAATAGTTATAGATAAATTAATATTATATCTGCTGTAAGCCTGTAAGTCGTGAGCACTCTTTGCCTCCGGGCGGCGGCAGCGCGTGAGAACCGTCGCTGAGCGCATGCGCCTAATGCCTGCTGCGAATTAGGAACGAATCTGGTATCGGTATTGGTTTGCTCAAGTCGACACGTGTCATGTTCCGACATGTTGAATGTGCAATTTCTTCATTAGAGTTGCATGGAATTTAAATTCTTGTGATATCAGTCGATATTGTATCCAATCTTAAAGTCATGTTATGGCCACACGGATTTTATCTTCATTTTATTTTGCGATTACTAGGTCTAATTAAATCGATATGGGCTAAGACTAGGTATATGATTTAGAATTTTTAACGGATATTTCTTGCGTTTTAATTTATGATCAATTTTCAGCGCTTAAGGATGTCATTTGGATTAAGATGTATAGATTCACGCATGTGACTATGGCAATGGATTATTGTGTGTAATATTTACAACTACTTATTTAATTGTGTATCACCATTGGGTAGTAGGCATACTTATCAATAAATAACGGACATATGGACTATAATATTTTGATTGCAAAACGCAAATCACAAAAAGGCGACTTATAAGCGCTTGTAATAGATGTAATAAAAAAATGCAAGAAATATTTATAAAACATTAAAAATAGGGATCATCTAACATAAAATAAGTGCAACTTCAAGGATGATAGTAATACCAGTTCATGCTGCAAAGTCATGTCTTCATAAGTGATGATGATGCCAATGATTTTAATAAATAACAGTTAAGATAATACCATGATAAATATTATCGTAATCAAATTTGATAAACTTCAACGATTTGTGTTCCGTTGTACACCTACGCTAAAATACTTGTTTGGACCAGTTACAAAAGTTGCTTAAAAGTTTTGTAATAATTTATCTACTTACCAGTAAAAATATGGTACATGCCTACTCTCCAATGGGGAGAAAAAGCTCTTTAGTGGCGAGCACAGTGGTGACTATGGATTGTAAAACTGTGGTGGTGACAAGGAACCAGAAATCATCAGACATGACGGCCGCTAGATTGACTGACAATAAAATTAAGTAAAAGCAAGGAGTTGTTGGATTACTTAAAATATCCTAAATAATTAATAATGTTTAATATTTATATATTCCATGATTTTTTTTTTTGTTACCTAAAACTGTAAACTTGAATATGTTTATATCAATAAAAATTAAACGTAACAGGCTGCTTATAGAGTTCAAAGTCGAGTAAACGCTTTAAGCATTTATATCAAATTGTTGGACTGCATTAGCTGAGACGTATACTGTTTATCATTAGTAGGTACTTATAGACGTTTTGCAACGATTTTCACGTTTCTCATGTCAATTGTTGCAATTATCACGCTCTATTGGAGCATGGGCATGCCTTTTGTTTCTGCTAAATGCCCGTGACGATTCTAATGATAGAATTGTTGTAACTCTTTGTATGGACAAGTGGGCATTACGAAATAAAACGTTTTGAATAGATTTATTTGTATGTACTTGAATGAAAACCATTTGGTGATTCTAAGCAAAACATGGCAAAACTAATAGTGTCTTCTACAGAATTTGTAATTACTTTTATCTCAGATGGCAACCGTGGTAAGTTTATTTTCAAACTACCTTAATATGGATTTTCCCCAGGAAGGTAAAGGTTCCCATTCGCCCATTCCACGTAACCTTCTTGGGGTTTTCTGTGATGCCGTTTCACAGAACTGTGTTTAAAGTACCTTTTCAATATACCTACGCCATCCGGTGCGCTCTATGTAAATATCCTAGTATATTCTTCATCCACAGCAGCCAAACTAAGCAGAGCTTGTACTATATTGACCAGATAACTGATAAAACTACGTCATAAACTACTTATGTATATGTATAAATATGTATGTATATCTATTTTTACACTATCAGACACTAAGCATATCCTACTAATAAGACTGTGCAAATGTACACAAGTATTTGTACTGAGTGGAAATCGAACCTGTGGCGTGGTAGTTAGAGTATAAGTAGAGCCTAATCACCATGGCAACCAGGCTGTCTAAAATTGGAGATTCATCAAAATATCCAGCATCATTAAACCTTGTAATTATCGACCATTATTTAATTACAGCTCGAGTAATTAATTCAAGTAACAAAATAATTTCTTCATCGTTTGCAATCACGCTCACGGCACCCAAATAAAAATGTTTGTAATGTCGCCGTTAAAGTCATATTACAGGATTATATTGAATATTAAATATAGGAAGTATTTATTCATTTACCTTATGAATTGATAATTGAAAATTTCATAAAGCATACGAGTAATTATATCTTTAACACAATATTATGGCCCAATTGCTTAAATGCGCAGGAAGTTTCTGTTTTTTTTTCGTGATATCGTACTAAAATACTATTCTGACCGCTCATATTAATATGATTCGAAAATCAACATGCTTGAAAAAAAAAACAATTACAATCACATAAAATCTAAATGCTACTAATAATATTTTAATGTTACTTAATAGTCAACAACCTACCATTCAGTCATTAATTTCCAATGCCCTCTTAAAGGGCCTTTAATTAATAAAAAATAGCTGTTTTAACAAGGTTACATAATTAAATGATGCACATTAACGTCTGATAGTTTATTTACAACATTAAAAAGTAAACATTAACTAGGTAGATACTAACGTTATAGGTACACGTTTATATTTTGACCTATTTTCTTTTGTACGTTTGTGAATCCAGAACATTTGGAGTACCAAAATTAAAATTTTGCAGTAAATTTAGTCCTCACAAATCAATAAACCTGATCAAATTGAATATCCAAACGATTATCCCTTATAGTCAGTCGCGCGTGACCCACTGACAAAACAAGCCCTAGAGATCACCGCATTACATTGTTTTCCCATAGCCCGGACGATCCCATTCAGAATCTCATTACACTTGAAAGGGGTTACAACAAATCTGGCGCAACGTTGTTCTCATGGACGTGTCTGTCGTTAGGGCTGCGTGAGGTGACCATTACTGCGTACAAAGAGTTGCCTAAAATAGAGAGCTTTTGTGAGGCGGGAAGACAGGCGAGGAGCGAGGTGGGGGCGGGGCGGTTGCCGGCTGCCCGCCGGCTCAGTCGCGCCGTGCCACAGAGCCGCCTCGCACGCTGCGCCACGAAGCGTGCCCCTCGGACAGCGCACGCGCACGCGATATCCTCCCCCGCCGCGCCCCTCTACAACACGTGCTCCTCACCACGAGTGGAATACTAAACAGCTGATGGTATCATCACCTAATTGAAAAGTTTCACCATGCAAGAACAAAGTTCATCACGATCCAGCAAATCTACTTTGAACTCATTGGAAAGCGCTATCATCAAGCTGAAAAATAACCTGCAAATTCAAGACACAAAAACATCAACTGACATGAACAGTATGTTGGCTGTCGACTCACCTTCGCCACATGCGGATTTGAAAATAAACGCAAGTAAGAGTCCTAGTTCTTCTTCAACTACGAACATAAACATGTCAATTGCATCCGCCGCGTTACTTCAGGAAAATATGCTACAAAGATCGCTGCAAGGCGTTGTTATTTCGCTTCAAAATGCAATGATGAATTCGTTGCAACAAGCTGCGCTCTTGCCGTCAAATTCAGCAGCTGCTGCCGCTTTGAATTTACAAGCATTGGAATCTTATTTGACATTGCAGCGTTTGACATCTGTCTCTTCTGTAAATAATACGACTCAACCTAATACATCTGAAAATAGTTCCTCATCTAAGCAAGATATATTAAGGATAGCGACGGCAAGTGCAAAAATTAGTGAAATAGATGCGTCAGAGAATACCTCTAAGGATTATTCACCCAAAACCCCTGAAGAATATCCACTGTCAGACGCCATTACTGCAGAAGATGTAGATTTATCTGAAGAAGTGGAAGAAGACTTGGCTTTACTAGATAATGAAGATGAATTTACCTTGGAACACCATTTAGACTCAACTTCCAAAGGTTACGGCTACGGTTCTTCACAGAATTTAGATAATGGATACCCAAGTCTTTTAATGAATGCAATGTATCAACAACAAATGAATGGAAGTCCATCACAAGCGCCATTATCACCTCAAGCATCTAATTCGTCAAAATCAACAAATAGTTCTACGTCATCAACTAGTAGTATATCAAATAAACAAAAGACGAGTGGGAGTGGACCTAGGACAAAAAAACAGTTTATCTGTAAGTTTTGCAACAGGCAATTCACCAAGTCTTATAACTTGCTAATCCATGAGAGGACACATACAGATGAGCGCCCATACTCCTGTGACATTTGTGGGAAAGCCTTCCGACGGCAAGACCATCTTAGGGATCACAGGTAAACATGAATATTTGTTATTTTAATTTTCTAAGAATTAAGATCCTTATCATAGAATCTTCTATAAAGACTTTTATTATTACACGTATGATTTATATTTTTTTAATTATTTGTTTAACTTAAATAAAAATGCATGAAAATATTTTTTGTAGTTTCTTGATTAATTTGTGGCATTTCATAATTCATTTCACACCTATCAATTAGGCAATATGAATTAAAAGCTCATTTAAAAAGGCATGTTATAGAGTTTTCCATAATTACTTAGCATGTGCCTATAATTTTTAATTTATCTTCCTCATCACGTCTTGTAGAACTTAATGGTCAGACCAGCTTAATTTATTGACATCTATTTTATCTTTACAGTTAAGGTAAAGTCTAGTGATTAATTTTATTCTCCCAAAAGTCCGTGTCAGTTGGCGTGCCTCTTATTTATACCTCAGATAAAACAATCTTAACAACATATGTGGGGCTCACGATTCTCATTTTTCGATCAATAAAAGACAAGTATCAACACGAAACGCTATTATGAGAAAACTTTTGAATAATGGCGGGGAATTAAAAAATAATTTAAAACAAAAAGGATTAAGTATGGACCGTGCAGATGGTATCGACAAGTCGTTCGTCACGCTCGTAAATTATTTTACAAAACCGCCGCTAATCCCACGAGACGATGTTTTAATTTTGGTTTTTCATTTTGTTTTCTTCACGAATCGTTCGCATTCCTGATAAATCTTTGTGCATATCTTTTTACAAATCAAAATATTTAATCCCAATGAAAAAAAAAACAAGTTACAATACTTTTAGAAGATGTAGGTACTTAACTGTTACAAGAATTTGAATTCCAAACATGGATCTCGAATCTCGAACACAATAAATATGATAATAGCATTACAACAGCTCTCAATCTATTTCTTCACTTATCTGGTCGTGATCCCTACCCAAAAAGAAGTAAAGGTGTTGAATTTTTAACACCTGTCTCTCGGCGATTTCCTTCCAAATCACCGTATCTCTGCGGCAATAAAATAAATTTCGTGTAGACGCCGGAGGGTTAACCCGAGCCCGGCCGGTCCCGGCCTGTCGATGTTCAATCGATGTCCGTTGACACGATACATTATAATGGACCGAAGCGGGCCTTCGACGGGTTTTAACAAAGCACGTGGTGATCCTGACGTGAGGATTAATATGGATGACAAAAAATAAAATACCTTGGTAAATATCCTCCACATACAAAATCAAGTTTCGATGTTCGAACCGTTGAGAACTTTTTTGTGTAGATTGAAATTTGGATAATAGACTTAAATTAATTTGTAGCTTGTTTAGTAATTTGGGCGTTGATTTTAGTACAGATAATATGAGTAGATAATTGTTTAAATGCAGCAATGATTTAATTATGCAGAAAAGACAAAATTTATAGGCCATCGATCCGCATTGCGGGGCTAATTAATCAGAGTCGTAGCGTTGGTTTGAGTTAGGCCTATCGCTGCACTTGCGCCGGTGTCACGGCGCACGCTCGACTGCGCGCGCACTCGACCCCGTCCTAATCGCCGTCATCATCTCTTGTTTTAATATCGAAATTATTATTTCATTCATCATCATGTAGTTCTTTATCGTCATTGATTTAACTAATCTCAACGATTATTATACGTATTACGTTACTTTGAACACGTCGTAATTTTTATGCCTCTAGTATGTTTGTTTATTTGAGTCGAATATAATTTCTCGTATTGGAAACTTGATTGCTGGGTTCTCGTACAGAATTATTATTGATTACACGTTACACGGTGTGTTAATTATAGGTTGTATACTTACTTAAATTTAATTTAAAATTAGTTGCTATCAGTACGTTGAAATACGCGTAATGTCCAACCTTTATTTATAATTAAAGTTCACATCTACCTATGTAATTATATTAGTAGGTACCTACATGCTGCAGTATTTTATATATCATTATCTTCTCTTCATCAACGTTCATAAGTTTAACCATTTCACCTCGACTTTTGAATAGAAATAAACTTTCCTCACCTCTTATTTCATCTTTGAAGTGGCGTAAATTAATAATATTAAAAATAAAAAGAAAAAGGTCAGCAAATTTACTACCAATATCCCGCAGGCAACTGTTTGCTTCCCGCCTGCTCCCACAAGGTGTTCAAAACATGCGAGAGTCAATGTTTCAGCGCCTTTTTACATAAATGATTATAATGTATCTTTACTTTGAACATCCTCAACTAAATAGTATACTTATTTAAACAGTTTACGTGTTCTAGTTAATAATGCCGTGAAAACTATTACTGCTGCTTCTAATGAACATGTCAATTTTATGTCTTCTTCAGTTATTCTAAACGATGATTTGCCTTTTTGCCTCATTCACGCGGAGAATATAGTTAGTTTTGCTCTATCCGTTATTGAAAAGATTGATTTAAAGTCTTCAAGTATTTTCACCTAATTAACTTTGTGAAGTAAGAAGACATGTTGGTTATTACTTGACATAGTAGACTGCTTCGTTCATATCTACGAATAGTTTATGTTTGAGCTTAGTTGAGATAGTTTCTGATCAGAATTTTCTTTTTCAGATACATTCATTCAAAGGAGAAGCCATTTAAGTGCCTAGAATGTGGTAAGGGTTTCTGTCAATCGCGAACATTGGCAGTCCATAAAATTTTACACATGGAAGAGTCTCCTCACAAATGCCCGGTCTGCAGTAGGAGTTTCAACCAAAGGTCGAATCTTAAGACTCACTTATTAACACACACAGACATCAAACCATACAACTGTTCCTCCTGCGGAAAGGTTTTTAGAAGAAACTGTGACTTAAGGCGACACAGTCTGACACACAACCTTGTTGGAATTTCCTCAGTCAACACCTCACCAAGTGGAAGCAACGGCAAAAGTCCAATTCTCAATCCCAATTTTCCTATCGACAATCTTGATACAGAAGACGAAAACTAGCAAGCTGAAATGTATTAAATACTTGAACTCAGTGAGAATAAAAGTGAAAAGACTGACTTAACTTGTATAAACTAGTGCCTTTTAGTAGTAATTTGTTAGTTTTTTTTCTGTAGGTGTTATTCTGCTCAGCCTTATCAAAACCCAGCGCAAGAATTAATGGATTTGAAAATTATAAAACATTTCTTTCAGTTGTTTAAATAGCAACTATTATTTATCTTTTTGTTAATATATTCTATTTGCATTTATTAAACTAATAAACTACTTACGTATCTAATTGTCTTGGTGCGTATTTGATAAATTAAGAGTTCAAATTGAATTGAATATTTAAGAAAAATATGTTAGAAAATATGGTTATGTATATAGACAAGTGGGATAAGATAAAGCAGTGATTTGCTTGTCCCGCTCTACCTACTATACTTTAATGGGCAACATAGAATTGTACTTTAGAATTAATTCTTGCAATAAGATCCTTGCTACTTTGGGTTCTATTAGTATTATTTAGTTTTAAGCCTCTTTATAAATCTTGTAAATTTTCTGATCTCATATTTTGCGTGTGTAATTGTAAATTCATAGAATATGGTAACTTTTACATTCCGTCCATGTAAATGTTAAACTTAATGTAAATGAATGTTGTGTAAATTTAATATTATCAAAGTCTTCCTCTCTTAAATTTGTACCTATAATGAAAATGTCACTTCTGATTTCTCAAAGTGTTTGTATTATTGAAAATCTTGTTTAGATGTAATTAAAACAATGAATTTGATTATTGGTTATTATTTACCTATCTATAACATAAGATAATATCTAGAAACCATGAATATGGGCTTCAATGTTATGATATATTTCCACAGTATAAATAGTAATGAAGTGAATAATAATAATCCTGGTAAATTTTAAATTATATTTTTTTGCAAAAGGCAAAGATAATTACCCGTATCTTCAAGAAATATTTTAAAGCTTAATAATAACATTGACTAATTGAAAATAAGTTCAGTTATCATTTAAAATAAAACTACTTAAAAGACATGAACATAATTTTTTTTTTATAATTTGGTAGTATTTTTTGTCATCAAATTTACAGGGAAACATTAAATCCCTAAACAAAAGCAGCTCAAAATAAAAAAATCATATGAAATAATGTTTACTTTGAATATAATCAATATTAATATGTTTATTAATATTACAATATTATTATGTTTTATTATATTTTCTCTTCATGTTATTCTCATCTGACTTATATTATATCTCATCGGTTCATAATAAATGTAGAAAATCAACTAATTAACTACCTTCCTACCACTGAAAATTGATACTACCTTTTTATACTAAGTGAGTACTTACTGTAAGTGATAAGTGGAACTCATTACCGTGAAAGACAATGATAGATACGGAGCAAGAACACTACTGGGTAAGTCGGTTGCCGCGGCGAAGGTTGTGGGCTTAGCTAAGCTTTCGGTAAAGGAAGACATTGGTAGGGAACCAAAGCACTTTGTAGTATTCGCAGGGACTATTGACCACCCCCATGTTGACAATTTATCACCAAGCACCAACTGTACAAGCAGCTGAACTAGAGAGCCAGTTGCATTCTATCTATACCTACTATATATAATATTTTAAAGCTGAAGAGTTTGTTTGTACGCGCTAATCTCAGGAACTACTGGTTCGATTTGAAACAAAAATTCAGTGTTGGATAGCCCGTTTATTGAAGAAGGCTATAGGCTACTTTTTATCCCGGAAAAACATGGGATCCCTCGTAACGCGGGTGAAACCGCGAGGCGGAAGCTCATGCTTTATAAAGGTCAACAATATATTTACAGTAGGTATTGCTAATTCCCATAGGCGACGGTAGCCTTTACCATCAGGTCCTCCTGATGTCTGTTTATCAACCTACCAACATATAAAAGTACCTACGAAATAATTATAAATTAAAAATAAAATGATGCAAATATAAATAATTGGCATGTTTATTTAAAAAAAACCCTAGGGCTATTAAGCTTAGGTAAATATTCAGGGTTGAAATTATTACAAATAACTTTTACTATGTTACCAACTCTGAAAGCGCGAAAAAAAACTGAAAGTTTAACAAAATAATTACAACTAACTCTGTATAATAATATAGGTAATAAGATGAGATCACTTACAACAACAGATGCAGAAATAAACACAATCACATAGATTAAAATGCATAAACGTAGTGATTATATAGAACCAACTAAAAAGCTAGACGAGAGACGGCCATTAGCAACAAAGAACGACTACCGAGCTTGAAAAATCGATTCAATTCAAACACAAAATCGATGCAAGAGAGCATCTAAGTTATTCACACGAATAAAAAGTCTATTGTCGATTCAATCCCACACAAAGGCTCTTAAGAGTGTATCAAAATGACATAAAGCTTGATTCTTTTCGTAACACAAAACACGTTTATAATGGGGCCACATGTTTGAAACATTTTTTTTCCTCAGATTTTGGAAATGGATGACGTGTTAAAAAGGTAACAAATTGTGTCTGTTCATACGAATGGGCGCGTATCTTGTTTCTGAACAACCGTCATAATTTACGTCGATCCGTATTCTATATTTGAATCGATGCGCGTGATTCGCTACGGAATTTTGCAAGTTTGATTCACGTCACGGATACGCGGACTTGAGTAGGCGTATCTGTTTTTTAATGCTAACATTCTAGAAGTCTGTCGCTAATTCGATGTCAAGGTCTCCACGGAAGGATCCTTTGGACTTGTTAGATAATATCAAATTAAAAATATTATCCCACATAATGTATTATCATCTAGTAGGTTTTCTGAGTGAGAAATACAGATTTAAGTGAATGTTAACTCAATATATGATCAAAAAGTATAATTATAATTAATGATTTAATTAAAAGGTTTCTATTACCTGCTCACTCATGAAATTAAATTATTAATGTGTGAGGACATAGCACAAACAAAGTCAAAGATCAAGAACAAAATAAATGCAGAAACATCACAACCCGTATCTTTTCATTAAATACATTATAGCCTATGACAACATAATAATAGGACATTGCTCAGAACGCTTTAATGTCCGTGAATTATTCACAAATTACAGAGCAATCGGCAATCCCGCTGGGTTAAATAAAACTACCTTTTTTTCGTAAACACTATTGTCATTGACACCTATATTTGAGTGTCACAAAGGGCCGTGTTTACTTTTGAAGGTGTTTGAAAAATATTTGCTCGTTTTGAGTGTGCATTATCCGAATTTAGTGGCGTGGTTTTTATTCGCAACGACCACACACGGTACTGGTATTTTTTTTTACGTTTTTCTCTTCGGCTGTGAAATTGTATAAGGTGTTTTGACAATGCCCATGGAACGTGCGTTTGGCTTGTTTCGTATGTTAAGCACGGTTTCTTTCTCAATTGTTTGTCTTTAGGTATATGAACGAGGACTTTTAAAAACGTAGGTAATACATAACATAGGTAGTTATTATGGGACTACATATTCAAATTAATTTATTCATAAGTTTTTATTACCTATTAGAAGCACAATTTGAAAATATTCCTATTACTTATTTATTAATGATAATTAGAATATTAAATCTTAAATTATTTAAAACTTAAATTAATTTATTTTACAGTTAAATGTTTCTAATAAAATAAATTATTGTCATATTTCTAATGCAAAACGTTATCGGACTTAATGTTTCCGGATTTCAAGGACCTGATGAACTTTAAGACTACAATTAATAGGCATTTATACTATGCAAACGTTAGCTTATCCTAGACCTCGTCATATTTTTGTTTCGGAGTGAGTAACTGACAGCCAAGGTTAATATCTAATAAAATATAAATCTCTTCATATCCGGCTCGAAGGACCATGAAACTGTTTAATGAAGCATTACAGGAAGGAACTTCAATTCAAAAGTCACTACTTATCAATGATGTGAAAGCATACATTTTTCCGTGTATAATCATAATATTTGCGGTAGTTGAATAAATAAATTGGATAAATAAATTAAGGATGTAGGTACAGACGCTGCTGTTAATTACGCGCATTGCCTTGCAAATATTCTTAATGATTACATTGAGATTTAGTCCTTACGTCTCATGGAATAAAAGTATTTTATCAATGCAAAGCTTGGAGCAGGTATGTGTTGTTTCATATGAGTATATTATAGTAAAACTACAACCGGTATCATCTTATCGCAAGTATGCGAATTAACGGTGACAATTGTGATTGCAAATGCCATTCGTGTACGAGCTTCAACGCTAAGTGCTCGTTATGCGTATGGATGAAGAGAATTGCAGATGTGATAGTCTTTTTATGGTTGTGGCATTCATTGTCCAAAGGTAATGTATAATTGAACGGGCCGGTTGGCGTGGAAAGATTTTTGTGCAGGAGCATGCCGGTTTGTCCTGAGTTGGTGTAGTTGTTGGGCCGGTTGGCGTGGTTGGTAAGATACCCTATCTATCACGCTACAGGTCGTGGGTTCGATTCCCACTCAGGACAAACATTTGTGTGCATGAACATGTCTGTTTGTCCTGTGTCTGGTTGTAATTATCTATATATGTATGTATTTACAAAAGAAAAGTACTATATGTAGTATATCAGTTATCTGGCTTCCATAGTACAAGCTCTGCTTAGTTTGGGGTCAGATGGCCGTGTGTGAGGAATAATGTCCCAGAATATTTATTTATTTATTTATCTATATAAGTATGTATTTAAAAAAAGTGGTATATGTATTATATCAGTTATCTGGTTTCCATAGTAACTATTACCAGCTCTGCTTAGTTTGTGATCAGATGGCCGTGTGTGAGGAATGTCCCAGGATATTTATCTATAACAAATGGGTAAGGTAACGAATTCGAATTAGAGATGTAGCTAGACACCCTAAAAATACATGAAAGAAAAGAAAGAAACAAAGAAATATAATAGTTTGCCTAATGGAATTTGTCGACTATTTTTGTAAAAATTAACTTTTCTCTAACTATAATATAATAAGCTATAGCACCTTTTATTTTTTACTTTTTCTTGACCGATCATATGTTTAAAAATAGATAAAAAAAAATGTTCAATAAAAATACCTAATCTAGTTTGTAGGATGGGTTTTTAAGAAAAAAAACGGAAATACGATTGTCATGGCATATAAGTAGGTATAATATAGATACGTAATAAAAGCTATGCCTAAGGTAAAGCTTATTTGTACCAGAAGGTACTAACAGACTGCTGGTGGTGATGATTTGAGTGGCTTGCACTGTATTAAATTGTGATGCAAAATATTTACATTATAATAAATCACAGACCTTAGGACATTTCAACAACCTTTGGATTAATTTATCGGTATTCTACCTTTAGCATAATTGAAACATAATTTCTGGGTCACACAAATAGGCAGAGTTCACGTTTCATAATTAAATGTCCTTTCTACATATAATAATCTTTGGCCATAGCCCACGCGCAGCTATCGTGTCGCGACTGACAGTAACGGCGTCGTCACGATAGGCCGCTAGATAGTGCCCGCACACGATGCGTATACGCAGTTCTTAAAGACTGGTTTGTCTCTAAAATACGATGCCGATTGCAATGAGCTTTGATATTTGTTGATTTGATCCGATAGAATTTTGCCTGTTCGTCTATTGATTTAATGGTTATGTAAGTAGTAGTACCTAATTAAATTGTTGTTTACAAAAAGGGAAAAGATATATTATTCATCTAACAAGGCGCTTCGGATGCTGTGAGGTTGAATAAAGTCGATAAATCTCAACAAAATAATAATAAATAATAACCAGGACTTGCAGATCTTCCTAGTACCTTACTATATAAAAAGTATGATATCTCATGTAGTTATTCCAATCAAGTCAGTAACATTTTTATTCTTAAGACTTAAAACTTCAATGAACAATTATAAGGTTTGTTAATTAAAAATATTTGGCTTGCTATTAGGTTGTTAATGTGACTTATTTAAAGATAAAGATGTAATTGACGTCGCGATTATTGAACATTTGGTGTCTGGGACTTCATTATCCACTGTGCACTGAACCGCCATGCACGAACACGTACATCTACATAAAGTAGAACAAAATAATTGCGACGGCCAAAATTCATTACCCTATCTACCTACCAACGAAGTGTTAAACGATCCTATTTATTAGAGCAATTCAATTTTATACTCTTTATAGTAATTTCAATAAAATCTCGCAAAAAAAAAAACTTCAGAAATCTCAATAAAACAACCGAACTCTATTATCTGTAATCCAATACACAATAAAATCATGGAGCTGGGCGGTGGGCGATACCAAAAATGGTAACTCCCACTTCCCACCCAATCCATTCTCTGATTGGCCGATAGCAGAATCGATGCGTACGCGCATTGAAGGTTTGAACACGCCGCTGTACGATGAATGCAATTGAATTGAAGTCTTGAATGCTCTTTTATGTTGAACTGCGGGTAATCGTTCTATTAAGCGTGAGGGATTATCTAGCAACCTATTTTTTTGTTTTCTAATTCGAGTTTCAAATGTAAGTAAGTAGTAAATTACTCAACACTATTCGAACAGATTTTCAACTTCATAATTACCAGTTTTTAGTGTCTGAAACATTTAGAGACAGAGGATTATATTTTTTAATTTGTGAAATTACGTATAAAGTCAGACTCTTAGAATAATAACGCCTAAATTCAAAATGTTTATAAGTGTTTGTGAAGGCTTATTTGAATAAAAAATATTATCAATGTAGGTATGTAACTAACTTCCACTCCTTTTATGTACGGTGTAACAATAAAGTGTTATCTATCAATCTATCTAACTCCAAGGTAAATAATTAGTACCCATAGCTGTAGAAACTAATAAATATTCTAATAGGTACCATTTTACTCTAAAGTACCTAACGACGTACCTACATAAGTTCATATTACTAGTAGTTAATAACAGATGGCGTGAGTCAACCATACACAAATCCTTTATTCTCAAAAACTATCGTCGGATCATTACATCTCGAAACCAGCCAAATGGATTTAATCTGCCAAAAACGAATTGGCGCCTACTTATTTTGCTTATAAATGGTCAATTTATCTTGAATTTAATGCCTACGCCAAGTCTGTTCTATAGCAAAACTGCTACTTGCCAATTTGTTGTAAACCTACACTTGTACTGGAGTTTGTTTCTCAATACATTGCTGGTACATTTATTGATGTGTTGACAAAGGCTGGTCGACTAATAGGCCATGAAACAACTTGTTTGAGAATATTTATTGCTTTCATCAATATTATGGAGTTACTGAGGTAATAGAGCGTTTAAGCCCGTGACAAATAATTTCATTATATAATCTAGGATAGCGGGTCTAGGAATTTATTTGATATATCTATTAGTTTCATTATTATTAGGGAAAAGGTTTGTGGTTTCCAGTGACCATCCTAATTATTTTTATAACCATAAGATAGACTTGTTGATCTGGATGACTTGATTTAATACCACGGAAAGTGCTATATCACTGAAGGTGAGTATTTACATAAAGTCTAGAAAGGAACTGACTCTAAAGTAGCTGCCCGTACTTACAAGTAGGTAGGTGTAATGTAGGTTAATTTTTTACTTAAAATTGTTGTTCTATCATCAAAAATTTTACTTTGATATTTGCTACAGCTAATAATTTCTTAAATATTACTTTGGTTTCAAATAGATATGGTAGGTACTTACTTACATCAAGCAGATATATTTTATGATATTTTACCATGCATTCATACTTCATTCTAAATTAAATTCTATTATCTTTGACATCCGTTACAATCTTAAGTGCCTCGTTTGTGCATTAGTTGACACCTATTACACCGTTGTGAATCTTACAATTTTATAAAAAATACCATTAATTATCATATGATATGTGAGCAACATTAAATGGCATAATCTATAAACTTAGGCACTTAAATTTGACTTTATATTTTAACAAAATTGGTTTCATTACGTGAAATAGTTTAAAGTAAGTAGGCCTTTTGTATCTTATTTTGTTATATGACGTTAGGATTTGACGCATATTTTTAAAACCTGGGTTGCTTTAAGCCATCTTTTTTTATGTCAGAAGGTTGACAAACAAGCAAGAGAACCACCTGATGGTACCGCCGATGGTGGCTACCGTCGCCTATGGACATTAGCTATACTAGAGGCAGATAAAGCTTAAAAGGCCACTGGCTCTCAAGCGTAAATTTTGGAACACACCAGTAGATGCTTGGCGACAGATTTTCAACTTGAGGGTAGGCGGGTACTCCAAAGTACCCTACCAACTAGTTTTAGTTTCCTCACGATGTTTTCCTTCACTGAAAGCTCAAGCTCATTGTAGAATTCGAGCCCACGATCTTTACCTCATGTAATCAGGGGAAAAGGTTTTTCATTCCGAGTCGATAGCTACAGACTATAATCATTTAAATAGTAACATAACTGTAAATCCTCTTAAAATAACACTAAGGTGTACATAGGCATGAAATAATTTTACAATAATTTCCACATGTCATTTACAATTTGAGGACACAAATCCGTTAAGGGAAATAGGAACTATAATCGCAATCGCAAGTGTACGTAACTGTAAGTGTAAGTAGTTGTAATTTACAACAAAATAATGTTATAAAGGATTTAATAATTAAATTATTCCTATCTTATATAGATTCCCAGATATGTTGATTCGCTTCGGTGTAACACACGCTCACATTACTAGCACGCGCTTGGCACGCCGAAAGGTATTCACATGACAAATATTTACACCGCTCCGACCATTGTGTCGGCGTTAACTAAAGGTTATCTTATCAATTGTTTGAGCACCAAATACAGCGCTGTTTGGTGACAGGCGCTCGCGTGTCTGTCGGTTTGTCTCTCAAACGCTAATGCCTTATCTTCAGTGTTGGTAATTGACGTATTGGACGTGTGGCTTAGGACGAAGTTTCCGGGAAGTTTCCTGTTACTCTTAGATTATTGAAGGTTTTTATTTGTGGATGGGTACCTATATTATGGTATAGTACATGTTTAGCATAGGTGAGAAAGCACTTGTTTTTTTCGGTGGATGAGTGTAGGTACATTTCCAATCCCATACTATTATTAATTATTAGTTTTCATCCCACAGTTCTGTGGGATTTACTGTTTCGTGTGTAAAAGTGTAATCTTATTATATGCAAAGTTTCATCCAAATCCGTGTAGCCAATACGACGTAATTAATTAGAACATACACACAAATTTTCTTAATAATTATAATATTAGTATAGTCGTGGAGCACATACTTTGAAGTTATTTAAGAAAAAAAATATTATTTCAATTATATGCCGATATACAAAAATGAAGGTACAAAATTACAAATAGTATAGTTCCAATTTAGAGGAATGGTTGATAAAGTAGAGTCATTGTAAAACTGAATACCGCAATATTATAATTAGAGTTATACATAATTTCAAAATTAAGTACTTTAATAATAGTAATTGCATTAAAAATAAACTATTTGTTCCACCCAATTCGCAATTAGCAGAATCAACAAAAACATAAAACCTCCACATGTTTTACTATACCAAAAAGTAATTTAAATTCCATTATTTATTGCAAATCAATTAAAGCCATATTTAAAGGATGCTTTATACTGAAAGGTTCAAGTAGTCGGAGTTTATCGTTTTATTACGTCCAATAGCATCCGAAGTACCTCCTTAATTAACAGCTTTATTTATAAAGAAACAGACCACCGTCCTAAGGTAATTAGCCTATATAGACAGACAAAATAGGGGCACATAATTAAAATGTCTTAATTTTATTGGCCTACCCTCGGTCTTGCAGTTTTATTGGTACCTATTTTAAGTACGCAGTAAGTTTTAAGTACTGGAACGAGTTTTCGAACATATTGTATTTTTTTTGTAGTTCAAATAATTAGGAGCATGGAAAGGATCGATTGCCTATCATTTGCTCTGATTTATCGGTTAAAGAAATAAAGATACCTATGTAACTTATTTTTAAGAAATGATTCAATCAATATCAAAAGGGACTATATATACTATAGGTACTCCAAAAAAATCTTTGTTTAATTACTAAGAACTAGACGAAGACTAAAAACGAGATGGTTGTATGGGATTGTAAAATATTTCTTATAATTTTTTTACGACATGTCTACCAATGATGTGATTTACGTGATGATCACGGCATCATCAGATGGTTAAATAATGAGAGATGCACCAAGAGAGAGATGGTTTGTGTGATGAAAATAGTGCTGGATAGTCTGCGAGCTATCATATTTATAGATATTTAGAGGTACTATACCTACCAACAGATAGAGCCAATTTTATAAATGCAAAACAGCCCCACAGATAACATAAACGAGTCCGATAATATTAATAAGGTTAATTTAAGAGCTTAATTCTCTTGTTTAGATTAAGTACGAAATGAAGGTCTTCTTTCATAATAAATAATACTATAATTACCGGTTCCAACGTCCCATCAAATTGCATTTATGGCGACATGCTGCTCACAAAAAAGAATGATCCTCTAATTTGGACGGCTTCATACAAAGCCGCTGCATTGTATTTAAAAACACGCCTGTAATCCCTAATGAAATAAATATATAAACATGAATTAAAATAAATTATTTATTAAAAATCGAAACTAATTTTGTACATATCACTACCTCTCAAATTGGCACACTACCTGATTCTTTTACTCTACTAAACGATTTACGGCTCCATCAAATTGACTGAATGTTGTTTTCATACCAATGTTCCCGATGTTGCATAAAACCATCCATTAAATTGGAGGCTTCCTCAACAGCCGCTTATAATAAAATCACAGATTTGTGGACATTATTACGTCCAGTTTTAATACCACACAAAATTAGTTCAACCAGCTTCTTTCAGTTTATTTAAAAACCTAATCAACATCACGTTGGGAGCTTCATATAAATTCTATCGTTTAAAAACGATTATTTATGATAGCGTAGGCAATTTTAGTGAGCCCGATTCTAAAGGCACGAGACACATGTTAAATATTTTAATTGCATCTGCTTTTTTTTTAAGTTATGGACTTAAAAATGTCTTGAAATAAAAATTCAATTCAACCTTTGGTCATTTTTGTATTATTTGTATTATGCTTGTGAAATATTCACATTACATTATTTTGGTAATGAACGTTTATCATGAGCTACGTGTTTTATTTCAGTGTCGCGGACATATTAATAAAAATTAATGATAATTGTGGTGGTAAAATACTGGCCGGTTGCTTTTCTTTAAAGGGCCAGAACGATGCAGGTTAAGGAATCGGATGCCGTAAAACAATAAAAATAAAATGATCTCAATATTTGGTTAAGATTACTAAGAGAGAGAGATTGGAAAACGTTTTATATTTTACTACGTACCTAAATAATAATTATTGATAGGTTTTATATTTATGTACGAATTAGATAACCTATATACTATTAATTTTTGATACTTAACTACAGTTTATTCCAAATTAGTTACTAAGTAGTAAGTCACTTAATTTAATTTTTAACAAACTGAATTAAAAATACGTGACTTCAGTATATTTGATTTATAGTTGTAATTTTACGGTAAGTAAAATTGTAAACCTACAACCAAAAGTGTTTACACGCATTATAACCTGAAATAATTCCGCGTAAAAATGAAACAGAAGGGTTATGAACCGTGTTATGAAACTTAATGAAATAATTTGCAATACTTTATTACTATTACATTGCTCCAAATTAATATTAACATATCGACTTAGCGGGTGGTAACCGAGTAATGAACAACCTTTATTATTATACGAACATTGATCACTGAAAATTAGATCTTAATGCATTAACATAAGCATTTAAAATTTAATCAAGTAATACGAACAAATTAAGACGTCAAAATACATCAAGTGTTAAGATCACATGTTTGTTAGTGCTTTAAAACTAATTTGCAAGTAATTGATGAAGTTTGAATGCATTTTTCGATGCGCCCGCGCATTCGTATGACGTTATTATGAACGCATGCAGTTTATTGAATGTTTGTTTTCCATTTGCGTCCGAGATAAAGATTGTACAGCATTAATTTCGCAATACGACGATTGCAATGTGTAAAATGTCAACTATAAAGGTTTAAAACTAAGTACCTACTGAGTGGGAATTCGATAATTTTCCGTCGCTATTACCATTTGAGTTTGCATTTACATTAAATAGTTAGAAAAGTAGTTAGCTTTCACAAGTTTCGCCTAAAAGATAAAGAGTGAGACGAGACTTTAAAATTATGAAATTTGTCGATGAATGGATGAATTGACTGGTATCCTAAAAACACTAAAAATAAAATAATTAATGAGATAAAGGCCTGAGATAATGTAGACCTAATAGCTGTTCTTTCTTCGTTAGTAGGTACAAGTTGACTCACCTAATTTTATTTCACCCATATTAAAAAAAAACAATAATTGATAGGTATTAAACCAGTGACGTTTTGTAAAAAAAAATGTGCGGATATCACAGAATGCATAGAATATAGTTAAGCATCGTAGGTAATTAGAATGTTGAAATATAAGAATTGATTAATTTATTTATCTCATTCAATTCACTAATTACTGAAATTATTGTACTTCGCGAAAATTTTGCAAAGGTAGGTACTTAATAAAAAAAATATTGACACATTATAATATACTGAATTATTATCTTTATTATAAGACACCACATCAGACTAAAGACATTGTACTAAGATTTTTATAATTTTAGTCTGATTCACTACGCCATAAGGATCGCTACAATTTTTTCCAAGGCTCTTTCGGTTTCGAGTACGAATAAAAAAATGTCGTAACCACACTTCATCACACAATTAAATTCCGGCAAAGAAAGGGTATCGATGGTCGTCCATAATGGTCCCTATTGTTACCATTGGTCGCACAATGCCTTACTTATAGCCCGTTTAGGGTATGAAAAAAGAAATGGCTAACGTGTGTGACACACGATACTGAAGATAAGCGAATCGATATATCGAATAAAATCACGAGCATGAATAGTACGATTGTATTATTTAAAAAATATTAAAATTAAAGTATCCTTTATTATCAACTTTTAAAAAGGTAAGGACTTAGTCGTACAGATTGAATAAAGAACCGTAAATTACAGGAAGATAACCTATGATTTTTGATTATTGGCCACAGCTGTATTATTCTATTATCTTTCACTGAGATCAAATAAAAATAAGTAATGAAGTAAGCTAGATACAAAACGAAAGAACTAGAAAGGTACATACCACATATTGGCAATATTGTTGCAGAAATTTCGGATATTGGTTGTGAGAAATAATTTGATTTACTGTGTAAAGGTTAACCCTTAGCGCACGTCCTAAAACTACATAATTTCAGGAATCACGAGTTATTAAATATATTAAATACAACATAAGTAGGATTATAATTGTTTATATATGTAGATACATAATATTATTATTTGGCATGAGCAAGCCATATGCTGATAGAACGCAGCAGCCGTATGTATCGCACGTTATTTCGGACCATAACAAATTCGTCAGATCAACGCGGCGAGCTTGACGGTCGGTTATGGATCTCAAAGTATGAATATTATGACGATCACTTATTGTTATTAAACACGGTGTGGAGATTATGGAATTAAAGCTCTTTTGTTATTAATTTTGATAAGTTATTTAGAGGAGATAGATATTATAAAGGATCTCGAAGGATGATAGAGATGAATTAATAATTATAATTCGTGATGTTGTATCAGTATTAAAAATATTTATATAAGTCTAGGTAGTCCCCAAATTCATTTTTTATATCGGAAGACGTGCGCACAATATCTCACCAAACTTTTATTACGATCGGATGAATGGTATTGACTATGTGCACGACAGTGGCGCCGTCTAGCGATCACAATATTTCGGGACCCGTGAAGTATTTGACAGTTATATGATTCGATAATTTTAATTAAAATTAGGTATGTACCTAAATAACTTAAAGACGTGTGTAAGAGAAGTGTCAAAATCAAACTATTTTTTTTTTCCTATATTTTTACACAGCTCATGAAATAATAAATAGTGAAAAGAAAATACAGTGTAGGTACACACAAACGAACAGACAACAGTGTATATATTGATATGTATTAGGTAACTAACATCGGTACAAATTTTGTTTTGTGTAAACAAGAATACTTAAGAAAATTTATTTATCATAGCTAATTATTTCGGTTATTTAAACTTTAGTAGGTACCATACGCAATCACATTATGTTGTAGCTCGTCGTCGGAAAGATTTTTATTAACATCACAGAATACAAAAAGAAACAAAAATGTAGGTATGCATACCTATCCCGCTACCTTTATTACAATTCCTTACATTTTTGAATGTCATCCAAACCTGCTCTAGATCCAATATAACACCGCAATCAAATAAATAAAGATGGCGACCACGACGATTGCTCTTTACCATACGACAAAACAAATTTACATTTAATCCAAACATTTGAAAGTCAACTCTATTATATTGATCTTATAAGTTATATCAAAAGCAAAGAGATTAACAGCACAGTAATGGTATCGTACTGACCGCATGACAGTTGATTAAAAGGGGCCGAAAGCGGACCGAGGTTGGGGGCCCGCGACAGCACCCCGGGTGTAGCCCTGCGGGAGGGCCCCCTTATGATTGTATTTAAAATAAATAAGTACCTCAATGAACGATTGTGCGAGCATTCCCGCAGCCGAAGAGTGCTTTATGGACGCATGAGATTGTGACATTCGATAATTTATGCGATGATACTGCCATGCAACATTACAAAGTAAAGAATTGCTAAAAGCCTATATAAGTAAGTGCACACTATATAAAATAGTATGAAACAATATTTATTTAATATGTTGATAAAATAAGTTAGGTTATAAAAATCTGTATGTATGTAGCTAAGTAACTGGCTACCTACCACAAATACCTACATGTGAGAGTATATTAGTAGCTTTTTAATTTTGTTTTAATGTTGTTTAAAATATTAGTTTGTATTATAATTATATTACGATACTTACCTGATTAAGATTGCATTCAATTATTATAATTAGTCTATCAATAATATAATATAATGTCATATAATTTGTCTTTTTATGAAAATAACATCAATGATTAACAAATGAAATCAAAAATATACAAGTCGACTCAAATCTCATCAATATTAAAAATAATTTTAGGTTTAAATATAACAAAGTGTGCAGTCTCTTTTCACCATAACAAAATCGTTTAATAATAGATAACTACTCAACAAAAATGGGCGTAAATCGACCACTGAAATTAAAAGCCTATTAAAATGAGTACAAAGAATAAATAGCAAATGGAACCATTAACCAACCCTTACCATCTGTTAAAGGGTAGATGTATTTATAATGGTTTTATAATACTTCTAGCACGGTTCCTATAATCATGGTATTATGGCGTATTCTTTTTTTCAGTGCGGTTTTCATTAGCAATGTAATTCGTTGACTAAACGTGTAATCTGTGTAAAGGGTACCGATATTACGTCAGCCATTCTGATAAACACGTAATTGTAGGTTATGTGTATTTGTAACATAGTTTTTATGGCACCACTGAGTCTTTGTGCTGGAATTAAAATGAAATAATAATATAATTCATGCTTGTGGATAGAAAATAAATTGTATACATTATAGAGAAACAAATTCATAATTTTTTAAATAATTCGTAATCCCACTGATGTTCCTATTACAACTCTAGACCTAACTAGTAGCGCTATGTGTGTCATAAATCAATTGATAAGTAAATACAATTAATTCCTATACAGGGTGATTTTGTTATAACTGGCAATACTTGCAGGGGTGGAAGTACTCATCAATGTGAACAACTTTTATTATAGGGCTAACTCTGATATCACGTAAAATAATATGGTTACTTCATACATTTTGGTCGAGTAGGTATTGAACTTTTGTATGGAACAGCTGATAATTTTTTCATGATTTCACAGTTAGTCCCATAATAAAAGTTGTTCATTTTGATGAGTACTTCCACCCTTGCAAGTATTGCCAGAGATAACAAAATCACCCTGTATATAACAGTAGTAATCAAGAAAATGGACGACAATGTTTACCAAGTAGGTGTAGGTAGGTAAGTATACTTATATTATATAGGTTTAATTACTTCCTTATTTCTTCATTTGGTGGCCTATAAAAAAATCTTAGACTTTATGGCTACTCAACGCACATCTTCAGTGAAAAGTCCTCAAAACTGTGAAAACTATTAAACAAATAGATAACTTTAAAACCTTCATCGTTGTAGGTACATTTTATTTCAATAAAACAGACAATAATTCACCGAATCATAAATTTTACAGCCGTCTTCCACGGAACCGCGAACAACGCACCTAAGTAGAATCTTATGTCTGTTTGTTTTTTGATAGGACTGTGTAACCGCGTGTGCCTTTTCTCTTAAAACTCTTTTTTTTCGACTCTGACGTTTTTATTTACGTCCCCAATAAAAGAGGTGGCCTTTTTACATGGCACGACCTCAGCTATATTGTTTCAAGGAAATTGAGATATCTTTTGGTTTGGCAAACAGTGTTGTAGGACTTTTGATCTCAAACTAACATCTTGTTGGTCTAGCTAGGGAAATAGAAGAAAAACATAATAATAACTTCATGTAAATGTTTATTTTTTGTGTCCAAAGGTTGACAAGCAGATGGTAAAAGGTCACGAAGGATTGCCAATTTTTTACCGATTTGAAGCTATTTAATATTTTTGAATAATATTTAGAGGCCTATTTCATAGCTTATCAAACAAGGAGGCCTATAAACTTTTCAACCTTACAGAACTGCTATGCTGTAACATTCTCACAAATATGTTACTTTGTATATGTTACTAATCTGTTAAGTAAGACATTATTTAGACTGCTGCGTGACATTACCGTAAAGCACAGAAAAAGGTGTACAACTGCCAATTGCACAAAACCATTTTCCATAGATGGCTCCATCATAGTCACGTTTAAATGACTTACAACCTGACTTATTTTAATAAATTTTAAACATATTCAATGTAGGGTCAGCATACAAGAAAACAAACAAACAAAATTACCATTTGACAAATTGAGTCGCATAAAAGCGTCGCGAATGGGCGCCACCACTTGTTCAGTGTCTGCGCAATTTTTATATGTCCTCACCTTGCGCATGCGCGATGTATTCAAATGCGATGGTTTATGTTGTACTATGTCTCTAGATAGGTATAATATTACAGATAGTAATAACAAAAAAAACAATGTTTACTTTATAACTAGCTTTTCCGCGCGGTTTTACCCGCGTTCCCGGGATAAAATATAGCCTTTGTTACTCGGTAAAGATGTAGCTTTCTAACGGTGAAAGAATTTTTAAAATCGGTCCAGTATTTTTTGAGCCAATTCGTTACAAACATACTTACATACAAATCTTTCCTCTTTATAATATTAGTATAGAAGTATAGATTTAGTTTAGCGGTATCACGAAACGTCTTTCATAGTCATTCCTACGGTTCTTATTTACTAAAATACATACTTACATACTTATGTATTTTAAGATCGTAAGATAGGTTCCTTATGAAGATCTATTATTTGAGAAGATTAATACTTTTTGAACATTTCACATCTTATTACTCTTAATTTCATCTTGCATAGTTGTGTTGAAAGTCCAGGACTGTAAAGAAGTCCACAGTCCACAGCTGCCAATAAAAGTGGTCTTTGGGAAAAATAAACAAAAAGATACCTATACGTACATGCCAATAATATTTTTTGCCATAAGACCAATTATGCTAATCCTTATTCTAAATATTATGTTAGTAAATGTTACTAATTGCATCTCACAAATTTTTGTTCCCTTTCTCACTATAAATACAAAAATCCTTTCACTAAATCTAAACAAACCCGAAGCGACGATAAAAAGCAGAAAATCTCAAATTGCGTACATAACATTAACACAACTGAAACACGTCTACAGCCTACGCTTTGTAATTCAACCCGTTGAATGGGGCACATTTTTATTTTGCCGCACAATAACCGTATAGCACGGGCAATAATTAAAGAATATACCAGAAACCTTAAATCTTAGAGAATAGACTGAATTTGGTCCTGTTTCATGAGCTACATTACTAAATAAATTTAAACATGAGCTAATTAGCTTGCATTAGAGAAGCATTGAATTTCAAATTTGAAGCAACGAAATAATAATTTCAGCTACAACTAACTTTTTAGTGACAATTAAAAACTTTTAGGGCATTAAAATGATAAAAATGTTGACAATATCAATTTTAAATAAACATGGCTAAAGTTAAAACAGTAGTAATCGTTCGTTATACTTTTGAATTGAGATTTAAAAAACCTGAATTTTGAAACCTGGACAATAGGTTTATTATAGACTAGCTTCCGCCCCACGGTTTCACCCGCGTTTCCAAGGGATCTTGTGTTTTCCCGGTATAAAAAGTAATAATCTATAGCATTTCTCGATAAATGGACTGTCCAACGCTGAAAAAAAAATTGAAATCGAACCAGTAGTTCCTGAGATTAGCGCGTTCAAACAAACAAACAAACTCTTCAGCTTTATAATATTAGTATAGATAGATTAACATAATCTGTTCTGGAGAATTGACTTAAGTTTTAATTCAGTTTGGATAATACGGACCTTAAATCACACTGGTTTAGAAAATAGCAAATAACTAATAAAAACTGATCAAAAATCTTAGTAATTTCTAATACTTTTTAATTATCAGCTTACTTATTGTTAAAATGAGAACATTTACATGAACTTGTTTCCACAGTTTCTGCTTTGTTTTGCATTCTGTGAACTCGAGTAAAGGCCTGCGCGCACGCACGACGCGGGGCGGAGCAGTGCGACCCGCGATTATGACTGTTTTTTTTTATTATTTGCAACGTAGATACCTTTTACATCGCCGTTCAATTACTGAAGCGCGACTGTGGCGGGCGGTAGACTAGGGGTGGCTGAGACGGTATTAAAGTTTGTGAACTGTATTTTAAACACGTCATATTCAGGAATAAATGTTTTTTTTTCGAGACAAAACGCGCTTAAATCTGCGAGGTATAAACTATTATGTGTATCTTTATTTTTCTAATAAAATTAATGTTTAGATTGATTATGTCACATAAAATTTATTTGTAAAAGTACTTAAAGTAAATATTCAATGCATCATTACAATTTAAAAATTATATAAAAATGCATTGAAGTCTGACTCAATTTAAATTGATAAAAAAGTAATAAATTTTTGTTTATTTGTTTTAACCAATATACTTAATATTTAAAACTGGCAGAAGCAACTATAAACATAAGTGCTTAAATCTAAGAAGAATTTTCAGTATTCGAAGGAGTTTTTTCATAACATATTGTAGTACTCCTATTAATGTTATAAATATGAAAATATGAGTGTACATAATATACCTATCATCATCATCTCAGCCGCAAGACGTCCACGTGGACATGGGCCTCCCCTAAGGATCTCCAATAGGACCGGTCTTGGGCGGCCTGCATTTAGCGTATACCTATGTATGGACAGAAACGAGAACCCCTCGAGAATGCAGGTATAACCATGGGTATGGAAATTAGTATATTATATGGAATGCCTACTGAAAGAAATACCTCCATAGCTATCAGGAATCATTAAGCCTGCCTTGATTTTAACCAAATAAATTAAACCAAAAAGGTATTTTACCCACCAACATCCGATCCATACTTTACCTTACGATGCGCCCACGCACACTGATTGCGCTCGCCTTGACATTAGTTCGACTGTCGCGACCGCGTGCACTCACATGAACCGCGAACACCATAGCCCATGAAGTACTCAAGTATTTAATGGTGAAAAATAAGAATTTTTTCACTTGCCGTCGCATTTTTTTTTTAACTCTTGTTATGCATGTATTTTTTCCTTTTGGGAAATGTTACATCATTTTTTTTCTTCAGATTCCGACGTCAATAAAACAGTTCTCTATTAGTATAATTACTGTGACGTAAGACAATTTTAAATGCAAATTTTGGGCAACAAGTGAGCAATAAATATCTAAGGAAATAGTGTAATAAAAAATTATACTGTCAATCTATTGACTGGTTTTGTTATTCATCTAAAATCACCAATATACACTAACTACCTGTCCTCCCGCGATCTCGAGAAAAATTAAATAACCTATGTCCTTCTTCATACTATTGTTTATCTGCGTACCAAATGTCATCGCAATCGGTTCAGCGCTTTAGGCGTAAAAAGGTAACGGACAGAGTAACTTTCGCATTTCTAATATTAGTATGGAAGTATGGATTACCATATTATGAATACTATTCTTAAAATTAGTACAACTTTATTCTTTACGTCAGATGACAGACAAATAGCCAGGCGGTCCACCTAATAGTATATAAGTGGCTACCGTTGCCTAGGGACACTAGTAACACCAGGGTATTGCCTTTACAAAATCTAAAGGAACTGGCTTTCAGGTACAACTGGAACACATTGGTAGGTACTTGGCGACAAACTTTAAACTTGACGGTGGTAACCAACCAAGTGAGGACTATAAGGTACCCTACCACCGTGCTATGCTTTCGTCATTATGTTTTCCTTCAACGAAGGCTCAAGCTCATTGTAGGACTCGAACCCACGACACTCATTAGCTTACTGCAGTGCACAGATGGATATGATTTCAATGTTAAGTAACATGTGTGGCCGTCAACGAAAGAATACTTGAAAGGAGCCTTCACACCTTTTCTTCAAGTCTGAACATTTATTGATCAATTCCTTGCTTTTATACCTTCTATTAACAATTTTGTCACGCCTGTCTACGCATTTTAACAACAAATTATAGAATATAAGTATGTGATGGATTCCTATTATTTCTTTTAAAAAGTCTGTATTAATCGAGCGAACAATAATTGTAGAGATAATTTTACGCAACTATAATTACCAAATACTGAAACATCACTTCTAAATTAAAAATTGATCTTGTGGTGTTTATGTCTTGTAGATGTATGATTAAAACTAACAAGAAATTAAAACATGTCTGAAAATTTAATGATAATATTAAAAAATGCGTTTAATATTCATCAAAAAACAATATTATTATTTCAAAGAAAAGACTTCAACGCGCTCCAGAAATAATGCATAACAAAAATAATAAAACCAAAAAGAAAACATCAAAAGTAACGTTATCTTTACACGTTGAAACCGCACACTGAGATTTTGAATCTCAAAATCAATGCTAGGTGATAAGATAGCGATATCAAATGTTACAAAACCAGTTCACGAGACCTCAACCCTGGTCATTTTATTGTAGAATTGATATAAAATATGGAGGTCTCAATAAACTGGTGTCGAGATTTAAGCCTTAATTAGGGTCTATAGTGACCGTCACCGCGTATTAAGAGTTCGTTTCATCAGTGAAGTTGTTTTCTGCATGAGAGCACTTGGCGGCGCCTGCGCATACCTGTACGGCGCCTTTTAAGGCGGAGTGTTATCGATCGAGAGATCGTGTTACGGACATATTGAACATTTTCCGATTCTGTCTAGTCTTTGTGACGTCATTTTTGTAAACCAAACCTTTATGTTACTTATTATTTAGCTATACGTTTACCCGTGAAATAATGTTTTTTTTTTATTGACTATATCCCAAGAGAAAACTTTGCCAGTTGGCCGCGGTGGCAGATTCGAGGAAATTTTCTATAATCATATTTTTAGTAAGTAATAGATTGTATTCTATATTTTTGATGTAAATATGGCTAATTTTACTTTTCTCCGAAACCAATTTACATAGTTATAATGGAACCCCTACTGCAGCAAGCTTCCTAGCATTTTTAGGGAAATATATATACCTAACAAAAGAGAATCTACAAACTAGGACGACCTTTCCTTTTCTTGTATTAAAAAAAAGGGTTGTTCAAAATCTTCGTTGTACTTTCTCTGTATCCCACGGGAAATCAACCTTAGCAAATTTACTTTTAATAACAAAAAAATAACGTAATCCTATTCCTACTGAGTTTTACAAAGTAATCCATTACATATCCATCCGTCCAGATGTTTAAAATTTTTACTTGGACAGTTCTGTTGACGTTTTTCTAAAACTTTGTCGCTCTATCTGGATTAAGAGAAGAAAAAAAATACGAAGTATTGTTAGAGCTCTCATTTTCATACTGAAGACTCTACATAAGTTACATTTTAATCAAATACCTTATTGACGTATGAGAATTTTAGGTAAGCAATAATAATATATATAATCTAGACAATCTAAGTACATACATAATATAATTAATTTATCATCCAAGCTCATCGAGGCTTCGGTAGACCGACGGGCTGGGAGCTTTTTCCGCCAACGCATAAGCTTGGCCATCCAAAAAGGGAACGCTGCCAGCCTGTTGGGAACCTTGCCTATCGACAGCAGCGAGGGCTTTGAGGATGTTTTCTATATATCATAGTTTGTATTTTTTACTTTAATTGTAAATATGTAAATAAATTACATTAAATTATATTGTAAAGAAAATTCCAATATTAATTTATATACTTAAATTAAACAAATTACTTTACCTAAAATGTGATTTTCTGTAGGCATTTGGTTTGAAATTAACTGTCGTAGTGTACTATCGTACATTTTCACACAAAACAAGTTTTTAAGCAACTAAAATAATAGTACATTAATTTTCTATTCAAATTAAAAATATATAATAGAAAAGGTATATTTTTTTCATTTGTTTAGTTCCTATGAACAAAAAAGTATGCAGGTTATTTTAATTAAAAAACGAAACAGTTATACCTATAACGGTTTTATAATTTTAAAGCTTAACTTTACAGGATTTAAAGTGACCAAACGATGCGAACAGAACTTTTTTGAAGCTTACCTAAAGCTTAATACGGAACAACGCTTACCCAGTAGCAAACTTAGCTTCGAACCATAAATCATATAACAAATGGCAAGCGATGATTAGAAATACCAACGTTTAAGGAATTTCGTTCTTATATATAAGAAAATAAGATGAGTTTTGTAAATTAATGTGTCATTAAAATATATCCAATAGAGTTGTAAATCCATCAAGAGAAAACACGGGTTCATTATGAAATAAAAGATAACCAACCACAACCTGGTGGGATTATTATATCCCAAACAATAACTTTACATTGAAAATCCGATTAACATTCGTTGGTTGACTGATCCGATGATCTTTTGATACATAGACAAAAGGTTTGTTTGAATAACTTGTCCCTTTTTTATTTGGTGGGATGGGATAATGAAATAATATGATATTGAGTCAAGCAACATAGGCTCCGTAATTTTAATTCATAAATAACTTCTATTGTTATAGTTTACTTATAAAAATATCATTATTTAATCGCAAAATACATAGACATTACGTGTAATTGTTAGTTTTGTTATCTGAAAACGCCAAATACCATAATTGTTGAACTTATTCCCAGTGCCTGTGAACGATTTAAAATTTGTACGTAGTGACTTATTTCAAACAAAATAATCACAGTGTAGACAAGTGCTGACATATTGACTGGATTTTTTTTTTTTCAAATAATTTGCATAAAAAATATCGTATTAATTAATTAAATATGTACTAGTTCTTCATAAATTTTGTGGCGGTTGGTCTTTAAAAAAAGTATTTCACACACCTCCTTTCACATTAATAAAAGTCAACAACTAGTTGAATATGAACCAATAATTCGTCAACTGAACATATAGCTTCGCAGCGCAGTTAGTAAGAACGAAGCGGTAACTTACATGAGTTGAAGAGTCGTCGGTTCGAGCCCCGTGAAAAGGAAATTATTGCTTTTTATTTTTTGTTTTTTCCTTTTTTTTATATATATAAACACTAACAACTAGTATTATTAAATGCCCGATTATTATAGCCCGATTCAAAGATAATGTAAATCAAAAAATTGTTTCTGTTAAAATGTTACAGGATGAACCAGATTGTCTTTACAGTGATCTCTTTAATTTTATAAAAAAAGAATTTGATAAGGTTTTTAAACCCAGGACCTTTAAATTAAATAATAACATTAAGTTTAATGACTGGGCAACAGTAGGTATTTACAGAAGCAGAGCTAAGTTGTATGAGCTGTATGGCATGAAGAAATACAATCAAAATATTAGTTTTGTCGAGTATGTTAAAAAATATTCCAAAATTTTTAAGAAGGTTTGTGCTTCTGCTAAGTCCATATACTTAAGAAATAAAATTAGTCAATCAAACAATAAAGTTAAAACTACTTGGACCATTATCAACTCTGAAAGAGGAAAATCTCAAAACTGTAATAAGCGTATTGAGTTAAATATTAATAATAATATAATTTGTGAAGATAGTCAAATTGCACATGCCTTTAATTTATTTTTTACTAATATACCGGTAGATACGACTAGCTCTTTGAGTTCTTCACCAATAGATGCTGAATTATTATTGAAAGCCAATGTATCAGAGTGCTGTGAATTGTTCAGGTTTAGGCATATTACACCTTATGACGTAGTCAAAACATTTAAAAATCTGAAAGTTAAACGCACAGGTGACTTGTGGGATATATCCGTAACTGTTTTGCAGGGTATCATTGATAACATTGCTCCCCATTTAGCTTTTATTTTTAACAAATGCGTAGATTTTGGTCAATTTCCGAATTTAATGAAACATAGCAAAGTTATACCATTATTCAAAGCGGGAGATCCTAGTGATCCTACTAATTATAGGCCAGTTTCCATTTTGCCAGCCCTGAGCAAAGTATTTGAAAAGATAATTTTAACGCAATTAATTGCTCACTTTAATTTGAACAAACTCTTACATAATGAGCAATATGGTTTTACAAAAGGTCGTTCAACCGTTGACGCTGGGGTAGCGCTTTTAAGAAATATTTTTAACGCTTGGGAGAAGTCACAGAATGTTATTGGAGTCTTCTGTGATTTATCTAAAGCATTCGATTGTGTTGATCACCGAACACTCATACGTAAACTTAATTATTATGGAGTCAAGGGTACAGCACTTGATCTGATGAAGTCGTATCTCGGGGAAAGAACTCAAAGTGTTGATGTCAATAGAGTTAAATCATCTGGTTCTCCTGTGCATATGGGTGTGCCGCAGGGCTCTATTCTAGGTCCTTTTCTATTTTTAATTTATATAAATGATCTTCCCTTTTATGTCAAAAATACCTGTGGCATTGTACTGTTTGCTGACGACACCTCACTGCTTTTTAGTGTTGATAGACTGAAATCCAATTATGACGATGTAAATGGTGCATTAGCTCAGGTATTAAATTGGTTTACTGTTAATAATTTAGTTTTAAATGCAAAGAAAACTAAATGTATTAAATTTGCACTACCCAATGTAAAAAAAATAGGATGTAACTTGGTGCTAAATAATGAGTCTCTCAATCTTGTTGAGTCAACAGTATTTTTAGGGATTACTTTAGACTCAAAATTTCAATGGGGCACCCAAATATCATGTCTCGCGGGGAAGCTTAGTTCGGCTGCTTATGCAGTTAGAAAAATTAGACAGCTAACAGATGTAGATACAGCTCGATTAGTTTATTTTAGCTATTTTCATAGTGTTATGTGCTATGGCATTTTGCTTTGGGGTAAGGCCGCTGATATAGAAGCTATTTTCATTTTGCAAAAAAGAGCGGTGCGAGCAATTTATAATTTGAGTTCTCGAGCTTCCCTCAGAGATAAGTTTAAACAAATTAATATCCTCACAGTAGCATCGCAGTACATTTATGCAAACATATTATTTGTACAACAAAATATAAGTCTTTTTGTAAAAACAAGTGACATGCACACTATTAATACTAGAAATAAGCATAAACTTGTAACCTCTGCTTATAGACTCCAAAAAGTGCAAGGTTCATTTTTGGGACTGTGTACACGCTTCTATAATAAGATCCCTCCTGCACTTTTAAATTTGCCATTACATAAATTTAAGGAACGTGTTAAGTCTATTTTAGTACAAAAGGCATACTATAACGTTAATGAATATTTAAATGACGACAATGCTTGGGTGTAGCGCTCGCTCTTGCAGGATAAATTTTATGTAATAGTCTTAAGTTTGTTTTGAAAAGAGTAATTGCTGAGTTTCTTGCCGGCTCTTCTCAGTAAAAGCAACCTTCCGAACCGTGCGTTAGAGTCTGACTATTCTTAAGTGCCTGTGAAGGCCTATTTGAATGAATAAATTATTTCATTTCATTTCAATATTAACGGTGTTTGTTTTGCGGTTGACTTTGCGAACAGCTAACTCTGAAACTTACATCCTAAGACTATTCCGTAGCTTAAGCTAACACGTATTGTTGGTAATAAGATTAGGGTTTTTAAATCTTTGCTTACGTGTAAATAAAGAAATGCTAAAGATATTACTACAAACCTGTCAACATTTTGAATCGGTGCATAATAAACGATATGTTTCACAATCCTTGCAAAATTTACACGAGATGTGTTCTTCTTATTTTCAATATTTAGTTGAAATCTTTATTTTGATTATTATAATAGTCTAATTTCAAAGCAGTCAAAAGGCGTATTTTTCTGTCATAGAAATTTAACTCCTAGTTAAAAATGGCATATGAAAATTAAAATGAAAACCATAACGTTTTCAAATGGACGTGGCTGGGAATAGGGAATTGTAGGTAGCATGGGAAATTCATCAACCAGGTCATCACATGGTGCGATGACATCGAGGGGTTTGTAATAAAGAAGAGTGGTGCTAAAAGGAGAAAATTTATACCCAGCAGTAGTTACGGACTGAAAAAAATAAATAAAAATCCCTTATCGTATTTTTTCACAAATCAATCACAGAAAAATCTCATTCAAACACTACTTAAAGGGCTCTTACCCTTTTTGTTTTCTCACATCAACACTTCACTATCTAGTCAGTAAAAATTCAATATCCACTGTCATGTGGGCCGTTGACACGAAATAAAGTAATAGCCCCCGAGGAGTCACCGCTATCTCACTGTAATCGTATATATTTGGTAGATGTCATTATTATAGTCGACTCACGGCGGGTCCCTTCACCGTTTACGAGTTATCGCTCAATTTACAAAACAAATAAATTTGTAATGAAAACGACTATTTTCCTACAAAAGTAATATACAATGAGCTTACGTGATATAGTAGATGTATACGTAAATTATTGGCCATAAAAAGTTAGTATGCTAAAAGTAGATGGCTAAATGGTCGGCTATAATTGCGAAATATAATTACAAAGATCATTGTAAACCTTGTAAACCTAATTGCATGGTGAAATATTATGAAAACAAAATATTAAGATATTGTATTAACTTTTATTCGTATTCAAGTAAGTATTTCATCATGAGGGTGTCGGAGTAGCAAAACTCAATGGCGTTTGATGTTTGTTAATCTGCAATGCCTTATTAAAGGTAGGTTACTCCGCAATGAAGACATACGTGACCCTTTGATGTCCTTAGTCCTTATCATTTTTAATATTATTACCACTGCAAATAACTACTGCACTTTACTTTGGGAATGTGCCACAAATGGCCAAAATGCTTACTTTATAAAACAAATATTTCACCTAAATATATTCTTTTAAACATAACTATAAATATTTTTTAATAATGATGGGTTTAAAATTAATGATATTTAAAATATGGTAAAAAATATGTTGCTTGAATTTGCAACATATTTGCCCCTTTATTGTATCAATAAATTGATAAATAAATCCACGATTGATTACAAATTTTCCATACAAAAAAAAATTGGTATCCCTATAGCACAAAACCGGAACACCGTCCTAAAAATGGGACCAGTATCCACTACGGTGGTCCCTTATCGGCTGTACGTCCACTGTCGCTTCCACTGAGACATTTCACCTTTTTTATTGCCATGCTCTTCGCGACTTTACAATACTACAACATGGTTTTACAGGCCCGAACTTCACCTCCGTTTCTTAAAGTAAAGAAATAAGGTTTATTTTTGGTTGTGTTGGAGTTGCGTAATTGTAGAGTTAAAGTGGCGCTTAGTATAGTTTTATCATCGTACTTTCTCACTTTTTTACGATGTTACGTGTGAGCCGAAGTGTCGTAGATACAATTATCGATTAGGTAATGTTATCGCGACCGATCTTTTGTCTTCCGGTTGATTTTTGTTGACTTAGGTCTACGTTTTCGGTAATTTAGTGGCGCTAGAGGTGTGTTGAATTGTTTGTTTCCTGTTATTTTTGACAGTACTTGTTTCGTTTTGTAAAAACCCATACCTTGTTTGTTTTGTTTAGAACTTACTTCTTCTGATGCTTCTACAGTATACATTCGTATATTTTATGCACATTATAATATATTATATATTTGCAAGTTAACTCACTCTCATTTCTGACTAAATTAATTCATCTAAATAAATATATTAGAGAGACATTTAATAAATTAATAATTTAATCAACATATACTACCTAAATCCGTCTATACAAAACAATTACACCGAACACAATCTTCAAGTTACACAGTGCAACTGCTACTACAGTAAAATAAGGCATGTCGTAACGTAATATATCTAGCAAAAATATACAATAATTTAAACTTGAGTTTAATTTTCACCGACCACAACCTCTCTGAGCTACTTCAGTATAAGAGAATCAAAAGACATTGTAAATTGTCTCCTGGCATCGGATTGCACAAACGTCGACTTAAATATGTGCATATTATTGCATTCATACAATCGTATAAAGACGTCAAAATGTACTGATGGCATGTAAATAGTCTGGAAAATTAATTTAAAGTTACACAGCGACTGGATACATTTTTGAAAAGTTTTAAAAGGCTCTCAAGCTACTTACTTGGAGCCGCAGTAGGTACTTATCTATATAGGAGAGAGGCTTATCATGAGTAGTGGGCAGATACTTAAATCAAATGGGTCATATAAAAGCAAAGGCAGCAACATCCCATTCACTAAAAGTGGATGTTGATGCCTATGATGATGAATATCATCTACAGACTTAGGCATAATTGTTAAATACCTTAGAGCTTCACCAAATCAAACATATATATTTTTGGCAGACATAAGCTTTAGAGTCTGACAATAATTATAATATTGTCTTTATATATATACGACCCGAGAACAAACTCAGTAAACATAACATTATAATACATATATTAATTCATAAAAATATGTTTGCTATCAGTACGGAATAGTTCTTGATACAACATCAACGCTTGCGCACGCGCATTCTCTATAGTATCAGTTCACTGCACCTGTATGGATCTTGTTCTTGTTAACTACATTACATAGTAACTTAGTTGTATTTTTCTGATTTCTGATTAATCTTCATGTCTGATTTTGTCAAAATTTTGACATAGAATAGGGCCTTTAAACTGGACGAGCTGTTTCACCAACAGATATGAATATATAAACTCAGCATTATCAGAGAGTTGTGATATATGTTCTTAGAGCCATGTAAACCAAGCAACAAGGACAAGGTGAACCTTATTCTTCGAAACATAGGGTTCCTAAAATCATAATCTTTCCTAAAATAAAGTACATTCAGATCGTTCAGATAAGTATTCACTTTCCCTTAAGCTCGTGTAAAATGAACACACTTAAATTATAATGTCAAATGAAATCAAAACACATCCCAACTCAATCCCACGACAAATTGCCCCCAGGCGCGACGGGAGCAGCAAAAAATTCGCTCCATTTTACACAAAAACGGTTTTATTGCGGCTAACGAGCCAACCCTGATGTTATCGTATGTATTACTTTCATCCCTTATCTGAAACGCTGTTGCTTTCCAATGACCGCGCCCTTATAATTGGTTTGTTGTTGGTTTACATGGCTCTAAGAATATTTTTAACATATTTTAGGTATAGGTTTGAAAATTACTATAATATTATATTATATTTAAGGCCATGATAGCTACTGAGCTATTATTCACCGCGGCGAAGGTCGTGAGTTCGAAGCCTACAATGAGGCTGAGCTTCCGGTGAAGGAAAACATCGTGAAGAAACCTTAGCACGGTGGTAGGATACTTTGTAGTACCGGCCGAGCTGGCTACCACCCTCAATTTGAAAGTCTGTCGCCAAACACCTACTGGTGTGTTCCGGCAGTTGCGCTTAAGAGCCAGTTGCCTTTTAGGCTTTATAAAGGTCGTTAAAAAAGGTAAAATATCTACTGTGTCTTATGTTTTATTTTTTCCTAATATTATACGATATTCCCTAACAATATTGAAATAATCATTAACTAATGAAAAATATTAGAACACGACATTCATCCCCATCATCGAGCATAACATAGCTATAAATGAATTATGAAATATGGTAGATAAATAGGTAATCTATTTAAAAGTAACTGTAAGTAACAGTAAGTAACAGTTCATAATTTTTAAAAGTTAACTCAAGTACCAGTATGACCAACAACAAGAATTATGTAATGAATTCAAATTGTGTCATGTAAGCCCACCCTAATATTTTTTGTTCTCAGGGTTACAGATAATCATGTCACGTGTTTTTTTACACAAAACCACACAGGACAAAATGGCGTTACCATCAGATTATCATAGACTTGTGGTCGGATTATTACTTTATTTTTTTTCCTAAGCCTTCCTACCTGTTCGAAACCCCGAAATTCCAGCATGATAGGACGATTCCTGAATTGCTCCCAATATTCCAGTATAACAAGACCCCTTAATGCAATCATAGAATATAGAGCCACGGTGTCACCTTAATTTGGCAGTATTATACAAATTAATAAGACAAGCAAGCTTCTTAACCGGGTGAATATTTTGTTTATTATACCTATTAGAGATTTGTCGAAACATTTTGTTTGAGTGTGTCAATATAAATAGTTCTGTGACTTTTATTTTTATTCTCCTGTTATTAAATATTTGTGGGATTTATTCGAGCCTCGTTCGAATATTTGACCAAATATTGGATACTGATAAGACAAATTAAGTACGAAATAGTTTCAGTTATGTCTGCTAGGTAAAATAATTCTCATAGAATCCGATATCACAGTCTGTCTTTTACTACAAGCCGTTGACGTTTTATTTATTTCCATACATATAGGCAGTGATTAGACGTAATTATCTATTAAGTACTATAGAGCGATAAACAAGGATCTTAAAATAATTATCAAGCATTGTTTAAATCATGACAATATAATAATGACAGGAATGTGGACGATTTTAAATAGCTTTTTTTAGTAATAATTATACCACCCCACCGGTGTGGTGCGCGGTACCGCTAAAGGAAAGTGCTTGATAATTTTTTTTTTTATCATATTATAGTTTAAAAGATAATATACGAAAATCAAGCATTTCCCGTATATCCGACAAAATTGATCCTAAAATTAGCAAACACTTGGAAATATAAAGCTCACTCGTTAACATGAAAACCTAAACAAAAATCCTAACCCTTAAAGTTCTCATGGAAAACTGAATGTACGCAACCATCTTCACACGATTTTGGCTCACACTTAACCAGTTTCAATTTTGTTATTATATTTCGAAATATCAATACAACAATTCTTTTATGCTTCGGACATAAATTAAAAAGAAAACTGTACAAAGATAAGTATAAAATGGATATTTCTAAACTTAATTGACATTTAGCAATAAATACGATGAAGGCTTTATTGGCATTAACTTAACGCCGTTAAGTAAGTTATAAAGTAATGCTTGACTATAAGACTTATAGGTGAACAAAAAAGGTATGCTTAATTATTCCATCTCATCTTTCTTACATCTGTAGTTATCTTAATCCTACGATATATTCTACACCATCAAATGATTAAACACTGAAAAGTACTTTTTACAAGTTAGACGCATTGGAATCTCGACAATTTATGTTAACACAAGAAAAGTGCCCCGCTCGCTCGTACATTATCAGGTTTTACGGGTGTCAATTGAATTTTATAGGCTTTTTACACGCCTCGTGGCTTTACGAGCGAATCAGCGAAATTGAGCTCGGTATGTGTCGGTCGCGGCGTTTTTGTTAACGCGAATGCGGTTTTTTTTATCTGTGGCGACAATCGCTTACTTTCTTGTAAAGAGTTTTGAATGGAAAATTTATCAATGTATCTTTTAAATCACGTCTGTTGTGGTTTGTATTGAATTGTGCTTTGTAACCTAACGTAAGCAAAACCAAACCTTTCAGTAAAAGACTAAATATCCAGCACTTATTTCATAAACCAACCTGTATTTCATAGGAAGATACTATGATATATGATTTAAGTGTTAATTATACGTTCTAACATTACATTACATGAGTCTAATAAATAAAATTCATAAAATAATATAAACTAAATTATAACTACTAGGAACCTTGTTGCTTCTAAAGGCCTCCAGACGTAGCTATTTCATTCCCGTCCTGTGTGCAGTCAGCGTGTGCCGGCCACGCGACTGTCATTTACCCATCGCTTGCACGAGGCGGCCTGTGCGTCACCGCGGGTACCTACTTCGGTCCTCACCACTCTGTCACCATCTGTAATCTACTATCATCATATTATCTGGCTGTGTTCTTATCACGTTGATTTTATTTTTTAAGTAATAAGTAGACAAGTCGGCAAAGAGATTTTGCCTTCATCGCTAAAACTAATTTGAAGAAGTGCTGCAATTTATTTATTGTCGGTTTAGTCATAATTTGTGCAGTTTTGAAAACCTACTAAAATACTTTAAAATAGAATCAAAAAAATTGAACCTATTTATTAAACTGCTCCATTAATATAATTGACATATCAGATTTGTTTCTAACAGTGACCACACACTTCAGATGCCACCGCTAAGAGTACCACGCCAACGTATCCAATCTTTATTGCCCAGCTTGCCCATATATTATGCCCAAGTTTTAAGGTTTTAGCAACCGAATGGCTTCCGCGATCACCATCATGTCACATGTTTACGATGCGATAGAAAGCACAATAAAAGTAGCGCTGTGTGGGTGTCCTATACATCGTCTTTGTTTTATGGTAATAAGGGCTTTATTAAGGTTACCGCCATAATGTGGCAACGGGTGAGTAAAGCTTTCGTGAGTAGAATTGAGGCAGAACCTCCTTCATATTATCCTTCCATGAATATCTAGCAAACCCATAACCATACTTTCAGTACTTAAATACCTAATAAAGAGCAAATGAACTTCCGAAAAAAAAACACAGGATAAATCAAATCTGTTTGAAGAATCAATTAAAAAAGATGGCTTCAAGAGCTCTGCTTAATATACATGAATAATGCAACTATGATTAGAACCAACCAATTTCATTTAGGTTCCAATAGATCGAAAAGCATTCCTATAAGTAATATAGCTTGCAATAACTTGCAATATCTACTAATCTAAAATATGTGTTTACCCACCACAAAAATATGTAAAACGCATGATAAATTAAATATTTTTCGGGCTAAAAATGACCAAAAACAAAAGAATCCGGGCATATCTCAAGGAAGGCAGCTCAATCGTCGAATGGAGTGTGTTATTTATTAGTACAGATTATCGCAACAAATCACCTGGACGATTGCTGTACCGGAATCATTTGGTGTAACCCGAGAACGCCCCTTATATTTGATGATTGGACAAATAAATATATTTTCCGTATCCTGTTTATCAGGTTTGGGGTGTTAATAAAAATGTAGAGTGAGCTGGGAGAAAATAGACAATGAAAAAAAATATTTTATAAAATATTTATTAAATTATTATTACCTACGTAAAATTTTACAAATCACATATTCTAAATTAGTTGTATTTTAATCGAAACAGTTATGTAATCGTTAAAAACGGTGTTGATAAATAAACACAAAACGAATTGAACACTGCTAACATATTAAACATGGAAAGAAATTACAATAATCTACAAATTACATCCATGTACAAAAAATGTATTAGACTTGGTTTATATTTTCTTACAATATGGAAACATTTTCAAGAATACAACGAGTATCGTTTAGTTGTGTAATCTAATATATAATATTCTCGTGTCATAGTGTTTGTCTGCAAACTCCTCCGAAACGGCTAGACCGATTCTAATAAAAAAAAATTGTGTATATATTTGGTAGGTCTGAGAATAGGTCGTAGGCTATTTTTTATACCGCTACGCGGGGTAAAACCGCGGGAGACAGCTAGTAAGTTAATAAGAGTTGAAAAAATAAAAGCTTTTTAAGATAAATCTTAAAAAATATCTCATTAATAATCACCTTTCCAACTGTCCCAGATCTCCTCAGCTGGTGTGAATGGATCCGTGGCCAGGGTGGCCGGCGTCCGTCGTCCTATCGTTCCCAATAAATTAGAAGCCACTAATACAAGCCGTGCCCTTACAGAAGACTGGTCGTGTCAAGTCGCCACTAATGTACAGCCATGATAACACATTCAAAACCACTCACGTGCTAGCCACCAGATTATCACGACCCATCATTTTATGTTATGTTAGTTAAAAGTCCAGGTCTCAAGTTTTTGGCCGTTCGTGGTGATATTCGCTGTATTGAGGCGCAGAGAAATGTTGGCTCTTTTATATCGTTAGTTTAGGATTCAGTGTCACGTGGCTCGTTTGTGTAATGTAAATTCTTGCGTTCTTTATTGTTGACGACGACTCGGTAATTGATTTAGTGCTCGAATTTATGGTCTGATAAATATGGTTTATGTATTTTTTTTACATTTTTGCAGTATGGTTTATTTTTATTTAAAATCTTAGTAATCCGCAATACTATCTACACGTAAGTATGTCATAGTGTTGAGGGAAAACACTAATAAACATTTGAATTGATTGTCACTTGAATTTTATAAAATTAAAATTCCTCGAATTTATGTTACACCGCTTTAAAAACCATCATACACCCATATCATCTTTTGTGCTTGAACGTTGAAATTAAAAGCATATTTTCTTATCTATGAAAGCCATTTTAAAAATATGACTAGAGTTAGAGTGCCAACTTTTTTTGCAAACAGGTCTTCCCGCTGATAAATATGGTTTATGTATTTTTTTTACATTTTTGCAGTATGGTTTATTTTTATTTAAAATCTCAGTAATCCGCAATACTATCTACACGTAAGTATGTCATAGTGTTGAGGGAAAACACTAATAAACATTTGAATTGATTGTCACTTGAATTTTATAAAATTAAAATTCCTCGAATTTATGTTACACCGCTTTAAAAACCATCATACACCCATATCATCTTTTGTGCTTGAACGTTGAAATTAAAAGCATATTTTCTTATCTATGACAGCCATTTTAAAAATATGACTAGAGTTAGAGTGCCAACTTTTTTTGCAAACAGGTCTTCCCGCTGATCGGTTACAATAATAATATGTTCACGGATAGGATCGGACGGGGGTAAGCAGCGGTGCGGAATAACGGACGGTTGGCGACCGACGCGGGCGCATCTCGCGATTTGTCGCTGCGATCATGTCGTGATAGTGCACGCGGCGCGACTAGCGTCAGCTGGGTTGTGAGGATGGTGGTGTATAGTAAGGGAGCAAGAATTGATATACCTATTATTTAAGTATAAATACATACTATAACAATTTTAATAATTTTTGTCCTTTTTATTTTTAACATTATTCTCGAGAGACGATACTATCTTCAAGATAGTAATAGCTATTGCAAATACGATACGATAAAAATTTTAACATACTTATAATAAATACTACATTGGAAGTAAAACGTAGGCTAGGCAGTAGGCAAGAAATAATATAGACACTAGACCCCGATAGAGAGTGTAATTCAGACGTATCGATCTAAACAAATACAAACTTTTTTTTTTTATGTCAGTAGGTTGACAAACAGGCAGACGGTCCAGCTGATGGTAAGTGGTCACCGCCGCCTATGAACATTTGCAATACCAGAAGGATTGCCGATGTGTTGCCGACCTTGAAGAGCTCTTTTTACTACCCTCTTGAAGAACCCCATATCGTAGCGCTGAGGAAAAACCGTAATGGGGAGCTCATTCCACATATTTTATTGATTTATACAGTAAAGATAAAACATAAATTAAATAAATGAAGCAGCATTGCATGACATTATGCATAAGACTCCTAACAAAAAGTACAATCCTGCAAGACCCCTTGTTAAGTCTCGTCTCGGTCGGACCATCGCAGACGAACACTGTACGTACTACTCGGACGTAATCGATTCGACGCATCGATGCTCATTCAATAATCGAAACATGTCGTTGTCGCTAGTCACCTGTATCTTTCTGCATGAACCATAATCTTATTAATTTATTAATGTGTGTTTAAAATTATAATTATTTGGCTAAGTGTGTATGTGCATGAGGTAGGCGTTTTGAATTTTGAAACTAATAATGAACTTGAGTTCAGTGAAAGAAAACAGTTTTTCGTGAGTAACCATAGCACGGCGTTACTTTGTACGTGGTACCTACTGGTGTATTCCAGTAGTTGCACTTGAGTTCCAGATTCCTTCTAGACTTTGTATGTTTACCATAATCGACCACATCACTCACTAACCATGGTGCGATTGTGGTCAAAACTTAAGCCGAAGAAAAAAAAACATTATGTTTTCATATAGAAGGCTACTATTTGCATAACTATATCTTTCCATCTCAACCAACAGGTTGACGGGTTGAAGTTCCTACAAATTGACAATTTTACAGAAACTTTAACAAGGTTTTGCTTGATGTTTACGTGATAAGTACTGTATAGCTGAAAAGCCAGCCTTAAGCCTTCCTCATACATCAGTTTCCTTTTAGAATAGAGGTGATTAAAGTTAATGATGATTAAAACTATAGTATCACCTGAACAAAGCAACCAAACACTCTACTAATCACTCGATAATTTATCTGAACTCCTAATGTTCGTAATAATATTTATGACGCATCCAAATTATAGGGCTCCGAAACCAAACTAATGTTTAAGCTCATTTATAATAAGTGGGTTCGGTAGTAGAACATTGTTGCCAAAATTTGATCTCAATTTAATTGTTGTATGGCAAAAAACATAACAGGAGCTGTTAAAAATAACAACTTACATAATAAAGTATTTTATTATAAACTAGCTTCTTACGGTTCCAAGCACGTTCATGGTATTAAAAGTATCCTATGTGTTAGTCTAGATCATATTCTGTCTGTGTTCCAAATTTAATCAAAATACGTTCAGCCGTTATAGAGCTGAATGGTTACAAACATACACACACAGACAAACTGTCGCATTTAAATTTATTATTATATATAGTAGGATTTAGTAATTTTGATATTATTTCAGAATTTTTATCCAATACATTACAACAAAATTATTATAATTGATCTACAATCGATTATAATAATAGATGTCAACAAGCCAATGGGGGCTATCGCGTGTGAATTCGCGGCTAGAGGCGCAAGTGTAGCGTGAGGTCTTCAAAATGTCAAATTTCACTGTTTCTGGGTGGGCTACGCGGGCTTATTTCTAATCAGAATAATGTTGTGAATATTTTGCAATACCTGAGTTTAATTATGTCGAATATGAGTTACGGGTCAATTAATGGCAGTGCTTTGAGACAGTTTTATCTTTCGAAAAATTATCCGAACAAAACGGAACTGCGCAAAATTAAGGCATGCTCGATATTTTTACGGTACGGTTCAAGGTATTAAATATGATTTAAATGTAAACATTGTTTTCACGCCCGTAATAACTAACTTTGATAGTTATACTTCAGGACTTTACTCGACAGTGGCGCCAACTGGTGAGCACAAATACGGTAGCCCCATTAAGATCGTCTCTTATGGTGGCACTCTTTGTGAATTTAAAAAATATGATAATTCAAAAATTACAAGAAATAAAGACAAGTTATTTATTTCCATAGGATTCATAGAAAAAAAAAGAACTGTAATGTTATAAATAAGTTCACGATTGGCTTTTATTGCTCAGAAGATGATACTGTTTGGTTTTAAGATACAAAATGCAACATTGATTGATTCTTAAGTTACATGGGCAGTTTTATGACAGTGCGAATTGCTCGGATAATGTTCCTTAACCTCGTTATTATTATTTATGCTGAGTTTACATTGTTGAAGGACTCATATTACTATTTATGGTTTGCTTCATTGTTGAAGTACGAAGTCATATAAAGCAATTATAATATAGGTAGGTTTATAGGTACAATAAACCAAGTTCAAGGTGATCCACTCATGAAAATTTAAAAACCACTCCACTTTTGTACCAGTTTACTACGTAAAGAACTTTATCTCAAAGGAAATTAACATAAAAAAAAATGTTTGATCCCATCATCGTAGACTATTCCTGAATCCCGAAACATATAAATTCATATCGCTCCTACAATAAATCAATATCAAAACAATTGTTCAATCATTGATTGATGGGGCATCAACGCATCATCAGCGGGTTAAGTAGTCAGTTAACTTAATTACAGACAACGGTGCCGATGAGGCATAACATTTTGACAACACAATAGAAGTACTGTTTTATATATTGAACGTATATTTCACTTTCTTTACCGTGGGAAAGGTGTATTGCTGTTTGTCGTTCGCAATGATAGTCAGTCATGTGGTCATTGCTACGGAATAAAATGTAGAGTGATTCATGAGTCTAGAAGTATCAAACCTGACCCATATTTTGATCAATGCTGATTTTATTGAAGATTTTTTTTTAATAGAATACACGTAAATCCAAACATATGTAGATATCTAGAAATTTCCAGCTATAGGGTCATATTCAAAACTTAAGCTGGGTTTGTATGGCTGATACATTTTTAATAAGGGACTTACTCTGACAATGCAAAATATAATTAAATCTTTTCATTCAAAATTTTAATGTTATTCGATCAATATGTACAATGTTACTGTTAAAATACATGGTCATGACCTTTGAGTATAAAGAATGCTTTGTATTATTTGTATCATGCGTTATACTTCCTTCTTTTGTATAATAAATCCTACATTAAAAATGTCATAGTTCATGGGAAATAAAAAAGAAATACATCTTAATGAAGCATTGTCTACATTCACTGTTCTTCTGAAATGTAAGTGACTTTTAGTTAATGCACTGTCTATCCGTATGTGATAGCTGATAGCCAAAACTGGTAATTAGTCCATGATTAAACGCCGATACAACGTTGCAGCATGCTCCCACGATCTTAATTAGGGCTGTCTCCGAAAAAAAACATAAACATTTTAATTATATAATAATAATAAATTACTTACTAAATTAAAATTATGAATTACTACAATTATATCTTTAAGTATATCATTGTTTTTTGATTTGTTTAAAATATTAATAATTTTAATTTATATTTTTTCTCAATGAGTTATAATTATTATTACAATTATAAAATACAAAGGTAAGAAAAAATATTGACATGGAAACTCTCACCAAAATTAGTTTAGTATAAATATTAAATATTTTAGAATAGTAACAACCCTGGTCCCAACCGATACGCTTCTCAGAAGTCACTCTTCAGATTTACACCTAAAAGGTTTAAGATGAGATAATTATATGTAACGCCGATGGGCGATAGCCCAAGAAATATTTTTGAGCATTTTTAAGGGTAGCAACATTACAATACATCAATTGTTTGATTTGTAGATATATCCAATGATTATGCAGTAGCTTTCCGATTAGAGCTTTTAGATTAGTTTGATGAGCAATTTTCTTGTCAAAATGTTGTTAAAGTGAATTGAAAAAGAGTTTCCGTTCGCTTATTGTCGGTAACACGTTGATGACTGAGCTCAATAAGTTAAAATAACAAACGAATTTAATTTACTCAGATGTTAGGCACTTTTCCTACATGATCATTTATCACCGATAAGCGGCATATATCGTGGTTTTTGATATCGACAAGATGCCGTTTAATCCACTTTTCCAAGAAAAAAATCTTTCTAATATTATAAAAGCGAAAGTTTATGTGTGTGTTTATGTCCGGCGGCGTCGTGTGGCGGGTCGCTATCTTCCTTAAACTATATGCGAGGGCAATGGCTGCCACATGCATCATACTTGTGTGCTGCTTGTGGGGGCCGGTCTGCTTGAGTTTGCTATTTATTTGTTTACTAAGTCACTCATCATTTTGTATTTTTTTCCGCTATAACACGCAAATATTGTGAGACTAGAAATAAATAAATAAATTATTTTGAATTGGTTTCGAAAAGAGTAATTGCTGAGTTTACTGCTGGTTCTTCTCAGCAATAATAGCAAACCTCTAAACAGTGTATTAGAGTCAGACTCTTCATAGATGCTCGTGATTGCCTTATTGAATAAAAAATTATTTTCATTTCGTATTTGTTACCACTCAACTTCATAACGGCTGAAGAGATTTGGCTAAAATTTAGCACACTGATAGAATATGTTCTGGATTAATACATAAAATACTTTTTATTCTAGAAAAATATCAAAGCTGGTTGTGTAATAAATCTCTTCTATGCATTTTATGCGGCTACTTTAGGTATTACTTGCTATAATCGATTATTTATAAAAAAAAAATAAGCTACTATAACCTAAACCCGTGTTTTTTTTTCTAGAACATTATTTGTCACTCACGATCATGTCATTCCAAACTAAGAGAAGTTTGTAATATGAAAACCAGATAACTAATATACTAAAAATATAAAAAAAACAATCTTGCTCAATCAATATCTCTGAAAGGATTTCTTTTTTTTGCTATTAGTGTTGGACCCATAGTAAAAGTTGTTCATATTGATAATTAATTCCACTCTATAAAGCACGGCAGGTGAATTGAAATAACGTTGATATGTATATAGATAATAATATTAAAATAATAAATGCTTTAAAGTTAATACAACAATAAATTAAAACAAATTTGCAATTACCGAGCTTGTAATTTTCAACACGAGGTCGATCGTTTTAAATTAAAGTTAAGGAGCAGTCATTATGGGCCGTCCATTTGCGAGTGCTTCTGTTACGCCTTTTTGTGTAAAGCGTAAACTGAAGAGCTCGATTACCCACCGATAATATATTGGCGATACGCATCTGCAGATAATGTTTAGTACATAGGGTGTTTGTATTATTTTTGACATGTTTAATGAGGATTTTTATTCATATTTGGTAAAATTATTACATGATTTTGTTTCGTAGGTTATCCAATTGTATCAATCATTGTATATCTTGCGATATTTAAATTACGTTAAGTATAATTTTTACTCTTATATTAGAAATTTCAAATAAAAGCCGTAAAAAGAAGAACAGAATCTTTTGCTATTCTTTTCATTTTATTCCGATAATCACCATTCACGAAAATGTACATCCTTAAATATTGCAGAGTTTGTAATTCAAATGGAAATTATTATATAATTTAACTTATTATTATAAATGTAAGCATATAAAAATGAGCACACTGTGCATAGACGTCTCGAATAAAAACCTTCAGGCTTGTCAAAAAGACGTAGTGGCCGCGTCAATCAACTGGGAGCCTACACGGTAACAAAAAATAAAACTATCGCCAATTATTAACTTTGCCCTTAATGGGTTTTACTTGTATACTGATTATGGGTGATATACTATTTCTGCAAAGATGACTTTGTAGAATTATTTTATAGATATTTTACCTTCCGATACTAGCTGACAGGCTTTAATATTGGTAACAAGAGATTTGTTTATAAATGTATGGTAAAAATATAGGATAATATGGACAATATTTTGCTTTTTACGTCATAGACAATTAAATACACAGAAATCAAATATTTATTATGACACTTTTTTACTATTTCATTATGATAAGTGATGCTGTGGCCGAAGGTGATAAGGACACAAAGCCTAGATGGAACAAATTTGTCTTTCCAAATTTAATATTATAGGGATTTTTGTTTTAGGTCTATTCATTAATAAAACAATAAGTAGGTTTTTTTTCTAGATGGAACTGGCTCTCAAGTGCAACTACCGGAACACACCAATATGTGTTTGGCGACAGATTTTCATCTTGAAGGTGGTAGCCAGCCAGGCGAGTACTACAAAGTACCCTACCACCGTGCTATGGATTCCTCACGACGCTCTCTTTCACCGAAAGCTCAAGCTCATTGTAAGATTCGAACCCACGACTTTCACCGCGGTATCCGACGTCACCACTGAGCTATCATCCCCTCAAAACATGTTGATTACTTGTATATACACAAGTATCTAATCACCATGGAATTTAGAATATAACAAAATTCACAAAACGGTTCTACAATTTATTACATTTGCTTCCGGACCACGACATTGGAATAAGACTCTAGGTATTACAAATCAATTGCACCTTACAATATTAAATAAAAATAAGTAACGGAAGGAAATCACGAATTTATAGACAGTCGAAACTAATCGATTTGCTTACATCCTTCACATAGATAAGTAAATCAATATTTAGTTACAACATTGTTTTTAATTCTGACCTTAATTTGACAGGCGTGCCATGTGTGTGTATAGTACAATTAATTGGCTCTTTTAATAATGATAATTCAAGAATATGACAAAGATAAAAACTTTTATTTATTGAGGATAACAAACAATTGTAAAATGCCGATGAACTATTAAATAATAAGTATGTAGTTTTAGTAGAGTAATTGTTGAACTAACACCATTATCCACGTAACAATGTAACTTATTGGCACAAATTTAAACTTAATAACAAAAAACCGAGTAAGAGAGCCGAAGATCGGGCTCAGTGGCGTATTTTTGGGAGAGACCTATGTCCATCAGTGGACTGGTGTAGGTTGATGATGATGAACAAAAAACCTACTAGATACTAGAAAAATAGGACGGTAACACAAGTTAAATCCAATTCAGAATTTTGTGGCAAATAACTGTAAGTAGTTCAACTGTTTAACTTTGTATTTAAATAAATATCTTGTGACATTCTTCACAGACGGCTGATCCCAAACTAAATAGAGTTTGTTTTATGGAAACCAGGTAACTGATATTCTATACACTACTTTTATTTTTTTTACAAAATAATGGTAAGAAGACATTTCGAGATACATATTTTCGAAACCTATGCTAGGTATAAAAAAAAAAAACATTTTGGTCGATGAAGCTTGAAAATAGTCCCATAGTAAAAAATAATCAGCTCGACAAACCTAGTATAAATTAAAAGAATCGAAATATCCACTTAGTGTTAATAATTATACACTTACCAGGTTCTAATTTGAATAAATAAGTTTTAAGTCCGAGGCACTTTGCAAAGAATATTAAACTTTATTTGTACTGCATTGTTTAATTACAAACAATTAATAATCATAAATATTTTCGTAACACATAATTACTACATGTGTAAGTTTTCTTTTGTATTCCCTATTCGACTTGTGTACCCGTAATAATAGGTTCTATGGTAAGAGGGTTGTCAGATTGGGTTCATCTCATGCCACTGAAGGACGTTTTGACAGACAAACTGAAATTTTAATTGTATATTACCAACCATAACTTATATAATAATAGATACAGTTGCTATTATGCAATTATAGGAATTAAATAGTGTAACGTGAAAATTTGAGGTTTTGATAATAATTTTGGGCACGTGGTTGCTGTATAATAGTTTTTAAGGCATTGTGTGTACTATGAAATTATTCCGTATGTAATGTGTTCTGACAGCTGCATTTGATAGTCAATTATTTCTAGACTTTAATATTATGTGCTTCATAGTGAGATTATGGTCAAACGTTTATTTTCTCAATTTCACAGTTATAAACTCTTACACTAGAGTCTTAAATAACTACGTATCAAAATATAGTAATTGTAAATACAACGTTATTAGTTTCAATATCATCCCATTAATTATAATTATTCTCATTACTGTGAGGTGGCGCTCCGTTCAATATTGTTAATGAAACCAAATTGGATCCAATGAGGAACATTTAGAAATATGTTATATGATATCCCCATAGAACCATTGGGCAATAAAGGAACCATTTATAGCACCCGCCTTTTTAACCCTCTGCGTCCATAACAAATCACACAATGTGGACGGACAATTTTGTCTAATATCATCAGTTGCACCGACGATATAGACTTCCCAATAACCCATTTGATTAATTAAAAACTCAAAGTAACGCGTGAAGGGGCGAACAATAAAACTTATATTTTAATTATTCTTTATTAGGCCAAATTGGCTTTTTTTTTTTTTTTAAGTTTTGCACCGGCAACCGACAGATGACGGTTCCCTTTGTAATCCTATCGGTTCTATTATAAGGTCAATAATCATTATTGACTGTGATCATATAATTAACTAGTTTTAAATGAAGGGTTCGTGATTAATAATATTAACGATCTTGATTTTCAAACGTAGTTTTGATTTTTACTTTTCTGATAACCATATTACGCCTGTGGTTTTTGGAATAAAAAAGAGCATCATATCGTGAGCTCCATTAATTTCAGGAACTCAAAGGTGGTCACAAGATAAGAATGTTTGGACATGTTGTATTTATGCGGTGTTAGAGCACACACCTCTTTTATCTAAATTACAGTATTGGAAGCCCCAACGATACCCGGCTCAATTAACATAGATTGATGTTTTGTGTAAGAAAAAAAATAGACACAACTTTATTAGGAAAGCCATAAATATTGATTTTGAGATACACAACTGGTTAATCACAAAAATATTTCAACAACCGATTATGGCTGCTAAACTTTGCGAAAGTTATATTTTATCTAGATTCTTACAAGGAAAGAAACGATATTAAACAACAAATTAAGGTGCCACATTCGCGCCTGTGACAAATTAATTTCGTTAATCAAAAGCTGCGCAAGCGCAATGCATCACACGGACAGCGGCCCCGCAGATAACATTAGGGTGATATATGAGTGACTAAAAATGTCCCGAAAGAGATATTAAAAATACTCGTCGGAACAGCACGGTTAACGTAAGTACTTTCGCTGGCCATAATGATAAATACCGTGGGTTTTTTGGTAAAATAAAGAATATTGTAAGGATTTCTTTAGATCATTTGGGAAATTTATTTAATTATTGTCAGCTTTTAATTATATAAACAATTTAATAATAATGAATATATATCCCAAGACTGTAATGTTCAAATGGCTGTTGTAAAATTATAAAAGTATTATAGATTCAATCATAATAAACAGTAAATATCAATAGTGTAACGCAAAACCTAACAAAAATAAAATACCCTATTAACATAGTCAATGATCTTAGTAATGAATTTATATCCAGCCAAATGATTTATTAACCTATCAAAGAAAACAACACTTGCCTATCATAAGTGTGGGTGTCCTACAAGTAAATGTATACATATATCTAAATGTATGTATAGACAGATCAATTAAGTAGACAATGATTAATCTCTACTACTTTACAATCAAAGTTCAAAACAATTTAATAAAAAAATGAACAAATATTTTGGTCAAATATATTTGACGTGTGGCAAGACTACTCGACAACGACGTTTGAATTCCAAATGGTATTTAACAAACCTTTCCTTCATAAAAAAACGCGTACATGCTTGTTATGTTACGAGGATGTAGGTTCAATTAAAAAGCCAACAATTTCCTCGATAAAGGATTTTTTTTTTATTATTTTAGAGTCACCATAAATATTATTCAGTGGACATATTCTTAGACAATTTATAGCGTTATATATAAGATTAGGGTAAATAGAAACTACTCATTAGCCTAGAAAGGCGAGATCGTAATTATAGTAGAGAAAAAAAATCATGTGTTAGTGGTAAGTCTTGTTGTAAATAAATAAATAAACATAATGTTCAATAAGGAAATATGAGAACAGGAGTGTGGGTCCAGTAGGAGCAATTTGAAAAAGGACGCCCCTATTTGTAGTCTATGGTGATGGTAAAGTAATAATTGATGATGTTATCACCGTTAATATGACGTTTGAGCTATTAATGGATAATTTGTAAGCCCTGTTAAAAGATCCGACACGGCAAGTGACTGAGAAATATTGGTTACATGTTTTCGCAATCTCAAACCAACAAGGCTTTATCAAACTGATGAATAGAACGAATTAAATTTTGATTAAGACATAACGTCTGGCACATATTAATGTTGTTAAGGCGTTGACAATAGCTTAAATATTTTTTTATTGAAAATATGTTAATCTTGGTCGTATTTTTGAAAACTTAAGTCCTCAAAAATAATCTCATAATATTTGATTATTTTTAAATTAGATAAATTACTAGCTTATTATTTAATAAAAAAATACTTGACCGTGTTATATTTTTGAATGAGGAAATTAATTATTGGTAAGTTATTGTTCTGATTTTCACTATAGAGCCATGTGGTGCACCACGTTAGCTCTAGCGCTATACAAAATGCAATCGACGTTTGTCAGCATCTTAAATAGACATCACACGTGAAATATTGGAAAAGGCAAATTTAATAAATTAATTAAATTAAATTATTTTAAAATTCGAATGAGTTTTAATGAGTAACAGATTGCTTGGTTTTAAATGTCTGTTCAAATTTGACTATATCTACTTATGTTTAGTATAGGCATCGACTACACAACTCATTAACATGTACCAAATTTTCATGGCTCTTGAGTAAGTAGTTCCATCAATAATTTGACCTTTAATGTCCCTGTTTTAAACTTTTGCCCATTTTGCTAAAGGAACCTTCAACCAAATTGCAAAGTCATTGTGCTCAAATAAATCATCGTACAATCTAGATAACACATTAACGTCGCAATCTCGATCTTACTAAGGTTCTATATAATTTTATCTCCTCTAAAGACTACGTACAAAAGAGCCGCGTCCAACAAAAGGCCTTTATTCAAATATGTCCTCAGGCTCATTCCACCTGCTATCTAAGCGATGAGTGATCACTTATTGTCCGCTGGCTACCGGTGTTACCTCCCATTCTAATTTCAAAACGATACAAAATCAACCACAATACATTCTAAAATGATCTTTTATACTGTAACACAACGAACAAATTCAATTAACATTTTCTTACTAAGGATTATAAAATATCGCTACTGGTGTTACGTTAATGTCTTTTGTACGTGAGGTAAATATAGGCTGTAATAATGAAGTATCAAGTGCTATATTTGTTTGTATACAAAATAATAATTTTCATGTAATGCTAGTGAATGTGTTTCTGATTGTTTAATGAATCGAATTGAGGTTTGAAGTATAATTTACTTGCAAGTAAAGTCTAACCCTGCATTTAGAGTGGTGTAGTATTGTTCTCACAAATATGCATATTGCAAGCTGTCGCATCAGATAACCTGTGTATTATGGAGTTATACTTTGATATTGATCTTGATACTTGATTTTCTAAAGGTGTTAACAACAAAAATGTTGTGACTGGCCTAAAATACTGAACAAACGGGCTTGAAAAAACAAAAATTTCCAAATGAAAACTGTTTGAAATGTTTACGGTTTTAAATAAATCTTTATATTAAAAATTAATCTTTATATTAAAAATAAATCTTTATAATAAAAATGTATCAACACGTTGAACTTTTTATAGCTGCACTTAATAGCCAGACCCCTTGTAGGCTCCTTTGTGTGTGCTCCCTTCATTACTTACCGCGGCTGCAAACCAACAGAAAAATAAATTGTACTAATTTATTCATTACACTGGTAAACAAAACTATCAAGACCACAAGTCCAACTATCCACATTGATTTAATAACATCACCGGCGTCGATCGTTCGATTCCCAAATGCTTTTGATTTGCTGGGAAATTATTATAATATGTCCCCCGAAACAATGGGGGGCGTTACTCGGACGAGGGGGTGCGTCCATTCATCGGTCGGCGTGTATTCAACATACATTATACAATGACAGTGTTGGCGCATCTCCACGGAATAATGATGAGCATACCAGCAATGTTTACTCTTAAAGGAGCTCATACAACGGTTGCCCAATGGTTTTGTACAAAGAACGCGAGCGGTCAACGATGAATATTGGTAGACTGAAATGTTGCTCAAGTATTTGAAATGTTATTGATGGATAATAAAAGTTTTCGTAATAGTCACACAACGAATTATTCCTGAGCCATATCACGCGGTAGCTCTCAGCGATTTTGCACTACTTTCCTTGTTTCTTCTTAAAACTACTTCATTATCTTTAACACCTCTTCAAAATGTCTACGCAAGCACTGTTCTGGTGTTACGACTGCTGCATTTTAGAGTACAGTGTAACTTTCCACGCTAAGATGGTTCATATTGCTAGAACATAAAGAAATAAAAACGATCAGTTTTCATTTTAAAAAAACTCAAAGAGTAAACAGAAATATCGGCCAATTTTTTCCACGAATATTGACCAGCATCTATCTCATGTGAGAGCACCTTAACGCAAACAGAATACACGGGGATCATTAATTTTGATGGAATTACTTTTGTGTGAGGTCACATTGGGCTTTAATGTTGTTTGTGGCGACACTGGAAAATGTTTTACTTTTATGAATGTGAATTAAAGTTTATATTTTTTGTTACAAATTGAAGGATGGACAAGTGTGTAGTAAGATTATTTTCCAAATATGTATTCATAGTTTCAATGAATCAATTCTAAAAGTATATATTAAGATTTGAATAATTAAATAAAATCAATCATCGAATCGTTTTACTTCCACATTTTTGTCTTTTTTAGTAGGAGTGTAATTAAAATTCTGTAGCGCCTACTACGTAAGTTTTCTATTGGGAAAGTACTTTCGAGATCATGTTTGCAAAAATTTGAGGTCAGTGAAAGTAGTTCCAATCAATATTTTGATTATTAAATCATTCTCTATCATGAAGGGTATTAATTACACAGCATTTAACTTTGTATATAATGTTGATTTATCAATATCAAGCTTTCGCTCAATAGTAAAAAAATATTATAATTAGTGTTATTTTTTTTTCGAATTATGGAATCACACTGATTCTCATATGGCACATCTAAACTAAACTAGCTAATAACTGACCCCAAAATATTATAGAAGAAAGACAGAAAACAGTTATTATTTAAACCACGTTTTAAATGGATTCATCTTTTACTAAACAAAGTAACTTATAAGTAAGGTCAGGCGAGTGAAAAAATTCCACGCATAACCAAAACTGTATACATAAATACAAAGAACGGAACAAATAGTATGAAGCTCACTTCCCGTCAAAGGCACTTCAAAGAAATACACACTTAAAATAAAATATGAAGAAAACGCCTTGAAGACGCCGAGGTTGTGAAATCATATGTTTCTATAATTTAAAATGAGTTGAGAATTAAGGCAAAGGGCGTGGGTTCCATTCCTAAAATGAGCATGAGCTTTCAGTGAAGAAAAATATGGTGAGGAAACCATAGCGGTGGTAAGGAACTTGGTAGTAACAGCTTGGCTGGCTACCACCATCAGTTGAAAATCTATCACCAGACACCGCGCATATGTGCAGCTTCGAGACTCCACAGTCTAGAAGCTGCACATATGCGCTTAGCATCTTTGGCTACGTCATCACTAAACATGGTGATATTCCACAATCCCGCCATGGTAGGTGACGATGTGGCAAATTATATGTAGACGTCCACTGTTGGACATCGGGAAAATTCCCAATGGTAGCAATATCTTATGGACATCCCCTTTCCGCTCCCACACGTTTTAGTTAATAAAAATGGTACTTTATTAATAAGCACCAAACGGTATTTCCGGTCAGTAGTCCTACCGGAGGGCTAGGCGGTGCCATGCACCAGGGCCCTCAAGCTCCCCTTGGACCCTGATCAGCAAACCTACAGAATACAACACGACTACAGTTTACAACACGACTTTAATCATGACAAATCAGTTGAAAGAAATGTGAAACTTGTAGGGAATTTTCCTAAATTATTTCTGTTGTTTGTGCACTGTTGTCAATTTGACGGATTTGCCATCAGATTTAACGAGTTGTCCTACAAGAAGGAAATGGAAGAAACATATTTTAATGGCTGACAGATTTCGAAATCATAGATTTGGTAGATCTAGTTCAGATAGAGTAAATATAATATTAATATTTTTTCATGATAAAATCTGACCAGTTTAGATAGGGCCCCAATTTTTTTGCCCCAGAGCCTTTGGTTACCTAACTACGCCACTGTTTCCGGTAATTGCATTTGCAGTTCCCTTCACTACTTTGCGTGCTTACTACCTTTAACCACATCATCTCTTACCGTGGTAAGATTTTGGTCAAGCATAAGTCTTTCCATTTCAGAAAAAAGCTATCTAGCCTACGCGTACATGTAGTATCAAATGCCTTAAAAATAATTAAAGAAAAAAAAACATTGCATTCCAGTGCACATCATTGTAATGGAAGGCTGCAAATGAAATGACATTAGACATTTAACGTACAAGGCTATATATTTTAAGGTCTGCTCTTATGGGACCGTTTGTGACCTATGTTGTCTGTCGCCACAGCCGCTACGGGTTTAGCGAAAGATTGCGCCTGCGACGGTAGAGTTGGGCGTAAGGTGTGCCGATTACTATATCGATAAATCATATAATTACCTGTAATCAAGTAGAAATGCTGGTGTTGATTTAGCTCGCTCCGTTCATTAGTTTAAACAATAAAATAATATAGATATTATTTACAATATTATCAATAAAAAAAAAATTATCATCTTTCATGCCTTTTTAGGGTTCCGTAGCCAAATGGCAAAAAACGGAACCCTTATAGATTCGTCATGTCTGTCTGTCCGTCCGTATGTCACAGCCACTTTTTTCCGAAACTATAAGAGCTATACTGTTAAACTTGGTAAGTAGATGTATTCTATGAACCGCAAGATTTTCATACAAAAATAGAAAAAAAACAATAAATTTTGGGGGTTCCCCATACTTAGAACTGAAACTCAAATTTTTTTTTCATCCAACCCATAAGTGTGGGATATCTATGGATAGGTCTCCAAAAATGGTATTGAGGTTTCTAATATCATTTTTTTCTTAACTGAATAATTTGCGCGAGAGACACATCCAAAGTGGTAAAATGTGTGTCCTCCCCCTGTAACTTCTAAAATAAGAGAATGATAAAACTAAAAAAATATATGATGTACATTACCATGCAAAGTTTCACCGAAAATGGGTTTGAACGAGATCGAATTAGTAGTTTTTTTTTAATACGTCATAAATCGTTAACCGCAATTTACCTTTCATTCAATCAACTCAAATATAAAAAAAAATTGGCAAAAAGTAAGGTCTTACAGCACAAATAAAGGAAAAATTCTAAAAAATAAAAAAATGTTCAAAATTAAAGGGTGTCCCCATACATACATAGTTTCGCCAATTAATAAAGACCTCTGAGTCGTATGGGCGCTCATACAATTTAGAGGTCTAGCTTAATTGGCACAAACCTCAAATAAGGTAAATAAATAAAATTGTGCATTTCCCTTGATGGACGAACGATGGACGAAGTTTGTACGGAACCAATGGTGCGCGAGTCCGACTCGCACTTGGCCGGTTTTTTTTATACTTTGTACCCATACCATAATTTTAAATTCCATCAAATCTAAATTCAGGTCATAATTTTTCAGGATAAAAACTTTACCATCATTATTTGTAGCTGCTATAATACTTTATTTTAATACGTTTACTCGAAACATAATATGACGAAAAAAATATGTGGTTTTATACATACAGGGTTATTTTTAATTGCCTTGCTCGACATTTAGAGTTGAAAGACTCAATCAAAAAAATCTGTTCCGTACAACATTTCAATATCTACTCAACCAAAATGTAAGTTGAACTAAGCAATTAAAACTTAACACTTTTATATAAGGAATGGTATGCTAAGCATAACATTCTTTAGTACGACCAGCAATCTAAAAACAGACAACAGTTGAATAACATGAATTAAATTATCGATAAATACAATGCAGTAATTTCCCATCCCTATTCGACCGCCGCCCACGCGGGTCGCGATCGGCGCTCGCGCCGCCCCGCGTTCGTGACATAACATCGCGGGATCGTTCAATATCTTTCGCAAGCCAGTCCCACATCCTCAACATTTGGACTTCAATTAAAAAAATATCTCCAAACACACCCAGTTCATTATATTTACAAAACCAACACTTCTAAATTACCTTTAATACAAACACAGCGTCATAACACCCACGGAAATACAAAAACTATTATTTATGTCGCCATATCGTGTTCATTCAATATCCAATTAAACGTATCCATTGACTGGTCGACAACGGGACCATCCAGTCACAATATTGTAATATAATATCAGATCATTAGGCACTTAAACGCGGAAATGTGTGGGTGCGAAACCACCGTATCTAAACTATAATTTGAGATCTGTCCGTCGGTCGGTCCGTTATACGTCTAGTAATAGCCGTGACCACGTATAATTGTTGTTTAGAGCGATGATTTGTTAAACTACGAGTTTTAATTGTTAACACGTGCGTCAAAGTTTGTATACTGTCATTTATAATGGATGGTGTTGATGTAGGTGCTCTCGAATATCAACTTTCTATTTGTATAAGCGATTATATGGTTGTTAAGGGTAATAAATTGCAAGCATTTTAATTTTTCGCCTTATTAGCTAATCGGTCAATAAATGGTAAACCCCTATAGAATAAAACAGTTATATTACTTGAGCAATTACAAAATATACATCCTTTTCTACAGGTGCCTCTCCAACCTTCAATAGGCTAGCAATCCCATCCATATACTCGTATCTACCGCTGTCCCTCTCAAAATAATCAGACACTTATTTGACACTCATGATATTGATTCACTTAATTCCTTCAACTCGTCCATTTCTGCATAAATTAAAAATAGTTGACGATCCCTAAACATCGCACAGTACAACGAAGAAACTTTGATGGCACGCGACGATCCCGGCGACGACGTGAATCCCCCTCTTCCACCTCGTGTGAAACATCCAAGCGATTTATTCAATGGAGATATCCGCTCCGGTTACACACGTACTGATAGCCCTTTATATCGTCTCAGGGTTGACATTAAACTCAGTTGATGTAACGAGATAATTTGAAATGACAAAAATAGAATAAGATTGGTTCTGAATCACAGGAATCCAGAACGATTTTCCTGAAAAATAAATATCTTAAACGATATTCTTCAGCTATGGCCAATCGTAAAATTAAACGTCAATTAAATAGCAGAGGTTATTTTCGCAGTCAATTAATTCGGTTCTTCATGGTATATACCTGTTATTGTTAGTCTAGCCTTAACCTAAACTTAATTTTCACGCATTTAAGTAATGGAAGCTAAACCCGAAAAACATGATTTGTTCTTCAACTGTTATTAAAATCAACACTCTTTTGTCACAGTAAATTGATTATACTTCACGGATAACAGACAACGTGTTTCGCTTTAAACAAACGTATGTACTTGCAATAAAAATATAACTCTGATGTTTCTAATCTATGGTTATTTTTTATAAGGAACTAATATAAATAATAAATAAAATAACGATGAAAATATTACTTGAAGACAACTGGCAAAAAAGAAAATAAATATAAATGACACAAAATAATTAAATTTAATTATAGCAGGCAACCCTTTGCAAATCAATGCAAATACCATTCTTCCTAGTGAATGGGAGGCACTGAAGACCGCTCAGTATCGGGCCGTGTCGTACACGATGTATACCAACACTGTGCTTTATCGAACGTATGTTGTGCCGTACGACTGCGTTATTTATGAGAGCCTGGTACCTGGTTTTATCAATGCAACTTCGAAATTTATATTTAGAGGTTATTTTTTTTAATGAAAATGTAGGTATATTTTTATAAGTTTACGTAGTGTGATGATGGGGTGATTAAGTTTACTGAGCTAAAAAGGGGATTGACTTACAAGTACGAATATCGGAACATGTCGGTAGAACATAGAACATATAACTTACCTAGGTATACCTATAGGTTCTATAAGGCACCTAGACTACCTACACTTCTATGGTTTTTTACGATATTATATATTGCTTAACAGAAAGTTCAAAGTCATTGTGACATATATTGTGCTTTTATAATAAAATACCTCTCTCAGTTACCAAGATAACTGATTTTAAATTCAAATCATACATGAAGAAAGTTTTAAAAGAAAAAGCCTATTACAAGGTAGCTCATTACATTGAAGATAAAGATGTCTGGAAGTAGCTGCACTCTGCACAAGTGACTATACAAGTGAAGTACTGGCTTTCGTAAAGTATGAATAAGATCATACTTTACGAAAGTCAGTATTAGTATCTCTACCCATAATTATCAGTTTTGAACCCGTTCAGGTAATTTTTTTTCTTGTTGATATTTTTTTCTCATCTGTTGTTTATACTTATTATATAGTTATTGCTTTAGAAATTGTTAAAACATTTAATGAAAAAAAAAACAACATTGTTAGACTGTCCAAAAAATATATAAAAAATCTAACCTTGCTGAGTTTCTTGCCGGTTCTTCTCAGTTGAAGGTGTCTTCCGTGGTAACTTCAGTAGCTTCGACTTTCATAAGTGCCCTTCTAGGGCCCAAACTGATAAATGGCTTTGACTTTGAGATTCGTAGCTTGATATTTGCCGCCGGGTCCAACATCTAGACCGCTAGATCATAATAGGACAAAAATAAACGATTCGTGTCGTTAAGAAGGTCCAGGAGCACAATATACGAGAAAAAAAACCTGATAGAACCTAATGAAAAGTTTTATAAAATAAATGATGATGACAAATAATGCTATAATATAAATTGTTTCATTAGAATCTATCGTGTTTTATTCATAAACCTAAATTATGCTCATTCATCCATCAATTTTATGTAACTTCTTGCTTTTCTAACAACTATTTACTTAGTAATTAGATAAAACAGAAAATATTGTTAATAAAATACCGTTGATTTGCGAATTATTTGTCAACAAATGATGCCAAGGCCAATATTTAAACTTTATTGTCTCCATAAAGCTCTATAAAAATTAGGTCACCACAACATTGTAGATGAGTCAAAAAGTTTCTCCGAAAGTCAATTTCACGGCATTTTACCGACCGCGCAACCACACTATGTGTTATGAGTTATGACACGTTATGATCTCATGACGTACGATTGACCGCATCATTCGTGTACTTTGAGGTACTAAGAAAGGAAGCATAAGATTTTAGATAGTTACATTTTTACATGTATTCATCCATTACTTAATTAGGTATAGGTACCAAACCATTTACTGATTTCGAAAAAGAAAGTTAAATAATAATCTAAGAAACTTTATACAAAATCATGGAGAACATGCTTTGTAAGTCAATTATGTAATTTATTATTACTATAAATACATATAGGTAAAAATAATGTCTTGACTCACTCACCGACTAACTCATCATCGCCCAAACCCCTGGACCTAGAAAGCTAAAATTTTAAAATAAGGGATCGTCAATTAAACCGCTGGGTGGAAAGCTAGTTTGAATATACGAAGTAGATACTTTATTCAAATGAACACTACTATTGCTGTTATATTATTTTGACAATGTATTTTTTTGTATACCAGAGAACTGATATACCCGGGCAAAATTATAAAGTGAAAATACCATAGGTATATACAATTTTTAATAACAAAATACCAGAAAATAATAGTAGTTTTCAAATTTCTTTTTTCAAATAAAAAAAAAACACTTTTTACTGGTTTTGATCAGTTTTATCATGTTTTGGAATATGCTAAACAATGAATAACCCTATATCTACCCTGTAATTAGTATCGTAGATACTAATTTCCTTTGAAATATGTTAACTAGAGTAAAAGGTTACTCTACAACTATACGTAACTCCATGTCAAAACATAGCTATCTAAGATCCAATTTTTGATTGACAATGACACCATCTATGAATTATTACCCATACAACTTGTTACATAGACATCGTATGTGATCTACTTCTGTATAGTGCCAATAATTATGTAAAATTATGTAATATCCCATTTTTACTTTATCAACTACAGTAACAGGAATAATAAAAAGTTTTGAACTATGGTCGAAATTCCACAAAAAAAAATAAGAACAAAAAATACAGCTAACAACTAAGATTTCTCAAATAATAATTATATTTCATTCATAAAACCTAGCCATTGATTCATCAAATTGCGGTCAGTACAGTCCTGTAACCACAAATGAATGAACTGATTCAACTTTGCCTACATTAACGTTCGATCTGCACGCGAACCATTCTCAAATAAGACCATTTTCCATTATACCCGGGTTCATTCACGGATATACTTTTCATGAACAAATTAGTTTGCGGTTAGGCCGTGAAACAATCAAATGTAATTAAATCCCTAGGATCCGTTTATGAAATGATCGGAACCGATGAATCGATTTGGATTAATGGTCCCAACACACTATGATCAAAGGATGTTTCGTGTAAAATAAATATTTCCTTTAACTAATTGATTTGCCGGAAAAATGGTCCTTTAATAGCCCAGAATTATTTTATTGAAGAATGTAATTACGAATATTACTTTTTAATGCAAGCGTTAAATAATATTTTTTGAATGTCCTTCTCAGTTCTTTACGTTTACCGCTTACCTTAGTGAAGATTACCAATGTATCCAGATCAAAAAATAGGATTTTAAAAAATGACATCATTGTGTAAAAGAATAAATTCATAACAGAAGCAAGCAAGCATAGGTACTAAGCTCGACAGATATGCGCTATAGCGGAAAGACATTGCAATGCGAGTTTTATTTCGACCTATAATTTTAATTATTCTAAATTCAAGACTATTAATTTGACTACAAAAAATTGCACATATTTTAAATACAAATGTTGTGTGTATGTTTGTCATCACCCAGCTCTGTAACGGCAGAACAGATTTCGATGAAATTTGGCACACACGTTGATTTTTTTTGGTTTTACACATAGGATACTTTTATCCCGGGACTGCGGGTGAAACCACAGAGCTGAAGCTAGTTCTTAACTCGCTCCTCTTCTCATCTCCTTCACTAAAAGAAACGGATGCCCTGATTTCTAGTAATTTCATAAGCACACGCGGGTATAGTCAAGACAATATGTGCGAACTGGTCTCATTAGTGAAGACAACACCTACGCTCGCCTACGTCTCACTGACCACTCACTAACTAGTGATTATTATGATATTATAGCTTTATAGTCACATAATATGACTATATAATGTAGGCAATCAACTATTATGGGTGATCAATGAATTTAGAGAGTTGTCAATCAATACCATTGAATATATAATGAAAAGCGTGTATTTCTATTTTAAATAAAACCATTAATGATGATGATCACATAAGCCTTTTTTTGGCTGATGTTGGCATAGTTTGGGTATTTTGTTTATATAAGTCTTTTTTTTTTAGTTTGAAGCTCACCTTTGTGACGAAATACAAACAATGCCTGAGCTTCACGTAGCGCCTCATAGTCTTCACCCACTATATGCCCAGCTCATGACCAAAATAGGAATGTATGGGGTTCATTACTTCGGAGCGCACTTAAATTTAACTATTCATAAAGCTTGAAAACCTAAGGTTAAGTTCTACCAAGGTTTCATGGAAAAAGCAGCTATGTAAGTTTATTTTCAACCTAACATTTTGTTGCGAGTCCATCTCAACACGAAGTTACCCTTGCAACAAACAAATACCATTTTCCATTATTCGTTTACATTACCCCTGGCTACACGCCCAGGCACAAAACAAAGCTGCCTTCCGCGTATTGTTTGCCACAATTCACGCCGAGAGCGAAATTAGTGCAATACTAGATCGTGTTTGTATTTATTTGTTTTTTGTTCGAATGCAACGTCTTGGGAAGTCCTTGGTTCTTTGGAATGGTATGGACTTAGCTATATTTTATTAGAGCCTAGACTAGACTAGACAAAATGGAATTTTGTAATCAGTGCTAAAACAGCAGTGAATCAAGCTATTTTTACTTCGTAACAATTTCCTCCTAGCAATGTACCTACTAAATTGTTGTCTTTAATAAGGTCAGTACTATGAATTCCGTCTAGACTTTCTGTGTTTACCACCTTCGGCCACATCATCACTTACCTTGGAAACTTGGAGAGATTGACCAACACAGTGTTCCCGCTGCTGAAATTACTCTTCAATTAGGTATAATGTTATTTACAGAAATTATATTATATATTGAATTCATCAAAATTACACAAATATAACTACATAGAACATAAATATTGTCAAGTTTTTTTTTTCGAAATAATGTCTTATTTAGAAAAAAAAAAGCTTAAACGCCAAAACTTCAATTGACTCAGGCTTATCTGAAACTTGTTAGATAGACATTATATAGTCAGTCTTAAAAATCAAAGGCAATAGAATGACTTGCAAGTTACAGTCTTTCCTCCCTCTACCATTGCAATATCAGAAGTATGCCGTGGGAACCTTCTTCAGTTGTGAGTTACAGCATAAAAATTCAGCTTTCTCGCTAACGCGGGCTTCCGTTGGATGACCCGACCTGATGATATGATCTAAGATGACCGATATGCGTCGCGAAACGAGGTTCTGACTCACGGCTGGAGGCTTACAGATGGTGAGCAAAGGTGGGTATCCATTACTGTCGCGAGCAAATAGCTATTGCTTAAATTGAGTTACGAGTTTGCGTAAATGCCAATAAAGATGATTTTTCTTAGGTTAAAGCTACGTTTCCACTAGAGATGCGTAGCGAGGGATATCCGCCGATAAGATCGCTACATTAGATCTATGACGTGGTAAGCTGTGAAATTTAAGCGATCCTATTGGCGGTTAAAAACAGATCCCTCGGTACGCATCTCTGGTGGAAACGCAGCTGAATAAAAGCTCTTTTTTTCTGAGCCCAAAATCAAAGAGTAAGTTGTAAAGCAAAGAGCGATTTTTATTCGCGAACATAAGTGGATACCCACCTTTACACACGGATGTGAAACATAACTTCATTGGGTAATTATAAAATGTAAATGTCGTGTAATAAAACCTTCTGTTATTGTAATATTCAAATTTAATTAATATGTATATTACTAAAATAATACACGTGTTTTGTTTACGTGTATTTGTTATCAAGATAGACATTCGATTTTTACGATATTTTTAAATTATTATTTGTTGTTATAATATACAGAATGCATAAGAACCAGGCCATATGTTTATTATTGATTAAAAGATATAGTATAGGGCACATTTTGAGCTCTGATTTTTAGTCACGGTTAATTTCGGTAGGTTTTGTTAGGACATCCAAACAGGCTAGCTAGTGATTGCATAAATATAAAATATGCCATTTGCCGATGAAAGACGATAGAGAAGAGGACATAGAAACATATAGGTACCTGTATTCCTAAATTTCGACTGACTACTTATTACGGTTAAAAGATACATCTCTGTAATAGAACCCTAAAACAGAACTGAAACGGAATCCTATAAATTAAATTATATGATGCTAACAACTAACATAATGTGTTTTTATTTAACATAGCTTTTCCGCGCGTTTTCACCCACGTTCCTAGGATAAAATATAGCCCATGTTACTCAGGGATAATGTAGCATTCTAACGTTGAAAGATTTTTTTAAATCGGTCCAGTAGTTTTAGAGTTTATTCGTTATAAACATACAAAAATACAAATCTTTATAATATTATTAGTATATTAGTATGATGGAGCAACAACATATTTTACACTTCGACTCATCATAATATTTGGACTGGGCACACTATTTATCATTCAAACAGAATAGTGGAGCTTACCTTCGAGACCAAAGAAACCGGTTAATTTTTGGGCAAGAATCCTACATCTTAAACCCTACGTAGGTAAACTTAACTGCTATCTTGCAAGTTCTGGAGAACATTATAAACCAATTATTATCTAAAAAAGGCATGGATAAGCTGTATCATATATAATACAAGTATCTTGTTCGCATTTAGATGAGCGATGACTAACCCGTGCCGCATTGTCTGGCAGCCACCGTGTTACACTTGCAAACCAGTTCCACAGGTGACCGTTCGATATTATACTAGTGCGGAATTTATTCCACTTGTATTTAATGATATGGTTTTATTTGTGAATCACTTTGCGAGGTTAGGTCTTTTTGGATGAAACTTATAGCGTATCGTGCGTTAAATACCTTCTAGGCTTTGTGTGCTTACCACCTTCGGCCACACCATACACGCCATGGTGAGAATGTGGTCAAACAGGCCTTATACAAAGTAAAAAAAAATCCTTTAGTAGAAGTGATATCAATTTCTTTTAAGATTATTAGAATATTAGCTTCGGCCGCGCGGTTTCACCCGCGTTCCCGAGGGACCTAATGGCTTCCCGGGATAAAAGGTAACTTTCCTTCCTCTCTGCCTTTCTCAATCAATGGACTATCCAACACTAAAATAATTTTTCAATTCAAACCAGTAAATCCTGAGATTAGCGCGATCAACCAAACATACAAACTCTTCAGCTTTATTATATTATCATATAAATTTAAATTAATGTTTTATTTGACTATGTTATATTTATGTTTAAGTCTATATTTGACCACGATCTCACCGATGTAGGTGACGATGAGACGGTAAGCACACAAAGCCTACAAAAAACTGGCTATCAAATGCAGCTGCTGGAACACAGCAGTAGGTGTTTTTGGCGGCAGACTTTCGACTTGAGGATGCCAGGCGGGTACTACAAAGTACCCTAATCGGAGGAGGAAGAAAAATATCGCACATGTTCTCCTTCACCGAAAGCTCTAGCTCATTGTAGGATACGATCCTACGACCATCGTCACGGCATTCGACGTCACTACCACTGAACTATCATCTCCTTAAAAATGTTTAACTTCTATATTATTATTACAATGTAGTTATATAATTATGTATGATTGATCTGTGCTATTACTGCATGTTAGTAGGTAACAAATTTATTAATTAAAACTTTTTATACAATTTATCTTTCGAAGCAATCATCGGTCTTTTTGATGTATTTTTCAAGGTACGTTTAATGCAATAATGTTTTATTACAATTTTGCTTATCTGTCATTGAACATTAAAACCTGTTTTATAAATTAATTTACCAAAATGTTATAAATTCAATGCATTTTCAATTCGAATCAATTTTTTAAATAATCGATTGACATCATCGTTTCAATAGTTGTTTAATTTATTTCACGACTATATAGTTATATTGCATGACTATAACGGGCTTCCCCAACTGAGCTTCTATGTTACACAAAGCTCAAAACCTGTTTCTTACTACATGTAAGTGCTAAGTTGCTCATAATCGAAGGTTGACTTCACACTGCAATGCGTCAGCGATACTATAAGATGTGAACCTAGGGATTGCTAAAGCTACGGTCCACTTTTTTTCTTTATTGAATTCATTTATACCAACTTTTATTGTCCGCCAATTTATATTTGATTCAGATTCGTTGACTCGATTAGTCAATTAAACCGCTTGATAGAGTAACATTTGATTTTAGGTTTGTAATTTTTTTGCGTCATAAAAATAAACCAACTAACTAAATAAAACTGCATCACTGTTCTTGTATCCACATTATAATACCTTCTACTCATGCTTGAGTAGTTCGTATACTAAAAACAAACCTCATTGATGAATTCTATGGAAGTATTTAGACATTAAATAGTATGGTAACTTCTGTAGCTTCGATGTTTATAAGTGACCTTCTAGCTAAGGCCTAAATAAGTATATTCAATACAAAAGTAGAGTACCTAAATCTGAAAAAATGTGGTTGAGGAATATTATAAAAAAAAACATGATATACCTACCCTGAAATAAGTATCTTCAATACAAAAAGTAGAGTAGCTAAATGAGGATTGACGGATAATTATAGGAGAAATGGAAGTCAACAAAATAATGCGCAGGAGTGTGATAAAGGAAAAAAAAAGTATATTTATACAACTACCTCGAAATAAAAATAAACTATCATATTAATTATTAATAAATCATTTATTATCATTGATCTACACAATTTAATGGAATACATACATAATAATAATAACATAGTCAAAAAATATTATATTTTTTACATCTAAAACTATATGGCTAATGACAGGGCATTTACTCTGTCCATTTATTGGCACTTTGAATATTAGTTTGTATTTTACCATCACTATAACTACTAATGAATAAAAGGAAGTGTGATAAGTGTCAAATGGCTAGTGTTTATCGTGATGACTATTTCGTAGCCAACAATAACGTATCACAATAGTCAAATGTTACTTATCACAATTCCTCAAATACCTTTGCAGCTGTATATTTTTCAGGTTAAGCATAACATAGTTAATAAAGCGATTTTAGCTGGCGTCCCATATGACAATTAATATATAAACATATTTATACATCGTATATAGACAGCAAAAAGAGTTTGAATATGTAATTGATTTTATGTCAACCTTACATTTATTTCGCAAGTATCGAAATATAGTAAAGCTTCGATGAATCCAATTGATAACCTTATTTGTTAACTTACTATTTTTTATTGAAGTTAAAGTTGAATTATAACACCAATTTGAATTTTAAAAAAACTTGATTCTGTATTTAAAAGTAACTATACTATTTTGTATCACAATACTACGATATTTTATATATTTAATAAAATTAAATGAAATAATAAGCTGTCAATTAATAAAATTAAAATTATCCTTTCCTAACATCATGGCGTTCACTATCAAAACTCAATTTATCAGGATCTTCCCAAGGTTAAATATTAAATGGTGTTTATTTTTATAATAATTGGGAAGTTCCAAATAAGTAAATCTGACAGTACTAATCACCCTTGTTGTCAAAACAACCACATAGACTTTACTACCCATACTTCTAAGTATTAGGAACAACCCTCATAATAAACAATATTATAAAGCAATAAATGGAATGTTATACACTAAGATTAATTTTATTATTAATAAATAAATCAAGTCGGCAGAACATTTTTCTCTAGTCAAAAATAAATGAAATTACAAAACAAATTATTATGTAATGTTTTAGAACTGCATACGTTCTACGTATAAAAAGCTTAGTAACAATATTTTTTAAATATAATATAAATATTATTTTACATTAAAACGTAGCTAAATGCTACCATTACTAAACCTAATAAATACTATTTACAGAATAATCACCAGAATGTATAGCTTTTAGAATTTTGAATCAATATTACGAATTTTGACAAAAGCGATTATTTTCACAATGGCACTATTCTACGATCATGTTATTGATTTTGTAACAACAAAATTATTAAAGTGATAGAAATGAAGAATAATCCCAATGATATAAATATCACATTAATAAAAAAAAAGGTTTTTCGGAAGCCAAAATACTATAAATAATAATCAAAAATTGCAATATCCCATTCTGGCGGTGTTAATGACGAAGCACGAATACTGTTATGTAAAATATGTAACTCCAAGATGTTAACCGATGTCAGAGAGTCTCAAAGCATAATGCTATATGTATCACCAACGTAAATACATGGTCTCCTTTTTTGGGTTGTAGTGGATTTCTCTGTAACAAAATTAAATAAACATAAATACAAAATAATAAACAGATTAATTTAAAAAATGATGATAAAGTGTTAATGATAGTATTTAGAGCGATATATATTATCTTAAAATTACAGTTTTTAACATTCATTCGTAATATTAATTAATTAATCAATCAATATTATTGAATGAATGTTGAAAATATCAAGACAATATATATCCACCCAAATTTTTTAATGAAAAGTTATGAAAGAAAATTAATGCTTGTAGGGTTTTTATAAAATAGCACGATCAAAATTCGCTTAAAATTCGGTGCGGTCTCCTTTTTCGAAAACTGAAGGGTATCCTCCAAATAAGAACATTTCATGTCACAAATTTGTTCATAAAATTTTGTTTTTTTCCAATGTTTCAGTATTGGTTTCACATGTAAAAAGTCTTACGCTTAGTAATTTATCAAAATGTATGGTTTAAGATCCTTTATCATTATTAATGATACACATTATTATGATGTCAAAAAGTTTATTAAGATCGGTAATCAACATTTTATTATCTTGTTATCATGTCAACCTAATTCGAGGACTTCATAATCTGTTGTTGTGTATCAACCACATATTTTATCAATGAATGATGAACAAATGATAAAATTGAGATTCTTACTCTATTGTGAAAGAGAGACCGCTGTAGTAGGATCGTGCTTCCATCACCTTCACCGCCACAAGCATTGACTACATCTACAACAATTAAGAAAAAAAACATGTTATTAATAACAATTATTAACAGATTCCATATATCCCAACGTAGGAGTAAAATACAGTAACGATGAGCACGATTATGAAGCTTTAGAGAAATTCTCATTTCACCTCATATCCCAATAACTTTTTTATGTACATAGTGTATGGATTAGGTTTTAATAAATTATCAAGTACATTGTTATTTATTTATCCAAACCAAAAGTTAATGTGCATAAAGAAAGAGTGCATTTACTTATATTAAAATAAAGGAGTTACAATTTGAATGAGACATTGGTTTATATAGACATATTTAAGTTTCTGTAGATTCTGTTGTAGTATTCTATTTTACATTTTAATATAACATTATTAACTAAAAAGTATACAGTATCTTTTATCCTTTCAAAGCAATTAAAACAACAATGAAATCTAAAAATCCGTTAATATTGTAAATATTCTGCGAAATGAAAAACCCATACCGTTAGTCCTAAAACGAGATTAAAATGTTAAAAAATGCAAAACTGCAAATATTTTTAAGACTCTCAGTTACCGCTGGTAACAATGAATGGTTTTAAACAGATTAGTGTCGGTTGAATGTTACATCTTCATATTAAACCGTAAATAAAGGCTCAAAAGTCAAACCGACGCTAAAATACAAAATAATCTGCTAATAAATTATTGTTCTTTAACATTTCATTCACCTCGTAACACAATATTACCAATATTTATTATTATAAACAATGTAACATATTGGGAACGTTTCAGATTCAATTCATGAACGTATAGATACACAATTAGACAAACTACGAGTATGTTTTTTATTCAGAGCAATGAATATGATAGGTCTCTAACAATACTTATTCTAATAAGTATCATTTTTCGATATTTGTAGACTGATCTGTTGTTCTTCGAGAATTTACTCGTATTTACAATCTTCATAAATACTCAACTCAATTTATAAATCAAATGTCATAAAAGTGACAAGTGATAAAGTTAAAGTTTTCCGCGCGGTGCCCCAAGAATATTTCAACTCGATATGTCATCAAGTCGTCAGCTAATTATTCATAATCGTGATGAAGATATTAATGTGGCCATGAACTCGCATCCAGATGTTAAGAGTTTTTTATTTTATTTTAATTTTAAGTTTTTTAACACCTGAGTCAGACGCGGAAATTAATAACTACTTCAAATTTATTTATGTGCTTACTTACTAACTTTTCGCTCCGTGAGTTCCCCTATTTTATCCCTTTAGGTGTTGAATTTCGAAAAACCCTTCCTTAGTGCACCCCTAGGGTACTCAACAAAATTTCCATAAAATTTCAAATTTCAGTTTATAATAGGCTGCGCGTTGTCGGTCAGTCAGTGTTAGAGTTGATACTAGTATACTGCGTGAATTTTTAGTCACTGGCAATACTTGCAGGGATGGAAGTACTCTTCAATGAGTGCTTCCACTCCTGCAAGTATTGCCAGTGACAAATAAAATCACTCTGTATAATAGGGAGTTAATCAATATAAGGACGACTAAACCAGTAAAGTTCAGTACCATTTTGGCCAAGTATCTTTTAATCTTATAGTATCTTCAAATAGTAAACCTAAAATAAAAACAATTGGAACTAGAAGTGTCTAGATCCAGATAGTTGAACAACAGTGTAAAGGCCGGAGGTGACAGGCTACGGCATTTATACACTTCCGTGCGATACAAGACTGGGTTACTTCGTGATCGCACACCCTGTATGTGCGACTGTGGGAACGGGCGCTCTTTGTTTTCATATACAGAGTGATTGGGAAACTTTTGAAAATATTTTAAACTTTCATAACATTATTTGTAAAATGTATAATTTATAAAAAAAAGTATTGCTTTAAGATGTAAATTTTTTATCAGTGATAAATAATTTATTTATTTGGTATGTACATTACGTACTGTAATAACATTAATAACCTTCAAAAATTATTTAGGCTAAACCTCAACCGATCACGATTCTAATACCTTACAGACTTTAATAAAGTTGAATGCAGAATTCTAATCAATTGTTCAAGGTTTGAAATGCTACATCTTTATTGTTAGTCCTACAAATGGCACACACGTTATTATAACGTGGAATTACACACCGGCAGGAATAACTAACTGTACAGTTTTTTTTCTATGGATAGCCTTGTGTTTGACCACAAACTTCATGGTAATGGATGATATGGTAGAGGGTGGTAAGCAAACAAAGTCAAAAAGAAAACTGGCTCTCAGGTGAAGACGTTGGAGCTCACCAAAAGGTGCTTAGCGATAGAGTTTCAACTCGAGTTTTGTAGCCAGCCAGTGGTAGTAATACTTAAATTAGCCTACCACCGACTTCCGTTATGACATTCGATGTCACTACTACCACAGCTACTACTGAGCGTATTGTCCTAAGTTTATTTAAATTTACTAATTAGGAGAAAAAAATGGTATTCATAAAATCAGAATGTCGACTGGTGGTCTCTAGATAAGTAATTATGATCGGTTTTTAATATAAGATATGATTTTATTTGGTAATGATTAATTATTTCATTATTTCAGCATTGATCACTTTATCTATATACAATCTCTATTCAGATTTTTCAATAAATGCTTATTACAGCATATAATACATTTATTCGAAATTAAAATAAAATCAACCTGTAAATAAACATGTTTTCTCAAGGGGGCGTCTAATTAACCGCATTTGCCACCTCCACGTGGCGCATGCGCGAACAATTGTGTATCGAGATGCCTTTACTGCAATTATCGCATTTATTACTGAATAGGTTTCATTTTCACTTAATGCACGAACCAAGATACTTACCTATACATTATTATGTATATATAGGTCATAATACTCGGTCAGTCTACTGCTTTTTATCGTAAATTCTATCGTAATTATTCGGAGAACTTAAGAATCAATAAAAGTTCAGTAGGTAATTAAACATCTTCCCAAACCTATGTTTGTCACTGCGTTCACCTTAATTATAATGCAAATAGGGATCACACAATAAATGTAAAATGCCAACAGCCAATTACCCCAATGCTACCGTTAAGAGATAATAGGAAATAAAAGCTGTGTCAATTCGATCCACAAGTCGTGAATCGAATAGATCGACCTATCGAAGAATCGATGTTCGATAGATAAGACTTGAACGCAAACCCGAGCCTGCGCTGATGACCCATTGCGCTAACTAAATAGGACATCGCGCTCTCGATTCTATTTCGTACCGTAATTAACTAAGATTGTGGGATCCTTTTGTTTTCATTCGCATTTAAATAAATCTCTACGAGATGAGAATCGTGAATCGATTGCACGAGAGTACGTGAAGAAAGTAATGACAATATTCAAATATACTTAGATAGAGATATTGTTAAGATTGAAGAATGAATGATATAATGAAAATATCGTTCTGCTATTAATTTATATTATTTAGTTCGTATTAACCTTGATTACACCTTCACACCAAAAGAAAATATCTTGGGAAGATTTTTAAAAAGCACGAAGCTAAAAATTTTAAGGTACAAAATATTACAAACTGCATCACATAGGAATAAAAAGACAACAAATATGTTTTCTTCACTCGACGAAACTCATTACAACAGTAATCCTGATGAGGCCAATGGAATAGGCAATAGAAGTGTAAAATTATCGAAGTGTAAAATTAAAGAACCAGAAGTCATATACCTAATGATTAAAATGAAAAGACCAAAGAAAAGGGGGCTCACGACAGCACCGTACAGATGAGACAACCATAACACTTACATATTTAGTAAAACAATCAGTAGCGGGACTTTACTGCCTTTGGCACTCACGTCGTCTTCTGACTGACGATTCACACGCGATGTTTATTACTGTTCATCATGTACTAGTATGTTCAATAAAATTGACTGCTTAACAGTATAACGTAGTGGCCCTACGGAATAGCTAATGGAACGGTTTTAACATGTGATTAGATATAAAACTGTTGTGAATTTTACTACTGATGATATACTTACATAGGCATAACAAGTTAAGAATACTGTAGAGGATTATTTATTATTAATAACCAAGATAAAGATACCTTAACTTATAGTAGTGAAACTTTTATAATTTCACTTTAAATAAAGACAAGAGAAGAAGACTGTCTATCAGACACAACTAGATTGAACTTCATACATGAGCCGTTAACCGAGAACATCGTTCCAAAGTTCACCAAATAGCATAAAACATTTGTAAAACACCCAAATACGATACCACATCTACGTACCTACATGGCCCTACCGACAAATTGCTGCAATTTCACCACTGTACTGTTAACCGTGGTACACATTGTTTTTCCTTGTACGGGCGGCGCATAAACTGCAAATTATACTGTGGCAGTCACGTGTGGCTCAGTCTTAAGGGCTACCGTCCGCGTTCGCACAGTTTCGGAAGCATTAGGGCCCATTAAGCACCGTTAACACACAGGCACGTCACGAGCTCACGACTCTCATGCAGCATGAGCGATCTATCGACGATCTCTCGGTAGCCTCCGAGTAGGATCGCGGACTTTTCTTACCTTTTCACACGGCACATTGTGTTATACACGTGTACTTTGTTCCATTTCTGGTTATGTTCTAGAAAAAGTTTTATTGCCGCAGAATCATGAGCTCACGAATTGTCATGCGAAATATTGCAATTAACTCAAATTCGCGAATTTTGCAAGTGTAATTCGTATTAAAAGTTTACGGACTTTATAAACAGTACAGAGGAGCGGAAAACATTGAAGATGTACAAATATGGAATGGTTTATGTCAGAACGATCGAGCCCTTTGTCACCCACATCGATTTCATATCGTAAAAGTATCGTTTCGTAACGGTTACGACATTGTTTTGTGAGACGGCAGATGAGATTTGCATTGCTTAGGCCACGGTTGGGTCACGACCCCATCACTGTAATGCTACCAACACATTGTATGTTAATTATGGATGACAACCGTCATCGGTATGACAATCATCCCGGCTGAGTGACAGAGCGAAATGTGAACGCACCTTTATGAATTTAGAAGTTTAATGAACTCTCAATTGATACAATTGACAGCTCGTAATTTTAAGAGGATTTAATTATTGTGGTATATTTATTTGTGTAATTGAGAGATATTAGATTATTTTTTGATTATTTTTAAGAAAATCGTTATATTACCCTTAAGTTACAAATGTTTGGCACAACTTTCTTCAATTGACACCTTTCACAAAATAAAAAGAAACATTTCTAAATATCTCCATAATTAGACTACGATGTAAATGTCTCTGAAGGCAGATAAGAGGCACAGATAAGCAATGGTTATAATCATAGGCGTCATTAATGTTTACATGACAATTCTTCCATGTCGCCACGTTTTAATTATGACTATATTCCAGCACAAAGTTCTTATTAGAATAGATATATAGTTCAAGATACAATACATCTGGTTTATATAGTCTTAGGGAAGGTTCCGCCAGATCTGAATATTGCTCACACATTTAAGAGTATTTTTCCGCGTTCAGTAATAAAGAAAAAAAGAGAGGCGTAGCCCTCACGTCTAAGTACTCTATTTTAAATAAGATACAATTATTATTACGCTCGAAATACATTTATCCGCTTGGTCTGAATTGACCCATATGCTACATGGAAATATTATAAAAATCGACATCGACGTGTAGGTGAATATGATGGTAACAAAATATCTAACAATAGGTACAATATATATCAGGAAAACTTAACACAGTAACCAAAGGTATCGACTAACACTTACACTAGACGTGTGGTCACCCAGTAACAGTAGTAACATAGCACGTTGATTAAGTACTATGGGACACCCGAGTGCCCCCGTGATCGACTAGACCCTAATAAAGGTCGATTGTACCAACCACAGCCTTGTCACACCTGACCAGCCGCGGGTTGGTAAACCGCTGACAGCTATGTAGGTCGTAGGGTTGATGCATCTAATTTTGAATACGGAAAATTTGGCCTAATGATCGCAAATGTACCTATTTACACAGTAAAATTAATTGGTAGGAAACTGGTGAATTTGAATTTATCAATCAAGAACATTTACAAAATTAATTAATTATTAATTTATTTTTAGCTGAAGTGTATAGCGAAATGGTTTTTAATCCATAAAAATGTTAATGGTAAAATAAGACCCAAAACTTTTGAATTTTGAATTAACTTAAAAAAACTCGGAAAAGACCTACATTTAATCGATGATATATCTACATAAGTTCCATTACGTTACAGTTTGTGTGGTTAATAAATCGGTCCAGTTTAAATTAATTACCGAGGTTTTTTTTTTTACTGTGTATAGGCTTGTGTTTGACCACAATCTCTCTATGGTAGGTGATGATGTGGCCGAAGGTGGTAAGCACACAAAGCCTAGAAGGATCTGGCTCTCAAATGCAGCTGCCGGAACACACCAATAGGTGTTTGGCGACAGATTTTCAACTTGAAGGTGGTGTCCAGCCAGGTGGGTACTACAAAGTACCCTACCACCGTGCAAAAATTTCATTCATCTTAATTTGACAAAATAGTAAACTATTGAAGTGGTTCTGTTTTACGTTTTAAACGAGCTAGCTACAAAACTAAAAAAAAATATCTACATTCCGCAAAATACCGAACTCCTTTTTAAAATTAAAAAAAAACGAGACACTCACCTGTGCTGGCGCAGATTGTCCTGCCTCTTGAAACTCTTCCCGCACACTTCGCAGCTGAACGTGAGCTCGGGGCTCTTATGGGTGCGTTCGTGGATCATCAGGTTGTAGGACTTCGTGAACCGACGTTGGCAGTATTTGCACACGAACTCGCATTTTGGGCGCAGTTTGCGTCTGAAATCCCGTGTGTGGTCTTCGTCAATTTGCATCACGGCGAACATTTTGTCTGGGCTATGATGTGATGCTTACGACGGGCGGGGCTTGAGCGCCTGTACAATGATAAGTTATCAGATGTCGTGTGCGGTTGATTCGTGACCCTATCGTGCTGTGTATACAGTTGATGTTTGTATAGTGTAACTAGAAGTAATATTTGAATGTAGATATGTGTGGTTTGTTATGCTTATTACGCGGACTAATTCTCGGTTTATCTCATTCTTTGTTTCAGATTGTGAGAGAGATGGATAATTGAATAAAAATTGAAATCTGCCCCTATGTGACTACAATTTATTTGAATGTAATATACTCAAAAATAATAAAAGGAAACAAATATTTCAGCTAATGAGGTGCGATGCATCGCTGCGTTCGTTACACTTTTTTTTTAATTTTAGTCCCCATTCGGATCGTGCGTTATGAAGTTTAATTGCAATAAAAGAAATCTGAGAAATTCACAAAATTGAATCAATGGAATAATAAGTAGTGATTTACCAATTAAAACATTCATGACATAACTCAAGAACGTTTAAAGAAAATTTATTAAAATTGCTGATAACAACACCAATAAATTTAATTTATTTATTAGAATACGCACCTTTGAAGAGACAATGCCCAAGAAAATAACAGCTAAAACACTTTCACTATTAACTTTTAAAATACGAACACCAAAGCTAATTCAAAAATAGAACTTAATGCAACCGCCAGAAGATTCAAACGCAGCGTTTAAAAAAAAACGCGGGGAATAATGAGTGTGGATACAAAGAGACTAGAAGTGTCAAAGTGGTTGACGATAAACGTGCGACTATGAGCGGGTGCGTTTGGCAACTGCGCTGGCGAGAGGGTGCGGAAACTACTGATAACGTTACGCGGAAGGCGTACAGCCCCCACCACGTGCGCTCGAGTGAATGAACAGGTAGCGACGGTAAGCTGATGGCTCATGCCTCGCACACTGTGAAAATTCGATGAACTCTGCACGGCGAGTTTAGTAGGCGTATTTTATGTGACACAGGTTGGGTTTTGATGTTTTTCTTTATGGTTTACGGTAAGTGATATAGGTGCGATGCAAATAAGGACACGTTCAGTTTGGTTGGAAGATATTTTTTAATATAGGTTTTACGGTTACTTTTAAAAGCAATATTCTTTTATCGTAACGCACCATGTTGTAGGTACTTTGGGGTTCATTGTGATCGAAAGCATAAAGAAATGTACGTATTTATACCGTTTAAGTAGTCTGTTTATCGGTCGACACACCGCGGTGGGAAAGCGAGAGGCGACCATATGCTTGCGGCGCTGCCGTGTATTTCACTCACGAAACATACGTGACCCCCACTTATTTCGGCAGTGGTACTGTTTACCGGTAAATTGGTGATGGTTTTCGGCTTCTGTCATTACCGCGCCCCAGGGACGTAGTATGCTTTCTAGATTAAGTAGCTCCTTGTAATTAGAACCAAAGTATAGGAACCGAAAAAATCGGTTTATGAAAATGATTCTTTCTACTTACTATAAAATCTGATACCACTCATTACGTAAACCCCAATAAATTATTTTTGTACAAAACATAAGTCATACACCTTTTTTGATTAATAAGACCTATTAAAATCAAGCAAATTTTACCTAACATACAAATCTCTAAGAAACAATCAAAACACACATCCAGTCAACACGCCCAATTATGCGTAAAATCAATCTCAAACAATCAGACAGTAGGTATCACGATCAACTAATTAAAACTTGTATATTGACAGATATAATTGAGACAACCGCCCCTAAAACTTGACATGCAAGATGTTCATTCAAATCGACGACGATTTCACACAATATTCAAATTTCGCGTGTTAAAGAAGCTATAAAACTTAATTCCGGGAACAGGCGTGAAGCAGCACTTATGACTCGTTTTATGAACGCGTAACACTATTCAAATTATCTTGACCGTTGTAAGCTTAACATTAAATGTGTATTCAAAGGTAAATTGCAGTATGACCGAACATAAGTTGACGATAATTAGCTGTAAACATAACTTAGCTGTTATGCTAAATATCTATCGTGTCCAATTATAATGGAACCAGAAGTTACTTACGGATGTTATCAATAATGGAAAGAAACCTTATTATATTTATCCTCTGAGTAGAATTATCTTAACCTTTGAATTTTATATTTTAACTCACTATTACTTCACACATATTATTTAGAAACTGACAATTACATAATATATTTGCGTCGAAGATGACTCCATAGTTTATAGAGCAATAGTTAAACTTTAGAGTTCACAAAAAGACTTGACGACAAAGTATATCTAACACGGCAAAAAATATCGTCTATGTCGGTCGGAATCCCAAAATGTTGGTGCATCTAAGATGGTTTGTCTACAGAAAATGCCGCTGCTACTTTATATCCCATAAAAATAGCAATAAACGATCACCCATCGTCACGACAAGAACGTACCGACAGAAAAACTTGCAAAAAAAGTTTGGCAATCGCTTTGAATCTTCATATTTAGTTCATAATATTATATGCCATTTATGGTAGCACATAGAGGTAACATTACGATTAAAATCTTTGATAGTCACGAGGTCTTACCATAACTGTTGTAAAACATTGTCGGACAGAAGTTAAAGATGTCACGGCGGCTGCATATTTTATGTAGCATTAGGAATCTCTATGATAAGACGTATCTACTGATCTAAGTAGTGCAATGGCCTTCTTGTCTACTACGCCAGACGCTACAACAAAACCTTTTGTTTCAGAAATCTTAGCGTTTAATCTTTGAACTGTTTGACATTTTGAAATGGCAGTTTTTAATGTAAATAAATCGTAAAATAATGGAAATATTTTGGAATTAATAATGAAAATTCATTTCTAAGAGTTTATGTTGCAAAATTTACGGTAGGTAACAAATAAAAGCAGCATAAATAAAAGACAATATCTACTTATATTGGATGTAGTGTCTGCGAATAATCAAAATGATTCAACATCTATGTAGATACAATCTCAATAAGATAGTTTAATAAAATTAGTCCAAGCGGATCTTCAGATGAGTCATACAAACACATGGGTAGATAGATACAACCGATGATTCACCAATAGGCTCCCTTGAACTTTGACATTTCACAATAATAAATGCTTTTACATGTGCCCCATTCATCCTACATACATCTAAAACCCCAGAACAAAATGCATTACGTCAAATAAGTAAATCATTAGAGTTCTGACGACTGCATTGTTAACAAGAATTACTTTGTCATCTAAACATTGACGCAAAAATCGTGCGACTTCAAAAATTCCACAAAGTAAAAGGGATTTTTATACAGTTTGTTGACTTGCATGTGACACAAATCAGGTAAAACTGTCAGAATAATAAACCCTCCTAACGTACGTAGATGAAGTTATAAAATTTGTCATCTTAACAGATCCTTATTAGTGACCAAGCTCTACTTTTAGAAAAAGGAATTGATGTGAATGAATTACACGCTTTTAACTTAAACATGTTTGATTATGTCTTTAAGTTATTGCTGATTACAATTAATCAAAGTTAAAATTTATTAAATTAAGTAATTTAAATCCAATTATCTAACTACGCCTATATAGATAAATTGAAGGAATATGTAATAGGTGTCAGATAATTATCCGAAGTAACTAAAGTTAGTACCCTACTTTTGGAAGTATGCGGGAGTGCTATGATTTGAATCTGTTGCTCATTTTTAATACTATCATTAAACTTACGTAAGACGGTCGCAAAAGACAAATTAAACGTTATTTATCATATAATAAAATGCTACAGTTATGATGCGTCATGTAAGGTGAGTATTTCGTTTTGTGGTTACGAGGTTTGTTTTAAAAGCTCTGAGTCAATATTCAATCATTAATTAAGTGAATTCGCGTGAAAAATGTCGGTGACACCTTTTAGAATGTTCTTCTACAAATTTCGCAAGCTCCTGTTCTAAATTATTAAGATGTTTTGCAACAAACACTTATAGACAAATATTACAACCAATTAGCAAAGATTCAAGAGAAATATTGATGTGCTCAATCATTTATTTCAACAATAAAATTTGTTTATTATTTTTAATTAACTTTAACATGGGTATGCATATGACTTTTTATAAATACATATTCCAACATTGTGTGTGATTGAAAGGAAAAGTAAAAATAATGTATATTAATTTAGATGTGGATCAGTTTTATAGCACTTTTGAGCAATAAAATTTATATGAGATTCCGGAAAAATCAACTAGTAGTTAGAGACAAACACAACAAAGTAAGTAATCCAAACTTTCGCCCCACAGAATACCATGCGTAATTATTCATAGCAGTTCATTAATAACATTGTACAGAATCTCGCACGTACATAAAGTTTGCACACGTTCATAATTACATACAAAAACTGCCACTACAGAGTTAATTACGCAAAATTCCACAAACGTACGTAATAAAGCATTGGCAATACTAAATTGTTCGATTGTAGGCAACAATGTAAAGTAGCTGGTAATTAAAATAATGTGCACTCCATTGCAAGTTTAGTAGATGCACTTCTGCAAACAGCTGGTTTTTATCACGCAATGAATGTAGAACTAGTCAGGAATACTGTGGTAGGAAATAATTTTGTGGTAGTAGAAGGTAATCTATCAAAGGCACAAACAGGGTCTTTATTTTTATGCCCAAGCATTGAACTATTTGAACTGAAGATCAAAAGGCAACCATAAATGTTAGCAACTGTTGTCATGTTTTAAGGTCCGTAATTAAAAACTTTTACAACATAATAAAAGATGCGATGATCGTTAATGCAGAGCCAATTTTACTTTATTCATATTACAATGTACTCTGAATCATTTTCCTAGTGTTGTTTTAAACAATTATCTTGGGATATTATTGTATTGGAAAATACATTTCTTGATGTACAAGGTTGACAAGGAAGCAATAGAAATAGAGCACATTGATTCTAAAATCAATCATAAACCCAACATATTTTAATTCTTTAAATCAAACAATGACTTGATTAGAAAACCTCAATCGATGCAACAGAATATTGGTGCTGTAGACTTCAAAGGAGCAACAAACCAAGGCGTCATTAATGACAATAACCCTGTATGAAAAATCACATCCTAAAAAGTCCCAGCATCAATAGCCGTATCTTGTCCAATATTTATCAAGTTATTGTGTCATTGCCTTATGGCTGCGTCTAATACGGTCTATTATGGTGTATTGGAGCTATTGTTCAGCTTTCAATGAGCTCAGGTTGTCGAGTCAGCGTGAGTTCGAGCGGCATTCGGCTTTCGGCGTTATGGCTTTCTAGGAATTTGTCGATAAAGGCTTTGTTGGTAGTGTGTTGATTTGATTGTACAATTATTATATTTTATTTTATATGTAATTTTTATGAAAAGGTATTTAAAGCTAATATGCTTTGTTTACTTTTTGTGAAAAGTTTATGATAAACAATTGCTTTTAAAATATTTTAATCTTCTTCGGATAGTTTAAAATGAAATCAAATCGTCTTGCTATAGACACATACATACATACCTATTACCTACTACCAATGACATTATAATAAAAAAGAGCTTACTACTAATATCTTACTACGCACCTTACTGGGGTATATACTTACGTAGTACCTACTTCTCTCATTACCTTCCTAAAAAAGCATATCAAAAGCAACAAAGATCATAAATTAAGCCCTTTTATCAAATACCTACCCATAAATAAAAGAATAAAACTCGTGATCACCCACATTTGAATAAAATTATTACCATCACATTGTTAAGCGCGTGCGCATCTCTCGTGCGTTTCAACACGAACTTTTATGTTTATCATTCTATTTGACATTTTTACGAACAATGACCTATACCTGTCTCCCTCTCACAGATAACCATCTCCGTAATAGTGAAAGGGATGGAATGCAATTGTTAACTTGTCCTTTAAATTTTGAAAGAATGCGATGCATCAGCTGAATCACGCTGTTGTAATTACCTACTGCGTATTAGGATTTTTTGATAATTCTTCATCCTAAGAATAAAATGAATAATTATTACTTATGTTATTATTTTAAATTACTTATAAATGATGATTTTGTATCTAACAAACTATATTTTTACGCAACTGGTCCCAAACGATCCAATATGCAAGCAAGTCTTAGTTAAGGTTAAGTATCCTAGTTAAAATAATTCAATTTTATGTGGCAATGGTACAGCGCAATTAAATGCTGATGAAGTGGCTGGCAAAAGCTGTAAAACGCAATCTTTCCTCTAAATAAACACTAAAATATGTTTCCTTTTTACTTGCAAACGACTCAAATATAATTCCTTTACAAGGGAGTAGTACATAATCATGGTAGTAATATAACAATTTAAATTCAAGTCGACTTCGCTAAGCTTGGGCCAAATTATAATATACAAATGAGAGAGTGAGCAGAAATAACGAAACAGTTTATGTCCCGCGCGTTCCCACAGGAACGGTATGCGCTTGGCTTTGGACAGCGAAAAGTATGAAGTCGTTATCAAACTTATTAATATTATTTTAAAATATAGAAATGTGAATATAATCGGTAATATAATAATAATAGGTCTAAAAAATGCGATAATTAATAAATTACGAATTGGTAGAAGAAACATAACATTATGTCAAAGGATACCGTTTTAAAAGATTTATTAATTAAGACATATTTAATTGTGGTACGTTAATTATTTTCTAGTTACTCAATCATTTTCATTGATCCTTTTCATTAAGTCACCCAGTATAAATGACAAATTCGAACGACCAGACATTTGTGACTGCGTTATGGTTTCTTAACAATGTTTTCCTACATCGACGTCGGTTATGATTTAACGTCACCACTGAGCTATCATCTATTTAAATGCTTAATAAAATTTGGATCCATTTCTATAATTTCTACTTTCAGCCGTATCGTCACTGATCATGGTGTGAGATTGTGGTCAACCATTGGCATACCATACATAACAATAACCATACATAGTAAAAAGAATATCGTCATAATTTCAGCCTGAAATGTGTATGGATGAACAAATAGAATAAAGCTCTAACTCACCCCAATAAAGCATTCAATATTTATATAGGTATATTTACTGGTATGGAAAAAATCTTTTATATCTCTCAAAAATCTAACAACTCAAAACAACTCTACACCACCAGCTATTCCAAAGCAACGAAGTATCTGTGAGCACCGGCTGATATATTGGGGGCCTCGGTCGAATAGCCCCTGGCGATGCGCCCGCGTCGCTTGCCCCAACGCTTGTACCCCTTGATACTTGATATTATTGTATAAATATAGGTAGGTACTAGTATAGCGATATCAGCTTATTATTATGGTGGACTGGTTGGTATGGGGGTTAGATACTGTCTACCACTACCTCGCCACAGATCGTAGGTTTGATTCCCACCAAGGTAATTATTATTTTATAAGTCTAAGTGGGTGTTAAAATATCTATATACAAACATACCTAATGTTTTTAAACGTGGCCGTAATATACAATATGCGGAAGGCTTTTTGTTTTAGAGATTTTAAATAAATATTTTTAATTGTTTGTTATATTTGATGGACCTAATTTAGTAGTTTTGATGGGAAAGACTTGATTTGACTTGATCGTCTTCTGCTAATTACATCATTAGATCCTAGCATTTATATGGAAAGAGTTATAAGTTTGTTTTATAAAAAATATTTACATTAAATGCAATGCAAAGACATTTCTTAGTTGAAGTACTTACGTTTATTGAACCTGACCCAAATAAGGGAACTACATTTTGTAATTATATTTGTGCCTATATAGTAAAATGGTAGTTTCAATATTTTATAAAAGTATTTTTTCTATTGGGGTCCTTCGTGCATTGGTAACACCCACGGCCACATCATCACTTCATCATGATCATCGCAACCGCAAGACGTCCACTGCTTGACATAAGCCTCCCCTAAGGATCTCCAATAGAATATCATCACTTACTTACCATGGCAAAATTGTGGTCTAACTTAGGCCTATATCTACGTACTTATTTGTTAATAAATGCTCTTTTTTGCCACCTATGCATGCATGCCATAGCAAAAAAATATAATTCAATTCAGATATGAAGCTTCGATGCAGCTGAAAATGTGGAGAAAGAAGCAGGGCGCTAAATGCCTTAAGTAGCGATAGTATCTAGCTAGACTAACAGCCAATATCATTCCTTCTCTAAACGCCTTCAGCCCATCGATGCGTCAGGTAAACGCGAAGATCAACCATGACAGAAGCCGTACTGGCTGTCTCTAATCTACTCGTGGTCGCCTATATCCTGAAGGGAACCACACTCCATCGCCTTCGATATATTGCATCTTATATTATATATTTATAATCCTTCAGGGAACCCTTTCCATTGTTGAAAACGTGACCTGAATCGAATTCATAATTGTGAAAAAAATCTAAATAAAGTTTATGCGATCTCTCGCTCAAAGATCGCTCCCGGGTTGGGCGGGACTACACGGTAGCGAGTAAATATACATGCATACATATACATGTGTATTTTTATGTATATGGTGTGGGAGTCAGCTACTGGTTTACGCGGTAGCCAATCAATGAGTGTAGGTACGAATATGATTGCCTATTTCGTAGTGAATGGATTGAGTGTGTACATTCCCTCTCATCGAAAGTAGTATTAAAAATACCACGTCTTTATTTTTGTCTTCTTCTTTCCGTAAAATTAAATCTGGAACTTTATTAGGTAAAGAAGGGTTTTAAACTATTACTATAATTTTTATGAAATGTTTTAGTTATCTCATCAGGATCGGTGGACATTGTCCGATACAAATAATTATCTATATTTATGAGCAGATATTTAAAAATAATTTCAGTGTAATATTACACTTTGCTGTACAATATTTTTTCAATAAATCTAAAAATTATACATGTGGTATATAAACCAAGAAACCTTAAGTTACATACCGATCCAATTCTCAACGTTCCACACTGTACTAATCAATTCGATCCACATATGCGTGTGCGCATAAAAAAGCTCAAATGCGGCTACCGTTCACCAATCACGAAGCGGGGGCGGGGCGCGTAACACGGCGGCGAATTGTTGGACCGCATTCAAAAAACGGATTATTCACTTTTTTATTTACTACAGACAGAGCGATGCACGTGATCAACAAAGAGCGTGGGTGGGACTTTCTATCGCCCGCGGCATTCTTCTCGTGGGATGCAAGAGGGACCTTTGTGAGCTGAATTAAAAAGCCTTAGTCGAGATATAAAGGAAATGTTTTCTATTATGAAAGTTCGTAATTGTTAGATTTGAAAATAACTGAGTCTCAGTTTGCATTGATCGTAAAGAAACTTTTAAAAAATCATTCAAATGGAGGGCCTGTAGATATACGTAAATCACGTATATCTACAGGCCCCCTAAAAAGGCCGATCAAGCAATATTGCTAATGCAATTAATTTTTCGAATTCTCGGCAGATCCTACTTATTTTCATATGTTTTATGTAAAATAGTCACTACAAATAGTCACATAGGTACCTATATACAAATTAATTAATTTAAAAAAATGTTAGGTATTGATAAATCTGCCGTAAATTTGGAAAAATGAATTGCATTAGCAATATTGTCTGATCTTCCTTTTTAGCCCCCCAGAACTGTTCAGATTACAGAATCATCCTTTAAAATCACTACAATAAGGTTAGTGGGATCTAACTCTACCTTCTGTATATTTTAATAATTGAGCTCAATGTATCAAAAGCAGTATTTTGCTCAACATTTCATTATCATACCAAAATAGATATTAATGAAGAAATAACAAAAAATATCGGCAACTTAAAAGTAAAATGACCACCGTCTTCGGGAGAAAAAAACAGTCCTGAACCAAACAGCTATTAAACACTCAAATCTTTGGCCGTAAACAAAGAAAACGTCTAAATAGCCTTAACTTCCTAAGCATATATAGCAAAAAAGCAGGTAGGTACGTCACCTGTGGCGCTTGCCCACAAATAATGTTGTGTTTGCCCTGTGGTCGACCTGGGCAAATAGCGCCGGTGCGAACTGGCCTTTACAAATAAACCAAACTCAATGAAAGTAACGTAAAAGTCTTGTGAATGAATGTGATAAGTGGCTAGTGGAAAACTGATCATGTAGAGATTTTTGTTTACAATAGAATAGATAGGCTTGTGTTTGACCACAATCTCATCGTGGTAAGTAATAATGTAAATTAGGTCGTACAAAGCTTAGAAGGGAATTGGCTGTCAAGTGCAGCTGCCAGAACTCACCCGTAGGTGCTTAGCAACAGATTTTCAACTTGAGGGTGGAATGTAGAGAAAACCAAGAAAGCCAAAAATCCCTACGTTTACTTTAGATCTTTGTCCAATCAAAGACGTGTAACAAGAACTGATAATTAAATGTGTATAAGTAAGCGGTTTTACTTTTACCACACATATTGTAAAAAAACATCATAAAAACTAAACTATTATTATTGAACCAAAGAAAGATAGACACATTTTTGTTGAATTTGTTGGATATTATTTTATACATAATTAGTAGCGAATTTGTTAACATTCAGGTACAAACATAAATTATTTAATTAACAGAAAAGGTTAGGACCGTGACTATATACATTTATAAATCACTAGCTTCCACCCCGCGGTTTCACTCGCGTTCCCGAAAGATCTTAAGTTTTCCCGGCATAAAAAGTAGCCTTCCTCGATAAATGGGCAATCCAACACTGAAATAATTTTTCAATTCAAACCAGTAGTTCTTGAGATTAGCGCATCCAACCAAACAAACTCTTCAGCTTTATAATATTAGTATAGATAGGTATAACAGACAACTAGTACCAAAACATTTATTATTCTCATATAGTTTAGTATGTAGATAATCATAATAGCACCTACTTAATTGAAACATATCCTGATAGTATAATATTATCAGCATGTCGGAAAATCGTCAAAAGAAAATCAAACAATGTGTCAGACAAAGGATAGCCTTGCCTCGACTCGTGCGCAAACAAAAGTTATGATGATAAGTTATCTCCACCGCGCCCACAACACAAAAGCGTTGAAGGATCCTACTTATTCCGCGATAAGGTTTACTAAATAACACACCACCTCCTTTTCAGTAGAAATAGCATGTAGGTATTTATCAGAAGGTATAAAACTTTAATTGTAACTGATAACTCTAAAATACCTGATCATACATGCGTTCATCAATATCCGTATTGGTAAACCTATTAAAGATAGATAATATTATCCGTACTTTTATAAATACAAATGTGTTTGTTACTTAGTGTGTTCTTCTTTCATCTAGCAACGGATCCACGTGATTAGTTTATGGACCGAAGAGTAATAATAAGCTTCTTTTTAAACCGGGTTGAAACCGCTGGGTGAAAGCTAATAGGTTCATAAAGGTGCCCTAAAGGTGGTCATATTTTTATCAAGTACTCAACGAGTCATACGGATAACAACCCTGACAGAATGGTGGCCAAGAATAGGAATTCTAAGTTGACACTGTGCTTTATACTCAATTTATACCGAATATTTACAAAAAAAAATGCAAAATCTTTTTTTTAAGAACATATCCTCCAAATAGCGTATTGTTTAGTACTCTCACTATTTTTACAGAGGTTTATATAATATTCTTTGATGGCGGGAATACAGAATCACAACCGGTATTTAGTATTTAAAAAAAATCATATGTTTGTGTGAGTATTTGTTACTCAGCTCAGCTCCGTACCGGCTGACTTTACTTTAGTCCCTGAAATAGAACATAGGGTACATTTTATTCCCGGGACGTGAGTTACAGCTACCGAGATCGAGTGAGAGAAACCGCGGGGATAGCTTGAGAGATCATAATTTGAATTTGTATGTTCTCAACATCTGCTCTAAGAAGAATTTAATGCAATGTCGCTAAGTATAAAGGTAAAGTTATTCTATCAAAACAACGTAACCAAATGTTATTTAGAAACCCATAAAGCCTTAAAAGCCCACGTCATATTTGTTAATATTTAACACATCCCAAGTCGGAATTCGTTTATCTATCGTCATCCTAAGATTACCAGTAGATAAGCTTAGCCGAAACTCGACCAACCTTTGTGTTATATCTTGTACAAACAAAAATTTCCTGTGTGTATGCATTGTTGATGACAAATTATGTGTTAAAAGGATGTTATGTACAAATAAGGTATTGTTTAGTTTTGTAACTTTTAAAGGTAATATAGGTAACATGTAATACTATGTTACTTTTGTGAATATAGCTCAATAGAATACCAGAAACTGATCTATGAAATCACAAAAGCCATTCAAACATCAAATATTATACCATACAATGCTATATACACCTACCTACCTAACAGAAATACAAAGAAAGGCCCGCAGTTATTAGTGAAAGTCAGAGCATATTATTATCCCGCGTTCCTGAGGGATCTTATGTTTTCAAATTCAATGTCAAAGTCAAAGCCATTTATTCAGTTTAGGCTCTAGAAGCGCACTTATGAACGTCGAAACTACTGAAGTTACCAACGGTTCGGAAATCGCCGTTCATGCGTGATTGAGTCACAATCATCCAAACATACAGATTTTCACATTTGTAATAGTATATGATATAGTATGATTCTAAGTAATAGTTTTAGATAAAATAATATTGCTTACTAACAACCGTGATACCACAAAAAATCGAAAAACGTCTTGATGGAATACCCATTTTATAAAAATATGGCAGACCTTATCTCTCACCTACATTATTCCTGTACAAAATACGACCCAATATTTACACTACTGAAAAAAAAAAACGTAAAATCTAATAAACTTCCATAAGCTATAATCAATTGTGTCCCCTTTCAAGACCAATATTTAAGTTTAAAAAGTATAAATGGCCTAAAGAACCCATCAACCGCGGTGCGTTATGACGATAAAAAACCATAGCCTATAAATAATATCATTGTCTCTTGACATTATTCTACCCCGCGGCTTGTAATGTGCCAATGTGTTAATACATACTTGCTTAATCCACACGAGCACGTAACATATACAATGTTACGTGCTCGTGTGGCTCAAATAGGGATGTGCAATTTGTACCTCACTACTAATTTTAGATAGGCTGTCAATCAATTTTTAGCTTGAGTATTCACTTCGATGATTGTTTTTTATCGATTGCGTACGATATATAAATATCTTCTCAAGAACAAAGGAGATGTTTCGAAAATGTATGGAGTCCCGGCCAGGTCTTTGTACACTATACTCAAAAATAGGTAAAAATATATTAAACAGTTTCTAACTATCCGTTTTTTTTAAAAGGCTTTGTTTTTTGGTTCAAAACAAGAATTTACACACAGAATTGCAACACAAAACAAAAATAAACATGGAGGAAGCTGTCATTGATCAATGTATGACATTAGCTTTTTGGCGGGAACTTGCGAAGTGACGTTGCGTTTTCGTTTTATTTTCATGAAATCGGTATATTTTGAGATTTATTGAATGATATTGGTGGCGTTTTGTCTAATAAAGATCAATACAAGTGCACGAGTGATGTGAAAAATTAAATGAATGCGTGTATCGTGACTTTTCATGTTGTCTCAAATAGTCTACGATAAGTTTTAGTAAAACAGCCACCAATTTACTAAAACCTAACTGACTTGACTAAATGTATACTAGATTTGGCTTCGACCTATGTTATGTTATATTTGGATATCAGACATAATTATTGATTTAAAACAAAGAAGAAATACTTTACATGATTAGGCTGTATGGGCTAGAACCCTTTGCCTACCCGAAATAAGGGAAATGACAGATAAAAAACACTTTCGTCTATGGTATTCCTAGTTTTTTTTTAACAACAATGTATTTGTGTCGCCATATTGTTGCCATTAACAATGCAATTAACTAATAACAAATTAATTTTGAACCAGAAAAGGACACGTCTAATAATTTTTTATGTATTTTTTCTGAGTTTCATGGATTTTTCTAGATTTTTTGAGCAAGTGTAAATTGTCCTGGCCGGAATTGAAACATCTCCTTTCTATCAAAATAATTGAAACATTAATTAAAGTAAGTACAATCAATTAGCCAGAAACATTTAAGGAGATGATCACTTGCCTTTTAAAATTGTCTATTAAAAATTTCTCAACACTTAGTATGAAAACTGAGAATGCGAATCACGTGGGAATTTTCCGCTAGAGGCGCTAGTGTAGCGTGAGGTCTTCGGAATGTCAAATTTCACTATTTCTGGGTGGGCTACGCGGGTTTATTTCTAATTAGAATAACGTTGTTAATATTTTGCAATACCTGAGATTACTTATGGCAAATATGAGTTTCGGGTCAATTAATGGCAGTTCTTTGAGACAGTTTTTACTTTCGGAAACTTTTACCTACTTTTTTTTCGAACAAAACGTATGAACTACGTAAAACTGAGGCATGCTCCATATTTTTACGGTACGGTTTAAGGTATTAAATATGATTTAAATGTAAACTTGGTTTTCATGTCCGTAATAACAATCTTTTATAGGACCTTACTCGACAGTGGCGCCAACTGGTGAGCACAAAAACGATAGCCCCCATTGCGAAATGTGACGTGGTACTAAAGTGATCATCTACTTTTGAGGCTGACTGTACATACACAAGTAAGTAATTATGTTAAATAATTATCCTTTGAATAATAAAAGACACTTAATTTGTTATGGACTCAAACATTTCTAAGTCGGCTTTCTGACAACAGATTTAGATAATAGGTATACAAACTTTACGATCCAACAAAACATAAATTAATTTAACTATAAGGCATTATACTAATACATAGACATTATATATAAATAACATTTGATTGTATATATTTTATTTAAAATTTAATCATTCGATCACCTATCACTGTCAGTGGATTAGTCGATTATGCAAATCGAATGGAATCGTCCATCACTAGCCGGCGTGTGTAAGGCCATGTTCGGCGAAGTTGAAAGAAAGTGGCGATCGCCGTCTGGAAACCCCGTCGTGAGTCCTTTACAATCCTTAAATGTTCCACGTATTCTAGAAATTTATATTGGAATGCAATTTTAATAACCTCTCATTTAGTTTAAATGTTTAACAGAAAAAGAGTGAAAACCTATTTTCGTTATAACTCCTTACTTAACCGTATCAAACTTTAACATTTTATCGATACAATTTGTTATTGTTATTTGCTTACCTTATCAATCTTCTCAATAAAGAGTATTGAGAACAAAACTTAATAATTGTTGACTGATTTTAAAATTGACAATATTTATATTGGGTAAGTGAGAAATAAAATTAAAATGAGTGCTAATTTAATATTATTTATGACACCTATCATCATTTAAATAAAATTTGCCGCATTTGCGATTCTGATTCACAATTGGCAAAATGTGCGGGCGGTTTGTGGCAGACACCTGCCACTGCATTACGCATTCTACACCAGGAGCTTGATTTCTTTTAAATTACTATATCATGTTTATCGTAGTCAGATATGTGGAAATACATGGCACAATTGTTTTGATAACCTAAGACATTAGAATAATATGAAGAATTTTCCAGTTAATTTATAAACATAAGAATTTATATTATTATTCGAGCATTTATTTTGTAATTTGATTTTTCCACAATTTTAATGCAGCAAATGATGGTTTCAGTTGCAGCATACAACTCTCGCTAGAGCCAGCTATCTAGCTAGTTATATTTATTTTATATTAGCTACATCTGCTACATCACATTAACTTTACTTCCATTGACGGGGTCGCTATTTGAAATTGTGCTTTCTAAAATTAACATTATAATTATTAATTTACAACAACTTTGTTCGTTAAATTAACTTTTAAAGTCTTTTGCTTAAAAACCATCTATGGTGTTAAATAATTTTACAGAGTGTTTTAAATAGTTGTTAAAATCGTAATTTCGTATGAAATATGTCCTATAGCTCCTTGCCTATACTGCCCACTACGTCAGTAATTACAGATGTAAATTCCGAGCTTCGGGCCATGCTGTTTAACCATATGAATCGAGTGGCCGTTCAACACATAAAGAAGTCATTTTCCTCGTTTTTAACTAGTGAATTTTAATGAAGGCCAATTGTAAGAAAATATCTTTAAATTTTAACATAATTCAAGTAAAATTATGGATTTGTGCATAACATTAATTTAGCTATGTAAACCGTAGGGCATTTTGTCCGCACTTTAAATTTTGTTTATATGTTTCACTTTTTTATTTGATGATATAATTCGAGGTGTACCTATTTCCTATACTTTTGTTTTTAAAAACCCAATCAATTTTAAAATAAGTTCTTATAGAGGTATTTGATTAATAAATTGGTAGATACCTAATTATTTTAGTATGAGGAAGCATCTGCTTGACAGTTGCACAAAAGAGCTCATATTTATCAAAATAATATTTTTTACTAGAAGTTGTAAGGAAGGATATTAATTAAAACTTAGCTAATGCTTAATAATGTACCTACCTCCAATATAGCACATAAATAAAAATCCAAAAAAATATAACTCAAATATAGACGAAAATATTGGCAAAAAACTTTAAAACTTCTGTCAGCGTCTACATAGACAACCCGTTGTGAAATAAGAAAAAAGCAATTTGTAAGAATGAGTAATAACTTTGTGGCCCTGTAACGTAAGGTTATAGTTAAACACAGGCTTAATTTATATCTTGGCTAGTACCAAGATAAACTTTAATTATCATGTATGAGTATTAAAGTTTTTGTATTATATATTCATTTTTGTAAGGAGCCATCGACACGAAAAATAACATCTCATTATGTCTGAGGAGAGTTTAACAATTGCTATTCCGTAGAGAACTTAATACATTTTTAGTTTTGCTTTTAATTAAAATAGTCGAATAGCGTACGCTAAGGATCAAATTTTGAAATACAATATTTTACATAGTAAGAAAATAAAAAATAATCCTAAATTACTATCTTAATCATTTTTTTTCCATATCCTTTTAATTTTTTTTACAATGAAAGTTATATAAATTCGATCAAAATGTTTGATTTATAAAGGCAATATTTATTCCATTCAAACAGTTGCGTCAAAGAAGCAAATTCACTGTTAATACTTAGATGCATATCTCATGGGAAAATCTCTCCAAGGTGTCAAAAATTGTGTCTAATGACGCGTGGAATACAAAACTCTCAAGAATTACAAAGGCAACATATTAACCGTACCCCAGAAATATCTCAAAAGTTTTTTTCTTAAACCATTCTTCTTTTATTGTTAAATAAACCATAAATCGTTCTAAAATGGTCAGTATAGGACATTGAATGGAGTCCAACGCGGGAGCGAATGATATTCGTCCAAAAAAATGCCTATAATAAGGACAATATTTTTGGATGTCCTTTTTGTGGAACTAGCGCCGAGAGAGGCGCTAAGACCAATTTACATGATAATGGAAACGATTATTCAAATAATTTTTGTGTTTGTCGATACGAAAGGATGGGTATATATTTTTCTAATGAAAATTATGGAATGCCTCACGAGGCTGAGGCTGACATGAAAAACTTTCATGTAATTTAATATTAAGTAAAGAAATTGTTTGTGATAATAATTATTTATGTGTGTGCGTGTGCGTGTGTGTGTTTGTATGTATTTTAGTTTGATGGTAATTATACAGCCCTTGCGTGGATGTAGAATTTGTGGGTTATGTTTGTGTACAGTTATTGAATAAATATTATGTTATTACGTATTATGTGTTTCTGTTTCTAATAAGAATAAAGCTTGTCTGTAAATGGTAATGATCGGACGAAAAGCAAATGAAAAGATTAATGAATGATACACTAATAATAAAAATGATTTTTCCAAAACATTCATCTTAAGAAAATGCACGAATAAAATTGATAAAAAATGCTGATTTAACTGTACAATCTCTTAGTTATCGTTGATATATTTACACATATATTTTTCTAGACATGATTGTTCAATATTTTTTCATAAGTTTCTATCGATCGAAAACTAAGAGAATTACGTTTAAATCAAGGTAAAATTAGAACATATTTGAGTACTCACTGTAATCGGGCGCTAGCAACTGCGATTATTGCTGATTAATGTTTATTTTTACGTATAAATTAGTCGGCTGCGCGGCGGTGACTGTTGCGATTGCAGTAAAAAACAGTAATTTATTAGTGGCGACTTCTCGTGTTGGCACGGGCTTAACGAGTGTGTGGCGTGCGGTGCGGTGGACAGAAAAAACTGGCTCGCTTCGTACGTAGCTCGAGCAGCAGTGGCCTGAGGAAGAATAACCCCAGGAGTCGATGGGAGCTGCCACCGCTTCCGAACGCGCCCCGCACCCCGCGCCGCCTCCCGCCCGCCCGATACAGATCACGCATTCTACAAATACCTTTAGCTACGGCACTGGCGACCGCTGATCGTCTCTTTCGCTCCAACGCTGTCACAGCTGCGCTGGAGGTCCACGGAATCACTGTCGCGCGGGACGAAGGGGGTCTAATGGAAGTTTCACAACGAACGACGCTTCCTAAGTTCACCAAGTAAAGGTCACCCGGGCTAAGCGAGCCGGACGACGACGCAGCGTGAGCGTGGAACTCTGCCGCTCCGAGGTAGCTGCGCGTGCGCAACACCGGCAGCGCCCACATGACCGGCCGTTTAACTCTTCGCGGGACTCATGGAACACAGGCCTTCTCGCTCACTCTCGTAACTTTCCTGATTTCGCTCACTCATACACGACGACGTGGAAAAATGTATCTAGTTCTGTTGAGGCGACGCGGAGTGCAGTAGCCAAGTTTTTTTTTCGTTTCAATAAATTTGTGGTTGTTCCTCTCGCTTAGGCGCGCGCCCGGGGCGTTGTCGAGCGAGACGGTAGATTGCCACCGGGTTACGCCTTCCGCGCGTTCTCCTTATTATGTAGGTTGCCCACGTATTAGAGCCTCCGTGTACTGAACGGGCGCAAGTATAAAATATAATATTGTCGTAAATAAGAGACTTGTTTGCGGTGTAGCCGGTTATTTATGTTCGCTGCGCGCGGCTCCCGTGCTACGCACCGCCTACAATGTTTTTGTTTTCACATTACACTATACAACTTTACATTATGTAAGTTGATGATAGTAACCTACTGTTCACCTCATTATATGCCCGCATTTATTCCAAGTTGAATGCATATCTATATTTTATAGTCCCCTTTTTGGTGAACTATTTTACGATTTACTTTGTAGTTTATAAAAAATATTTTGCTTTATTATACTTATAATATAGTTATTACTTTATTCAAGTTTAGTTTTTAAGGTGCTGTGTAATATACGTTGGCAAACCTAATAAATAAATAAATAATTATAATTGAATGTATACAACACAAGATTCAAAATCTAAACACGTTTATATTGATAAGTTAGAGATACACGTTTAAATTGGGCATTTCCAATAGTCCTTGAGAATTAGCGTAGGTAGATTGATTCACGTTACATAATATTGCACTGTTTAGACTTGCTGTTTTTTTTAATAAAGTGTGGCTTTACAAAATGGTTTCTTGTTTTAAATACTAATTATCTAATCTTATTAAATAATTAATTATTGTATCATTAGTTTTCTATATTGCAACTGTTAATATTTGAAATGAACCACCCCTACACAAAGGTTCACTTCGTAGTTTTAGAGGCAGTTATTAAAAAAAACCGGCCAAGTGCGAGTCGGCCTCGCGCACCGAAGGTTCCGTACAAACTTATTTAACTTAACGATAAGATATGTATTGAGGGACAAACTTAACTTTGTCGTTGCAAAACTGTTGTCCTCATACATCGTATAGGTAGTGTAACGATCTTCACTGTAACGGTGTTTCTTTACTGTAAAATGTTTTGCGCATACGAGCATAATATTGCAATAAATATTTTCTTTTATTTTCTTTCACACAATAGCACAACTTTATTTATTTACCTTATTTGAGATTAATGCCAATTAAGCTAGACCTCTAAATTGTATGAGCGCCAATACAACTCAGAGGGCTATCTTAATTGACGTCAACTATGTAGGTATGTATTGAGACACCCTTTAATTTTCAACTTTTTTTATTTTTTGGAATTTTTCCTTTATTTTTCCATCTTGCTTTTTGCCAAATTTTGTGATTCTAGGTCAACGGGAACTACCATATAGGTTTTCGACCCAAAACATATAGGGTACTTCCGGTTGACCTAGAATTGACAATTTTGATTAAAAGCAAGGTCTTACAGCAAAAGTACAGGAAAAAATCCGAAAAATAAGGTAAATTTTGGTACTTACAAGTTTTCGCAAAAATCAAAATTTGCCCATATCTTTTTATCGTGTTGATTCTGGACCTTGATTTTTATACACCTAATAGGGACTATCAACTTCAGTATCTGGTATAAATTTCAACTTGCTAGGTCTACCCGTTCCTGAGAAAATCGGTGGTGACACACGGACAGACGGACAAGAGAGTGATCTTATAAGGGTTCCTTTTTTTACCTTTTGAGGTACGGAATCCAAAAAATGGACTTCAAGTCAGGACATAATTATTTTAGTGCAATATTTATTGAGGACTAGGTATGTACTTACCCTAATATTCTTATTGATTATCGGGAATTTTCGGTAAAATTCATGTCATTCTGTTTGTGGAGACGTGCCTGGAAAAGTTCACATTACCACTGTGGACTTTTCCAGGCTATAAATAATGAGGTATCTCTTATCAAATATAAGTGTTGTGTTAACATTTTGTAAATGAGTGGACGTGAATATCTCGCATATGGTCATTCTTTGACGAAACTACATGCCAATATAAAAATGTTAAAACTACACGAGATTCAAATTCAGTTATTATTCGGCATTCGGTATGAATGCCGAATTATTATCAAATATTTGACGCATTTTTACATAAAAATTATAATTAAGGAAATTTTTAGAGGAAGCATGAAGAGGAAAATGCCTATAAATTGATAATTTTTCATAGATAACCAAATACAGGTTGCAAAAAGTTCACACATACTAAATCACAGGTTTAGATATTTTATTTAACAAAAATGTTTTTCCTTAATAACACAGTTATAAACAAAAAAAAGTCAACAAAAGCAAGCTTAACGTAACGGCAAAGACACGCGACAAATCACAAATCTTGTTACAATAGAACAAAAACACAATAATACAAAACTAACATTCCATACAACGCAGTCACGGTTATAAACAACCAATCAGGCGTACAGACACAGACAATATAGAAAACATCAAAACATATTAGGGGATGCATTGTTTTCGAAATTGGTATTCATTATTGTTGTCAACGGGGGCTCATAGACCATAGACTCATTGTAGATATTATAAAGTGCGAAGTGTCACATAATGTTTGCTCACAATATTAAGAAAACGGGATTTTATGATACAAAAAGTGCGGTCTTTCTGTCCAGTCTTTGTTGATGGAATGAATGGTTTCGACCACACTGGAGACGTGCGTTGCTAATTCCCTAATTAAACCTGTCGAACGATAGAAATGCAATTTACCTTGCTTTTATTTCTTTGAAATGTATTTTTTCAGATACATTATATGGTTGTCACTGTGATTTTAACTTTAAATTAGGTGTGGTTAACAAAAACAAATGTGCTAAAATATTTATAAACTAAATAAAATAAAATTAATATTCTGGGACATTATTCCTCACACACGGCTTTCTGACCCCAAACTAAGCAGAGTTTGTACTATGGAAGCCAGATAACTGATATACTACATATACTACTTTTCTTTTGTAAATACATACATATATAGATAATTACACCCAGACTCAGGACAAACAGACATGTTCATGCACACAAATGTTTGTCCTGTGTGGGAATCGAACCCAGGACCTGCGGCGTGATAGATAGGGTATCTTACCAACCACGCCAACCGGCCCGTCAATAATTAAATTATATTATATCACCCAAATTAAAATAATCCCATAATATTTAATTAGTCACCATATCGCGCGCGCGTTGATGTCTTTTCAGCGAGTAAGCTGTACGCGTTGAACTCTTTTCTAAGACTACATTAATGTTTCACACATAAAATGAATATTGAAAAGATATTTTATTATTTATTTCATTTTACATTCTAATTTAAATTCCTCCTTTAAACTACTGCATAATTCGTTCTGTTAATCGAATCGTTTAACAATACAATTAAAACGATTTAAAATCATCGGCAACATCGTATCTGAAAACTCGGGCATGTTAACAACTGACGCTACCGGTACCATAAAAGTGAATTGTATCTACATTACGATCGTCTGTAGACCTTATAAAGCCTGGCTAGCCTTCTAAAAATAATGTTTTCGCTCATCATTAACCCCACAATGCGACGCGATCGGTTCGTGCATTGTCTTTTTAGTCGGTGACGCAATTCATTCCGAAACGGAACAATAAAATTCATTTATTTACCCAATCTGATTTGATCATTACTTCGTAAGATTTAAAGTTGAATTTGGATTAAGCGTCGGCGTTGTTGATCTCCAAAAGAATTGTCCGTTGACAACAGAGACATCGATGCTGTTCTTTTTTTGAATATCGATTGTAAAGAGCATTCTCATCGCTCTGTGAGAACTTTCAAGTACAGTCGCGTCTTAAATTCCATCGTCCATTGAACGCTGTGTCTTTGTGTCAATATCATCTTTAGAATAACGTTGCTTGTCAATTGTTAAAGGCAGTTATGTACGTGATAGTACATGGTGATCTGTGGAAGCAGGAGATAGTATCGGAGATTAAAGGCTAAGCACAGTATGACAGGATAAATAGACTCAATGCCTTATGAAGTTAATCGTTTCGTTGACCGTTATGGGTAACGTAGACTATGGGAAAACTTCACTTGATTATTTTGTCAAAAAATAAAGCAGCGACTGCTCGTTCCTTTAAAAACTTTGGTATCTAGTCATTTTCGTATTTGAGTTTTGAAGATAGCTAAGATTATTATCATTGAATTATCTCTAATATTATTTTTTCTACTATGTTTGTTTAAAAATATACAGGGTGATTTTTAAGTCAATGGCAGAGGTGGAAGTACTCATCAATATGAACAACTTTTAATATGAGACCAACTCTGGTATCGCATAAAATAAAACGGTTGATTCATACATTTTGGTCGAGTAGGTATTGAACTTTTGTATGGAACAGCTGATATTTTTTTAGTAATTTCACAGTTAGTCCTATAATAAAAGTTGTTCATATTGATGAGTACTTCCACCCCTGCAAGTATTGCCAGTGACTAAAAAATAACCCAGTACCTATGTAGGGTTGACGACGATGACGTCCTTAGGTCTATTAAAACAGTGAAACTAAATTTGCGCAGCAATCATATAGTCCTTTCTCTTTCTTTTAACGCTGATACTTCAGTATTATTTATACTTAAGAATATTGTATTTATTTTTTCTTTCTTCATTCCTCCAAGTCATGTCTCTTGGCTTTTATCTATGAATCATGGATTGGCAAGTCGGAAAGAAAACCCTTGGTCTATATACGAATGAAAACATTTGATTACCATATCAAGTCCCATACAACTTTAATCACAAACATTTTTAACACTGAAAAAGGAATTTAAAAAACGTTATTAATTGCAGGCCGCTTTTAGCACTAACGAGAAGTGTCTATCGATTGAGCATCAACGGTATTTATATGCAAATATTTCTAATGATATATGGTGCTAATCTGCAATCTGCCACTGGATTCCACAGTGCAGTCCTTTACACAGGTAGTCGTCAGACCACATTAAATCAATCTCGATGGAATGGAAAATATTCGCATATTGCAATGTTTAATATTATATATTTTATATTATTAAGAGTCTTTCTTCAGCTTGGCATCACTGAAAAACTTTAAAATTGTTGGGTACGATCTGATGAAGTTGAAAATCACAGGACAAATGGGAGTGCACTAAATGAGCCATGATCCTCGGTATAAGAAGAACGAATAGAGATAAATATCTTCTTCTTCTTCTATATAGGTATATAAAAGGAAAATGTAACTGACTGACTGATCTATCAACGCACAGCTCAAACTACTGGACGGATCAAGCTAAACTTTGGCATACAGATAGCTATTATGATGTAGGCATCCGCTACGAAAGGATTTTTGAAAATTCCACCCCTAAGGGGGTAAAGTAGGGGTTCGCGGGTGAATCCGCGGGGTGGTAAGCTAGTAGTATAATATACCAGCTTTTCCGCGCGGTTTCACCTGCGTTCCCGAGGGATCTTGTGTTTTCTCGGGATAAAAAGTAACTTATAGCCTTCCTCGATAAATGGGCTTTCAACACTGAAATAATTTTTGAAATCGATCCATTAGTTCCTGAGATTAGCGCGTTCAAACAAACAAACAAACTCTTCAGCTTTATAATATTAGTGCAGATTGAATTCCTAGTTAGTCCTGCTGGCCTCGTGTGATTAGGTTCAACCACCCAATTAAACCGTTGTCTTTTTAATCCAAATACACATATCTTATCTTTGAAGTAAACCCATAAAAGAAAAGAGTTCTTTTTACTATTTTGAAATCTATCTATGGTTGACTCATTATAACAATAAAACTAATTACATATACATACATATTTTATAGTATACTGTTCATTATGTTCGTTTTAATATATGGCACAATTGTAACGTGTCCAAATATAAAACCATCACCATTTACCTTAATAATAAATTAACATCAATAATTTCAAATAAAAACACACTGAAGCTAAAGAATAAAACAACAAAAATAATCAAGTTATAGAATTTTTCCTTTTAACGTGTCATTTTATAATGGAACACGACGAATCAATTAGATTGTAAAAAAAAAATTAGAACATTGCCGAATTGAATTGTGCATAACAATCAAATTGTATATAATAAATTATTCAATTTAGCGGCTAAAGTATTAAATTACGGTCTTCAGCCATTACATTTGTGACAATAAAATGTAAATAAAATAAATTGAAACAATCGTGTGACCGACGTAAGGAGCGTTTTATATCACCATAATAATAATCATACATTTTTCATTGCTACCTTTTTGCAAAAATTAGGATGCACTTCGACAAATTTTATAGTAAGATTTAGTTCATTAAAATATTTAATTACAAGAGCTTTTAAGTTAACGATAATTTTAATTATTACATGATACATGTAATTGATTGGGTTGAGTTGTCCCTTAGTTAAAAGTGTTGTTAAAATAAATATCCTGTTCGTTTTAAGTGACCTTTAAAGAACTGTAATTAGTCAATCAATCTAAAATACATACAAAATTTATAAAAAACCTTCCACTGATCGTAGAACCATTCAATTTGATGAGCAGGGTTTTAAAAATAAAAATACGGCAATATACAAGAGATCGCGGGTGAAAACGCCGGGTGGAAAGTTAGATTTTTTTTTTATTAATTACTAATCGTTGAATCACAACTTTTTCGTTAAATCCGTTTTTTTACGATAGGCTTGTATTTGACCACAAGTGTTATTTTTCTGTCAAAATTAACAGTATATTAATGACAGTCCATATTTCCCAACAAACAATTATCGTAATGACGTCATTGAATTAAGTTTTTTTGCAACTTATTTCCTTCCTTATCATTTAATAGTCCAGATGTTTCTATTTCAATTCGTCGAGCAGACGGTCATGCCAAAAAAACAATTTACATATTATTTAATGAATGTATTATGTAGATTTAGTTGATTTTTATACATTGAATATCGATAAATCTACTCGAGAGAGACATATAAGTCATAACATTGGAATATCAGATAAGGACAAGGCCGTAGTTCCTTTTTTTGCAAATTCTAACGATTCAAGTATCGACGTGTTTTGAAATAATAAAAAAGATACAGGTAGATATGACGGGCATTCGTTAAATGTGTTTAAAAATTAATTTAATATTATGCATTTTCAGTCGGTTTTGCTGTTGCTTTTTCGTCAAATAAAATTGTTTGATTGACAAGAACAAAAGTACGTCAGTATCAAACTTACTGTCTGCTGCATCAACGTAAGCTAAAAAATTCCAAATTTTGTAAAAACAGCTCTACGATTATTAGGTATAGACAAAGTAAACAGTTTTTTTGTAAATGTAAGTCAACAAAAACCTACATAGTAGTTCTACATCATGCATAGTTTTGGAGTACATATGTTTTGTAAATATGGGCATATATGCGTTATTATTCTATGGGCATATAACATAGAACATAAGCTACTCTTTTGTACATACTTTGCCCAATGGACTATGTACCTAGTACCAAATCTTCCGCGTTTTGTTTTGATCTAAGTTATTAGTGATATTTTATTTTCTCTAGACATAGTCCTCAAAAAAGTATTTTCATTTCATGTGTCCTTTAACTAAAAGTTCTCCAATAGCTGTCTATGTCTATATTATGCATGTTTGTACATAAACTAAGCTAGTGATACAGTAAAATTAACAAATCGGTGTTTAAAGAAACAGATGAATAAATGTAACATTTTAGACCAAAAACAATCCATTTATCTATTTATCTATTACCTACGACATAATTACAGACGGCCAGGAAAACCATGATACCCCACAATATTTTAACAACCTTAGAAGTCTTAAACACTTAAGCCTTGCAAGAAACAGGGTAGAACCTATAAAAGTAAACGAGACAATTACATTATTTTTAAGGTTTCTCTTAAACATAGTCGGCGAAATGCTTATTACACAATGTACTGAAATTGTGGAGGCATCAGTCTTCATTCTTGAGTCATCGTGTACACCGACATGAATAGTCTATACATGCACGAAACGTACAATGGTTGGTCTGTCCTTCTATTATAACTAGCGGCATGCTTTTGTGTGCGGACATCATACGATAAAGGGTATAAATAAGCGAGTGCACATGTCATGTAGAGTTTGTAACCTAGTGAGGTACCTACCTTTAAGTATTGATGTATTATTAATCCCCGTCCCTTGGAAAGCCGTGTCTAATGACTAAATAGAGATACTATGACTGTAGTTCACACTGTTTTTAGCCTTTTTGCTTATAAATGCTTATGCACTAATGTTGGAATAATATAAGGGTGTTTAGGAGAACTTGTTTTCTTTAATGGAATTATTTCTATCTTTAAGTAACTCGTTTGTAGTATGGTGGAGTTCTTTGTCAGGAAAACATCTCCGTCTCCAATGGATTACCGATTAAAATAATATCAGTAACATCACTAAAGGACTCACAAAACAATGACCTCAATGGGCGCCGTTATGGTCCTATATTATGTGTCCATACATATCTATCGTTATTTATACGAGCCGCCTGCTTATGATGCCCAGTCCAGGTGACACTGAAGGTAATGCTTAAAAGGTTTAAGGACACAGGACTAAAAATAAAAGATATATGATATGCCGCCTCTTTTACATAGTGATGAGAAATCGATATTGATTCAACAGACTTTTTATACAAGCTGAAAGATGATTTATTATTTTTTACATGCATTTAATAATCGAAGCTTGCTGTTGACTTCTGTCCAAAATTGTGCTGTTACCAAAATAAAGAAGAAAAGAAAAGAAAACCCTACCTTATATCTCTACCAAAAAGTAAGTGTGGTTGGTAAGTTACCCTATCTATTACGCCGCAGATCGTGGGTTCGATTCCCACTCAGGACAAACATTTTTGTGCCTGAACATGTTTTGTCCTATGTCTGGGTGTAATTATCCATATAAATGTATGTATTTACAAAAGGAAAGTAGTATATCAGTTGTCTGGCTTCCATCCTACAAGCTCTGCTTAGTTTGTGGTCAGATGGCCGTGTGTGAGGAATAATGTCTCAGAATATTAACAATTATATTCTTAACTATTAATTTGTTTAATTATTTATTTAATATAAATTAAATAATACCTTAATTTTGTGCAATTAAAAACACGCCAAATCATTAGTTATGATATAACTGTAAGAGCTGAGTAGAGTCAGATAGAATATCTGTCAGATAATACCGAAATTATCAGCAGCCTGTGAGATTTACGCTATATTATAACTAATTGTTTTATCTTGATACAAATTCTATGCGATAAAAATACATAGTTATTTGCATTCCCTACTCAATGAGCACATCAATCAAGTAAATAGCCGCCCATCGAGTTTGTCCACTCAAAAGTAGCGGCGCAGTCTGACGGTGGTCCACACAACACCAATATTATTTGCGAGGTGTCACCACCAACGTCGAGTAACAATCACATTCACACACAAAAAAACACTTCTCCAAAAACCTATAATTCTTCGCACGTACAACCTAAAGTTTAAAATTGATTGGATATTTGCGTCATCAACAGCAAACAATACTTGGTTCCCAACTCACTCAAAGCCCATAAAGACGCCTATCGGTTTTCCGCAGTGTTCCAAGAACATGTATTGATTCAGTTAATATTTTTTGGTGATGTTTTGTTTGCCTGTATGTGTTTAAATGGTTGGAGACGCCGGCGTTAAATAAAGACATCCTGTTTGGTAAGTATGGGAACACATCCGCTGGGTTGGAAAAGTTTATGGGATTTTCATTTGCCTCAACATTCTATTTTTTTAAACGCAACATCTGCTTGTCTATTGACCTTGTTAAAGCCATATCTTCGCAGGCCAATGCGGATTGGATAAAAATAGTAGGTACCTATATAGTGACTAAAAAAATTGATAAGTAGGTACAAGTAAACCAAAAGTAGCTAAATGATAATACTAGTATCAAATTACATCAATAAATTAATGATTTATTTTATTTTATTTGAATAATAATATACTTAATTTGTTTATATGGACATATTCACACATATCGCAGGTCTTCTCGGGTTACTGAGAGGGCGTGTTAAGTATCTCTTTACATCTTTATTTTTCGTGTTTCTGACTGACTCATTAACCTGGCAGTCATTTTAACAATGTGTGAAGATCAAATATAATAAACGAAGGCTGTGTTATACATGACCTGTTAAGGATATAGAGCCCTTTGTTTAATGTGAGTCCAAGTTTGTTAAGACCTTAAGATAAATTAATAGTTAAGAAGGTAGTTCCAAAATAATGTTTCATTGAAATGATAAAATAATTTGGTAGTAGGTACTTTATCCCATAAATCTGCAACTGTAATATCAATAATAATACGATAGTTACAATAATCAACTTATTAATAATTAAGGTACGTAATTGGTATCTATTCAAGTAAAAGCGTGAAAGCCACTGGACAACTAAAACGCAATCTAGCCTAGTTAGTATTAAGGTGATAGCGTACATGTTCAATGAAGGGAGTAAGTCTCGTGGCCGTTCCCACGGCTAAGGGCCCGGGGCGAACCTCGTCTGAAACACGACGTGCCGGTCTGGACGATTACCTCTGAAAGCAGGTAAACGATGTCTAAGCTATGGTTACGAGATGACAATTTGAAGATTAGATTGATACACTGTGGAAATTATTGAATGTAGGTGTGGTGATTTGTGAAATGTTTTGTAACTGAAACCTTAAGTTAGGTTCGTGTTGAGAAGATACAAATAAAATGAACAAATGTATTGACGTTCCTGAAAATACAGTCAAAATTTTATTGACAATTGCAGAATTTTTTGATGGCTTATCAAAATTTAAGTAGGTACTAAAATACATTTGAAACTCTGTCATCTGAAGTAACTGAACTTTAACACCAAAGTACCTATAACTTAGCTCCGGTTGTTAATCGAATTAATTCCAGTAACAGGGAACAAGTAACAGTTTTAGATTAAAAATTTAGATGAAAAAGGCACATTAGCTAAATTATTTTATACAGAATCATTTATGCCATGGTCACCGGTAGGTCCTTCCTAAAAATCCTTATTTATATTATATTTATATTTTATAATCTATACTATCTATACTAATATTATAAAGCTGAAGAGTTTGTTTTTTTGAACGTGCTAATCTCAGGAACTACTGATTCGATTTGAAAAATTCTTTCATCTGTTGGATAGCCCATTTATCGAGGAAGGCTATATACCACTTTTTATCCCAGGAAAACACAAGATCCCTCGGAAGCGCGGAAAAGCTAGGCCATTATAAAATAATCAACGAAATAGCATAAAACGCTTGAGAACAAAAGATAACGAATTAAAAAAAGATGTCATTTTAGTAGCATTCAATAAAAAAGACCATAACTTAATATGCTAAACTCAGTCGCGGTTGAATTGAAACAAAATAGTAGAGTCGTTTTTATTAACACAAGGTCGGCATTTGATCATGCATGCGAACTATTTGAGTCCAATAAAATAACCAAACCAAATAACTATGCAATGCAAAACAACATATTCTCGGGGGCAAGTTGTTATTCAGACTCCACAGGATATCTCACGTTTTAATGCTGACAAGATCGTAGTTGCACTATTGAGCTAGTTTTAATTTAGCATCTGCGATATAAGACTTAATTTATAAGAACAATAAAGTCCACAGTCACTACTATATAAATGTAGATGCAGATCGTCATGTCTGATGTTAATTACGTCGTTGCTGATGGTGCTACTGCATAATGCCACTATGGCTTTAAGTTCAATATGTTTATAGATTTTTCATCTCAGTATGTATATTATGTGGATAATTAAGTAGGTACCTACTTATGAAACCAGCTTTTGACCAGTAAGAATTCCAGCCATGAGATTTTTACTTTAAAAAAAAATGGAAGGATTGTAGGGAAAGGACTTTGTTCTACGATAGCAAATATTTTTTTTAGGTATGACATGGTTGAAATAGACTAAAAAGGTTCGACAGTCATCAAGATATGCAAAAGATTCATGGAAACTCTAAGTGTTTGGGAATCGGACAAAAAGATCCACTTGCTAATCGTACACAAATCAGAGCAACTATGCTTTATAAGTGTCATGTGAGTTCTAAAGAGTCCATAGTTCAAAGTTTATCAAGTTACCTAAGTATGTCACTCTACTCCACTACTCCCATCCTGCACGTTGAGATGAAGTTTACTACCTTTATCAGGTCAATGATAGGTACCTTTTTGAGATCGTCGTTCCATCTAGGGTCTGGACTATCATTGCAGAAACACTAGCGGTTGCCTCACATAACAATAAACTTACCTAAAGTTAATTCGTCTGCTTACCTCCACTAACTTTGTACAAACTCTATTAGCAAGTACCTATACCTATAAAGCTAACTGTCAAAGGTACAGCGAAATGACCACCATCATAATGGTACCTTCCTATCGACCTGCATAATGACGAACATTCATTCACATTTTCACATCTCTATCAAGTCTCGACTAACAGAGTTCAATTCATTAAACGCGCTTAACAAACGGTGAAAAGCGAACGAGCTTGTCAACGGTTCTTCCAATTAACGTCTTGACTTTACAACCGTATGTAGCTTTCCAGTTTTCGATGTAAACCGTCTATTTTATTCCATAGTTGATCGACTCATGATAATAAAAATGGATGTTTTGGAAATTAAGTGAATTATTATGACATTTTACGACTACCATTCTATGTATTACCTAAATGTAACATTCTAACTACCATATCTAGTTCATTATGATTTATGTACGTAATGTATGTAAGAGGTGAATTGGAAAATTTAAGCTAATCTTTTACCTTAGTTTTTGTCAGTTAAAACGGCAATAAGTAAGTTACCATCAGGTAGATATTCCAAATGCCAAAAACGTGCAAACTACTCCTAAAATCTTGTTACTCTTTTGCCCAATATGTATTAATATACGTTTTGAAACTAGTATTCTGATCTATCCGTCAATACAAATATTCGTTACGGTTAAACAAGCGACCGGATATGTGAAAAAAAAAGAAAAAAATTGATGATCGCCTTGTGCGGCCTAATTAAGATATGTATCAAAGTGACCCACCCCTGCTTCAAGCTCTATTGTACCACCATTGATGAAAAACAAATTTCAAAGGACAATCAACCTTATTTACATTGAATGTCTTATTAAATAGAGGCGTTAGTATATACCTCTTATATTGCTTTGTCATAAAGGTTGTAATGGCGCTGTAAATATATGGACGGTTTTTACTTTCCATACATTTTGAAGCGCCAAAGTCAACAGTTTCGCGTAGGTGGGCGACACAAACGATACAAATTACAGGTCATTGTGATTGATTGCGATGGGTGGGCAAATTATTTTTATGGTTTGGTATAAGAAATGCAAATTGAAAAATAAAATACGAAAGCTTAATTTCATGTATTTTGGCATAAAGTTTTGTGGCACATCATAAAAAGTTAACAAAACTGTTGTACCTGACCTACTTAGCTGTGTACCTATACTGGTAATAAATTAAAACTTATTTTGAGAAATTTTGAACACAACACCAAATAGAATCTACATTATCACAAGAAATTAAGTAGTATTAAAACCTGCTACGGCGACCGAGCAAATTGGCTTATTACCCGTACATCCTCATGAAAACGTGTTTATTAAAGCATATAACATTTCTTTTATTATAGGCGTGTGCCGACCAACTTCGTAAACACCACATTTGCATCCCGAGCGAGGCCCGCCGCAGAAACCACCTCAATCGATCGCTAAAAAAATCATCGCATTATAGGTACCCGACTCTACTACCTATATAACTTTTCAGTACAGAAGAACATCCAATATTTCTAGACATGTAATTCAATATTGAATCTTAGTCCATCGTAATAAAAATGACTTCGAAACATGTAGCATCATCTCATAAGCTGTTACAAGCAGCAGAGATTCCAATACAATAATACGTGCACTGGGCCGGCGCGCGCGCAGTCTGATCTGACCACTACTGTGCATTTCCCACGGGCTGCGTATTCTTGCGCACCGCTCACTCTGTATAGTGTTGTCTCTTACCCTCCTGATGGACTGCCGCTCTTTCGTTAAGCGAAGCACACCCACACACACCGTCGGTATTTCAGATTGTTCTGAGGTGAAGACCGACATAAGATTACGTCAGCTCACAGGTTAGCTGCTAGAAGTTTCACATCGATTTTGGACACTTTTGGTTTCTTGTCCTTCACTAAATAAAAAATATGAGGCCTGTGCCCTTAGAATACGCCATTGAAGATAATAAATAAGGTCTTACCGACCATACATTTCACTATTTTATCTTAGGTTGGTACCTAACCAACACAAATAAGCTATACCTAAATCTGTAGAAACCACTTATTTAACGTAAATAAAGATTGTTCCTATCCTAACATCCTAGAACTAATCAACCCTAATAGGTACCTAACTATAATTATTTCGGTAGGTACGTAGGTATCTAGCAGTTTATCTAGCTGTTAATTTGAAATTAGAACAGTTTTAGTATGGACTTATCAGAGGAATAGCTCATCTAAAGTTTATCCAGCATTTGAAAATCGTACCACTACTCATAATTATATTTATGGATGAAGATTTACAGGCATAGACATTATACATGAATATACATGAATTGATCATTATGAGTAGGTAATTATGAGTGACTGAGGTACAATTTTATACGAAACAACAGAATGGCATTTTATTTAGTCGTGTCTGCCAACTTTCAGATTTTATTATACAAATTAAAGTTATGGTTAACCTATTTTTAAATTTATTATTTTACTTAGTATGAACTAGGATCAGAACAAGTAAGACATATTAATGTGTTTTACAGACCTACCACTATTACCTAAGCATAGAGCAGGAAAAATATTGATAAACCTACTTTGTTCGAGGTATATTTATATTTGGGGGACGCCCTTTGGATTGTCTTACTGATTTATCTGTTATTTATCATAATCTATCTATTGTACCTACGTATTCTGTGGAATTATCAAGAGGCTACCTATGGCGGTAAAAAATAAGGTCTCATTGGCACCCTTGGATACGGAACCTTAAAAAGGCGAGCGTTTATCCTCGATTCTACTCCACTGAAACATGGCAGCACTTTCATCGATTTTGATTAGCCAAAAATAAAATGGCGAAATTTTGATTTGCATACCTGTTATTATGTAGGTATAGTTATACAAAACTATAATCACAATAGCAATTTTCATCTAACCCCTAATCTTCATGTCAACTCACATAGCTACGATTTATCTGAATACTTAAAATATATTCAAAATTAGCAATAATTTAAACATTAAATTGACCAAAAGAATCCCCACCAATCAAAAATTGCAACAGTGGAACACTTTACATAATCATTATTAAACACCTTTACTAGACGTGTGAACATAAATTTTCTAATCCTATACCATTATTAATGGGAGAGTCTTTCCAAACGTTGTTATAATGCCGTCAATGGACGTGAAACTCGAGAATATATCAAACTGTATTCGTAGTAAATGTATTATGGTTCTTAGTTGTCCAATTCCAATCTGTCTAGAGCGCGTGCACAGCGCGTCTCCTGTCAAGTAATGCCGCGGGGGAAGACTCCATTGCACCTAATTAGGGTAAAATATTTTCCGAACAGCGATTAGATTTTGGATCTGTAGAATTAGGCATCAAATAATAATTACAGTTATTTTTTCACAACATTCCTGCCCAATATCACATATCAAGGTAAAATCTATTTCAAGATTATTTTGATGGAATCGCCATTAGATAGCATGCAACTATATACTTGCATTTAGTTCTTGAGATCATAGAACCTCACAGTAATGTGTACAGCAATGTGTACCTACAATGAAACTTGAAAAACTTTTGCATATAAAATAACTTCATGCTAGTTAAATATTTAATACTGCGGATGGATCCAGTTTGAGAGCAGATAGGAGAAAGGATTTGTGCATTATAGAACAAAAATCAAAATTTCTTTCAGAATGCTTTATTGACAAAATAAATCTTTATAAACTAAGATATTTAACATAACAAGTATTTAATGAAATATGTTGGCGGCATGAAGCCGTCCAAACCAATCTCTTCTAACTGTAAGACTTATAGCTTAATAATGATATACCTACTGGTTTTTTCTCATTAGAACAAATATGTATTCATACAAAATTGACACTAAATAGAGGTAAAGCTGACATATAATTAACGCACCTACACTCTAAAACCATAAAATAAAAATTATCTCTCAAAATTATATGGTATTTAAAAGATCCTAATTTAAGTAAGTTAAGAGGTAATCATAATTGTTTATTACTAAATCAGAATTATCGATTTGACTGAAGTATGTACATAATCCAATACAACTTACATAAAAACGAATTAACGAAAATGATAATAAGCAATCTAAATCAGTAGGATATTCAGCACTTCAGTAATTCCGACGGCGTATTTTTTTTTCTGAAGGTGGGAGAAAAATTCAAAATTTTCAGTTGGGAGCTTTGTTGATGGGTCCAAGGGCCTCCTGAGCTTGAGGGCTCTGGTGCACGGCACCGCCTAGCCCACCGATACCTACGCCACTGGCTGGGATTAGTAGGTTATGGTAGGTAGTATGTATTAGAGAGGACTTGTGGCAGCAACGAGAAAACGCGATAAAGTGTGCCAAATGCTAACTACCCCTAATGATTTCTATGTATGGTTTCAGTATTTTTTGACTAGCTTCGATTAATCGGTGGGTTAGTAAACGCTAAACTATTTCCCATTTCCTCGGACATCTAGTTCCAAAAATGCAACATTTTCATAATTCAAACAGAAATAGCATTCTACAGTACCAGGTACAGAAAAGATTTACTAAGATCTACACATACACATAGGGTTGTTTCCATAAAATTAGGTGGTAAATAATATTTTCCTCTAAATATTTTTATCACGTATGAACGTCTAAATGTCCTTGAGTAATTCTACCGCAATTTTTTTGACGTGATAATAAAAAAGTTTTATTTGCCATAAAATCCCGCCTTCACAAGGTACATATAATAGCTAAGAATTATCAATAACGCCATAATTTTGCGATAAAGAAAATATATTAAAAAAAGATTAGACGGCGTGTACAGCCGAACGCAAATTCGGCGACTCGCGTGGTCTTGGTCAGTTAGGTGAATTTGAATGATATTGTCTAGTAAATAGAGTTCATAGAGTCCACCGCGCCGCGGCCACATTTACGTTCGTCTATACGCAGCCTTAGCCCATTCATACACGAGGCAACTAAAATAAAAACAGAGTTCAACACATACATTTCAATGGTGGTCCTCACATGGTGCAACTTATCAAAAACTAGTTTTAAACGGCGACGCAACCAGTCATACGCTTCTTGAAGTGCTGTTCGCCAACGCGTTGCCAACGCATTTTTTTTTAATTGCTGCCAAGTTTCGTCATATTGAAGCAAAATAATTATATTAAATATGTTGAAGGAGGTTCAAAAGTATCCGTGCCTCTACGATTATAGGCTTATGGATTACATATGCACGGATATATTTAACAGAAAAGGCTTGGAATCATGTTAGGAAAAATATTAATACCTACAATAAAAGTATTGTACAGTTAAAGGATATTATTAATTAACCTTTCACATAAATGGTAGTTCTCAAGCTTTCTTAACTTTTACTACTTCCTACAATGTGGACGACGATCCTACCCTGCCTGGTTTTTAGCTTGTACCTACTGTAAAAAATAAAAAAATATTTCCATAGGATCTCGTACTTTTAATCTCAATTTAAAATATAAAAACATAGGTACATATTAGATTCCGATGGATTAAAGTTCAGTTAATATTATATAGAAATACATATAAAGCAATGACATCAGAAGATTAAAGTCAAAGTCAAAGCCATTTATTCAGTTTAGGCCCTAGAAGGGCACTTATGAACGTCAAAACTACTGAAGTTACCACCGATTCTGAAGTCGCCTTCAACTGAGAAGAACCGCCGAGAAACTCAGCAAGGTTACATTTTTATATATTGTTTTTTTTTTGATAGTCGGGTGATCGAGTGATCGAAATTTTCACAGGTTTCAAAACAATCAATTTATTTAAAATTAAGATGACTCGTTGCCTCAAGTTTATTTCCACAATAAATTGACTGCCTAATGCACCGGCCATTTCTGCGCCTATTGAGATATATATACGATAAGCACTGAACTAAACATAAATTTATTAACGGAATGTATGCAAATGCCATCGGTCATTCGACAAATAATTTTACTGCTTTGATTCTCAGATGCAACCGTATTTGCAAACTTATAATTATTATTATTCTGATCACTTATCACAAATTGTCATAACAAAAGAGATTTCAATACTGAATAATCAAAAAAAACTTAAATTTAATCTGACTATAGGTACTTAATAATAATCGACCTTAAAACTATTCAACGAATGTTTAGAAATAATGTCATATTTGAATACAATATACCAATAGAAAAATAGAAAACTTTGTTTATAACATTAGACAATTACAAAGTATTTAACAATAATTAAGTAACTTGGCATAAGCTAGAATTTAAATTTTTGATCTTGCAATCTTGTCTATGTAATTTTATATTAGCAATCCTAAAATTTTACGTTTATAGCACACTAGCTTTTACACGCAGTTTTTACCGCGTCCCTAGGATAAAATATAGTCCATACTACTCAGGGATAATGCAGCATTCTAATGGTGAAAGAATTTTTAAAATCAGTCCAATCGTTTTTGAGTTTATTCGTTACAAACATACAAATGTTTCCTCTTTACAATATTATGATGGTGATTATGATATTAGTATGATGGTTTCACATGGTTCATCACATATGGTGAGTTTCCATTCCAGCGGTGGGAAGAGCGCAGTTGAACCAATCGGAACTTGATTTCACAACATACATTTCTCATTGATTAGTTGTCTTAACTTAGCTCCAAAATCACACAGGGTTTCACAAGGCAACGCAAGTATTTACACTCATATCTTATGTATTTTCACTTATTAGTCAGAGATATACCGCACAATTACGTTTAACCTTACAAAATTCTATTATAATGATAACTTATATAGCCTTTGAGTATGAAATAGTTGTTTTATCCTAACTATATCAAAACGTACCCTATGCTGTCAGAAAGACTAGATATACCTTAATCTTAGCAGCACTTACACGGGCTTTGCAAGTGGATTGTGTAACATAACAAATAAAACTAATCTATAACATTAAGTATAACTCAAAGCATTATTAAGAGGACATTACCGCAAGCCTGCCAGCGAAACGAAGTATATATTTTTAATATTAATGTTAACCAATAATAATAAAACAATAGAATCAGGTGTATGTACATTTTAAATAGAAAGGGTGACCCCCTTTCTATTTCTAAAGAAGGGTAATCTATACTCTATACATAGAACATAAATCAGCGATTTTTAAAATTCTTTTCTGTCTGTCTGTATGTTTGTTCGCGCACATCTTCGGAACCATTGAAAGGATTTTCATGTAGTTTTCACAAGTAGACAGAGATTAATTTGTAGCAGAATACAGGCTTTGTTTCATTAAAATCGGATATTGCAAAAAAGGGTTTGACAGTCAGACAAACGGACAAAGTGTTTCTATAAGGTTTCCTTTTTTCTTTTTGAGGTACGGACCCATAAAAACAAGATTTTTAGTAACCTGAGTTGTGGGAAAAGTAACGAAATACTTATATTGAAAAGGTTTATCTTAATTTTCTATCATGTATTAAATTAAACATAGATTATGAAACATAAAATAAGTCTGAAAACTATTGCCATCACACCTATGCTACGCGCCTGCGCTTTTCTTGCGACTAATTGAGATAGCAAAACCAATAATAATAAATACCAAACGCGCAGGCACAGCCCGGCGGTAATGTCTTTTTAAATAAACTAATTAAAAGTATTAAGTAATTTAATCGTCACTTTTTCTGTTTTCTAAAAAAGTATCTTAAGATGTTATTAAAAAGATTATAAGAAGAACCCATAAACGAGTTTTAGTTACTCGGACACTAAAACGATACCAATCTAATTATACTACTGATATTATGTGTAAATGTGATTTTTTTGATTGGATGTTTAGATGTTTTTTACCATTCAACTCTGAAACGACTGAACGGATTTGTATGAAATTTGGCACATAGATAGAATATATTCTGGATTAACATATTGGATACTTTTTATCCCGGGCAAACAAAATCCCTCGGTAACGCAGGTGAAACCGCGGAGCGGAAGCTAGTGGTAATATAAAAATATGAGTGTTTGTTTTTTTGTTTCCATCAAGTCGTAACTGTACCGGTGAAACCGCGAGGCGGAAACTAGTCTCTTCGTATATTCATGACTCGGTAAAGCAATATATTTCTACTTGAGCTTACTGTAGAGATACCAATCACAGAATCACCAACCAATTGGAATCGACATCAGACAAAATTGGAATGGCTTTTGCATGCGAGCATGTTACACAATCGACGAGCTGACCAGGGACGGCAATTTCGCCACATTTGCAGCTTTTTAACAGACTGGAAATAAAAAATGGTAAAACTGCTACCGAACGGTAGTATCAACAATTATGGGGAAAAAATGAGAAATTCAATTCAGATTCACAAATGTGGCGAAATGACCGTAGGCCTAATTTAGTCAAATGATATGTCTTCAAACTAAATCCAAATTTGTTCTCATTCACTAATTAATCAATCCTTAAAACTATTTAATAATTTATGTTAAAGAGAGTTCACATTAAAATATAAGTATAATATCGAATGGCGTAATAACAATTATTTGTTTGCCCATATGACAGAGGTACCCGAATATTGTCAAAAACCTAAAAATATATAACTATGGTTCTTATAAGACTAAAGACCTAATAATAGAATACTCTAACTCCGAAGTTTAATACCCCTAGCCTCGCGCAAACAATTTGTACTTGAGATTATTATGTACCTAATTAGTAAAATAATTACAACATAAATTATTTCATTCGGTAGAGATTTCTTTGAGTCTTTATGATCACTTAACAATGGATCGACTGATTTAGGAGAATTTTAACTGTGGTCGATAAACTACCGATTCTACAACAGATTCTGAAAATGTACCATTCAAGAAATTATTTATTCTGAGAACTAAGAAAGACAGGAGTCATTTTGCAACTTTTATTACAAATCATTGATTTACTATAAGCAAAACAAACAATAAAAATGTGTGCGGTCGGGGGACCCCCACCAGTAGTTAAAAAAGGAAAAAGCGTTATATACCCTCCATGCGACTTTCTCCCTCTCTCTTCCTGTCTCTGTATTCCGTTTTTTTGTTTCCAATTCTTAAGTCTTCATTAATTATTAATAATATTTATATAATTGCATTAAATCAGACAATTTAACTCACGTATGAAATAAAACAATTACAAAAAATAAATTCTTGTATTAAGTTTTTATTTTTCACACACACTATAGAAAGAGGCAGACAGAGAGAAAGTCGCATGGTGGGAGTATATTGCTTTTCTTTACGTGACCATTTCTGCCAGTAACTCCTACCGCAAGCCGCGTAAAGGAACTTCGTTCCAAAAACCAAGATTATCAAATGACTAATATAAAAAATATAAGGACCTTTGCGATATATTGTGTAAAAAATTTAATTGAGTTTTTACTATGTTTTGATTTTTTACACATACACAGAGAGTCGCTCCCAGAATTATTGTACATTTAAGAAAATGTAAGTAATTTGTCTTTGTCCGTGTAAGGGTAGTCGGTGGTCCCCTGGACCCACCACCTTCGTGTCCCGTCAAAAAAAAAAGTAATTTGTAGAATCAATTATTTACCGAAAAAACAGATTTTTGGTACAGGAAGTATCCATATCCTAGTGTCCTAGATTAGCATAAAGAGCCAAATGGACAGTTACGACAGACATGACAGACGTGACAGACATGGTGACATAAATTTCATGTTCATCATCAACTTATTTGAGCATCTTTTGATTGGGAATATAAAGTAATACAAAAAATTAAAGGAAAAATAACTTATCAGAAAGTGCCTCTGATGGTGACTGATGCATGCTTTGGCCCACAAGAAAGGCCAGTTTGTGGGCATATTGGCATGGGGCTGGAACTCGGACAGTGCCAGGCCAATTGTAGTACAAATGGCATAACTTATACGTTAGACGTTGGCACTGATCAGGTGTCATTCCGCTGCTATCATGAACGACCACGTAATGGGTTGGAGTTACAGTACCTTGATTGACCTTCTGTGACGCGATCAGGAAATCGTACCTGTAAAAAAGTTTTGTGGTTCAGAATATATGGAAAATATTTGAAATATACAGGGGGCATTTAACCTTGCTATTATATTATTTGGATTAGGTGGCTGTTTCAAGTCTTTCCAGAGCTTGTATCACTGCGACCAGAATAGATCTATTGTGATCGCCACACAAATTAAATTTCACTGCCAAGACCTGCAGCTATAATAAACTGTACTTTAACCTTGCTAGTACACCAGGGACGTGACATCGAGGTGATCGTACAACATAACCTGCCAGAGAAACGAAAGTCAAAGCCATTTATTCAGTTTAGGCCCTAGGAAGGCAGTTATGAAGCTCGAATTTATCACCGGTTTGAAAGTCAGCATGGATGGAAAGCCTTAGTACTACAGTGAAGGAAGTTAAATTCTAGGTTTTTTTTTTTTTAAACGGAATGCATTGGAGTGTCAGACAGTAAACCCTATCCATCCTCTTCAATACATAAACAGTTGTTATCAATGTGTGACTTTAGATAGATATATAACTGTCTATTATCAACAGCGATCCATCTGTAACGTAAGATAGGTTATTGGCAACATCGTCGTCGAAGTCGTATCTTGGGGAGAGAACTCAAAGTGTTGATGTCAATAGAGTTAAGTCATCTGATTCTCCTGTGCATATGGGTGTGCCGCAGGGCTCTATTTTAGGTCCTTTCCTATTTTTAATTTATATATATGATCTTCCCTTTTATGTCAAAAATACCTGTGGAATTGTACAGTGTTGATAGACTGAAATCCAATTATGACGATGTAAACGGTGCATTAGCCCAGGTATTAAATTGGTTTACTGTAAATAACCTAGTTTTAAATGCAAAGAAAACTAAATGTATTAAATTTGCACTACCCAATGTAAAAAGATTAGGCTGTAACTTAGTGCTAAATAACGAATCTCTCGATCTTGTTGAGTCAACAGTATTCTTAGGGATTACTTTAGACTCAAAACTTCAATGGGGCACCCAAATATCATGTCTTGCGGGGAAGCTCAGTTCGGCTGCATATTCAGTTAGAAAAATTAGACAGCTAACAGATGTAGATACAGCTCGATTAGTTTATTTTAGCTATTTTCATAGTGTTATGTCCTATGGTATTTTGCTTTGGGGTAAGGCCGCTGATATAGAAGCTATTTTCATATTGCAAAAAAGAGTGGTGCGAGCTATTTATAATTTGAGTTCTCGAGCTTCCCTCAGAGATAAGTTTAAACAAATTAGTATCCTCACAGTAGCATGGCAGTACATTTATGCAAACATTATTTGTACAACAAAATATAAGTCTTTGTGTAAAAAATAGTGATATGCACACTATTAATACTAGAAATAAGCATAAACTTGTGACCTCTGCTTATAGACTCCAAAAAGTGCAAGGTTCATTTTTGGGACTGAGTACACGCTTCTATAATAAGATCCCTCCTGCACTTTTAAATTTGCCTTTACATACATTTAAGGAACGTGTTAAGTCCACTTTAGTACAGAAGGCATACTATAACATTAATGAATATTTAAATGACGACAATGCTTGGGTGTAGCGCTCGCTCTTGCAGGATACATTCTATGTAATAAATCTAAGTTTGTTTTGATGAGAGTAATTGCTGAGTTTCTTGCCGGCTCTTCTCAGTAAAAGCAACCTTCCGAACCGTGCCTTAGAGTCTGACTATTCACAAGTCCTGCGAAGGCCTATTTGAATGAATAAATTATTTCATTTAATTTCATTATTTAATTTCATTTCATTCATTTCATATTCATGGAGCCAGGCGCCTTAAAAAGGCCACTCAAGCAATATTGCTAATGCAATTTATTTTTCGAATTCTCGGCAAATCCTATTTATTTCAATATGTTTTATGTAAAACAGTCACTACAAATATACAATTTAATTCATTAAAAGATTTGGTATTGATGAATCTGCCATAAATACGGAAAATGATTGCTCGAGCTTCCTTTTTAGCCCCCCAAATGGATTGTCCGTCAAATATCTTTGAAAATAAACATTTACCAATCGCGTCTAGTAATCGCGTGATCGACGACGGTACCGGGATGCGGATTGTCGAACCCACTAGAGACCTTCATAAAGATCCTAGTGTTGATACGTTTTTGCACCACTATGTATGTCAAGGCTGGTTTATATTCCTCCCCGAGGAGTGTGCTGCTTAACTGCATCTGTGGGATCTCGTATTCTTTGATGAGTTTCAGCTGACCGTCGCCGACGCCGTCTCTGCAATGGTTATTTTATTATTTATTTATTTTGTCAAGCTTAACTACATAACAATCAGATGATGAGAGATGAAGTATTCTAATCCGAAGAATATTGGAATGCATTTATCTCGGGTGCAATGACCTTTTTTAAATAGATCAGAATATCGCAGCCAAATAACTTATAGGTGTGTTCCTGCGCGTGAGTAAGGTCGCCAGAGCTCATCAGAGAGGGGGGAAGGGTCGGTAACGCGCGAGAGATACCCCTGGTGTTGCAAGCGTTCATAGGCTACGGTAATCGCTTACCATCAGGCGGGCCGTATGCTTGTTTGCCGACTATGTTGTATAATAAAAAAAAAATAGATCCTAGGGATGGATCTCACAGGCTTTGATCCTAATTAGTATAGTTTGTGAAGACGCGAAAATGGTAGTGAATTTGAACTTCTAAACTAATATTATAAAGCTGAAGAGTTTGTTTGTTTGTTTAGTTGGTTATATAAAAATACCGTTGGAAAAAAAAAAAAAAGAATCACCTGTAAATGATGATCCTATCAGGAAGCTTCCCATTCGTTCTCAGATAGTGTCTGAGGGCGTCCACAAAGCAAGACTTTAGGCTATCCACTATCTCTTGACCTCGCTCTTGGAATACCGCCTTCGAGTACCAGTGCGTCATTGTCTGGTTGTACGACGCCACAAATGCTGTAACCACCATCAAAGTACATTTATTTATTTCACACTATATTGTCAGATGGGCAAGATATGATAGCAGTCATACTGTTATTATTGATTAATATTATTATAATCGGATCCAAAATTGAAGTAGATTCTTAAGAGGTAGATGATTCGGTGATTTCTCTTTCCCAAGCGCGCAATTAACAGCGGCTTCAACTTAGGATCAGTAAGTTACACGACGCCATTAAATTAAGACTAAATAGCGAAGTCCAAAATTGTTACATTACCGCAAACGCTCCTCTTCTTTCGCGCACCGTCATGGTAAGAGTCGATACCGATGACCATTGCAGTCTTGCAAGGTATCTGTATGTTCCAAAGAGTGCCACCGAGCTTGCAATTTATTTGCAACAGTATCTTCTGCGTTATAGCCCGTATTTTGTTCTCGTTAAATAATGTTCTGGCGTTTATAACCTGTAACAATTTTTAATAGTAGTCACAAACATGAAATTTAGCAAAATTCAAAAGGGATTTTTGTTAAAGTATTGATTGAAGTTCTATGGCGTTTTCCTACATTTAATACTTTTTTAATATCTCACCTGCGACGGTATAGGGTTATCCGAGCAACAGATCCTTTTTATAGCTGCGTAACGGTCATCTCTAGAGGTTGGACATATGAGTACGACCAACTGCAGTGATTTATTGATGCAACTCCTCAGTGCTGACACGTAAGAGTCAGTACGGTCGTTCGGTAGGCGAATCATGTCGGGTTCCGATACATTTATACCCATCGGGCGGCACGAACGCGTGAGTGTATCCATAAAAGACTGAAAAACGCATACATTTTTTTTTATTATACATGTTTTGTGGTTGAAAATGGTAAGCACGCGGAGCAGAAGAGTATCTCTCTGCATAACAAAAAAAAATGTTACACGGGCGGGTAGTCATATGAAATTCGGAGTCAATCATAAACTCATAACTGCCGCGAGATCTTTTGGTAAATTTATGGCCTTGACGGCCGGTTGGTAACATACTCTATCACGCCACAGGTCGTGGGTTCGATTCCCACTCAGGACAAACCTTTTTGAGACCTTTCTGTGTTCATACTTGTGCTTTCGGTTCATACTTAGTAAGGCGTGTTCTATAGCTTGCTTATGTATACTCTAAGGGCTAGCATGACACGTTATTAAAATTCAGTCAAAAATAGGACACAAACTGTTATTAGTGTGTTTGACATTACGCCAATTTAAAGCCTAAATAATAAAATGTTACATACAATGGTAACTTTCTTATCCTTATCTGTGAACAACAGCGCCCATCTTAGTATATCAACTGCCTGCATCACAGGGTTCCTCGTAACCTCATTATTCCACTCCGCGTTGGGTTTCCCAGGAACCTTGACTTGTTTCCCGAAGTAAAGCACCTCAGGAGGTAGGGTTCGAGCGGTGATGTTGATTGTTTCAGGCGCTATACTGAGACCCCAGTTGGCTAAGCGGTTTTTAGCTGTCTCGTTTTTCATCACGTTTGAGATATACTGTTGGATAATTATGGAATGGATAAGAAATAATTATGCAATCTGGTTTTTATATATTACATCATAATACCAAAAAAAAACCAGTGTGTTTACCCAGATTAAAAAGTATAGTACTATTTGTTAATCTAGAACATATTCTATCTCTGAGACAAATTTCGTGAAAATCCATTAAGTAATCAGAGGTGAATGGTAACAAAAATCAAAAAGAGTCCACAAAATCTATAGTAAACACAACTCACCGACTTAAAAGCAGCGTGACGTTGGTTAGGCGTGATCCTAGTGTACGTAGCGACGTCTTTCATTAGTCTGAAGTTATTGCGTTGGTTGTCAGTGAGACCTGTCATTTGGCACAACTCTGGCACGAGGCAGATCATGAATTCTGTCGGGGCTTCAGACCCTGGCATCCGTTTTGTGTCCCTGTGTAATTTTATGATAAAATCAAAGAGTTGCTGCTTGATAGTTAATTATCCAAGGCAGAATTTTAGTAATTAAACTTTTGTCATGAGGTTTGCTAACACAGAATTAGAAAGGTACTGGTATAATGATAAATACCAATGCACAATAATGAAACGTTAGACAGACAGAAAGAGAAATACACATTGTATTTCTACAGTCACTGTACACAAATTAAAATTTCAGTACATACATCTATTCCTTTTTAATAGTGTTCATTAGAAGTCAAATATATTTACCTTGATATAAGCATAGGTTGATTCATGTCAGTGATATCTATACCATAGTTCTTCTTGTAGTACTCAACGTAACTTATCTTCACTACTTCCCCATTCTCAGTCTTCTCAAACGTCGATCTTGGTGTTATCGTATCATCAATACTGTCTACTCTGTAGAATTTAAGTGAAATTTGTTATAATTAAATTTGCCATGCATGCAGCAATTAACAGAATGGCAATGGAAATTGAACATATAAAGGGTCTATTTAATATAATAGATTTTCGATGAGTACCTGAGAGTGAATGTAAGTTTATGTAATTCTATACAGACAGTCAGTTCATAGTTTAAAATAAAGTATAGGCTGAGAAAGCTATCTAACATGTAAACTATCAAGAGCTTAATAAATAAATAAATAAATGAACGACCAAAAGGTAATTGAAAACAATTTTTTTAATGTAAATCTGAATAAATATAATAAAACTTACCGAAATAGTTTCTTATTGTATGTAGTCATAACGGAACATCCTATCAGTGTCTCGGTTATAGCTTTCTTCCAATTGGAACCTTCACTTTGCACCATCTCTCTGATAAACGATAGGACACTTTGTGTGCGGAGAACACGGTGGGTTGAGTCCAATGTTAACATCAGACCACCTTCATATTCATCCACTGCAGTCACATAACTGAAAAATTATATTATTGTAATGATAATGATATGGGGCCATTCAAGTATTACGTAAGCACAAAAGGGGGGTGGAGGAGTCTTTGCTTTGCTTATTTTTGATGACCGGGAGCCCAGACCCGGGCCTTCAGACCCCCCCGGTCTGAATGTTGATTACGTCAGCAATATTTATTAATTTACTTTTAATTATTTTTTTTACAAAATATAGTAGAAGAAAAGAAATTTAAAGAGATTTTATAAAAATTTGGTAGGTGCTTTGCAAAATCCTAAATAATATTATAAATGCGAATGTTAGTTTCTTTGTTACCTTTTCACGACTAAGCCGCTGAACCGATCGCAATGAAATTTGGTACGCAGATAGCCTATGTATGGAGGGACAAAGGCTACTTTTTTCTCGGGAACGCGGGAGAAACCGCAGGGATAGCTAGTAGGTAATATCTTAATATAAATTCAATTTATTTTTACTATTTACAGGTGGTAAGCGAACAAAGCCTAGAAGAAACGTCTGTCAAGTGCATCTGCCAGAACACACCGGTAGATGCTTGGCGACAGATTTTCAAATTAAGGGTGGTAGCCAGCTAGGCGAATACTACAAAGTACCCCTACCACCCTGTATATTATGGGTTTTATATTAAACTGCTTTGTAAAAATATTTTTTTCATTACAGTATACATATAGGTATTTAGAAAATTGATTACCCAGGCCACACTTCTAACTTATGCTGTGGTATCTGTATAGCCGCGTGTTCGTTGAAATGCTGTCGACCGAACCGTACCAACTGCAGGTCTTTCATAATGCACTTGAATAATACATTGTAAATGTGGATCATTTCGCTGAGGCGGCGGTTTCGGCGGAAAATTATCTGTTGATGATAGAAAAAAAATGTAAAGAATCGCTCACGATAAAGAAAAAGTTATTTGCTATGTTTTAATGGACTTAAACAAGATATGGATGGAATATATTAGATCAGGTTGGATCCTGATTTTAATTTAGTAGGTACTTACCGTTATATTCACTTTGGTGTTATCGAATGGATTGGTAGATACCAAGTTAAGAGCTTCATCAGACAGTTTATGTGGCACATACAATGTCGTCCCGTCGAATGTCTTCTCTTTAAAGTGCTGTTTGTGTTCTAAAATAAATATTAAAGAAGTTTTGAAGAAGTCAAAGGAACTCATTTTTTATTTATTTATATGAATGTGAAAGTGACAATACTATGTTTGTAGCTTATTAACTGGACCTATTTATATGTAACATAGCAATGAGATAGCTTGCGCCTAAGGATTTTTTTTCCTTTATAGAATGCCAAGACTTCAAAGCCACATGTCTAAAACATACCATTAAGAAGTTTGAAACGCAGATGCTTGTAGTCTTGATCCGGTTCATATTTGACTTCATACTCAAACACATTGTTCTCTTTAAAATTGAGGTATATAAAATTGGCTGTGACTTCTACTGGTGTCCCTGACTCCCCTTTCATCACTACTGGAGGATCATCTTTGACTTCCCTCTGAGATATAATATTACGATATATTATTATAAATACAATAATTTCTACTGAAATTGTACTGAACATTCTGCATTGCAAAACAGCACATTGGTGTCTCATTTAAGGCACTCATTTTAAGTTTTAAATTATTGCTATGCAGATAGCCTTATAAATGATGAACATAATAGAAATGTGAAAGCTCACATTTTTTCACTTCTTCACTACAAAATATGCAACATTAAATTCAGATTTTCAACAGACAAACAAAAAATAGTAACAATATGCAAATCTAACAAATCAAATGGACAAAATTAGTAGTAGTTATACAACGTGTTACAAAATACCCCGTAAAAAATATAATTAATTTTGTCAACCCTAGTAAGCTGTCATGTCAGGAAACCAGATTATCTAACAGAAAGGCTTATGTAGGCCTTTCTGTTAGATAATGTTTGTACAATTATTAGGTACATACCTATTTTACCTAATAATTGTCTACTTTAATAGTTTTTCTATTTTTCATTCATAAATGTTTGCTACCTCAATACAAGGATGTTATTATACTCAAGTACTGGCTTCAAAAAATGTCATGTTGGAAAAATAATATGTTGTCAATTTACGATTATTATTTTTGTCGTTCCGCGAATTAAGTAGAAATGTAGGTACATTCTGCGTAGTTCAGTCTTTAATTTTACTGAAATAGGGTTATGGCCCCATTTAACCTTCTTTCGGCTTTACGGGTAGTTTTGTAACACCCTGTATAGTAGAAGGTTTTCAAATATTGTTATGCTCACAAAGTGTTTATTCTTAGCAATAGATGAAGCTTGTGCAGAAACTTGAGTTATAGTTGCGGATAATGTACTCTCAGCCATCTTGCGTGTGATTTCTGGTACATCTCCTTGTCCAATTGCGACAGACTTAGCAGCTTGACTGAAATTTTATGAAGATATAGCTTCCGCCCCGCAGTTTCACCCGCATTCCGATGGGATCTTATGTTTTCCCGGAATAAAAAGTAGCCTATAACCTTCCTCGATAAATGGACTATCCAACACTAAAAGAAACAAAGCGTTCAAACAAACAAACAAACTCTTCAGCTTTATAATATTAAGTATAGATTACATTAATACGTACATTTTGTTCTCATAGTTGAAGTGGATCATAAAGATAATATTAGCAATCAATGCCAACAACTTAAAATGTGCATGATAGATAATTACATCCAGTTTCAGAACAAACAAACGTGTTCATGCACATTAATGTTTGTTCTGGATGGGAATCGAACACAGGACCTGTGGCGGAGCAGTCCATGTATCTGAGCTCTACGCCAACCGGCCTGTCAATCTATATTCAAATTAAAAAGAAACCTTTATATTATAGCTACATAGCTATGCTGTTATGTAAGACTAATATTTCTCTTTTGTGTAGTATTACATGTCCATTTACTACCAAGTTTCTATACCACACTTGCATAATAATAATTATAGTTTGGTGTTGAGAATAGGTTTGCTTCGACCAAGACTTTGTACTTACAGACTCTGCAAAAGCTTGATGCCACGACCGACACCTTTCGGTTGACTAGGACTCACATCGGATGCCGGACCAAAAGACTGCCCTATGATAAAAAAAAGTAAATAAAGTAATACCTAAGTAGTCAGTCACAAAAACATTTTTGTTGTTGAGGTTTTATTTATGTGGTATTTTCCATACACATCATACAGGCAGATATAAATTGCATGTTTAAGATAATTTTAAAACCTATGAAGTCCACTTACTCACACAAGTTCCACTGGCCTCATACAAAGTGAAATGGACTATAAACCCTTTGTAATAAGATGTAGAAATCTATAACCTGTATTTTATGGACAAAACATATATCACAATTATCAGCTTCATGCATCACCTAATCAACAGCGGAAGTCGGAATCTAATATAGTAGGGATGGGCCGAAATTAGTTTCACATTTGGTAAAGGAAAATGTTAAAATAACTCAACTGTTTTTGACTAAAATAATAAATATAAACCTGTAAAATAAAATCGCCTGCATTTATTTATTGTTAATTAGTTTTTACTTATTTAAGAATTAACTGTTAACATTATCAGAATTTTGACATATTAACATATTCAGAGCAATGACGTGATATCAGAGTTGGTCCCATAATAAAAGTTATTCATATTGATGAGTACTTCCACCCCTGCAAGTGACTAAAAAATCGCCCTGTACTATTTTCCTATAATACATATTAGGAAAATGCCTTTTTGTACTAAAACCAATTAAAAATAATGGTGTATGCATACAATAAATATTTTTTAATACAATGTAAGTAGATTCCAACCTTGATTTTGTTGCATTTTGGCGAGTATTAGAGCCGCAGCCCGACCTCTCCCACCAATTGTTGTTGTTGTACCCATACTTGTGGAAGATACCTGAACAAATATTATGAATTTAATGTTATACATAGTACACATTTTATTTAACACTCATGAACAGCACTCCCTGGTTATCTTAGCGAGTGTGTACAAGTGGGAAGTGATAGATTATATAGCTGGAGATGGAAAATGAGGTACTAATGATATATGGCAGTTATTATAGGCTGATAAAGGTACCGGCATGGTTCTAAGTAAAAGCATGAGTGAAAGGTAGTGGTAGATGGGTTCTCTTCTCTTGTGTTGCAACTCACCTTCCGCTGAACAGACACTACAAAATATTTCTAAACACATTCAATATCATACTTTTAGAACTGTACCTATACACCAGTATGACATAATTAGGACAGTATCAGCAATCCACACAGCTATCACATGAACAAAAGGCTAACCCATGACAGTACACGCTAGATTCAGATAATTTATTTGCAATAAAAAATAATGGTGTATGCATACAAGTAGTAGAATCATACATGTGGATAATCTTCTACATTAATTAAAGGAACTATAAAGAAAAATATATGCTGTACATAATTTAGGCACAATACACATACCACATAGCATTGTGATAAATAAAATGGAACTGCATACAATATTAAGGGAGGTTGGTTTATAATTTAGTTCCATAATACATACAATAGAAAGTGTTTACCACTATACATTCATGTAAACAAAATCAGATGTAAGTTTTTAGAGCACACTTAGCTTCAGCTGAAACATAAGTACATAAAACATTACACATCATATACTGAGATATTGATACTCACTTTTACATTAATAATAATAAGGATCAAACTTACAATACTGGGTGCCACACTTGGGGCAGGTGTATTCTCTGATGATGCTTCATCTGATGAATCCATCAACTGAGACTTCTTTAACGCCTGAAGTAGGGCCAAACCCCTACCTCGACCCTTGCCTGGGTCTGCCATGGTCTGTAAAAATGTATGGCAAATAACAATTGAGGTCACCTATGTTATTTTATAAAATTGGACACATAAATGTGTTAGGGGAGCCAGCAGTGTCTGCTTCAGAGTGGTTGAAGTCCACTGCAAAATGGCTGTTAAAAAAATATAACCACAAGCCTTCTATTTCATTGCAACATATACATTAATTACATCCGGGTATTACGAGTAATGGGCTCTTAGGGTCCCAAAAATTTTATATGGAAGAAAAACTGTACCAGATATTTTAGACGAGTTAAGTTAACAAACCTACAACTAACAGAATGTATATGCCTTTAATGACCTAATGTATGGAAAACTTTAATGACTTGACTCGCTATTTCTTGAAATATATTTTTTTTTTATGTAGTTTTGGGGAGTTGAATTTCATTGCCAGCCGGTAAAGTTATAACCTTGCCCAGGGGTTAATTTAAAAGTAGGTAAGTGGGTAGGTAGCTTTTTGTGGGTACCTACCCACAAAAATACGTATTTATTTAAAATGTAATTATTTGTGATTTGCCTGTTTGTGTATGTGTGAAATAACCATGCACCTAAGCATAAGAATAGGTACCTATTGCGCCTGCAATTTTAATCAGCCATACTATGCAAAACTCGACAGTATTCGAACAGTACTCGAACAGTATTCGAAGAACCGGGGCAAAAGATATACCTATTGTACCTACAAATCAAACTAGCAAAATTGCAAACAGCAAAAATGGCTAACAAGTTATTTGAATGATATGTAATAGAGAAGAATACATTTTACCATTTCAGAAAACATAGCTAATTCAAAACTAACGATAAGCAATGGATAAACTGGGCCAAAATATTGTAATACCTACGTTGAAAATGTCTATTTCTCAAGTTCAACATGACACCAATATCGTTTATTTTCATTTACTTACTGTTATAGCGATACTTACTCTTTTGATGAACAATAAAGCAATACTATCAACCAAACAAATAATATGCCTAATTATGTAACGAATTTGAAAATGAATAAAATTCGGAAAGCACACTTTGCTAATTCTAACTTGTTTGGGCTAGCTTTGCTTGCTTGATTGAATTGAATGCTTGCTTGAAGTTGCTTGATTATTGATGGATGATTGTCAACAGGTATTTGAAAAAAATGTTAGGAAAAAATAATCGATTTTCATATTAATCTTTTTTTTTCGTATTAAAAATTTTTAGTCATCGCCTTTTTGATATTAATCAATTTTTAATTAATCGATTAGAAATATAACTCACACATTTTTTTTAATCGATTTTTGTAAACAGCGCCACGAATGAAAAAATACAAAGTAAGTTCACTAAAATAATCAAGTCGAACAAAAGACGGCGCGCCATCTGTACTATATATATATATATATGTAAAATAGTTTAGCGTCTTTTTAACGGTTTTATTCTAGTGATATTTTACACTTGACCTCGTGACAAGATTATTTTTGAGGTGGCAACCCTGCAGGGATGTGTCATAGAGTGAAAAAATCGATTACTTAAAAATCAGCTACTTAAAAATCGATTATTTCTTTCTTCTAAAATTAATAAAAAAAATCTCAAATTGATTTATGTTGAAAAGAGAAAAAATGATTATTAATTAAATGATTTTTGTCACTCAATGTCACATCCCTGATTGCCAATTATCAATTAATCTTGCCATCTAGTATAACCCGGCTCATGAAAAAAAAACTCTCCATTAATATTTTATTAAAAATTATTTCTTCGCTTATTATTTGCAAAGACCGTTCATCATAACTTGTCCCCTCGTTTAAAAGTTGGTAGCCCTGTTATTCATTATATTGCTGTCATATTATTTGTCAATAAATAATTTATAAAGGCTCGGGGACAAGTTATGATGAACGGACTGTAGATATGTAAAACGGTTATTCAAAGTTAAGAAAGTTAAAAAGAGGCGGCACAACATAAATATTAAAATTTTAATCTAAATTAATTATGAAATAACTAAGTGGCCAGTCAATTTATTTATTTTATCTTAGAGATCTGTACTGGGTGTTCAGGGTAAGATAGAATATAGATAAATACTTCAGATAAGATACTCAAGATACTTTATAACTTTAACGTGGCTTTGTAAGAGTCAATTTTAATTTTTCATTTTATAGTTTCTCAGACTTTTTATTTTCAAGCAATCTTTAGCAATATTATTAAAGTTTACCAGAAGACATACTATTGAAATGAATTCTAGTGTTATCACAGATTTTATAGAATATAGCTTCCACCCCGCGGTTTCACCTGCGTTCCTGGATTTTATGTTTTCCCGGGATATAGTAGCCTTCCTCGATAAATGAGCTATCCATTTTTTTTCAATTCAAACCAGTAGTTCCTGAGATTACCCCCTACAACAACAAACAAAATTATTACAACTTCACAAACTTTACCTCTTTTTAATAATATTAAAATAGATTAAATCTGTTGAACTTCATTATCTTCTTCAATACCTTGCAGAGCGGATAATGAACAGATAATGTTTCTCTTTGTATGAGTTTGGACAGCACAAAATCACCATTGTTTAACGACTTTTTTCCAGATGTTGAGGGCTTTGCTCGTACTGTGCTGTATAATACGATTTATGCTTGTATTTTTTTGCAAAATGAGCGTATGTGCTGGAGATAGTTTTGTTTTTCGTTATAAGCGTTTTTTTGTCTTGAATTTAGTAATTTCAGTTGCCTGTGTTTTGAGCATCAAGTTTATTGTCTTCCTCACACGAATAAACCTCTGCTGTGCTGCTCGAACTTGGCTGCTTCATTCTGAGGAGGTGGTAGGTAGTACCAGTGGGTCTTCGTTAACCTGTTCCATTTATCATTAACCATTCTGTTCACTCACAGGATAATAAATCGATTAATACAGTAAAAATCGATTTTAATTAGTCGATTTAAGTCAACAAAAGACAACTCTTTCAGGGTTGCCAACCGTATGAAATTCCTCATACAAACAAATACGAGATTTGTGGCCTGCTGAACAAGGTACGAGGACACAATCTGGCTCGTACAAATGTACGAGATTTTGGCAAAAAAGTTTTTTACATTATTTTGTATTGGGTATGTTCACGAACCTTTTTTACCCGACTGCTAAGGAAGGGTTATGTTTTTCGCGCGAATCTTGTGTATGTTTGTTTGTAATTTTTTTTACCTACTTCCAAACAACCGGATGGATTTCGATAAGACACGACAAGACCTATTGAGTAGAGTATCAAAATAAAGGAAATTAAAAGGGAATTACAAAAATATATATAAATTATGTTTTTTAATTAGGAATATAAAAATGAACGAATGATTTTGGCTGAATTATTGTTTTTTAAAATTTTCTTTTTTTTTATTACATAATATTTACATTTTACTAAGTTTTTTTTATAATTTCTCAAATTAACAAATGTCTGCTAAGTTCACACTCATTCAATACGCCTTTTTATTGTTTTATAACAAATTTAAAAGGTTGATGGTGTAATGTAGTTTGAAAGCCTAACAAAATACGATTTTTTCTTGAAGGGACAGTGGCGTAACTACACCATCTGAGGCCCGTGGCAAATTCATTGGATGGTGCCCCAGCCACTAAAAATCGTCACGTTGTAATTTAATTTATGTCACCCTAATGCTAATATTGTGTGCATTTTATTTAAATCTATACTACCTAATATTATAAAGCTGAAGAGTTTGTTTGTTTGAAAGCGCTAATCTCAGGAACTACTGGTTCGATTTGAAAAATTATTTCAGTGTTGGATAGCCCATTTATCGAGGAAGGCTATAGACTTTTTTATCCCGGGAAAACATCAGATCCCTCGGGAACACGGGTAAAACCGCGAGGCGGAAGCTTAGATCTAATAAATTTAATTTTCAAAACTGGCGCGACTAAAAAGTATTTCACTCCATATCACAATCAAAGACGGTTCTGAATGGATCGCGACATGACAAAATGTATCCTTTGACGTAACGGATGGATTAAAACTTGATGTTGCTTGAGCGTGTACGCGCACGTTTACGTAAGTTCGCGTACCAAGTACCTTTTTCAGAAACCTCGGGCCTAAAACTTGCAAACGAAAAGTGACTGGCCCTGTTGCTGACATTAATTTGCCTCCAACCTCCGAACCCAAAAACATGTAAATTAAAAAAAAAAACAATAATGTAACTTTTGCTTTGCAGCAAAAACGTAACATTTCAGTAAACGAAACGTAACTTACGACTCAAGGCTGTCAAGGGCCCTGGCAACAGTGCAACACTGATCAATCAATCAAATTATTTTATTCATTGTTTTGAACATTACTACATTATATTTTGCGTAAATTTCTTTATTAAAAAGCACCGCTAAGGAAGCTCTAGAAAATGTTAAGAAATTCATTAAAAGTTCTTAAAACGAGAAATCAATGCGGTCGACTATGTGCTTCTGTAATTCAAAGGTATTGCGATTCATCCCACTTTTTGTTGACGCACTTATATTTCATTTTTCTATTTTTATTACTATAGTTGATGTTTTTACAGGAATGATAACATTAGGGATTATAGTGGTTTTTTTCAACTACCTATGAATAGGAATGGGTTGAAAAAGATACCTGTTTTTAATACATGCCCATGTCGCACAATGTTTATACAAACACATGATACACCGAATCCAAACAGCCTGAAGTTTCTACCGGGAACCAAGGTCCTGGAACCTGGTCAGACAATGGACTTTCCCAACATTGGAGCGGCTCAATGCAGCCCTTTGGGTTTGTAAAGGAATAGAATAAGTTCTTGCAATGTCTGCATAAGAGAATGAGCTTTTATTAACATTTGGCATAATGTTCTTATCTGACTTTTACAGTTATGCTATAGTTTTCTAGGGAGATAACCATAGAATATTTTACTAAGGCACCATCTTGTACTTGCCAAAATTCTTCCAAATCTGTTCCACCATTACAGAATACAATTATTCTATTTTTATTACTACACTATTGGACTTTTTCTGGATCCCAACAACAGTGGCATCTACCAGGTCCTACTACAGCTTAGTATCATCTAGGTGACCCCATAAGTACAAAATAAATGTATGTAAATGTATTACACTGAACATCTAATATATAAAATTCTCGTGATGCAGTGTTTGTTACCAAACTCCTCCCAAAACGCCTCAACCAATTTTTATGAAATTTTGAGTGCATATCGGGTAGGTCTGAGAATTGGCCAACATCTATTTTTTTTTACCGCTATACAAGTGAAACCGTGGGGGACAGCTAGTTGGAATATATATTTATTATGAATGTAGGACCACATAATATAACAATGTTGTCATTTATTTTACTTTGGCTTCTCTAAAGCAATGAATGATAGACAAAATTTTCTATCATTGCAGCCAAAGCAGCCAAATCATATGATAGCCTTCTAATACAATTGTGTCCACTGAGATGTCCATCTCAGGGGACCCTGAGTTTGTTAAGTTAATATAGTCAAGATAAGCTCTCTTTGACTGGTTTTAGTTTTTTATTTAATTATAATTTCAGCCAATAACTCAATAGTCAAAGCCAATTAATTAGTTTTGGCACCTGTAGATCACTTATGAAGTTTAAAGCTACCAATGTTACCAGAATGTAAATATCTTGATAGTTTTTAATGTTACCCAATTTATTTCATTTCGATAGCAAAAATGATATTCCGTATTGATGGAGTGAGAGCAGTGTTTTTTGGTTCTGATTTTGTGACCGTTACCAAACAAGATGATGATGTTGAATGGAAACTGTTGAAGCCTGAAATATTTGCCACAATCATGGACTTCTTTTCTAGCGGGCTGCCAATTATGACAGATGCTAAACCCTCAGGCGATACACGTAAGATAATTTTATCCTTTTTAAGGTTCCATACCTAAAAAGGTAAAAAAAGGAACCCTTATAAGATCACTATCTTGTCCGTCTGACTGTCCATGTGTCACCACCGATTTTCTCAGGAACGGGTGGACCTAGCAAGTTGAAATTTATACCAAATAATGAGGTCTATAGTCCCTCTTAGGTGTATAAAAATGAAGGACCTGAGTTAACACGATAAAAAGATATGGGCAAATTTAGTTTTTCGCGAAAACTTGTAAGTACCAAAATTTACCTTAATTTTCAACTATTTTTATTTTTCGGAATTTTCCCTTTACTTTTGCTGTAAGACCTTGCTATTAACCAAAATTGACAATTCTAGGTCAACCGGAAGTACCCTATAAGTTTTGGGTCGAAAACCTATATCTTAGTTTCTGTTGACCTAGAATCACCAAATACAAATAAAGGAAAAATTCCAAAAAATAAAAGAAAGTTGTAAATTCAAGGGTGTCCCCATACATATACATAGTTGTGCCAACTAATAAAGACCTCTGAGTTGTATGGGCGCTCATACAATTTAGAGGTCTAGCTTAATTGGCACCAACCTCAAATAAGGTAAATAAATAAAATTGTGCATTTCCCGTGATGGACGAATTATTTACATACCTTTGTACGGAACCCTCGGTGTGCGAGTCCAACTCGCAATTGACCGGTTTTTATTTATTTATGTTGGTAATTTGAATATTAATTGAATTAATAATAATTGATCCCTGCCTTGTTTGATGCTTGAAAGAGATATTTAGCCATGATACTGGTTGGTGTGAGACAAGGCAATTACCTAGTGTTTATTCTTATATAGGGTTATTTGTAACTCACCAACAGTGCTTTAAGGGGTGGAAGTAATCACATCAATACGAACAAGTTTTACTATGAGACCAACCCTGAAATTTTGAAAAAAAAAACTTTTTACATTGATGAGTACCTACTTCCACTCCACCACCTAAAGCAGTTTGTTGAGTTACAAATAACCCAGTATAAGATAACCCTTTATATAAACCTAAGAACTTATATCCATGGGCCATCACCCTTTCATGTAGGAGTCTTTGAGTATGCATTATCCAGGGATCATCAAAATTGATGTGAATGAAAACATCAGAATTTACTCTTGTGACTTTATTGTTCCATAAGCTCAGGGCCCTTGACCGGTGTCCTGCATGCCCTTATGGAAAAGATGGAACTGCTAATAAATAAATAAACTGGAACCTATAAATCAGCTAATTTGTATAAACAATATATGATACAATTAAATTACAGAAATTAATGAAGATGATGATGAAACTGTTCAAATGATAAAGGAATTGCTTGATACGCGTATCAGGCCAACGGTGCAAGAAGATGGTGGTGATGTGCTATTTGTCGACTTTAAGGATGGAGTTCTGAGGCTTAAAATGCAGGGATCATGCTCATCTTGTCCCAGCTCAATCGTAACTTTAAAAAATGGAGTAAGTTGATATAAAATTGTACTGTTACCAACAGGATAAGCTAGTTTTGATTGAGAAAATGAGATTTGCACATTATAAAAATACATACCTACAGTCGGTGACAGGGCAACTGTTAATGGCGTAAGAGGTGAGATAGCCCACAATGTGAGTTAGTAGTTCGGAAGACATCTAATATTTCTAGGGATGATGATGATGGTTTTTATGCTAAGATCAAAGGCGTTAGACCACTGTTTGGTTTTATACACTGTGGTATTAGTTAACTTGACATGCAGCATAATGTTCAGCGTCTTAAGATATTGGGCTTCCGCCCCGGGGTTTCACCCGCGTCCCAGAAGGATCTTGTGTTTTCCCGGGATAAAAAGTTGCCTATGTCCATACCATAGGCTATCTGCGTACCAAATTTCATTGCAATCGGTTTAGTGGTTTAGACGTGAAAAGGTAACAAACAAACAAACTCACTTTCGCTTTTATAATATTAGGTAGGAAGTTAGGATAGGATTTAATTTAAAGCAAAGTGAAGTAGTGGTAACTAAAACCAGAATGGGATATCTTTGAGAAATTGCACAACTTAATACGTTTTTCGTAGGTATAATAGTAATTTTTGTGCTCAATGATAACGATTACTAGGTACATAATATTGCTTGGGACGTAAATAAACCTACTGGTTTCAGTCTGGAGTCTAGCTATTTATGCCTTGAATTGTGTCTATGAAATATGTGGGTCAGATATAAAATTATGGTCTCCATTATGGGCTAGAGAGTATATCCTAGGATATTCTTCATACATAGCCATCTGATCTCAAATTACGTAGAACTTTTGTACTATAGAACCCAGATAAATTATATTACTGTTATAATTTTTTTTGACCTATGTAGATAATGCACCTGGACTTGGAACAAATAGACATTTTTATTTGAAATGTTTGTCCTGGGTGAGAATCGAACCTATAACCTGTGGCGTCACAGGTCGGGCTTCATACAAATCACGTCTGTCATTGACCATGTTTTATGAATCATAATTTATGATCTATCAAATCATATTGAGATTAAATAAGAAAGTATTCCTTCTCTCATTCCAGGTTCAAAATATGATGCAGTTCTACATACCCGAAGTGTTAGCTGTCGAACAAATTGATGACGAAGGTGACAAGTTAAGTGAGAAGATATTCAAAGAGTTTGAGCATTTGAAGTCTAAAGAAAAATCAAATGAATCTTAAAATACACATATACCTAGGTAAAAAATAGACACTATTATATTTTGTAGTTATGAATTGTAAATAAGTTGTGATTTTATATGTATTATAGTTTTGTGGTCATTATTTTATGGTTGTTGCATTTAGTCCCACCATATTTTACCTGAAACTTATTATCTTATAAATGGTGCCTCACCACCATCTGTGGGTAGCAAAGTTTTTTATTTATTTATGTGGATAAAAATACAAAAAATAAATCATTGCACTTTTATTATTGAAAGATAAAAGTAAGTAAATATAAAACTTTGAGTATCATAGGCTATCAAATTTTAACCAGTGCCCTATAATAATTATAAGCACCAGATTATAAAAATATGCATGATTTTTTACTAGATAGAATTTAATTGTTAAGTTGTTGTCTGCCGACAAACGGTGATAAGTAAATTAAAAGTTTGAGAATAGTGTCCGAGAATCTTGGCAGTATCTAGAAAAAAATTACAGAACAAAGATTTTTTATATTATCTACTTTTTGTAAAACAGCCTGAATGCATATTTATATATCTTTTTAAATATAAATACAAAATAAGTCACTTAAATTAATTTCAAAGGCTTACATATTAACAATATTAGTAATTTTATCTTATATTATCAGTTATTCTTAAAAAAGACCTTTTAATTTAGAAAAATACATCGAACCGCGTCTTACATCAAATTAATATAAGAACTGAATAAAGGATTTTATACTTATTTACTTAGGATGTACTTACGTAATAACAGATCTCGATAGCTTCTAATTATTGTTTTCTTAAAACTTAGGAAAAAGTACCTAACTATATAATGGCAGTGTAAACACGATAGCATCAAAATAACTTCGAAAAACATTGATATTAAACAGAGCATTTATTTACCTTACACGCTATTTAAATATTAACACCGAGTAGTACAAAATATTGATCATATAAGTCAAAATATTCTCACAGCTAAAGCAGTAGTCAACAAAGTCAATAAAATTTTAATTGCCGAAATAATCCTTGATTGAGTATTTCCAATCATTATGAGAACCTACTATCTCAAAATTATAGATAGGTATCACATTAATATATCTGAATACATAAAACATTTAAGCTTCGCGTTCACTTGATCGGCATTGGAGAGAATGGAATCCCTTGTGAAAAATCGTGTTTGCCATCGGCATTTTTAATTCGTAATTTGTTTTCGATCATGTGGACGCGCAGCCTAATCCTAAGCTGAGTAGGTATCCATCCGTGTGCTCCGCCACGCTTCAGGCCAAGGCAAGGCAAGGAACCCAATACCCTTTGTTTCTTTTGTATAACCAGGTATAACTATTCCTACTACCAAGTTAGGTATCTATCTTATCAAGTTATCAAATTATTTCGCGGTGTAGATTTTCCGCACTGTATATTAAATGATTTTGTGAATAATTTCGGCATATTATTTTCCGTTATTAACAGAAAGAACCTCTAGGATGTGTACCTCAGCTATCTGCGGTTTCTTTCTGCGCCAATCCCTAAATAGCAAAACTAATCGCTTATAGTGATGATTCATTATACTCTAAGGGTTGCATCTACAAACACAGCACGAGGGAAATAGAAACCAGTCCATAAATATGCCGGCACAATCGTCGTTTGGGTCGTAGGCTAGTAGTCGGTGCCATTTGTATTTCTGCTCGCATCCACAGTCAGCTGAGCATCTATTGGTTGTCTTCTTACTGGAAAATTTAATTATATTTTAGCTTTAAGATAACTGAAAAGGTTAGAACTTTTAAAGCTTATTTTACTCGAAATATGTGAAATAATGAATACACGGATATACCTGCAAACCTCTTGATGTATAGCTTGTTCAAAGTGCATAGTGTTGACAATAGCTCGCAGTTTTCTTGCCGAGTTTAGAGCCCAGTAAGGCGTCATTATTTCTGTCTTGCTCTCACATGCGTCCACTCTGGAAATATTGTGCGTACATTTGAATACGATTTGCAGCTACCTGAGTCGAAGTCAAAGCCTTATTTCATTTTAGGGCACTATACTATTATAAAGGTCAAAGCTACGGAGGTTACCACCTCCAATTTTTATCAACTTTTATTTATTTAGAGTAGGCTACTAATACTTAGTATAAATGCGAATGTTTCGGTGTGGATGTTTGTTACTCAATCATGTTGTAATGGCTGAAAGGATTTGAATGGAACTTGGCACATACATAGATCATACCTTGGATTAAAACATCAGATACTTTTTTTCCCGGTAATTTATTAGATTCACTCTGAGACGGGTAAAACGGCGGGTCAGAAACTATTGAAGAAACGTACCTGCCAGTGCTGTTAACCGATTGTGGATCAGGTAGTTGCGTGTTCGAAGCTTGTCTCACGTGACGGAAATAAGAGTCTCCCGTATTCATGTCTGGTACTCCCGGGGCTCTTCGCACACGGCTACCTCCAGGTATATTGAAGGAACCGTACATTCTCTTGATTAATGCTTTATTCTCGTCTATAAACGTTTCTATCTTGTCTCTGGAAATAATTAGAGAAAACATATTAGAATGTTAGTATTTAGAGATGAACAATGCCCTTACGATCTTATGAACTTTTAAATTTGCCATCGATCAACAGCTCAGATAATGAGCATTTAAAATTCGACCTATAGTCTAGCACGCAGGCTTCATTTGATTTTATTCGGAGAGAATTTCTTCTAATGATTAAATTACATATTCTCCTACAGACCTCATTTTTAGAAATCCATTGGTATCGAATTAAGGTATGTAAATGAAAATATTTTCCTCGAAGTTAGGTTAAACATGGTCATTAACGATAATAATTATTTTTAATTAAACCAAACAAACAATAGATTATTTGTTTAAGACGAAGGAACTTGTTTACAAACAAAGGAACTCGTAACTGGCGATCTGAGATAATAATAATTAAATATCAATCATAAACAATACCTGTAATCTGGTTTATTACCTAGTTCATAAAGGGTCAAATTATTAATTATTAGGTAATTCCTGTTCATAAAATAGATGTTTTGGTAAACATTAAATTCACTTACTTTGCTTAGTATAAAATGGAAATTGGTAAGCTATTGTCATATTTAAATTAGTCACCTTTATTTTAGCCTATATTTTTCTATGTAGTATCTAATGTGGCCATGAAATAACAGCACGGTAGTAATCCGAGGTTAACGTCTTTGAGTCCAGGTTTAATTTACACGTTGACTACAACACTAACAAAACCTACAATAGGACGGTCGCCGGTGATTGATTTTGTCTATTTACTACTTATAATGCCTAGTCATTCTATCAATTATTTATAGTTGGGTGCAATGGTTTCAAAACTATTGACAAATATTCTTTGGTACACAAGCTATTTCATGTTTTCAACAATTCGTTATTTTGTTCTTACTTTAATCATCATCATTTATATTTGACTCTCAATTCAGCTCAGATTATTTGGTCTATGGAAATCCATTTAATATTTAGATAATAGTTCATTCATATCAATTTATAATTTTAGAGGAAACAGAAATATTTAAATTACAAAACCTATAAGGAATATTCGGAATTTATCCCTAATTATGGGTAAATTATATTTATAAAATTATGCTTTATTTACATTCTACATGCGTTCGTAAGTAAGAGCAATGATTATATTAATATGATGCAACGTTGGCTTAAGGTCATGATGGAACTGAGCGAAATTAACAGGCAAATTAATTTAACATTAATTGACCAGTTAAGTTCATATAACATGCAATTTCTTGCAGTTTTATTGATTGAATCGTATTAATAAAATAAAATAAATTTAAGTTTAGGTCAGTTCAGATAGTATTTATGTATGGTTTCGAAGCAGCTTGCTTTAAATGGTTCAGGTGATGTCATCATTATTTACTGCCCGAAAATGGCCTAAACTTTAATTTTATCATAATAGTAAATGCAGTCCACCCAAAAACGGGCGATTCTGCTGGTTCTTTTCCAGCACACGAACCTTTCATCTTCGTTATTTATTTTATGCTTTATTGTAGGTATACTATCCGTTCCCTGTAGTTTTAGTAGTTGACTTTCGCTAGGTACCTTTTCTTCGTGCACCAACTCCGGAACCTTCGTTTCTAGATCTTACGGCTTTGTCTGTCAGTCTCGGAGCTGTATTATATTAATAGATTTGTAAACTTACAAAGGATATGTATTTCCAGCGGTCGGACAATACAACTGGTAGTTACGCTTCACGCATGGCACTCCTCTAATAATCTGACCTTGAAGCTCGTAGCCCAATGCTAGAGAAAGTGCAGTCCATAGGATCTGAAAATAAATAACGTTGACTTGAAGTATGTACATATCTCTTGTTAAAATAAAGTTTTGGGTCATTGCTTAGTCTAATATGAAAATGAAAATATTTTTTATTCAAATAGGCCTTCACAAGCACTTATGAATAGTCTGACTCTAACGCACGGTTCGGAAGGTTGCTTTTACTGAGAAGAGCCGGCAAGAAACTCAGCAATTACTTTTTCAAAACCAACTCAGATTCATTACATCAAATTATTTATCTAGTCTCACTGACAATATGTGTGTGTTATATGTCAGTAAGGAAAAAATATATCAAAATTATGAGTAACTTAGTAAACAAATGGATTGCAAACTTAAGCAGACCAGCCCCCACAAGCAGCACCTGTTCACAAGTATGACGCATGTGGCAGCCATCGCCCTCCTCGCACATATTATAGGGAAGTGAGTGACCGCCACACGACGCCGCCGAACGAATATAAGTTGGGATATGTAATTACGATTATTTAGTTCTTAATCTAGCTATAAAGTAATCAAAAATATGTGTATGTATTTAATTCCCACGCGCGCGTTGGTTTCTGACAAGTAAAAAAGCGACGAAAAAAAGACGCATTGCAACGCACGCCGGGGATTATCTTGTATTATATGTATTACTATCGGGCCCGACAGACGTTGTCCTGTCCAAACTCGATTACGACGCCATCTACCGGGTCCAATTGTATTTTCAAACCATCCAGGGACCCACTCAAACATACACACAAAATTTCATTCAAATCGGTTCAGCTGTTTAGGAGGAGTTAGGTGACAAACACACGTACAGAAGAATTTTATATAAGAAGAAGATATACAAAAGTTGTAAAATAACTCGGTGACATAACGTTATAATAAAATTAATTTCTAGTGACACGACACGAGATATTAAACAAGTATAGTTAAAGGACGAAACAATCTTGTATAGTTAAAAATAAGCAAGTACTACTTGAACACTCACATTTAAGCAGAACAAATTCATATCCGCTACCGGATTGCTGTTTAATTAACACGTCCTGCTACTATAAAGTGCGCTAATTAACTGAATGGATTCCCAAACAAAAACAACCGACTACCGAAAAAAAGACGTTAAACTCAGCACTGCTCAACGCACAGTGGTAGGCGTACTCGCGATACATCCTACGATAATAATACATCCTTTTATTTACCAAACAGGTTTTACTGTCTCCTCTATTATTTTTACAGCATTATAAACCTTAGGCCTATGGATAGAAAAAAAAAAATACATTGCAAGTCCTTTTGCAGTTTTTGCATAAACTGTCTGACATCTTAAACAGCCATTGTGATTCAGAAAAGCAATAGCTACAAAATACGCACTTGGTAAGAATATTGAATCCTCGTTTAAGATTGTTCATCATATTCAAATACAAACCCAAGTTGTATACGTAGGCATATTAACATGATTTATGACAACTTTGATCGCGCAATATATAAAATGGGAAACTGGATCGTGTCATTAATTTAGCAAGCGCTTGTTATTTAGCAATTCAAAAGTTATTCAGTATATCTTAGACGCAACTGTGTCAATAACCTTGCATGGTACGAAATAAATTTACATATATTTGTAAGCAAAAAAATATTTTGTCGTTCGGTGCTCGTCTTCTGGCGCCCGAACTCCTTCGTCTCTGGTTTATTTATCTTGAGACTTATGTCGCTTCTAGTGCCACTTTGTTTTTCAATTACAATTGTAAAGTTCACTCGGAGAGCACTTAAAAATCGTCTGAAGGTTTACGACGTTACGTAAAAGAAATATTCATTTTTATTGACTTGTTTAATCGTCATAGTTCCCAGGTTACCTGTCTAAGTGTCTGCTAACGACCGTTCAAAGGTCAAGATAAAATTAATTGAAAAAAAAAATGATATTATTTATAATAATATGCAATACCAGTTACTCATCTTAATGTTAAATCAAGAAAATACATAGGTAGGTACATACTATTTGTAAATTGTATAACTTTTGGTGGAACATAATAAGTATACAGTGATTATAATTTTTCTCATGTAGTTTTAATCGTGTTTGTTTAAAACTCAGGATAGAAATATTTTTAGGATTATATGTGATTCAAGTAATTTTTGATAGCAGTAAAAAGGTAGATTGATTTCATTTTTTAATGTTCCAAAATAAAATTTATTGTTTTTAGTACTTTTTGTTACTAAGTCCTAAGTTTGAATCTTTCATCATTATAGTCACAACTTTTAAAATCTGAAATTTATTTTACCACAAACTGTCATCCACGGTTTCATCCGCGATTCCAGGGTAAAACGTAACAAACAAACAAATAAGGCACTTATGAAAAGGTCTTCGTCTCTTACATTTGCCATTTCATAGTTAGTCTTATAAATATGTAGGTATTCATATTGATAGCATTTTCACTATTGAAAATACTTGCTGCCCTATACCTAGCATACCCTAACTAACCTACCTACTACATATTTGATTTGAATGACATGACGTCATGACTCACTTCTTAATATTTTAAATCATGATACCCAGTTGTACAACCAAACAAACACGGCCAATTATCACACAAACAGTGTCTTGTGTTTTATATTTAGCTAATATAAACTTTATCTATGCTAAAATCTCTTTTGTATGGAATTAGTGTGTTGAGGCGGTCTATTGTTTGCCAAGTAAATTAAAGCAAAATTGATGTGTTTATTGTCGTTTGATGTCTTATTTATGTGCGTGTTTCATATATAGGATTAGTATTTTATAGCCCGATCGCTTAACTGAGACCGTTCCTGAGGGAGGGGTGTGGTGTGGTGACGCGACGTGGGAGCTCACTGTTACGTCAACTTGTGACCCCCCGCACCGCGCACTTGCTTCAGGAACGGTCTCAGTTAAGCGGTCGGGCTATAGTTAGTCATAAAAATCGGGCCTTATAAAGTGAGCTGATGAAGAGAATGTATGTGCCTCCGTGAATTTTTCTGTTATGTAGGTTGCTATATGTAGCTGTTCCCCGCGGTTTAGCCCATTTCCAGTAGATATACTACACTGTCAAGAAATTAGCGGGAAACGATCAATAATACACAAAATGTTAGTTATTCATCCAAAGTTATTATATCGCCTTCAAAATATGCTCCATCAGAAACGATACACTTACGCCAACGAATCATTAAAACATTTTTTAAACGCTTTTTCCGGAATTGAGTTCAGTTCTCGCCGCGAATTCTCCTTTATGTCTTCTATCTAACGAATGAAAACGGGTGCCACAAAGTGGTAATTTTAGTTTAGGAAAAAGAAAGAAGTCGGCTGGAGTCATATCTGGTGAATAAGGTGGTTGTTCGATGGTATTTGTTGAGTTTTTGGTCGAAAATTCGTTCACTATGATGGCCTTGTGCGAAGGCGCATTATCGTGGTGCATTCGACGTGTTTTCTTTCCACAAATCTGGCCTTTGTCGAATTTGCTCTCTTAAACGCCGCATAGCGCTCACATAATATTCTTTATTTACTGTTTGACCTTCCGGCAAGAATTCCGAGTGCACAACACCGCGATAGTCAAAGAAAACAGTCAACATGACTTTGACTTTCGATCGACTTTGGCGTGGTTTTTTCGGTTTCGGTTCAGTTGGAAGGCGCCACTCCGAAGCTTGTTGACTAATTTGCATGTCAAACTCGTAAACCCACGTCTCGTCATCAGTAACAATGCGTTTCATGAATGTCGGAATTGACTCGTTCTAGCATGTCCTCAGCGACTCTTATGCGATTGAGTTTTTGGAGAAAATTAAGGTCTTTTGTGACTTGCTGAGTGGCAACATGTTTCATACCCAAGTGATTATTTAAAATGGTACGGATCGACTCGTGAGACACAGAAAGTTCAGCGTATATCTCTCTCAAAGTTGAATGAGGATTTTCAGTCACTATTTCCTTCACTTTTGCGATGTTAACTTCAGTTGAAGACATTGATGGCCTACTAGAGCGAGGCAAATCTTCCATCACATCTCGACCGCTTTTGAACGCTTTGTACCACTCATAAGCGCGTATTTTTGATAAAGTTACACACTAGATATGATCTAATTAAAAACAGCACTGTATTTAAACTAAATAACAGATGCAACTCAAACTCCGCGCCAAAATGAAAACTGTAGTACCAATCTAACAACGAAAAAAAATATTTGGAACCATAACCCGATACTTTTTTGACTGAATGTACTAAACATTTTTCATGGATTTTTTTTGGCACAATCGTCCATGCAAATAGGAAGTAAGTTAAGTACCTACCAAATAATTGCGACTGATCTACAATAGGGTTGCTTAGGCAAAGGTAATCGCAGATGGCGCTACCGAATAACAACGGAAATGGCGTGCCACGATTTATGACATTAGTTTCGCCTTGTCATTCTAACCAATCGCGTCATTTGCTTACGTTATAACACAGTGGCGCCTCTAGTGGGAGAAATGGCAGTAAGTTTCCCTATTAGGTACCTACTTGTAGAATAAATGTTGATATTTTAGCTTTGTCATTTATTGGTATTTTAAATGCAAATTCGCAGTTTTAAGTTTCACAGCAACGCAGACTTATTCAGAAATGCGTAAATTCCATTCACGTAAAGTGCTTGGACGTGATTGGATGTGACTCACGCGCAGTTTACTTGCAAGTATTATTTAAGTAGGTAGGCAAGTAGGTACATAAAAAAATATTTTGGATTAGTATCCATTGTGGGTAGGTATATAGAGCGCAATTTGTTTTCGAAAACTTCCGCAGTCAAGTAATACATCAGTTATTTTGGATTTGGGCTTCCCCATCACGTAATCAGAAACGGATTTTTGCAATCGACACAAAAGTACCAGAGTTCTATGAACATATTGTACTCAGAGAGTAATTTTGAATGCCACTTTTAGTCTGTAATATAAGACATTGGATTTTTTTAGTGCCCTTATAGTAATGCGTTTGGGAAGTACGTACCTAAATAACTTATATTAAACATAATCCTTTGCGATGGTACGATTTATAAGAACCGAAATATTAATTGGGACACTATTCATACGTGAAACATGACGTGATAGTAACGTGTAGATGAACTAATACCAATCCGATTTGTCTATTTTTTCATAGTTTCTTTCGGATCAAAAAGTTACATAAGTACCCTATATGAAAGTTACCTAATTGATACGCTTATCAGGATGTTAGAACCTCAAACCCAATCCTCAATTCAATTATATCAAAGCTCAAGTAAAAAATGTGCCTCGAGGAGAAGTTTCAAAAGCTCACATGAAAATTATGTCGAGCAGTTTTCTTTTACGCATCAAAATAAAATGTTGTTCGAGGCAGATGTACCAACATTTTCCTCAACATGAACATAAAGGTGATTGTTCTCACAGCTGTTATGGGAGTCGACGAAGGATATAAATTATGGCGTCCACACAGCCGCCGTGGATCTTATAAATCGCTCACGTTTTATATTTTATCATGTTGTCGTGGCCCACGCGTGTGACTCAGGCTTAGCTAGATCGGACGTTTCCTGCGGTGCCTACGCTGTCGCAATTCTAATAAGGTGTCCGCAAAATATATGATAATATCGGAAACTTGGAGCGACATAGTTCTGAGGTTTAAAGTGCAAATTGGAATTTATTGGTGGGATTTTGTACGACAGTTGCATTAGCACCGCACAAAACATAAGCTTCTAAAGTGTATCCTAGACTTTAAGGCTTTAAGCGTAGGTACTAGGTATTTGCATTGCTCTTAAAGTATTTAGTATGTTACTTGCAGGCTTAAAATGAAGTTTGGAAATAATCGACTCGACTCCGTGATATGGACCCTGCCTGAGGAAAACGGTATAACGCAGTCTGATTGAAAAATCTATTAAGTAGTACTTACTTAAACTATCAGAAGGTCCGGTGCTGCATCTTAGTTTAGAAAAATGTTTTTGTTTGCGTCTGGTACCTACTCATCATCTCATACTGCTGAGCTGATGATGGAAAATATAATTCTTAAAGTAACGGTACTTTAAGAATTATCCCCTAACTCCTAACTAACAAGGAGTTGTACCTGCCATCATCAGCTCACCTGAATAACTCAAAGGAACATTAGTAGCGGTCTATACGAGCCTATAATATTTTTTCATAAACTCCTAATAGTTAAGAAGTTATATTTTCCATCATCGTCTATACGGATAGACTACGATTTTTATTATTTCTAATTATTTGCGTGATTTCGTCGGGAGTCTTATTTTATGCTACTGAACACTTATGAACACAAAAAATAATAAATAAATATTATTCAATAAGGTCGACAAGTGACAAATCTTGATAAGTACCTATTTAAGTTGTATTTTCTTTGCCCGTGGTGTTATGAGCGTCTATAGGCTACGGTAACCGCAGGTGGGCCGTAAGCTTGTTTGCCACCTAAGTAGTAAAAAATAAACTAAAAATGGAAAAATAAAATTAACTTTTAACAAAAACCAAAACCGACTTCAAAGTGGGTTTGCACTAAAAAGTATAAAATAACGATGTAATAACTCGTTTTGAAGTCAGCGAAAGGCGAAACACGTGTTCCAGAATCTGAAATATTTTCTCTTTAAATTTACTGTAACTACGACGAAGATTATAAAGTTTAACAAAATTAATAGGGAAAAACTTTCTAAATAGCCAAGTCTAATCCCCAACTCCCTACAAACATGTCAAGGATAGGTCGTAAGAGGCACAGTGCTTCGCGGCTTACTGCTAAGCGTAATTTTACATGAGCATTATTGACATTGCTCTGGTGTCGTGCGTGAAGTTTCCTAATGCTATTAACACCTCTTGCGATCGCGTATTACTAAACAACACCTATGCTTATGTTATATATACTTGCGAATTTATTATCAACTTGTGTGTTTCGACTAAATGGGTTTTCACGGGAATAATTAATACAAGTAGTCTCAGTTTAAATCGGTTAATAATCAAGTTAGAATCGACTTCTCCCCATAAACTTGGTCTTCATTGGATGTATTGAATGGAAATATAGCCGGGATTTTCGGTAAGTTTTATAGTTTTTTTTTAATTTTGAGATTTTTGTAATATTGAGATCTTTTTAATTTGAGTACCTGTATGATTGATAATATTGCAATAGATTTAAGTAGTAAGAATTACTTTTATCGTTTTTTAGAATCTTATTGCCTACTTAACAAAATACTACTCATAAGTTATTATTTCGGAACCAACGTATCGTCATAGTAAAAAGACTTATATTGTTTTAAAAATTGTTGAACATTTAACGGAACAAAAAGCCAACATAATCATGTTGGCAAACTAAACTGTCCAAAAAATAAATATATATAAAAAATGTAACCTTAGGTACTGTGCTTCTTGCCGGTTCTTCTTAGTTCTTCCGAACCGTTGGTAACTTCAGTAGCTTCAACGTTCTTAAGTGCCCTCCTAGGGCCTAAACTAAATAAATGGTTTTGACTTTGACTTTGAATCGAAAACTTGTTTGAGTTACTATTTTTTATTTATTATTTCTCGTTATTTTTTTATGTTTTAACTGTTTATAATAATCATATTTTGCAAAATCAATGTTTGAAAAAATATTAAGTACTTATACTTAGCCAAAATATTCAGATCATAAATTATATAATAAATGTAACCTTGCTAAGTTTCTTGTCGATTTTTCTCAGTTTAAGGCTCACTTCCGAACCGCTGGTAACATCAGTAAAATCGACCTTCACGAGCTTCTTCCTAGAGCCTAAACTGAATAAACGGCTTTCACTTTTATTTCGTGATAATTCTGTTAAATTAGTTTTTAAATAATATCTTACACTACTCTGATGGAAAATTTTGGCATTTTACATTTCCGATCTCAAACATACTTATATTATTTGAGTTACGTCATAATAAACATAATTTCCTAAAGAAAACAAGACGAGACGCCGAATGCCAGTTATATAAAATATTCGCGAAATGTAGATATATAAGGTACTTAATAGGCACAGAAGAACGCTAAGTGACCTATTAGCATGAGCAAATTAAGGCATAAACATATCTCCACATTGGATCCACAGTCCAACTCAATTACATACATTTTGACATATACATACATAGTACATCTTAATTTATTTATTTATTTATTTATTAAGGAACACAAACAGCGTATAGTACACAACTTTCATAAAAAATAAATTAAATTATCAATATTTCTTGCACCTACACTAATAACATGTGTCCACAATTACAAAAAGCTATATAATATTTTAACGATAAAAAAGTGCTGACAGATAATGTAACTCAATTGAACAAAATGCATTTTGATGTCTACTTGTATGTACTCGACCCACTACAAATACTTATACAACAGTACTTTAAACGAAAATAGTTTTTTTTGGAATATGTCTACATCGTTGTGATTGTTTGACAGGTCATTATATAAGGAACACAAACGAGTTAAAGGAGAATGTCTGCCTAAGTTTGTGCGACTATGAGGCAGTTCAAAAGTTCTTTTCGTTCTTTTGCGCAACGGATGACGGGGAACAAAAAGTTTAATCTTTTCTAAAAGGTCACCATTTTTATACTGGCCGTTGATTAGTTTAAATAAAAATATTAGATCAACAATTTTCCTGCGCTTATGAAGAGTATCCAGTTTAAAATATTTAAGCCTATCCTGATAACTAGTACGGTGAGAGATATTAGGTGATATACACGCTAAATGTCTAGTAAAGGCGCGCTGTAAAGATTCAATTCGCTGTGAATGTACTGCATAAGCTGGATTCCACGAAACACTAGCAAACTCTAAAACGCTTAAGACGAGTGACTTGTATAAAAATAATTTTGATCTAGCCATCCGAAATTGCTTGGTATTCCTTTTTATAAATCCTATCACCTTTGCAGCCTTCGTGACTATGTTTTTAATATGAGCGTTGAAATTCAATTTGCTGTCCAATATTATACCTAAATCACGCATCTCACTGACTTCGTCCAACTTACTACCATCTATGCTATAAAATGAACACAGTGCCTTCTTTTTACGTGTGAATTTGATATGGAAACATTTGGCTGGATTTAAAAACATTCTATTCACTTCGCACCAATGTGCAATTTTGTTTAAATCACTCTGTAAAGACTTAATATCATCCTGATTTTTCACGTCACGGTACAGCTTAAAATCGTCCGCAAAAAGAGAGCAATAACTACTGATGGAGCAAGCAACTATGTCATTGATAAATATCAAAAACAGTTTCGGGCCCAGATGTGAGCCCTGCGGAACACCAGATGTCGAGTAGTATGTTTTTGATGAACATCCATTAACAACCACATTTTGTGAACGCCCCATCAAATATGACGAAAACCATTGACAAAGTGCTCCACTAATACCATATCTCTTTAACTTGTCTATTAGTAGGCAGTGGTCAACCTTATCAAACGCACTCGTTAGGTCCGTGTATATAACGTCTATCTGAGAGCCTTTATCGACTTCTTCACAGATGTGATCTAAGTATGATACTAAATTAGTAGATACCGATCGGTGTTTCATGAAGCCATGTTGCTGGTTATTAATAAAACGATCCACCTGGCTACCAAGAATGGGATATATTAATGACTCAAAAATTTTTGAAAAACTTGTTAAAATTGACACCGGTCTGTAGTTTTTGATGTCAGATTTATTGCCCTTTTTATGTATTGGGATTATTCTGGCTTGTTTCCACAAGCATGGAAAATGACCACATGATAACGAAGTGTTGAAAATTAACGATAGTGGATAATTTACTGGAATAGGAGTATATGCAGAGACTGTTAATATATTTGTAGATGCGTTCACGAAGTGTTTAGGTACATTTTGTACATATTGTGCAAGAACTGTTTGTCTTGAGCCTTTGCCAACGTGACAGACAATCATTTGACATGCCGCAGTGCAAACAATACCCGTTTGCCTAACCTACCTTGTCTATCTTATTATGTATTTGTAATGAATTTTCTAAATTAACTAACCACTAAACGATAAAATTAGGAGCGAACATATCCGAAGAACATTTAAAGTTAATTATGTCTGCGCTGGTATGGTCACGTTATGCGCCGCCGGGAGAAGGAAGGAAAGGTAATGAAGATGATGGGTTTACAACGTGACGTGACACAAACACGGTAAGAATGCTGCATAATGACAATAGATAGAAGGTCCGACCCAAAAAGATCTTGGTAAGACACGAAAAAAGAACTAATAATTAGTTTAAATAGTCTAATTACTACCAGATAATAATGCTGACGTTTCATTGATTGTCAGGTTTAGTAATCTATCTATATAAGGTCTTAATAAATGAAGTACGGTACTTTTGAGGGATGATAAGGTCATAAGTATTCCGAAAATGATAAAATAAAATTATTCAGTCATAATTTTAATGAAAAAAAAAACCTGAAATTGTTTATTTATTACTTTTATTATCATTTTCGGAATACTTATGACCTATACTATCATCCCTCAAAAGGACCGTACGTCATTTATTAGGACCTTATATATATAAAAGAGAAAGTATGTATGTATGTTCCTTATAGACTCTGAAACCGCTGAACCGATCGCGATGAAATTTTCAGACAATCTTCATATTAGCCCCGCGGGTAAGCTTGTAAGGTTTGGTGGCGTTCGGAGCACTCGAGACCGCGGGTGAAACCGCGGGGTGGAAGCTAGTTAATTGTACAAAATTCTAGTATGAAGCCTAAATTATGTAGGTAATTGATTGATTCTTATGCTTATTCTGAAAAAGATTTAATTTCTTTGGGTTGTCTTGAGAGTGCACGTCTCACCGACATGGATAGCACAACTTTTCGTGATCGACCGAGATTTATGAATACCGACATTATAATGTAAGTATATTTAGGTGAGCGAATAAAGTTATGAGAAGTTTATGTTTGTAAAGAGACACTTTTCCCCGCGATTCCATCGTTCCCAGGTTAAAAAGTATCCTGTGTTTCTGTCCCTGATCCAAACTACCCCTCAGTCTGCCAAATTTCATCAAAATCAGTTCGGCTATGAAAACAACTTTACCCCCTTTGGGGTTGTATTTTGGTTTGTTATTTTTAGTATAGATACACCCCTATAGCATAATGTATTTACACCAAGACTCGATATATATGTATAGTAAATAAAGCATCTCACGGGTATTTGGTAGAATGATCCATTGTTGACAGTAGGGTAAGATGTCAACGGCACGACAGGAACTGTTCCATTGCGCAGGAGTATTGGACCTTGGAGGGGCGTCACCGCAGGCTGACCGGCATCTGAAATTTTTAATTTTTTTGTTATATTAAATTCATCTTAGCTTAGGTCTTATTCTTGAGTTGATTGTACTACGTTAGTACTATTACTTATTCTGTGGCAGTACATGCAGATTCATTAAAACAAAACAGCGTTCGTTAGTGAATCTTTATCTATACCTACTAATATAATAAAGGAGTCGTTTTTTTTTTATTTGTTTACAGGTGGTAATCTCTGGAACTACCAGTCGGATTTGATTTTTTTTTTTCATTTGATAGCCCAATTCTTGAGTTTGAGTTATAGGCTAGTTTAGGCTAGGCGAGTTTATTAGCCCGGGAATACGGGTGAAACCGTGGGGAACAGCTAGTATAATATAATTATTAAACTGCTGTTATCGATATTGTTATTTTTTTGGTTTCAATGGATATTCAATTGTGTTTGATTTGCGATGTAAGGATTTTATCGTAATTCGAAATCACTTAGTATTCTAATTCTTGGTAATTGATACGAACTCCGATGGGCTGTTTGTTATACCCATGTGTATATTTATTCACATCCCAACAGCCTCAAGAAGAAATGGCTCGACCTTATACTAAAACCGGGAACCTAAAGCACCTCCTAAACTGAAGGATGCTCACAAAAGTACCTACCTATGTATAACGCACGTATTCTAACGTAAAGTTTAGTCTCAGTGTCAACTTCGTCACATAGTATTTCATCTCGTGGCTATTAGTTGTAAAACAACGTAATTTCATCAGTGTAGCAGAGGTGCGTCACCTCATCCAGGTCAGGGGTTACGAAACCACTAATCTTCTATGTGCGTCAACTTAAGGAGAAGCCTTATATCTGAAGATACTCGCTTGGAAAGCGGACTTTTTTTCATACCTTTTAAGCATATTTTAAGCTATTATGAGACTAGAAACACTAACACTAAGGTTAGCGATGCAGCTCCTTACATATTCAGTATTACAGTATCTAACAGTAGGCTTGATGCGTTTGACACAGAACTAATTTATAGAATGGAGACTGTCTAGTTGTTGGTTTCAACGTAATAGTGCTGTCCGACAGAAGGGTGCTTTTGGGGATTTCATGTCTGATGATGAAAGACCTAAAATAGGGTTATCTATAGGTGTGTATAAGAATCATTAATTCCTCTGAACAGTTTTGAAATTATTCACAAATCGTCGGAACAAAGACAATAACGACATTAAAAGGTGTTTGTGATCGAGCTTAATTGTTGAAAGTGTGGCGCGAGTCGTGACTAGCATGGCAGACATGTCATTATAATAGGTATCTGATGAAATATATTATTTGCATAAAAACATTAATGGAAGTTTGTCTGTCAATCGAAGTAGGTAGATACCAATAATTATAAGACGTACATAATAAAAAGGGTAAAGAATTTTTTTTATTGTCAGAAGGTTGACAACGTTGACAAATATGCAGGCTATCCACTTGATGGTAATTAGCTACTGTCGCCTATGGACATTAACAATACCAGGGGGATTGACAATGTGTTACCGACCTTTATAAAGCCTAGAAGGCAACTGGCTATGAAGGGCAAATCCGGAACACACCAGTAGTTGCTTGGTGCTTACTACAGATTTGCCATTTGAAAATGGTAGCCAGCCAGGCGGGTACTACAAAGAACCTTAACACCGTGTTATGGTTTCCTCACGATGTCTTCTTTCATCGAAAGTTCAAGGTTATTGTGGCATTCAACCCACATTCTCCGCTGACTGAGCTATCATCGCCTTAACCTCCTTGCTGGCTAGGTACCAATCAAAAATGTGATTCTGGATAGGTAAGTGAAAGTGGGGAAACTAACGTGCCACTCGCATGAGTACCATGACGAAAGTTGTGGTAACAACTGGCAAGACCCCATCTGCAATAGGTCTGGTGCCTTGTAAAAGTGTCTAGGAATAGTGTGCCTCTCTGTAAGACCTGTCGGTTAGGTTAGTTAGTTTTCACTGGAAAATATTTTTTTCATTTTTGGCATTTTGTCACCCCTTGTTTACTGGCGCCTAGAGTGACCGCTCCTTTCGCTCTCCCAGGGCCGTCGCTGTGAACAAGAAAGCTGACAATATCGATATTAAAGGGAGGAAGAAGACTCGTTGATATCATAATCGATAGTGCAAAAACGCGATAAAAAATATCGGTAATGTTAAGATTACATAGACATTGTTGAGCTCTGACTTAACACTACAAAGACAATAGGATTATGTCACACTTGAGGAAACTTCCTGCATGGCTTTTCCCTTCCTTTATCGGTAGTAGGTAACTATAATTAATCAGTTATCACTTATCACCTAACTAACGGTAGGTACATCATATTATACAAAGTGAAACATAAGGGTTTCTTGAGGCCAATTAACTTGAATTATATTATCTCGTTGGCACACTTTAGCAGACTATAAACATTTATTTACTCATAAGCTTTTCTCAATTTAAATTGTTATCGTTTAAGTGATTTATCGAATCATCAAGTAAGTACCTGCCTACGTAGATACCACTGTACCTATACTTTAATGCCTCTATGTCCTCTAGATATAATCGAAAACACCTCCTGACATCGATAACTTCTCGATTAATATTTATTGATTCCGACCTTATATAATTAACGAAAATCTAAAAAATAGCAATAATAACTGTTGTTCAAATCACCAGCTGTCAGTTCTGACCTTGCTTTAGTTTAATCGTGTTGTCCAATGCCGCATCTCTTAATATCCACATTAATAATAAATAAAATTAACATACGAAATATTGCCGAGTTAGCCATCAACGGTACATACACAGTATAATTAATTTATGGAAGCATGAAATTATAGTAAATCAATTGTTTGTAGTCACGTAATATTTGTAAGTGTCGCTCGTGTCAAGCTTCATTTCAAATTATTTTGCATTCAAGCGAAAGAACAAAAATATTAGGTACTAGTTTATCATAAAAACTAAACAAGTGTTTTCTAGGTAGGTACACAAATTTATTCGATAAAGGGATTTAGGCTACCTAACACGGTTACAGTCATTTGAAGGGAAACATCCAAACATCAGCAATCTCCCTAGTAGTTTCCACTAGCTTAGTTACGCTTAGTTACACTTAGTTACCACTTAGCATCAGACAGACTGACATACAGGCAAAAAAGAAATACTATTTCCAGATTTCCGTTTGTGTATCATAAAATATAATATACTAGCTTCCACCCCGCAGTTTCACCCGCGTTCCCCTGGGATCTTATGTTTTCCCGGGATAAAAAGTAGCCTATGTTCTTCGCCATACCATAGGCTATCTGCATACCAAATTTCATCGCGATCGGTTTAGCGGTTTAAGCGTGAACAGGTAACTAACAAACAAACAAACGAACAAACAAACATTCGCATTTATAATATTAGTTAGGATTATGTAAAACGTATTTTGGGAGAGACCTATGTCCAACATTGGACTGATGTAGGTTGATGATGATGATGATATAAAATTTGAATGTAGGTAGGTACAGTCAGCAACATAAGAACAGATCAAAATTTACAAGTAACCTGCACACCATAACTTTTATGCATAATATTATGAAATGATAAAGTAAATAGGTTTTTTTTTAATGTATACATAAACCTACATACTATAATTATTGTCTACATTATGGATAGATTTCATGTAGGTATAGGTGCTTCGTAAATTTGTGTCCGTAGGCAATTATTTCACTCATGCCCTAGCAAAATCTGATTTCAAGGACTACATTGTCTTACTGCTCTAGTTTTATATGAACTGTGGTATATTCTATAGATGACAAAACAGGTCCTCGTATGTTTGAATAACATTGATGTTTTAATCATTAATTTCGTAATCGTCTCTGACGCATCTTTATGACGACTAAGGTTAAGTATTAATAGCTAACACAGTGATCATTGTTGCAATAAAACTGTCCAGAAACTGAACATGGAACCTTAGGTCACTTATCATCTACTCATCAACTACCTATAAGTGATAAAGTTCACCACTTTACGTTGAGACTTCCTTAGACTGTGTAGCGTTAGCGTGTTTTCATTAAAACATAAGTGCCTTCTCCGTACCGTCGTGTGTCGTCGTTGTAAAAAAAACCGGCCAAGTGCGAGTCGGACTTGCGCACCGAGGATTCCGTGCAAACTTATAGGTATGTAAGTAGCTCGTTCATCACGGGAATCGTAACAAAAAATAAACTAGATTGATAGACAAACTCAAATTTGCCGTTGGGAAACTGTTATCCCCATACATCGACATAGTCGCGGTCAGTTTAACAACTGCAAATATGTTTATAATCGAAAAAAAAATACAATTAAATTTACAGTTTTCGGATTTATTCCTCTACTTGTGCTATAAGACATTGCTTCTTGCCAAATCTCATGATTCTAGGTCAATGGAAAGTACCCTATAGGTTTTGATTCCCTTGCGAGTAGTTGCGAGTCTCAAAATATGCGGCATAAACGGCCATATCTTTTGATTGCGTTGACACAGAAGTTTGATTTTTTCACAGCTTCAAGATATTGCAAACTTGAGTATTTGTTATTAATTTCAACTGGATACCTCTACGCGTTCCTGAGAAAAAGGTCTTGACAGACAGATAGACAGACAGACGGATAACGAAGTGATCCTATAAGGGATTCTTTTTTTCCTTTAGAGGTACGGAACCCTAAAAACTGACAAGTTGATGAATTATAAAACCCGATACTACTCATTACCTCTGGTAACATCTTCAGGAATAGGTAGTTGACCTAAATGGCCTTCATATTTTTGTTGCACTAGCATTGGGTTTTTTTTTTTACTGTGAATAAGTATGCTTGTGCTTGACCATTATAATCTCAATCCATAGTACAAGCTCTGTTTAGTTTGGGATCTGATGGTCGTGTGTGAGGAATGTTCCAGGATATTTCTTTATCTAATATATAAAATTCTCGTGTCATATAGTGTTTGTCTGCAAACTCCTCCGAAACGGCTCGACCCATTCTAATGATTTTTTTTTGTGTATATTCGGTCGATCTGAGAATCGGTCGTGAAAAATCGCTATTTTTATTTTTTTATACCGCTACGCGGGTGAAACCGCGGGGGACAGCTATTTTATTTATATAATTTCCCCAATGCTAAGTGATGAAGTACAAAGCACGTATAAATCCTTAAAGGGAAAATTAGACCTAAAGTGCAACTGCTGGAACACAATAAGTGATTGGTGATAATATAATAATTCATACTATACATATTTATTTTATCCCTATCGCTACTATTATAAACTCGAAAGTGAGTTTGTTGATCCTTCTTTCATGCAGCAACATTTTATTTTTGCATAGAAATAATTTATGTTGGCCGGTGAGTGGAAAGGCTACTTTTTATACCGGGAACGTGGGTGAAACTGCGGGGCGAGAGCCGAGAGCTAGTAATATTATAAAAGTAATATTTTGAGATCATATCAAATCGGATTTATAGTGGCTAGTGACAGAGACACCTGTACATCCATGCACTGAAGGTATACCTACGCTTCTCTGAGAGATTCTCTCCTACGAACGTCGGGGATTGAAATGCGAATTGAAGTCATATAAACGTCTCAATTCTTAACTTTACATTTATTTATTAACTTTATTCTTAACATTTGTTTGCATGAACATGTCTGTTTGTCCTGAGTCTGGGTGTGATTTTCTATTATATTTACAAAAGAAAAGTAGTATATCAGTTATCTGGCTTCCATAGCACAAGGTCTGCTTAGTTTGGGGTCAGTTGGCCGTGTGTATAAGAAATAATGTCCCAGACCAGAACTAGCGATATATAATTGTTTAAATGATCAAACAATAAACAAATACAATTAAACTAGTCCAATGGTAATTGCAACCACCAATCTAAGGTCGGTATTTGAAAGGGCTGTCTAGAATATATTTATTGCTAAGTTTTCATAGCACTTTGTACCTTAGACCGAGATAAATGGAGTCACGTTCCCTATTGATGCAAACCTTTGGTGGTGATTTCATTGATGTAGTATTTGTCTATATAAAAAAAATAACATTTAACAAAAAAAGTAAAACCAACTTCAAAACGGTTTGCACTAAAAAGTATAAAGTAACAATATTAGAACTCGTTTCGAATAGTTAAGATTTCGTTTAACAGGAAAAAAAATAATTAAATGAAAATATCTTAAGTTACATTTATAGGTATAAGTAACTTTTAAGTAAATCTTGGTTTAACCTGTACCTATAAGAAGGAAGAATTAAGTAGGTACTTAAGTAAAATGTGACTCAAAGGTATGAAGTGTGAAATAGGTAAATGTTTATGGTGACATTGTTCGTGAACTAACCAGTTCTTATACAATCTAGATCTGGACATTATTCATTAGTAGAATTGACCTAGTATACGGTAAGCTGAGTTAAATTGATCTATGTAGGAGCTAAATTTAAAAAAAAAATACGGCGGTGATTGCTGTGCTATTGACGTTGGATGCCGCGGCAATGAATAGATTGTTATCAAATAGTCTCGTAAAAAAAAACCAAAATTCAATTAAGTTAGAACTTTCCACGAAGAAGTACCTAAGTAGATAAATCCTGTAAAGAACTGAAAACATCATGATTGAGTAGGTATTAAGTTTTGTTATAGGTTACTTCAAATTAACCATGTATACATAGTGTGTTAATTTGTTACTTCTACAGGGAGGTAGTTAGTAACAAAAAAAATACCTATTAGGTATCTAGCTTATATAAATGCAGATACAATATTAATTTCTTAAGCTGTATTAATTACGTAACTTTGGTATTACTTTATTAATATCGATATATCTATATTTATCGATTGAATGTAGGTCAAATGCCATGTACAAAAGATTTTGTTTAAGTGAAAGAAAGACAAGAATAAATTTACTCACGGCATGGAAGACATAGACTCATATTCCCAAATCGGACACACTCACAAATATTTAATAAACAAAAATTAAACTATCACAAAAATAAACCAACACTAACATCCAATTATAACGTTATAAATCACGTTTTCTCACGAAACAATTCGATTAAATTGTCACAGAATCGATTATTACTCATCTTCAAACTTTGTCTAGTGGCAAAACTATAAATCGAATAGAAGAAACTGCAAAAAAAGATGACGGCAACGTATTCATATGCCCCACTCGCGTCGTTGCGAGACCTACTCTTCATTACGACATGAAAACCTGTACCATTATATAAACAATGTCAACGCCGCGGTGTGACGCCAATGAGGTAAAACCACTAAGAGTGCCATCATTTCAAATTATAACTTGTGACATTTCTTTCTGTAAAGTATTTTGGACTTTTAACAAAATTCTCAAGATTAAACAATTAAAATAAACAATGCTCGGACTTATGTGGGAACAAAGTCATATGCATTAACTATGTCTGATCTAAACAATTACCTAGTGAATGTCCTTAAACTTGACTCTATATCTACCTACATGTACAAAGATGCATTTGCAGAAAGATTGTTGGATGTAATCAAAGTGAGAGTTGCATCGAAAAGAATCAACTTAATATTCCGTTATGGTATGAAACATTTTTACATGTAAATAATGCAATTCTGTTGCCAACATTGGTTGCATTCAATGTCTGGAAACTATCTTACATAATATAAACGATTCTTGTATAATAAGAGGCGCGCACAAATATAAACATCTACAATTATTATCAACATTTAAAAATCGTTAAGGCTCTTTGGTGTTGCTAAAGTTAGATTGATATCTAAGCTCTTTGGATAAATGTAGTATGTATACCTCAAAGTAAGTCCTAAAATCTTACTTCCTTTTGAATCTCCGTTTAAAATATAATAGTCTTCAGTTAACTTGAGTACCTACCTACCTTATGCGGTTTGGTGTAAAGCATCTCTCTCTTTCCAAGGAAAGCAAATGACAGTCGAACCATATACTTAAATCAAAATTTAATTGGGCAACTCAAAATACTGTGAGTAATCGAAAGTTGTAACCGCCAATGATTTGGCCCAATTTCATTTGAAGACTCAAGACGCGAGTGCTCCGACCTCTTGCCACCTCACGCGATGTTAATACGTGTTCGAAAGTGAAACCAAGGTCGCTGGCCAGCTCTTGATGTGCCGAGATGTTATGCACACTGCAACTTGCAAGTCTAGAAAAACGACTGTTAGCTAATACTCTAATCCAGCTATTAACTATAAATTAAGATAAATACTACGTAACAAGTTGCACTGTTATCAATTTAAAAATATAGGTACCTACGCTAAAGGGCGTGGCGAGGTTGCGTATAAGAAACCTTTGTACGACTCATGTAGGTACAAGCTATTACTACAAATTGTATAAAATATTGCTATTGTTCGTGCGCCTTGACACTGAGAAAACTGACATTGTACAGGAAATATTGTATCATAAACTCGGATCCTTATCTTTATTAGTGCCTCGGATCACGTTTTTACACGGGTGCTGTCTTTTCATCTACCTGAAACTAGTCTGTTTTCTAGATCACTGAATACATTCATGTCAATGTATCAACGTCTACGGTATACTGTCTATTGTGTGTGTGGCATTGGCGACCGGTCGGCACTAAAGCGATCGAAGGCCCAGTCAGAGAGGCAAGGGAAAAGCTTAAGCGATTACGGTAATATGACACTGGAATTAGAAATATGATACAATTGACCTCAGTCTCACAATAGTAATTGATTATGGCCAAAGGTGGTAAGCGTACAAAGGAAAGAAAAGAATTGGCTCTCAAGTGCAGCTGCTGGAACACACCGGTGAATGACGATAGCTTCTAGAGCCTATACTGAATAAATGACTTTGAATTTGACTTTAACATTAATGTACTTTCAATTGGGATCTGATCTACTTATGTATAACAAAAAAAAATGCATTTATAGATCATGTCTCAATCAAACTTGATTTGATGATAAAGGTAGAAAAGTAAGATATCATGATATACTGAAAAGGTTTTAAATTCCGTTGGTGATATTGGATTTAACATAAAGCTTTAACAATAAATAAGTAGTATGTTCGTCTTGAGTCTTGTACCACCGTTCATGCCTTCCGCCATAGTTGAAGGCTACAAGTGTCTACTATCGACTGATAGTAGAAGTAATCGGACCAATCGTGGTCCCTGTCTGGTGCCGTGGACGTACGCATCGAGAGTATTTCACGGATAACGATCTATATGCTTTGGCGTGTCTCGCCAATTTATATCAATAAGAAGTACCTTCGTTTATCGCAAACGTTGAGTGAACAGGATTTAATTGTCGGGCTGACTACCTTGTCGTGCACATAACTCTAATATACACACATGCTATTTTTTATTCATGAAAATACTTTTTCTATCACAAGCTTAGCATTTATTAAAGGGGCTGGTTTATTTAGTCATTTGGGCATGACCGAAATACGTTATGACGTGACAAACTCCATTATGATGTTATGTTCATTGTTTGTTAGGTATATAAACATAAGTCTGTGGTTAGGCAGATGTTTAGATGAAATAATCTGCTGATTGTTAGTTAATTGAGTAAAAAATAACAAAATTAGGTACCTTGTCCAGGAACATCGTCATAATAATCATCGTCGTAGTCTAGAACTGCGTGCAATTGCGTCTTGCCACCTAAACTTCCCGTTTCCACTTTTGTGAAGCCCCGAGGCCGGTCTGGTGGTGTTTGTTCACTACTACCACTACCACTCGTCTTCGGACCCTGATCCCTTGGTGGAAACGGCGCTGCCGTCGTTGGTCTATTCACAAAGTTGTAGTTATTTACATTTTGGTTCAGATTCCCTTCGAATCTTGGACTAGATGGAGAATTTGGCGTCGACGCAGGTGGTGGGTAGGGTCCGTCCGCGTACCCAGGGTTGTAAGACGGACGTTGTGCATTCTGATTCAGCCTTCTCTGCTCGTAATCATAATCTCCAGTAGGATCGTGAATGTATTGCCCAGTATTATCGAACTGCGGATTCACTTCATGCACTCTTTGATTTTCTACCTGAATGTCGAGCCTCGTATTCTGTTGATAGACTTGTGTATGGAGTTGTGTATTGTAAGGATTATGTGGGATGTTTTCGTGTGGATATCTTGCGTATTGGTTAGGAGGTGGCAGGTAGGTGGCACCGGCCCGTTTTCTATGCTTCGATCTTCGTTGCTGTTGTTGATTTACTGGAGGAGCGAACGGCTCATTGGTTGGCTGAATAGGGATGTAATTCGGTTGGTGTTCATCAGGGGCATACAAAAGGTCGTCAAGGCGTCCCCCCAGAGGCTCCGGCGACGCAGCAACTAGCGCCGGCGTCGCAGCCCCCACCGGTGCGAGCGTGAAGTTTGTCAAAGCCATTGCCTATTCACTCAGCATTGGGGCAAAATGTCAACTCGCTATGTCAATGCAACGTACGATTGACAACACTATTACGAACGCACAATTGCATAATAAGAGCAGCGTGCGATCGTCTAGTCTAGTTCTTAGAACATCATCATTGTTGAAACTGAAACTGCACTGCACTGACACTAAAATATTTTTCATTAAATCGTACAATATTTATCACTCGCGTAGTCTGCAATACACGTCGTTTATCTGAAACAATAAAACATTTGTTATATTTTATGTTTATATTACAGTCTCGACATCATTGGATGCCAAAAATGAACTAGTTGTAGTACATTGTCGTGGCAATGTTTATGGCTGGAATTCCCCCCGTTTCGTGATATCCTTGCCACTTTACAAATGGCATCGATTTGAAAGGCGAATCGTGATGCCATTCAACATACGCCGCAGACGATTTTGGAGCTGAGACAGGGGAAACCCGAGAATGAATTCGATCTCTAAAATGCCTTCACTTGATTGTATGGAAAATAAAGGCTGTAGTTAAAATAATCACTATCGCTAATTCCCACTTAAAACTATTGAAATTACTTCGTTCAATAACATACTGTTTTTTTTTTAATTCAGTTACAGAATCAATCCATACTAATATTATAAATGGGAAAGTGTATGTGTCTGTCTGTTTGTTTGTCCGTCTTTCACGGCAAAACTACTGAACCGATTTAAATGAAATTTGGTACACAGATAGTCTAGAGCCTGAGAAAGAACATAGGCACTTTTTATCCCGGGAAAACATAAGATCCCACGGGAACGCGGGTGAAACCGCGGGGCGGAAAGCTAGTTCTATATAAATACCTTGGATCTGTCCCTTCACTTTGCTTTTCACGAATTGTAAATGTTACGAGCTACGAACTAGTAGTAATATTTCTATTTGGCGTCTTAGTATGCAAATTATAAACAATCTAAACTGTGTAATATTATAGTAAATCGGTAAATAAAATACTTGAAATTATTCATAGCCATATATGCTACAGTTTATTGTCGTTAAATAGTTTGTCAATGGTTATGTGGACCTAGTTAGTGTAACGTAGTAAAAAACGGGTCTTTAATTATTTAATTTTTATTAAATATTTTCATTTTCATTCGATTATTCAATCGATTAATCGGTTTATAAATTAATATTTTTCCTTGATTAATTGTCTGTAGCTTTCTATTATCTATACGGTTCGCAGCCAATTAATCAATAGTTCCAATATTAAGTGTTTCTTTAATTGTTTATCAATTATTATTGAAACATTATATTTGCCTATTGATTTTTAATCGATTGATCGATATGTTTCCGAACGTAACTATCTCTTGAGACTGTTTTGCTGTCTGTGGCCTCGGTCGTCCTCGAAGTTACAGCCAGTAGATCAGTCCCATATTTATTTGGCATTCATAGGGGAATTAGGGAATCGATTTTGTTCCATATTTGAAGGAAACTGGATTTAATTAATTTATTTTTTTTTGTTCATATAAATTGATCGTTTGTTCGAATGATTTGGTCAATGGATCGATTCGGTTTTCGGACGAAACTTTGTGTTGTCAGAGAATAAATAAATTTTGGACATCACCTATTTACCCATTATTTTTCAATTTTAGTTGCATATACTATTTTTTTTATATAGAAATGATTTAATGTTTGCATAACAAACCTTATTATATTTTTCAAAAGTCACGTTAGGTTGTTTCTAAGTATTCAAAGTACGTTTCTTACCTTTGTTGTGAGTTCATTCTCGTCAGATTGTCCCCTTAAAAGGACAATATTCTCGCCATATTCTGGGATTATTTTTAGTTCCTTAACCCTTGGTGGTGCTCCTTGGATAGGACAAAGAGTTATTTCTTTCATGTCTCACGATGCGACGCGTGAGCATATATTTTATTTCAAGCCAGTTTACCCTTTGATAATGGTGAGTATTACTACAAGTGCTCGAAGTGTTCCCTTCTATTAAGGGTTTCGATCCCTAATTTTGGTGGTTTTTGTTTAAGCTTGGTGCAATCGCATCGGCCGGCCAACGTCGCGTGGCGTGGCATTCGTTATGATGACAGACGTGAAATTAATTACAAGCCTCCTTGGCTTTTACCAAGGTACGTTACTTACTATTAAGGCATATTTGTGTTTAAATCCAGAATTGTCCAACTTCATTGGTCAAACTGTGAAAGATTCCATGAGGTCTCATAGGTTAGGTACATGTGGGTTCCTCATGTTATTATCAAGGAGTATATTCCCTTAATTTGTTAATTTATTTGCCAGGTAATAGTCGTTAAACCTAAATAAATATTAATTCATGTTAATATGTCTATAAATTCCTGTCGAGGTTAGATTTTCCCATCTACACTCCTATTATTATGTGACTGTAATTGAGGACTTTGTGTCCATTGCAGGAGGTTTTTTCTTTCCCGGGATACTACGAAGGTTTTTCTTTTCCGGGATACTACGAGGGTTTTTTCTTTCCGGGATACTACGAGGTTTTTTGTTTCGGGATACTACGAGTCTACTACTTCTTCTAATACTTCTTATACTACTTTTTCTGCTGCTGCTACTTTTTATACTGCGGGAACCTACCGGGTCCTACAGCTGGAAGGAGCAACGAAAGGTTTTATAATATATATATATTAAATAACATTAATCTGAACATTATGGTATAGTGGCCGTTTCCACTATTGGCGTCCAATTAATTTTAATGAATAACTTAGTAATGCAATTCATCTCAGGTAACCCACAATCTTTCTCCTTCTGAGAAGCTAGGGCATATATTAAATAAACTTCTACTTTAAAACAAATTGATTATACTATTCTGAACCGGTAAATTGTGTTTTATTTTCTTCAGGGGTACCTTTTAGGGAACGCAACGGACAAGGGGGGGGGGGTTAAAATCCGTTACGTTACAGTGGCGCCCAACGTGGGGCCAGGTTACCTGAGATGATTGTCATGTTAATTTAAATGTGTCAAAAATTGTATTACACTACTACTACTTATTACTACTACCATTACTATTACTATTATTACATACTTATGTTACTGTGGAACTGTGTTCTTAGCTTAAGTGTATTGCGGATCTGGGAATTTCTTCTATGCAAACTATTATGTTAAAAATTATAATTTAAATACTTCTACCACATATTATTGTTAAAACTTGAGATGACTTGCAAAACAGTGCGGGATTAAATTTGCTTAGCTTTTGCTGCTTGATGCTTTATCATGAATATTCGGCCATTGATAATTAAATATCTGCTACATCTGGTACACACATATCCTTTACTATTATTACAGCTTACTTTCATACTTTTAATCTTAATACTTTTAGAATTAAAATAATTTTTGAGTTTTACATCTTCGGCTTAAACTTTTTTTCAATTTCTACTTTTGATAGCTTTATAAATAATTCTTCAGCTGCATATCATAACCATGCATTCTGCATTTTCAAAAATAATTTTCACTGATTATTTTTTGTATAACAATTAAAAATAACAAGTTTTTTTTTCTAAAGTTTTTCTTTTTTTCATTGTTTGAGATGCTTCTTTTAAGCTTAAGCTGGCTGTACAATTATCGGTGCCTATTGCTGTGTGTATCAGGCGTATTTACTTAACTTTACAGTTATTTAACTGTGTATCATATTGTTTGACATTATTGTTATTTAACCCTACAGTTAGTTAACATTACCCTTACTTAACTTTATTATCTAAAGTAATTCTTTTGGTTCTGTGCTTACTTAACTTTTTTTTTAATATGGAGGAATTTATTATAACTTTTCAAGCTTTACACTAGGATGAGTTCATTCACGAGGTTCGCAGTACAGTTCTGATGACGTAAGTATTATCTTGCTTGCGTATTCTTACTACTATTATTATTATTATTCTTTTCTACTTATTAAAACTTATCGATGGTAGTGTTCTTACTATTACAATCGTACTTTTATCTTGGTTTAAGTTCTTAGACTAAATATATACCTATTTCTAATTAGGGTTCCGTCTCGTGTGATGTTGTGTTGAAGGTGGGAGCTTGTTTCACGGTTGTTATGATACTACTCACATACCTACCGCTAATGACTCTCGCGCTTCTGTTCTGTTACTTTTTACTTCTGGGTTGGTTTGATAATCTGACTCGGATTTCTTATGTTGTACGTGGTGTCGAACGTTGCGTCGCCACATTTCTTACGTTGACTTCTGAAGAGATTTTGTATAACGTACCCAAAATCTCTTGTAAAAAGAAGTCATTTTATTATGTTTTCAAAACTTACTGATGTTTTGATAACATGTTGTCTGCAACCATTTTGTCAGTTTACCACTGTACAATTTAGTGTTGCATATAACACTACTAAGTAGTTACATGCTTATTTACTACATTTCATTTAAGTTATATTTTAACATACTATTCCCCTACGTGTTATAGCTCGGACCTGTAAGATATTTTTGGTTTGTAGAACATTAGTCCTGGCGTTTGGTTTATTTTTGGGTTGTGGATCACTTGATGGATGGATTAATAAATGTAGTTTTGGGGTTATATATATATTTTAGTATTAATATTTAGTAATTTTATTTACTTATTGAAATTACATAATTATGTATGGTATATAATTGTTATAATTTTTTTATTTATTTATTTAAAGGGATGTTTAGTTTTGGATTTACTTTGTTTGGCTAGTAACCACTGGGTAGGTAAATATAGTGGGTTAGGAGCGGTTAGTAACTCCTATATCAAATAAATAAGCCTTATACTAGAGGCGGATGATAACCTCTTTAAAATTTAAGCCATAGTCCAGAGGCGGTTGGTTACCTCTTTAAACATAAGCCCTTAAACCATTTGATCATCTAAATTTTAAAATCGGTTTTCAAGTCAATACTTTAGTTCACTTTAAGGGGTAACATGCATTTGCATGGTCTCTGACGCGTAACCACAGCATTATAATGTGAGTTATCGCTGACGATTGTCTCTCATAGTATCAAGAGTGATTGATTATATTACATCCATTATTATATTTATTATTATTATAATTATATGAAATATTTATGTATTGTACTATATTGCAGGAGCGGGTGGTAACTCCTACCTTAAATAAATAAGCCATTCTACTAGAGGCGGTTGGTTACCTCTTTAAACTTAAGCCCTAAAACTATCTAATAAATATGATTATATATTAAATATTTAGTGTATTATATTATGTTATTTATATTCTGTTATAGTATATTAATGTAATTTGTGTAAGTATAAGTAAGTATTAATGTAATTGAATTATGGGGAGGGTATTTATAATATGAGTTTAGGTTTGAGTTTATTATTTTGTTCCTTATTCATATACGGCTTGTTACATTAGTCTTGATTGTTTTTGGAAGGAATAAAATTAATACTTACAATATGTATTAACTTACTACTTGTTTTACTAGGTATATTTCCTTACCTTATTAATTTATTATTACTTGGTATATTTTCTCATCTTACCAATTTATTATTACTTATGTCAAGTTGTGGGAGTATTGAATCTCCAACTTGGAATTATTCTTTGTGTTCGTGGGTTCGGTTTGGTGGTGTTAAATTATTTTATTTCCAAGTTCAATAGTATTACCATTTAGTTTTGCCTTAAATATTTTTTTTATCATTAGGGTTGATATTTCGTTGGCTCTTGTGTTTACCGGTTTAAGAATACTTCTATTGGTCTTGATTATCGTTCGTTTACAATGTCTTTATCGTTGTATCTGTTTATTTACTTGGGGTTTAGTCCCGTTATCTTAAACTTATTATTTAGATTGAAGAATCGTTTTCTTTTGGTTGTCGTTATGGTTTTCAAGCTGGAGGACCAGCTTGAATTTTGCGTTTATTCACGCAAAATTCTTCCGACAGGGGGGGTCGTGTAACGTAGTAAAAAACGGGTCTTTAATTATTTAATTTTTATTAAATATTTTCATTTTCATTCGATTATTCAATCGATTAATCGGTTTATAAATTAATATTTTTCCTTGATTAATTGTCTGTAGCTTTCTATTATCTATACGGTTCGCAGCCAATTAATCAATAGTTCCAATATTAAGTGTTTCTTTAATTGTTTATCAATTATTATTGAAACATTATATTTGCCTATTGATTTTTAATCGATTGATCGATATGTTTCCGAACGTAACTATCTCTTGAGACTGTTTTGCTGTCTGTGGCCTCGGTCGTCCTCGAAGTTACAGCCAGTAGATCAGTCCCATATTTATTTGGCATTCATAGGGGAATTAGGGAATCGATTTTGTTCCATATTTGAAGGAAACTGGATTTAATTAATTTATTTTTTTTTGTTCATATAAATTGATCGTTTGTTCGAATGATTTGGTCAATGGATCGATTCGGTTTTCGGACGAAACTTTGTGTTGTCAGAGAATAAATAAATTTTGGACATCACCTATTTACCCATTATTTTTCAATTTTAGTTGCATATACTATTTTTTTTATATAGAAATGATTTAATGTTTGCATAACAAACCTTATTATATTTTTCAAAAGTCACGTTAGGTTGTTTCTAAGTATTCAAAGTACGTTTCTTACCTTTGTTGTGAGTTCATTCTCGTCAGATTGTCCCCTTAAAAGGACAATATTCTCGCCATATTCTGGGATTATTTTTAGTTCCTTAACCCTTGGTGGTGCTCCTTGGATAGGACAAAGAGTTATTTCTTTCATGTCTCACGATGCGACGCGTGAGCATATATTTTATTTCAAGCCAGTTTACCCTTTGATAATGGTGAGTATTACTACAAGTGCTCGAAGTGTTCCCTTCTATTAAGGGTTTCGATCCCTAATTTTGGTGGTTTTTGTTTAAGCTTGGTGCAATCGCATCGGCCGGCCAACGTCGCGTGGCGTGGCATTCGTTATGATGACAGACGTGAAATTAATTACAAGCCTCCTTGGCTTTTACCAAGGTACGTTACTTACTATTAAGGCATATTTGTGTTTAAATCCAGAATTGTCCAACTTCATTGGTCAAACTGTGAAAGATTCCATGAGGTCTCATAGGTTAGGTACATGTGGGTTCCTCATGTTATTATCAAGGAGTATATTCCCTTAATTTGTTAATTTATTTGCCAGGTAATAGTCGTTAAACCTAAATAAATATTAATTCATGTTAATATGTCTATAAATTCCTGTCGAGGTTAGATTTTCCCATCTACACTCCTATTATTATGTGACTGTAATTGAGGACTTTGTGTCCATTGCAGGAGGTTTTTTCTTTCCCGGGATACTACGAAGGTTTTTCTTTTCCGGGATACTACGAGGGTTTTTTCTTTCCGGGATACTACGAGGTTTTTTGTTTCGGGATACTACGAGTCTACTACTTCTTCTAATACTTCTTATACTACTTTTTCTGCTGCTGCTACTTTTTATACTGCGGGAACCTACCGGGTCCTACAGCTGGAAGGAGCAACGAAAGGTTTTATAATATATATATATTAAATAACATTAATCTGAACATTATGGTATAGTGGCCGTTTCCACTATTGGCGTCCAATTAATTTTAATGAATAACTTAGTAATGCAATTCATCTCAGGTAACCCACAATCTTTCTCCTTCTGAGAAGCTAGGGCATATATTAAATAAACTTCTACTTTAAAACAAATTGATTATACTATTCTGAACCGGTAAATTGTGTTTTATTTTCTTCAGGGGTACCTTTTAGGGAACGCAACGGACAAGGGGGGGGGGGTTAAAATCCGTTACGTTACATTAGATACAAATATGTTTTACCTAATTGATTTTAAACATCTACTCATAACTTTGTGTAATATTATTCATAGTAAGTATTTCATAACGATAATGCCTATTAAACTCGTAATAAGAAAAATGCACAAACTTAGCGAAATATTTTTTACGGTTCCGTAGCCAAATAGCAAAAAAGGAACGCTTACAATTTCGTCCTCTTCCCATTTCCATTTTACTCGAAGACTATTAGCACTATACTGGGTGATTTTGTTATCACTGGCAATACTTGCAAGGGTGGAAGTACTCATCAAAATGAACAACTTTTATTATGGGACTAACTGTGAAATCATGAAAAAATTATCAGCTGTTCCATACAAAAGTTCAATACCTACTCGACCAAAATGTATGAAGCAACCATATTATTTTACGCGATATCAGAGTTAGCCCTGTAATAAAAGTTGTTCACATTGATGAGTACTTCCACCCCTGCAAGTATTGCCAGTGATAACAAAATCACCTGTATAAATGAAACTGGAAGGTTGGAACCCTACCTTCCAGTTTCATTTCTCATCCTTGAGGTAGGTACTTACTTATGTCAAATAAAATAGGTTGCATGAATTAACAAAAACACTGACTCATTCTGTACTAATTTACAATTGACATTTACTAGTAATAAAATCACAATCGTCAATTTGACGAAATAACGTGCCTTTAAGTTAATTTCGATGACTCAACCTGACTCAGCAAATTAATTTTAGTTATAAAATTTAATGTTTTCTTTGGATTGTTGGGAAGAGGATAAGGATATTTAAATACTTCTGAGAGCTCTTAGCTAAACCGTCATCCAGGCAGGAGATTTTATTTACCTTATGTTTATTCAAACTTATCTAATCATAATTTGAGATCGCCAAGTGTATTTTTTGTTGTTTTTTTTTAAGAAGCCTGTTACATTTCTTGACACATGGCCTTCTTGTTAGAACCTAAACAGATCTGGTTACGGAACCCTTACAATATATTAAACTACTTTTAAATTAAATATATACATAATTACACCGGGATATAGAACAAACAGACAAACCCCCACACTAATCTGCCTCTTATCAACAGTGCTGAAGAGAAAATTTAAATAGAGATTTATTTTTAATGTATTTTTTTAAATATAAATATGATATGTTTAGGTCCAGGGTCAACATGATAACATCTTATTTAGTCTGCCTGGTATACATTAATGTAGGTACCTACTAATATATTCTACAAGGCACTGACTTCATTAACTCCATAAAATGTTATAAACGACCTCACTAAACAAACATGACTGCCACACAATAGCATTTTTCAAGAGCATATTTGGCAAGTAGTGTCCTTACACGATTATCACGAAACACTATCGCCGAAGTGCATCTAGATCACGGCGGATGCGCAAGCGCACCGTGGGAACTCATCTGGCACTGATGTGACGTAATGGCGTGTAATGGCTATGGGAATCTAATGCTAACAGGTGTGAAAAAGATGTTATTACCACTGTTAGGTAATTGATTGAAGTTGTATAAGGGTTCCGTTTTCTTCTTTGCAGTGTATTACATATGTAGATTTTTAGAAACAGTAAGATAATGCTAGCTAGATATTTTAATCTACAAACTGGGTTTGCATGTTTTACGTACTGAAACGAGCAATGTTTCAAACACCTATATTCTATGTCGAAAACGATTTCAATGAGAATATTTGGGTTATTTGTAAACGATCATAGTCACCCCCTACTTGATTGTTGTTCAACGAGATTTGTGATGTTAAATCCTTAAATCTTGTGGGATTTATGAACTTAGGTCCACGGCCGGTGGGCGTGTTTGGTAAGATACCCTATTTATAAAAAGGTCTTGAAGGTCGTAAGTTCGATTCTCTCCCAGGATGACATGACATTTCTGATACTTTTGATTCTATCTAGAAAAAAAAGTTGTATAGTAGTATATCAGTTATCTGGTTTACATAATACAAACATTGCTTAGTTTGGAATCAGATAAATGGCTTTGTCTGAGGAATGTCCCAGGATATTTAATATTATTTTATTACCTTCGGCTACATTGTCACTTATCACTTACCTTTCTATAAAATCACTAACGGCGTAATTGTAATGTTTAACCAACAACAGTTCCAAAACTTGGAATTGTCAACAAATATTTTTGCTTAAGATTTTATAGTTGTAAGTATGTAATCAACATAAACCTAATCTATACTAATGTTATAAAGCTGAAGAGTTTGTTTGGTTGAACGCGGTAATCTCAGGAACTACTGGTTCGAATTGAAAAATTATTTTAGTGTTGGGTAGCCCATTTGTCGAGGAAGGCTATAGGCTACATTTTCTCCCGGGAAAACATAAGATCCCTCGGGAACTCGGGTGAAACGGCGGGGTGGAAGCTAGTCTGCAATAAGTTTGACATTATATCCACTACACAAATCACCTAGATATTAGATCGTCGACATTAATGCCGTCGGATTAGTTAGAAATATAGAGCACTTCCCGTCTGAGCCGGTTGTTATGGTAAAAGAAATACGCCCACTTTGTCTTTGTCTGACTCGGCTGACATCGGTAAGTAGGTACTTATCTTATTGTAGAGTGAAGTGAGATGTAAAGAACAGCATATTTTCCTCAAATATTTAATGAAAAAACAATTAAAAGTGAGTAAACTAAGTGTATAAGATACTAACTGTGCCGTAGCTGCTTGTTTGTGATTTATGGTTCTTTCTTATAATTTTGCTCCACTACTTACAGATTTGTTGCATTCCATTTTAATTAAATTCAAGCTTATTCATTTCCTCACTTTCACCATTGTACTTATTCAGGATAATAATTACTATAAATAAAATTCCTCTTAGGTGAAAACATTTCTCGATGTTTAGAATTAGTTTGACCAGCGAATTAATACAAAAAAAAATTGCTCTCTCTCCTTTAGATTTCTTAATTCCGACAGCATTGTTCGGCAAGATTCTTAATTGGTAAATTGAGTAGGTTTGATCTTCAACCGCTCGTTAACTATTGATTTTAAATGTCAGTGTTAACTGTCAACATAGTATTTAATTTAAATATATTAGGTACGCGCCTTGTGACAACCTTTTGCGGTGTTGACATACACGTGTTGGACAACTTGGACATTACAGTAAAAACATGATTAATTTTATATATATATTACGCATTTATAATGTAAAAAAAAACGGTTCCGTTTTAATAACTTTAGGGCAGGCCACGTCACTCTCTAGTCTTGACTAGCCATTGTTTTTTTAATTTCAACGAAAAATTGCAGCTGCCTACTAATTGGAGTCATGTGAAAAAACACAAACAGGCAGACACACCTACATCGTAGGTTCAATAATGTGGTCCCGTTAGCACACTTTGGATCAATTTGATAATAGCCGAAAATTATATTAGGCAGTATATAGTGATATAAGTAAAGGTGTAGAAATAATTTCCTGTACCTACTACTTACTCGTATTATCGATGTATCAGTTTATGCGAATTCTATGTTGGCAAGCCTACAATTCAACGACCTTGTAAGTATAAATCGAGCAGTGTATTGGAATGCAACGGTGGCCGTGAATGTGTAACAGTCGGATATTTTTTTTGGTCACATTAATCGAAAAATAATAATGTTTTAACGACATATTTTGTACTAACTTATTTAGAACCTACTAAAAAAAAACTATGAAAAATTACAAAATTATCGTTACAGAATATGAAACAATACAGAAGTAAAGACGTTACTTTTGTACTATTTTATCACATTGAAAAAGAACCATTTATTTTCATCGACATCTCGGAAAATATCACAACTTAGTTTTATTTAGTTAACGATACCAACAATAACGATATTTAATACACGTCTACCCACATTATCACACTTGAATATTTCACGATTGAATCATGTGATTCTATTTCACAGATTTATTACAACACAAATGATCTTTTGTTGGTAATATTTAACTTCTTTTTAACATAGTGCTATTATTTAAATGTTTCATCATTAGCTGTTACCACATAGAGATAGTATTTTATAAATCTTTTAAACAGAATGCTTATATATTGCTACGTTTTTGACATTATTACTGATCATCGTATCCTTTCCATTTATACTTCATTTATCATTTTCCTGCTCTGTCCCCAAATATATGAGGGCGGCGGAATACGTTGGTAGGCTCATTTTCCATTCGGCCCTTCTATCCGTCATATCTTCATTCACTCTTTTCTTATTCATGTCATCTTTTACACAATCTATCCATCGCTTTTTTAATCTTCCTCTTCCCATATATTTATATTCAAAACTCTTTTTGTGACATGACTTTCATCCTTCCTCATAACATGTCCAAAACTCGGGGCTGGCTGGGTCGCCCTGTACGTGTCGGCATAAGTGCTCTCACGTCTGGGACGGCACAGACCGCCAGGCACTTCTTCTCATGCAACCGAGCGGGTGGGCAGGTTGCGGATAGCCTAACTCCGGCAGCAAGGCCGACTGTTTTGATCGACCTCGCATCCGGAGTGCCGCACGTGAGGCCCCGGACAAGAGAAGTTCCCGGTTGTGAAATCCCAAGCACCGGGTAACCCGACCCTATATCCATGATCCACATTTCCAAAACCCGTCCTTCCTTTTCCCTATATCATATCGGTCCCAGAGGAGGGGTAACCTCGATTCCCAAAAAAGCCCAAAAAACTCATCGTAAACAAAATGCAGGAAGGAAAATCTAATCCCCAGGTGGGTCCCGGCCAAGCCGGGGAATCCCATGGCCTCACGGTCTGTTCCCGACGTAGTATGGGGGGGAACACCCAACTGCCTCCAGTAACCGCGCCTTCAGCGCGGACGGCTGCTTTAGCGCCCACGACACCGGCTGCGAATCACGCGCCAACTGACACGACAACGGCTGCGACTTCCGCGCCACCACCACTGACACAGGTCACACCTACTACAAACGTCTGGCAACAGAACCTTGTACGTAACAGCGTGACTAATAACCCTGACAATGACAAGGACAACGCCCGTCTCTCAAGCCTTGGCGGCGAGCTTCGCGCGCTGGCACTTCAGCGCGCCAAGATTGACGCCAAACTGAGAGCCGTAGACATAGGGACGGCTATGGATGACGGATCCGGAGGTTCTGCCCCTGTCTCTGCGGATGAAGTACGCCTTTTAAAACAAAAGCGCGGAAAAATCCTTGCGAGAGAACACGAACTCAGCAACCGTATGTGCAATATACGCGAAGGCAACAGCCAGCGCGGTGCACAGACGGTCGCTGATAAGGGAGTACGCGACCAGCAGCAAGTACGCGAAGGGACTACCCAGCGCGAAAAGCAGCCGGACGCGGAAGTACGCGGGCAGGAGCAAGTACGCGAAGGGGTAACCCAGCGCGAAAAGCCATTGCCTGCGTCAGAACCCGTTCAGTCCGACATCCGGCATCGCCCTAACACCGACACCGACACGACCCGCAACCGACCGAGACCCAAAAAAAAAAGGGGGAGGCGGGCTGGGCTCTCACACAAAGAGGCCTTGGCTATAAACCTGCCACGCCCCTCGGAGCCGCAACCTGGGCCAAGTGGCACTAGTTCGGCAAAGAGGGTGCGGCCTGACGACTCGGCCTCACCGAGTGCTCTACAGGGGGACCCGAAACGTGTGAGAACCCAGTCGGCCCAAGGGGAGCAGAGGACCTACGCGCGAGCCACGAAGGACATTCCGGCGCGACTGGCCGTAGCAATCTGCTTCTCCCCCCCGACAAGAGACATGACCACAGATGAGGCGGAACTCATAAAACACGCACTTGAAGACCTGGTAATGGACACCGACCCTACTACACCACTCCCGGCCTTCCGCGGATATCCACGGATAGCGGATGGCACTGTGCAGATGTGGTGTGAGGACGACTACGCCCTTACCTGGATTACCCAGAACGTCCCCAAGATCCGACTCCCGAACACTGAACTGACGCTGACAGTGAAGAAACAGTCTGACGTACCTACCCGCGTCCGAGCCGCGCTCTTTGTACCCCGGTACAATGGGGATATAGCGAGGCTCCATGGTGTTCTGAGACGTCAGAACACTTGGTACGACATTGGTAGGTGGTCACTGTACAGGGCGACAGCAGTCGGTGGTGATAACCACGGGACTTATTTGACCCTGGGTATCCCACCGGATGAAGCCGAAAGGGTCCTGGCGCGGGAGCGACGTGTATCGTACCTCCTGGGGTCGATATACGTTCGCTTTTACCCCAGTACCCTACCCCTAGACACACAGACCACGACACAGACTCAGAACACTGACACACCCACTGACGCACCCACGACACAACAAACGACACAAAAAACGACACATACTGACATGGAGAAACTTGAGGAGGAGATGGCCAAAGCAGCGATGGCGGACGTGGATGCCGCACCATCCACACCGTCGGGTTGGCTCGAGCAGCTGCTCGCCTCGTCGCCGAACGACGACCGGCGGGGGGTGGAGGTGGAAGACAGGCTCAGTGATGGGCATGTCTCCTGCTAACTCTACCCCTTCGCCATCGTCGCCAGCACCCATCCCTCTCCAAGTCATCCAGACCAACCTCCAGCATAGCCAAACTGCTACGGCTAACTTACGCAGGGCGCTGGAGACGAACCCCCTTACCATTGCCCTGATCCAAGAGCCGTGGATCAGGAAAAACAGAGTATGCGGCCTCAGCAATATCGGAGGTAAGCTCATCCTGAACTCACACAGCACAGACGCACCAAGAACATGTGCACTCATACCCCAAAATATACCTACCACAACACTCACCCAATTCTGCTCCAGAGATCAGACAGCTGTCAAACTCCAGACCAACGGTGACGCGCCCGACATCGTACTTGCCTCGGTATACATGCCAGGTGAGAGCGATGACCTTCCCCCAAGAGAGATGACAGACCTGGTGCGACACTGCGAGAGCACCAACATGGAGCTGATCATCTGCACTGACTCGAATGCCCACCACCCTCTGTGGGGCAGCACAGAAGCAAACACAAGAGGAGAGGTACTATGCTCTTTCCTATTCTCTACTAACCTGAATATCATTAACCACGGCTCGGAACCCACTTTTGTTACAAGTCGGTGTCAAACAATTATAGACCTCACTTTAGCCACAAATAAAGCGACAGACCTAATATCAAACTGGCGCGTATCGAATGAGACATCATGCTCCGATCACAGACGAATCTGCTTCACGATCTTAGCCAATACAAAAGAACCCACACCGAAACGCAACCCACGCCGCACAAACGTGCCGGGATACAAACGTCTCTTAACTTCACTACTAAGTAAACACCAAACGCCCCCAAACATAACCGATCCCACGCAACTAGAAGACACGGTAACAAAACTCTCAAACTACATAATCGAAGCGTATCATGCATGCTGCAAACTAAAAGTTCCACCCACCAAGGGAAAGGGTAGCCCTTGGTGGAACGCCGAACTAAGTAAACTCAGAACTGCACTGCGCAAACAATTTAATAAAGCCAAAAACTCAAGACTCCCGGACGACTGGGAGCTATACAAAGATACACTGCACACCTTCAAGAAGCAAGTACGAACCGCCAGGAGGACAGCCTGGCGCAACTTCTGTGAGGACATTGTGTCAAACAATGAAGCCGTAAGGGTAAGAAAGATCCTATCAACTGATAAGGACCACACCCTAGGCACGCTCAAAAAACACGACAACACATATACACAAACGGACCATGAAATCAGCAGGGTTCTTCTTGAAACACACTTCCCTGACTGCACCTTTTCAGAGGACAAAACATGGGCTGATGAACCAAAATGGACACCTGCTGAGCAAGATTGGCCCATAGCTAACACAATAATAACAAAAGACCGAATAAAATGGGCAATAAAAACTTTCCAACCGTACAAATCTGCCGGACTGGATGGTATCTTCCCAGCGTTACTACAATGGGGCCTAGAGCCTTTAACCCCGTGGCTTGTGGTAATATACCAGACCTGCATAGCACACAGGTACGTACCACGGGCTTGGCGCGAGGTGAAAGTAATCTTTATTCCCAAACCCGGTAAACCTGACTATACACAACCAAAAGCCTACAGGCCCATAAGCCTAACATCCTTCCTATTGAAAACCCTCGAAAGGCTCTGCGACCGGTACATCCGTGACGGTCCGCTAACAAAGAGACCACTTCATAAACAACAACACGCATACTCTACGGGCAAATCTACAGAAAGTGCTCTGCACAGCGTAGTCGCAAAAATAGAATGCGCCATAGATCACAAATGCTCATCACTGGCTGTCTTCATTGACATTGAAGGCGCCTTCGACAAAACCAACTTTCACAACATCAGCACGGCCCTTGAGGGGCACGGTGTTGATCCAACCCTCAGTGGCTGGATAAGCAACATGCTCAGATTGAGGGCCGTACAAGTCACAGTGAATGACACCACCAGAGCTATTGTAGCGAAAGGCTGCCCCCAAGGGGGAGTCCTCTCGCCCCTCCTCTGGAACCTGGTCATAAACAACCTGATAAAACGTCTCAATGACCAAGGCTTCTTCACTGTAGGCTATGCTGATGACCTAACAATAATAATAAACGGGACCCACGTGAACACCCTCTGCGATCTCATGCGCCAATCTTTGATAATAGTAGAGGACTGGTGCAAAGAATATAAACTAGCAGTAAACCCCAACAAAACGGAACTCATTCTTTTCACAAAAAAACGGAAACTGGAATCACTACGATTACCACGTTTTTTCAATACCACCCTAACCCTTTCAACTGAAACCAAATACCTGGGCGTTTACTTGGATAAGCAGTTGAACTGGGCGAAACACTTAGATTATATTACCACAAAAGCCAGCATATCCATGTGGCAGTGCAAAAAACTGCTTGGTAAGAACTGGGGTATTAGTCCCAAGATTACCCACTGGCTATATAAAACCGTCATTAGACCCATTATCACATATGGCTCGTTAGTCTGGTGGCCCAGGACAGACCTCAACAAAGCCCAACTAGATCTCGATAAACTACAACGATTAGCTTGCCTAGGTATCACTGGCAGCATGAGAACAGCACCAACAGCGGCGCTGCAGGCAATGCTGGGGCTGCCACCCCTACACCTGATAGTACAAGAGGAGGCAGCCCTAGCAGCCCTTAGGCTTAACATAGCTGGTACACTAGGCAAAGATCCCAGAATCAGGCACACACGAATAAAAGAAAACACTACTAAACTACAACCCATGTTACTCTCACCCAGTGACAGAATCCAAAAAACATACTGCCTACAAAAACACTATCACATACAACTCACTGAGGAACCCCATGACTTTTCCGGCCCGGAAGAGCTGAGGATCTACACTGATGGGTCGAAGACAAACTCTGGTACAGGTATCGGTGTCTTCTCTAACGACCTGAACATCAGGATATCCGGCCCCTTGGGAATATTCAACACCGTCTACCAGGCGGAATGCGTGGGTATCATCCAAGCGGTACGGGCCATAGAAGTCAGGAGGGTCACAGATATGCACATTCGCATACTCTCCGACAGCGCCTCAGTACTCCAATCCCTCAACAGAAACCACTTCACCTCGGCACTAACGCTGGAATGTCACAACGCACTGGAGCGTGTTGTTGAACAGTACCGCAACAAAATAACGCTACAGTGGATAAAAGGACACAGTGGATCACATGGTAATGATGCGGCTGATGAACTAGCCAGAAGAGGATCGGACATGACGGTCTTCGGACCTGAACCCATTGCACCGATCCCCTTCAATCAGCTACGCAGATGGCTACAGAATCACACACACGCACAGGCGGAAAGCAGATGGCACTCGGCACCAGGTTGCAGGCAGTCCAAAGAAGCAATGCCATCTTTGGACACGAAGCTTACCAGGCGCCTCCTGCGTCTGAGCAGAAAAAATATGCGCCTGATGTCGGGTGTCATCACTGGACACTGCTCACTCAACAAACACTTTCACACAATAGGCATTACAGATAGCCCCCTATGCAGGGCGTGCATGGCGGCTGAAGAAACGGTGACTCACGTGCTACTTGAATGCACAGGTGTCACCCACATAAGAGAAGGAACCGTGGGATCACCAAGATCTCTAGCGGACACACTGAGAAGTATGGGAAGTCTAATCTGCTTCTGGAGAGAGTTGGGCTGGCTGGAGTAAAAACCCCTAGAACACGTACAATGGTCCAATTCAAGGACTAAGTGCGGAAACCATACCCACTCACACAGAAGTGGGTTCTTGATGATGATGATGATGATGATGTCCAAACCACGACAAATGGTTCCCTTTCAACTTTAGAACTTCGTCATATTTACTCATTCCTAATCTTATCCATTATTGTCACTCCACAGATTCATCTCAACTTTCTCATCACCCTTTGCTGCCCAAAATTCATCACCATAAATTAGGATAGGTCTTATCATGGACGTATAAATTTCCCCTTTAACTTCAGGAGCATCCGCGGATTGCAGGTTGTTCCCGTGATTCATCGTGACATTTCATCCAACCTGAGTCGATTTTCTGCTTTATGTCACGGTCAATGTCGCCATCACTCTGTATGAGTGAAACGAGGTACCCGAAGTCGGAGTACAACTGGTAGTGACACAATTATACTTGCTAAACGCAAGACATTTATACTACTTTTAGACATTAATTACCTCAGATTCATCATTACATTCATTGATAAAAGATGCATTCTTCCTGATCCAAGAAGTCAACTTGATCTGACGACCTAGATCTATTTTATTTATAACTAGCTTCCGCCCCGCGGTTTCACCCGCGGTCCCGAGTCCCGAGTGCTCCGATCGCCACCAAAACTTACAGGATTACCCGTGGGGCTAATATAAAGATTGTCTGAAAATTTCATCGCGATCGGTTCAGCGGTTTCGGAGTCTATAAGGAACATACATACATACTTTCTCTTTTATATACCTAGTCTTGCCATAAATATTGTCACAAAGAAAAAACATTTTTTTTTATTGCAAATAATATTTATTACTCTTACAGTATGTTAGTTTAATACATAAATAAAAAACAATTTAAAATATAAAAAGCTTATTCGAAGTGGTCTCCATTGGCTGCAATACAGTCCTTTAAACGTTGAGGCCAGTTATCAATAGAAGCACGCACTCTTTCCATGGAAAAATTCTTCACTGCCAATCGTATGGATTGTTTTAGGGACTCCAAATTATCATGGCGTTTAGAGCAAGCCGTACTCTCTAAAACTGACCATAAATCATAATCCAGCGGATTAAGATCGGGACTAGACGACGGCCAGTCTTCAGCTCTGATGAAGTCCGAAACGTTTACTTCCAACCAAGACTGCGTGGACCGAGCTTTATGACCCGGCGCCGAGTCTTGTTGGAAGGACCATACTTGGTTATTGAACATGGTGTTGTTAAGGGGCTTAACTACCTTCTCAAGAATGGTATCTTGATACACTTGTGCTGATGTTTTGATACCTTTTTCACAAAAATATGGCTCAGTCACTCCTTCATAGCTAACACCCCACCAAACCATCACTGAAGTCGGATAATGCCCACGTTGCACTCTGTCGACTAATTGGGAAGCTTCCTTAGAGCTTTGAGCATAAATACGATCATTTTGTTTGTTAAAATGTTGCTCAACTGTAAAGATTTTCTCATCCGTAAACAAAAAAATTCTGTGACCTCCCTTTGCGTACCGCTTCAGTAGTTGTTTCGATTTTACCACCCTATTCTTTTTTAAATTATCAGTTAAAAAATGACCAGTGCGTCTCTTATAGGCTGCAAGTTCTAAGTCATCTTTTAAAATACGCGACATGGTTCTGGGTGCTATCTTCATCTCCCGAGATAAAATCTTTTGCTTTCGGACAGGATTTCTTCGAATTCTTTCCCTTACTGCTTTAACCACCTTTTTCGTACGAACACTACGTGGACGGCCAGATCTTTTTCTGTCACAAGCAGAGGAGGTCTCATTGTACCTATTAATAGTCCGGTACACAAACATTTGACTAATACCAAGCGTATGGAGAGTTTTAAAAATTGCATTTGGCTCCATACCAACTTTGTGTAATGCAATCACAGCGATTCGGTTCTCTTTATCACCCCACTCCATTTTAATATCGCAAAATATTGTCCAATGTATTGGCGCCAAAATTAGAAAATCCAATGAACAATCGTATAAAAATGACAGATTCCAAATTCAAATGTAATATCTTTCTTATTTTTAATTGTAACAGTATTTATGGCCAGACTATGTATATATATAGATAAGTTTGTGTTTAATCACAATCACCCATGGTATGAGCGCTGTTCTGGATAAAGGATACCAAACCACAGAAAATCTAGAAGGTAACAACCTAGTTGGTACTCAAATGCAGCTGTCGGAACACACCGGTAAGTGATTGGCGATATATTTTCAACTTGAGGGTGGTAGATAACGACTTCCATCGTGAATAAAACATTGGCCAGATTATTTGATTGATACCTCTTAAAGTGTAAAGGAGATAGTTTTCCAATATGTGGTTGAAACCGATGACCTGATTCTGTCAGTCACAAACCTTATTGCGTCACATTAAATTGATGGCGCCGATCAACTTTTTGTTTATGGTAAGTACCTATAACAGGTTTCATACCGTATTGATACACTTAGCTTATACCCTTGACTTCATTCACTTGTGAATCTATAATGGCCTAATTGTTTTATTTCCTTTTCTTTTCTTATTATATACTCTTTACATTTATTTGTTGTCTATGTTTATCTGTAGCCAAGAAATACAGTAGGACATGGATCATAATGAACGTGGCCAAAAATAGTAATAGGTACTAACAGCCAGTTACATTAAACTTCATTCCCTGTTTACGTTATACTAAGAGTTACATAGACTGTGGTTATACTATAACATAAAACCCATTATGTACTTTATAACTACTCATAGATGTTACGAGTATAAACAAAACTAATACGTTACCTGTTTTTTTTAAAGTGAACTATAAATTATCTCAATACAATAATTTTAATTTGTTTTACTGGATATTTGTTTTTTGCGATTTTACGCAGAAGACATTATGACACAAGGACATTGAATTGTTATTTCTCAATATAGAATAGTCTGTTAGTTAATATTAATAGCCAGTTAAACGAGGTTTTTGTGATTAAAGTACAATTACATATGAAATTTTCAAGGATGATTGCGATAAATAAATCCGCGCAATAGTGATTAAAATTACCGAATATGCAAGACTATGATGTCGATCATAATGATATTATGATACAAGATCTATATCCGTGTATTACTGGGTTTTTTAGGAGATTAATATTCATGTTAAAAAAATCTAATCAAATTATATCAATAATTATTCAGACGCATGAAATGATATAGATATAGAACTTGAGATGTTATGCAAGAGCGAGCTCATCGGTCCCTGCCTAAATGAAGAGTACTTACTACAAAATATTTTTCGAAGAAATATTTGAATATAAGACGATTATGTAGAAGCATGGCATCATTATACCGCAATTGATTTCTGTTAATATTTTTTAATAATTTTAAAGTCCATAAACTTAAAAAAGCAACGTAAATAGAAGGAAGAGAGCAATATTGTTAAGCATTCAAAAAGGTCAGCGACAAAGTAAAACGGGGTAAAATACTGTAAAAACGATACCAGGTGACATCAATGATATATAATGTTAAAATATGGCCAAGAGCGTATCAGACAAGCATACAATATGGTTACAGGGCCTTTCTAATATCGGCTATTTCTGAAATTTATAAAATTCCATCAACCAAGATTTGTATTAAGCCATTTAGTTAGAAAATAAGAGTGACGGTAAAGTTTGTTTGCTTAATAATATTTTTCTGGTCAGATATATTTGAAACTTGATATTCCTGCTTTAGTAAAAGTGAGATAAATAGCGTGTGTAGGAGGAAGATGTAAAATAGAATCCCTGATAGCGGAGTAAAGAAAGCAAAACTATATGAATAAGTACTTAGCTCTAAATATGTATGATTTCATCAAATCTTGTTTTTGAATTTGTGTTTGATTTATTGTTGAAATAATAACATTAAATTTGATAAGCCTCTTAAATAAATACCTACACGTTTTTTTTATTTATTGTCTTAATACCAAAAAAATATAGCTTGTTTTCGGAGGAAAACAATTCACAAACAATAATCCTTAATAAGAGGCAATAAAAGAGTATAAATATATATCCTGCATTTGCCACATTATACAAAAAAAACTCTTTAGTAGACAACTTTAGATAGGGGAGGCCTATGACCAACAGTGGACGTGATGATGATGAGAAAACATTTGGATTTGCCATAATTATGGTTAGATCAACATCTATTTATTAATATCTATTCATTTATATTGATATTGATAAATGAAGGGTTAGCAATTATAATTCGTATTTCTTGAAATAGTTTTTCTTTTTATTATTTGTCTTTGCTTTCAGCGCCGCGGGGCGGCGGCGTCGTGTGGCGGGTCGCTTACTTCCCTATAATATGTGCGAGGAGTCGATGGCTGCCACATGCGCCATATTATTGAACATGTGCTGCTTGTGGGGGCTGGTCTACTTAAGTTTGCAATCCATTTATTTACTAAGTTACTCATAATTTTGATGTCTTTTTTCCTTATTGCCATATACACACAAGATTTGTCAGTGAGACTAGATACTTTATGTAATAAATCTGAGTTGGAATTAAAAAGAGTAATTGCTGAGTTTCTTGCCGGCTCTTCTCAGCGAAAGCAACCTTCCGAACCGTGCGTTAGAGTCAGACTATTCATAAGTTGAAAGTTGAATAAAAAAATATTTTCATTTTCATAAGACCTCAATGTTCCACAATGTGGTTACGGAACCCTAAAAAGCCTTATCCAACCGTATTGCGCTCGTTAAAGTTAAGTTCAGAAAAGATTGCAATAATTCACTGACATTTATAAAGTGGTACCACATGGTATTCACTGGTTATTGAAACCATTTCCTTTAATGACAAAATTTCACAAGATTTCAACGGATCAACGACTTGACAAGGTTACCCGGAATAACAGCAGGTACTTATATGATGTATGTTCATTGTATAAGTATTATTCTCTTAATAAAACATGTTTTAATTGCCGACAGACTTTCGATTTAAGGTCAGAGATAAGAAAAAACACGATTATTTCCGGGTGGGGGGAGAACGACATGTGGACCATGCGCTTACACATGTCGATTTGGTAATCATTGTAATGACAGTTCTGCGAATGGCCCGAAGACATTTTCTAATAAAAAAAATGAATGACAAATAAATTACTGTTGGTATATTTGCTATATTAATATTTATTTTGAATACTATTTTTTATTTCAAACTGTATGTGATTTCAAAAAGTAATTTTATCGGTTTTCCTAATTGATCAGTTCTGATCAATCTTATACTATATATTTAATATACATTACATTGTACAAAACAATGTAAAGATATAACAGTAATAAGGAAACGATGTAAATAAAAAATAGGTGTGTACCTATTATATAAATATCTTCGCAGTATCACTCTTGCGGGAATGGTTACGAAGTTTTACTCGTAAATAACTGAGTTAATATATTTCAAGAATTAAGGCTTATATAAACCTGTTGTCCAAGTCTGTGTCGTATCGAAGCATAAATAAAATAAAATAAATGGGACATTATTCCTCACACACGGCCACCTGACCCCAAACTAAGCAGAGCTTGTACTATGGAAGCCAGATAACTGATATACTACTTTTCTTTTGTAAATACGTACATATATAGATAATTACACCCTGACACAGGACAAACAGACATGTTCATGCACACAAATGTTTGTCCTGAGTTGGAATCGAACCCACGACCTGCGGCGTGATAGATAGCGTATCTTAACAACCACGCCAACTGGCCCGTCAAAAGAACGATAACATTTGTATACAAGTTAAATAGTAATAATGCACCAGACATAGCCTTTTCACTTATACCCGAAACATTGTTTTCCTTATAAACGAATCAATATTTTGACATTAGTTTGATTAATACATAAAATTATTAAAGTTTTTATATCTAAGAGATATTAAATTTTAAGGCGATGATAGTTCAAGTGACTATGAATGCCGTGGTGAAGGATACTTTAAAGCTTGTGTTTTCGGTTAATGAAGAGTATTTTGTAGGAACTGCCTGGATGGCTACCACTCTAAAGTAATAAAAATAGCTACAAGCACCTACCGGTGTATTTCAGTAGCAAGTTTTCCCTTCTACAGTCAGTGTGTTTACCACTTTAGACCACATCATAACTTAAATGCACCTGCATCACACCTACTTGCCACGCCTTACTTTATCCAATATTGTAACTATCATTAATATTTTACCTTGTATTATATACAAATTCGAACGTATCGAACTCCAGAAATGCGTACAACATAATTATTTACCTACTTAGTTCTTCCTCAAAAACGGCTTGAGGTATCAAGTTGAAATAATAATATGCTATGATAAAGTCAAATTTCTATTTTAACGTAATAAAAAGATACGGCCTTTTAAATCGTATTTTCATACTAAAAGTTCATTCACTGACTCATACAAAAATATAGGGTAATTCCCGGTGACCTGCTGTCTTGACACAATTATTTGTTTTATTTTTTATTTGAGTGTGTCAATCTAAATATCATTAATTGAAGCTCCCGTATGGACTTAGATGAGACAAACATATTTGCTTGCTTTATTTCATTCAGTGTATGACGCCAGAGCCTGCAAAATAGAGTCACGTATGGTAGGGAACCCACTCAGGGTACGAGCCCTACACGTACTTGACCGTTTTTTTTTATTATGAGTATTTATTTCTTGAAGCATATAGCATAGGTACGATCAATTATTTTGTATGGGTTTGTTTTTTAAGATTACGGGAATCGGATTTCTTACGTATTACAGTATAAACTATTATATGTCGAAGATTGATAAACCTCTTTATTGTTTCCTAATTTCAACTAAACCTATCCTATTCAGCATTACCTAATCCATCATTGAGTAACAGTCATCTGTATACAATCAATAAATAACTTTCGCTATTAGATATAAGTAGTAAGTACAGTAGAATTGAATAAATGACCTTTGTTTTTTAAGACAAACAATTGAGGAAAATATTATAAATGGTTAATTCGTAAAGGTAAAGAAACTAATTTGATTTGTTCAATTGTATGTTGTTTGTTTGCTAAAGTACTACGAAAAAACCTTTCTTCCGTCCTGTAAAAAAAAAATTAGATACATTTCTAAATCTATTCAAAGTATTTTTGGGATTTTAGCTATAGTTTCGTAGTATACAAAAGTAGGTAAAGGAAGAATGATTCATTCATTATAAAATTAATGCATACGTTTTCATAGGACACGACCCTCCCCTAACAAGGAGCACCCCAGTTGAGTACGGAATGGAACTTCAGACTTAAACTACCAAAAGATTCCATGCAGGTTATCTCATAGGTAGGGAAATTCATAGGTAGCTGCACCAGTCAGGAGTGGCTCAGTAGCCACTACGACTCAATTTTATGCGATTGATATCGCATTAATACTTACTCCTCAAAATGAGTAACCTATACCGGGAGGGCAGCATATGTAGGAGTGGCTAATTGTAAAGTAATACGGGATAAGTTGGTAAAAGGTAATAAGCACACAAAGAAGCCGAGAAGGGCAAATGCAGCTACCGGAACACACCAAGAAGGAAAGTAGAAACTGTAGAAGGGACACTAATCGAACGTATATAAAAAGAAGTATTAAAATAAATCTCGAGTACATGCAGGTTCATGCACACAGATGTTTGTTGTGGATGGAAACCCGTATGCTGATCCAACGGTTATTGGTTAAACATATAATTTTATTTTTATATTGAAAATAATAGTTTATTACCAGAAAAAATAAATAAAAATATGCCTTTGGAGGGGTACACACATGAGAAAAATACAATATTAAATGTCAAGAGAGACTACTTCCTGAAAAAGGGTAGAACCCTGTAGGTTAGGATAAGCAGCTGCTCTTCCCAGCATCCCTTCAACCCTTCCAAACCTAACAAGCAACAACACGTATGGCTAATATATCAATAAAAAATACGACGTGAAATTTCATTTTACTATTTCATGTACAAAAATTACTGTAATATTGTGGTTAAACAGACTTAACTACACTATTAGGAAATATCTAAATGGATACCCTCCGAAATGTACCAAATAAATTATATCACGCAGTCACCAAAAAATACTCTTTTTTGTTCCACACATTTTTTACCGTTCATGTATTTAATAAATAGTTAAGTATGTATGTTATGTCATTGATCGAAACGAGACGACGGTTTTACGTAAATATTAGCGACACTGACTCAAGGTTGTTACAATTAAGCCATTATTGGTCATCAATAAGTAAAGTTCTTACGCGAATTGTCTTGCTAATAGTAATTGGCTCATTATGAGTACGATGTGACTCACACAATTTAATTCCAGAAATCAGAACCTTGCTCGACATTCGAATGCATTTAAACTAAGTACATAATATATCCTTGAAAAATATAATATTAAACACCTATGTATAGGTATGTACATAAATCTGAAAAATATAAAGTAATAGATACTTATACATATAAACATGCTATTTATAGACCACTAATAATCTACTATGATAAGCAATACCTTTATTGTCCTCGGCTACGCCTTCATTTAGTAAAAAAAAAACTGAACGCAATGTCTCAAAACGAGTCCACAGATAATAAATATCAACTGTCACGTTTAAATTTGGAATTGTTATAACACGCGTAATTTTTCGAATGTATGCAGTTTTGGCGGGCTTTGTTTCTTATTAGACGCGATTGGCGCGCATGCGTACGCGCAGGCGATCACGCGGGTACTGAGTAAAGTGTGACCCGTTCCTTTTACTCTGCGAGACCTCAGCTGTATCACTGATTCACTGGTCACTACACCACAGAGGAATTAACCTAGAGCAATGTTTGATAAACTTCCGATGATCTATAGGTTCCGGTTGGATTTTATGATAAGATGTAGTCTATTGGAAAATGGGAAACAATTGCGGATCTAATTTTACACGCACGCATTTATTTTATATCACTTTTTTCTCAGTCAAGTTACTCTACAGTGAATAGGCTTGTTTGTATTTTACGTTCCTTATTGGTTTATGAATTGAATATTTTTATGGATCATTATGTAAATTTTCAAACGAGGTATCGTCCATAGAAGTCGGCAACTGGTGAGTCATATCGGTCCATTAATAGTAACCACTTTATTGTGTCATTAATTATTACCAAAAAAGCAGAGATAATAAATAAAATATTTTTTTTACTGTTACGGACAATATTGTTATTCTATTTTTATTAATGCATAAAACATAATTGATTTGTAATAATTAATAGCTTTTGTAAATTGTTATCAAGAATTATATTATAATTATGAATAAAAAATTATTATTAATTAAAAAAATAACGCATAATATTATACTACATAATATGCACAATACTCTATAATATATTAATAATTACGTAACTTTTTTTATTATTTTAATAATAAAATAGAGTGGGTGCGGCACTGGTGTATCAAATCGGCTTCTTTTTATTATAATAGTACCTATATTGAAACGATTGTGAGTTTTGAAATAGTAAGTTGTGACGTCATCATCATAAAAATAATCTTCTCTTTTTGTCTATATACACTTGTTACTGTTTGATAATTTATCTTGAATACGTTACTTCGTATGTTACATACAGTATTAACGCTAGCAACAAAAGACATCAACGACTATCATGACCCCAAAGTTATTAAAATATTTCATAAATGATTTAGGTGATTAATCATTTCACCACGTGAGCTATTGTTGTTCAGATAATGGGTGTCTTCTAAGAATGTGTAGGTACTTAACTTTTTAATTTACTAGCTTTTCGGTAGTTAACCGCGGTTTCCCCCGACTTCCCGAAAAATCTTATGTTATCCCAGGATAAAAAAGTATCCTATATAATTATGATAGTCCAGAATATATTCTATCTGTGTGTCAAATTTCATCCAAATTGGTTCAGCCATTACGGAGTTGAGTGGTAACAAACATTCAAACATCTAAACATACAAACTTTCACATTAAAATATTAGTATGATCTTATAAAATTATGAGTATTTTATTATTTTATCTTATGAAATTATGAATTAATTTAAAAAAAGTTTAGTTTTAACTGGAAATAGAAGGTCAATCTATAATTTAAGGCTATGATAGCTCAGTGGTAGTGACGTCGAATGCCGCGACGAAGGTCGTGGGTTCGATCGAACATCCCACAATGAGCTCGAGCTTTCGGTGAAGGAAAACATCGTGAGGAAACCATAGCACGGTGGTTGGGTACTTTGTAGTACCCGCCTGACTGGCTACCACCTTCAAGTTGAAAATCTGTCGCCAAGCACCTATTGGTGTGTTCCGGCACTTGCACGAGAGCCAGATGCGTACTAGGCTTTGTAAAGGTCGGCAACACATTGGCAACCCCCTGGTATAGTTAATGTCTATAGGCGACGGTAGCCACTTACCATCAGGTGGACCGCCTGCCTGCTTACCTTACAAAAAAACTGGGAAGTCTTGAGTAGATGAATGAGAGACAATATTTATTTCGCTTTTTAGATGCTAATATAGACGGATGACATAACCAACCTTATAAAGCACTATTTTACGAAATTTATTATATGTCATAAAAAAAGACAAAAAACTGAGTGAAAAAAAAATGGGAAATCGATGACTGTATGCATAGAGTAATGACCTATGTATATAAGTTGTTACATGACATCGTCTGCATAAATGGACTTGAATTTTCATAACGATTCAATCTGGAACGATTATAAACGATATTTTGTACTCTAAATTCAAACCATACCTCTCAACATCCTTACATATATCAAATTCCCGTGTCAACCTTCCAAAGTTTTATTTATAATTACATTTATTATTATTTACATCACAAAGTAAATTAATTTAAAGTTCAATATTTTAAAGTCAACTAAAACTTAGACAAGTAAATAGACGTCGATAAAAATGAAATAAAGAAGACCGTATAATGACTTTGGACACGCCAATACAGCTGATTTGAATAGTCGTCAACCGAAATGTGTAAGACTAAATCAGGGTTGCTGCATTACATTTAAAAAACCAAATAAAATACCGAGTAATCTGAAAATTTGTTGTAAAGAATTAATCATTTCGTGGTGGTGTTTTACTCATTATTAGATGTTGAATTAAATAAGATTATTCTAAATAGAAGATACAATTGTTAACAGAGCCGATTTTTAAAATAATAAAATTTATTGATTTTGAAAAAAAAATGGGTGAAAATAGTGAAAATTTCAAAATATTTATTTTCACCGGTGAGTATATTTATTACTTTGCTAATTATTATGATCCTCAGTTTCAAGCTGGCAATGATGTCAATTTTATTTTAGTATTTATCTATACCTATTTAAAAAAAATAGTACATACCTATATCAGTTATCTGGTTTCCATAGTACAAGCTCTTGGGATCAAATGGCCGTGTGTTAGGTTAGGTTAGTCAAACAAAAAAAACTCAAAAAAATAGTGCGTCAACCCTAGCATTAGTGATCACATTGTAACATCCGCGAAGTGTAACAGTGCGCTAACGTTTGCCGGTGGAAAAACCACATCTAAATAATAAAAATTCATTGCTTGCCCGAGACAACTGTGTCGCCGTCTCACTATTCACAAACTCACTGACCAAGCAAACAAGACCTTTAAGATTAAGGTTTATTATGTTAAAGCGATGGAGAATCTACTTTCTGGATTAAGAACGGCGTATGATAGTCTGGGTAGGTTATCTCACTCGCCGACTTTCGATTTTGCTTTTCGACAGAAGGTACCGTATAGCCTTTTATGAGCACATTGTGCGAGCTTCTACAGAGGGTATTATAATTATTGGTATAACCAACCCTGGGCAACTAACTAAGAGAGGTAGAGCATATGATATGTCGCTCAAAGAGCAGCTCGACTGGGGAAGTACCTCCAGAATACCGCAGCCAAATAACTTATAGTTGTGTTCCTGAGCGTGAGTAAGGTCGCCAGAGCTTATCGGGGAGGGGGGAAGGGTCGGCAACGCGCGAGTGATACTGATACTCCTGGTGTTGCAAGCGTTCATAGGCTACCTACACGGTAACCGCTTACCATCAGCGGGCCGTATACTTGTTTGTCGACAACGTGGTATAAAAAAAAACTGTCCGATTTGTTCCATATTTCCAGGGACACCCATTATTTTTTAGACGCGTGGATTTCTTGGTCTATAGAAATTGTGTACTATGAATTGGACATAATACTTATATAGAACATCTCTTTTTAACTACCTTAGGGCTCATCATCACTTACCATTGAGATTGCGTTCAAGCTAGAGTTACAGCTCTTGTTAAGCTGGTTAATGATTTATTCAAATATTTACTGAATGAATCACTTAAGTTACAAAGATTTCAAAGATTCAAGGGTAGCGAGAATTTTCTTTTCGAAATAGTCTATGCTGTTAATCATTAATGTATTAAAAATTCATTTGCTTGAGAGAGTTGAGTCATATCTCAGTACAAGAAACGATTGTTTATTTAATGTTTGTGTAACCACGAACATATTTACTAGTTACTAGCTGTTTCCCGCGGTTTTGCGCGCTTTCGTGGCATAAAAAATCCTCAATAAACGGACTTTCTAACGCAAAAATATTTTTTCAAATCAGGTCAGTAGTTTCGAAGATTATCTTCTACATCCAAACTTACAAACTTTATCTCTTTATAATAATGTATTACTCTTTAAATAACTTCTTAAAATCAGGAATAAAATAATTGTGTCATGTGTCGTGAAAAGTATTTGATATCATCGTACCTTTTTCTAGGTACAAAAAAATATAAGATTGTCGAAATCAAAAACATGAATTAACCCTCGATCCGTCGCGTGGGGTCCTTAAAAGCCTAGGTGTTCGAAATTTTCAAAATTTAATTATTTAGAATAATCCCAGTAGCGCAGCATTTTAGGTACCCTCCTACATTGAACTATACGCGGTGCGGACCGTCGCTAACTTAAATTCGCGCGCAAGCGCTTTGAGATACGGACGACTTTTTTGCGCACGGGCTCTCAAGGACCCCACGCGACGACGATTAAATAAGTAAAAGTTATTTTTTTTTTGTTGGAGGGGTCCATATTTTACGTTGCAAGGTTTATTATTTTAGTAAGATCTCAGTAAGGTACAAATAATATGTTTTTTTTTTAATTTAAAAAAAAGTTGGTAAAGCTCCTTTAGTTTTAAAGATTAAAAAGTAAATAAATAGTTTTTTTTTATTAAATGGTTATTTTATTTGTAATCAATGAACTATTATATCATAAAAAATAAAGAGAAAACTAAGTATGTTTACCGTATATTTTAGGCTGTTGAATGTTACGGTTTTCAGAGACCCCATGCGACAGATAGCGTTACAAAAATATACGCGACGGGTCGAGGGTTAAAAAAATAAAAATAAATATATTAAAAAGGCTAAAAGTTCTAATTCGTTTCAATACTGATTCGATTTAATATACCTTAGAGTGACGTTGAATGAGTGATGGTCGTGGATTCGAATCCTACAGGGAGCTGGAGCTTTCGGTGAAGGAAAACATCGTTCAGAAACAATAGCATTTGTGTGATTACCACCTTTGGCCCCATCATCACCTACTACGGTGAGATTATGATGAAACAAGCCTATTATCGGCTATTGTACAGACTACACGCCATATCGTATCACATCTCTACTAAATAGTATGTACAACAAAATAATTAAACTTACCATACTTAAATAGTTATCTACAATAATTTATGAAACATACAGTCTTCTAACAGTATTTATTATAGGTAAGTACTTTTTAATAATAGTATATCTGTGTTTGAAGTTAATTGAAATACTCTTAATATGTAAATTTAAGTGAACAGAAAATACTAAGGCATTGACTGGGAAACCCTTACTTCCGTCAATGCTATGGGGTTTTTTCCTATCTGTCTTATGTTCCGTTTTATATAACCGGACCTATTTTTTGTGTTCAATTCTTTCAATTTATAACATTGAGGATTTTATGACGTAGGTTAAATACTATTAGATGAGTTCACTACAGTAGATAAAATCGATCGATAAGTTGGGATTCCACTTAGGTTTTGAAATAAAACGAATGACACTTGGGTAAAAAAAAACTGCAAAAGTATACTTATTATAATTAATCTTCTCCTATAGCTTTAAACATTGGTAATATTGGTAAATAGATTATTGATTTCAAATATTTAAACCAATTTTAATGTTAAATAACAAAATAAGGTTAATTGTAAAATAATAGATGAAAATAAATAAAAATACAGACTGGTTGGCTATAAACATATTTATTTTTAATTGCCAATTTTTCTAGTCTTTCTAGTCCTTTTCCTATGGTGAAACAGTATTTCTTCTAGGAGTCCTATTCATTTAGCCAAGGTATACTATTTTTTTTTTAAATATTTATATAGATTCACCCAGACTCAGGACAAACCATGTCTGTTTATCATTCATGCTCTCAAATGTCTGTGGTGTAATAGGTCAGATCTTACCAAAAGAATGAAAAGAATAATTGCCGACTCTTCTCAGCAAAAGCAAGCAACCTTTGGAAGGTTGCTTTAGAGAGCGATAGAGTCTGACTATTCATAAGTGCTTGTGAAGACTTATTTAAATAAAAATATTTTCATTTAATTTCGTTACCAATTCACGCTAACCGGCCCGTAAAAACCGCTACTAGTAAAACCATTTGTCACTAGAACCGTTATGTGCTAATTGCATCATTTCGCAATGATTAATAAGTTATTCCCTACACAACTACATGTCAGAAATACTAGTGTCACCGCTGTAATATACGTGCGTTCCATTGAATTGCTGTATTTACTTATAAGTTAGTACTAAGACTTGAACTATACTGTAGTCCATCGTTTCTCAACCTGTAGGCCGCAACCCCGAGGGGGGTCGCAATCTCTTCAGAAAATAACACCCGTCTACGATATGTATATATAGATAGTAAGGGGTCGAAAGGATATTTACTTATTTTTTGGCTATTTGGGGGGTCGCTACACCAAAAAGGTTGAGAAACGATGCTGTAGGCTTATAGTATTATATAGTATTTACCGTTAGGGCGCAATTTAATTTTATTGTACAATCAAGGTGAAGTCATCAAATGTTAGAGCAAGTATTTATTGATTACATTTCTATTGGTTCGATTTAGTTTTTATGGCATTACAGGACCTTAATTAAATATAAAGAACCAGCTTTTGTCTCGCGGTTTCACTCGTAACTATTGTTTTCCCACGAAAAGAAGTACCTTATATTTCATTGGCAGCTAACTTTTGAAAGATGAATAAACATATAAACCTACTTTTACAAAGACATACTTAGGTAAACGTTTTTTTAATGAATTTTAATAGAGTCTTTGTACGATAATGACATCGCTGTCGTCGTGTATCTTTTTCATTCACTGTTGTTGATTGCTAATAGGCTTCCAGTGTGGATATTCACAATGTACAGAACTGTACAGTTCCGCTTGCCTCCAGCGAGTTCAACCTGATTAGTCCATCTGGCGAGAGAGAGGCTCGCTCAGCGTTTTCAGCTTGCGCTCTCTCTCTTCTCCTCCAGCTATTTGTATAATCTCGTTTTCTTTCTAAATAAAGCTAATAATCCCAAACCCACGAGTTAGTGTGGCGTTGCGTATCCGGCTGTGATTATGTTAATTATTATTGGTTTATAATAAGAACTCAATAAAATTGTGCGACAGCAATATGTCACGGTTGTCGCTTATATTATCTGTGGTAGTGTTAAGGCCCCTTTATTTAAAAACAAATTAATACATGTATCAACATTATGAATTATCCTATGAGTAGTGGGATATTTGTTACACGATCAGATCGAAGTGGCTGAACGAAATTTCACGTGACACATGTAATTTTATATTTCAGCAAGAATCCTTCACTGGATCATTCTCATCATATTTGTCAATATTCAGGTTTATGAAAAACAAGTATCTTAAAAATTATATGAAAGAATTAATCTACGTTCATCAAAAGATAGAATATAGTAGTGAATAATAATGAGTATGCCGCGATTTAGATTATTACTTAGATTTTCTCTATAAAATTATATTAAAGTTGAAAATAGGGAAATATATCTATTTCTCATCATTATTTAAATATTTTATTTCGGACAAAAAAAAAGTCTTTTTGCATTCTGTTACTCTTCTTACATCATCCACGCTCCATTTTTGGTAAACAAAATATATAGTGTAGATACGCTGCTTCTACAGATTTATTATATGTATTAATAACCTGACTATAACGTTAACATTACTTAATTATCAAGCTATTGATAATTATGGTTCTAATTTCTAATAAACACAGTAGCTAATGTGGGTAAAACCGCAAGCCCCCCTTGCACTTTTAACTTGTTAATTTTCTTGGTAATTTCGAAAACTAAATTTAGTTCCGGTATATTGATCAATGTTCATTATAGGATCAATTTGGAAATCATGAAAAATATCAACTTTACCCATTCAATCAAAATGTATTAAAAAATATGAAACCAAATTACTTTTCGAAAATATGATATTTAGAAGTATTCACCCTATAATACCTTTTACTCCATTCTTGGCGATTTTGTGTCATATCGGGCGTAAAGTTGAGCGTCATCTTCCTCGTTTCTCTTCATCAATGGTCATCACTCGTAATAATTTTAAGAAATACCTTGAATTTATAATTTAATTGAGATACAACTATGCCTTAACAACAGTCATATTGTCAGGGGCGGGGCAGCACGTTTACCGACATTCGTCGACTGCCTATCGGCGCAGGAATTTATTATCAACTTAATTAAGTACTTCTTATTGTATGTACTCGTGTTATTTTGTAATTAAAAAATCTAAAACAATCGATAGATAAACGCACAGCTCAAATACTTGCTGTCTATATGATTAGTTCATTCTGCATAAATAATTCATTTGAAACGCTCTAAAAACAGTTATTTTTTCATACTTATGTCATATGTTCATTGATGTCCAAGTTTACTCTACAAAATGCAAGGTGAAAGTTTAAATTATGAACACGTAAAATGTCACCGATAAATTGATATTTTGTTATTTTTATTTTGAACTAGCTTCCGCCCCGCGGTTTCACCCGTGTTCCCGAGGGATCTTATGTTTTCCCGGGATAAAAAGTAGCCTATATACTTCTCCATACCATAGGCTATGTGCGTACCAAATTTCATCGCGGTCGGTTAAGCGGTTTAGGCGTGAAAAGGTAACAAACAAACAAACTCACATTCGCATTTATAATATTAGTTAGGATACTAGCTTCCGCTCCGCGGTTTCAACCGCGGTCCCGAGGGATCTTATAATTTCCCGGGATATAAAGTAGCCTATGTTCTTCTCTATACCATAGGCTACCTGCATACCTTTCATCGCGATCGGTTCAGCGGTTTAAGCGTGAAAGGTAACAAACAAACAAACTCACTTTCGCATTTATAATATTGAGTTAGGATTAGAATTAGGACTAGCTTCGGCCCCGCGGTTTCACCCGCGTTCCCGTGGGATCTTATGTTTTCCCGGGATAAAAAGTAGCCTATGTGCTATTCCAGACTATAATCTATCTCTCTGCCAAATTTCGTCCAAATCTGTTCAGTAGTTTTTGCGTGATAGAGTAACAAACATCCATCCATCCAAACTTTCACATTTATAATATTATATTAGTAGGATAAGCTAGGAAGAATTAGGATTAGTTAGGATTAGGATGGGCTTGCATTGATCATAATATTTAGTTAAAGCAAACTCTGTTAATTATGTCATATATGTCATATTATGATAATGAGCACCTGCCTTAATGTGGTAGAGTGTGGCCAAAGGCAGTTAGCACACAAAGTCTAGTAGGAAACAGGCTTTCAAATATACCTGTCACAACACCTCTTTAAAAGTGATTGGAAAATCTTGCTTGATGAATGGATGAGTGTCACTTCCAGTCGGCCTTCCATCAACGGAAATCAGTTAATTAAATTATTTAATAACATGTTTGGAATTTACAAATAAAATTACTCGACCGAATCAAAAGTTTTCTAAACTGAATATGAAATGTTATGATAAAATACTTTTGTATTGAAATTATACTTTAGGATGTAATATCACCAACACCACGACCATGTAATATGACTGTTTGCTGCCAAAATAAAATAAAAATTAAATTAAATGCATACAATGTCCATATTTTTTTAGGAAAATTAAAAATAATCTTATGAATCTATTCCACATGTAGTTATTTACAATAAACATTACAAAGTATAAGTACAAAATTTAAATATTCTCTCTGTCAGTTCCCGTCCCGAAGAAATAAAAACAATTGTTTCTGAAAAAATCATTAAACTGCATTTAGAGGTAAATATTCTTATTATTATCATGATAGTACCTAATGATAGCTATATGAACAATGAAGCATTAAATATAAACTTTTAATAAACCCCTGATTTGGCCTTCAGCATTGTTAAGCGCCAACAGTTCGCAGTAGTCAATATCGACAGGTCATTATTTCATTACTGTTGATTGTTTGTCCGTCATTTCGTTACCATTATGTCCTTTAACGGTCCAATTGACAATAGCACGTGTATGATATTAATTAGAATATTAATGAACTTATGTTAGAGCCCTATATCCGGACTGTCGATTAACTGTATCAATAATTAATTATATTATCTATTATCTATTATCTATATTGAAATTGCTCAGCTTGCTGCGGATTTCTAAACCATTTTTGTCTCTCTACTGAACATACGTTGGTCGATATTGTCCCCTTGTTATTATGAGATTAAAAATGCCTGTAAAAAAACCAAATACCTATTATGTCAGACATAAAAAAAAAATCTAAGTATATCAAAATTATTTCAAATTTAATCTCCATTGACAGTAAAATTCTTCTCCATCTAATTTGTATCAATATAACTTACGTGATGACTCTACAAATTCTGCGGTTTTATTTACTAAGCTGATCTATGTCTAAAACTACTTTTCTGTGTTTGTCTCTACGTAGCTCTTAGGTAGTATTCACATTTATGTTATTAGATTTACCAAACGGTTGTAAAATGTGAGCAAGTCACGATTTAAATACATTTCAACTACTATCAAGACTGATGATAATTTTGATACACAACTAAAATCTCGATCAATTAAAAATTATGTCTACATGGACACTGTTTCTTCGTCATATAAAGTTATTGTTTCATGGTACAATATTAAGCGAATATATAATATATCTATCTGTCACAATTAACGTCAAATTCTCGTCGGCGGCTAGACCCACGATTGTTCTGTTACAGACAATATCCGAGACATGAATTGAAAATGATAAATTACAACGTAATCAAGATAAAGTAACAATTACAAACCATTTTAGTGCGGTCACCCGCTGTGTGACACTCGTTTTCAAAGGTTAGCTTTGGTGACTAAATTGGATTGTAAATATTTCGATTTGAAATTTATTCCTGGATACTAGAGTACAATCTAAAATGTAGATTTTTTTATTTGATGTTACATAGGTATTTGATGAGAAAACTATTTGCAAAGCGTATTACAGTCAAATGTTAGATTGTATAATTTTATTATAATAATTATATTTATAATATTAGTTAAGTAATTATGCTAAAATGATTTTAATTTCATTTATCATCAAGTTAATTTACAAACGATAAGGTATTGTGTATTTTATTTTTGATGCGAAATGTTTGTGTTGTTTGCAGAAGCAAATCAGTCCACACTTTAGCAGATATTTACATAATTTTTAGATAAAATGAGAGTCTCATAGCAAAAATGGCGTACTGGTCAAATACTGAAAGGTGTTCATATTAACGAGTATGTACTACCATGTACCCCTGCAAGTATTTGTAGTATCAGTTAATCTGTATTCCATAGCACAAGCTCAGCTTAGTTTTGGGTCAAATGGCTGTGTGTGAGGAATAATGTCCCTGAATATCCCAGAATACGTTATCTATTTAAAGTAAATTCAATTATCTGGTTTCTATAGCCCAATCTACTTTTAGGAATCAGGTGGCAGGTTGTGAAAAATGACTCAGGTTATTAATATCAACAAACAGAATTAGGTCTGAAGCTGTTACAATTAATCCGCTACCGGATCAAAATAGTTTCAACTGCGTGTTGATGTAAATAATAGATTACATTTGTAATTCATAAGTCGAGACGGAACACTTGGCCACTGGCCTAACTCGCATGAATATATGCCTTCTTTTGTGCTAGAATTAAAATAAATTCTTGGATTAGTATTACTCTCGTAGTATTACTCTTAGTATACTTACCAGAGAACTGAGTATCCTAATACTGTATAATAAAATTCATTACAAAATACCTACCTTTTCTGTTTTAAAAAATATTTTTTCTTACAAAAAGTAAAATATGTACTGTTTTTACTTGACTGCCCCAGAAGGTTGTAGTAGCTAATGTTTGTGAAAAATAACATGGCAAAATACTAATGGAAAATGAATCTTCTTGTGACACTGAGCAAACCAAATTCCCAAAATAACTGAAGTTTTACATTTTAACAAAAAAAACTGCTTTATTGGAAGAAACCAACTAAGAGGAAGGAACCTAGCTACCCCCGTTATCATGTTCACGATTGTTATGTTAGCCGCAAGAACTGTATTACCAGACCACCGTGATGAACCGGTCCAACAACTTTTCAATTCTGTGAATTTATTTCCTCACATTCAATTAATTGGCTTGACAATTGCACGCACTCTGATACTGTCACTAATTACATTATAATTATATGAGTCAGTATATGTTCGTAGATAAGGTAATGAATCAAAATAGAGTCTAAATTGACCTCTGTGTCTGAAAAACGATAATATAAATTTGCTCAGGTAGATACTAATTGGAAGCTGTACTATTGTATGCTTATTCACCATCTGTATCTACATAGTGTACACCGACCGACATTCCTAGCGTATCTACCGACTACCGACTGAGCAGAGTCCTTTCACTCCATGACATTTTACATTTGGTTCAAAACTGATTCTTAGAACTACATCAAGGTATCATTAATACTAACGCGAATAAAATGCTTTATTCATGATCACTGAAGTGTAACAATCAAATTAAATAGTTTGAGATCTGTTGAAAAATGCTGATAGGCAACCGACACAGGACAGACCATATTTTATAATCTATGGATAGTGATATTTCTGCGTCACACGTGCTCACATAATCTGTTCTGCTCTTCGCTGTGCTTACCTACCTCGCCTGCGTTTCAGTATAAATTTTGCCTCTATACTGTGCCCTATTGGACACGGAATTTACAAGAATAAAATTGTAATGTCACTGTCAACCAATCTTCTGCAATAACCGTCATGTAAACAATATATTTATACGCATAAATGCGATCGACATGAATATTTTTGTTATGAAATATTCCTGGAATAAGATTGTCAAAATATTGTTGTGAAGTTTCTACAAACGTTCCACTTAGTTAGTTTAATCTACATTCTTAGTAACTTTTGATCTCCGATTCGATTTTGAAATACCAACATCTTGTGTAAAGGTCATTAGGAGCACTGAGCTGTGATGGTAACAACCGTGAACTTTTGTCTTCTGAACAGATGATACCTGCTATTGAAATGCAGTGACCGAGTTGTGTTAATTGTCAGCGTATAGGTACTTACCAGCCAACCGACTTCAAAACTGCCACAATGTAAATTGACAAATTTGACTGCCTGTTATTCATAAATTCTAACTGCATATTTATTACTTGTTTTTTACTATACATATATATAAGTTGTATTTGTTTATTATTACTACATTATAGGTGTCCTAAAAAATATAATATACCTGCTAGACTAGTATTTTATACTTAGGACAGACTTATTTATGGAACTACGAGTAACGAATGTGACTTCGAAAAAATTGTCTGTCAGGAAGGCTCGTGACTAGCAAAATACAGTCGTGCACAAAATTAAGCTATCATAAAAAAACGTGTCAGTAAATTATTGTCTGCAGATGCCTACGATGTTTACTTTTTTTTACTATGAATAGGCTTGTGTTTCACCCCAATCTCACCATGCTAAAACATCAAACATAGCCTAGAAGGGAACAGGGAATCCTTTTAACCAATTTAAGCCGGGATGGTTAGAATTCCAACATAGGAAAATAATTTTAACTCAAAACTACGATAACCTATGTGCGAAGCATCGTTACATCACCTTGAATTAAATTGTAAATCTCTCATAATTTTGGTTCTACAAAAATTGCGTTTTATTTATAAAAATTTGCAAGGAGCATTATTGCTTTATGTGCCTGATATTACTTTGGACCATGTCAAATTACCTCCTAGTCTGTTAACTGTCGTGAATAATGAGAAAAGCAATTAAAATATACCTATTATATTTTCTTTGTTATGATCGTGTTAATGTCTTGTTGAGCGCAAGTGGCTCTAAAAATTATCACTCGATGTCTACAATATTTTTACAATTATATGCCACATTTGTTTCCTAAAAATAAATAGAAAGCAGTTGACGAACGACACGAACTTAAACGATGGGAAACTTTGAATCTCTAAACCCTTTTAATAAATTTTAATGCAAATGCAAAAAACATAAATAAACCGTACTTTGGTTGGAATTAACATCGCGACTAATTGGTTTTCGGCTTTTCTCGTCAACAATAGCTGTCGGCCTCGAGCGACGAGGAAGTGAGAGAAATGATCAATCAGCCAGCCCGTGCTGGTCTGGCGTTGACCTTAGCAGTTAGTACTGCAGACTATGGGCACTTCCGTAGCTAGGTATTTGGATTGATGATGAAATGTCATACGTTGCGACTTTGTTTTGATTACGCAATACCTGCAATTTTGTGACTTGCTGAAACTGCTATAAGTACCTACCTAATAATAATGCGGGGTTTTGAACTGTTCGAATATTTTGTTGTTAAACTTACTACTTACCTACACCCATGTCGGATCAAAAGTTGAAGACGGCTAACTAAATAAATTGTGATTCTGTGTAGATAGAGGTAAGCTTGCTATTTGGTAAAGACTTCCACAAACTGCTAAAGTAAGTACTTAAGTAGTTACTAATTTTTTTTAAAGAATACTTACACTACGTTTATGTTTTTACGTAAGTAGGTACCCATAAGTAGGTTATTGCCTGTGTATGATTTTTGGGAGTATTTGCTAGCTTAGCTAGCTAACTTTAGCAAGCTAGCTTGTCTCCTGCCTGTAGCAAATACAATATAAAAATCAGCATGCAAAATGGGCAGGCAATTATATTCTTTGTCGTATTTGCAATGCCATCTGTATACACTATATGGAACCACTAGCTGTTTTAAAATATTGCCATCTATCGTGCAAAGTAAATAATAGATACATGAGCGTGTAGTAAACTCGTTATAGTAGTCACTATTACTGTGTATAGATGGCACAACATCACACTACTACTACCGCCATGCTCACATCGGTAAGTCTCCGTAAACCTTTCGATGAATAAGTCTGGAGGAGGTCAAATTAATTTCAATTTGGCTGAGTAAGTTAAGTAATGCACTATTTTTTGAAATAGCAGAATTTTTATTTCTAGATTACAGTTGTTAATATTATAAATTATAAATTTTCACTTCACGACAACCTATTCAAAATCACAATCATACCAAAAACCCATTTAGCTTTTTAGCTTTTGACGAGCCGGTTGGCGTGGTTGGTAAGATACCCTATCTATCACGCCGCAGGTCGTGGGTTCGATTCCCACTCAGGACAAACATTTGTGTGCATGAACATGTCTGTTTGTCCTGTGTCTGGGTGTAATTATCTATATATGTATGTATTTACAAAAGAAAAGTAGTATATGTAGTATATCAGTTATCTGGCTTCCATAGTACAAGCTCTGCTTAGTTTGGCGTCAGATGGCCGTGTGTGAGGAATGTCCCAGAATATTTATTTATTTATTTAAATCATTAGTACCATAATTACAGTTATATTGCGTGTAGGTTACCACTTAATAGGTAGGTAGGTACCCCTAGCATGCGTTGTCGTAACATACAATACAAATACATTACGATTACATAATACATTTTTACGATTATTAGCTATATAAACATAAAATACTAGAAAATTACCTTTATCACCAACCATGACGTCAGTAGGTCTAGAAATAATGAAATAATATAGGTAGGTATAAATAAGATAAGCATTAATCGATAAGCCTAATAATAAGTAATTACCTACCTACTCTGTGCCGGATGTATTTCATAATTTTTGAATTAATTTTATACTAGTTAGGGGCCGTCCATTAATCACGTGAGGCTCGAAAGGGGGGAGAGGGGCTTCGGCAAAAATCACATCACATTCACAAAAATGCTAAGAAAACATCACGTGATTAATGGACGGCCCCTTAGACATTTTTTTTTTACAATATAGTAGGCATGTGTTTGACTTGACCACAATTGACCACAAGTGATGATGTGTCCGAAGGTGGTAAACACTCAAAGCCTAGAAGGATCTGGCTCTCATGTGCAACTGCCAGAACACCGGTGCAGCGGTGTTTGGCAGATTTTCAACATGATGGTAGCCAGCCATGCAGGTAAAAAGTTTACCCTATCACCGTGCTACGGTTTCTGAAAGCTCAAGCTCATGGTAGGATTTTGCTCGTTCTGAATTTTCTCCAAACGTCCTATTCTAAATGCTTGGGACAGAATGCCATATAATACAAATTGCTTTAAATGTTCTCATAAATGTAAGTAATCTACTTACGCATGTAGGTCACGCCTTAATCGCAAATATTTATGGGACCATAGCCCATAGGTAATATATCTAATTGAATTCGCTTTATGAGTTTTTGTTTTTCAGTTAGTGTGTGTCAACGCCTTCCTTCCTTCCTTTACTGCCTTTTTATGTCCCACTGCTGAGTACAGGCCTCATTTCACGAATGAGGGAGTGTACTATTGTAAAGTAATTAACATTATTTATTTCTTGGTTACTGCTTTTAGTGTACTGTCACGAGCATAAATATATGTATAGTAGATATCTACACTTAACATAATAGTAATAATCAAAATTTTATGGTGTTACAAATACAATATTTTCGAACCGATAGGTGCTATATATTATGATGTATCTCAAAGTTGCAAATTGCTTACGAGTACTATATATATTTATGCTCATGACTGTACACAATAAATAGTTATCTACATATTTATCTATATTTATTGATCAATCAACTTAGTACCTAGGTAATTACCATTTTAGGTATATACTGGCTTGCGTTTATGTGATGACGTGAATTCGTAGAAGAACAAAATCTACGCATTAGACAATTTTTAAGGGTCACTGACTCAGTGAGTTAAACTAGTAATTGGCACGCTACATCACTCGAAGAGCTACCAAGGTAAGTCCCAGAAAACGCTGAACCTCCCACAAGAATGACTATTTAAAATGACAAGATCGTTTGTACTGTTATACTTAGGCTGTTGTGTCCTTTTTTTACTTTGTATAGGCCTGTTTTTAACCACAATCTCACCATGGCAAATGATGATAATAATAATAATAATAATAATAACCGCAGGGCAGCTTGTGGCGAGCTGTTGGTGAGTAGCGACACCACGGACCCGAGACCTCCCGGGGGCGGCACCTATGCCCCCACCTACGGCTTGCCTTCACTGGCCGGCTGTAGTGGAGCGCGAGAGCTATATGCTCGAAAGGGTGGAAGTGCTCAATCTGCGTAATAACGGGGAAACCCGCTCACGAGCCTTCTCGCGATGGTGAAACCGGTGCACACCTCTCTACACCCTTAGCTGCTGACACCAATGTTGCTCCCTCTGTCACCTTGGTTTTGGTGATTTTTTTTGGGGGCCCATTCAGTTGGTGGCGAGTCACCGTCTGCCAGAATTATCAAATATATATGTATAACGAACATCATCAAAGATTGAGACATTTGATTTGGCAGGCGTTCCGTTGTCTCAATCAATAGTTCAACAACCAGTCCAGCAAGTTCCCCCCCATAGACCCAGTATAGTTCCCTGTTTTCTGTAATAGTCCTTGCACTTAGCGGGTGCTGTCTTTACCTGTATCTCTTCAATAGTGCAGACAGAGATAGTATCGCTAGGTGTACACATCCCAACACATTAACATATCTTAAAGGGGCCTCTACGTGTTGGATCTGTATCCCCACGCACGCCTTTAAAAAAGACCGGTCCTCGCACCGTGATGTCAGAAAGATACAATATAATAATAATAATCATTTATTTATCAAAGAAAAAATACGAGTTTACACAATTTGCCTATTTGCTAATTATAAGTAAGCTTATATAATATTATTGTGTTAGTTAAGTAGCATCTGCTGCTGAACTAGGTTTATAGCCTGTATTTCAGCATACAGCGCCTCAAGCCACGGGTTTTTATAATCAAAAAACCCGGCTGAAAGTTGGTCAACACACATATACTTACTAGAACATCGTTTCTCAACCTTTCCTTTAAAGGCTATTATTATAATAATAATAATAATAGCCTTTATTCTACAATCTTATATAATACAATTTTTCTTACATGCTAAGTTTTATTGTTGGACACCAGTTTCTAGTGTTGCGACCCCCCAAATAGCCAAAAATTAAGTCAATATCCTTTCGACCCCTTACTATATCCTTAAATAGTATTTTGACATATTATGTAAGTATATGATATGATAGTTTTACTGCATAGGTGATTGTACAATAATAATATTTAATTGATTAAAGGATACGTATGCAGTACCTATCCTTACTCGTTTAGTACACGTATCGGATACGGGTGTCATTTTTTGAAGAGATTGCGACCCCCAGGTTGAGAAACGATGGACACGAAGGATCTGGCTCTCAAGCGCAGATGCCGGAACACACTGGTAAGTGTTGGGCGGTGGGTTTTCAACTTGAGGTTGGTAGTCAGGTAGGCGGGTACTACAAAGTACCCTAGTACCGTGCTATGGTTTCCTCACAATGTTTTAAGCTCATTGTCACCTTACCACTAAGCTTTCATCACCATAGGCTGCATGATGAGAGCAATCGTGAAGTAAATACCTGAGTACGTTCATTCATTACTCATTCTTATTTTTATTTAGCGTTTTCCTGGTTAATATATCAAGGAAAAATAAGGAAAACAATAACAATAGACTACGTTCTAGTTTCGTAAGGTATATTACTAAAGAATACGTTTACAATGTTGAGTTATGTTGCGAAATATTGTGTTAACATTATGTACTTACACAATTTGTATCATAGTTTATATTTATATATTTTTTTAAATTTATTTATTCTTAGTTTAGTTTGAGTGATCCGAAATTGGATAATGCAATTAACTGTTGCACACACCAACGCCACACCTTTATAAAAACCAAAAAAAGATTATATAGATTTTTTATTACGAGAGTCAGAGAACAAACAAACATGTTTATGTACTATCTTGGGTGGAAATCGAACTAACGACCTGAAGCTTGTATTCAGAGTACCTATCTATCGTACATTTTTGTGCCCCTATTAATTACATACTTTGTTGGGGTCCGGCGAAGGTCGTGGGGTCGAATCCTACAATGAGCTTAACCTTTCGGTGAAGGAAAACATCGCGAGGAAACCATGCTCGGTGTTAGGGTTGAATATACCTATTTGGCTACAGATCTTCTGGTAGGTACCGGTGTGTTCCGATAGCTGCACTTGAGAGCCGATCCCTTCTAGGCTTTATGTGCTTACCACCTTTGGCCACGTCCTTACTTACCATAGTGAAATTCTGGTCAAATACAAACCTATACCTACAAAGTAAAAAATATATACTTAAAAATAGAAAACTATCACTGGACTTTGAAAAATCGTAAAGTAACAAATTTATCTGTCGTGTCTCGTGCTGTAGCATTAGAAACAGGGTCAAACAGGGGATGGGAATTCATATCGACCTACTTAGATAGGACCTGTGGCGCCGCTTTTCCTGTTCTTAACGTGAAATGACTGTCGTATACCAAACAAGTTCGCCTGTGGAACAACTTAGTACTTACTTGGGGCAGTTAAGGATGTCATACCTGTATCGATTTCCGAATATATTTCTGTTTAGCTTTAGGATTAGTTGCTAATAACAAGCGTAAGTTCGTAGTTATGTCATGGCTTATTTGGTATTTTATTTCTATATAGAAGTTTCTTTATAGAATTTTATTGACTAACTTAACTTACTTGTATCCCAGGAAAACATAAGATCCCTCGGGGCGGAAGCTAGTGGTACTTTATATGTGAAAGGTTGGCATGTTTGGCTGTTTGTGACTCATTCACACATAAACGGATGAATGGATTTGGGTAAAACTTGGTACATAGATCAATAACATATATGGTACTTTTTATCGGGAATGCGGGTGATACCGCGAGGCAGAAATTAGTATTCGATATAGCTGAAAAACACGTAGTTAACTTCACGAAGTCCTCAAGTGTCCTTGGGTAACCTCGGTGTAAGGTAACAGGGAAACACGCCGTCGTGCTGTTCATAGTATAACCTAGTTACTGAGTTAAGATTATTTTGTGCTCTATTCGCCTCCATCTTCCCCATTTGACCTTTGACCTCGCGTTTAAATTATATTGAATCCTTATGGTCACTCACTACCAGTTGAAACTAAGCGACGCATGCGCATGCCTCATTCGCGTGACTCAGGAAGGTGACAAATCTCACAGTATAGAAGGTAGCGTTACAATAGTTGTTTACCTCGTGACATAACCGTCTATTGTGTTAGAATAATGAATGATGTATTGAAATTAGTCCGATAATTATGTATAATTAGCACGCACCAGTTACGTTTACGCGAATAGTAAAATATAAGAAGAAAAATACTTCCTGAATATTTACACACACTATCTTATAGCAAAGAATATTGACTAATAACTAATTTATTAAATAAAGTTGTTCGTAACATTAGGTGATTCATATCCACTTGAGAGGCAGTTCCTTCTGGTCTATGTGTGCTGACCACCTTCGGCCGCATCGTCACTTACCATCGTGAAACAGGCCTACACCTACAAAGTAAAAATTGGACATAACAGCCTAAGGATATATAGCAGTCAGAGATGTTTAATGATGAAAATCGCTCATCTATATTTCTACATACTACCTACAATATTTAAACTACGATATTTAAACCACTCAACTTCGTGAGAGGATCAGCGTTTTCTGGGACTTACGTTATTTATTTATTTAGTTTACATACACCAACAGTACACATATTAAGAAAATGACATTGTCTAAGCTAAAAATTATTATGACAGTATCATAATGTACCTAGTACAGATATGTGCACCCATTATACGTTGGTGGTTCTTCGAGCCTTTATATCTCAATTGAATTAAATGAATGATGTAACGTAACGTAACCCACGGTAGAAGGCACAAAGCCTTGAAGATGTATTAATAAATAAAAAAGATGCCGGTATACACCATAAAGTGCTGGGCAACAGATTTTCAACATGTCGTTGGGCCAGCCAGTCAGTAATTTGTAGCAGAATAGATCCTAATTTACAAAAAACCTGTATATCTGTAACTATCCATAACCTATATAAAGATAAAGTAAACAGGTATTTTGTAAATATTTATCGTTCAGCTACTTATGTTGTTGACCGGTACCTACTAGTGAAAATCTTTTGGAATAGAGACATTGATTATCCTTGCCTTCACACACGTACATAATTACAAAATCTGTTATCTGTAAGTTAAAACTATAGCCTATTATAAGTTTGTAGGTATAGTGATATGATAATACTGAAAAAAATACACGTTTTCTTACAAGATGAGCAATTACAGGGAAAATCTCTGAGGTGAACCTACCAAGTAAATAAAGCTAACAAGAATTTTATTGTATTAAAAGGAGCTTAGCAATTTTATAGATGTTAGTGAATAACAGGAATACTTACGGGAATTACCTTACGTTTGTTGAGTGAGACACACACTACACAATTGGATAATTTTATCACTTCCTCATTGCCTCGTTCAGGATATTATTATTATTGAACAAACAGTGTTTTTTCGATTTTTGTTGTGTTACAATAATTATTTCCAGTGGTTTGTTATTGAAGACTTAACATTTTTGTTTTCCATTAAAAAATGAAAATGAATGAATGAATAGTTCATTTCCAATTTCAGGATGTGTATTCGATAATTTTAAATTTTGTATATACAGACAAGTTGAGAACCTCCTTTTATCTTTTTAAGTCGGTTATTAATAATGATTCGTAGTAGAATAACTCGTGTGACTTAATCACTCAATACTAAATCAATAAAATTTATTTATCATTAAACTTTGTGGTCATTGATTATTTTAGTCATAAAATTAATCACTCTCTCATTAATTATCTCAATTAAAAATATACACTTGCCTCGTACATATTTCAGAAACTTGGAAACAAATACAACTCGTTGAAAGTAAAAGGAGTAGGTACTTTCACAAAAAAAATGGAGTAGGTACCTATCTTATCGTTAATTGAGTGCCAAGCCGAGGAGAAATTTAACAACAGGCAGGTAACTGCCAATTAATCATCATGTTATTTATATCCGTAGGGTGTTAAGTGTCAGGGTTCAAAGTTCGCGTTATTTGGGTCATGTGACGTCATTATGTCTGGATGAAGCTGAAAAACGAATAACATTTTTATAGGTTCCCATAAATAACTTACGTAAGTCACGTATAAATCTTAAAAGGTATTATTTTGTTGTGTAATAAATGTTATTGTGACACGAAGTTGAAATAGAGATTTGTTGGAATATTGCCGATAAACCGATTACTTCTATTTTCATTTCTATAGCCATGAATGAAATAGTTTTGACTCACGTAATGGTGAAAATGTCACCGAAAGTGGTAAACACGATAAACCTAAGGTTCTAAATCTAAAGCCAAACTCTCACGCGCAGTTGTTTAGTAAAGAAACAGAATTTACTCATTTACTCAAGTGGCTGTATCCCAGAAATATAGGTACCTACCAACCTACCTAAAAAGACGTTGGGTTGGCCCGACGACATATTAACCTACATGGAATAATTTTATTGTGAAATAAATGGAATTAAAACTTAATAAGGTCAATCAAGTTAATTAGATCGCCCCAAACAGTCAACATAATATTTTTTTTAAGCCGACTAGAAGGCGGGCAAACTGAGGATGAAGTTTTAAAGCGATAATAGCTCAGTGGTAGCGAAATCGGACGCCGCGGCGAATCCTACAATGAGCCAGTTCCTTCTAGGCTTTGTGTGCTTACCACTTTCGGCGACATCTTCACTTACCATAGTGAGGTGGCATTGGATCGTGGTCAAATACAAGCCTATACAATGTAAAAGGAAAGGAAAAACTATTAGAGGAGATTTATAACCAGCAGCCCATCACATCAACCCAGATGTGATGATGATAACGTATTCTTGTCTAGGCTTTGTGTGCTTACCACGTTTGGCCACATCATCACATACAATAGTGAGGTTGTGGTTATATAACGTGCCACAATCTATACCTAAATTAAAATCAATTGCCGAATGTATGTAAGCGCATTTCAGAACGGCTGCACCTATTTGGCTTATTCTTTTTTTATTTTGTTTGTCATTGTTAGGACAAGGTTTGTAAAAGAAAGTGTTTTATGGAAAAAAAATACCGGGATCGCAAGTGAAGCCACGGGGAACAGCTATTAAAATATATAATATATAAAAGGTTCTGTAATACCGCTTCATACTAAAAGCAAGTTTCGTTGAAAGTACATCATTGAAATTTAAAATCCTAATCCTAACTAATATTATAAATGCGAAAGTGAGTTTGTTTGTTTGTTACCTTTTCACGTCTAAACCGCTGAACCGATTGGTACGTAGGTAGCCTATGGTATGGAGTAGAACATAGGCTACTTTTTATCCCGGGAAAACACAAGATCTCTCGGGAACGTGGGTGAAACCGCGGGGTGGAATCTAGTATGAAATATAGTCTTTTGTCGCTACGTCAGCGTTGCTTGTAAACAAGGTTGGAGGAAAGGAATTCTCACAAAGTATAGTTTAGGAGCCCACGCAAATATTATATCATTTTTATTTAAGGTCGTGATAGTTCTGTGTCATGAAGCTTGAGCTTTCGGTGAAGGAAAATATCGTGAGGAAGCAGCAGGGTGATAACTGATAAAGGTTTAGATGTATCTGATTACCCGGCGGGCCACCTTCTTTGGTAGCAGGACTTTAGATCTAGTTTCTTTCTAGGTTTTGTGTGCTTACGTATACCTTACCATGGTAAAATTGTGGATAAACATATGCCTATCTATAGTATAAAAAAGTAAATCAATACTAAATACTGGGTGATTTTTAAGTCACTGGCCATACTTGTAGGGGTGGAAGTACTCATAAATATGAACACCTTTTATAATGGGACTAACTCTCGAGATCACAAAAAATTATCAGCTGTCCATAAAAAAGTTCTATACCTACTCGACCAAAATGTATGAAGGAACCATTTTATTTTTTGCGATATCAAAGTTGGTCCCATAATAAATGTTGTTCATATTGACGAGTACTTCAACCCCTGCAAGTATGGCCAGTGATTAAAAAATCACCCTGTATATTTAGTTTATTATCTGACCAAATTTCGAAGGTTACTTACTATTATTATGGAAGTGGCCTTTATGCCTATTGCGATTTGTCGAAGCAAAGAGACATGCATGGCTGATGTTACGCCACTACAATTAGTAGTACAATAGCGTATTGTATTGTATACATCATACGTGCTATATAGTCAGGTGTACTGTAGAGATAGGTAAGTAACCAACCGTGATATTAAACGTACGCTATGAACATTGGGTAAGCCAATTGTTTTATCTCTTTTATTCTCGGTGAAATTTGCCAAAAAGATCCCTATGAAGTATTGACAGGTTAAAAAAAGTATTTACTTCTATATATATTTCCACATAATGAACTAATACATTACTAACATGATGGTAATGAATAACTTAAAAAACACACACTCATTAAAAAACTATTATGAACTGCAGCGATATTTTATAGCTGAAAGATCTATGTGTTTGCTTGTAAGTGATGTTAAATTAATACCTTTATTTACTATTTACTCTTAATCTAGGTTAGGTACCTAATACACTACTTCTTCGTCGATTAGATGACGACTGTAGCCAGTAGCACAACTCCGCCAGTCAAGTTAGTTTTCAAAAAATATGCGAAGAGGATTTTCATAAAAAAAAACCGACCAATTTCGAGTCCGACTCGCATGAATCACGATTTTTTTTTTTTGTAAACGGGTTTCTTTTTTTAAATTCTTGAATACCCATTACAAAATTAGCATTTGTGTGGTATCTTATGTAGCCCTGGGTTTTTATTGTCTCGCAGTGGGTATGAAAAGTAGAGTATTCACCTCGAGGATAAAGCTTGTCTTCGTCTTGGCCGGCTTGAACCCCTCGCTTCACTCAGGACTCGACATAACTCCCTCGCTACACTTGGGAGATAACTAGAGACCTTAGTTACGTTACTTAAAGTTGTTCGTAACATTAGGTGATTCATATCCACTTGAGAGGCAGTTCCTTCTGGTCTATGTGTGCTGACCACCTTCGGCCGCATCGTCACTTACCATCGTGAAACAGGCCTACACCTACAAAGTAAAAATTGGACATAACAGCCTAAGGATATATAGCAGTCAGAGATGTTTAATGATGAAAATCGCTCATCTATATTTCTACATACTACCTACAATATTTAAACTACGATATTTAAACCACTCAACTTCGTGAGAGGATCAGCGTTTTCTGGGACTTACGTTATTTATTTATTTAGTTTACATACACCAACAGTACACATATTAAGAAAATGACATTGTCTAAGCTAAAAATTATTATGACAGTATCATAATGTACCTAGTACAGATATGTGCACCCATTATACGTTGGTGGTTCTTCGAGCCTTTATATCTCAATTGAATTAAATGAATGATGTAACGTAACGTAACCCACGGTAGAAGGCACAAAGCCTTGAAGATGTATTAATAAATAAAAAAGATGCCGGTATACACCATAAAGTGCTGGGCAACAGATTTTCAACATGTCGTTGGGCCAGCCAGTCAGTAATTTGTAGCAGAATAGATCCTAATTTACAAAAAACCTGTATATCTGTAACTATCCATAACCTATATAAAGATAAAGTAAACAGGTATTTTGTAAATATTTATCGTTCAGCTACTTATGTTGTTGACCGGTACCTACTAGTGAAAATCTTTTGGAATAGAGACATTGATTATCCTTGCCTTCACACACGTACATAATTACAAAATCTGTTATCTGTAAGTTAAAACTATAGCCTATTATAAGTTTGTAGGTATAGTGATATGATAATACTGAAAAAAATACACGTTTTCTTACAAGATGAGCAATTACAGGGAAAATCTCTGAGGTGAACCTACCAAGTAAATAAAGCTAACAAGAATTTTATTGTATTAAAAGGAGCTTAGCAATTTTATAGATGTTAGTGAATAACAGGAATACTTACGGGAATTACCTTACGTTTGTTGAGTGAGACACACACTACACAATTGGATAATTTTATCACTTCCTCATTGCCTCGTTCAGGATATTATTATTATTGAACAAACAGTGTTTTTTCGATTTTTGTTGTGTTACAATAATTATTTCCAGTGGTTTGTTATTGAAGACTTAACATTTTTGTTTTCCATTAAAAAATGAAAATGAATGAATGAATAGTTCATTTCCAATTTCAGGATGTGTATTCGATAATTTTAAATTTTGTATATACAGACAAGTTGAGAACCTCCTTTTATCTTTTTAAGTCGGTTATTAATAATGATTCGTAGTAGAATAACTCGTGTGACTTAATCACTCAATACTAAATCAATAAAATTTATTTATCATTAAACTTTGTGGTCATTGATTATTTTAGTCATAAAATTAATCACTCTCTCATTAATTATCTCAATTAAAAATATACACTTGCCTCGTACATATTTCAGAAACTTGGAAACAAATACAACTCGTTGAAAGTAAAAGGAGTAGGTACTTTCACAAAAAAAATGGAGTAGGTACCTATCTTATCGTTAATTGAGTGCCAAGCCGAGGAGAAATTTAACAACAGGCAGGTAACTGCCAATTAATCATCATGTTATTTATATCCGTAGGGTGTTAAGTGTCAGGGTTCAAAGTTCGCGTTATTTGGGTCATGTGACGTCATTATGTCTGGATGAAGCTGAAAAACGAATAACATTTTTATAGGTTCCCATAAATAACTTACGTAAGTCACGTATAAATCTTAAAAGGTATTATTTTGTTGTGTAATAAATGTTATTGTGACACGAAGTTGAAATAGAGATTTGTTGGAATATTGCCGATAAACCGATTACTTCTATTTTCATTTCTATAGCCATGAATGAAATAGTTTTGACTCACGTAATGGTGAAAATGTCACCGAAAGTGGTAAACACGATAAACCTAAGGTTCTAAATCTAAAGCCAAACTCTCACGCGCAGTTGTTTAGTAAAGAAACAGAATTTACTCATTTACTCAAGTGGCTGTATCCCAGAAATATAGGTACCTACCAACCTACCTAAAAAGACGTTGGGTTGGCCCGACGACATATTAACCTACATGGAATAATTTTATTGTGAAATAAATGGAATTAAAACTTAATAAGGTCAATCAAGTTAATTAGATCGCCCCAAACAGTCAACATAATATTTTTTTTAAGCCGACTAGAAGGCGGGCAAACTGAGGATGAAGTTTTAAAGCGATAATAGCTCAGTGGTAGCGAAATCGGACGCCGCGGCGAATCCTACAATGAGCCAGTTCCTTCTAGGCTTTGTGTGCTTACCACTTTCGGCGACATCTTCACTTACCATAGTGAGGTGGCATTGGATCGTGGTCAAATACAAGCCTATACAATGTAAAAGGAAAGGAAAAACTATTAGAGGAGATTTATAACCAGCAGCCCATCACATCAACCCAGATGTGATGATGATAACGTATTCTTGTCTAGGCTTTGTGTGCTTACCACGTTTGGCCACATCATCACATACAATAGTGAGGTTGTGGTTATATAACGTGCCACAATCTATACCTAAATTAAAATCAATTGCCGAATGTATGTAAGCGCATTTCAGAACGGCTGCACCTATTTGGCTTATTCTTTTTTTATTTTGTTTGTCATTGTTAGGACAAGGTTTGTAAAAGAAAGTGTTTTATGGAAAAAAAATACCGGGATCGCAAGTGAAGCCACGGGGAACAGCTATTAAAATATATAATATATAAAAGGTTCTGTAATACCGCTTCATACTAAAAGCAAGTTTCGTTGAAAGTACATCATTGAAATTTAAAATCCTAATCCTAACTAATATTATAAATGCGAAAGTGAGTTTGTTTGTTTGTTACCTTTTCACGTCTAAACCGCTGAACCGATTGGTACGTAGGTAGCCTATGGTATGGAGTAGAACATAGGCTACTTTTTATCCCGGGAAAACACAAGATCTCTCGGGAACGTGGGTGAAACCGCGGGGTGGAATCTAGTATGAAATATAGTCTTTTGTCGCTACGTCAGCGTTGCTTGTAAACAAGGTTGGAGGAAAGGAATTCTCACAAAGTATAGTTTAGGAGCCCACGCAAATATTATATCATTTTTATTTAAGGTCGTGATAGTTCTGTGTCATGAAGCTTGAGCTTTCGGTGAAGGAAAATATCGTGAGGAAGCAGCAGGGTGATAACTGATAAAGGTTTAGATGTATCTGATTACCCGGCGGGCCACCTTCTTTGGTAGCAGGACTTTAGATCTAGTTTCTTTCTAGGTTTTGTGTGCTTACGTATACCTTACCATGGTAAAATTGTGGATAAACATATGCCTATCTATAGTATAAAAAAGTAAATCAATACTAAATACTGGGTGATTTTTAAGTCACTGGCCATACTTGTAGGGGTGGAAGTACTCATAAATATGAACACCTTTTATAATGGGACTAACTCTCGAGATCACAAAAAATTATCAGCTGTCCATAAAAAAGTTCTATACCTACTCGACCAAAATGTATGAAGGAACCATTTTATTTTTTGCGATATCAAAGTTGGTCCCATAATAAATGTTGTTCATATTGACGAGTACTTCAACCCCTGCAAGTATGGCCAGTGATTAAAAAATCACCCTGTATATTTAGTTTATTATCTGACCAAATTTCGAAGGTTACTTACTATTATTATGGAAGTGGCCTTTATGCCTATTGCGATTTGTCGAAGCAAAGAGACATGCATGGCTGATGTTACGCCACTACAATTAGTAGTACAATAGCGTATTGTATTGTATACATCATACGTGCTATATAGTCAGGTGTACTGTAGAGATAGGTAAGTAACCAACCGTGATATTAAACGTACGCTATGAACATTGGGTAAGCCAATTGTTTTATCTCTTTTATTCTCGGTGAAATTTGCCAAAAAGATCCCTATGAAGTATTGACAGGTTAAAAAAAGTATTTACTTCTATATATATTTCCACATAATGAACTAATACATTACTAACATGATGGTAATGAATAAATATACAAGTTTAAATTATTTAATTAGTTTGCGAAACTTTATATTTGTTAGTAAAACCTACTACGATATGTATGTAGGTACACACACATAACATAACATCTGCAACGCATTCGCATTATTAATGTATTTTGGTTATTATTAAGTAAAATATATATTACTGGTAACATCAGTAGCTTCGACGTTCATAAGTGCCCCTCTGGCTTTGACTTTGACTTTACATATCCTGTATATGTAAAGTAAGGGACGGTCTTGCGCAAACTGTTAAATTAAAAAAAGAATAGTCATTATTTACAAACTGCTCTGAATCGAGTTCCAGCTATGAGTGTTTAGTAACAGTACCTGGATGACCGAGCTTTGCTCGGTATTTTTTTTTAAACGACGTTTTCTAAAAATGAAACCTATCTAGATCGATTTTTTGCCTCCGAAATCCCCTGCATACTAAATTTCATGAAAATCATTGGAGCTGTTTCCGAGATTCAGATTATATACAAGTATAGGTATATATATACAAGAATTGCTCGTTTAAAGAAAGGTATTAGATAAAAGAAGTTCACACATAGCATAGATATAGCATGCAGGGGTGCAGTGATGATCTAGGTCAGCGTCCTGTAGACTGTTAATCAGTTAACTGTCAGTCATGACACCGCACGGAGTTTAACCAATCACGTAATGCGTAACCAATATGTAATATGTACACATAAATTGATATTTTGTGGTATGAGGGCTATAGAAACATAAATTTCTTTAATAGTAGAGCAGGGGATAAAGCAGTGTCTTACGTCACGGGCGGCATATTGTACCCTGAGCGTAACGAAGGTCTCTAGTTATCTCCCAAGTGTAGCGAGGGAGTTATGTCGAGTCCTGAGTGAAGCGAGGGGTTCAAGCCGGCCAAGACGAAGACAAGCTTTATCCTCGAGGTGAATACTCTACTTTTCATACCCACTGCGAGACAATAAAAACCCAGGGCTACATAAGATACCACACAAATGCTAATTTTGTAATGGGTATTCAAGAATTTAAAAAAAGAAACCCGTTTACAAAAAAAAAAAATCGTGATTCATGCGAGTCGGACTCGAAATTGGTCGGTTTTTTTTTATGAAAATCCTCTTCGCATATTTTTTGAAAACTAACTTGACTGGCGGAGTTGTGCTACTGGCTACAGTCGTCATCTAATCGACGAAGAAGTAGTGTATTAGGTACCTAACCTAGATTAAGAGTAAATAGTAAATAAAGGTATTAATTTAACATCACTTACAAGCAAACACATAGATCTTTCAGCTATAAAATATCGCTGCAGTTCATAATAGTTTTTTAATGAGTGTGTGTTTTTTAAGTTATTTATTAGTATCATCACGAGCAGTGCCAGCTAAGTGTGGTCTTTAATTTTACAACTTGACGGTTAAAATGTATAAACAATGGCCGATTTGCACCAAAGCCATATAATTACAAAGCCTATTTTCAATAAATTACTTCAAGTACCATCTTAGGCTTGGGCCCTTTTAGAATGCAAAAAAAAAGCGAATGAAACCATCAGAATGTAGGTAGCTATGTATTTTTGTTAAGTGACTGACGATTCATTAGCTCTTGGGCCCTGGGTTCCTGCCCCACGTACAAAATACAGAACTGTTATATCTAAAGGTATCTTCAACTAGCTTCCGCCCTGCGGTTTCACCCATGTTCCCGAGGGATCTTATGTTTTCCCGAGATAAAAAGTAGCCTATAGCCTTCCTCGATAAAATAATGGGATATCCAACACTAAAAGAATGTTCCATTCGAACCAGTAGGTAGTTCCTGAATTTAACGCGTTCAACCAAACAAACAAACAAACTCTTCAGCTTTATAATATTATATAAGAAGTATAGATTTAAATCGTTTGGCTGTTTCAAGATCAAAATAAAAAAATCAGAATGTGTTTACATTGTCACAATTAAGAAAACTGTTAACCTTGACTGGATTTTATATTATGAATCTTGCTCGAGGATACAATAAAAAAAAATAAGTAACAAGACGGAAATTGTGGTGTCCACATGTTTCAGTTTATTGTGGATAAAAAATTACTAGTTATTTGTTTTTATAAGTTTGTATTGTGAATGATAATTTAAACTTCTGAACCTCCTTATTTTTCCTCGCGTATGTTTGATGCTACTCACCTACGTAGCGGCTGAACCGATTTTGATGGAGATTGACCCACGGATAGAATATGAGGATTAATACATAGAATATTTTTTATCTCGAGTAAACAGCAGATCCCTCGGGAACACGGGTTAAACTGTGGAGGTTGGGGGATAGTGTTATACTATAGTAGAAATCAAGCGTAGAGTTGTGTAATTAGAGGTACCACCATCTTTAACTTTCGTCACATTTAGAAAATAGGAAAACGAGCAAACCTCGATTCCTATTCCTATTATCCAAAGACAATGACTACACATCATTACTTACCATAGTGAGATTTTGGTCAAATTGGCCTTTACATTGTAAAACCACAATCTATGTAACTCTTACAGTCAGCCAACGGACACGTCTAGACAGAGCAATCGTGCAGGGCTTGCGGGGTGAGAGAGGGGCGGTAGCGAGCCCAAGCTGCCATACACTCACTTGGGACACAATGCAACAATTACGAATGCCTATACAAAGCGGCATTTCGCGTGACTTCAAACGCGATAGACCACTGTATGTAATTACGCTGTGGTAAAACTAAAATAAATTAAAATACCTACTAATATATTAAAATGATATTCTAATGTTAGGAGACAAAAATGACGACGAAGAAAAGACACGTAGAGCCATATATTTTTTTCAATAACGAACTTATTTCAAACGATTACGTTCGTCTTCTTGAAATTTTTTAAATTAACATAACTTTTGTTTCAACAATCCGATTGCGATACAATATAATACGATGAGTTAGGGCTTCTTCATTGTAAATACCTATTTGTCACATTATAGTTTCATTGTTTATCTGTAAAATAGTGACAACTTTACATATAAATTGTCAATAGCATGGGACTAATTAGCTGCAATAACTATGATGAAAATAACAAATTTTATCCTCATGATTCACAAGTTTCCGAATAATAGGTATATCTTTTTAATTGTAAAGTGTAAATGAAACAAAACAAGGTTTAGTTGGCATCCAAAAAGCTCGGTGTGCTAAGCGAGGCGGCCCCATATGGATGTTATTTGTATGCGGGTGTACCTGGATACAAGCTTGGTCTTTTTGAACTCGGTTCAGAGGCATGCTTTTAGAATTGTCGACGATCCCGAGAACACAAGCGGCTTAGAGAAGGAGCCCTAAGGAGAGATTTTGGTTCCTTATGTTCTGAGGAATTGTTTGACTTAAGGCTCACGGCTGCAATTCATTACTAGCTTCTGCCCTGCGGTTTCACCCGCGTTTCCGAGGCATCTTATGTTTTCCCGTGATAAAAAGTATCCTATATGTCCAGAATATGTTCTATGTGTGCCAAATTTCATCCAAATCCCTTCAGTAGTTTTTGCGTGAGAGAATAACAAACATTCATCCACATAAACTTTCACATTTATAGCATTAGTAGGATTTTTAAAGCACAGAACAGCATGTCGATAGTGTAGTGCTCATTGATAGTGCCACCACTGTTATCGCTCTCAGTGCGTGCGCCGAAACATCTATCTAATGTGAAATCGGCTTCAACTTGGAATCCGAGAGGATTTAGTCAGCTATTACACAGCCATAGACTTTAATTTACTAAAGATTACTCAATTAAGGTTCAAAAATTAGGCTTTAGGAACGTGAGTAACATTCACAATATTTTTATGAAATCAGTCTTATCGAATTCGAATAACTAGAAGAGAATTATATTAGGTATTAATTAATGATGAGCAATACCTAGGTATCTACGGTTATTTACTTTGCTTTCCTTATCTAACGTTACTTAACTAGCCATTATTATACAGTATACTTAATGAAAGAAGTGATTATGTTACTCAATATTTTTGTATGTGAGTTCCTCTACCGACGTTTTGTTTTGCATAAACTGCCTTTTTAGGGTTCCGTACCCAAAGGGTACAAACGGGACCCTATTACTAAGACTTCGCTATCTGTCCGTCCGTCTGTCTGTCTCCAGGCTGTATCTCAAGAACCGCGATAGCTAGACAGTTGAAATTTTCACAAATTATGTATTTCTGTTGCCGCTATAACAACAAATACTATAAACAAAATAAAATAAATATTTAAGGGGGCTCCCATACATACATAGTTACGCCAATTAATATAGAGAAGACTCTGAGTTGTATGGGTGCTCATACAATTTAGAGGTCTAGCTTAATTGGCACGAACCTCAAATGAGGTAAATAAATAAAATGTGCATTTCCCGTGATGGACGAACGATGGAAGTTTGTACGGAACCCTCGGTGCGCGAGTCCAACTCGCACTTGGCCGGTTTTTTATTGTATTGACAAGCTGGCAGACGGTAAATGTGATGGTAAGAACACACCGCCATTTGCAATACCAGGGGGATGGTCAATGTATTGCCGACATAGAAGAGTTTTTTTCGTAATCTAAATCTAGATACTTACTAATAAAGAAACTTTTAGGTTATAATCCTTTACTAAATAAAAGCTCTAACGAACAACAATGTCTCAAAGGAGTTTTCAGATATTATGCCGATGAAACACTTTAAAAAATATGGTAAATCAATTAGATTTTTAGTTAATTCGTTTCCCAGATATCAGAGAGAATGGACGTGAATGTAAAGTTTTAGCTTTTAATATTTATTCTCCGAAAATTTATTTTGCAATAAACCAGATAAATCATTGTAAGTATAAGGTAAGCTACCTGCAGTAAATTTTTTGGAATAGTTGTGTCCCGAATTGAGTCATAGCATTTGTGTTCACCCTACGTTACGTGTAAATGCGTTGGTCGGCGTCGCGCTGGCGGGCGGGCGCGGCGTGCTCTCGACTAGTCTCAGTATCGCTCATCCGTGGCGAGAGTTCACTCGTCGACATTATTCAGTGCTTAAATTAAATAATCACCATGGCCCGAAGTGGATTCACCGCGTTAAGCTTCGCCGTTTTATTGGCAGTATTCGAAATCGGTACGTCAACTTTTTTTTAAATATTTTTTTGTCACTTTCGTGCATAGCTATACCGACATACTTAACGACATACGGCTGATTAGTGCTATGACAAAAACTATCGAGGTTTAAAACAGCTATCACGATGCTCTCAAGTGTTTATGCATAAACTGCCATAGGTTTAATTATGTGAATAGGTACTTACGTTTAAAGTATAAGAAACTAATTTATGTCTAACATCGATAAGGCACTCACTTGTGTATTTCAAGCAAGTTCAGTGAGTAACTCGTAAACATTACGATCAGCGACGCAATCAGTAGTCGACGTAGTCGTAGAAATAACATTACTTTAGCTTTTTATGGACATGTTTTTTTTTTCGTAAACCAATAGTTCAATTGTGTGAAAATTTTGTAGGGCAAATTCTCTGACCCTGTTTATGACTTTGAACTTGGAATTGGTATGATCATAAGTACCTACATAGAAATAATGTTCTACAAAAATGTAGGCAGAGACAATGATAAAAGCATTTAATTTTATATTTAATCCACAATAAAGTTAACGGTTATAATTAACTGTACGTGTATTGATATTAAACTGTAGGTATCTACTTATTACATCCTGTAGGTATTCTTATTCATGTGACAGAAAGAGACAAATATTAACGAGACCAAAATATATCCTTTTGTCAAAACGGGCGTATTCGATAGTGACGGCTTTAGTATAATGTTGCCCTAAAAGTAGGCAGGTAAAGTTTGTAGTATAACAGATAAAAAAACGAAAGTTCATCTATGTTTATTACGTCTATGATATTTTTTTGTAAAGAACGAATCAAATTTCTAGTAATAATTAATAATAATTCAAATATTTCTTGTTCTTGTTTGTTGACACGTTGGAAACCCAGGTAGCCAAGACTCCTTAGTATTGATAACTACCAATCTCATTGTAGACATGAAGACTTATTGTCAGACAACAACAAATGAGCAGTAGGTTAAAACTTAAAAAAAAAACTTTATGCCAAAGATGGAACGCTATATCACCGTACACATTGCGTGATGATGTGATGCCATCCTGATATTACATTATTTTATTATTATTGGAAAGTGGACTTTAGTTGACTATTGTTTAAATAAAGCGATATCGATAGGGTTTGGAGTTGAATAATAAAGGGGTAGATTGGAGTAGTTACTAGGAAAGTCAAAGTCAAAGCCATTTATTCAGTTAAGGCCCTAGAAGGGCACTTATGAACGTCGAAACTACTGAAGTTACTACCGGTTCGGAAGTCGCCTTCAACTGTGAAGAACCGGCAAGAAACCCAGCATTAATTCATTAATTAATTTCCTATATGAAAAAATATTATCTATCATTTTATAACGAGGGCTGGCGTTTACCTAGGACAACAAATTAGCATTGCTATGTTCAATGGCAATGCTGCCAGTCTTCCTGGTACTGGTAGCGATCTAGGACAACAATAATAATTATTATTTTAACAATTTATTTATTACCAAATTATTTTATGAAACCTTTTAATATTATATTTATTTTACCTCTTAATATTAGATTTCCTTATTGTAACTATTTAATTAATTACATGTTATTAAATTAATTGCGAAACATAAAAATGAATACCTAAATATATTGCCGTTACACATACCTACTCGTATTCGCCTACGCTCCCTTTACGACTGATTGAGATAGCAACTATAAATATTAGACCGAATTTGCGCGGACAACTACCTCGTGGTGTATTCCTAAGGTATTTTATGTTTTTCTGTGATAAAAAGTACTTTATATTTTGATGCAGGTCCTATTATGATATGTTTAGCTATGGTATAGGATTGGGTTGATATTAGCTGGCTATGATGTATCAGCCTAGACGTGTCCTAAGGCCTAAATGAAAGTAGTATTAGATCGTTATTCGTGAAATTAAATTCCTCGAACGTGTTTATGTTAGTTCAACGTGACATAATCTGGAAGCGATCCAGACTCTTTACGACTGCGCAATACCTTTATTATGTATACATATGCCTAGTTATTACGCGGGTTCTTGGAAGAGTATTTTTTTATTTATTTTTGAAGTTCAGGATTTTAATTTTAATGCTATATTTTTTTAAGCAGCACGCACGTCTCAGACAAATTATGAAAAAGAACTGGGTAAGATTGCCTCAAGATGGTTGATGCTTCACCCGAACTGCTGACCAAGCAATTATAGCTTTAGGTTTTGGACGTGAAGTTGTAGTGTTAGAATATTTAGCAAGATTACAATAAATACTTAAATATTAGGAATACAATTATTATCTACAATTACTTTAGGAAGTTCACTTTATAATTAAGTATACAACTAAAAATATTATATAATACTAACCATACTTACAATTTATTGCAAACCTGTTAATAGATTTATTAACATTTATCCTATTAATAATATTAAATGGTAATTAAACAATTCAAATGTAAATAAGGTTGATGAAAATAAAAGCTAATAATTGTTTATAAATCGTCAACTACGTCGACCCTGTCGATTAACTACATAATTTGGTTTAGGAATAATCGTACTAAATAAGTTTACCGTGTAAGATCGATAACAAAATCTATGTGAATAATTTTTATGACGTAGGCGCGCCATCTCAATAGGTATCTGTGTATAAGTAAGATGTTGTATTCACCATATCTGTTACATTGTAATGATTTATTGTAGTAAATAACGGCGTCAAATTTATATTTATCTAAGTACCATTGACCCTAGCTCGAGCAGAACTTAGATTAAACTCAGGTTTATCAGTCTCATCAACTCCTTCTCGAAATTTTGTATGTAGAGTTTGAGGTGTGAAACTGCTTTGATTTCATGGGCAAAAAGGTTAGGAAGGGTAGGGTTATAAATCGGCATTGTTAAATATTGTAACCACGTTTTTTGTAATATAAGCAAGTAATATTTAAATAATTACCCAGCTCGGTGAAACCTCACTGTAATTGAGATTGGCGGTTTCTTTTCTCTTCTTTGGTTAATTTTCTCTTCACTAATTGTAAGGCCAATCGCTACATTAAGAGAATCTGCATCGCGACAGTGAACAATCGTAGATATATTAGGATGAAGTCCTGTTATAACCGTGTGCAGTGCCAAGTCTTCCGTTGCTGCGATCCGGCCAGCCAGTCCACGTTTATTTCAGTAACTATATTAGAATCTTTTTTATCTGCCTTTTTATCGCTTATGGTAGGTATCTCACAGATACTTTACATTAAATCAAGTAAATGAAAAGCTTAAGTTCTAAAACAACGAATTTAGAAAACAAAGTGATGTAATGTATGTCATGCTAATCCATAAGAAATGTTTTTTGAACAGACGAGCTTACAACTTAGCACTCAACAATGTGGCAACAATAAAGCAAAACAAAAATTATTAGCGCTAAACAGTTTAGACTCAGAGTATTTAAATTTTTATACAAGATTCTCGTGGATATAAAACACGTTGAATTACCTATGCGAAGATATAAGATGTGATAAAGAAGGAAACGTTGATGAGTTCCTTTTCACCGGAGCTGCGGAAGGCGCTTTGCACATGGAGCAACTAATGCAGCAAATGGCAACTGTGTAACTAGCTTTTTCCATACTTAAACCAGTCTATTTGGTTGTAGCAATTTGTAAAGAAACCTTTAAAAAAGTTGATAGTTGCCTCAACTAAAGTTGCTCGTGTGCAAAGCGCCGAAAGGTTCGTTCAGAAGTACACCGCCAACTAATTGACATGAAGAGGACAAATAAATAAATCACAAGTTTGTAATATAACCAGCCATCAATTAGCCATGACATCAAAAATGCTTTATTTGTATGTGCTCGAATAAATCCGGTTTTTTATCTACTTACATTCAGTTTACAAGTTTGAATGACAAGTGTTTATTTTTGTGATTCATTTAAAAAGTTGAATTAGTTTATCCTACAAGTAAGATTTTTTATTTCAAATAACCAAAAAAAAAACATATTTTAAACACACTCCCACACACAAAAACGTGTGTGTTTGTTACTCAATACAATATGTCGTAATGGCTGACTGACGGATTTGAATGAGATGCACCAAGCATTGATAGAAAATCATACCCTAAAATAAACATGTTTGATATTTTATATCCTTGACAAACAATAGATCCCTCAGGGATGCAGGTAAAACCGTGGGGCAGAAGCTGGTAATACAATAAAATAATGTTGATGTTTTGGCATTTCATTAATTAAATGGCAAAGGTTGGGCAAGACTAGCGTGATAGAATACTATAAATACTTAAGTAGTTATTGACATGATGATTATTTGGCATAACTTACCAACCTACCTATTTTTACGTCATTGTTATTTTCCATCAACTTGTTTGTTTTCAATAATTGATTTGTCAAAATAGGAATGTTATTCGCTCATATGCAAGACAAGCGTGGACCGAAATGTTTATGAGGTAGGTAGCGTTGCGTTGTAATTGGATGTGTTGCATATCTTACCTAACTACTTAACTAAATTCTGAAGTATTATCCTATCCTACGATTTAAAATTGTTATTGTGTCTAAATATTTTATTTAACTTTTGTTACACAGTTTTTGCCTGGTAGAAAGAGATTGACTGAGTGACAAATCAGAAAATAAAGTTTTTATTGCTCTTAGATAGTTAAGTACCACGCTTAGTATTTTCCGAGAAATAATTATGTGTGGAATTTTAGTTTGAGTTTGACCTATATTTGTACCATTGTAATTCACACCAAATTCATAGGATTTTTACAGCAGACAATAAAAATGAGAGACGGTTTTAAGCAGTAAATGTGTTAGTTTGATAGTTGTAATTTTCTAACTGTGACAGTTTTATCAGTTTTCGTAGACAATATCACAAAACAATGTTTTTTTTTTCGGAGAATCAAAAGATAAACATGTGAACTATTTAATTATAATTTTAACAAATCCGCACATCATCCAACAAAGAAATCGACCAGATATTCACAAAAGTCTCAAACTAAAAACGAAAACAAAACGAGATTCTTGTAAATTGCAATAAACAAGAATAAAAACAAATTATGAGATAATTACCCATTTGCATTTAACTGTACTTAATAAGGAAGAGATTTCAGCTTTTAACTATGTTAAATTTTTTAAAATAATGATCATAATTATTTTTAAGGAGCTAAACGCTGTAGACAAATTCTTTCTTTTTTGGCATTCATCCAAATGTAAAAACTACCTACAGGATGTGCTTGCTAAAAGAATAACTGAATAACTAGAAGTAACAAAAGTAAAGTAGCCAATAGAGTAAAGGCATGTCTACTTTATTTGAATCGTCTATCTATTAATTAATATCTTTACCTATTCCAACAAACCTTCTAGCATAATCTTGTGAGGACTGAGGTCAAATAGAGGGTAATTGGACCAAGTGGCAAAACGACGACTTTGATAGTTAAAGTGAGGTTTCAATTACAATGAAACATGTACTCTATTATTGCTAGAAATAAGCATAAACTTTGCTTATAGAGTAAACGCTTCTAGCCAATATAAGCGTTTAGCCAATTCTAGTCAAATCTCAATGTCATTAATAAAGTTGAAAACTGAGTATAAGTACCTAATAGAAACAATAAGTATATAGAGAGAGAAAATAGGTGAACTATTCTAGGTAGTATACATTGTTTATGCCAAAATCTGCCAGAGAAAAAGGGGGCCAATGCCCATTTTCACCAACAATTCCTATATTTTAAAGAAATCCTATGTTATTACTACTAACTCAACTCAAATTATTAACTTACTTAGAACTAGGTACTAACGCTATTTTAAGTGACACCTACCATAAATTTCGTTTTCATCAACACTTAGAAAACACCTAAGACCTTAGTTGTCTCCTTAAATTAAGGAGCCCAAATTTCGACCTCCTAGCGCTAAATGACAGTAATTATTTGTTGAGTTGTTGATTGCAACCTATCAACGGAAAAAATAAAAGGAAACAGTATAAACATACATTTTGAGTACAAAGACGCAAACAAGGGGAAGTAGTAAGAAAAACAGAAACATTTAAAACGACTCGTAATGCCAGACATTGTGACAAATCACAAACTTTGTTCTTCAAGTTTGTAACTAAGTATTTCAACCTTGTGACATTTTTGCTTATTTGTGTTCCAACCTTGTTGAGTTTTCCGTTCAAGTTTCCTTCCTTATGACAATCATCAGTGGTATGGTCTTCCACCAAATAGGCACTGGGGAGGCTGTCCTATAATTGTAAAAGTCCTAATTCCTGCGCGTGAGTAAGGTCGCCAGAGCTCAACGGTGTGGGGGGAAGGGTCGACAACGTGCGAGTGATACCCCTGGTGTTGCTAGTGTTCATAGACTACGGTAACCGCTTACCATCAGGCGGGCCGTATGCTTGTTTGGCAACAATGCGGTATAAAAAAAAAAAAACAAAAAAACTATAGTAGGTACAATTATAGAAATCCTCCTCGAGGTTACCACCGCTGCCGATAGACAAGGTTGCAGCAGACTGGTAGCGTTTCCTCCTTGGATACCTAAGTAACTGCGTTGGCGGACTACCTCCAGGCCCACCGGTCTCCTAAAGATTCGATGAATTTTGATATTAAAATCGTGCTTCGGACCCCCAAGATGTATCATAACATTATTTCCAAGATTATCGTTAAGGCCGGTATTGATTTCATAACCTTACATAATATAACAAATAAAAATATACTAGGATATACTAAATATTCTTCTGGGCTTACCTACAGAATACTACGCTATTTGCGCAATCGACGATGATGTCAATTGTAAGTAACAAAGTACTTATAAATATGAGTCACCACGCCAGTCATCAAGGTCTATAGAGTAGCAATATTGTGATGGAAACTTTACGAGAAACATCTTTAAATACTAACAATAATACAATACATCGTAAGGTAAGAGAATGTACAGGATAGTGACGATATAAAAAATAGAATATACATATATTAAATTTATCTATAAATATAGAAGAACAAGTCCTGATTGATTGATTGACTAAGAGTAGTTTACAGAGCCTAAAGGAACCAGGATAGAACCAGTAGGATTAAGAAAGGATTTTTCCGAAATGTTACCCGTAGGTAATGTAAGGGAGTGAAATTGGGGATCACCGATGAAACCGTGTGGTGGAAAGGTAGGTAGTACATAATAATAGGTACATATATTATGTGAATAGAATAATTTTTCACGCGGTCCATAACAAGAACTCGTTTTGCCCTATTGATGAAGGTGACGCGTGCGTTCATGGCCTAAATATATAAAACTTATATGGTGTGATGACATCATCTTCTCAATAACACATTTGTATGAAGCTTGCACTGGTATTTTGTAACCATATTGGCTTGGTTAAGAGCAATACTGCACTTATCTAGTCAATGAACGGCTCATTGTTCTCAGGAAGTCACTAATTCAATAGTTTTTTTTTGGCGTATTAAACAGTCCGTGACTCTCTTACCTACTGACTGACTGACAGATAACGCTCAGCTCAAATCGGTGGATCTGGCGATTTTAAACTTTCTTTGGGTACCTTAGGGGTCCAATAAAGAGACATAAATAATTCAACCCCTAAAAGGAAGTTGCGGGGGAAACCGTGGAAAATTATAATTGTTATTAGATACGCGTGATTCCTGGCTTGGTATTCCATTATTTTAAATAATATTTTCGTAATTATTTATTATCTTTTCATATTATCATCCAGGTTTCACTAAAAAAATAAAACAGTTGAACTCCTTAAAAAAATACCTTATTACAGGGAAAATGTTAACTCCTAATGACATGGGATGGCATATCGATGATAACGGGCATCAAGGAGTTTAATGATTTCTAATTAAATTCCTACTGTATTTGTATTTTTGCTCTTAAATAAAAAATAGCATATTTATAATATTTTCACAGTATGTATATAAGACTTTCAATACAAGTATCGATTGCCATAAATTCTATTCAAGAACACGACATACTTATGACGAACATTAAGATATATGTATAAGAATTCGTATAGATTTTGCTAGATATTCATTCGTTCCAGTTATTTGTGAGCCCACAAAACAGTGCAATAAATTTCGTCTGACTTGTAATAACATTGTTTGCTAGAAAAATAAAGCAGTATCCTTTAATGTGGAGTAAAAAAGTTGGTCACTGGAGAACCCATTTAGAATTTATGTCACAGTTCTGACTTATTTTGGTAAAATGTATGCGAGAGGCGGACATTGCGATGTTTGATTTGGGATAAATGGACTGAAACATGTGAAGTGATAAACATTATAATTTTGTTTGCCATTATTTAAAATAAAATTCATCGTTTTGTGTCACTGGGTTATAATGATTTTCATGTTATCACAATTTTACTTCCATTACTGAAACACATCAAATAAATAATTTAATCGTAGGTACGTTTTCTATTTTACTGTATCTACGTGAAGTTTTTCTTTATGATAAATCAAATCCTAGTGAATATTTCCATGTCATATTTTCAAAACTAATGATAGGTATGTTCGTAGTTGAACAACTTTTATTATGGGACAAAGTCGGACAGTCTTTAACTAATTTGTCAACATTTAAACATTAGGTACATAAGGCAAGTGTTATAAGTTAAAAATACTTTTAATAAGTACCTAAAATGATTGGAGCATAAACAAATTATTGATTAATAACAAAATTCATACTCGTAGGATAAATATAAACCTAACATCGTAGGTACAGCTGTTAATATTAGTTGAACACAAACAGAGTTTAAAATAAGAGTTACGTCTCCTTTGTTAAATAGAACAGCTATTTATAAAGGCCAGCTTTGAAATATCGTCCCACTGCCACCGTTAGATGCCGAGATTATCGGGATTTTCGTGATAATGCACAATAATGCCATGTAGTGCTTAAATATCTTTCCACAATTATTGTTCCACAAGTATTTTTGTAGTAAATAAAAACTACACTTCAAATCTGAAAGAATTCTGTAAAAAAAATCCATAACAAAATATTTGTATCTGTTACAGGATCTTGTTTGAAGTGTTACCACTGCAACTCCCAGCAGGACCCAGCCTGTGGAGATCCATTCAAAAGCAGCAAGTATTTAGTGGTAAGGATATACATACATACACACTTTCACAGAATTAGCGGGGATGAAAAAGTTAAGGCTCTTTTAGAACCTGGAGTATAAAATAATGCACACGAAGCTCATAGTTTGCAAGAATATATCCTTGTCTTTCTAATTGCTCCATTGGCTAATCGCAAGGTCAATCAATTACGAGACTTGAATACACCCAAAATACTAGATTTACAGCACAGTATTTTTTATATAAATAAATAAATAATAATTATTATTCTGGGAAATTATTCCTCACACACGGCCATCTGACCCCAAACTAAGCAGAGCTTGTACTATGGAATCCAGATAACTGATATACTACATATACCACTTTTCTTTTGTAAACCTAGACTCATGACAAACAGACATGTTCATGCACACAAATGTTTGTCCTGAGTGGGAATCGGACCCACGACCTGCGACGTGATAGATATATCTTACCAACCACGCCAACCGGCCCGTTAAGTATTGGCACAGTATAAAGATGTAACCAGTATGGAAACTAAGCCTAGTTGATAGAATAATTACCTACACTCCATTGAAGCAATAGGGTTGACACTTTTAATGTTTTATAGTTTTTTTTATCTTTTATTAAAACATTATATTTTCTGTAGTGACTAGTGACCAATTAATCGAATTCAAATAGCTAGTTTACAAATAAAATTTAAAATAGGTATCTCATTGTGTCGGTTAATCTCGGTAGTTTAAAATACGGAAAACAGTTTAATATTAACACACAGCTTGAAGATCTTTTTTTTTTGGTAGGTTACTAACTTATCATTATGGCATAACCTTTTACAAGTTTTGGCGAGAGCGTAGGCGAGCTGCGGTTGGGCGCGCGCTAGGCGCGTACCAACCCCAAAAATGCGTGTGATACCTAGTATTTAAAAAACCATTGCATAAAAAATACCTTTATTCTTCATAAATTACAAATTATTAACTGCAAAAGCACTATCGGCTTTAACACCCTCGAAAACCATAAAAACGACACCCATGAAGAAAAAGTTGATAATTTCTTGCAGCCGCCATCTTGGATATATATTTTGACAGCACTATCGGTTTCAACACCCTTGAAAACCATGGAAACGACACTCATGACGAAAAAGATCATAATTTTGCGCTGCCGCCATCTTGGATTTATATTTTGACAGCATTATCGGCTACAACACCCTCAAAAACCATAAAAACGACACCCATGATGAAAAAGTTGATCATTTCTTGCAGCCGCCATCTTGGATTTACATTTTGACAGTACTATCGGCTAAAACATCCTCAAAAACCATGAAACGACACCCATCTCGAAAAAGACGATAATCTATTGCAGCCGTCATCTTGGATTTCTATTTTGACAGCACTAACGGCTTCAACACCTTCGAAAACCATGAAAACGACACCCATGACGTTGTAGTTGATAATAATATTATAATCTATTGCAGCCGCCATCTTAGATTTGTATTTTGTGTTATGTTTTACGAACTAAAAAAACCATATCTCCGGTTTTGTTGAAGCAGAGTTCAAATAGCCGTATACTACGCAATACGCTCGTGGCATTTTTAAAAAGATCGCGGAAATAAACTTGTACGTGACCAGTCGTCAGTCGACCAGTCGTTGACGCGGCACTCACTACTGACAGCACCGCGAAAACCGCTTAGGACCCCTGTCGATGCGCATCTTTGTGTGAGTGAGCCGTTTCGTCCGTTTGTTGATTGAACACTTGACGTCAAGCGGGGAACTATGGCAGGTGTTGCGGATAGATGATGAAATTAGTCGAACTTAGCTCAAAATGTATAAAATAGAAATATGATATCGCTTTCTCCTTCTATTGTTCTATTCTTTATATAGTACATCATATATCGGTCTCACTTAGAGGCTGTCATGACCGATTTTGGCATTAACCAATCACAGATGAGACGATAGTGTGAAAGGGAAACAAGACGACTTTCTCCTTTTAACTTGGTTTATGATATGTTTATTTTCTGTGTATTTGGGTTATTTCCTACAATTGACAGTACGTAAGAATATGTTTTTATTTGAGCTAATTGTTTGTATTATGTATGTGTATATACATCTAACCCGATAGAATAGGGATATCGGAGAAATAGGGTTTTCCGATGAAAACTTTATGTCGTTTTGACTATTTTGTGTACAAAATATTTTATAGCTTTAAGGTAGATTAAGCTGGTATCGACAACGTAGATTCATTGGAAAGACCTAGTTGCAGGCAATGTTTAAGGATAAAATCACTTTGGTACAGATAGTAGATCATAGATAAATAATGTGAAATGATGTAAATTCATAGTCCAAATCTAATCCATAGTAAAGTCAGAATCGGAAAATTATGTATGGCTCTCGATAAGGTAACACGTCGATATTTAAGTATTTTTGGACTTTTTACTCATTAATTCAGATAAATACAGTAAAGTAGAATTCACGTTGAAAAGTAGTAATTTTGTATCTAGTCGGCCAGTGTTCACGAGTTTACGAGTTATTAAATAAGTGATCAAGATACAAAGTGAAATAAATATAGTATACAGTCCATTTGAAGATAAGTTTTTTATTGAAGGGAATCCAGATACCGCACAAGTTTGGTACTTCGAGGACGGATCAAGATCAGTGAATTGTGGTTGCTGTGACACATTGTGAATTGGGGCTGCAGGTACATCAGATCCTCAAGTCAATAAACGTATCTAAACGTATGACTTGGTGTGATAGGATCAGTTTCTAATGACACATTGGATGAATTTCTAGTGACACATATTGGTATGATCAGTGAATTGGGGCTGCAGGTACATCAGATCCTCAAGTCAATAAACGTATCTAAACGTATGACTTGGTGTGATAGGATCAGTTTCTAATGACACATATTGGTATGATCAGTGAATTGGGGCTGCAGGTACATCAGATCCTCAAGTCAATAAACGTATCTAAACGTATGACTTGGTGTGATAGGATCAGTTTCTAATGACACATATTGGTATGATCAGTGAATTGGGGCTGCAGGTACATCAGATCCTCAAGTCAATAAACGTATGTAAACGTATGACTTGGTGCGATAGGATCAATTTCTAATGACACATTGGATCAGGGCCAGTAAATTGGGGTGACGAGGTCATCTAAGGACCAACACCGCATAGGTGCGACGAGACCGTCGAGTGAAGAACACCGAACGGTGCGACGAGATCGTTGGCACATCGTCGAGTGAAGAACACCGAACGGTGCAACAAGTTCGTCTCGAGATCGCCGAACGCGAGAAAAGGACGACGCAACATCACCCAACGGTGCGACGAATTAGTCTCGAGGCGCCCAGTGAAGAGTTCGTCGTGAGAAAAACACCGAACGGCGCAACGAGTGCGTCTCAACATTTCGAACGTGCGAAAAGGACGACGCAACATCACCCAACGGTGCGACGAGTTCGTCTCGACAGGAACAAAGTGTGGCGAGTTTGTCACCAACGTCGTTAAGCGTGTGACGAGCTCGTCTTGACTACAGGTACATAGTCAAACGTGTGACGAATTCGTCTTAACATCTCGGAACGGGTGACGAGTTCGTCTCGATATCCTGAACGAGTGACGAGTTCGTCGCTATATCATAGAACGAGTGAAGAGGACGACGCAACATCACCCAACGGTGCGACAAACGATAACGCGGCTCATCCGCGGCCCTTGAACGCCGGTCACCTAACGGTGCCAAACGATCGGTGTCTCGGGTTTTAAGTATTGTGTAGAATAGTGTGGTGTTGAGATGTCGACATCTAGAAGCCCCGTCCGCACTCGTAAGGCGGCTGAGAGGCTACGGTTACTTGAAAAACCTCCCGCGTCTTCGTCTGCGTTAAACGCACCTGTAAATCCGCAGCTTAGTCACAGGCGCGCTTCGATTAGTGAGTCGGGCGTGACCGCACTATCCGCGACTGAACCATCCGTGATCGACACGATACCACCGCGACTATCCACGCTGCGCGCTACCGATAAAAGGTCACGGGCTTCACCCGTACATTCTCATCGCTCCTCCGCCAGCTCTACAACGCGTCTTAGGCTAGCTGAACTTGAAGCAGAAGAAAGATTAGCCGAGATTCATACAAATCTTATCAAGGAAAGACAAGCCGCAGAAGACCGCCAAGCAAAACGCCAAGCAAAGGATAGCCAAGCCGCAGAAGAACGCCAAGCAAAGGATAGACAAGCCGCAGAAAAGGATAGACAAGCCGCAGAAAAGGATAGACAAGCCGCAGAAGAACGCCAAGAAAAGGATAGACAAGCCGCAGAAGAACGCCAAGCAAAGGATAGACAAGCCGCAGAAAAGGATAGACAAGCTGCAGAAAAGGATAGACAAGCCGCAGAAGAACGCCAAGCAAAGGATAGACAAGCCGCAGAAAAGGATAGACAAGCCACAGAAGAACGCCAAGCAAAGCTTGAAGAACGACTAGCTGAGATTCAGATAAGGCTCGTTGAAAAGAGACTTGCCGTCAACGTAGCTACGATACACGAGAAATCGAGAAGCGCATGCGCAGAAGAGACAGTGGATACAGAACGTACAGTCAATGACTGGCTTCAGCGTTGTGCTGTACGGGGGGAGCTCGAAGAGCTCAAGAACATCGGTACGGAAAACCATGCGAAGTACCACTCACAATTACGAGAGAAGGCTGCAGATCCACCTTCTCCGCCAGCGTCGAATCATATCACAATGGATACACCACGTCGTGCTAGATCGCCAACTCCGATGCGATCAGGAGACAGAGCGATTGATCGACTAGCAGATATCTTAGGACAAATGACCAAAAGTAGACCGATACCCAGGCGTACGCCAGATTTGCCTATCTTTAACGGCGCTAAGGGAGAATGGCTACCATTTAAAGCGGCCATGAAGGAGTCTGCTAGCCTCTACGGATTCACACCGGCAGAAAATCTTGCTAGATTGAGAACATGTTTACGAGGAGATGCACGTGAAGCAGTGTTAGCATTAATGTATACAGCGACCGATTCAACGATAATCATGGAAACATTAGAACAATGTTTTGGTTGCCCAGAGATGATCATCAATCATGCGTTTGAAGAGCTGAAGAAGTTGCCGCGACCAGGTGGAACATCTGAAGAACTAAACAGCTTCGCGATCAAGTTGCAGAACATTGTGACAATGATAAGCTGTGTCGATAAAAAAGGATATCTACAGAATCCCATGCTTGCGCAGCAAGTAGTAGATAAACTGAGCCCACATCTCAAATCGAATTGGTGCAACTACGCAGAGGAATCTGGATCTCAATTAGAACCGGAAATTGTTACATTGTCACGATTCTTTATGCGGGAAGCGAAGCACGCCATAAAACATGCATACGCGTCCAAGGATACGTTGGAACCAATACGTACTGGCTCAAAACAGGAACCACGACATCGAGCATTAGATCGCAAAGCTCCCGTATATGCTACAACAGAAACATTACCAAAAAAGAACGAATGTTACTGTTGCGGAGCCGAACACGACACACCTAAATGCGCTAAGCTTACGGCTATGCCCATTTCAGAACGATGGGAATGGGCGAAGGAAGCACACGTCTGTTTCCAGTGTATGAATAATAAACACAGACGATCCGTATGTAAAGCAAAGAAATGCGGAGTAGACGAGTGCCGTGATACACATCACGCGCTGTTACATGTGCAGAGGGATAACGAGCCACTAAGCGAACCGACTCAGAACGAGCATTTCGTAAATACGGCTTCGGCACATGTAACCACTGATAACCAAGTGCTATTGAAAGTGTGTCCTATTATAATTAAGACACAGAACGGCCAGGAACTAAATACGTACGCGTTATTCGACGAGGCATCGACTATAACACTGATCGATGAAAGAATTGCCGGGATGGTCGGAGCGAAAGGCCCGACCAGAGCGTTACATATCCACGCAGTCACATCGAGTCAGAGAGTTTTGGATAGTCAGATTGTAAACATCGAGTTACGTGGAAAAGGCCAAACTGACTTTCATATGATTAAAGCACGGACAGTGAAGAATTTACCATTTGATAGTCAGGTGATAAGTTCAGAAATATTAGAACAAAAACATCTATGTAAGCTCCGATCAGAGGACGTATGTTATGAATACGCCAGACCACATTTACTTATAGGAGCCGATAACTGGAAGCTAATAGTGACACGAAAATTGTTGACTGGAAAAGCAAATCAACCAGCTGCGTCACTCACACGATTGGGATGGGTTATACACGGATCCATACCCAGAAGCGTTGTAACAAATGAAAACGAAACAGTGTTACAAGTACAAACAGCTCAAGAGATCGAGAAAAGCTCAGTAACGAATAACCGAAATGACGAACTGAATGAACTCGTCAAGGAGAATTTCAATATTGATGCAGTAGGGGTCTCCTTGAACAGAAAGCCTGACGCAAAGGATGAACGCGCCAAGCAAGTGAGCAGTCGAATCAACGTGGCTATGGTTCCAGACTGCATGAAGGATCCAACAATACTGGACGAAGCACACCCGTTAACACGGTTGATGATTCAACACGAACATAAGAATCATAACCACGTAGGTAGAAAACAGATGGTCAAAAACCTACGACAGGAATACTGGGTGCTTCGATTACGTCCAGCAGTAAGAGCTATTCTACAGCAGTGTACTTGGTGTAAGATACGGAAAGCTAATCCAACAATACCTGTTAAAGGCAATCTGCCACAGCTCCGTCTACGAACGTACACCAGACCATTCTCACACTGCCGGATAGATTGTTTCGGCCCGATGTGGGTAAACATAGGGCAACGGAAGAAAAAACGTTGGAGAATACTTTAAAGAGTTCCTGCCTACATTGGCACCACGTGGCGACGCCCAAAGATCTTTGCGGAATGCGTGGGTGGGTGATATCGTGGTAATTGCGGATGGATTATTACTTCGCAATGTATGGCCACGGGGTCTAATAGAACGTGTGTACACATGCCGGTGTAGTACAAAGAACAGATGTGTAGACGTGAGGGGAAATTTCTTGACGGCCAGTTAGGCGTCTCATCATCCTCCCAATTAGTAAGGAAGGCTGCGAAGATCTGCGCCGAGGGGAGAATGTTGCGGATAGATGATGAAATTAGTCGAACTTAGCTCAAAATGTATAAAATAGAAATATGATATCGCTTTCTCCTTCTATTGTTCTATTCTTTATATAGTACATCATATATCGGTCTCACTTAGAGGCTGTCATGACCGATTTTGGCATTAACCAATCACAGATGAGACGATAGTGTGAAAGGGAAACAAGACGACTTTCTCCTTTTAACTTGGTTTATGATATGTTTATTTTCTGTGTATTTGGGTTATTTCCTACAATTGACAGTACGTAAGAATATGTTTTTATTTGAGCTAATTGTTTGTATTATGTATGTGTATATACATCTAACCCGATAGAATAGGGATATCGGAGAAATAGGGTTTTCCGATGAAAACTTTATGTCGTTTTGACTATTTTGTGTACAAAATATTTTATAGCTTTAAGGTAGATTAAGCTGGTATCGACAACGTAGATTCATTGGAAAGACCTAGTTGCAGGCAATGTTTAAGGATAAAATCACTTTGGTACAGATAGTAGATCATAGATAAATAATGTGAAATGATGTAAATTCATAGTCCAAATCTAATCCATAGTAAAGTCAGAATCGGAAAATTATGTATGGCTCTCGATAAGGTAACACGTCGATATTTAAGTATTTTTGGACTTTTTACTCATTAATTCAGATAAATACAGTAAAGTAGAATTCACGTTGAAAAGTAGTAATTTTGTATCTAGTCGGCCAGTGTTCACGAGTTTACGAGTTATTAAATAAGTGATCAAGATACAAAGTGAAATAAATATAGTATACAGTCCATTTGAAGATAAGTTTTTTATTGAAGGGAATCCAGATACCGCACAGCAGGTATGCCTGCAGGCATATGCGAAGTGGCAACGCGACAGTGCCGTACACTGCTAATCTAGTTACCATAGTAACATAAGAAAAACATGTTTATGCAAATACTGAAACCAATTCGTCATGAGTAATGTGTCTATATCTCTCGTTACAGGATTGTAATTCACCTGAATCAGTGAGTTATAATCAAGCCAATCTTAATTTACTGCTGCCGTCTGATGTGGTTACAACTATTACGGGTGCGCCCAGATACTGCCACAAAATTATTACAAGTTAGTATGAAACTTATCTCTTTCATTTTCATAACAAGCAATCAATTGTATCATCCCATTTTTTTAGAATGTAAAATAGCGTTGGAATTTTGGTGTATGATGGGAATAATAGTGGATCTAGCAATGTTACTAACGAGAGCTCATTGCGATCAGTAAGTTATACTACTCCAATTGCTCAATGGACTACTACTAGTAAGGGTTCCACAGTCAGTACGATGTATGAAATAAGAATATTAATTAAAATTTATTCGAGAAAATAACAAATACAAAAAAAATTAAACCAACTTCTATGTCCAATACTAAAGACACAAAAAATATAAAATAACGATGTAGAGTAACTCTAATCTGACTGTTTAAGTACTGGTATTTTGAAATCAGGGAAAAAGTAGCACGTGTCATAATCTCAAATTCTTTTAAACTAGCAAAGCTTTTTCGGCGGTAATACATACTTTTCAATTCATATCCTGCACTACCAAATAGCACATAAGCTACTGGTTATCCCGAAAAAGCATTTGGCAGATAGGTAGCCTAGTACCTACCTGGAGAAGGACAATGCCGAGAACACGAGTAAAACTGCGGGTAGATAATGAAAAAAGTGCTTACAAAGTTAAATCCTAACCAGCCGTATTAATTCGGTCATTTTTATAATTTCAGAGACTGGCACCGTCGTTCGCTCCTGCTTTGATTCTAACCCTACTGACATAAACCACACTTGTCGTCTCGTGGATAATTATTCTAAAGCCGCCACCACTGCCGAAAGTGCTAAGATCAAATACTGTAGTGTGTGCGACAAGGACAACTGCAATGGCGCTGGCACCACTTCTGTCTCCCTGCCTCTGGCCACCTTAGCGCTGATCATTTCTTACCTTTACTGCAAGCAGTAATACCCAACTCATAACAAAGCTAATGAACAACTTCGCTGCTGGTATTATGGCTTAAAATCACTCATCGCGATCAGTGTACCTATATGCTTGCTACTTCAAACGAGTTTCAAAATTGGACATAAAAGTGTTGGCTCAAAATGAGAATACACGTCTCAATTTTTAAGTATATTGACAAATAAAGCCAATGACTGTAATACGGCCTTGTAAATTTAGTAACAGACCGTCCAAATTGATGTTGTTACTTTGCTTTGTTAAATTATTTTAAATATTAATGTAATATAAAAAGTATTTAATATTTAAGGGTATGATTCATCACAATAACTTCATCACAAGCTCTCAATTCTTCATCAATTTGAATCAATGTATTAGATTTATAATGGATATACCTATTACACTCATAATATTGTCAAATATAACAAAAACATGGCTTGTTAGTATTATATAATGTTAGTAAGTCATTATAATGTTTAATAAGCGTATATGGCATACGTGCTGGCATTATTATGTAAAAAGTGTATAGCTTCGATCAGAATTAATTGGTATTTAACTAATACCTACTTTGTTTTAGTTAAATTTTAGTATCGAAACGAAATTTGGATTCTCGTAATAGTAAAATGTATAAAAAATGTTAAGCATGGAATAAATACCGACGCTACGCTAGTTTCAAATAAATCGCTTTTTGAGATGCATTTGAAGTTAACGTGAAATTGTTAAACTGTTTCAAGATATTAACAAAGCATTTATATAATACTATTTATATAGATAATGACCGTCCGTTAAGATGTATGTATGTATTCGTAATAAAATAAAAAAGAATGGTTGTGTTTTATTTAATAATTTTTGGCCCTTTGATTTTCTTTTTCCCCATATCTATTACATTTTTTAGAATTGCTTATAAATGCTTAAAAAAAATAGGTAGTTTAGTTCCCTGTGACACTCCCACAAGCAGACAGGAGAGAATATAGTTTTTTCATGATCATCAAAATAAAAAAGGGAAATTAATATTATGTTTTAATATAAGTACCTATTCTGGGTGATTTTTTAGACACTACAATATTTGTAGGGGTGGAAGTACTCATCAATATGAACAACTTTTATTATGGGACTATCTGTGAATTCACGAAAAAAATATCAGCTGTTCCATACAAAAGTTCAATACCTACTCGACCAAAATGTATGAAGAAACCATTTTATATTACACAATATCAAAGTTGGTCCCATTATAAAAGTTGTTCATATTGATGAGTACTTCCAGCCCTGCAAGTATTGCCAGTGGCTAAAAAAATCACCTGTACCTACAGTCACTGTTATGAAAATAGTTATGAGGTTTTATTATTTAAGAATTGTATAACACATAATACTTATTAAATAATGTAATATTATGTGAATACATCGAAAGCCATAACACACACTTAATATACCATATGTATGGCCTATTCCTTTCTTTATGGATATGAGTACCAGCGCGGCTGCGCAGACGATCTATGTAAAATATAATAACTATTAATTATTTGTTTGGTTACCTTACTAGGTTGCTTTCGTAGGTACAGAAGAATATTCTGAATTGTCTATAATTAGATATAAGATCTCCTCAGTCAGATGTTCAAAACTGAATACTTGTAGCCATAGAATTTAGGTACCTAATCATTCTATGCTTATAGCATTACCCAGGAACATCTACTGAATTTATTGTCTGTCACAGCAGCATGTACTTACAACATTATTAGTATATCGAATAACCGATACCTACTTACAACCCAATAAGTTTGTAAGGTGAAAATTATAAACGACCATTAAAATACTTTAAAATAACGATGCTATTATGCATTTTAAAATTACTTTTATCTCGAAATCAGTTCACAATCAGACGATCGTATATTTTCTTTAGAAATCATATAAAATGGATGATAAAAACAATGTAGTAGATCGCTATAAACTCTGGTTTAATCTCTCTTCATAATAAAATTATTGAGCCTAGGGTTGCCATAGCGCTTTGCTCTTTTACGAATCTGGTGTGGTTACCAAGAGTACAAAACACTCCATAATTATATCTAGGCGTAACTACCAACATGTAAAAATTTCATATGAACATTAGGTAAACCGCTTTTCTCATTTCTGTTTATCTATGAAGAGGGCTGCAATTTACATTCGTTTTATCTATAGAGAGGTATACAATTCATCCTGCGATAATAATGTAACACGTACCTATCCTGCAAAGTGTTTATACATGATGGTTATTTTACCTTGCATTGTCTACAAAAACAGACCATGGCTATTTGCATTCAGCGTTTCTCCAATTGTGCCGTTTTCAATCAAGTTCGAATCCTACAAGCAGCCTCAGGTTTCAGTAATGGAAAACTTTGGGAGGAAATCATAACTCCACCCACCTGGCTGGCTACCGTTGAAAAGTCTGTTTACTAGCTCTCTCAAGTTAAAAATCACCAGTTCGGCAGTTGCACTTGAGAGCCAATTTGTCATGTCCCTAATTTTCACCCTAACTGCTATTAAAGGGATTCATTCAACTGTCGGTTGAATTCGGTTGTTTTCGGCTACACATTGGCAATCCCTCTGGTATTACTAATGTCTATACATTAATCGGGTTGACCGTCTGCCTATTTTTCAACTTACTATCTAATTTGAAAAATCTAAACTAATATGTATGTACCTACCCAAGGCAAAAATTACCACCATCTATATAAAATTTTCCGTATATAAAACTAATGAAAACACTTATGTTACTGATATAGTTGGCATCAGTGATACTGTAAAACAGGTCGGAGCCAGCAGGAACAATGGAAAATTCATCTTTAATTATTGTTCTGGCTTTATTAAGTGTATTTTCACAAGGTAAGTTAAGTATTTCACAATATTGGTTAAATTAAACATATTTAAAGTATAAGTTACTTTTATTTATTTATTACTTAATAAATTACATTTTTATTTACATATTTACAATGAAAGTAAAAAATACAAAATACAAACTTTGATATTATTACTTATTAGTATAAGTAATACAAAACTAGAAATTATTGTTATTTATTAAAATCTCTGATATCGATTGCAATAAGTTTAAAGCTATGTGCCAAAAATAGTTCAACCATAATTATGCGATGTAAGTCTAAGGACCCAGTATCAGTAACTTAGAGATTTTATTACTATTCATTTGAGAGAGAAAAAATCTTTTGTTATCAAAGCAGACAATAATTTATAGCTTTCAATACGTTCTCATAAAACCAATAAAGTGTCGCAAATTATAACAATGTACCTAAGTCGTGATAGATTTCCGTCGAATTTCAGTTTGTTCAAGCTGCAGTTAGTTATTAGAAAATCAGACTTTAGCTATAGGTTACGATATGGTAACGTTCCTTACCTTATGGTACGTACGTTACCTAGGTACGTTCCTTCCTAACAATCGAATACAAATTACATTATGAGTAGAAAATATATAATAATAATTAATAGGAGTTTAAGCGTAGCAAGTACAGCAGATCAGTAAATATTATGAGATAATAGGATGAGAGCATGATCAGTAGTAATGAACGATTCATCTTCACTAACGAACCAAACTCCAATGCTATTTTTTGTTACAGCATATAGTTTACAATGCTACATTTGTGAAAATTGTGAAACTGTATCTGAGGATCAATTAAAAACATGTGGAGCAATAGAGCCACCTACAACGGTAACAACAGATCCATCTTCAAATACAACTGTTACATTGGCTCCACCTACGACCTCAACCGAAGCACCAGCTTCACCTAATACATCAACAGAAGCACCAGCTTCACCTACTACATCAACAGAAGCACCAGCTTCACCTACTACTTCAACTGAGGCACCAGCTTCACCTACTACTTCAACTGAGGCACCAGCTCCAGCTCCTAATTCGATTAAAGTGCTAGCTAGTAATTCATCTGAGGCTAATAAACTGGCACAGCCGTCAGCATATAGAGTAAAACGATATGCTTCAGAAACATTCGCAAAACTAGATTTAAGAGCTACGGAGTCTTACTCTTGCTACAAAGTAAAAGCTAAAGGTAAGCTATGATTATTTTCATAAGATTCATTAGAGGGTGAATTCTTACACCTATATACTAAGATATTCCCTCGAAATGTCATACCCTACATCACCTTGACTCAGCCTCTTTACTTCAACACTTTGCCGCTACGTGGGTTTGACTGTTATTCAAAATATTTTCACTGCTTTCATAGTTTTTTTTGGTAGAACACTCAATTGATAATTTTCCTCATAAGTGTAAACTGAATATGACTATTTTTAATTAGTATTGTAGTGATATGCATTAGTTTACTAACCTAAAGGGTTTAGTTAGAGCAACCGCAAATTTCCCTCTAAATGTTCTCCTTCGTTATCAGGTGGGCCCGCAATTGAACTGATCTTACGTGCATTCTTTACTGAGGCACCACAACTCTTGAAATACAGTAATACTTTAAAATATTTTTTGTTTCAGTAAACGGTACAGATCAAACATTTAGAGGATGTACACCTAATATAAATACGAATAAAACTGCATGCGAGGAACTAAATGCAGTCATCAATACAACATATTGTTCAACTTGTGTCGCAGACAAATGCAATGGAGCAACTCTTTTACAATTTTCTTTGATTCCATTGCTATTAGCATTATGTTTATCGTTGGTGTGAATAAGTAATTTTTTTATTTGAAAAATATAAAATTTGTTTATTAAAATATTACCTATTAAATAGTTTTATTTTGGTATGTAAAAATTTCAGAATATTATGTAGAAAATTTATTTATTTATTACTAGTTTCCGCCCACTGTTTCGTCCGCGTTTTCGGTATAAAAGTGGCATAATAATTTGGAGAGGGATTCTCCATGGCATAGGCAACCGGCGCGCGGCGTGCCAAATTCCATCCCGAATGGTTGTGACATTGTAGCATCAAGGCAACAAACAAACTCACTTTCGTATTTAAAAAATTAGTTGATTGGTAGATACATAATTCTATTATACCGTGTTTATGCAAAATAATGATAGATTGATTGATGATTGAAAAAGTAATTAATCATTTTTCAATTTGAAGCTTATGTTATTCATAGTATAGTATAGTAGGTATATTATCTTTTTATTTCATAGTTTCTCATCAAAAGTTAATTAAACAAGTAGGACATTATTGCTTAATATACGTTATTGAAAATAAATTGATAGCACTACATGTCTTTTCTTCTTCGTCGTCTCTTTCTCTTATCTTCAGCAAAGCATCATCATAGATTAGTATTTATATTGGTACTTACTTAGTTAAAAGATCATCGCTATTTTAACAGCAGATCTTTGAATTGATAATTTTGATTTTAGCATACCTACCTACTTCTCAAAGATGGCGCATTTATCATAAACATCATCTCAGCCGCAAGACATTGGCCTCCCCTAAGGATCTCCAATAGGACCGGTCTTGGGCCGCCTGTATCCAGCGTTTTCCGACTACAAGGTTGTCCGTCCACCTTGTAAGTGGACGTCCTACGCTGCGCTTGCCGGTCCATGGTCTCTACTCCAGAATTCTCAGCCCCATTGGCCATCCGTTCTGCGCATTAAGTGCCCTGCCCATTGCCAATTCAACTTGCCAATCCGCTGGGCTATGTCGGTGACGGTCTACGAATCTTCTCATTTCTGATTCGATCGCGTAGAGAAACCCCGTAGAGAAGCCCTCTCCTTCTCAAAGATGGCGCATTGTGTATTCTTAATTGTGCAAGCCAATACGATTACCTAATTAGGTAATTTGAAATGCTCAATAAATTATTTATTTAAGGACAGCCAATAGTTGTTATTTTACAAATATTATTAAAAACTAGACAACGTTAACAAACAAAGTACTTAAATGCACAACTTGTTCACAACATGCGTTTTAAGTATCTACCTAATCTAATACATTTTTTTTGTATACACACATAAATCAAAACATAAACGAATATTGACATCATCGAACAATAAAAATAAAACAATAAGTAAGTATCTAAAGCCAAATAAAAATTAATGAGGATAAATAAAGTACGAGTATAATATCGTTGCATTCATATGTATAGGTAGATATTAATAAGTAATTAATTAATAAACTTCTTCAAGAAAGGTTTGAAGAGATTTTCGCAGGGTCGGCAACGCGCGTGTGATGCCCCTGGTGTTGCAAGCGTCAATAGGCTACGGTAACCGCTTACCATCAGGCGGGCCGTATGCCTGTTTGCCACCATAGTGGTATAAAAAAAGTAATAATATAAAATAACAAGTATAATAATATCATCTCAACAATCTCAACACAATTTTTCTATAGTTCCGTGGAGTGTCATTGAACACATCTAATTCATTTACGAATTAACTAGCTTCCGCCCAGCGGTTTCACCCGCGGTCCCGTGGGTTCTTATATTTTTCCGGGATAAAAAGTAGTCTATGTGCGATTCCAGACTATAATCTATCTCTGCGCCAATTTCTTCCATGCCCTGTAAGGGGGGCTTTTTAGGGTTCCGTACCCATATGGTAAAAACGGGACCCTATTACTAAGACTTTACTGTCTATCCGTCCGTCCGTCTGGCGTCCGTCTGTCTGTCACCAGGCTGTATCTCAAGAACCGCGATAGCTAGACAGTAAAAAATTTCACAAATTATGTATTTCTGTTGCCGCTTTAACAACAAATACTAAAAACAAAATAAAATAAATATTTAAGGGGGGCCATATTTCCCATACAACAAACGTGATTTTTTTTGCCTTTTTACCTGGGTGCAACCTATATCGTAGTTCCCGTTGACCTAGAAACACGAAATTTGGCAAAAAGCAAGATCTTACAGCTCAAATAAATGAAAATGTATGGGCGCTCATACAATTTAGAGGTCTAGCTTAATTGGCACCAACCTCAAATAAGGTAAATAAATAAAATTGAGCATTTCCCGTGATGGACGAACGATGGACGAAGTTTGTACGGAATCTTCGGTGCGCGAGTCCGACTCGCACTTGGCCGGTTTTTTAACTTTACAGAAGCTTCAAAGTGTCAATTCAAGTCAGTTGGTACGCTTTCACGTTGGCACAGCTTTAATAAAAAAAAATAATAAAACATACAGTCGAATTGAGAACCTCCTCCTTTTTTGAAGTCGGTTAAAAATTCATATACCTACGGTGGTTTTTATGCTGTTTTACGACTCCCATGCGGGCAGAAGCTGTTTTACATAAAAATTAAAATAACTAAAATCGGTTCGAACTACTGTTGTTTTCTAAATGGTAAGTACCTAACGTTTTTAAGACTTTTTAGTGCAAACTTATTTTGGAGTCGTTTTCATGCCTCTGTTAAAAGTTAATGTTCAAAGTCAAATCGAAATATATCAACATCCATTGTGTCGTGGTATCGATTTCGATATTGTTGGGAGCGCTGGCGTACTTGCTTATAGATGACGCTATGAACAAAGAAACAAATGTGTTCCCAAAAAGGCTTCCCACTTCATTAGATTCATTCTCCCCATAATGCAGGCTGCCACGGATCTTGTATGTGAAAATATCTATGACTTCCCATATTAATGACGCCAAACATATGAATGTTAAATAAATATAAAAACCTATAATACTTTGACATTACAACAACCACGTGAAGAAACATGAACTAATTCTGAAGTACCAAATCATTGCAATGACTCAGTGCAATCATAAAGAGGTTTGTGTAATACCTAGTCTATAAATTGCAATCTACACTCCTCGAAGAACAAATAAGAAGATAACGGTAACTGAAACAAACAAACAAACAAAGCTGCAAAAAATATGGTCTTTATTAAAATAGGTATTCAATCATAGACCTAATATAATTAAAGCACAACATTATTGCAATGGTAGCTCAGTGGTAGTGACGTCGAATGCCGAGACGAAGATCGTGGGTTCGAATCCTACAATAAGCTTGAGCTCGGTAAAGGAAAATAATCTTGAGAAAACCATAACACGGAGGCACTTTGTACTACCCGCCTGACTGGCTACCACTCTCAATACCACCAATGACTACATCATCACTTACCATAGTGAGATTGTGGTCAAACACAAGCCTATGGAGAGTAAACAAACACTTTAAATTGCGCACTGATACTCTCATTTATGTCACAAAGGAGTTGACTTACTATTAATATTTACCTATTAAGTACACATATTAGTTAGTTTTTACACAGCATTTTTTACTCAATAATATAGTAAATATTTTTTGAGTAAAAGGATACACTAAATAGTACCAGCAATATTAAAAACTGCTAGAGAAGGACATTATATGAAATCACAAACAATAATCTTTAGGTAATGTAGGTGGCTTGATTTCTTAGAAACCACTTGAAGAAACATTCATCATAATTACTAATTAAGTACATGTCGGTATCGGGGAAAATTACCGCGTGTGATGATACTCTAATATCTACCTGATAAGTTATTTGCTGATCTGAAGGCAATTGTTTATTAATCTATAGAAAAAATCATCATTTTCCAAGATTTTATTCTGGTTATCAAATGATAAGAATCAATATGACATAACTTGCGTTCTCATAAGTATAATTAATTGTATTAGGTTACGGTCTTAATGTCCGTGTTCTCACTCGCACGTTCGTAGAGCTACCAATATGAAAATATAATTTTGGATTTTATCATCCAAGCTCATCGAGGCTTCGGGGACCGACTGGCTGGGAGCTTTTTCCGCCATTCAAAAAGGGAACGCTGCCAGCCTGTTGGGAACATTGCTTATCGACAGCAGCGAGAGCTTTGAAGATATTTTCTATTTATAGTTAGTATTTTATACAATTGTTGTAAATACTTGTAATAAATAAAATTCATAATATTATATAGTAGGATAAGTATTTACATCTTGATAAGCTCATTCCGATTCAAAAACTGAAGTTTGGTTTTTCCAAGGATTGGATAAATGTTTTACGTTTCGTCTAAATAATGGTTTCTATATCCTTGGCATCTACAAAACGAGAGTCCAATACACCGAATAGGTTATTTGCTAGATATCCGACACCGTTGATAACACCGCGGCGCCGGCAGCGTCTAGCGTGGACATTGTATATTATATGCTGTGTCAGTAAAAAATAATTGTACTGTAGTATTTTAGTTTCTGTTCTGATATTCGTGACGTAGTTGAGTTACTACCATGTTACAGTGAGTTTGTTGTTCAATGATGACGCACATTTTTTTTTCAATATAATTGGTATAATTGGTTGGTAGTTCGAAGATGTTATTTAATCCATATGATGGTACTAAAAGGGTTATAAAAAATAACCACACGGTGGCTACATTACCTTATTGGTTTCTTTCTCTTCTCGTCTGTTTTTTGCTGTCCCTTATCAACTTCTGGTATTGGTACATGATCAACTTGGTTAATCGGCAATACTGGTAATTTTACAATTGGTCATTACATTTGCCCGTTTTTGGTTTTAGTGTGACGACACGAATTAAGCCATCATTGCCTGGGTGAGTATCAATTACGCGGCCCATTGTCAATTTTCCTGCTGGTAAATTCTCCTCGTATCATACACTAACCAAAGTAATTGATGTTCTTCTGAGTGCTTATCTACTTTTCTCTCGCTGATAGTTGTGCCACGTATCCACCTTGCCCATAGATTTTGAAATAATTCGGTTGTGTGTGAGATGCCATTTGGTTCTGGCATCATGTTCTGTTTCTATTGTAGTCATAGGAGTTAGAATATCAAGATTCTTAAGATTTTTTGCAAAGAGGTCGTGAGCTAAGGAATGCTTCTAATTTGGTTAAAAGAGTGGAATATTCCTCGAAGGTAAGTTTTTGCTGACCTACCACTCTTTTTAAATGGTGTTTTAGGCTTCGTACTGGTTTTTCCCATAATCCTCCTGCCTGCGGCCACGAAGGAACATTTACATGCCATTCAATCCCCATCCGTTACCTCAGATAAAATTCTGGTATTGAATACTTTTGAAAATGGTTATAACGCAACATTCTATTTCCTCCCACAAAATTAGTTCCACTATCGCTGTAGGTATATGTGTTGTGGAGCTATGCGTCGAGCTGCCACTCTAGTTAGAGCTGTCAAAAAACTGAAACTGGTGAGATCAGAGTAGTTCTAGGTAAATGGACTTAGCTTTTGTTACCATACATACAAAAAGTTCCTTTTGTAGTTTTTATCCCGCGACCATTATTAGTCTTTACTTCTACGAAGCCTATATAATCCACTCTACTCGGGATGCTGGTAAGTCACCACCTGCTTCAAGGGGTCATGTTTCTTGCACATGACGCATTGTCTGGTAACTTAGTAGCGGTGTAACTAACTAATCATCCAATAACTTTGATGAAGATTGGATAACGTGAGGCTCGCTCCAACACGAAAGGTCGAATCATGGGCCTCTTGTATATATAGTGGTTAGTCGATGGTTGTGTGGTAAGATGATGAGATGTGAGAATTTCTCTGCCTACCACCCACGCGTAAGATTCCGCCTTGATCAATAATTGGATTCAAATTTAAAATATTGCTCTTTGAGTGCAATTTATTCTTGGTTTGTAAATAAAGTAGGTCGTTGTGAAATTCCGTTTTTTACATGGTTTAGAATTTAGATAATCAGCAATTTCCGCGCCGTAACTCGTGTAACGTGCGATAGGGTTGACGAACTTGTTTCTGAGGTAGTTGCTCGTAGTTGGGCAACTCACGAGCGACTCGCCTGGTCTAAATCTTGACAAAAATAAATAATTTGAACACGCGAATGAAATCCTGGGTAACAGCTAGTCTTGACAATATTCACTAAATATGTACTTATAACCTTTTTAAATTCTTCACATAATTATAGTCTTGGGAACTGGCACGATATTACCTACCTGATTTTATTGATTTCAGATGGAAATTACCTATCTGAAATTAGTAAGCTACGTAGACTAACTGATAGCTCGTGAAACATTATCAAACAATACCGTGATAGCAAATTTATCTTGTCACAGGCTACATGCTATTTTATTGATTAGAAACCTCCATGTAAAATGAAATCATGTTTTTTGTTACGCATAATTTCAGTGCATATAAGGAAGCTTCTGTATTTGACAGCCAAGAATGAGAGCCGGACACTCAACAGTTTCGGAGAAAATGAACACCAATGTTTTAAAATTTCACATAAGGTATATCTATTATTTTTAATTTGATAATATACTTACCAAAAAAATTGCGTATTTCAATAAAAAAAAATGCGTAAATACATCAATACTGGTTCTGTTACATTCCGTCTGTTGTAGAGGCAGATTTTTGTATTACTATGTATAGGCGCAGTTGGCTTGAGTTTGATCACCATCTCATCAGGTAAGAACGGCTCTATTAAGATACAGCAAATTTAATTCGACAAAAATAGTCAGAATTAAGTCGCTATAAAGGATGTTTGTTGAATCACAGGTGAAGTATGTATATGGTTTATAGTATAGGACCTATATTCAGATATTTTAATCACCTTTAGGTATAGGTGATTAAAATACCTGAAAAGATAACAGTGATTTCTTGAGAGAATGACGCATTTACCTACTTAGTAGATAAATTTTAGATTCAATGCTACCTTATTACGACTTTAGTCATACTAAATAATACGGTCGAATCGTAAAATACGTGATTAAAATATTTGTTTTGGAAATTTTATTTATATATTCAACAGAAATACAAAACACAGTCTTCAATATAGAAAATCTCATTTATTTATTAAACGCTAATAATCAAGTAGAGAGGCGTATTTAAGAGAGGTAGAGCATAGCGATATGTCGCTTATAGAGCAGCTTGACTGGGGAAGTAGGTACCTCCACACCTTACAGAATACTGCAGGCAAATAAGTTATAGTTTTGACCTTACTCACGAGGTCGCCAGAGCTCATCGGGGAGGGGGGAAGGGTTGTTTGACGATCAATGTTGTATCAAGTAATAATTAAGTGACCCATTATAACGATATTATATTAGGTACCGACGAACGTACTTATTGACTTTGACCTTACTGACTCCCTACAAGTTTTGGGATCGATTTCAACGATTGGACAAACATATTTATGCATGAACTAAATAGCTGTAGTGTTTTTTATTACTATTTTTTATAATATTAATTTTGTCAGTAACACAATTAATCAGCTTATTAAATTAAATGGACGTAATAATCCTAACACTAGCCTCCTCCGAAAAGTGGTAGCCAAGGCGCTGTTGCATGCTCCCAAAATAATACGTTTATACACGGATGTAAAAAAAAAGACGGATGGAACCACCTCTCATTGCAAGTGAAGCATAGAAATAGCCGCCATCTATTGATGTGTGCGTGCCATAAGTGTTGCCAGATGAATATCACTTTGCCCACTTTTTCAGATCAATGAGAATAAATCATGTTATCAAAACATAAGTTGAAACTTACCTATCTAGTGACGATTTCACTTTCATCATACTACTGGGTGAATTAAGGCTTTTATTAAAGAGGTGACACGTCGATTGAGGGACTGTGGTTATGACTACCGTTCTGAGGCGTATTATTATCATCATTATTATAAAATTTAGCAAAAAGATAAATGATTTTAAATTCATTGAAGTTACTTATTATTATTCCTTTCTACGACAAAATAATTGAAATGAAAACACACAAGTACACTGCCAAAATAATGTATTATTTACATTACGTCCACATTATTTGCATTACGTTTATATCATTTACACTAAGTAATTATTGACATTACATTTATATTAAGTTTACATTATTTTCAACATAAGTACACTGCCAAAATAATTTATTATTTACATTAAATGAATCACATTACATCCAGATTAAGTATTTACATTACGTTACATATTTACATGACCTGTGAATTATTAACACTTAATAATTTACGTAAAATTTACATTAATTAAATGCTACAAAAAAACACTAACAAATGCAACAAATACAGATTTCCCAATGAACCACTTTCAGGGAATTTTTCCCGAAAAAAAACTGGTAACACTGCTCCCGATTTCAGACAAAAGTAAACAAAACCTAATTATGAAAAATAATCACGAATCTCTAACTTAAAACATTACTTACGCATGGTAGGTTATTCCTTAGGACTTATTGTATTTTTTCGTGAAGTTTTTACACCACCGCACCACACAAGACGGCATATTTCACAATTTTTACTTGCGCATAACAAGAGCTGGGGCTCAGAGCGTAATGGCGGCGGATTGTCCGACTTGGTGTATCTGTGTGAGTGTTATCTCGTGTATGCACACGAAAGTGTAGGAGTTGCATGGCTTCACACCGTTTCTATGAAAGAAGGCATCCGTCTTTTTTTTACATCCGTGCGTTTATGCAACATTTGCTGACATTGCACCACGCGTTTCAGACACATTCAGACAATAAACGTTGTATTTATTTGGCTGAGAAGCAGGCAGGCGGTCCACCTGATGGTAAGTCGCTACCGTCGCTTATATGTATAAAGACGGCACGTGGCTCTCAAGTGCAACTGCTGGAACACGCCAGTAAGTGATTGGCGACAGGTTGTGTGGATCTGTGGATATTTGTTGCTCAATCACATTACAATAGATTTGAATAAATCCGAATGTGACAAGGATAGATCATACTATTCATAGATTACCAGACAAATAGTAATTAAATATGGGCTACTTTTAATCCTGGGAAGATGTAAGATCCCTGACAAACGCGGGTAAAACCGCGGGGCATACACCTGTTATACATGTTATACAACGACATCTAATTATAGCAAATCCTAGGAAAACTCTAGTACATAGGTACCTACTTAGGTAGGCTATACATATTATGTATGGTAATTAACTAGCACCACGCTTATGTGACAAAGGGTTAATTACGGCTTCAATATCAGTGGCAACGTATTTGCATTGCTATTATCTCTTTCTTTCGCCGATTATCTACTCATATAAAATTACTATCAAAAAGTTATATCAGCATTTCGATGAGTATCGCGTGCATGCGTGCTTCTGTCAGCTTGACTTTAATTATTGAGATACCTACTTAATTTAAAAAAAATATGTTTAGTGTGAAATATGTGACGTGTGTTCTCTTCATTACTCTTAATCTTTATGGAGGAAGTGAGTTTCAGTCCTAAGCAATGTATTTCTTTTTATTATGAACAATGGATGCATTGTTAACATTCCTTGGTCTATGTAATTTTTTTACGAGATTGACTGAACTTAAGAAAAATAATGTTGAATCAAATTAAAAAAATGTAATGTCCATTGTGTTTCTTTAACGACTCAATTTCTAGATATCAACTTCTTAAAACTTCAGTCAATAAAGCTTCTTTATTAGTATAAATTAATGGAAATAATTCACTGTGTATTTTAAAGAACTATAATTGTACTGTATAGTTGTTTACAATTAGGTAGTTCTATAATGTGGTTTATTCCCAACGCAAATTGTTGTGCCCAGGGGGCAGAATTTTAATATAAAGCCGAGGACTGAGGCAATTTTTTTAAAAAAGGAGATGGGCCAGGTTTATTGACGTCAATTACCGTGGTGAAGGTCGTGGGTCCTAAATGATTTTGAACTTTCTGTGAAAAAAAAATATCGTGAGGAAACCATAGCGTGGCCGTGGGGGTAGAGGTTACCCTCCTGCCTGACTACCTCAAGCTGAAAATCTATCGCAAAGCGCCATAGTACGATTGTGGTCAAACACAAGCTTATACATAGTAAAAAAAAATATTATATATTTTTGGCGTCCTTGGAATAAAGTCAGAATTTTATTAAAAATGCATCGTTTGGAATCCATAGTACGGTGGTAGAGTACCTTGTAGTACCCGTCTGGTTGTCAGTATCCTCAAGTTGAAAATCAGTCGACAAGGACCTACCAATGTGTTCAGGCAGCTGTACTTATTAATAGCGTGTCCATATTAATATATTTTTTATTTAGATGTGTAATACTCACATGATTTTCACACACTCAATTATAATATAAATTATTGCTGTCCATCTTGGGCCCAAGACACTATGGAGCGTGGTCATTCCCCTTTTAAGAACGTAGATTTTTTACACAAATTTAAAAAACACCCGTTTTATTATTCCATATTAGGCTGACCGTACATTCTCATTTTATACCTACATTATTATTATAAAGATACATTCAAAGTTCGTTCGTTCAATGGACGCCTAAAATAATCCCTTATATTTCCAGCACATGCCTTACAGTGCTACGTCTGTCGGGGATGCAAAGAAGTAAATTCTAGTCATATAGAAACATGTACCCCAAGAGAACCAACTACTACTATTGAACCGACCACCCAGACACCAACCACGCAAGCTGTAGATACAAATCCAACGGTCACGCAGACTGCAACCACGCAAGAAGTAGATCTAAGTTCATCGTCCACGCAGACTTCGCCCTCACAAGAAACAAATACAAGTGAACCTACTACGCAGCAACAAACATCACCGACAACAGAGCAATCAACAACACAGCCACCGATAACAGAGCCATCGACAACACAGCCACCTACAACAGAGCCATCAACAACACAATCACCTACCACAGAGGCATCAACAACACAGTCATCGACAACACAGTCAACCACAACAGAGCCATCGACAACACAGTTGTCTACAACACAAACACCGACAACACAACCATCTACAACAGAACCATCGACAACACAGTCATCAACAACACTGCCATCGACAACACAGTCACCTACCACAGAGCCATCAACAACACAGCCGTCGACAACACAATCATCTACTACAGAGGCATCAACAACACAGTCACCTACCACAGAGCCATCAACAACACAGCCGTCGACAACACAATCATCTACTACAGAGGCATCAACAACACAGTCACCTACCACAGAGGCATCAACAACACAGTCACCTACCACAGAGTCATCAACAACACAGCCATCGACAACACAATCACCTACTACAGAGGCATCAACGACACAGTCACCTACAACAGAACCATCGACAACACAGTCATCAACAACACTGCCATCGACAACACAGTCACCTACCACAGAGCCATCAACAACACAGCCGTCGACAACACAATCATCTACTACAGAGGCATCAACAACACAGTCACCTACCACAGAGCCATCAACAACACAGCCGTCGACAACACAATCATCTACTACAGAGGCATCAACAACACAGTCACCTACCACAGAGCCATCAACAACACAGCCGTCGACAACACAATCACCTACCACAGAGCCATCAACAACACAGTCACCTACCACAGAGTCATCAACAACACAGCCATCGACAACACAATCACCTACCACAGAGCCATTAACAACACAGCCGTCGACAACACAATCACCTACCACAGAGGCATCAACAACACAGTCACCTACCACAGAGCCATCAACAACACAGCCATCGACAACACAATCACCTACCACAGAGGCATCAACAACACAGTCACCTACCACAGAGCCATCAACAACACAGCCGTCGACAACACAATCATCTACTACAGAGGCATCAACAACACAGTCACCTACCACAGAGCCATCAACAACACAGCCGTCGACAACACAATCACCTACCACAGAGGCATCAACAACACAGTCACCTACCACAGAGCCATCAACAACACAGCCATCGACAACACAATCACCTACTACAGAGGCATCAACGACACAGTCACCTACCACAGAGCCATCAACAACACAGTCACCTACCACAGAGCCATCAACAACACAGCCATCGACAACACAATCACCTACCACAGAGCCATTAACAACACAGCCGTCGACAACACAATCACCTACCACAGAGGCATCAACAACACAGTCACCTACCACAGAGCCATTAACAACACAGCCGTCGACAACACAATCACCTACCACAGAGGCATCAACAACACAGTCACCTACCACAGAGCCATTAACAACACAGCCGTCGACAACACAATCACCTACCACAGAGGCATCAACAACACAGTCACCTACCACAGAGCCATCAACAACACAGCCGTCGACAACACAATCACCTACCACAGAGGCATCAACAACACAGTCACCTACCACAGAGCCATTAACAACACAGCCGTCGACAACACAATCACCTACCACAGAGGCATCAACAACACAGTCACCTACCACAGAGCCATTAACAACACAGCCGTCGACAACACAATCACCTATCACAGAGGTATCAACAACACAGTCACCTACCACAGAGCCATCGACAATACAGACACCTACCACAGAGCCAACAACCACACAGTCGCCTACTACAGAGCAGACAAATCCTTTGCATTACATTGTTCAGGTAAGATTCAATAAAACCAAATATTCTGGGACATTCTGAGATATTATTCCTCACACACGACCATCTGACCCCAAACTAAGCAGAGCTTGTACTATGGAAGCCAGATAATTGATATACTACATATACTACTTTTCTTTTGTAAATACATACATATATAGATAATTACACCCAGACATAAATAAATCAAAAATAAATCGTTATGGCGATGATATGAGTGGTAGTGTCGTCGAATACTACAATGAGCGTGTAGGAAAAAAATGGTGGGGAAACTATAGCACCTCACGGTGTAACTAAAGAGTTACCACGAGGCGTTACTTACGTACTATATACGAAACTACTACCAGCTTCCCGCCTAGCTGATGGCTACCACTCTCAAATTGAAAATCTATAAAGCCGGAACAGTATGTGACATCTGCCTTCCGGAGGCTGTACTTGAGAACCAGGGCCCAGATTCCATCTAGACTTTGTGTGCTTATAAAGTTGCTTGGTGAGTTTGTGGTATACCTCAGTAAAAATAAATATAAGATGGGAGACGGCATCCGAAAGCTAAAATCACCAACCATTCCAACCTAATTACCGCACAATGAAAAACGGACGGTACGGTAATAAAAAAGAAATAGTTTAAGTACTTACAGGTTCATCACTTTCGGATGAATGGTATAGGAAGGAACGCAAACGTTACAAACAAGCAGATAAATATAAAAACATTGATTATTATAATATATAGGTAGATAGATAACTTATTATTGTACTGTAAAAAGTTACATGACTAAAAATAATAACTATTTAAACATAATTATTGCACAATTAACGCTAATAAAAAATAAATACTATTATGTACAGGGTAATTTGTAATTCACCAACAGTTTCATAGTACTCGCATCTGAAAATTAAATAGAAATAATCACCTATCGTAGTGTAGAGACATGTAGAGATAATAATTTATATATATTTGGCTTTGTTGCTAACATAATAATATTCAATACCTATATTGGACATTGGATAATAATGTCCAATGCTGTCTGCATAAGTGATGAACGTGTGAGTTTTAGGATAAATCAGGGTATGAGCGTGTGTGGTATAATGTAGATGAAAGGAAATCGAAAAAGTGAAAGTGAAAATGACCTTGTTTCTTTTTAATTTCTCCGATATGAGAAACAAAGCCGACTCTAAATAGGAAAAAGGAATTATTATGATATTTTCGGTTTCAGATGCTCAATAACAATGAAAAATACATTGACAGTCCACGAGGTGCCATACAAACTGTAGGTCGAATGAGGAGAGATGCTGAACTGGAACCAAGATGCGTTGTAGCTTTTTATGAAGGTATGATTTAGGAAATCTACACTTCAGTTTATTATCGTAAATTTTCAACACATCTGTGCTTTAAATTATTTAAATACATACTCTTTTTTAACTAACAAAAATACATTATCAGTTTTACTTTTTGAATCAATAATCCGTCTCGTTTGATCATCCTACATATTATAGCTTACAACTAACGGTTGCTAAGGCGGTAAACAAGGCAATATTTTTGGAAAAACAACCAAGTTTATTGCACGTTTGCTTAGCGACTATACAATGCGCGAATGTTTTGGAGAGCCTAACCTCGGGCGGTCAACTTAGATTGCGCGAATATACCAACATTATGCAATCTACAAGGATATTAATTTTATGTTAAAAGGTTGATAAGCAGTCAGACGGTCCACCTGAAAATAATTTGGGTAAATACCCGTTGCTGATAAGATGTCGATAATAAAATGATAGAATACCGAGAATTCCATACAGCAAGTTAAAGATAGAATTTACAAGTAACTAAGGTTAAATCGACAGCCTACGGACAGGGTTCCCAAAAAGCTGGCGACGTATCTCGTTAAATTTATGCGGTACGTGGTAAGCTTCGGCTCAATACAAATTGTTGTTACCTGTTGTAATCTCAAACTAACAACTTTACTCTGGAGATCCTGCAATCTTAAATAGGCTAAAAAGTCTTAAAATATTCACAATTCCGTCAAAGGTGTCCGTCACTTATAAATTTAATTGCATAAACTATCTACTCTATCTGTAAATATATCTTCTTTTCTAGAAAATGGCGAAACTAACGTAGTTCGAGGCTGCTCTTTCGCATCAGAAGAACCAGATGAACGTTGTCTTGAAGCAATCAGTGATGATGGATCTTTCAATGGCAGTGTTACGGAGTGTAAAGTGTGTACGGGGGATTTATGTAATTCGTCAGGGAAAAATACTGTGACGATTATGATGTTTGTCATTAGTTTAGTTGCTTATTTTCTTAATATCAGATCACATTAGAACTTGTAGCTCGGCATTCATAGGAAATCCTCATTATTATAATAAATTTATATCAAAATATCTCGTGTTTAAATGACAAACTAAAATGTTTTTCTTTGTGAACATGATTTTGTCCGGACGGTTATAAATGAAGGTATAAATATTATAAGTTCTATATACAACAAGTATTTACAACCATTGTATAAAATACAAACTATAATATATAGAAAACATCCTCAAAGCAAATTGAATTACTGTACAAACTATAATATCAATGTACTTGACATAATTTCTTTTATTAATTACCTATCAGCTAATAACCTCACTCGCAATTCCTGGATTTTTGTAGGTTTTTTAGTTTTGGGACTCGCGTACCATTCGCGAGCCAAGGGGTTTCCACACGACAAGATTTGATTGTTAATTTTATTTATATTACTAATCAAATTGTTATTTTTACCCTGTAATAACTTAGTTATAAGTAATCTTCAATTACACACACCTTTATTGCTAGTCGATATCTAATTGTCGAAATAACATTGAGAATATTTCGTGTCCACACAATTTAATATTATTTATTGACTACACAGTAGGTATCATAATCATAGAAGTTATTGTTACCATTATAGTGCGTATTTATATTTCTTACTTATTTATGTTTACAAATTCCGTCTTAGTATTATCTAATGTCAAATTGTGCTGAGAGATGTCGTACGTGGCTCGAGCAATATTGTTAATGCAATTAATTTTTCCGAATTTACGGCAGATTCATCATTTGAATTAAATTGTATAAATGTGACTATTTGTAATGACTATTTTACATAAAACATATTGAAATAAGTAGGATCTGCCGAGAATTCGAAAAATGATAATTGTATAACAATATAAATAAATAACAATATTGCTTGAACGGCCTTTTTAGGAGGCCTGATGGATAAGATGTGGGAGGCGTTTATGATAATGATAGTAAAATATATTATATATTAAATTCATACAACTGGAAAATTGATCTTGCTCCTCTACCTAAACAATCTAGAGCACGCTCGAACGAAATAAAATTGCATTTAAATCTACATGCAATTTTATAACAAATCTAATAACAATTCTAATATATACAAATCTATATATAGACTATACGTGTATATATTATGTATATAGGCTGTACAATTATGTTTTACAATTACAATTTTGTATTAAATATTTATTTTACTTTTAGTACATACAATCTAATAAAAACATAAAAGAATAAATATAATTTCTTATTTATACTTTTAATGCTAAACTATACTTTAGTTTTCTGGCCTGGTGATTTACATGTGTATAAGTGCGATAAGTGCGTGTTCCATGCATTCGTTGATTTACATGTGTATAAGTGGGGATAAGTGCGTGTTCCATGCATTCGTCCTTTTAGGTATCTGTAGCCTAGGGACTTTCAAGGCCAGAGTGAACAGTTTTCTCCTAGGCAAGTGTGCTCCAATCTAGGCTCATTCTTCAAGGGACTTATCGCCTTGCATGAAGACCACCACGCGGGAGGGACCCGCACCACACTATTGTGCCCTCATACAGGAGGGAATCAAATAACTTCTGAAGGGTGTAATTTTTCCAACTGCTTTCAGAAACTCATTTTCATTTCGGTAACTTAGCATTTAGCAAACTACGTGTATTTTAGGAATATAATTATTAGATAACTATTACAATAAAAGTAGCCTCGAAAATACATGACTTATATAATAATATACAATCAGCAAATTTTATACGTATCTTATCTAATCAAATAAAAACATAACCTATAAAATTACACTAAACAGATGCTGATATACAATCTATTGGGTGAATATATTATAATAATAAGAAATTTATTTATAAGTATTAATGACAGGAAATAGATAGAATAATTTAATCTAATCTATCTAATTGTAGTACCGACACGATTGAAGTTATTTATCTATTGTACCGTAGGTATGCATGTGTAATTATTATTATCATAAAATGAATTATTAATATAAAATCGATACTTTATCATCTACTTGATTTCTAATATCATCATATTAGGTATTCATTAATTCTATTGTTAGTTTTTTGATAGTGAAAAAAAAATACGTGTGGCACTGGGGGACTGCCGCGGTAAAACTATTGTATAGCATTTTGTATCAACTTAGGCAATTATAATTAGATTTTTTTTTTCTTTGATATTAATAGATACCTATACACCTATATACTTTCTCACAAATGGCATACACACACATACATACACGTTAAGCGAACGCTAGCGTTCGCTTAACGTGTATGTTTGTGTGTGTGGGAGGTGTTAGGTTTGTTCGTTACGGAATTTTTTCGTTACGAAATTTCTTGATTCGGTCGCCGCGCTCAAAACTCGAAGCCCGCGATAAAAGCTATACAATAGCTTAAAACTATTAATAGGTAGGTATTATTATGTATTGAAATAATAAATTTACCTCTTTCGTTTAATTTTAATTAACCCTCATTTGCACTAACAGCCAGCCCACTGCGGTAAACCGCGGCTTTATTCATTAATGCGGAATCATTCTCATGAATGAATAAAGATAAGTCAATAATACAGATAGCAATTAATAATACCTCACCAGCTACATGCCTCTTCGCTCCAATTAGAACGCATCTGAGTAGTAAAAAACATCGGAAAAATCATGTAAGTTTTTAACTGTAGGTATTAGCTACGTACTTGATTTATATTGAAGAATGAAACTTTTTTATAATCCCTTTTTTCTCAAAGGTATATGTAATTATCTATCATGGACATCTAATTAAATACTATTAAATACTATTATTTGCTTACATTGAAGTTATTTATAGTTAAATAAGGTACCCACTGCATATTAATGATTGATCTAAATAGATAGATAGCTAGCTGAAGATGCTATCAATCCTATTATAGATTTTATATCTATTATTTGTTACCTAGTGTTATTGTAATTGGTAAAACTTTTCATATCAGCGAAGTATAACTGCTCTAAACTACGTTCTTCATACATCACAGACCACGTTGCGATTTGCTCTACCGAATGCGTACCTTTTGGGTCATTGGAGCATGCAGAATTCTGTTGTATGCAGTGATAACCTGCTGTATATAATCATTTTGTGTGCATGACACTAGTCATTCTGTTGCATGTCAATTGACGAGTGCAAAATGACAAGACTCACCTTGTTTCTAGTGGTGTTGTATGCCATTGTATTCGGCGCCCTCAGCCTTGCTCAATCTCTTGGTAAATATTGTACTATCTCTCTTACCTAACTATCAATTTTATTCAATGTTGTATTATTTTCTATTTCCAAAACTGGTAATTAAAAGGTGTATCCGACACCTGTGCACTTAAACTATCCATGATGTAGAAATTGACAGCATGTAGGTTTTTGTAGACACGCAATTACAAAACACCTGTCTACTTTATCTTTCCATATTATGGATGAAAGTTCAAATAAATTACACTATAACAGTGTAATTTATTTGAACTTTTTGGCTTGCTGACTGTACCTAATTGCGTAATATTTTTACTAAAATAATAAATGCAATAAAAATGTATTGTCAATAGATGACTCTGAATCGCTGGACCAAAGAAACATAGACGACGATGACGTGGATATTGATGACACAGGCCGTTCGGCAGCATCAGCGAAAGCCAGAGCCACAGCTAATGCTGGAGGACGATTAAATCCAGTTCCAGTCGGACTATCTCCGCCTTTGAAGTTAACAGAGTGCATCGTATGTACTGACTGCCCTAAAATCACAGCGAATGCCACATCTAAAATTTGCCCTTACTCGTCTGATCCAACGAAACAAGGCAAATGTGTTGTATACGCAGAAAAATATAGATGTAAGTATTTGACAAAATCTCACCATGGCAGCGAACACATTGCCACTGGCACAACGCTTCGGTAAAACGATACAATATTTCCGTGCGGGGGGATGCGTTGTCACGTATTCTCTGTTTTAGGTTTCCGAAGCCAAACAACCCTTATAGTTTAGTCATGTGCATTTTTCTGTCATGATCATTTTACTTGCAAACCACCATTGATATCAAACAGAAATTTTGCATAAATAAGTCCATCAAATAAAATCGCAGAAACATTTTTTTTTTGTCTTCAGTATAAAATATACAATGTCAATATGTATAAGATGCGCTTTTCGTTTTAACTAAACTTTACTTCATATTCATTAATTTACTTCAGTCTTAGATTTTAGACTGTACCACATAATACTGGCTTCAGAACCCTATAGGTACTGCGCGTGTGGGTTTCTTGAGAATGATTGTAGGCTTAGCTTAAAGTGATTATTACACTAGCCGATTTCCTAATTAGAGTGTCTCTAATTAGGAAATCGGGAGGTGTAATCGTACCTAGTTAGATTCCAATTTAGGGTGCCAACTGCACTACTTCCTAAATAGTGTCCTAATTAGAGACTCTATAATTAGGGTAGTGTAATAACCATTTTAGCTACGGGCGTAGTGACCGTTTTAGTGTAACAAGACAGAGACAAAAAGAACCATGTGGATGGAGCCGCATGTTTCAACATTATATTTTAATTCATTCCAGATTTGAAAAGACCGTGGTATATTCGCGGTTGTGCCACTGAGCGAGGCTCTTGTGCAGATATTAGAAATGCACACTCCAATCACCAAGAGATAGTGAAGTTGCTGAGCTGTGACGAATGTAACGGTGATAGGTGCAACACAAATGGAGTATCCCGTTCTCTCCCAGACCTCACGATGGCATTCTTTGTACTGATAGTGACCCCAGTTCTTGCTAAAACTGCGCTCTCGTATTGATGAATTTGTCGAGAGTTTAAACGTGTTCGAATCTTATTTATATGAATGCAACGGTCTCATTGAATGTGTTCAGTGCGTCAATAAACAAATTGGTTAAATCACAGCGATTTTCTACATTTAACAGTTATTTTATTTTATATGGTACAATTCCAAATAAAAAAACCTTTCTAGTTATGCTATAGTAAATATTTCCATCTGTCTCTGTACATATGTCACATCTATTTTAGTCGTAAACTATCAAGTGAATATCGTGTTGTACCCAAATCGAAATAAGGCTACTGAACAGATTGTTTTTTCTTTTAATTTAGAATAGCCACAGAATATATATTTGTACCCTTAGTTTGTACCTATTCTACATTATTTTCATTTTTCTAGAAACTCGGAAAAACTATTACTTATTCATTTACGAAAATGAATGGTCCAAGTACTCATTTTACGTGAGTTACATAAATATCAACCCAGTATAGCTAGAGCAAAATGTGAAAAAAATCAACAACCCTAGAATAAAAAGACAGATATTAGGTACTTACAAAGAAGATCTATCACAGCTAACGAGGGTTTACAAATACCACTTTTTATACATTTTTGGTAAGTATTATCAATATAATCCCGTTTATACCAATGTATTAACGGTATTTCAGCAAAATCAAGCATAGTTATAGTCACGAGCAAAAATTTTGCTAGGTAAGTATGTTATAATTATCTAGGTACCTAATACTCAAATATAATAATTCACTCAAAAATATAAGTTCATAGAAAATAAATGCAGGAGCAATAGATCGTTGTCTTACAAAATTTTACTGCGATATGATATCTAATCGATTAAGATCGACTTAAAAGATTTAACGATACATTTATTAAATAAACTTTTTCGTAACCAGCCTGGTAAGTACCTACATGTAAGTTAAGTGAAACGTAAGTAACTGTTCGAATACTCTCACGTAATCTTAGATGTGTTTGAAATATTAAACACCTGCGTATCGTTCCTTTATGAAAAAATATCTCTTGCTTATACCAAAGTGGCGACATCTATTCAACAACTATATTTGTAATTGGATTAACTCGTTATCAGATAGTGGAACTTATGTACCTAATGTGTGTTGATTAGTTAATTAGAATATGCGATATAAAACTCATAGATGGCGCTATAGTCAGAAAACTTAAGTTTATAATAAAAATAAACTACGAAGCTTTATTCATAAAAATATAACTTTAACAAGAAATATATCCGATTTCAAAGTGGGTTTGCAATAACAAGTATAAAATAAATGTAGAAGAACTTAAGATTAGCCAATCGTTTAACTATAATTACCCTTTATCATCAAATCATCACCATAACAACAATAGGGGCCAAATGAGAAGTAATACAAAAATGTTTCAGAAGTCAGGGGAAACTATGTCAGGGATGATTAACTAACACACTAAAGCCTAATTTTTCAATGGCCAGATAAACGGTATCTGGTTGTTAATTTGAAATTAGTACATTTTTGTATGGACTTATCGGAGGAATAGCTTATCCGAGGATGCCTACATCATAATAGCTATCTGTGTGCCAAATTTTAGCTCGATCCGTCCTGTGTTTTGAGCTGTGCGTTGATAGATCAGTCAGTCAGGCACCTTTTCCTTTTATATATACAGAAGATAGAAAAATCGGCCCTAAGACATATGTTATTATATTATAAAAGCAAACAAAAAAGAGCAAGGCTATTTTTAAATATGAATACCACATCTATTTTGGTTCGTAATTGGGACAAGAATCCGTTATAATTCGGAACATAGGAAGTCTTGGATGAGGACATAGATGCCGGTTTAAAATAGATAAGATTTATTTTATTGTGCGATTCCTATGGGCTGGAATAGAACGAATGACATTACCGAAAATGACAGATAGTATATAGATAGCCTGAGTAGTAACATGGTGCCCTAAGAAAGTTAATATTTAGGTAACGCTTGTCTAAATATATACAAAGGTAGAGATACTCGTAGGTAGATTGTAGGAACTTTGATGAGAAGCTAGACACTAAATGTTAAAATTATAATAAGGATAAAAATAGTACTTACCTACCTACAATACAAAATAAATTAAAATTGTAATAATATATGGAATAATTATAATAATATACTTTAATTAATGCGAAATAATTCGTCGAAATAAATAAAATTTGAATTTGTAAACTAATCGCAATAAATTCACTTTATAGAAAAATATAATAATATTATGTACCTATTTAAATTTAAATGTATAATTTATTGTATTTCTTGTATAATTTAATTTGCTGTGCCCTAATCAGGGTTTCATGTTGTACTTTAATATTTTTTACCATCTTTCTTAAACCATGAATGCAAAAAAACTTTGAAGTTTGAAGTTTGAAGTTATGACTCAACTCAAATACATAATATGCTCCTAAGACTATATATCTAGCTAACACAATAATAAAAAGAGCGCGTGCAATTCAGTACATGTGACACTAGCTAGTGAAATGACATTTCTCTACTTTTCTCACTCTAGCCAAGTATGTATCTATTTTCCGTCCATTTTGCGTCAAAAACGTTACAATTACAAGAAAGGATTTTCCCAAGGAATTCATTTTCACAAAAAAATTAAATTAATCTTTTTGTGAAAACGAATTGGAATATAAATCTTGGTGTTAATATTGTTATTAGTAGATAAATAAATTTGCAATCCAAAGTTTTTTCAAAATGGTATGGTGTAGATAATGTGGACTTTATGTGGAAAATATTATTCCGAAATTCAACCCCTAAGGGGAAAGGGGAAATACAGTTTGTATGAAACTTTTTTGTAAAAAGGCATCAGGATATGGAACTCAGGGTCAATATTGTTGGGAGAAGTTAATTAAGTTTTCATTCTAACCAGTAAAACTCCCTAATAAGGAGTTCATATTTGCATGTTTGTGAAAAAAATATTGCACTTCCAGATTCTTAATTTGATAAAGGTACGCATAATTTATGTAAGGAAGTATACCGATCTAAAGCATAGAATGAAAGGTAAATACGGTATTTCTATGAACTTGAATGACCTAGTTCAGTAAAGTTTTGAATTCAGGGACAGAACTAAGTAGCTCCAGGAGCAGATGTATTCTGTATATTTTTACTCCTTACGTTTAAGCGATCGGTGTATTAAGAACATGTATGTACAGATTGGTGCAAATAAATTTATTCGAATGTTTAAAATAATTTGAATTTATGTTGAAACGAAACGTCGTTACTACGACAGCAAAGCTGTTTCGTAACCTAAATGTCTTGAGTCAATAGCATTCTCAAAGAATTCAAAAATACAAAAATATAGACGGCACATTTTCTTTTTAAAAAGAACCGTAATACATGCGTACAGACTTCGGTCATAAGTAGTTTAAAATAAAATTCTAGTACCCAATTCGTTTTGACCGTAGCCTACAGTTAAAAGTACTCTTGATCGTCCTTTGAATTTAAAATCATTTTTGATTTATCTTCAATTAGGTATCTATCTATGAGTCCCAGTTTAAGTTCTCCGAAATCGTTTTTAATCTCTTTTTATATTATAAGTAGATAGGTATATGGCATATTTCGTTCAACAAATACATAACAGGCAAGTTTTTAATGTAATTAGTGGCGACTTATGTCTAGGTACTCATCTGAATAGTTTCATAAAGTTACTCTATGACATCATCGTAGTTGGCAAAATAAAACGTAGTAAAACCAGTTGGTAACAAAGTTACGTTTGAAAGTCCACGGTTGTGCACAATTTAGTATCTTTTATTTATCGTAGTTATTTTTTTAATAGATATTAATTTTATTTTAATTTTAACTGAATGGTAGAAAAAATATGTTTGTTGTAATAAAAAAAAAACGAATTACCTGCACATTATAAAAATATAAACAATTACAAGTATTTAAAATCATTGTATAAAATACAAACTATAATATGTATAGAAAACATCCTCAAAGCCCTCGCTGCTGTCGAAAGGCAAGGTTCCCAACAGGCTGGCAGCGTTCCCTTTTTGAGTTATGGTAATTATATTCTACTCACCAACTAAAATTATCATGAATGCGAACATAATAACTACTAGAATACTATACTCTGAACCTAAAGGCACAATTTAAAAAATACTAGAATCTATGTAGATTTTCATTTTTATTTAGGTATAAAAATACCAACCCAACACTAAAATTGCAATTAAAAGTTTGTAAATAATCATTGAGCTTCGTTTTCGACAGCTTCGTTTTTTATTTATCTGCGATTAAGAGCTGCGGCTCTGACGCTGCGTTTCACTCGCTACTTTATTGACCCTATGTGTACGAGTGTACGTTTCGCCATTCTTCTTTCGTCATTCGCTCGGCGAGTGAGTTTCAATTCGAACGTCTGCGCGTTGTATATTTGTGTGACATTCAAAACTTGTGAATAGAATCTGTCGCTTTGAAAATGGCAAACCTCTCGTTGCTGGTACCTGTTCTTCTACTCGCGTTATTCATCCGAGAAGGTTAGTCTAAATGTATTTTTAATTTATAAAACTTACAGGTACCTATTTATAATAAGTACTTATTCGTTTTTAGCAGAAAACATTGTTCTGTACTTGTGGTTACCTTTATCAAACATTTCTATATTAATATAAATACTTATATTATTTAAATGTTACTTATTACTTAATCTCGAAAACACTAGACAGGGTTTTTGCCTGAGCTACAGTTTTCTTACGTTACCTATACATTTAATTATGTTTATAGATAGATAGCCTATGGGATCCTACTAAAACGATACCAAGCCAACGACCCAACTATACCTACAGTTATTGTTTGTTGTTCTTTAGTATCTACCTATCTTTAGTATTGGTAGGTAGGTACAAACACACCCAAGATAAAAACCAGTTTGTTGTGCAAAACCTGTAATCTACTTAAGCGTTGTATTTTTAACTAAGTATTCTGAATATAGAACATTAATAAAACTAGATACTTACTTATTCAGATATTTAGATACATTGGTAGTTAAAATTAGTTATGATTAAGTATATCTAGTATTATTGTATGATCATGATGATGATATGATGACTAGTAAGTCTAGATATTTACCTTGGTAGTTAATTAAATAATTTTGATTCTAGTCAATAGTTGGACTAGCTACATGAAATCGATCATCAATCAAAGAAGGAAAATTCTGGTAGTCTGGAAGTCTAACGTGACTTATGACTTGGCTGTTCCCCTCCTCCACCCCTCGGGAGTAACGTAGATATTTTCCTATCCATTCAAGAAGAACACAACAAAGAATCTATATGTATATAAAATAGAAAGTATGTATGTATGTATGTTCCTTATAGACTCCGAACGAAACCGCTGAATCGATCGCGATGAAATTTTCAGACAATCTTCATATTAGCCCCGCGGGTAATCCTGTAAGGTTTGTTGGCGATCGGAGTACTCGGGACCGCGGGTGAAAGCGCGGGGCGGAAGCTAGTGACAAATAAAAGAAGAATGACGTAGCTCGCCTCCGACACTCCCTGTCCTCACGAGGCGTACCGTCCCCCCCCCCCCCCCACTTCCCCTCTCTTTGAATACACCACGGAGTTTATAAACCTAGGGTACTGTATGATGATGACAATGATTCGTGGTCACGTATATCCTTAGGTATGGTATAGATTGCAATAAAAGATCAAGTACATTTGCATAAGGAGGAATATGTTACGAACAATTTACCAATTTGAAGCTATCAAGAGCGTAAAATTATCTACGATATGCAACCCACACGATCACCACTTGACAAATTGGCGCAGCACAAAAACACGTTTTCAAATATATTTTGTTTGGCAAATATTGAGTGTTTGACCTTGTAGATTCAAACAATAATGTATCTACTAAATAGGAATATTTAAAGGAACCTATCCGGTGCGTTCTTACAAAGCAAAATTTTACTTTGATTTAAAATCAATATCTTCTAACTGTGATTATATAATGATGGTTCTATTAAACGTAAATTAAACTTGAAGGCCTTGGAATCTTGATGGGCAAGCCACTTGAAACGCAACTTGGTACTTATACAGGACCATGGTAAATGTATTCATGCAGTGTTATAACTTCTCAAGCTATAAATTACTATTCTGTTTTTTTATATGTATATTTTTCCCTCTAATTTCGCGTTATACTCTGTTTCATTTTACTTTCAAGCCTCACTTTTAGGACCAGTCACGTCACACTGGTTGCCGTAATCTTCCGGATAGCTTATCTGATAGATATCTGATTAAGCAGTGTCTTTCTTCCGAAATGAAAAAATAGAGACGGCCTGTAAAGATATAACTAGTTAAACTATCAAGAACTTTTCAACAATCTGTGATACTGGCCTTTATTCTCATCTGCTATTTTTCACGCTTTTTTCTTTATTCTGCTGAACAGGTACCAACTTATTCATTTGTAACGCCAGATTTATTTTTAGTTTTTAAACAGCTTGAAACCCGTTGAAAAGTAACCGTTGATTAAGTTAGTAACCGGTTTTATTATTATTTTGTTTGGAGTAAAATCTTTGAATTATTGTCATTGAAAATCCTAAATATACATACATGTATGTACATGATTACTATAGGTACCTACATACTTAAATAAAACATCTACACGACTCCATTTCCATGTTAACCTAATCTAAACAACACCGAATTTTCCTTGTTCATTTTGCCTACCTCTGTTGCTTCCCAAAAACTGATTACGGTAGATTAAAACCAATAAGAATAAAATCTTTTTTTTTTTTAAACTCACGACGGCTGTATAAATTGTAATCGAAAAAGGATTAAATAAAATTTTCAGCAGACCCCCGACAGTAATTATCAAATAAAGAGGTACTACTGCACATTTTCACCTACATATTAACATTGTCTTAAATTTATCAAACCCAAACCCATAACTGAAAATTGCATCAAAATCGGACTAGTAGTTTTAGAGAAAAGTGGCAACATTGATTTGCACAAATAATGTTTGCTGCAGCGCCCCCTGTTGCGTTGTCACCGTAACATCTATCTAAGAATATGCACCAATCAAACCCGAACCCATAACTGAAAACTGCATCAAAATCGGACCAGTGGTTTTGGAGAAAAATGGCAACATTGATTTGCACAAACATCCTCTCACCCCAAACGCATATACGGTCTCCGTTACGTCGCGGGTAAAAAAAAATTGTCGGTAATTTTTTTTTCTGTTCTTTAAGCGCTGCCTATTCCATTCCAATTTTTATTTCACTCAAATTCAAATTCAAATTCAAAAATCATTTATTCAGTTTAGGCCCTAATAAGACACTTATGAACGTTACAATTGATTCTACTATCAAATGTATGTAGTTGACAGTTTTAGTTGTATTATTTAGTTCGTGCTATTTTAATTTTCATACAACTTTGGCGCTGTAGGTATATCTTATATAATAAAAAAAATCAATAAACCTATTTAAATTCATTTGAGATTTAAAATTTAAATTGAATGGCATGTGAACATACTTAAAAACAAAAAAAAACTTAGAAAAGGTACCTAACAAAAAGTTTGCATAACTAAAACTAAGCCTTCTTACGACATAATATATTTATGAGTACCAATAAAAGTTGCTCTGCCAAGTTGTGACACGCTCGACCATCAATGTGTCTGTGTGTTCACCGCTTTCACTTTTTAGTAATCGCAGTTCGACACACTTTTTTAGCCCTTTTCTGTTACGTATGCGTACTGAACACATTTGTATAGGGACTTTCTATTTTTTTAAACTTAAGTAGGTACCTAATGATTTATTATAGTAGGCACTAGCTTCCGACCGATAACAGAGGTTCTGATAATGGGTATATCGGTAAGTATTCTGAAATTCCAAGAGCCCTAGGTTAGCAATTTTGCTGAACTTTTAGTATCTAATATTAACTAGGTATAATATATTGTACTCTTTATTATATCCTTCTAATATTAGGTATTTAATTGCGCAATTTTGTATTTATGTTTATTCCATAATCATACTATACTTAATGGCTCAAAGGATTAAACTTTCCACAACGTACTGTCGATATGGTGGAAATTATATAGGATATTTTTAACCCGGGAAAACATTAAATTCCTCAGGATAGTTGGTAAAACCAAGGGGCAGAAGCTAGTACTGATCTTTAAATTGAATTCTAAACACCCGCTTGTTTGCGGTCAATAATTTACTATTAACAATTATTCAAAGACAATAATATTCCATTGGAGATGCGGGAAGAACTATCGAATTACAAACCTACTCCATACAGGATTTTTCATGATTTCACAGTTAGTCCCATAGTAAAAGTTGTTCATTTTGATGAGTACTTCCACCCCTGCAAGTATTGCCAGTGACTAAAAAATCACCCAGTATATCTACGAGATTCAAATTGAATCATATACTTATCCGTTGATAAAAATAGCAAGGAAATTTACACCGACATTGATAATTAAAAATGCAATAACGTCCTAGTAAAACCTTGTAGTACCTTCCCTAATCGTAAAAGTAATAAAAATACAGACGCCCCCGAATTTGCAGAGCTGCTCAGTTCAATTAGGTAGATAGCGACTTTATTGTTCAATGTTTTTTTTTGTGTGATTAATTAATTTTAATGAGCAAAGTCAAAGCCATTTATTCAGTTTATGCACGTTGGCAGTAACGAATGTAGTTTTGCCGATGAGTAAGCAACAATGTGAAAATTATATAGATATACATTTCCTAATCTAAAAGGTCAACGTCAATTTATATCATCAAATAAATTTATCGCTTAAATATAGCCATTGTGTTAGAAAATATTAGCTTTTGTATTTACATCCCTCGGGCCCGCATATTTCCAAATCGGATTCAATAAAAAAGCCATGACCCCACTAAGAAGCATCGACCACGACCATTATACCCTCAATGGTGGCCAATCACACCATTGATAAATTAATAGCCGCTATTGATGATAGATTTACGGACAATGGCGTTAAGATCACTATCGAAGGCAGAATAGCCACGTAAATAGTTATAAAAAAATTAAGTGATTAGCTATTCTTATTTCTCTAGAGAAATAAAAATGCACTACCGAAACAAATGTTAATAAATCTGTATATCTACCTAAAAGTCCTATTACACCCTCGGCGGTGTTCACACTACCCTGCTCTTTTATCAATACTAGACTGTCTTAGTTATCTTTACTACAAATAAAACCACAGTAAATACTGTTGTATGTATCGCACGAACGGATTGGCATTCATAATGATCCTGATTATGATGTATAAAAGCATTTACGCCATAGCTTTAATCTAGTGCACTCAATGATCATAATAGGTACAATTACAAAAGCCGTGACCCTTTTGTATCATCTGTTATAAGCAGGTCACGGGTCAAGTGTTACTCAGCTAGCTCTTAGCAATATTTTTGTGAGAACGATGTTGTACCTACCATGTAGGTAGGTAGTAGAATATCAGTGTTTTTACTATCTATACAGGGTGATTTTTGATGATAACGCAACTGCCATTGAGCTATCATCGCGTAAGGTTGCCAATAAATTTTTGATAGGTTGTGAATATCTCATAATGCTGTCTCTTTCTATTGAAATGGACATGATGAGACGTGCTATAATATTACCCGATAAGCTATCCGGAACTTATCGATAACACCAAATTCCATGTAAATTCAGGCTGTCAATCTATTTTGTTAAACTAGTAACCGTAGTTAATCTATACCAATATTACAATGCTGAAGAGTTGGTTTGTCTGGTTGGTTGAACGCGCTAATCTCAGGAACTACTGGTTCAAATTGAAAACTTACCTGTGCGTGCACTATGGTCGTATGATAAAATTAAACCAAGTAACTGCAAGTTGATTGACTGACTGACTATGTAGTTTAGGGGAACTTAACCACCGGAAGTGAACAATTTGATCCTTTGAATGTGTGGGTCATAATTTATTTAATTAATGGTGAAAGCTCAATTTACCATCAAGTACTATGGGATCAATTTGTTAAAAAGGTTAAAAAAATACTGCTTCTCAGTAAATGCGTGAAAATTGGAACTCAGTCTTTGTAAAACCAGAGCCCGGTGGGGGTAATTCTATCGCATTAGAATATTCGAAATTTTTCCATAAACGTAGAATTCGCAAATGGGCAGCAGCCAGCAGGTGGTCATTCAATAATGATATAAACAAAAAATGCATCGTCTCAGGAAATGAGTCACTTCTAAAAATAATTCTAATACAAAAAGCCAGTCACGAGATTCAACCAAACAAAATTACAAAAATTGTAAACAAATTACTTGTTTAATTGTTTCGAGAAAATTCATTAACAAAATCGATTGTGCTTGCATATTAGTTGGTTGTAGCCTTCAAACTAATTACAATCCTATGAATAGAGAACTTATCAATACAGCAAAAAGTTCGTATTTCTATGTAGTATAATTATAGGTACGCAGTTTACATAGTGCTGGTTTACAATTCTAAAAAAATATCGCGACTGGACAACATCCAAATGTTATTACTATAATAAACCGGCTAAGTTCGAATTGGACTCGTGCACAGAGGGTTCAGTACTTACCTTCCTTGGAAGTATAAAAAAAATGTAGGCTAGATATGAACTCGACTCCTTCGTATAAGTTGGTTATCATAGTAACCCCTAGAACTCTTGAGCTTATAAGACCTCGATGAAGTTAATAAAAACATTTAAACGGATTTTTCCCTTCATGAGCATTTTCCGTTTTCCGTGAGAGCGTTAAGGATTTTTCTGTAGACTATGAGTGAATCTTTATATTGCAGACGGACCAAACGATACGAGAGTAGGTAATAATTTACGGAACCCTAAGGGCTTTTACACATTATAAGACACGAAAAATATTCTGTGTCTGATCCGACATAAGAAAAAATATCTTATAATATGTGTATGGTCTCATAATAACAACCAATGCCACTGAATGTCTTACAAGATATTTCTCATAAGACACAAGACATTTTCTTATAATGTGCAAAACAGAGATATGCAAAAGGCCTAATAACACAATGATTTTACCTCATGATCAAATATACCTATAGAATAAAGGTACTTATTGAGGTACATTTCAAGGTGCGTGGCGTGTCACGATATATTGCGAAGTATTGTGAGTAGGTGGCTACCTAAGTAAAATTCTTGTAAACCGGTTCGTTTGCCAAACTTTGGTACCATAAGGTAGCACCGATTGTTCTCATTGTTACTTATATTGAGTGTGCGTGATTGATGATGTATATAATGTCTACAATCACAGTATTTGCGGAAAAATAAAACCAACATACAATGGCCAGTGTACATGGAAAAATGATATGACCTATTTGTAGGTACCAAAAGTTGATATCGTAACAATAAAAAATACGAGTACTACATTAATACGTAGGTAAGCGTATTGTAATAGTTATCTAGAACTTAATATGCAAAACCGTTCAAAGAGTAGGTAAATAATTTTAGATTTGTAATAATAGATAAATAGAAAATAAATAAATTCTTCGCAGGATATGTTTTAGCTAGTCCAAGGCCTGTGTCCAGCAGTAGACGTCTTGCGGCTGAGATGATGATGATGATGATGATGCAATGATGATGATAGTAATAATTAATAGGTAATAAATATCGCTCATATAATCTTATCAGTATCACAAATATTTCTTTTTACTAACAACAGTTACTGTTTTTTTTTATATTACCTAAGTATCTGCAATGTATTTTGACCGAAAACCATTTTTAGCGAGAGGGTTCATAGCCAGCCGTAGCTATCGTAGATATTCTGTTGCCACCCAACTTATATTTATTTTCTCGCAGGCAATGAAATGTAGGGTTGGTACAAAGCTCAGTCTCTGTTAGTCCCTCGAAGGAAACTCCCATTTTTCTCACTTGTTGTGTAATCTACTATTTTCGCATCCATGAGATAACGAACCTAAAAATAAAAGAGTCTTATTATTTCTTAAACCAGCAAAATCTTGAAACCAAATAGTCCAGTTGGCCTCGTACCAAAAGTTTCTGAACTAAATTACTACGCATTTTACACGCTCGCGCTGTATCCGAAATGAAGGAAGCAACAAAAATACATAATTACTACACTCATGACCCGTACCATGGGCTATAGGTATCCTATAGTAGGTAGGTAGTAAATAAAGGTATATCTGTCGTGAATCCAACGAAAAGTGACATCATCTCATTGCGTAAGTTTCCGTTCCGATCTTATGTGTTAGGCTATAAAGCTTAATATTCGTTACGGGTGTTGTTTAAAACAAATATTTACTGCCACGAACGACGCAGATGTGATAGGACGGTATCTACGATGTTGGGTGAAACTAAATTTATTTTTTCTCTGTGTATTAATAAGATAAAAAATAACATAAAAGATTTAAAAAAAATATCTTATATAATAACAATATCTACTTTTTACTTAATAATATTTATTTGATGTTGGTATTCATTTATAATTTAATATGCTTTAGTTCAATCGATGATATTAAACAAAATTATAAGGTCTAAATACCAATTAAAAGTTGTTTGTAATGTTACATCCCATTTTTGACAAAACAAGTTGGATGCCATGCCATACCACAGAGTGGATAAATTAGGTTTCATTCGCACATGCAAACAGTGCAGTCACGCCCGGGCACTGGACAGTCACGTTTACCTATATTTTCGCATCAGTCGTGTCATAAGATATAGCCGATATTACCTATACCTATTCTGGAGAAATAAAGTTTTCTATACCCACAGTCAGCTTCAATGCACGATTACGAGTTTACTCGTTTTCGATGATGATAACTAATCGAATAACGCATGTATTTAAAATAAAAATCTCTCGCTTCCTCATTATTAATGAATATGTAATAAATCAGTTCTAAGATCTAGTAAGTAAAACATATTGCGAAGGTACGCGTCTCAATATAACACACTCAAGATTTACACCATTATGAAAGATCGGCGTCGTTTATTATAAAAGTAACACCTTAATTTTGTTCCACCGGTTGGGAACCACTGAGTTAGAAAAAGCCCTTCTTCCACGCGTACACTCATACACAAGGACGAAAACGTCATAGAAATTACGAATGGACGTGGTAGATTTTACTTGCGGTTTCTCTTGTAGTGCAAAATACTACATTTTGCCACTTTACCGATGTGACAAAGCCATGACTAATTATACCGGTAGGTACATGGTTTACTTTTCGTCCAAGTCTGTTCAGACATTATACGTGATTTGAGTAACAAATATCGGGGTTTATTTTACTGATTTTGCAGATTAAAAATCAATATCATTAATTATTTTCTTTTGTAGCAATAAATTAGGAACCATCCATAAATTACGTCACACGAATCCTATGATTGGTTGGGGCGCTCGCATTGTCATGACCCATTGGCCTCATTTTACACATAAACCACGGCCTCAGTAAACTCATCCTAGTATTATTAGGAGTGGCACGTCCTTGCAAACACCATCACTAATTTATTAGAGAAGTATCAAGTTGTAAATATTATATAGTTGATTAATACCTAATTCTTATAATTTCGTAACTTTTATGATTATTTGTAACTCCCTTGCAAAAGAGAAATAATGAAGGTAGGCTATATAAAGGGATGACCGTCGAAATTGGGATCAAAAACCAGCCTATCCACAGAGAAAAAATAAGCAAAAGTTCCTTCTGACTACATCCAAAGCTAAATTTGTCATTGTTATTTTTCGAAGACTGATTTTGCAAAACAATAAATTAGGCAAGCCCTTATAAGTACCTACTATAGGATATATGATGGATGTGCGATACCTATGGGTAGTCGCGCAATTCTCCTGAAAACAAATTCACTGTGCAACATATTTTCATGAAAATAGCATAATTACTACCTATTCGACCATGTTAAAAAATTATCCAGATTGTTCAATGCACAGTAAAACAATGCAAGTTAGGGTTATCAGAGGGGACATTAGACCTGAGTTATACACTCCAGGATGCAGTACTGTTGTGTGCATACGCATTATTTATTTAACATTAGAAAAGGAAGATACTAATATGTATAATAAAAAAGTTAATATTTTTTAAGTTTTAATAATATCATACACCTACCAAAATAAAAAAGAACATGAAATCTTATAGAAAAGGCGTGAGAACTTAAAATATTTATCACTTAAGTATTTTGGTATGAATTAATCCTACGACCTCCTACGACTCACTGGTATAATATTTATGAGTTTGTCTGACACTGACGATGTTAATAACGTTATATTTCATCTGCCTTTATTCTATAAGTACATATTTTATGCAAATAAATAAAATATTAATTAAATGTATACAATAAAGGCATTACGATAACATTTTATTGAATTAATGTGTAATGTTTAGACTTATTGTTTAAATGAGATAAGTTTATTATTATATATGAACTATATAGATATAGGAACATACCTACATAACCTTGTCCCTCGTTACCAAATATTAAATCTTATACTTAGATCTATTTTTGCGATCTTTAATCATTTCGAAGGTTATTAAAATGCCAAAAAATTGTATTGCGGTTTGAATTAGGTATCTACAACATAGTAACTGGATACATAAAAAAAAAACATTTAAATTGTAATTCCATCGCTGACGCGTGACAAAATAAAAGGCACGTAAACATTACAAATCTATGACAAATAAAACTAGGTACCTTATTCCTTTGTCATTGGTCATCATCGCTGCGTGACAAGCTTATGATGTAGGAAAGAGCCTTGTGAGACGTTATGATGTTTTTATAGACATTTTATCGCAGAAGGCTGACACGGTGTAGCGCCGAATAATCAAATAAAAAAAAACATTTTTTTACTATAAATGCAACCAACGTAACAAATTACTTTTAAGCAAAAAATTCATACATAACGATAGCCTGTTTAAATTTCAGTTTATCCCTTAGTAATAGGTAGGTAATAACTGCAGAAGTTGGTACCTACTTATATTATTATTTTATGTAGGTATAAGCATAGGTAAATAAAAAATAATCATTTTGTAGTATTATTGTTATATTATTTCAGTTATTTATTATTTATCTGTGGTTCTTATCTGGTAATTACCCAATAACTACTAAAATGAGAAAATGTATTGTCTGTTGTCCATTGAAACTGTTTTCATTGGAATAATTATGTAGATTTGTTCTGATTTTATGGGTTTTTTTACACGAAGCTGTAGTTAATTGTACAAATAGGTACCTACTCTTATCACACTCTATCACCAAGCACCTACTGGTGTGTTCCGACAGCTACTTAAGAGCCAATTCCCTTCTACGCTTTGTGTAATACATAATACTAGCTGTCCCCCGCAGTTTCACTCGCGCGGTGGTTTAAAAAATAGATGTTGGCCGATTCTCAGACCTACCCGATATGCACTAACATAAAATTTCATAAAAATCGGTGGAGCCGTTTCGGAGGAGTAGGTATGGTAACTAACATTGTGACACGAGAATTTTATATATTAGACTAGCTTCCGCCCCGCGGTTTCACCCGCGTTCCCGAGGGATCTTGTGTTTTACCGGGATAAAAAGTAGCCTATAGCCTTCCTCGATATATAGGCTATCTAACACTGAAAGAGTTTTTCAAATCGAACCAGTAGTTCCTGTGAGTAGCGCGTTCAAACAACCAAACAAACTCTTCAGCTTTATAATATTAGTAGGTATAGATATAAAACTCACTAAGCAGTTTTATTGCAAAGCTGATTTTAAGATTCCATTAGATTTTAAGACCTATTGTTCTGGTGGTTCCCATTCGCCTACAAAAAATCTTCTCGTCAGCTTACGTTTTCAATTAATTATACTTAGTTAATTTATACATTCACATGCTCTTCAGCAAACGAACTTCATAGAAAAACTAGTTGTTTTCTATAATCTAACGAGGTTACACAGTGATGTGACTGAGACGTAATCAAGAATAATTGAGGTCATGCATTCGCTTGAGGTAAAGTTGGAGAATATAAATTTAAACTAAATAAATATTTCTAACGAGCGCAATAAAATCAATCAATTTTATTAATATTAAACTAGGTTAGATATCGAAGAAGCCCTCCGTCATTGATTGCGAGTAGTTAAAAGAGTACATTACATTACATTTCCTTCTCTTTGTGTTGTTTTCTGTTTTTTTAATGAAATCGAGGCAACAATGTCTTTATAGGTTTATTGACGATATAGCTAAATAATTATTTTTTTAAATTCCAGGTGAACCAGTAAGATGCTGGACGTGTTCCTCAGACCTTAACCCGATGTGCAACGATCCCTTCGTCTTAGGCAGCTCGGAAGGCTCCTACTTATTCAGACTGGAAAACTGTGATGCAAATACCGGAGCAAGCTACACATACCTCACAGCTTCAAAGTCCGCTTGTAAAAAGCAAAAAAAATACAGTAAGTGTTTCTCTTTATTTACCCCCATTTAACACCTTACCTTCCTAAAAAGGTAAAGCTACTAATCAACAGATTCGCAATATTCGACACATGCCGTTTTCTTTGTTCCTGTCGATTTTAGTCATTGGTAACACAAGCTCCCAGACACTCTGGGAGACTAAATATACATATATTGATATATCTAACAGATATGTAGCTGTTTGCAATTTATTTGTATCCTGCATGACAAAACAGGAAAACGAAGTAGAAGTAGCTAAAATATATAAGAGAAGTGATAACAAACGGGTGGTCTTATGGGTAAATCGATTTCGTCCACACAACCTTTGGGTAACCGGAAAGTCATAACAATATGCCAGGTATACTCAAAAAAATAGTCTCAAATAATATAAGTAAGTACCCAAATTAATTTTTCATACGATTTTATTTCCTGTTTGCGTATTATGTAGGTACCTACAACTGTGCAGCTTTATATCAATCATAGTCTCAAAGTATAATGGCCATGACAGACTGACGGACATGTACCTTGACTTCGGAACCCTAAAAAAACTTATCTTTTTACTTGCAATCAAAAAAGTTTTATTTGCTTCGTTTTTAGATGTTACCTTCAAAAGGCCCTTGTATTTAGATACCCGTTACTACCGTTATGTTGCTCTCAAGTTGCTCCACAACTCAACTACCGGATTGCACAATGAAACGTGATAGAAGGTACTAGGTTCGTGCCTCTAAAAAAAGGTCTGTTTTGATTAAATTGAAAAGTTTTGTTTGATATTAGGTTGATGAATGCAGTAGACACCTACTGCATTTCAGGATTACCAGCTGCAATCTTCGATTTATTTTTAGATCCATTGTTGTTTTTCATAACGCAGTAACATAATTATTTAAAAGTACCTACGTATTGGGTGGATATTTAGAAGTGGGATATTTTGGTAACGCTCCCGAGTGAAGCGAGGGAGTTATGTAGAGTCCTGAGTGAAGCGAGGGGTTCAAGCCGCTCAATACGAAGGCGGGCTTTATCCTCGAGGTGAATACTCTACTTTTCATACGTGCTGCGAGACAATAAAAACCCAGGGCTTTATAAAATACCACCATTAGGCTACACCATACGCTGCTTGGCTTTTGAGTTGATACTAAGTGTTGGAAATAAACTAAAAGGACGGATTCGAACACAACCTTGACTCTTTTTGTAGTTCTCCATTAATTAAAACCGTATAACGCTTTTTCATATTTATCTTTTGATTCCCCGGTAGTAGATAATTAATAATCCCCAAAGCGTCTGATGTAATAAACTCTGGAGTCAAAACACTATCGCTCGACGACAATTTTGCTGTCAACGTCAAAATTGAAAAAAAGGAACTTTTAAAATAAAATAACACCCAAAACCGACATTTGTTTCGCATTCTTTACAATCACACCTTTTTCTTCTTTTTTTGTGTTCTGCCCATGGTAGCCAGTTCGAATTTCGAAAATGCCCGTATCTATTCTAAGAGTTTTCATACGAATTTTAACGTTCCAAATTCAAATCACAGTATATCCCTTGGGGCTCTCATATAACATTATTATACCTTGGGATATAATGTCTTGCTTTACATTGAGATTGCATGATATATTATTATTATAATTGGACATTGTCGAGCAGGTGGTATAAAAATGATTTTACCTTTCAATGTTACACTTTACTACGCAGTAAGCTTATAAACAGTAGGCTACGACTAGGTAGGTGTAACATACATACTACTAAGCACAGAAATATTCTAGATATATTTCTGTGCTACTAAGGGACGTATATAATTGTTATTCTATGATAGTCGATATGAGTATAAGACAGCATAAGTATCTTGGTATTGAGATAGGTACTTACGTAGTATTGTTCTAACCTACTAGTATATATATGATAAACTAGTGAGTAGGTACCTACTAGGTATCCGACTATTTGAAACACTAGCTTCCGCCCCGCATAATATGACTGTATTCAGTGTACTACCCCATGGTACTTCCTACTTCTTATCCTGCGCTGATAAGTTTGCTCTGCTTTTTATTTTGATAGTAGGTATATGTACCACCTAGGTAGTTATAGCAATATACCTATTAAGATACTTATATTTTTTACTTAAATCGTTATAAATATGTAGTGTAGGTAGACAGTCAGTAGGTAAGTTAGTATAGGTACCACTTGGAATTTATGAAACATTTGAGCAAATATATAAACTGAGTAATAGTTACCACGAAAGTGGTCGCGAGCTATCAGACATTAATAGTTATCCACAAACAGATAAGCTACTAAACTACACGGTGCGAAATTAATGATTATGGAGGGCAAATTAAGCAAATTAGGTACCTACCTATCTACTCCGGATAAAATTAATGCTTATGTAGTAGGTAGGTATATTTTTTACCTACAATTAAGAAAATTGCATTTGAATAGGCTTACTTCTATAACTTTTACTTCTCCTACACATCGATGCCTTGCAACTTCATAATTCTATTTTTGATCAATCTGGGATATTAAAATCAGAGCTTGGCCCAATTACACAAAAATGTTTATAGGTAGGTAGGTGGATTCATCATAAACGTAAGTCTACAACTACACTACCCACGCTACACAACACGTTTATTTTCAATGTCAGTTAAAATTGCCAGTTCATACGAGATGTTTATCCATGTTATTCTATTGTTCTCGTTAATCGGTGCTAATTTGTGACGAGACATTTAGGTACGGCTAAAAACTACTACAAGGTCACTAAAATTAGGTACACTAATTAGCCTTTGGCCCTTGGGATGACAAATCAGAGTTTTGGAAATTGCCCAGGAACATCTAAGAGCAATAGGTATATATGCCAAAAAATATATAGATCGTTAATTTTTAGTAGGTAGGTACTCAGGTATATTTTCTCTCCTTTTTCAATGTAGATAATGTAAGAACAAACATACTAGAGTGCTCTGGTCTACAACATCTAGTTTACACTAGGCGCCAGGTAAAAACTACTTATGATAAGAATCGGTGTAAATCCAACTCATCCTAAACATATAATAATGGATTCCGTAATTTCAAGACTAGCGAAACTCTATAATCATGCTTCAGATAAATAACCATAATTTGTGTATTTTACAGTCAATGGCCAATTAGTAGTGACCCGTGGCTGCACCTGGAAGCGAAGCGATGATTACACGAACACATGCCCCTCCACCTCGAACGGACCCAATGAAATGACCAGCTTCTGCGAAACTTGCGAGCACGACGCCTGCAATGGAGCAACACCTGTTGCCAAAACTCTGGCATTACTGGCCGCACCACTGTGCCTCCTTCTGTTCAAGTAGATTAAGAAAAAAACAGCAAAAATATTTTATTAATTGACAGTTCATAAGTACCTACCGTGGGACCATGTTGTTTTTTTCTCGGTTGAGTGCCCACCGCAATAAGTAAAGTTAACCAAGTAACACATTAAGTTGTTAATAGAGAATTAAAATGGTTGTAAATGTTTCTAATGTTAAATTTTGAGTATTTTTATTAAAATAACACTTTCTCGTTTTTCGTTATTCTTTTAATCTTTCTTTAAAAATTATGACTAATAAAATACTTACCTATATTGTGCTTTTCTATCAGTGCTACTTTAATTATATTAGTAAAACTTTCTATAATTTTCTGGTAAAAGGAATATTTTAAATGTAAATATTTTTAAATAACTCTGTTTCATTAAAATACATAGTGTAAGGTTTTAACATAAAGTGATAATTAATTAAATGTTTTATTATAAAATTATTAACTGACATAGGTACATAATTGCTTATTGTATAGGTTAAATATTTGCACATATGTAACTAACCCAGTGCCCAGTACCTACAGTTTATTTGGTATACATTATTTAATAAGTATATACAATTCGTTTTTTATTACAACGACGACGATGAAATGTATGAATCTCAAAATAATATTAAAATTTCAAACATATACCCCAAAATAAAGTCCACCACGATAATCACGTATTTTATTTCACTCCATATAATTGTCACCTTTGAAACTGAATTTAATAACTTACTTTATCCTATACTAGCGACCCACCCGGCTTTGCACGGATAGCAGAGCATAGGCTACATTTTTTAATAAGCAAGTAAGTAGGTATAACTATTGGTTTTCGCGGCACACGTCAGTAGTAAAGCTTCCAGTCGGCATGATTTTTACCGAAATCTTCAACAATCATAGTCTTAATTCAGCCAATTTACACAAAATCTTAATGAATTACATACCTGAGCCATATTTTTCTGATTCGTACTCACGTTCGTACCTATATTGTTGTAAAAAAATGTGTAATTGCAGTAGAGCCAAACTACTTCTGTATTTTTTCAATCGATAACAAATGACTTGCTTTGCTAAAGTTCAAATGAAGTTAATCTATACTAATATTACAAAGCTGCGAAGAGTTTGTTAGTTTGAACGCGCTAAAACTACTGGTTGGATTTCAAAAATTATATCAGTGTTGGGTAGCCCATTTAGCGAGGAAGGTTATAGGCTACGTTTTATCCCGGGAAAACATAAGATCACTCGGGAACGCGGGTGAAACCGCTGGACGGAAGCTAGTAATAATAATAAGTAGGTACCCAAAATGAGACACTTGACACCATGTAATGTAATGCTATGTTCGAGATACAGAGGTCGAATTTATTTTTTTCGATTATCTTAGAGGGAAAATATGTACTTACCAAAATGGCTTGTAGGGACTCACTGATTAACTCGACTAATAGAGGGTTTAGGTTTCGAGTAAGGGAGGTTTTGAGGGCTTGAAGGGACGGGAACACAACTTTTTTTCGAGTTTTGGAGGTTTTCGACTCATCGAGGTTCGACTTAAGAGGTTCTACTGTACTATTATGGGACCAAACAAGAGTCCAAATCAGTAAGAAAAATTACAAAATAAAATACCAGCATAGCTAAGATTCAGCAGGAAGCAAGGTCACTAAAAGCTTATCCTACATCTACCTTGTGTTACAGACGGTAGACTTAAAGTCAGCCTTTGCTTGCGGAGGCGTCGTGTGACTGGTCACACCACTTACCTCTTACGGCGAGGAGGGCGATGGCTGCCACACGCGACTTATTTGTGAAAAGATGCAGCTTGTGGAGACTGGTTTCGTTGAGTCTACCAATTACTTATTTTTTAGTCTACATTGTCGTTTTGCCCCCGGGATATATATACAAAATTTAATGTTGTCCCTAAGACGAATGTAAATTTGATGTAGGTAACGCAGAAACAACGCTCGATATAATTCGTACACACACACCCCAGGGCGTACAAAAACTAGTCCCTTAAATTAATGTGAAAACATTTTTATTATATTCAATACATATTTATTGTCATTGAAAAATCTTAATACATAATTTACCAAATGGACGGTATTTATTTCAGTCTTATATAAAATCTTGCAATAATTATACTTAAGATATAAGTAGGTAATTATAATTTGTGCTGCCATACAAAAGAAATAGAACTATAATTCCAAAAACATAAGAATTATGAACCATTTTCATATTTGTTATAATTTTTACAAAATACATAGTCCTTTATACTATTTCTTCTACATTAAATCAGATGATACACCATAATTCGTCAAAATTCAATCTAGAAAATATTTATTTATACTGGGTGATTTTGTTGTCACTGGCAATACTTGCAAGGGTGGAAGTACTCATCAAAATGAACAACTTTTATTATGGGACTAACTGTGAAATCATGAAAAAATTATCAGCTGTTCCATACAAAAGTTCAATACCTACTCGACCAAAATGTATGAAGCAACCATATTATTTTATGCGATATCAGAGTTAGCCCTATAGTAAAAGTTGTTCACATTGATGAGTACTTCCACCCCTGCAAGTATTGCCAGTGATAACAAAATCACCCTGTATGCTGATAATATAATAACATTACTATATAAGTCAATGTATAAAAAAGTGTGCTATAACTATAACAAATAGTATTCATAATAATATGTTCATTCTAAGGTTGGTACTTACAATTTAAATTTGTACAAAGTGAGATTCTTTACAGAACTGATACTATATAAATATTAAGGCACATACATATTATACTATTGAGTCAGTACGCCCAATCCCCATCTTCATATAAACTTGTGAAGCCCCCATAATATTCAGAAAGCCAGAGAGGGTTCTGACAACTTTGTGATTATGATTGCATTTAATGAATTTATAGAATGTATTAAAATAGCATAGAATTGTTTAAACATATTTAAAATGATGCATGCAAAAGTATTAACCATAGTCAATTTTATTGTTACCTTCAACGGAGGTGGCAACCCTTATTACACAACTATTAAATAAACAATAAAAGTATCTGCTATGTTATTCTGTACGATGTAAAACTCGATGGTGAAATCACGCAGCGGCTATTACTATATATATATATATATAGTATTGTATTACTGGTAAGTTGAACTACTATGATCAAATGATGTGAGCAATGGCTTGGGGGCTAAATTAATTCAATTATCTTCCTAAAATTACAACATGATCTTAAACATATAAGGCAGTACAATCAAAGCTGTTAGAAGTAATTGCAATGGGCTAAGTGCAGAAGATGCATTACAACCATCTTTACTATTACATGTACAATATTCAATGAATATATTGTAAGTACCCGTTCTCATGAGACAAAACCTCTCATCACCTTGGATGCCAACATCACCAAGATATGCACAATCCCGGAAATAGCGCCATTCGCCATTGACTGAAAAACAGAACATGAAAGTATAATTATAATGATGATTTTTTTTTCAATAAAACTAGGAAATTTTACTGCACATATAATTACTGGATCAAACATCAGTGTTTTTTTTTTATTATTATTTTTTGGCTTATGTTGACCACAATTCCACCATATTATAAGGTATGAGAAACCATCATGGAATTGAATTCTATGACAATGGAGATTCTATGGCATGGTATATAGATAGAAGTACCCTTTGTCACCAAACATCAGGTTTTATTGGTCCCTAAGTCAAAAGTCATAAGGGTTTTTAGCCACTTCTGTATCTCAAGAACTTGACCACCTAGGGCAGATTTGCTTACACAGAATTTTTCGTGTAACACATAATTTTACAGGAAATATCAGATTTAGTTGGTCTCGGGAACAAAAGTTAAGAGTTCTTAGGTGGCCCTGCCAGGACAGGACTATTATGGAGCTGAACATATCCAAAGAACTAGAGCACTTAGTACAGATCTGTTTGCTCCCATAATTTGATGATAGTTTGTGAAATTAGTCTCCAAAAATTCGATTTTATCAGTTGTTGGTTTAGAAGATAAACTGTACTTTTATACGGAGTAGTTCAAGAGCTACGTAGCTACCAGGACAAAAGTTAAGAGTTCTTAAATGGCCCTGCCAGGAAAGGCCCATTCTGGAGCTGAACATAATTGAAGAATTAGTGCACCTAGTACAGAACTGTTTACTCCCAGAATATGTTGATAGTTTGTTGAAGATAGTCACCAAAAATTTGATTTGTCAGTTGTTGGTTTAGAAGATAAACTGTATTTTTATATGAAATAGTTCAAGAACTATGTAGCTACCAGGATAAACCTATTCTGGAAAGACCACCTCAGTATATCATGAATTAGAGTATCAAAAAACCTTTATAACTTATGCACCAGGGTCCGACAAATCAGCCACAAATTTTGTAAGTCAAACATCCAGTCTATTACTAGGTACAAACTAAGCTTATTTCAACATGTTTGCAACAGACTCAGAATTCCTGAAGAAGGAATGATCACGCTTTAAGAAGGTATTGAAAACAAAGCGATCAGAGAGTAGCCTTAGGGAAAGCATAGAAGGGAACCGACTCTAAAACTAAAATAATTGTAAGTTTCTACCTTTTTGTCTTATTTTTCGGCACATAGATGACTTGACTCCAGGCAAATGCGCAAGTCCCTTGGCTTGCTTACAGTCCGTAATGGGCACGGTGGTATTATCGAAAGGATCTGCGCACTTAGGATCATTATTTGACCGGCAACTCCAGCACTTTATACTCAAAACTGAAAATCAAAACAGGCGGTAAGAAATTGTTTGGGCGTGACCTAAGTTTCAATGACCGAATATAGCTCTACTAACCGTAAGGCATAAGGATACATAAAATGAAAAAACAAAGAAGATATTTAATCATGGTTGAAATAAAAGTTATTCAACAGAAATATTACAATATATTTCACAAAACTTGGTGAAAAGTAAAAAAAGTCTGCGCGTCGCGCGATATTATTATTAAATTTATTCGTTTTTTTTTAACGGGCGGGCGAGCAGTGTTGCCAACTAGTAATGCCAATTCAATTTTTTAAAGAGAGCTGGATCACCTTCGAAAAAGAGCTAAATTTTTGGAAAAAAAGAGCTAAGATAAAAGAGTTTAAAAAATTTAATTATAAAGAAAACCAACTTACTAAAGAAGTTAGCAAGAAATCTTACTAACTACTTTCAACCAACCTTGAAAAGCAGTCTCAGAGAGCCATTCTTCTCGAAACTTTTGTGTGTGGCTTACTCGATGTCATTTTGCATGTTGCACATAAATACTAATATATTGTAATTCGTACTTCAATTACACAAATAATCAACACAGTACTCCATCATGATACAACACCAATTTATCAAAATCAAGGAATTAATGATCGAACGAAACGAAGTACCGTACCCGTAATTCAAGTCATAGACTAAATATGGCTTTATTTATTAATTTACTCATTGGTCAGCATGAAATTCAGATACACACCTAAAATTTTGAAAGTATTGGAATAGACCTAAAATTTTAAAATTAAAGAGCTAAAGAGCTAAAATTGATTTTTTGGAGCCGATTAATTGAAAATAGAGTTAAATTTTGCTCTAAAGAGCTAAATTGGCAAGACTGGGTGAGACGCAGTTTGCTAGTAGTAGAGTTCGCACCACCAATGAAGTCCCATGGAATTAATGCAACTAAAGAATGATGAATGTGAAGTATAGGTAAAGGGGAACTTATGAAAACAATGGCTGGATCCGACTATCGGATGAAAAAATCTGACGTGTATTCCCAGCCTAAGGGTGGTGTAATCGCAACGCTAAATCGTACCGATGTTCATAAAATCCACGAACCACCAGAAACTTTGTCCACCAACAGTAGTTTTAGTGGTGAAATGTATAGGAAATAATATTTTAATTTATATTTGGTCATTAAAAATGGATAAATTTAATAAAATGATCGTGGTTTCCCTTTTTTTTAGATGTTTTATACATTGGTTAGTGTTGGATAATTTATTTTGAATACAGGCAAATACCCTATTTAGGTTATATACTTGTAGCCAGCTGTTACCAGTTTTTTGGCTAATTGTATAAGTTTGTTTGTTGGCAGCACTGCGTACTATAAGTTTTATTTATGTAGGTGTAATGTTGTGGGTGTGTTCAGTTCGTTACAATTTTGTTTATAAACTTTAACTATCTAAAATTTAAATAAAACCCACATAATGTTACTAAAAACTTTAATTCTTATCTGTTTTTGTGCTGTGCCGACTGGTAAGTAAAAACTGATTCATAATTCCAAAACAAAACACGAAGTTCGTATCAAATTTTCGATCGTTGTTTTTGCAGTTTTCTGCGTAAGATGCTACCAATGTGCATCATCACAAGGCAACAAATATGAAGACACCTGTGGAGCTTACAAGAAATTTGATAAGGAGAGCCACATAGCTGTCGAATGCGGTAGTGATGAGTCTCACATGCCTGGATCATTTTGTATGAAACTAACTCAACAAGGTCCAAAAGGATTTATTTGTAAGTTTACTCATTCATATAATGTTATGCATGTTGTTGTCAATTTTTAAATAGAGAAGTTACAAAGCTGTATGTCTAGATCACATCAGTACAATCTACACACTCGAAGCTTGCTACTGGCTGGGAAGTTGTCTACTTGTTGCAAGAGTTTATGCCTAATATTGATTAAAAATTTACTTATGCTGGGTGGTAGAGTGGGCTAATGTGCATACAATCATAACTAGTAACTATATAGAAGTTATAATGATCATAAAATATTTTTAAAACATATCTATAACACTAAAGCCTAATATGACACCAAGAAACTTATAATGGTTTTTGTAATGCAGCCTACCCATTGAATGTATCTAAGATACACTTAAATTATATTATTTATACTTACCATCCTACTAATAATATTATAAATCTGAAAGTTTGTATGTTTGGATGTTTGTTACCACTCAACTCCATAATGTCTGACAACTTTTTATCCTAGGAAAACATAAGATCCCTCGGGAACGAGGGTGAAGCCACAGGGTAGTCTATTCAAAATATAAAGCATAAAAAATAAATTATAAAGAATTATTATAAATTGAAAATATTTTTTGATACTCATAGGAGCATAGAAGGAGGATGAAAGAATAGTCTTTACAAATATAATGGCAAATCTAGACCTTAACATGATTTGAAATAGAGTAGCATTAGTAATTAATAAGCCTGTTAGCATGTTAATGCATTTGAATCTCCAACCTGTCATGATCTTCATCAACATTGATAATCCAGTAATGTACACTGCTGAACATAGATCTATTACTACCTTCTATAGGTGGGACACATTGAGGGCACTTATGAATGTCGAAGCTACTGAAACAGTACTATATATTATCACTTATCATGGTAAAATTGTAGTAAACAAACAAATTTATAAAAAAAATATAATAATGATTTCAGGGGATGGACGCTGGCGTCAAGTGATCCGTCGCTGTGCATCTGTTGCTGAAAACGGTGTAACAGGTGTATGTAATTGGGGAGTTTATGAGAATGGTGTGTATTGGGAGGAATGTTATTGTTCAGCAGATGAATGTAACAGTTCTACATTTATCAAATCATCTATGACAGTCATTCTAATTGCAATGGTGTCAGTGTTTTATGTTTGCAACTTTATTCTGTAAGAGCTATTTTAAGTTACAATAACCTTTTGAATGCTGTTATTGTAAAAAAATCTTGCCTCATTAGAGATTTTGAAAAGATAATGTACATTCCAGTTGTTTTTACAGCATACAATTTTTTATATTCTGAACATACCTATCTCCCAAATAGAGTTATGTAAATTATCTTACTTTAATGTATGAAAATTTGACTACAAAATAAGGATGACAAGAAAATAATTTTGAAAAGAATTCAGCTACAATGATTATTCAAAAAGGCAAGAAATACAATAATTAAGGTGAAAAATAATTTTAATAATAAAATGATGTTCAATATTTGTATAAAAGATCTACCTGTGCACATATTATTATACAAATAAAGATAATTACGTAGTTATAAGCTAAAAATGCATTTACTGACAGATAAATATTTTAAATCAATTGAGCTACTATTTGGGTTCTTAATGACCGCCTGTGCCGTGTTCTGATGCTCTTAAATATCTTGCTGTCTTAGGCATTGGTTACCTTGGTTGTTACAGTAAATGTATACTTCTATTTTAGGGAATACTAGCGACCCACGCCAGTAAAGATCCCAGTTGGCATATTTTTTTCCGACACCTTCAACAATCATCGTCATATTTCAGCCAATTTACACAAAATCTTAATTAAATATATACCTAAACCTTCCTCATGAATCACTCCGTCCATTGGTGAAAACCTTATGAAAATCCGTCCAGTAGTTCTTAAGTTTATCACGTTCAGACAGACAGACGTGGCGGGGGGACTTTGTTTTACAATATGTCATGATCACCAACTTGGCTCGTAGGAATAGTTCCTGTTATCAAAACTAACCAACCTGTGTAGACTAAAAATATTCAATATAATATTTTAATAAAACTACGAAAACATTTTTTAATGATTATTAATAACCACAAAGATGACATCTTTTGATCTTGAAGAATACAAAGGTGGTTTTAGTATACAGGTTGATTTTTTTAGTCGCTGGCAATACTTGCATGGGTGGAAGACTCATCAATATGATCAACTTTTACTATGGGACCAACTGAAATGAAAGTATTGCCAAAAACTAAAAAATCAAAAAATTGGAAACTGAATGCAGCTCAAAGTTAAGTTTAAAATATTTAGGTACTTTTCTCCTTGGGCCCATTTGTTTGACTTATATCTGTCATGGACCAAGTGATTAACTGGGCATTGTGATTATAAACTTAATTATTTATCACACTAAAATCTCTTCGTATTCAGAAAAGACCCGGATACTTTTGTTTAGAAGCTCGTTGCGCTTCTCGATCGCCATACACTTCGTGGTTATTTTTTTATTGCCATCTCATATTGGATAATGTATAATGCCTAATTAATCACTTGGTCCATAAATAAACCATTTTGAATAGTTAGTTAACATTAATTGTTATATCATAAAATATCACCATTACATATGTTAAATAAGTAATAATGTGCCTTAGAAAATAATAATTAATTAAGCTTTACAATATTTATAAATTATAATAATAAATTAAATAGAATTTCTATTTTTTATCAAATTTCTTTATTGATTGAAAATTTACCTTATGAATCTCATTTTTATATAGCATTTTGTGAACATAAAGTATGATACTCATTATCATGCACTAAGATTTTTTTTGTTACCTAACATGTACTTATAGCTATGATATTCAAGCTGTCATGAACTCATGATGCAGTACTTATGTTATTTAACACGCAAAATAGAATTCTGTGTGCAGCTGAAAACTAATACCTAACTGTTCGCCATCTTGAAAAAAAAGTAGCGCGTGCAATGCTGTAACTAGGTACATACACGTGACAAAGTGAAACTATAATAACGTAAGGACGCCATAAACGCTGCAAGCTAGGTCACCTAGCAACAAAACGTTACATTTATTGGTAACATGTTACACTTAAATTCGACCATGAGATTTTACTCCTTTAGCGCCCAAAGAAGTTTCACTTTAAAAAAAAACTATTATTGCTTAGTTTTTGATTAAACTAGTGTCAATCGATATCAATCATTATACAAAAATAATAAGAGTGTTCTACGAACTTTTTGTTAGGTACTACTTATAATTTTCTCTATCGATTGACTTATCAATATCCAAGGTAGGTATCGTATTTTTATCAAGATGGTGCTTCTCTGGGTAGGTATACCGGGCCCTACTAAAATGTAAGATCGTCTTTTCAAGACCATCTTGCAAAACACTGTTCTTGATTACAGACAGTAGGTACCTAACTAAAAACCTTTATACTGCAAAAAAATATTCATTGCCAATTATGTAGCACATGATAATTGAGTTTCATATAATAATAGTAACCAAGTTTCTTTTTAGTATTTTAGCGCCTTTACCATGGTGCAATTAACATTGAAATGTAAATAATGTTTATTAATGATCATTTTAAATAAGTATCTACTTATCTAAAATTATTAACTATATATTTTTTTGTAATAAAATAAACAATTGTTTAATTATTTTTCTTCTTTTTTCCCCACACGTACCCTTTCAATCTAATAAAGTTCGACGAAACTAGCGGTGGGGACAGCTATGTTATTCTGTACTGAAACTCGATATGCTGGTCGAAAAGATTGCAATATCACAAGCTATCGTTTCAAGCCATTTGATACACATCATACTAATAATAATTGATGTAGGTATTCCCTGTTAATGAATATAAAGCCTATCGAAATATTTTTACTTATTGCTATGTAGGTACCTACACCAGGGTTTATTGTGAATCTCGGCGGAAAAGCATCATTATTCAAATCAGCCTCAGCAGGCGGAGGCGGGATTATTGGCACAATGGCACATATTAAAATCGTAGATTCAAAACAATTAGTCGCGTATTCTTTCAGTCATTTGTAGGTAATTTCAGTTAACAAACACAAACTTGACTAATTACGGTCAACATTGCGAATGGAACCCTAAAATTCAGCAACAGCATCCGCTTTCGCCGATATGACTAAAATCTGCATCAACAACAACCCTGGTACTACCTACTATTAATCAAAGAAATCAGGACATATCAATACTTTATTACAATTACACAACTTTTTCCAAAAACGCGCGAAATCATAGTCAATCGAACTCAAAACTATCCAATCCATTAGAGCGGGGACACGTTGACGCCGAGTCGACAAACACTAGAGTTGCGACAAAATCGACTCATCAGTTCGGCCATCCTGCGACTCCTTCAACCTCGAAGGAATACCAGTGAAATCTTCTCAGCACTGTAGTCCTCTGGTTTTGACGTGTGCGTGTCTTCTATTGGCCCAAAGGCAGTAGTGTAAGTACTTAAGCCCCGCAGGCAATAACATAGGTGTAACCCCGCATGCAAATAATATAAGTAGAACGCCAAAAGCATTTGCAATTTACATTTTTAGGTCATTTGTTCATTATCGTGAGAGCTATCACTATCACGTCGTTCCCACCAGATTTTCATTTTATCACAGGCCACAATATTTTTATAAGCTCTGCGGCCTTGAAATGCTGAGGTTACTTCGTATCGATCATTTGGCAATGCATTTAGCAATGCTGTCACTTTATATGGACCCGCATATCGAGGTAAGAGTTTGCCACTCGTTATGCCTTGTCGCATTATCTTCCGTTCAACCATTACTAACGCTCCAACAGCAATAGGATCCGTAACACGCCGACCTCTATCAAACCGCTCTTTCATTTGTGACGCATTAGCAGCAATTTTAGCAGTTGCATCTTCCCTTCCATCGTCCTCGTCTGAACATGTAGGTCCCTGTAATTCACCAGAAAATATAGCCAATAGTCAGATTATTAAAAAAAAAACGTGTGGCACTCGGGGACTGCCGCGGTAAAGCTATTGCATAGCATTTTTTATCAACTTATGCAATTATAATTATTTATTTATTTTTTATATAGGCAGTTTTTTTTTCTTTGATATTAATAGATACCTATACACCTATATACCTTCTCACAAACAGCATACACACACATAAGCGTTCGCTTAACGTATATGTATGTGTGTGTGGAAGGTGTTAGGTTTTTTCGTTACGGATTTTTTTCAAAAACCCCGAAGCCCGCGATAAAAGCTATACAATAGCTTAAAAAAATTCTAAAAAATGTAACCTTGCTGAGTTTCTTGCCGGTTCTTCTCAGTTGAAGGCTGATTTCTGAACCGGTGGTAACTTCAGTATATTCGACCTTCATAAGTGCCCTCCTAGGGCCTAAACTGAAAAAATGGCTTTGACTTTGACTTTACATCCGTGATTGCATGATATATAATTAGATATTGGCGAGCAGGTGGTATGAAAAGTAATTTATTGAACTTTATTGCATTACAAATTTACAAAATGATTTAAATATGCATTATTGATTCGTGAAGCGGTAAATAAGCAAAAAACATTTTAAAATTAAAACCTAAAATACCTATAACAGCCTATAACTTACCTAAGTTAGCTGTGTGAGTTTTTAACTGAATGATTTCCTGTTGAGGTGTTTCCACTTTCAGATTCGGCATCCCAATAAGTAAAAGTGCATACTTAAATTTTATCGTTAGGTGTATATAGTATAGTTTCATATTATATTAAGTAAATAGGTATTACAATGTGCAAATATAAAATGATAGCTACCGACCTTACCTACGAACGACTTTGAAAACGTTCTAGAATAACTTTCTAATTTATTTCTTCGCAAGGCAGACGGGCGGCGTGAAAATGCGCATACATGGAAATTGGAAAATGTCTTTTTTATAATGAAATATCGTTGCTCATTGAGCTTTTGGCGGTAACCATCTCATTCTGTCGCCGCTAAACTTCGGGCTACATCGTCAGCATCCGTTTCATCGTGATGTCACCGCGCATGATCCGGTTGACCCTTTCTTACTCATAGATGACTCAACCCGCAGAGTGAGCAAACATGCCTCAGACGCTTCTCCCAACCGTGTATTATTTTCATCCAAATCCCGGTCGAGGCTTGATATTTTCCTGTAGGCTTCAGCCCTCAGTCCTCTGAAAGTAGCGGACGGAAAATCACATTTTAATTTTAAGTTCATCTCTTTTAAAACCGGTGAAACAGTTTCATGTGTAATGATTAAGTAACCATTTGCGTTGCAATATATGGTTGATATAGTGTCAGATGAATGGGAATTCGTGATTTTTTTGTGGTTTACGTGATATTTTTTAGTTTATAAAATCTACGGATGGTTGTAAATGGATGATAAGTGCTTCAGGTGCTTCAGACGAGGTGTCAATTGGTGGTGTCTAAGAGGCATTAACGGATTTTGGTGCGGTAAGTACGTTGTTATTTTTATTAGAATCGCATTTAATTTATTGATTGGTGTTTGATTTTGTTTGGACGAAGGACGTAAGCAAGTGGTGGGTTAAAGGTTACGACCCCTAGCCCGGACCTGGAGGTTGAAGGGAGGGAACCTGGGACGTTATCTAACTTATTCCCTCGGAAATAATACTGATTTCATGATCAATACAAATAGGTATTATTATAATTTCATAAAGAAATATAATACTAACAAATTTAATCCTTTAAGCTGCGTGTCTATACCTAGGTACCTACTTTATTGTAGTCTGAATAAAATTTATTCTTTTACCTATAATAAAATTGACCACGTCTGCGTCAACCTTTTTAAATTAAAGCAAACCAAGTAAATTCCTAAAAAATCAAAGCTTAGTACTTACTTTAAGTAGGTATAATATTTACGTATAAAATTCAAGTATTGAAGACCTCCTATCAGTCCATTTTTCAAAGATAAATAATATTGTTGTAATTGATAACTCCACCTTATTTGTAAGTAGTATAGAATTTGAATGAAACACAGGTTTTGCTCCTGGCTTTTTCCAATCTGCGTTTGATGAAAGAAAACTTAGATATTTGATAATTGGTAGATATTGCTAAATAAATATAAATACTTACAATAAATAGCATTAAGCTGTATAGGTATCGTGAAAATAAATTTATCTTTTTTCCCAAAATACTATGATTTACTTTATCGGTAATTTAAATTCTGGATTTATGACATTTAAATGCCTCACAACTTCTCTTTAGAGTGCGACAAAATAAGCGAAAGACAAAATGCGAAACGGTGTCATGATACGTGAATTTACCTACCTAACATTAAAAGTATATACTTAGTATAAAATAAATACATTGAGTTTTCTATGGTTCATTTATATTTATAAAAGAAAAGTTCCCAGAAATATAAATTACAGAAATAAAGAAAGTAAGTTCAGGGGAAAATTCTAAGGTACAAAATAGACGAATAGTCTTGTAGAATTCCGGGACTGCGTGTCCCAGGAATGGACTTAAAAATACAAGGTGCTTCTAGTTTGAAGCGTACGAAGGAACTGAACCTTCAGATCGATTGCTAAAGAAACCTCTGTAGAACGATTTACTAATTTTGAATTTAAAATTTGGAACTTATCCGTCAATAAATTTGAAATATTCTAAATGCCAGACTCTTTTATAGACCATTGAGATGATTTATTTAACAAACTCCCCGTTTACACGTAATAAAATAAATAAATATACTTAGTGACAATGAGCTTTCACCATGACAACAATGTCAGTGAAAAATAACATTTTATAAATTATACTACAGTTTAAGCCTTTGAACCATAGAAAATACTACAACGGTTTACGAATCCTATGTACATATTTTGAGAATGACTATGATTGTAAATAAGTATAACGCGTGTAGATAGATATTATATTTAACTACCTATATGAACACACATGCATTCTAACTAGGGATGTTACGGAGCTTCGACTCCGATTCCGATATGTCGGAACTTCAGATTGATCTTACACCTCCGGTTCCGACTTCGGTTCCGATACTTTTAAATCGGAGGCATTCGAAGGTCGAAGCATAGCGGCGGTGGCGGTGCGGGCGCGCAGCGGCTGCAGTCAACGTGTTTGAACAGGTTTATGCATGTCACCCGAGGAACACGCGTTCTGTCACTTGTTTAATTATCTTACTGTAAGTAATAAAAATGTGATTATTTTTGTTTGTGACACCTATATATCTAATACCTTTAAACCTGTAAAATAAAACTGTTGCTTCATACATTTTGGTCGAGTAGGTATTGAACTTTTGTATGGAACAGCTGATCATTTTTCAACATCATGATTTCACAGTTAGTCCCATAATAAAAGTTGTTCATTTTGATGACCGCTGCAAGTATTGCTAGTGACTAAAAAATCACCCAGTATATCCTAACTTCGTAATCCTAATTATAACTGTTAGGATGTGAATAATACGCAGGTTTTAAGATACTGTTAGTTATTTATTAGCCGAGATATATTAAGTAAAATATAAAAGACAACGTCACCGTGATGCGGCTCGTGACAGACGACATACCACAGAATAACATAGGTCACTATATCTAGATAGGCACAGCTTACATTACTTCGTGATTCCTAACACCTCCCCTCGAAGTAGTAAGCAAATCTATCTAACCCTTAGATACATCAATCATACCTAGATTACGCATGCATTCTTGATGCTTTGTCCCATTCAAACCCTTGGTCAAAACATCTGCAGGCATTCTATCTGTACTTAAGTATTTCAAATCAATAACACCTTGTTCGCACATATCTCGAACGAAGTGGTGCCTCACATCAATGTGCTTTGTTCGTGAACGGTAGTTTCTACTTTCAGCAAGCTTTATCGCACCCTGGTTATCGTTGAATAATGTCACACACTCGCATTTTAGTCCAACACTACTCAACACATCCCGCAAATACATGGCTTCTTTAGTAGCTTCTGAGATAGCCATATACTCAGCTTCTGTGCTCGACAACGCAACAGATCGTTGCTTTCGTGCTTCCCAGCTGATTGGAGCACCGGCTAGTATAAATGCAAATCCGGAATAAGACCTACGATCAACCGCATTCGAACCCCAGTCTGCATCAACCACACCAAACAATGGTAAACCAGTTCTTTCGTACATTAAACCTTGCTTTGCCGTACCTTTTAGATACCTTAACACACGTTTCGCCGCTTTCCAATGTTCGATATCATAATTCGTATTATATTGGCTCAGATAATTTACGGCATACGCAATATCTGGTCGCGTAGTCACAGCCAGATACATCAAAGCACCTATTAAACTTTGATAAGGATACTTCATCACATCATCCTTCGCACATTCAGGCTTCTCCAATTTTACATTTATATCCATAGGCGTCATTGTAGGCTTACAGTCACTCATACCAAAGCGTTCTAATATTTTCTTTAAATACACACTTTGATTAAGATACACTCTGTATTCTTCATCACGAGTAAATTCAATACCCAAGCAATGATTTATCTTTCCCATGTCTTTCATCTCGAATGCGTTAGATAATTGTCTTTTCACATCGCGCAACCATGCATCATCATTTGTCGCTAAAATTAAATCATCAACATAAATCGCAATTAACATCATTCGCTCACCTTTTCGTGCTACAAATAGACATGGATCCTGCTGCGTTGCTTTGAATCCAACACTCACCAGTTTTTCTACCAGTTTCTTATGCCATTGCAAACCAGACTGTCGTAAACCATACAAACTCTTTTTCAACAGACACACACTATTATCACACTTATCTAATAATTTACTCCAGCGCGTAGCTGTGTCGATAATTTTCTTATCTCTAATAATTTTCCTTTGTGTTCCGATCTTTTGGTTTCCGAGTACTCTGTCTAGAACATCACGTAGCTGATCAGGTACTTCCATAAATACTTCCTCATCTAGTGAGCCATTCAGATAAGCTGTTACTACGTCCATCTGATGGATCTCTAGTCCTAATTCAGCTGATAATGCAGCTATGAGTCTTATTGATGACGATCTTACTACTGGAGATGAGGTCTCATGAAAATCCTCCCCAGGTCGTTGAGAACATCCCTTCGCAACCAGTCGTACTTTCTTGCCAGTAGTTTTAGTTCTAAATACAAATCGACTTCCAATCACTTTTCGATTCGATGGTCGCGATACGATTTCCCACGTACCATTTTTAATCTGTGCCAAATATTCATTTTCCATGGCACTTCTCCATGCGTTTACATCGTTCGTATTCTCAATTTCACTCCAAGTCGTAGGATCTATAGTTGCTATTCCTGCTGTTAGTTGTTCATCCGATTCTTCATCTTCTGATTCGTGTTCACTTACCGATCTGTTTTCTAGTTGCGGTCTTTCCATTGAACTAGTACGGACTAGTCTACCTCTTCCTCTTTTTGTAGGCTCTATTAATCTTTTCCACAAGACTGTATCTGTTCTCTTTCTTCGAGGTATTATTTTATTTCTTTCTTCTTCTTGTTCGTATATACTTACTAGAGGTCTTTTATCTTTTGCTACATCTTTTCTAGTTTGAAAAATAGCTCTACGCTCTTCTTGTTTATTTTCATTGTCATCATTATGCATATTTAGGTCAACAAGTATTTCCCCATCATTAATACTTTCTCCTTCATCAAGTATTTCCTTGTATTCATGCCTGAACGCCATCTCATTCATGAATTTAACATCACGAGTCACTACAATTTTCTTTGACTTCGGATCATGTATTCTATAGGCTTTAGATTGAATATCATATCCCATGAATATTCCCAATTCTGAACTAGAATCAAACTTCCCTTTCTGGGTACCTTTATTTTTATAATACACCTTCGATCCAAATACTTGCATGTAGATTACGGTAGGTTTCTTCCCTTTCCATAATTGAAATGGTATCTGACCATTTAATGCTTTTGTAGGACACCGGTTTCTAATATAATTTGCAGTGTGTACTGCCTCAGCCCAAAACGAAGGTGGGCTTCCTGCCTGACGCATCATACACCGCGCCATCTCTATCAGCGTTCTGTTTTTCCTCTCTGAAATCCCATTTTGCTGGGGGGTATATGGAGCTGATAATCTTCTCCTGATTCCTTCTTTCTTCAAAAAATTATCAAACTCATAGTTTATATATTCACGACCGTTATCAGACTGAAGGTTCTTAATCTTCATGCCAGTAAATTTCTCAACATAGGCCTTGTATTCTTTGAATACTCGCAGGACGTCACTTTTGCTCGTAATGAAGTATACTTCACACCATCTTGACTTATCGTCAGTAAAAGTAACAAAATACTTTTTCCCGCCAAAAGACTGATGTCTCATAGGGCCACATACGTCAGTATGAATGATCTCTAATAACTGGCTCGTGCGATCAGCACTACTCCTCCTAGGAAAAGGTTTGCAAGTCTGCTTTTCACTTATACAGATTTCACACTCAGACAATTTTTCACCGTCATTGAATGTCAAGCCATACACTAGACTATCCTTCGACAATACTTTCAAGTCACGTTCGTTGAGGTGTCCGAGGCGCTCATGCCATATATCAATGGGCTTCTTCTCCACCTCGACATTATTCGCCCCGTTATGATTCATTCGAACATGGTATAAATTACCAACACGATCTGCATGCATATGAATTTTGTTTTTCTCATCGATTACAATCGCATCGTTCTTTTTGAAATGAACCTCGAACCCGCGATCTGTCATTTTCGCAACTGACAATAAGTTGGTTCGTAAGTCTGACACATAGAATACTTTTTCAATGTCAATTTGGCGCTCTTCGCTGCCTGTATTCACTAAAATACTGACCTTACCCGCTCCGGTTATATTTGTGCTCTCATTATTTGCCAAATTCAGCTCGGAGTCCAGTCGCGTGAAACCCTGAATCATGTGCTTGTCATTGCACATGTGTCCCGTGCATCCACTGTCGATACACCAAATAGGGTTGGTCTGATCACTAAACATCACCTCTGCGGTGGTGCTCATCAACATCGTCGTCTTTGGATCACTATCCCGTCCCAAGTGTTTTGCACACTGTTTATTTTTATTGACGTTCTTGACTTTGCAATCTCTCGCCAAATGTCCACGACGACCACAACGATAGCACTCAATTTTACTTTTAAAATAGCCTTGGTTCTCATTTGAGTTCTTCTTCTGGTAGGTATTTGAATTGGTACGTCTGACAAACATAGCTCCCTGGTCAACTACTTTCGATTTTCGGCCTTCATAATCCTCGACGATCTTAACTTTCAACACTTCTGTTGTTGGCAAATCATCCCTCGATTCCATTGCTGTGCGAAACATAGCGAAGGAATCCGGCAAACTATAAAGTAGTAAAATGGCCAATAATTCATCAATCACTACCAAACCAATCTCTTTGAGCTTTTTGACAGCATCAAAAAAATCTGCAATGTGCTTCTTAAGGTCATCTTCTTCTTGCATACGAGTCAAAACAAGCTTCTTTAATAATGAGGCTTTCCTGGCAGGCCCGGCCGATTGATATAAAGACTTCAACTTATCCCATATAACTTTGGATGTTTCCAAGCCATCCAACGCAATCAATTCACTTGGACTAACAGCTAACAATATGTCCGATTCGGCTTTTCCATCATTTTTATTCCAATCAGCGTACTTCGGATCCGTGCGCACTGGCTGTGGCAACAACCCTGTTACATATTCCCACAAGTCATTTTTCTTCAAAATAGCTCGCATTTGAATCTTCCAGGTATCATAATTATCACCAGTTAATGGATCAATCTTGATAGAAGCAGCCATTTCGAAGTATTTTCTACTCCTAAACCTCTTAAAAAGCGAAAAACCCGCACTCTTTTACAAAGTGAGTGAGTCCAACGTAAATGGGCAAGTCCATTTACAGCGATGACACAGATCAATGGCACTGTGTCGCTTGTGCCCTTTGACTTTTACACACTGTGTCAATAGATGGAATGCACACAAAGTTTCTTTACGTGAAGATTTTAAAATCACATATTTCACTGTAAATCGATTATATATCACGCCCTGGGCCCATAACCTGTTAGGATGTGAATAATACGCAGGTTTTAAGATACTGTTAGTTATTTATTAGCCGAGATATATTATGTAAAATATAAAAGACAACGTCACCGTGATGCGGCTCGTGACAGACGACATACCACAGAATAACATAGGTCACTATATCTAGATAGGCACAGCTTACATTACTTCGTGATTCCTAACAATAACTAATATTATAAATGCGAAAGTGAGTTTGTTTGTTTGTTACCTTTTCACGCTTAAACCGCTGAACCGATTGCGATGAAATTTGGTATGTAGATAGCCTATGGTATGGAGAAGAACGTAGGCTACTTTTTATCCCGGGAAAACACAAGATCCATGGGGAACGCGGGTGAAACCGCGGGGTGGAAACTAGTTATATAATAAACCCAGGTACCTATATTAATATAGGTTTATTATTTTTTTATTGAAAGGGGGATTCCCGTTTTGGCCCCACCGTGGACATAACTATATATGAAAATGTATTTATACATTAATTTTGTTACCAAAAAATATAATTTTTCCATACATTTTAGCGGCCGCCACTATATGAAACAATATTTCGTTTAATAAAAATATTTTTATTAATTTCATTTAAAAATAGTCAAATGCTAAGTGGCTAAATGTTGCCAGGATATAAATCACGTTTTAAGTATGTTTGTGATTTGTTTTATCGATGTGAATCGATTTTAATAAAAATACAACATTCAACTAAATACACAAATATAACTTTGCTTAAACAGCTCAATAACCATTTTTCGGAAAAGGTTTTTCTAAATACCAAAACTCATCTATTTTACCTATGAATAATAAAAAAAAACGATTAATACAGCGATATACTTTTTTTTAAGTGACAACGCTTACTTGTCAATTACTCTCAAATGAAATGTCATTTTGTTACCTACCCCCCTACCTACTTCATTTGTTGCTTGCGCTCAATGTGGAAGTGTTTTGACTTCGATTTATTTTACTACGATCTTTGGATTTGTTTTAAACCAAAAGTCGACGACTTTTGGCTTTGAAATTAAAGATCAGTGCTGCATTCATTTTTGGACTTCAGTCGAACAAGTTTTTCATGCAATGTCTGAAGAACATTACTTAATTATACTGTAAAATAACTTCAAAATGTTTATTATTTTTTACTCTTTGTAAAACATTGGCGCCCTTTTTTTTTATTTTTTAGATATCTGATACACATGTGATTTTGAAACCCTCAATTACAATACAATTTTTTGTCGTCCATACTGGGCCCAAGACACTATGAAACGTGGGTATTCCCCTTTAAAATGCTGACTGATTAATGTTTGCAAGTACTATTTTATTTGATTGCCTGCCCTTAACACATATTTATTATGCCACCATCTCCGACTCCGACTTCGACTCCAACTCCGCCTCCGATTACGATTCCGACTCCGATAAAACAAATTTAAAAACTCCGACTCCGACTCTGGTTCCGATAAACCACCTCCGTAACATCCCTAATTCTAACTAACGAATGAATCATTCATTCAATCTTGTAAATTGATTTGAACTTGACCAATACTTTATAATACCGACTTCATAGTAGTTTGTTTGCAGCTGTGTGATATCTACCGTTTTAATATAACTAGCTAAACCCGACCACGCGTCGCTGTGGCTTTTCCATTTTTTATTGATAACACCTTCTATAGCTACTAAACAAAAAACGACTCACATATAGGTAATAGAAGAGAAAACGGTACTTACTATTTTCTGTCTGCTATTTAAATAATATAATAAGTAACCTATTTATATAGTTAGACCTACCGAATATACACAAAAAAATTCATTAGAATCGGTCGAGCCGTTTCGGAGGCAGAGAAACACTGTGACACGAGAATTTTATATATTAGATTTAGATATAGATATACCTGTCTGTGTATTTATATACCTATTGTTTCGGTGGTCTGCCAACATCAACATTAGTAGGTAATACTTAGCCAAAGACCTATGGACCGACAACGAATACAAAAAGAGTTACATAGACTTTGATATTACTACGTACCGGGTACTAGTATGCGTTTTTATCTCATTAACCACATATCTAATCACTTAAATAGTTCGTTTTAGTCACACCCCTATTAAAAAAAAATAAAACCTATACCTCTATCCACCAGTAAACTATTCCTTTAATCATAAATTCTGGACATCTGTAGGCGAAGTTACCAGTTTTAGCTTAATTGTGTATACCCTCCTTTTTTTTTTTGGCAGGAACAGAAGGTGGTGGGTCCAGGGGACCTTCTTCCACCCTTACGCGGACTTTTAATACCCTCCCTTTATGATTTATATATAAGGCCGGCTTTTAACACACTTTTTTTTACTATGTATTACGATACAATCATACGATGATAAGTGGTGATGTGGCCGAAGGTGGTAAGCATACAAAGCGAAGGAACTTGCTTTCAAAGGCAGCTGTCGGAACACATCGTTAGGTTCTTGGCGACATATTTTCAACCACTGAGCTATGATCGCTTTTATTTTTGAAATTCAACCCATAAAGGGATAAATTAGAGGACTGCAGACTAGAGGAGAAGCGCGAAAGTTTTCTAATAACGACCTACATAAATTAGAACCAGCCAAGTAAATTCAAATTCAAATTCAAAAATCATTTATTCAGTTTAGGCTCTAATAAGGCACTTATGAACGTTACAAATGATTCTACCAGTAAGATTCGGAACTCATGCAGTCAGTTAGATACAGTCTTAACACTAGCAGTCATTTCTAGACTTATCATTTTGATAAGGCTCCAGTCTCCCTAAAATCAGTGTTCTTGCGGAATTTATCAATAAAGAAATATTTTTTTTAGTCATCAGAAAAGCAATATATGAAATATATTTTACGTTACTTTAAAGTGTGAGATTTGAAGTTTCCAATACATTTGAAACTAAACAAATAACACAACGAACACTGTCAATTCCCAGCGGAACTGAATGGAATTTTGATGCGTTTTATGTTTTATTTGTTTAGTTTCGGTAAATTTATTTGAAATAATTTTTTGAATGCATATATTTTTTATTCGACAGATAAGTAGTTGTTTTCGGAGTGGTTAAAGTGTGATTTCTCTAAACCATTACTTTGTAATAGAAAAAAATATAAGTTGCAAGGGTCAAATTCAGAAATTTATAACTTTTTAAAGTAGTTTAAATAAGAAATTGAAACGATTTTGAAAAAAAGTAATTAGATAAGATTATTGTAGAGGATTTGCCGACAAATGTAATTTGAATACGTTTCTTGTTTTTGTTTTATTTTTTAGTGGCGTGTGCATGAATGAGACCTTCTACGCGTGGAACGTAAATAGAGGTATGTTTAAAGCCTCACAAAGCTAATAAAAGTGGCGTCAAATTAAAAAATAAAATATGTATTGGAAACTTCAAATCTCACACTTTAAAGTAACGTAAAATATATTTCATATATTGCTTTTCTGATGACTAAAAAAAATATTTCTTTATTGATAAATTCCGCAAGAACACTGATTTTAGGGAGACTGGAGCCCAAAGCGCATTGCTACTAAACTAGTAAAGCCTACTTAGCGGTGACAGTTTTTTTTTTAAATTCATTAAAATAGATTTTGTCTATACGCTACTATAGATAAACAAATACACATATTACTAATAATAAAAAAAGTTACAAGTCATGTTTAAATAATCGTTTTTTTAGCAAATACATTAATAAGTACGAATAAGTAAAAAAAAAATTGTATGAAAAAAAAGCGACAATTATTTCAATATAATTCTTCCACGGCATAAAGCGCATTCTCCGCGAGCCAACGTTTCAGATTCAATTTGAAAGAAGCTATGGAATTCGTTTAGACTGAATTGAATTTGTTTTGTTTGATAGTATCTATTTTTAGTTTAACCGGTTGGGAGAGAGACGCTACTTCTAAAAAGTCTTACCTACCTATTATTTCGTCAACAGATATACCTACTTATATTACTACAACAAAAAACATTTGAAAGACAACTATCTATTTTCAAAAGAGCTATTCAATCAAATAGCTAATAATTTTAATTATAATAATAATTATTATAATCATATATTTTATTAAGACAAAAACAATAAAATTAAATAAATGTTTTGAATGTCCAAACAAAGCCAACGCATAATATGACATAAGTACTTATTGCTTTCAGTGGAAACAATACTTTCAGATTACAAACAATATTTACACTTTTGTATAAAAAAATACATATTCGTTATTTTTTCTTTAGTTGCAGGCCTTTCATTCTATCGAATGAAAGGTCAAAGCTTTTGTCCCCCATTCGGCTAAGCTTTATTGAAAGAATCATTTCGGATACCTAATCTATTATGTAGACCGGCGTCACCTATCCAGAAATTACCACCTCTTTGCTAAATCACTTCAGGCACTGGATATAAACCTTTTTGTATGTACCTACTTATAACAAGAAACTGTTAGTTAATGATTGACAAATTACGAAGTCATCATGACCTGCTCAGAAACAATGATAATTGTATGAATCAGGTATTTACATTACAATGTAGCCTTGAGGAAGTGATTATCGTCCGTATCATATTAATTGCCTAAGCTAGGTGTCCACTGTCCAGTCCATACACGTGTTTCAGTCAATATGTACCGTACAGAGTTTGAAGATCGAATATTCTTATATTTTTTCAGGATGAAAACTATCCAGGATAAGAAGTACTAATTTCATCTAAATACGTAAATAAATAAAGTGTTATTCAAAAAATTATAACTTATTAATTCAGATTAGACGCAAGATACAATAAAGTTACAATTGACTCTACCACCGGTACTATGATTTCGAATTTGCTATTATGAAGTGGAGATAAAACCTTCAAAGGCAAAGTTAGAGAAATGCAGAAAGCGAGGCAAGATATCATTAATCATAATCATCGTAGTCCTTACCCTCATGACATCGCCAAGCCCCGAGTAAAGATTTCCACAATTCTATATTGTATTCCCACAAATGGAAGCTAAATATTATGTCCTCTGCGAATTCCCTTTTGTATACCTACTCCGGAACGCCCGTGTTGATTCTATTTTTTCGAAATTCCAATATAGCAAACTATATTATTTATACTAGGTGCATACTTTCCGTGTAACAATAACAAGCCGTGTACACATAAACACATGACTCTATTTTGTTAAAATATATTATAATAGAAGATTTAACGATGTTTTGACTAGAGCAGTATGACAATAATACCTGCCTCCAGGCGTAATATAGTTCTGTTACTAGTATGAAAATAACGAGCAGACAAAGGCGTCGATAAATTGGAAATGCACAGAGATGCAATCCACAGTTTGTTTAACACATCCTCCTCGGGCGAGAGCCAACTGTAGATATATAGGCAATATTTAATCATAATTCACGCCCCGATGGGTCGAAATTAAAACAAAACACCATATTTTCAGGACGCTTCTCGTTTATCGTTGTCAGTGGAATGCTTAATGTCATTTCACATCCGAGCCATTTCAATTCAATTTTGTTGTGTCAATAACATTGTAGTTTGGGTGTCTCCCTCGCGTATCTCACGATCCGCTGCTGGGAGCGGAGTTTGAGTATACGCTTCCCTGAACAACATTTCACTGCCAGGTACGAGACCTAACCGACCTACTAATTAGATAATTGTCGCTCGAACGAACATCTAAGCTTGAGTAAAATATAGGCTACAATAACCGAAATGGCTGAATAATGAGGGAAACCACAAATACTTCGGATGGGTGGAAATTTTGAAATTGTGGCTGACTCAGCGGTCAAAGTCAGTAGGTAATAAGGTTAAAGTTATAATAATAATGGGACAAATACATAAATCTTTATTATATGTTTCATATAAATCATATTGACAAAGCACTATTCCACGCCACTGTCACGTTTTCATAACCTACTCTATTGATTTTTGGAATGGTATAGAGTATCTCTACAATATTACTGAAGCGGTGCTAATTTAATTTGAAATCTAATCTATTCACTGCTTGCTTAGTAGAAAAATGTTTACAGAAACACTTATCGCCCCGTGGTTTTATTCGCGTGTTCAAGGGACTTAAAAGGAAATAATCTTACTTAAAGTAAAGGGATTTTCAAACCCTATCCTGCATATTCGATGTTCTATTGTATTTTAATGAGCATTTGCAAATATGTATAAAAAGTATATAATTTATATTAGTAAAAATAGCTAAATCTTGGTAGCTTCTTCAATTTACTGAACTTATTGCAAAATAAATTGAATAAATTGATTTGACGTGCTGATTGAATCCTTCAGAAGCCGCAGGCGTGCTTTAACAAATTATATTTTTTTACTCGAGGAGGAATTTCATTCGATTTCAAACAACTTTGTCTTTATACCTAGCTATGATTCCGTAATTATTGATCTATTATCAATATGAAATCAATTAATCATTTGCTATTTTCCAATTAAAATCACACCTTACAAGCTTTTGGTAGTATGTGGGGATCGAATCTTGCAACTGAATTTTATTCTTGTTCCACCCAACCGATTGAGCTGAAATTTTGCACATACTTTTTGGTGCTGGTAACAAAACAATTATCGCTTCAATACAATTATCAGTCAATTTTAAATATAATAAAAACCATATACTTAGTATAATCTAAAAAAATAAGTAATGAGATTTTCTATTCTTCCAACACAGAAAATGAAATAAATCATGCAACACAGACTCTTGCGAACAAAAAATATTTGTGTAACAACCGTTTCAAGAAAATGAGTCAGATCGACCCATTTCCTTTTATTTCAGAAGTGGTACAAATAAATAAACTAATCAAACATTTCCTACGGCTATTTGTTTACCTTCCTATTAGCTTCCTATTTTAATTAACAGAATGATTTGTACCTACGTAGTTATTTTAGAATAGGATTCTGATTTTTTATTTTAACTTTTTACTCTCGATAGGGGGCAGCAAAGTAAAAGACGCAAATTAAGTCTTTGCTATAAATTAAATAATTTAGTAGACGCATTTAGAAGGCATTTCCCAGTAAGTAAATAAGAAAATATTATTTTCAAGCTTTTCGCGGCTTCAATCGCACAGACCTTATAAAATGTCTATCGGTATATTCTTCCTTTCACCCGATTTCGATGAAATAAAACCTATTCGAAGCGCCAAGCCAAGCCGTATAAACCAATGGAAATTCCATGAAAATCCGTTCAGTGGTTTTGAAGAGTAGCGTGTTCAAATAGACAGACAAACAGAAAAATCTCTTTGCATTCTGTTACTCTTCCTACATCTTCTACATCAAAGTAATAAGACGCAAATTAAGTCCTTAATCTTTAACATAATTATTGTTATAAAGTAAATAACTTAGCAGGCGCATTTAGAAAGCATTTCACAATAAGTAAAGCTTTATTTTTTTTTATCAAATGAAGCCTATTATATGTAAATGATTTATAACACTGCTCCCACTGCCTGATAAACCAACATCTTAAATAACTATACATACACAAAATGATAAAATCAATAAACACACTTCATGTTTAAAAATCTTAACAAGTTGACTCGCGATTCCTGGAATTCTATTTTTTTTGTAGGAAGTTTTGGGACGCGCCCAAATTCCTATTCGCGAGCCGACCGATTAATTAAACCATAAGCAGCCCGACGCTGCGCCGTTAGTTTTACCTATCTTCAACAAATAAACATAATCTATTGTAACAAACAGTACCTCCACCACATTTTAAAATAGGAACAAAATAAACATTTATTCTCTTTCCTGTACTTTTAAATAATAATATAGCGTACTATGGCGTCGGTTGTACCCACTATCCCGGTTAGTCATTAACACGTTGTATTACTTGTACTCAAGTGGTTTATTATATACTTGGCCTTAATTTGCACTAAACGTCACCAATAATAAAACTGAACTGCTTTATGGAGAAGGAAGTTATTTCATCATTACAATCCTTGACCGAGAATAGAAAATCAGCTGTTCCATCAAAAATTCTATACTCGATCAAAAAACCGCGATGTCAGTTAATTCTAATTAAAAAAAACAGTGCAAGCCATTGTGATGAGTACTTCTAACCTGGCATGTAATGGCTTCATAATCACCTTCTTTAATATAGGTTCATTTTATTAATGTTTTGTACTCCCTATTTATAACGTTTCGTCGCAGACTCCTATACAAGTGATGGCTAGCCAAGAAATTACAACCTATAATGAGGGCCTATCCTTGAGGCTCGACCCTCCAATGTTAATTATAGGAAACAAAAACAACACCTGTAATTAGATTATCACGTGTTATATATTAACATATATCTATATACCATATAAGCATATTATTATTATAAATTTGATATTGCTAGGTAGGGAATCCAATACCCTAGCATTGGTGCATGTATTGCACTACTTTGAACATTGTAATTGTAACTAGGTACTTGGCAATTCATTAATAAATATGATGATAATTTCAGTTTAAGTATTCGGGTAATATTTTTGTTTGTTTGTTACTACTCTTGTATTAGTAGTACTTATTGAGCTGTGGAAATATTAGTAGCTAAAAGTAACTATTAATGCAGAAAAGCAGTAGGTACCTCAAAGTGATTTAATATGAAGACAACGTGAGTCCAAACTGGGACAACGAAACAAGAAACTGTCAACAAACTACGATATGTAGGGCTTTCAAATGCTCGTATAATGCCACACTGAACAAAGTTATATACACATCATCAACTTTGGTGCCCATTGTAAATATCAAAATACACCGTGATGTATTTCACACATCAAAACGGGTTCAATTGGAAAAGGATACATTTACAACAGTAGGTTCTCTAAGGTTTAACGATATAGTTTTTTCCGTGACAGCCATTTACATTTACATTTCAACAGGTATTAGTGGGAAGTATGGTTCCATCCATAATAATAACGATGCACAAGTAAAAAGCGAGCGTGACTTTTTTCATGGAATTTGGGGATGCGCGTTTTTAATATTATGAGCATTTTTGAAAGCGTGTTAGACAGATTGACATCAATTATTTTACTACCCCAGTTTGGGAAACGGTTCATTTCCACTGAAATTTTTAAAACAAACTAGCGTAGCTCGTAGTACCCACGACTGCTACAAAGTTATTAGAAAAGTTTGTTTTCGTCTCTATTTGGTTTCGGGTAAGTTTTCGGTGAAATGTTGTAATTGCAGATACACAGCTCTTTGTCTCTAAGTATATCTTTATTTATCCAGTATCTTTATGTATCCCATATTTTTTATAATTATTATATTATGCCTCTAAGGTCCAATAGTAAGCAATTTTGTATCTAGATAAAAAAAAATATGCTAATTTGCAATATTAATTTGGTACGAACTAATTTTCTCGCATAGCATATTCCTAATAATCCAAGGTTTTCTCCCCTATAATCTTACGACAACCAACCAGCCCTCTTATTGTCTAGCTCCAACAACTATTTGAGATCGCTTTAATTGAACACTGTATAATATGCTTTACAACTACGTAAGGCCCTCATTGGCTCTGTTTATACAGTGATCAAATATTCATGTAATGGATGGTTTTTGGTATAAAGGAAATGTTTTAGAGCTAGATAATTGCCTTCCAGAATAACTATACGAAATAATGCGAATAATTTATAAAATATGCCTTGCTGAGTTTCTTGCTGGAGTCTTCTCAGTCCAAGTGTAAGTATTCCGAACTGGTGGTAGAATCAATTGTAACGTTCATAAGTGCCTTACTAGGGCCTAAACTGAAAAAAAGAGTTTGAGTTTTTTTAAGTACCTACATTGGTATGGAGAGGTACTTACTCAAAAATAATCATCATGCAGGAAACCTGATTATATCATGAAGATTGAGTGTCGACGTTGTTTATGTTTTATCTGATAAAATGAAATATTTGATAACAATAAAATAATTGTGTTGCTGAATTAATATAAGACTAGTAAACTATCAAATACTAATTAGTTGCATCATGCATGAAGCAGAAATAATTGCTTTAAGAATAACAAGAAATCGTTCCATACAATCTCTAGGAATTTTATATGATTGCCATTTTATTTATTTTTCTTGTAACATTATTATTTTAACGCGTAGAACGTCTATTATCTCTAATACGAAGATACAGTTTAATTAACTGTTAACAGAGCACTATTTTCTAGAAATACGCTAGGTTTTCCCATAAGGGTGATTGGTTTATGTTAGATCCAATTAAGTTCACTTGTATTCCATCAAGTTGATGAAATCACGCTCGACTTCAGACACTGAAATAGAAAAATACTTAGACACATTATTAATATTATAGTCTTTTACAGTACAGTATTTACAAGTATTTATTATTAACCGACTTTAAAAAAAAAGGAGGAGGTTCTCAATTCGGTTGTATTTTTTTGAAGCTATTGTATAGCTTTTATCGCGGGCTTCGGGCGCTAGGAGTAAATATGTTCCTTGGCTTCGGGCTTTGAGCGCGGCGACCGAATCAAGAAATTTCGTAACGAAAAAAATCCACAACGAAAACACCTCCCACTCCCTCTCCTATGCTGTTTGTGAGAAAGTATATAGGTGTATAGGTATCTATTAATATCAAAGAAAAAAAAAAGAAAAAAAAATCTACCTAAATAAATAATTATAATTGCATAAGTTGATAAAAAATGCTATGCAATAGCTTTACCGCGGCAGTCCCCGAGTGCCACACGTATTTTTTTTTTATGTACCGATTTATTTGCATTTGACATTTTCGATGAAAATCTTTTCGGGGATTTTAATTAGGTACTTATATAATATATTTTATTATTGTTTTGTTTGATGACGAATAATGTAGTCGGCACCACCAAAGAAATACTTGAAGAAGTCGCTATTCTAAGCTTTGATCATATCGTAAGTGGTTACCGTCACATAGACATTAGCAATACCAATGTGATTGCTTATGTGTTGCCGACCTTTATAAAGGCTAGAGGCGTGGCGAGATGTTCAACTTGAGGGTGGTAGCCAGCCAGGCAGGTACTACAAATTACCCTTCCACCGTACTATGGTTATCTTTTCTTTCACTGAAAGTTCAAGCTCTAAAGGATTCGAACCCATGACATTCGCCGCGTCATCCGACGTCACTACCATTGACGTAAACCATTGGTGTAAATATTGCTCGGAGCAGATTAAGAATAGTGTGAATTGTGTAGTTGTGTGTTTGAAGATTTTATCAGAATGAACCCCTAAGTGGGTGGAATGGGGAGTTAATGTTTGTATGAAAAAAAAATGCATTAGACGAGACATTTTTTTCTTTTTTACTTTGTATTGGCTTGTGTTTGACCACAACCTCACTATGGTAGGTGATGATGTGGCCAAAGGTGGTAAGCACACAAAGCCTAGAAGGATCTGGCTCTCAAGTGCAGCTGCCGGAACACACCAGTAGGTGTTTGGCGACAGGTTTTCAACTTGAGGGTGGTAGACAGCCAGGCGGGTACTACAAAGTACCCTACCACCGAGCTATGGTTTCCTCACGATGTTTCCCTTCACCAAAAGCTCAAGCTCATTGTAGGATTCGAACCCACGACCTTCGACGCGGCATCCGACGCCACTACCACTGAGCTATCATCGTCTTAAATACATACATTTCGAAAAGATAGGATTTTTTGAAAGTTAATCTCCTAAGGAGTTAAACGGGGGAAATATAGTTTGAAAGAAACTATATTGTGAAAATTTGTAGTTGAAATGCGAAACTTGCTGTAAATATTGTTGCTCAGAGCAGATTAGAGTTACTATTATAATTTCTCTTTTCACCCGTCAAGTGGTGCAAAAACTTGTATGACAAAACATATTTTTTCATTGTACGGAGTAAGGAGGTATACTTTGTATCTTAAAATCAACAGCAGTAGGTCAAAGATTAAAGTTTTAAGGAAAGAAAATTATCACGCCCAATGAGAGTTTTCTATGTAGCTCACGAGCTAATATTCGCTTACGAATTAAGCATTATGGTCCGACTTATTTTTGAGTACCTCTCTATACCAATGCTACGCATGGTCCGACATGCACCAGCCGCTTTAATACAAATACGTTATTGCGATAAGCTATCATTCCACTTAAGTCCGATAATTTTTTCTTGAAAAACATATAAGCCTGGACTTATTATTTTTTTTATTAATAGTTCATAGTCTCTACCAGTGATATTTAATAACAAACATGAGCTTACACGATAGAGTAGTTTTGGTGACTGGTGCTAGTTCGGGAATAGGCGCTGCCATCGCTATAAAGTTTACTGAGGAAGGCGCCAAGGTCGCCATTGTTGGAAGAAATGAGAATAAACTTAAAAATGTTTCTGAAAAATGCCAACAAAAAAGTAGCAAGCCATTAGTAATCGTTGCTGATGTGACTAAAGAAAATGATGCCAAAAGAATAGTCAGTGACACAATAAGTCACTTTGGCAAATTGGATGTTTTGGTGAACAACGCAGGAATTTCTGGCACTTCAAGCATTCTTGCGGAGAACGCCTTGCAAGTGTTCGATCAAACCATGGCTACTAATCTTCGTTCCATTGTTTTTATTACAAATCTTGCTGCAAAACATATTGTTGAAACCAGAGGGAATATTATTAATATATCTAGCATAGCAGGAATTGATGTTTTATCTAAAGTATCATTCCCATATTGTACTTCTAAGGCTGGATTAGATCATTTTACAAGGTGCATAGCATACGAACTCGCTGACAAAGGTGTGCGTGTAAATTCTATTAATCCGGGACCGGTAAAAACTGATATAATTGAGAATTCAGGCGCTAGTGAAGCGATAGAAGCGTACGCCTGGAATCGAATGAAGCAGATGACCGCTCTTAATAGAATAGCTGACCCTGAAGAAATTGCCGATCTTGCATTATTCTTAGCCAGTGATAAAGCACGAAGTATCACCGGTGCTACATATGTTACTGATAACGGGTGTCTACTTAAAGGTCCTCTCGAGCATGATTAATTAGTTAATTAATAAGGATAGGATATTTTTGAAAGTATATATTTTTGATATCTTGTTGTCTGAGTATTATGAGAACTAATTTATTTATCACAACTTACTAAGTACTTAGTGACTATACAGTTATCCATTAGCTAGAGATACGAGTGTGGTTAGGGGATTATTTATTTTGATTATTCAGATAACATTTAGTAGATGGTAGTCATATTTTTTATTTAAAAAATATTAATAATAATTCTATAGGTACTGTTATGATAAGCATAACATTTATTATTGATAATTCTTAAATATAAAAATACGAATAGTACCTAACACAACATACTTTTTTTCCTGAATAACAATAAAACTAGTATTTTATTTATGTGAACCCTATTTTTTTAAAATCATAAATCTTGTTTTATACATAAATTTAATATAATATAAAAGATCATTTTTATTAGATTTTATTATTTTTCCCTCCATTGATGCTAATTGATAGTACACACAAATAGTACTAAAAATAAATGAAAATTATTTTCACACAAGTGCAATCGGTTTTTAGGGTTCTGTAGCCAAATGGCAAAAAACGGAACCCTTATAGATTCGTCATGTCTGTCTGTCTGTCCGTCCGTATGTTACAGCCACTTTTTTCCGAAACTATAAGACCTATACTGTTGAAACTTGGTAAGTAGATGTATTCTGTGAACCGCATTAAAATTTTCACACAAAAATAGAAAAAAAACAATAAATTTAGGGGGTTCCCCATACTTAGAACTGAAACTCAAATATTTTTTTTTCATCCAACTCATAAGTGTGGGAGGGTGTCTATGGATAGGTCTTTAAAAATGATATTGAGGTTTGTAGCATAATTTTTTTCTAAACTGAATAGTTTGCGCGAGAGACACATCCAAAGTGGTAAAATGTGTGTCCTGTAACTTCCCCTGTAACTTCTAAAATAAGAGAAGGATTAAACTAATAAAATATATGATGTACATTACTATGCAGACTTCCACCGAAAATTGGTTTGAACGAGATCTAATTAGTAGTTTTTTTTAAATACGTCATAAATCGTAAACCGCAATTTACCTTTCATTCAATCAACTCAAATATAAAAAAAAACCTCAAATAAGGTAATTAAATAAAATTGTGCATTTCCCTTGATGGACGAACAATGGACGAAGTTTGTACGGAACCCTCGGTGTGTGAGTCCGACTCGCACTTGGCCGGTTTTTATTCTATTTTACAGTGAATAATATTATTTTTCATCTAATGATCGTATCTTTTTTTACCGTCATAGATTTTTTTGGTGCCTAAAAATGGCGTAATATGCTCTGCTACTCTTGCGAAGCCAGGGCGGGTCGCTAGTGTAGGCATAAGTTAATCGGCCCGTCAGTTTGTCTGTCTGTTTATAATGTTTTCACGCCCGCCCTAACCGATTTTGATGAAAGGCAGAGGGGTGGCTTGTAGAACGGAGATAAACAGTTTTTGAGTTTATTCGTTACAAATATACAAACAACAAATCTTTCCTCTTTATATTATTATTATTAATTATTAGTATGAGTATATTAGTTTTAGTATAGTATGAAGTATGAATCAATTTAAATAATATAAAATATAAATAACATTATTATCAACCAACATTTAACCTTTGTTCATTATGCAATGATTAGATACTTCGATATTTCATATTTCGGCATTTATAGGGTTCCGTACCTAAAGGGTAAAAACGGGACCCTATTACTAAGACTTCGCTGTCTGTCCATCCGTCTGTCCGTCCGTCTGTCTGTCCGTCTGTATGTCAGCAGGCTGTATCTCAAGAATCGCGATAGCTAGACAGTTAAAATTTTCACAAATTATGTATTTCTGTTGCCGCTATAACAACAAATACTAAATACAAAATAAAATAAATAATTAAAGGGGGGCTCCCATACAACAAACGCGATTTTGTTGCCGTTTTTATAGATAATGGTACGGAACCCTTCGTGCGTGAGTCCGACTCGCACTTGGCCAGTTTTTTAATTACGAAATTTTCACAAATTATGTATTTCTGTTGCCGCTATAACAACAAATACTAAAAACAAAATAAAATAAATAATTTAAGGGGGGCTCCCATACAACAAACGCGATTTTTTTGCCGTTTTTATAGATAATGGTATGGAACCCTTCGTGCACGAGTCCGACTCGCACTTGGCCAGTTTTTTAATTACGTCGAATAGCGACTATTATAGCTATTATAATATATTATTTGAGAAGTGCGAATAATAATCTGGCATATTTCCTGAAAGAAAAAATACAGATTCAGAAAGGATCAAACTATACCTATTTACCAAATTAAGTACTAATAACAATTATATATTGAAGGAAGCAGTATTCTTTTCTAATCTATACTACAATTTTATAAAATTGAATAGTTTGTATATTTGAGCATGGCAATGTTATTGTGTTACTACCAGTTCGATTTTCAAAATTATTTTTGTGTAAGATAGCCCGTTTATTGTGGAAGCATATAGCTTTTTATACCGATGTCGTCTAGTGGAAAAGCAAGTATACATATATACTTAATTGTAGTATCGTTTTTCATATCGTCATTATAGCAAATAATTATTTGCCATAGGAATTTGCCGTGACGAATACTCACTAACCCAGGGCTTCCCAAACTTATTTGTACTATGACGCCCTTGAGACTTTGCCATTCTATTATGACGCCCCTTAACCCCACCTTTTTATAGTGTTGACTCAGGACCTTGATTTTTATACACCTAATAGGGACTAAGTATAGACTTCATTATCTGGTATAAATTTCAACTTGCTCGGTCCACCCATTCCTGAGAATATCGGTGGTGACACACGGATCGACGGACAGACGGGCAGACGGACAAGAGAGTGATCTTATAAAGGTTCCTTTTTTTACCTTTTGAGGTACGAACCCTAAAAATATCGGAATATTGAAAATAATCCTACAATAAGCTTGAGCTTTCGGTGAAGGAAAACTTCGTGAGGAAACCATAGCACGGTGGTAGGGTACTTTGTAGTACCCGCCTGGCTGGCTACCACCCTCAAGTTGAAAATCTGTCGCCAATCACCTATTGGTGTGTTCCGGCAGCTGCACTTGAGAGCCAGTTCCTTCTAGGCTTTGTGTGCTTGCTTACCACCTTCGGCCACATCATCACTCACCATAGTGAGATTGTGGTCAAATACAAGCCTATACAAAAGTAAAAAAAATAAAATAACTGATTTCGCTTATATCCATGTTCATTTATTAGTCAAGTATTTGCCGCTCAAAGAAATGTTTGCCTATCCTCCTTTAAATTATTAAACAGTTGTGTTTATACGTAATTGGTACATGATGTCATGTGTTTGCTATAATTTTTTTCTCATTTCGAATTCCACATACAATAATAAAATTTGAAAATTATTTGTTGATGTTAGTTTTAATAACAAAGCGGTATTGGTCATGGGAGCCAGTTCAGTATTTTTTAAAACTCCGATCAGTAAGTACTTGGTTCATATTACGAATCTTGTATCTCGACATTTGATAGAAACTAGAGGTTATTAATATTTCCAGCATATCAACATTGATGAGATAATAGATTATTATTAATAGACTCTTTGAAAAGCGTTGAAATGTAAATTAAGAATGGTAATACCACAGAAATAAAAATACGTAATTGGATTGACTTTTTTAAAAACTGAATACAAATACTTACGAACACCTTATATTAACCTTCATATTTGAAACCAGTATTTGATGTGCTGTTAATATTACAATTAAAAACCAATCAAGTAGGTACCATGCACAGTGAAGGGTTCCGTAGTTGGGATGAACGTTAAAATTTAAAGTTAATATAGGTATATTTATTGTATATTATATTATATATTTTTAATTTTATTTTAAAAATAAGTTTGTATTTCAAATTATTTTTCAAAGACAACAAAAGTTTTGAAACCAAATTTTAATAACATTTTTTGACGAGTACCTACCTCTTTAACATGCAACCCAAATTAGATGGTGTTAAATAGGTCTTACAAAATCATTGTCAGATTTCTAGAACAATTTTTCGATATAATTTACCGTTTAAGAATATAGAGGGCTAAAATGACCGCTTTGCATGAGTTACATGTCTCCATTCCACATAGCTAAAATTGTAAATCAACAACAGTATATATTTATCACGCCCTAATATTTGCTTACGAATTAAGCATTATGGAAACCAATGGTACGCATGGTCCGATGTATGAGCCGCTTTAATAAAAAAACCGGCCAAGTGCGAGTTGGACTCGCGCACCGAGGGTTCCGTAAAAAAAAAACTACTTACTAGATCTCGTTCAAACCAATTTTCGGTGGAAGTTTGCATGGTAATGTACATGATATATATTTTTTTTATTTTATCTTTCTCTTATTTTAGAAGTTACAGGGGGGGGGGGACATTTTACCCCCCCCCCCTGTAACTTCTAAAATAAGAGAAAGATAAAATATTTTTTTTTTTATGAGGTTTCTAATAAAAAAATATATTAGAAACCTCAATATCTTTACTTACCCCAAAAGTATGGGTTTGATGAAAAAAAAATTTTGAGTTTCAGTTCTAAGTATGGGGAACCCCCAAAATTTATTGTTTTTTTTCTATTTTGTGTAAAAATCTTATTGCGGTTCACAGAATACATCTACTTACCAAGTTTCAACAGTATAGTTCTTATAGCTTCGGAAAAAAGTGGGTGTGACATACGGACGGAAAGACAGACAGACATGACGAATCCATAAGGGTTCCGTTTTTTGCCATTTTGCTACGGAACCCTAAAAATACGTTATTGTATAAGAGCTATCTTTCCAATTAAGTCAGATAAGAATTTCTTGAAAAGTATATTTAAGCCTGCACCTATTATTTTTTATTAATAGTTCATAGTGTGTGTAGTGATATATAAAGGTTAATAGCAAACATGAGCTTACACGATAGAGTAGTTTTGGTGACTGGTGCTAGTTCGGGAATAGGCGCTGCCATCGCTATAAAGTTTGCAGAGGAAGGCGCTAAGGTCGCCATTGTTGGAAGAAATGAGAATAAACTTAAAAATGTTTCTGAAAAATGCCAACAAAAAAGTAGCAAGCCATTAGTAATTGTTGCTGATGTGACTAAAGAAAATGATGCCAAAAGAATAGTCAGTGACACAATAAGTCACTTTGGCAAATTGGATGTTTTGGTGAACAACGCAGGATTTTTTGGTAAATCAAGCATTCTTGCGGAAAACGCCTTGCAAGTGTTCGATGAAATCATGGCTACTAATCTTCGTTCCGTTGTTTTTATTACAAATCTTGCTGCAAAACATATTGTTGAAACCAGAGGGAATATTATTAATATATCTAGCATAGCGGGAATTGATGTTTTATCTAAAGAATCATTCTCATATAGTACTTCTAAGGCTGGATTAGATCATTTTACAAGGTGCATAGCATACGAACTCGCTGAAAAAGGTGTGCGTGTAAATTCTATTAATCCGGGACCGGTAAAAACTGATATATTTGAGAATTCAGGCGCTAGTGAAGCGGTAGAAGCTATTGCATGGAATCGAATGAAGCAGATGACCGCTCTTAATAGAATAGCTGACCCTGAAGAAATTGCCGATCTTGCATTATTCTTAGCCAGTGATAAAGCACGAAGTATCACCGGTGCTTCATATGTTACTGATAACGGGTGTCTATTAAAAGGTGCTCCCGCGCAAGATTAATTAATAAGGAAAAGAGTGATATCTTTTCGTCTAAGAGCTACAACTTATTATTTATCATAATGCTAAATAAAATGCCTACAATGTTTACTTAATATCGTCATAATCATGATGAGTTATTAGCTAGAAATATGGTAAGAGCATTATTAATTTTAATCAGATAACATTTAGTTTATGATAGTTAATTATTTTATATAAGAATTATTGATTTATTTAATAATTGTATACTATTATGATGTATTTTATTATTATGATTAGCATAATATTCATTATTCTTAAATAAATAAATATTAATACCTATCAAAACAATGCATTGCGTTTTTCTTGAATAGCAACAATACGTATTTGTTGATGGGAAACCTAACTTTCTTCAATAAATCTAATTTGTACATAAATTTAATAAATAAATTTAGAACCACTTTTATTTGATTTTTTTTTTCCCTCCATATGACTCGTAAATATATGAACAGTGAGAATCTGTTGGGTTTTAGTTTTATCAACGACGTCACTAAGCACAATATACGCCAGATAAGAATTCACGACCTTATAATATTATGACTCAATCTTATAGATAAAAGATCTCAAATTAACATAGTTAGAATCTTACTAATATCAATAAAGCAAACTTTGTGTGAACGTTTGTTGCTCAATCTTGTTGTAATGGGTGAAACAGATTTTAATGAAACTTGACAAATTTATTGATCATTCCCTGGAATTAAATACAGGATACTTTTTATATCTGTAAATTAGTTCCATCGGGAACGTTATATTACATTATTACATTCGCGGGGTGGAAGTTATAGTCTATACTAATATTATAAGAAGGAAATATTTGTATTTTTGTATGTAAAGAATAAACTTAAAAACTACTAGACCGATTTCAAAAATTCTTTCACCATTAGAATGCTACACTATCCCTGAGTAACATAGGTTTTATTTCATCCCGGGAACGCGGGTGAAACCGCGAGGAAAAGCTAGTCTTTAATAAATTAATCAAAACACGTTTTTCTAATTAAAAATAATGACGAAGCGTTTATGATTTGTATTGCTGAAAGGATCTCTGGACAGTTAAAAAAAACGTCACTTATTATATTAAACACGCTTTTTTTGGTAACAGTAGGTATACTAGCATCCATATTCAATCAAATCGATTATGGTTGAATGTATATATTCATGTGAAGTAGACGCTTGGCTTGAATTTGTATCTTATAATAATAATATAGGTTACAACTCGAGGCTACCTTTAAAGTGCACTTACATTCAAGCAATATTCTTAATGTATTCAAGCGTGTGTCGACCTGGTTTCCTATCTTAAATCAATTTTCCTCAGAGTCTACTGTGAAAGTTTTTCGTTTCTGTTAGATACTTTAATTCTTTGGCGTTCGAGCTAGGCACAAGTATTACAGTAAATTGAAATTCTACTTTTGTGTATACCTACACTACATATATTATTAATTTCGTTCATTCGCGTACCTTAGGGAGGTTCCTTTTTAAAAAAATACAAAATTTAATGGAAATCCGTTCAGCCGATACGGAGCCAAGTGGCAACAAACATAAACACACACACAAACATTCGCATTTATAATATTATAGAATCGGTAATTGAATTAAATTATCATTTGCATTGACTCTCGAATTATTACAGTACCTACCTACACTTTTAACAACTCTGCTAAGTTTTCCAGCTGCTTCAGCGAATGAAATTCACGTAAGAAATTCAATTTAAAGAAGCAAATTCCTTCACGAAAACTCCAGCTCAATAAAACGGCACACTTGAGATATTTATTTGATTATGTTATCGAACTAAATTCAATTCAATGCGCAAATCTATGTAATCAATCCTTGAAAATTGTGTTTATTAGCTCTCTACAGGTTGTGGGAAAAATATATAGATATAGTAACAGATAGGTTCATAACAGTACCAACTGCTACCAGTCCACAAATCCTATAATATATATATTTTTTCTCATTAAACTTTCTTTGACGAAATAAAATCATCTTTTTTGTGAAATAACCGTAAGTAGTTTCGTAAAAAGCCGAAATATTATATAGCGTATTTCGCGAAAACTCTGTTTTAAATTTGTATTTTTATGAATTTACTAGTTTTATTTAGTAATATGACGAAATCTCATATTTTAAAGTAAAAGCCATAAAAGTATAGTAATTAGTGCTCCTATGAGGGCATTGGGTGGAAGCTACAGAAGGTACGAAATCATCCATTACCTTCTTTACCTTCAGGGCTGTATGTACTTGGAACTTTCGGTCACATCTTTACATAGATACCATAGAGAGATTGTAGTGAAACACATCCCTATCGTTTGTAAGAAAGAAGGTATGTTTTTCCTTGGTATAGCACTAAAAACCAAACAGTTCTAAAATCAAATAGTTGTAGTCTCTATAATGTTATATCTCAGACTTTCTGATATTTCAAAAATAATTATATAATTAAATATAAAAAATAATTAAATAATCTTACTGTATTTGAATTAAAAACGTTTGACTTGAAACGATGGAAAATTTATTTTATTTTTTATTATTATTACAAAATACCAATTAAATTGTATCGACTCAACACAATCAGATAAATAAATAGACATACCAACAATAAATACCTTAGGATTTTGTAAATAATAAATAGACAGACATATAAGACAGACTTACATATAGGATAAATTCCGTTATAACCAGAAATTGACTTTGAATCTCATTTTAGAATGTGACGTTCCAATAAATGGATCAGCGAAACGATTTGATTTTAGATTCGAGATACGGGTAAATTGGAGAGCTAGTTTACCTGTGATTTCTCTGCTACTTATAGGCAATATTGATTTTATCAGAGTTCATATAGCTAAAGGTTGAGTATATTATGTAGGGAAACCAGGCGATGATAGTATTATCGTCGCGTGTCTCAATCCTACAGCTTTCGGTGAAAAAAAAAACTTGAGCAAACCATAACACGGTGGTAGGGAAGTACTCGCCTTTTATCATTCTCCCTAGGCTGTGTGTGCTTATAGTAAAAAAACACACACATGATAGATAGAGTTTTAAAAAATAAAAATAAACGGCAAACGTAATCCTATAGTAGCTTTTGGTTGCTTTTTGATATGCAATCAATATTCATCGTTTCGTTCGTGAGCTACGGGATATCGTTTGTATCCAAAAACAATTAGTCCGGTCCATGTTATGCAATAATGTAAATTGTAGATATTAGTTTCCTGAAACCGAATACTTAAAAAAACGCTTTTAAGTAAGTATCTACTCAAAGGAATATTTCCATTCAATGCTCTCAGCCCACATTATAAACTAAGATACCTACACAGCTTTAATATTTGAACTATTACCTATATTTCGCTGGTGCATTATTAACTCATAGCGTTATGTTTATATTTGTTTTCATGGCGTTTTTGAATTCACAGTATGATTTTTTTTATAGTTGTAACGAGTAGCGGTAGTTAATAAATGCATGTTACTAAAAAAATGTGTTTCAAAAACTGATCGTGACATAAAAATAACTGATTGTGATGAAAAGTGACAGAAAGAGACGACATTCAACCAATATTTTTATAATAGAATTTTGCCCCATCTAGTAATATAGGTTGTGCAACAACTATAGTGGGTACCTACATAACAGATTTGAAGATATACTTCTCATAAAAAAAAAACGAAACACCTCTGAAGTTTGGTTTTGAATGAGTTTTACGTTTTTTTTTTACATTAAACAAAAAAGTAATAATGCCAATTAATTGCGGATATTAATGTTTCAAATTAAAATCAAATTCCTTTAACTATCGTGTTTTTTCAACAGGTAGGTATGTTTTTTTCCAAAGTTTTTTTGTAAACTTTTTGAAACGAAGACGTAAAACAAAAAAAATGATTAGGTATAAAAAGTGTATCCAGTATCGAGATACTAGAAATACGAGTATTTCCTCTCCGGGCTCTAATATCTGCATCCATGCGGTAAAAATTCTATATACCTAAAAAACACGATATTTAAACAATTTTAATTTTAAACATTAAATTCGTTAAACGATAACTTATAATATCCGCAATAATCTGGCATTATTACTTTTTTTGTTTAATATAAAAATAAAACATAAAATTCATTTAAAACCAAACTTCAGAGGTGATGTTGCAGTACCGTTTCGATTTTTCTGATGAGATGTATATTCTAAAATCTGGTACCGCAAGCACCTTCCGAACCGCTTCCTCTGTTTACATAATTCAATGCCCATTATTATGTAAATGCACTGACTACCTACTCAGGAATAACTGAAAAAGGGTAATTTTATTTACAGATGCACCTACACTATTTAGTTGCTTCAAATTCACTTCGAACTCTATAATTTTGTAACTTCATTAATATTGTCTTAGGGGTACAGAGAGTGGTATAGGCAGATTGAACTGTGCATCCCATTTATTGATTTCAGTTTACACAATTACCTTATATTAGACTAATTTATGAGAGATTTTGGAACATATGCTATTCTTTACCCCGCTTCAAATTATAGTTACTCTACATCGTTATTTTCCTTATATATTTTTTTTCAGTGAAAAAACAGAAACTATTGGAACTTTGTGGACATAGATAATGAAAAGCCTGCAATAAACTGGACGATATAACTTCAAATAACACCTGAAGACAGATCGGGCATTTTGTTTAATTAAAAAATAAAGACAATGTTTTAACACTCGACGCTTAAGTCGCACTTTAATCAGTCTTCAAAGGTCAGATAAGTAGTATCAATGTTTCGTAACGTCTACTATTGTTAATATTATATTTATCGTGTACCTAACAGTTTATCTTGGTCTGCCTAATTCATTTATTTTTATTCTTACACTAGCTGTCCCCCGCGGTTTCACTCGCGTAGCGGTTTTAAAAATAATAATAATAATAATGTTGGCCGATTCTCAGACCTACCCGATATGCACACAAAATTTCATAAAAATCGGTCAAGCCGTTTCGGAGGAGTATGGTAACTAACATTGTGACACGAGAATTTTATATATAAGATATATATAGATAAACTACAGACGTCATTTCCAATAGTTTAAAAACGTGTTTCGTCAATCTTGGAATATGACGATGATAAAGCAGTCTATAGTAATAATAATTTGTAGATTTTATGATGCCAATGGAGTTAAAATGTAATTCAAATGTGTGGTCAAATGGACATTTTCCATTACTCCCTAATTTATAATACAAATTTCGATGTAACCTACTAATTAAACGGCGTTAAGGCGATGATAGCTCAGTGGTAGTGACGTTGGACGCCACGGCGAAGGTCGTGGGTTCGAATCTACAATGAGCTTGAGCTTTCGGTGAAAGAAAACATCGTGAGGAAACCATAGCACGGTGGCAGGGTACTTTGGTACCCGCCTGGTATCTCTAATTGAATGCATTTGAATTTAACTTCTCTCGTGTTTCGATGCCCTGCCCTTAATGCTTCGGTCTAAACAAACCTCAATCGCATTACATTTGCAACGTTTAGCCGATTCAAACAAAACGATTCGCTTAATAAATCTAACAATACGTGCTCACTTCTCTTCATTAAAATCTCATAATATTGTCGACATCGCTTTGCGAGGTAAAATTTACGACTTCCATTTTACGATCCTTGAAGAAGGCAATCCTTCGGTAGTTCAAAAGTACTGTAATACGTACACAATTTATATTGTAGTAAGTACTTGAATTAAAAGCAATAGAGACTAAGACTTTTGTAATATATGTTTTTTTTTCAAATATTTCTAAATATGACGTCATTATTTCGTTAACAACCCTTATTAATTTTCCGTAGCGGTTACTACCGTTATGCAAATTGCAATCTTCTTAACTGATTTTTGAATTATTGGCCGTTATGAGATTTCTGAGTCAAAATTTGTTTCATTAGCAGAATCAATGTGGAACCGATCCAAATATTTCAACATTCATTACAAATACTTTATTTTAGTCATTTGTTTCAGATTCAGACATGATTTGAGCGACCTAGGTAAGTTGCACACAATTGAAACGTATTCCGTTGTATTAAAATTGCCGTTGATGTGACGATCACCGTAGCTGTAACATAATCTAAATCAAGAGTACCTACTAATCCCCAATGTGCGACAGACGGATGGATAAAAAGAATGTTCTATTTGTAAATTATGGTACTGAACTCTACATAAGGACCTAATGGTTTCCCGAGATAAAAATATGATTTAATTATTATGTTATTCCGGGGTATTATATATGTGCCAAGTTTCACCATTACAATACATCACATACTATACATTCAGCCATTATAGCGTGATTGAGCAACAAACATCCACATAAAGCTTAGAATCATAGTATAATATAGATAGGTATCCTATAGTATCTGATTAAGTAGGTAAATCATAATATTATAAATGCGAATAAAAAATTGTTTTGTTACCTCTTGATATCTTAGCCAATAATTATGGAGAAAAATATAGGCACCTTTTATCCCGTGAGGCGGGTAAAATCGTGGGGTTCCACTGGTTTATAATATAAGTAGAATGTAGACAAAAGTAGCAAAAACAACTTCAATCATCTTTTTCTCTAGAAACCTATGACTGTTGATAATTCAAGAACGATTTAGTGACAGACTATCTATACCGACCGATAGCAAAATTGGTATAATCAAGGCGCCGTTTATCAAACTGCCAAACATTTCACGAGTAAGATTCCAAGCAAGATTAAGTTGGGATTGTTTAAGTAGTTTGATTGAAATTAATTCAACAGCCATAAAAGGAAAACTCTCAAGGCGTGCTCCGACCTTTGTTTAATTATATTCGTCATAATAACCGGTTATGCGACCACGGTAGGTTATAGTAAACCAACAATAATGTACCTTTTATTATAGCAAATAATGAACCTAACCTATCATCAAAAAGCGTTTTTGCTTTTCTTAAAGGTCGCGGTCTCCACAAAGTTTTTTGCAATCCCCTTTGGGAAATCGCAATTGGCGATCAAGACTGGACTTGATAATCTAAACTTTGAGTAACATCGGCAACTCATTACCTACCTATTTACCGTATTCAAATAGGATAGGTCAAAGTCAACCATAATATTCAAGTTAAAAAGTCAATCGTAACTTTACTATGGCAGGAGAAGTTCTTAAAATTTACTACCAGCTCAATGTAAAACTTGATAACGATTTTATTTTACATAAAATGGCATCCTAGAGTTTCTTGGAAAAGGCCTTAAGGAAGTATAAGTAAGTGAATTCACTTGACTTCCCGCTCGGCTTACCTTTTTAAGGTAGTCTGTATATTTGAGAGCCTTACTTTGCTCTAAACTTTATTTTACGTCAAAGACTTTCGTTTGTTTTTGTTTCACGTGATACTTTGGAGATACTACATTCATGCTTCTTACAATACTATGAAATATTAAACTGTCATAAAAGTGGGAGAAGACTTAAGAAAATATGTATAGATTTTGTAAGAGAAGGCATGTGTACAAAACATGAAGCGTTCAACCAGGTACGGTACGAATGAGATGGAAAGCAATGAAAGACACAATTTGTTGGTATACCGGCTCCAATTATGTGGGATAGTAAAAAAAACATGGAAAATAAGGGTAAGGATAGGCTGTGACTGTGTTACTTTTCATTACGATTGTGACTGCAATGTAACCTAAGTAAAATAGGTACATTATTAGGCACCGATCTCGTGTTATGTTCAAAACACTTTTCTCTCGTTGGATGGAATCGTCAAAGTTTCAATATTTTAAATAGAAAATTTTAAAGGATAACATTACGAATTCGGACGTAATTTTTGATAGGTTATTTATTTTTCCATACATTAAATTTAAAATTGAAAAACTTAATAAATATATTTTCCAACTATGAGAAAAAAAACACCTATCCAGTTTTACGGTAAAACCGGGGGTAAAGTAGAGACGGGCAAAGGAAATGAAGTTACCTCAACTTCCGTAGTATAACTCGACAAAATAAAAACACCACCGAGCTTTAATGCAAGCCTATACATTGTTCAAGATAATACCTACTCCAGACCGGATTTATGACAAGGATTATGCATATTAAAAATATTTATTGTGCTTCCGAGATCGGGGGAAATGAATCTGCCTTTGAAAGCTTCTCATAAGATACGACAGGTGTATCATTACTTAGGAACCGCTTTGAAGAAATATTGTAACCGTGTAATAGAAATAGTGTATTTTAAAAAATAAAAGATTTTCTAATGTTAACATTTTTATATTAGGTACCTATACATATAAGACGATGATAGCTCAGTGGTAGTGACGTCGGACGCCACGGTGAAGGTCGTGGGTTCGAATCCTACAATGAGCTTGAGCTTTCGGTGAAGGAAAACATCGTGATGAAACCATAACACGGTGGTAGGGTACTTTGTAGTACCCGCCTGGTTGGCTACCACCCTCAAGTTGAAAATCTGTCGCTAAACACCTATTGGTGTGTTCCGGCAGCTGCACTTGAGAGTGAGGTTGTGGTCAAATACAAGTCTATAAAAAAGTTAAAAAAAAAAAAATGTACAACTAAGAACCGACCGTAACAAGATTTAAGGGTGAAAATGTTGTTTAATTAATTTATTTATAGAAGATGGTAAGCACTCGGCTTTGAAGGGCACTGGCTTTCAAGTAAACTGTAATTAGATACTAATGCTAGACAGAACAAAATAATTTATCATGACATACTGAATCTGTGACACGTTATTGGCAAAGCGGAAATAAGTTGTTAAACACGTTTAGATTATAAATAACATATTGTAATACATATACATCAACACCTACGGATGTGATGTACTCAGAATACAGATTGGTATCTACTGAGTCGCTCTTGGAGACATTATTATTTCATGACATGATGGGATCGTACGCTAAGCTGAATAACAATGCCTATACAGGCCTTACTGATATATTTTTGCACCTAATGTTATTGCAAGGCCTTTGAAATAGTATCTGAAAGGTCTTCCATTATAATACGATGTATTTCAATAAAGTAAGAAAATAAACAATGGCAGTAGCGGCTGGTTACAAGATTGATCTGTTTCTCAAATTACTTCAGAAATGTTGGGATCTCCTGATGACAAATATAATATTTAAAAGGGGGAGTAAGAAGTTATAATATGGGAAGAGATAGGTGGTGAAATATATATTTTAATAACTCATAATATCATGTCTTGCTGAAAGGCCCATTCTTGGTTATGGAACTTGCATAGCCGCCTTCTCAAGGATCGTATCTTGATACACCTGGGCCGATGTTTTGATAATTTTTTCACAAAAATATGGCCCAGACACTCCTTGATAGCTAACACTCCACCAAAGCATCACCGAAGCCGGATAATGTCAACGTTGTACCCTACTGACTAATTGCGAAGCTTCTCTAAAGCTTTAAGCATAAACTCGGTCATTCAAGAAAGAAAGAATCGACATAGTTGACAACAGTTGTAGCACTTGTAACTCAAAATAGTTCTAATAACAAATTGTTATCTATTAGTTAGAGGCTTAGAGGCCAATCAAGGTTCTAGTTCTATCCTTTAATCTAGATAAATGTTATTTATGTAGCTGGAGTTGGAACAACCAGGTATAAGCATTACCGCTTTTAATAATTAAAATGAAACAGTCATTCGAAATAATAAGTGCAATGTCTTTATAAACAAACGAAAAACTGGAGTAGGTGTTACAAAACAAAATAGTAATAACGTTCCTACCTTCCAGAAGGACGTCTGTTATAACAGGTGCAAATGATTCTGTTTATGACACAGTAATCAAACGAAGTGACTTTAAATACCTGTTCGTTTCAAATTACCCATAAAAGTTTCAATATAGTTTAGGGTCAGTCAACACGATCGTTAACAAGTTATAAAACTAAACCAGCTGCGTCAAGCTAGCATGGCAAATTCAGCAAAATTGAAAAAAAAAAATACCTGAATTTGTAGCTAATTAGTTGCTAATTAGTTGCCAAAAAACCGATTTTGTTGCTCTTGCCGATTTCGAAAAATCGGTATCAATGCTAGCTTGACAATAAGGTGACATGAATAATTGCCTGGAATGAGAAGCAGAATAAACCGAATCAATACAAATTTGTTGCTAATTAGTTGCTGTAAGACCGCACTAAATTTAATTTAAAAAAAAATTTTTTTTTTTTTAAATTCAAATTTTAATTTTTAATAATATAATTTAATAATTAATAATTTTTAAATTTAAATTTATTTTCCATTTAATGGGTGAAAAAATTGACATTCAAGCAAGCATGGCCGATTTGTCAGCAACCGGTCAACAAGACACCCGATCATCAGGTGTCTATTTAGTTGCTGACTCTCCAGGTGACAATAAACCATGCTACGTTGAGCAACAAATTTATTTTCCATTCAATGGGTGAAAAAATTGACATTCAAGCAAGCATGGCCGGTTTGTCAGCAACCGGTCAACAAGACACCCGATTTTCAGATGTCTATTTAGTTGCTGACTCTCCAGGTGTCAATAAACCATGCTACGTTGAGCAACAAATTTATTTTCCATTTAATTGGTGAAAAAATTGACATTCAAGCAAGCATGGCCGATTTGTCAGCAACCGGTCAACAAGACACCCGATTTTCGATGAGTTGATTTAGTTGCTGACTCTCCAGGTGACAATTAACCATGCTACGTTGAGCAACAAATTTATTTTCCATTTAATTGGTGAAAAAATTGACATTCAAGCAAGCATGGCCGATTTGACAGCAACCGGTCAACAAGACACCCGATCGTCAGATGTCTATTTAGTTGCTGACTCTCCAGGTGTCAATAAACCATGCTACGTTGAGCAACAAATTTATTCTACTGATTTACACAAGGAAAATCGACATTCAAGCAAGCATGGCCGGTTTGTCAGCAACCGGTCAACAAGACACCCGATCGTCAGGTGTCTATTTAGTTGCTGACTCTCCAGGTGACAATTAACCATGCTACGTTGAGCAACAAATTTATTTTCCATTTAATGGGTGAAAAAATTGACATTCAAGCAAGCATGGCCGATTTGTCAGCAACCGGTCAACAAGACACCCGATTTTCGATGAGTTGATTTAGTTGCTGACTCTCCAGGTGACAATTAACCATGCTACGTTGAGCAACAAATTTATTTTCCATTTAATGGGTGAAAAAATTGACATTCAAGCAAGCATGGCCGATTTGTCAGCAACCGGTCAACAAGACACCCGATTTTCGATGAGTTGATTTAGTTGCTGACTCTCCAGGTGACAATTAACCATGCTACGTTGAGCAACAAATTTATTTTCCATTTAATGGGTGAAAAAATTGACATTCAAGCAAGCATGGCCGATTTGTCAGCAACCGGTCAACAAGACACCCGATCGTCAGATGTCTATTTAGTTGCTGACTCTCCAGGTGTCAATAAACCATGCTACGTTGAGCAACAAATTTATTCTACTGATTTACACAAGGAAAATCGACATTCAAGCAAGCATGGCCGGTTTGTCAGCAACCGGTCAACAAGGCACCCGATCGTCAGGTGTCTATTTAGTTGCTGACTCTCCAGGTGACAATTAACCATGCTACGTTGAGCAACAAATTTATTTTCCATTTAATGGGTGAAAAAATTGACATTCAAGCAAGCATGGCCGATTTGTCAGCAACCGGTCAACAAGACACCCGATCGTCAGGTGTCTATTTAGTTGCTGACTCTCCAGGTGACAATAAACCATGCTACGTTGAGCAACAAATTTATTTTCTATTTAATGGCTGAAAAAATTGACATTCAAGCAAGCATGGCCGATTTGTCAGCAACCGGTCAACAAGACACCCGATCGTCAGGTGTCTATTTAGTTGCTGACTCTCCAGGTGACAATAAACCATGCTACGTTGAGCAACAAATTTATTTTCCATTTAATGGGTGAAAAAATTAACATTCAAGCAAGCATGGCCGATTTGTCAGCAACCGGTCAACAAGACACCCGATCGTCAGATGTCTATTTAGTTGCTGACTCTCCAGGTGTCAATAAACCATGCTACGTTGAGCAACAAATTTATTCTACTGATTTACACAAGGAAAATCGACATTCAAGCAAGCATGGCCGGTTTGTCAGCAACCGGTCAACAAGACACCCGATCGTCAGGTGTCTATTTAGTTGCTGACTCTCCAGGTGTCAATAAACCATGCTACGTTGAGCAACAAATTTATTTTCCATTTAATGGGTGAAAAAATTGACATTCAAGCAAGCATGGCCGATTTGTCAGCAACCGGTCAACAAGACACCCGATCGTCAGATGTCTATTTAGTTGCTGACTCTCCAGGTGTCAATAAACCATGCTACGTTGAGCAACAAATTTATTTTCCATTTAATTGGTGAAAAAATTGACATTCAAGCAAGCATGGCCGATTTGTCAGCAACCGGTCAACAAGACACCCGATTTTCGATGAGTTGATTTAGTTGCTGACTCTCCAGGTGACAATTAACCATGCTACGTTGAGCAACAAATTTATTTTCCATTTAATGGGTGAAAAAATTGACATTCAAGCAAGCATGGCCGATTTGTCAGCAACCGGTCAACAAGACACCCGATCGTCAGATGTCTATTTAGTTGCTGACTCTCCAGGTGTCAATAAACCATGCTACGTTGAGCAACAAATTTATTCTACTGATTTACACAAGGAAAATCGACATTCAAGCAAGCATGGCCGGTTTGTCAGCAACCGGTCAACAAGACACCCGATCGTCAGGTGTCTATTTAGTTGCTGACTCTCCAGGTGACAATTAACCATGCTACGTTGAGCAACAAATTTATTTTCCATTTAATGGGTGAAAAAATTGACATTCAAGCAAGCATGGCCGATTTGTCAGCAACCGGTCAACAAGACACCCGATTTTCGATGAGTTGATTTAGTTGCTGACTCTCCAGGTGACAATTAACCATGCTACGTTGAGCAACAAATTTATTTTCCATTTAATGGGTGAAAAAATTGACATTCAAGCAAGCATGGCCGATTTGTCAGCAACCGGTCAACAAGACACCCGATCGTCAGGTGTCTATTTAGTTGCTGACTCTCCAGGTGTCAATAAACCATGCTACGTTGAGCAACAAATTTATTTTCCATTTAATGGGTGAAAAAATTGACATTCAAGCAAGCATGGCCGATTTGTCAGCAACCGGTCAACAAGACACCCGATCGTCAGGTGTCTATTTAGTTGCTGACTCTCCAGATGATAATAAACCATGCTACGTTGAGCAACAAATTTATTTTCCATTTAATGGGTGAAAAAATTGACATTTAAGCAAGCATGGCCGGTTTGTCAGCAACCGGTCAACAAGACACCCGATCGTCAGGTGTCTATTTAGTTGCTGACTCTCCAGGTGACAATTAACCATGCTACGTTGAGCAACAAATTTATTTTCCATTCAATGGGTGAAAAAATTGACATTCAAGCAAGCATGGCCGATTTGTCAGCAACCGGTCAACAAGACACCCGATTTTCGATGAGTTGATTTAGTTGCTGACTCTTGTTGAGTCGCTGATTTAATCGTTGAAAAAATTGACATTCAAGCAAGCAATACAGAAGAAAATTTGAATTTAAAAAAAAAAAAAATTTTTTTTTATTAAAATTTGAATTTAAAAAAAAAAAAAAAATTTTTTTATTAAATTTAGTGCGGTCTTACAGCAACTAATTAGCAACAAATTTGTATTGATTCGGTTTATTCTGCTTCTCATTCCAGGCAATTATTCATGTCACCTTATTGTCAAGCTAGCATTGATACCGATTTTTCGAAATCGGCAAGAGCAACAAAATCGGTTTTTTGGCAACTAATTAGCAACTAATTAGCTACAAATTCAGGTATTTTTTTTTTTCAATTTTGCTGAATTTGCCATGCTAGCTTGACGGAGCTAACTAAACCCCCGTTCCAGCGCTTTCTTACATTGAAATGAAACATGTAGCTAAGAATATAGACACTCCCAAGGAATATATAATACGGTATCTCAATTTTAATTTTACAGGAGAGTGCGTCAAAATTTAGAAAAATTGTTGATAACCGTGTGAGGCTTAAATTCAATCATGATAAGATGAATATTAATTTTAAGATAAATTCATGCAATGAAAAGCCCATATAGGTATCCACATTCTTATGACTAAAATTACACAGCATATTTCGCATAAAATAACGTGGAAAATTATATATTCGTATATAGCTTAGGATTCAAATAGATTTTGCGATTTCATGTAGTAGTTCTTAGTATAGGAAAAAATTATCATCTAATACCTTTAAACGAGCAATTCTTGTACATATATATTATAATATAATAATCTGAATCTCGGAAACGGCTCCAACGATTTTTATGAAATTTAGTATGCAGTGGGGTTTAGGGGGCGATAAATCGATCTAGCTAGGTTTCATTTTTAGAAAACGTCGCTTAAAAAAAATACCGAGCAAAGCTTGGTCATCCAGGTACATATTATTATGAAGCCATTGGTCTCCATCTAGTATTTACTGTGTTTAGGAACAAGTGTTATCTCCTAACTTGTGCTATTATAAATAAGTTCCTTAGATAATTAATATTTTATATAAGCAGCTACTGTACTGCTTATATAAAACATTAAATAAGGATTTTGACATTACAAGAAAATGTCGTACCTAGTAAAAAGGTTTCATGCAATATTTTGTGATGGGGTGTGTGTAACTGAGTGATTTTTCAGGGTTGAAAAAATCTTTCGTTGCCACACCCCATCACAAAATATTCAAATAAACAATGAAGCTTGAAGTGTAATATGGTAAATACTTCGAAAAAAATGAGACAAATGTAAAAGAAGAACTATTTCCAAAAATTACTCTCGATAAAACTCTGGTCGTAAAAAGCCGGAACCGTAAACGAATTTCGTTACTCGGTTAAAGCAACCTTAAATAAAATAAAAAGTTTTCCTCATCAAATCTCGATCAAGATCAGGTAAAAGAATTTATTCCAATCCATCCAGGGCGTAATAAAATATAGGTTTTATTAAATAGTTGAGTTAGCACCGTTAAAGGAAATTTTCTTCGCGTTTCTGTTCCAATCTAAATACTTATTCCAACTAACAAAACTCTTGAAATGCCAATCGATCATATGCCGCCATTTTGTTTGTCTATTATTGATTGTTATTATTATTGTTTGTATATGAGTCAATTTACCAAGGATGGCTGCCATTTTGTTTGTCTATTATTGTTTTTTATTATTATTGTTTGCATATGAGTCAATTTACCAAGGATGGCCTCGGTTGACCCAGCTTTTACCGTGATATCACTGAAGGCGTCAGCTGAAAATCAGCGCTGCTGACTAAATGGTAGTCAGTAGCATTATACTGAGCTGATGTCCTCTTTGGCGGCACAATCACTTTAATTGTTATGTGTTGTACTATTGTTTAATGTCACTTTGTGTCTGTCAAATAAATGGTTTTTCTTTCTTCTCTTTCTATTTACTTTATTCATGTCAAAATATTTAAATTATTTCCCTTTGCGGTTGGTCATTTTTTATGTAGGTACCTACTACAATGCATATTACACAAACTATTTCTTACTAGCAGTCCCTCGTGGTTTCACCCGCGTCTCCGAGAAAATATGTAGCCCATGTTCGATCGGTTCAGCGATTAGGCGTGAAAAGGTAACAAAGAGACAAATAAACTCACATTCGCATTTATAATATTATTAAGGAGTTAGGATTAGGATTTTTTAGCAACAATAACACCGTACTGTGACTCATAATTTTTCAATCGAGATTTTATTAATTACTATTTATTTATACCATGCCATATTATTTATGAATGCCTTTTGCCTCATAAACTAGTAGGTAACTGGTCACTAGATTAAAAAATGAACAACAAATATATTTTTTATTAGTGGAATGTTAATTTTATCGTTTTCTTGTATTCCAGGTAAAAGATAAAATATATTCCTATCAATTTAAAAAGCTATCATGGATTACAGAGAAGTGACCACGTTAAGACATATCGCTCGATCATCTTTACTTTATTTATCACATCCATGAGGTATATTTCAAGTCGAATTTGATGTACAGGTGTAATATTAAATGTATACCTAATACACCTACAATTTGATATAACGTTGTGTTATAAATTACCTACTGAGCACATATTACTAAGATATTAATTTTCACTCATGTAATTTAATGGAAACAAATTGGTACTTATAGGGTAGTTATGGTTATGGGGAGGTAAACAGCATTTAATTAGTTACTACTTATTTATTATGTTGGATATCGAATACTATCTTCCGCCCCGCGGTTTCACCCGCGTTTCCGAGTCTTATGTTTTCCCGGGATAAATGCCTGTTATAGCCTCCCTCGATAAATGGGCTATCCATCTCTAAAATAATTTTTCAATTCCAACCAGTAGGTAGTTCTTGAGATTAGCGCGTTCAACCAAACAAACAAACAAACTCTTCAGTTTTATAATATTAGTATAGATAGATAAGAAATACCAAAATAAGTATTAGTTAAAGCGAGGTAAAACTATGACCCAGAAATGACAATTGATTTAGCCGACGTGGCCTTTATTAATTTTAAAGTTCGCAATCATGAATATAAAAGTAGGTCAGCCAGCGTATACTGATGAAAATATTTTGAGGCTGATCATGATATTTAGATATAAAACTTATTACGTATTTTATAAATGATACTATACCTACTCACCTAACCTTACCGTGACTGACTGACAGACAACGCACAGCCTAAACCGGTGGACTTGAAATGGTGGATTAGAAATTAGGATATAATCCTTGGGAGACCTAGAGGATCACAAAGGAGGGATTTTCTTAAAACTTTAGGATCTAAATCTTTAAGTGCACCGGTAAAATAGGAAATCACAGGTGAAACCGCGGGCCGGCAAGCAAGGTTTTTATAAATGCAACATAATGTAAAAAAATATAGATTGGTCTCGCTTTTTTTTAACAAAAAAGTTCGTTGTGAACAATAAACACACTTTTGACATTTATTACTATAGATGGGCTCAACATATATAAGTATATAGTTTAAAAAAAAAAAAATGTATGGTCTTACGAATTAGTTTACTTGTATTTTCCAATCAATACTATTATAAAATTATGACGGGCCGGTTGGCGTGGTTGGTAAGATACCCTATCTATCATGCCGCAGGTCGTGGGTTCGATTCCCACTCAGGACAAACATTTGTGTGCATGAACATGTCTGTTTGTCCTGTGTCTGGGTGTAATTATCTATATATGTATGTATTTACAAAAGAAAAGTAGTATATGTAGTATATCAGTTATCTGGCTTCCATAGTACAAGCTCTGCTTAGTTTGGGGTCAGATGGCCGTGTGTGAGGAATAATGTCCCAGTATATTTATTTATTTATATTTATAATGATATAGTTGAAGGATTTCACACCTAAAATCTTCAAACAGTATCACCACAACCTCATGGAAACCAGTTCAAAAAAAAATTGTTAACATTCTAAAGCTCTAAACTTTCAGGATTACATTTTAAACTAACAAAGTATTCGTTGAATGAACAACGAATTTGTAATAGAATAACTTTATTTTAATAATGTATACTACATAACAACTACCTAATTCTAAATACACATAACAAGTCTCAAAGTACCATTCTTGGGTATATATAACTAACTAATAAGTAATACATAATATATTTCTAAAACTGAACGTGCACGAAGAATATGAGAAAATAATTTGGTTATTTCTTTAGTAATACAACAAAATGTGTCTCGTTTGCCGCGTCTATGATTGACACGCTTATCAAATCCAGTTTCAAGATATTATATAGGAAGCCTATGAACTAAACGGAAATTTGAAATACAGGGAATACCAAGTGAATGATTGCAAATTTGCAACGTACTGCTATTCCGAATGTTAATTTGCCTTATAATGTTATGTTTATGAGCGTCTTGATAATAATTTGATCGAAAGCTTCTCGCGCAAATAGACAACAAATCGGATCAAAGGGACACGTTTGCTTCGAGTTAGAAGGAAATAAGAAATATCCCTATTTGCTTTAAACTCAATAAATAAACGAGATGAAGTTCAAGAAAAGCTTATATATCAGCCATACTGTTGCCACTAAGTATAACATTAAGTAACGTAGCAAGACAACAATTTACAACATTGCTTTCGCCAGACTTAAATTCATTAAATAAATAGCAAAAGTCTTCACTACTTCAAGTGCAAGTGCTGAAACACTAGGTACGTTTAGTTAGTGGCACAGAATGTCAGATGTATCCAGAATGGCACTTTGTAGAATGTAGAAGTTTATTGGAACTGTGCCCGCGGGGCGATACGAAAGCTAGTTGGAAACGCGCGAACTCCGCGAATATTCACAGTATTAACAACTAAATTGAGTAATTAGGCGGCCCTCTGTATCTACTGATAAAGCGGAATAGTCGAAGCTTCTAGCCAAAATGGTTGCAGTTTTGGGTACAATCTGAGGCCAGATTGCCACAATATTTTCTATCTATTATACATGCTGCATGTAGGTATGTAAATTGTATGCTCATATAAAGTTGGTGAAGTTATTATACTCGCTGTGTTTCAGGTCGTTACATGTTTTCAAATAATAATAAAAAAACTTTAAAAAAATTCTAAACCGTAACCGATTCTAAAAAATCCGTTGAATTTTTTCTAATATGTTGGTCACACGGGAATTTGTACTCTTTTCAGTGGACTGAAAGAGTTTTTACAGAAAATTGCCTGTGCAGGTGAATGCGACAACTCGGATACCCTTCTCACATCTCCCAAGGGTAGATACATTTCTATTTGCTGAAAACAATAGGTAAATTCTGATTGTCTGTTTGTAACTAAGTAGATAAAATTTCAGTTTAGTTTATAGAGAACATGTTCCTTAAGAATTTTCTTGTAAAGATTTAACAACAGTTTTTTTTTTAATATACTGCTTTGTCTCTATTTAGCTTCATTTTTGCTGTACGGGCTTACAAGCCTGTGTATTTTAATATTTAAGCACGTAGCATCGTTTCTAAACAAAGTAAGTATACCTACTAAAATAAAAGTAGTAAATGAAATTGATTCTCAGAGTGCATCCCTTATAGTGTAGATAAGTTTCGTGTCGGAAACGCAGAGTGCTCGCGGCGTGGTTGTTTCTGCTCGTTGTGAGTGACCCAGCTGACCTGAATACCCGACCACACGCCTATCACCTACCGCCATTTCCCTACTTTTTAATTTGTTACAATTCCTGCTGTTACACGATGTTACTCTACCTTTATTATTGTAAACCAGTTATTGTACACACAACTAGAATAGAAAATTGTTTACGTGACAGCTTTTAAAACATACAAACTATAGCTTTGCACGTGATTCCACAATCTATTCAAGTATTGTATCCCCGCCATATTTATGGTGGAAATACCAAACCGCACGGACCTGGATACTTAGAAAAACAAAGCACATTGGGTAAATGGTAGAGTTAAATCATAATTTGAGGCGGTTGCGGCACATAATTTTTGTCTAATAGTAATGAATATTCATTCTAACTACTATTTCATTAGTAAAGCATAGGCCCACTACCAGGGTTAACAGTAGTATCCTAGCGTCAGTAAAAATCAGGCATATCATAACACTGAACTCTGCCTATCCCTAGTTCTTATTTTTAAAATAGACGTTGATTACCTACAAAAGCTGGAAAAGCCACCTCGATATTGACTGAACCCATGTCGATACAGTTAAGCTGTCGTCGGGCCCAAATTGGTAGATATAAGTTGTTAATATCGAACGCCTATTAGGGAAGACGTTGTGCGGCAACAGGTCAATCGATCTCGCTACCACTTATACCACTTCTGCGACTCTGAATGTAGCATCGTAAATGTGATTGCTGATTTGATTTAAATGTTAAATAAGAGTCCAAGTATGGAAATACTACTCACTTCATATCTATAATTTCTATCTCTCTCTTTTCTATCGTCAAACCAGACACCTAACTAAATCCACGCCAGTTATCCTAATAGGCTTTGTGTGCTTACGATGATGCATGATGAGATTGAATTCAAAAACCTAAGCCTATCCATGCTAAAAAAAATCTCTTCTTTTAGGTTATCACCGAAAAGGATGCAAGAAAGGATGTTGAATGAGACTTTTTTAGTAGAGTATTTTTACTCATCCATTTTAGAAAATTACTTGTAATAAGGACATAATGATTTATAGCCAGTATCGACTCACGGCTGAGTTATGCCACCTCCCAATTTATCTTTAATCCAGGAAACTACGTTTTTCAAACTATGTTGAAACATTGTAAAACAGAAATTATATAGAATAAAAGGTTTACAAAATATCAGTCTTGTCAAATAGCCGACGTAAATTCTATTTAATTCATATCGCAATGAAACTTTGACAGCTGTCGCTGAAAGTGAAGTTGAAATGATTATTTCAGCATGGCTTCGTTTCAGCCAGGTAGAGTATGCTTGGCTGGTAACGAAGCCATCAACAGATTTGAATAAAGAGCACGTCATATATACCTAAGTCTTGCACAGATTTTATTCTGAGTAGAATTATCCTCACCTACTTATTAGAAGTTAGGTGTAGTAACTATTTAATAATCTGTGGTTAGGTACCTAACTAAATTTCAATTATAGATGTTTAAATATAGAGAAAATAGAAAAATCAGAAACATTATTGTTTAAAACACTACTAACTAAAAACAAAGGTGTTTAGTTTTATAAAGTAGGTCCTAATGTAATGAATGATAAATTGACCAAATAAGTAAACAACTCAAGTTTAACAACAAAGTTTTTGTAAGCTTTGAAAGGTACACCTTTTTCTAAGTAATACAATATATCATGAGGTAAAACGCAGACTGAAGGTAAATGAAAACACAATATTGACCGTATCTTTTTATTGAAACACAATATTGAAAGCGTAGCTGATACCTGCTCCAATGGCAGAAAGCCTTCTGTCCATTGTAATCTATCGCATGTGGGCTATATAAAATGCTGAATATATGTAAAAAAAAAAACCGAGCAAAAGCGTGTCGGAACAGGTGCAATGTAGAGTCAGTACAATGGTACAGGAACAGTCCAACACTGTTGGATATTGGATACAAAGCGCATTGCTCTACAAAATACAAATAGTCTACAACATTGGCTAGTGATGGTAGATGGAAACAACTGTTGATCTTAGATCTTTTTATTACTGCCATGCCAATGATTCATTACAATGTTTTTCTTAAAAGAAAGCTTAAGTTGATGAATGTCTGGTTGCAGGTAAGCGCGTTCGCGCGAATGGTGCGCGAAGATGGGTGGGCCGCGGCGCATGTCAAGTGCGCTGCTGCTGCCCATAGCGCTACTGTCACTGCCGCGAGCGGATACTACCAACACCACCACATATCGGGTATGTAGACTTAAGCATTTAATGTAAACAAGGAGGCATGAACAACTCCGTGTATTTAATTAAATACTCTAATTACATTTTAAGGCGTAAAATCGTATAAAAGATTATGACAATACATTAACAATAAATTAAATACTTGAAAGTGGAATGCGAATGTTCTAAATAAGCTCTGCTTAGACTTGAGACTCGCTGCTAACTTATCTATACTAATATTATAAAGAAGAAATATTTGTATGTAAGTATGTTTGTAACGAATTGGCTCAAAGAAAAATTCTTTCACGATTTGAATGCTACATTATTACTGATTAACATGGGCTATATTTTGTATTTGTAAGAATAATCATTTTTATCTTTTTTTTTTTTTACTTGGTATAGGCTTGTGTTTGACCACAATCTCACTATGGTAGGTGATGATGTGGCCGAAGGTGGTAAGCACACGAAGCCTAGAAATATCTGGCTCTCAAGTGCAGCTGCCGGAACACACCAATAGGTGTTTGGCGACAGATTTTCAACATGAGGGTGGTAGCCAGCCAGGCGGGTACTACAAAGTACCCTACCACCGTGCTATGGTTTCCTCACGATGTTTTCCTTCACCGAAAGCTCAAGCTCATTGTAGGATTCGAACCCACGACCTTCGCCGCGGCGTCCGACGTCACTACCACTGAGCTATCATCGCCTTGTATTAATCTAATTCTACTGGTCACGAGGTAAACGAGTAAACGAGATAAGTTTGGTTGCCTTGTTTGTTAATTAGGTAAAGAACTCAAAACAAAAATCTTTTGAGACATAATTTCTTCAGACACCAAGGGATGCTGGGCATACGTTATAGAGGCTCTAAGTCGCGCATGGCTTGACCATTTATGCGATATGATCGCTACAAAGAAAAACGCATCATAATGCGATGGCATTATATAATATTTTGAAGGAATATGCCCACAACCATACGCTTAAAACATATTGAAGAATGATAATAAATGCTTAATAAAGCATATAACCTTCATAATAAACAGACCTATCCTTATACAACGACCGTTAAAATTTACACAAATCTAAATCCTAGTCTAGTCTACATAAATAATGACGCACGTGATGTGGGAGGGTCTGGTGCCCTCTACAAATAGCACCCTTGTCCCTCATCGAGGAGCCTCCGTTAGAGTGCCCGGTACATATTTAGCTCAATTGCCTTCCATGCTTCATCGAATTCACGTCAATATTGCCCTCCTACGGTATTCAGGGGACGCACACAGTTGCATGGCTTTATTAAAATATCTCTATTGTACTTGTACTATATTGTTTCAAGGGCATTTCATACATTGAAAATCTAATTGTTCTGTATATATAGAAGAATAAAGCCTGACTAATGGATTGATTGATCTATGTTGGGTTAGTGATGCTAAACAACTTTTACAACGGAACCAATTCTGAAATCTCGAAAAAAAAAGCTTTACATACTAATGATCAAACTCGATCAAAATATATGAAATATGTTAAAAGTTGTTTAGCAACTAACCCTACTAACTCTAGGAACATAAGTTTCGAAAAGAAGCCACTTTAATATGTCCACCCAGTATACCTACTTATATTAAATTGAAAATTGGAAGAGGTGTGATTACCACTATAAACAGATTGTTTTTAGTATTTAGAAGAACTGGAAGACCAGATACCATTTACGTACGTACGGTATATGTACGTTTCTCATATCACAATTTACATGTATAGGTCTATAATACTTAGGTACGTATTGTAATTTCATCAAAGCATGAATATAAATTTTAACTACTCAGAATGCGCCCTTTGCCTCATTAATCTAAAATTTAGTTAAAGCCCAGATCATGGGTTCTCTAAACATGTCTGGCATTTTAAAACAAGGCTTGGTCTACGAAGACAAATACGCAAAGGTCAGGGTAATTATGCAAATATCCACCGAGCTAATTAAAATAAGTTGAAGTGAAACGATATTGATGTGCAAAAATAATTAAATTGACAAGTTCTGACATGTACTAAGTTCTAGATAATTTTAATATAAATAAACATTTCTCTAGTAGGTACCAATATTTCGTTCGACAAATTATTAAGCCTCGAAGGACAATTTTAATTAAATTCCTTGCCTGTAGAAATGTGTAAGTTTTTACATAAGCAACGAGAACCCGTAGAACATACAAACTAGCTTTGGCCCGCGATTTCACCTCTTTGCGGTTGAATTTGGAAATATCCATTCACTCTTAAAAAAATACTTCCTTTCGTTGGTATGATGCCCTTGCTATCACGCTATGGCGTTCCATTTCAACCCAGAACAGACATTAGTTTGTGCGCATAAACATATTATAAAAAAATAAAAATTAGAAATATGAAGTACCTACCTAGTATATTATCAGTTATCTGTTTTCCATAGTACAAACTCGCTTAGTTTGGGCTCAGATAGCCGTGTGTGGAATGTCCCAGGATATTTATTTAATTATTATTACTCTTACGTCACTATGAATCCGAACTTTTATTCAAAATGGCTAAAGCCTATAATAGCTATATTATGCCATTATGTTTTAACAACTGAAGTTGTTTCCCTTACCTTAATATTGTACCTACCTCTATCTATAGGCCTGTATCATCCCTATTGAACTTCCAACCTCCGGCCATTAGTCTCATATTATCTTCGGCATATCGATCCATGGAGCTAGAGGGTGCCCTAGCTTTGTTTATTTTGTGGTTTCGTTGATTTTGTATGTCACTTACGAGTGACATACAGTTTATGACGCCTACAATATCGTGTGGGTGGGGTATTTGTATTTGGTATGTAAAATATGTATTTTGGATACATACAACTTTATTTTGTACGTGTTATCAAGATAAAGGTACAAACCTTAATAAGACATTGCAATTGCCTATGACCGGATACATTACTAGAGATGCAAGTGCAACACATAAATAGTGATTTGACAAGTTGTCGTTGAATAGTTCTTTAAAAAAAACCCGAGTACAAAAAAGTAAGTAAAGTACCATTACCAGTAGTCCATACTAAAAAGCCCGAAACAAGATTGAGAATAGAAAACAAAATTAAAATAAACTATAAACAAAGTAAACTCTACTTCGGTTCAGACTATATTATGAGCTTAATATTGTTTTGTATTGAGCTAATTGATCATTTAAGGAGGCTATCATTAATGAGTATAATAACATCGCATAATCGCAAACATCTGTAAGTATAATACGTACGTAGCAAAATAATATGTAAGAATGCAATTAGGTAGGGACCGTGTTTTCCTCAAACGATTTCTTTGTACTACAGCCAATACCGCCTGCGGTTACAAAGGAATTAAGGTATACCTACCCACTGGTAATTGTTTGCGTTTCTCGGATTTTAATTTATTTCCTTCAGGTTAAAAGATTTAGAGCTTTTTTAATCACATATAATATTTTTTTAACTAAATCAACTTTATATTACAGGGTGTTACGTAACTGTTAAGTGTCATATCGTAAAATAATAAACATCAAAAATATTTAAGCTGTTGCATGAGTAAAATTACATCAATACCATTTTAAATAAAACGAAAAAATATTTTAGACATTCCCATTTACTCGTATTTGAAGAAAGGCGTGAGTTTATACGACGTTTATACTTTGTTGACGAATATTTTATTTCATTTGTCTTCATCGTCTTATTAAAAGTTTTGTTTACTATACCGTCATCAAAAATACAAGGAAAGAATAGGAAAAAATGTTATTAAGTATTAGTAAGCTTTGTACATAAAAAATATAATAAATTCAGCAAAACATACACAAACTACTGCTGGAAGCAAATACTCAAAAGTAATTTAGGTAGGTACTCAATACTAGGCAAGGTGTCAAAAGGTAACTATGGTAACTGATTGTGATGAAACATAATATTTGCTTAGCCACACATGGTTCTTTACTTATAGACGTTCATGCATTATTTATTTAACATAGTATTATAAGCTGGTTAGAGCTTGTATTACCTTTAGATCTTGTGTTACGAAGAATCATACACCGCATGACGTAAGCGTAACTTGGAAAATGATCTGTTTTAGCTGCTAAAATAAACGATACGTTCTACTCAAGGTCTACCTATTTTAATGATCAATAATTAACCACTGATATCCGATCCTGAGGTCCGCACCATCCGCTATTCCGCCTTTGAAAAGAAACTAATCTATCATCGACTGTTCAAATACGTCCTCACAGTTATGAAATACCTTTAGATATATAACTATAATATTCAGTCAAAATGAGTGACAATTAAATGCCCCCAAGTGAGTCTGTGGGTGCTCGTTCAAAACTCGTTAGTGATAAATGTGGCTTAGTATTCGAACAAACACTTTCCTAATGTTAATTAACCAGACACGTGTTTGATAGAGTCGAATTTACAAACTAATTAAAATGTATTCACACAAAGTAATTTAACAATAACTTAATTTCTCTTACAAATTTATGTTACTTAGAACAATAATTCGGTAACATACCTACATATGTATTTAAGTAGTCATGTATCTACTTACTAGGTACTAAGAAGTTCAATCAAGCTCTACCTACTATAGTTTTTTTGACGCAATCTTCTCTTCTATCCTGTAAATAGACACTTAAATTAGGCACCTAAGTACCTAATCTATTCACAATATCTATATATCAAAAATTATATCATATTAGGTAGATCTAATAGGTAAATAAGTACCTCTTATCCACGTATGAGCTCATTACGGTTTAATGCAAGCTGCTAATTGTGGCATTCGATATATTCAAGCAATCTCGGCTTTGTTAGAATTATTAGAAGCAACCTATTAGGTTTATGAGGTTTCACAGTTTCCACGTAGATGCTTAACTTGTTAATGTAAATAGATCCCCGTGCGTGATATTATTGTGGGTTTAAAGTCTATAATTTTATAGTTTGTATTAAATTTTCAAGGGTTTCTTTGTAATTTTCTACCTTTTTACCCACAAAAGCGCTTTATGAAAAATGCAAAGTACATACGGGTCGTCAACTTTTAGTTCGGCAAATTATTATCAAAATTAACTCTCTTTTATCCTACGACCCCCTTAAATAAAAATGAACGCCGTAAAAAGATATTCTGCTCAGTCACTAACTACAACACCAGTTTTGCTCGTAATTTTTTTTCAGCCTGAACTCAGGGCTGAAAAGGTGTAAAAGGCAGTCTGTAAAAGGTGGCTTTTTTCACATTTTGAAGGTTCCGAAGTAGTAAAAAGCGCATCTTTATGGCTGCAAAACCTAAACTATTCGGAAACTGAGAACCTGCTCTTAACTCTATCCTAAATATTTAGTTACTTTTAAGGCGCGATCTAAGACGAGTGTCAAACAACGTTAGATTAAATTTGTAAACTAATCATGTTGGTGATAAACACTTATAATTTTACTAACATAGTTTACTGCTAAGTTAGTTTCTATTAAACGGGACAATTTATCTCTGATAAGAGTTTAGGCACTCAACAGTAGGCAGTATGTCATAAGCATAGATAGAAAGACAAAAGAACAAAACAACAAGAAACATGAATAAACTTCGATTCCTGTAAAATGTGATCTTATCACAAAAAGCGATGTCTTTTATTTAATCTACATAATGGAATCTCATATCACCAGGAAGAAGTAGAGTCGTCGCTGCGCCTTGTCCACGCAGTTGCGTCAGGTGCAACAGGCGCGCTATGCGTCACGCATCGCTATGGACGTCTTCGTGCGCCTCTTCATGCCTCGCGGTGGGACTCGGCAAGGGCACGTGCAGACCTCGCTGCCAATCTATTACATCAACTTGGATTGGGGTCTGCTGGTTAGTCTTGACTTATTTTTAAACCATTATGATTTTTTATTACTAGCCAGTCAAATTTAGTAGCTACTAGAAATGAACACTCTTAAGGGTTGATGGCTGGCTATCGCCAATGTTTTTTGTGTAGTCTGTAATATTATATCAGTCAACCTATTAGTCGTGAAAAAAACGAAACATCTCAGTAATCCGAGATTCTAAGAAACCGAGCTTAAAATGATTTTTTATTAAGTGATTGTTTTAAAATTTCAGAGGTTTTAATGGCAGTATCGCAAGGGTTGGTAATGGGAGCGAGTCCATCAGAGCGGGCGGTAGGCGCGCGCGCCATGGCTCTACGGTCAGACGGTCTAGTGAACAGCGCGGTGGCATGGGAGAGATACGGTACCGGTGAACCGATAGCAGTTATGTCACCACAGATGGAAAAACCACCAGATCCAGAATATCCATGGTAGGTTAACGAGAAATAGCTAACTCTAGCAACATCAAAATGACAAATAAATCTTATTTATTTTTTTATTTTTTTACTTTGTATAGGCTTGTGTTTGACCACAATCTCACTACGGTAGGTGATGATGTGGCCGAAGGTAGTAAGCACACAAAGCCTAGAAGGATCTGGGTCTCAAGTGCAGCTGCCGGAACACACCAATAGGTGTTTGTACCTACTTAAGTACGTATACGATTGATTACATACAAGTAACAGGAAATGTAATAGATATCTAGGTGTATTTATTGAGTATGCTGTTAGATTGTAAGTAGGTACACTATTATTTCCTCAACACAAATAACTCGTGAAACGACTTTCCACTTTACTCTCTCTACTTACTGAAAATCTAACAACAAATCTATCGACGTGAAATAACATTCTCGAGCCTGGAGCGATCACTCGACCGTAATAGATATGCTAAAGAAAAAGAAAAAGCGGATATTTTTCTCATTGAAACTGAGATTTTAACCTTTTTTCAGGTATGTCTCCGCACACGATAGCGAAACACTTCGCTCACCAAAGTTTATGCCCTCTCCGCCTGGGGCAGCCATGGAGGGATGGTGGACATACCCCTACTACAGTTGCGAGGCGAAGAGATGGCTATTATCTTATACCGCTCCTGTCTCAACAATCCATGGGTAAATATTATTGTTGCTCTTCGTCTGGCTCCAGTTGTATAACCGATAGTTCTATATTACTGTTATTTTGGGTTCCGATGATACCTACTTAGATAACTATAATATAAGTGATAACTTAAGTGCGCTATTTTTTTATTTACTATGTAAAAGGTCTGTGTTTTACCACAATCTTACCATTCTAAGTGATAATGTGGCCGAATGTGGTAAGCACACAAAGCCCAGAAAGGAACTGGCTCACAGGTGCAGCTCCCGGAACACACCAGTAGATACCTACTTGGCGACAGACTTTCAACTTGAACGGGGTAGTCAGCCAGGCGGGTACAACATAGTAGGTATGTGCTCTATCACCGTGCTGTGATTTCCTCCATAAACGAAAGCGCAAGCTTAATGTACATTTCAAACCCGCAACCTTCGTCAAGGTATTTTGTGGCACTACCACATGCTATCGTCGCCTTACAACAAGTCACAGCTATATTTTTTTTGTTTTTTAAGGTTGAAAGGTGTTGTCTCTCTCGACATAGACATATCTAGTTTGGAAATAAATCAGTGCGAGGCGGATGCTGAAGATGGAAATAATAATCAAATATATTCCTTCCACGGGACACATAAATGCCCAAACGACACTACTTACGTACGTTTTTATTTATACCTAAGTACCCATAGTAATAAAACTTTTTATTACACGACTGACCTAAATTGTACTGTATTTTTTTATCTAAATTGTGTAAGCTTCTCCAATTTATAAGTAGGATACAAATAATGGGAAAAATTGGAGTAATGTTTTCATTGCGTCATTGCAAATGAATAGGTAGGTACACGTACCTACATAATACAAGACTTCCCAATATTCATTAGCTCGCAAATAAATAAGCCCGTACCCATAGGTATAAGGGTACCACCGGTACCACCTACTACGTTGTACATTTTCTTCAACAAGTATGTTTATCTATAAGTAAGTATGTTTATATATGTATTTTCTATAACAAGTATGTAAGCTAGGTATTGTTTTCAAAACATTTTTTTTTAGTGTGAATATAAACCAAACCGAGAAATGAACGTACGACACGCTGGCTGGGCACGTGGGACATATATTTGCCGATGTCGTCCAGGATTCTACTCCATACATCATCCAGAAGGATTTAACGGGTCTCTTGTAGAAGGTAAAAATGCATTTTAATAATTATAGGCCTACCACTAGATAGAGATACTAAACGTAACTAACAAAAGTAGTTAATTTTGTGTCCCTTTATTTGTTGCTTTTCCCAGTGAATGTTAGGTAAGTCCGTAAATTTTCAGGTGTGCATTGTCTCCATATTTCCTCCCTTTTCTTGTCATCGCCATAGTTGTCTCAAGATAACAAGGTGATGACAAGATAAAGTTAACAATAGTTGCGGGTTGCGGTCGAAGCACCATGCCAGGAGGTATAAGGAAACAAAGAGATATCACTATAGCTTGTTTAGATATTTTCGCGGCTTTATTCAAAAGAAAATGTTATACCTCAGGGCCCTCTAAAAAGGTCGTTCAAGCAATATTGCTAATACAATTCATTTTTCGAATTCTCGGCAGATCCTACTTATTTCATCATCATCATCATCATCATCTCAGCCGCAAGACGTCCACTGCTGAACATAGGCCTCCCCTAAAAATCTCCAATAGGAGAATAGCAATTCATTTTACGCAACCTATACATACTACTCTTTATTTCAAATGTACTTTAGCTTGACGACACCTCGCTTCATTTGAAGTGGGACATTGTACTGGCTCAGTACAAAAAAGAGGCTACTCTTACAAACTCATTTTATAAACCGAGTCCTACCGTGTATATCGGAACATACCCCAAAGCTGTCATCAGCTTGTCAATTTGTCGAAAATTTCCCAAAATGCGGGGATTTACAAATCAATTGGATAATCTTAGGAATGGACTGATGTGAGCAAAATGTGGGGATTTAATTGTAAAATAACTTTTTTTTTAATATACACACAATTTATAAAAGTAAATAAAAATCTATTATTAGTCTGTGATAACGGACACTGGGGGACGGAGGAAGTAGACAAACTGTAATATAAAAACTAGTTAGCAGCAGCCGTCAAGTAGAGTAACTAAAAGTGTAGCTAATACAATTTTATCTATTTACTTAGTACAGTTTTAACATAGATTATCGTTGATTTTTTCAAAAAAAAATATTTTTTATGAAAGTGAAGTTTTCGGGCAATTTAGATCACTAGCATAGGCAACACAGCCAGTGTCAGTCATGTCCAATGTCTGTCATGTCTATAATAGACCTGTCACTGTCACTTGTCTGTCAGTAATTCTTGTACTTTGTACGTCAACGTCACTGTCAAGTGTCATTAATGTATTGTGTGTGGTGTGTGTGTGTTTGTTTACATACAAAATACTCACAAATTCAGTAAAAATAATTTATTTTTCAAGTTGCCTATCAAGAGTTCGAGGAAAATGATTTGGAGAACTGGAATGAACCGTATGAATGTCTGAAATGCCAGCCGGGCTGCGAAACTTGTCGGGGTCCAGAGCCATGCTTGGCCACATACAACTGGCCATTTCGGTATGTTATCTTGCGAAAACTGTTATTTTCATGTATTCTAATCTAAACCATTCTCCCGATTTCAGTACCTCTCCTTCAAATTTCGGGTATGGTAAGCTGCTGTATCACAAAAACAAATAGGTATACAATAGTGCTATCTAAGTTGCAGGGCTGAACTCAGGCTCTCGAAACATACGATCATTGTCTGTACAATACGCTACTCTTTTCTAGTCTATAAAACTTGTCACCGTTTATTATAAAAAAAATATATAACTTATATCCGGCCAAGTTATGCGCGTATTGTACCTACATAAGATACTTTAATTTTTATTGCCAACTAATCCATACATAATCTTCTTCAAAGAACGTTTACCCACAGTAACACAATAAGTTGTGAAGGACAATACCTGCAACCAATATGCTAAGGCAAAAACCATGATGAGAGATCCTTAAACATCACCAAAATAATAGCCTAGTTACTCATATTACAATTTCCAGGATATCCCTCCTTGTGATATCAGTGAGCTGTGCCGTGATGACAGTGTGCCTGACTATCTACACCCGCCATCACAGACGTGTGAAAGTGTTCCGTGTAGCAAGTCCAGTATTCCTCTCCATCACACTACTTGGATGCGCAATCATGTATATGGAAGTAAGTTAAAGTTTCAGTAGGAGCTCATAATTTTCCCAAGAAGAAAAGAATCCGGTTTTAATATAGAGATTATTTTGAGAGTCATATTTGAGAGGTATAAATAAATAAATGCAATATCAGTATTAGAAGAATAGTAATTTGCATTTATTTAGCATTAAAAAAAACTGTATTTCAGGAAGAAGTTTGTGCTCTATTTATAGAAGCTTTTGATGTGTCTTATTAATTTATGGAATGAATACCTTTGACACCACAGATGGCTGCTATTTTCCCAGTATTGGACAGATATTCATGCATAGCAACAAAATGGACTCGTCACATGGGATTCTGCATTACTTACACAGCTCTACTAATGAAGACATGGAGGTAAATAATTGAATTTCAGTGTTGACCACTTACCATCAGGTGGATCATCTGGCTGCTTGTTTATATAGCTAAAATAACTATAAACTGAATAAATGGCTTTGACTTTGAAATCTATATATATAAAAATGGATCACCGAAATGTTTGTACGCGCATAACTTCCGAAAGACTGCTCCAAATTGGATAAACCTAAACTGCGGGGAACAGCTAGTTTTATATAATTATAATTTCCAGAGTATCATTGACATACCGCGTGAAGTCAGCCCACAAGTTGAAGCTCACAGACAAACAGTTGCTGCAATGGATGGCGCCAATACTACTGATCATGCTGGTGTATCTCGGTACTTGGACGTTTTCCGCACCACCTGATGCCGAAGTTGTAAGTTATATAATTTCGTATTTCCTAGCAATCACTGACTTTTACCACATTGTAGGATAAAATGTGTGGATACAGAATACCTATCTTTCCTTTTATTCAATCCGGTGCAGCCATTATAACATGATCCTTACAATAATCATGCATATAAATGATTTTATTAATATTGGAAGGTAGAAATATTCACTACTTGCTCTCATCCTTTGAAGGTACACATTTCTAGTTTAGAAACTAGGGCCATCAATGTTTTTTGTTACCTTATTTAGTCCGATAAAGACATTTTTTTATTATAGGTGAATTTGCCATGTGTAGACAAACCATTTTGAACATGTCATATTCCTGGCCCTTTGATTTATTAATGTATCATAAGATTTTTTTACAGTTGCAAGTACATGATTTCATTTAGTAATACTTTCTGATTACAGATTACAGACAACAAAGGACTGAAATTCAAGCAATGTTCATATAACTGGTGGGATCACAGTTTAGCCATTGGTAAGAGATTTCTATCCAATGAGACGGCCCAATATAAATATCCTATTTCGATTATATATATATATTATTTTTTTTATACTACCTAGGTGGCAAACAAGCTTACGGCCCACCTGATGGTAAGCGGTTACCGTAGCCTATAGATGCTCATAACACCATGGGCAAAGAACATACAATATTATATTTTCCCTGCCAGGGGTATCACTCACGCTTTGCCAACCTTGAGACATGAAGTTGTTAAGTATCCTGTGCCTGTAATTTCACCGGCTCCCATACCCTCCTAACCGAAACACAGTAATACAAGTGCACTACTATTTCACGGCGGAATTAGATTAGATATTTATAATGGTTTCAGGTGAAATATTATTTCTTCTGTGGGGTGTGCGTGTATGTTACCGGGTTCGTCATGCAGAAAGTTTGTACAACGAAGCGCGACTTATATCTATCGCCATTTACAACATATTCACGGTCAACTCACTGATGATCGCTTTTCAGTAAGTAAATTACTATATCCCTTAGCTATTATAAGTAGTCTAAACTAGATACCTATACATAAAGACCAAATTTTAAAAAAGTTTAATTTTTTTTTGATCAAAAGCATTTAATTTTTTTTTTCCAGTTTACTTATCCTACCACAAGCAGGCCCAGACATAAAGTATCTCCTCGGATTTATAAGAACTCAGTTGTCCACATCAACTACAGTACTTCTGGTGTTTCTACCTAAGGTAACATTTTATTATTAATTTTAAATTAAATTCAGTATTACCCGTATGTAGGTTTTGCTAGTTTACAAGCAATAGTCGATGGACAACTTAGGGTATATTCCGATATACAATGGGAGCACTGTTCAGTGCTCTTACTGGGGAGAAATACGTTCCGTTATGGAGCAGTATCCTAGGGAAACATAATGACGTCATAAACGCCGCCATTTTTGTACTGTGAGCACTGGCGTTTTTGAGGTAAGGTGCTCTCAGTGCCAGTGCTTCGACCACATGATCATCAGCGTCCAGAATGACAGTAGGATATATATATATATACATGGATGACAGACAGTAAACTGGACTGCGTTCGGTTTTAAACAGTACCCAGTATAGCTAACTATAAAGGAACGGCTTCTCAATATACTAAATTGACGTCACACCTTACAGTGCTACCAGTGTATATCGGAACATACCCTTCATTATATACAATGTTTAAGTAACAGAGACATTGCGCTTATCGTTTAACTAAACCTTCCTTTAATTTAGGTTTAGTCTTCAATGTTACACTGTACCACAACATACTGACTATGGAACCCTATCCCGCGGTACTTATGTACAACAATGTCATATGTACCTAATATTTTATTTTGTATACATATCTTATCAGATACAGTTTGAGAACCTCGTAAGGGTAACATTGAAATATATATTTAAGAAAAAAAACTTTATATCTTTGTTATCTAGAGGTGTTTTGACAAAACAGGCAGCTCTGAGTTTTCAGGACACTTCAAACTATAGACTAATGACCATCAACAACGTCTAATATTCTTTTGAACGATTTTAGAAACTTTTTCGAACTTACCCCATCACCCTTTCGTCTTCCCCCTGTTTCATTCTCGTGATAAAAATATGTTATAAAAAAAACTGTCCCAGAAATAAAAGTTCTTCATATTGACGAGTACTTCAACCCCTGCAAGTATGGCCAGTGACTAAAAAATCACTGTATTGATAGGCTTAATTTCAATGGCTATTGATGTCGTCGCCGAAGGTGGTAACACAAAACCTAGAAAGGAACTCAAGTGCAGCTGTTGGAACACGATGCATATATATAACCAATGATTTTCAACTCGAAGGACCAGACAGGTTCTACAAATACCACGTGCTATGGTTTCCTCACAATATTTTCATCCCCTAAAAGCAAAAGCTCTTATAGTTGGTTCCTAATAACATGATGGCCATACAAAACGCAGGTGATGCGCGTGGTCCGCGGCACGGGCGACACGTGGGACAGCCGCGCGCGCGCCCGCGGGCTGCCCGCCTCGTGCTCGCTCAACGGCATCGGCCTCGTGCCCGACGACCCTCCCGACCTCTACCAGGAGAACGAGGAGCTCAAGGTACCTACCTACCTACGACACGAACACGACACACGACACTTGCTGGATACTGGATACTGGATACAGACCGCCCTGATCACAGTTTGCTGTCATTAAGTAGTCTATGCTAAAAATAAAAACATACAGTCGAATTGAGAACCTCCTCCTTTTTTTGAAGTTAATCTTATGTATGTAAGCCACCCTAGTGTATAATCGAGAGTTGTGAATTACAGACGTTGCATCTGGTTTCATACATTGCAGTTTGATTTGTTAGAAGCCAGATTGGTATTAAATGCCCGAGAGAGCGAGCGAGCCCCCGCAATTTTCGTCAAGCGTAAATTACACGTGCTCGATTTTGTAAAGTGTAAATTAGCGTTTTGGAAGCGGGACAATGATTATGCAAAAATGTGAAAATCATATTTATCTAATTTTCTTTCTGTTTTGAGAGACCGAGATCGACTTCTAGTTTCACGTTTGACTTTTAATTATGAATCGTATCAAAACTAAACATAAACATTGAATGTAATACAGGAAGAAGTTCAAAAGCTGGCAGCTCAGATCGAATTCATGAAGATAGTACAGATGGAAATGCACAACCGTCACCTTCGGCCGCGGCCGGGCGGGTACTTCAGTGCCGCTAACACCGCCGCGGTGGGCGCTCCGCAGAGTCCGCTGCATCCGAAGACCGTTAGCATTGGACAGGTTAAAAAAAATTGTTTAAATAATGTGAATATTTTTACAAGATAAAATGTTTGATAGACGAAAAATATACCTTATCTCAGAAGTTTTTAAAAAATCTTAAGTAATTTAATTTGTACTTGCTGATAAATAAATACATGTCCAGGAGAAGTCCAACTCGGAGTGGTCGGGGCCGGTGTGACGGGTGGCGCTGAGCGACGGCGCCGGCGGCTGGTCGTGGCCCGGGCCCGCCGCGCGCCGCCTGCGCACCGCCGTCGACACTAGGGTGGTCGCATACGTATAATATACCATACCATACACTATACTATACTATACAGTACAGTATACTGCTCGTTTGTTATTTATTCTCGATAGAGACATGACACGTGTAATCTTAAGGTTGTCGCACATATATCAGCTCGTCATCGGACCGGCACCGCCTCAACATATTTCCTCGTCGTATGACAGACGTATCACCGGAGCTTCTAAGCATCTCGGGTGTCGGCAGTACAAATAAACGTCCGACAATAAAAATTTGACGAATAGATTTCAGAACTCTGGGCTAGTGAGCGATTTTGTAGGGTCTCTAAATACAATTGAATTTGTAGTTCATGGCACAATACCTGATGTCAGGCAGGCCACTGTCCCACCGAAATCTCCATAACAGAGAGGTAGAGGAAAATCCTCAATAGATAAACATTTAAACCCAGGGAACAGCATGACTTTCACTGTCTCAAGGCGAGGCGGTATGATGCAATATAGTTTCTTACAAAAATCTGAATTCCTCGAACCGAGGCAAAGCTGATCTGTTGCCATTGAAATGTGTGACAACCTTAAATTTCTCACTGGCTAAAGATTATTTCGATGTTATAAGGGAATGTCGGATTAGGAAAAAGTAGATCCCGTCATATTATGTGGCTCCTCTGGCTAATCGACTGCTTATGAGGCAGCATTGGGGCAGGCACAGACATGATGAATAATGATGATGATAGTGATGGTCAATAAGTTTCCAACATCAGAATTTGATTTGTCATTCAATTTCATGGCAAGTTAGTTATCATTATTTATACTGAATATGTATATTTGATGTACCTATTATATTAAAACAAGACATTCCAAGATAAAGAAATTTTGTATTACTTCATATAAATATTGATGTTTTATAGTGAATTATCATGAAACATAATTTTTACTTCATATTTCTTTAGAACATAATAAGTTAATGTAGATATAATAAATGTAACAGTACCTACCATTGTTGATGCTAGTCAAACCGCGTTATACTGTAATTAAATCATTATTATTTAAAATAAATTGTTATTTTTCGTCTATGTAGCTATGTATACAAAAATCGAACACTGAGTGTTCATCGTTAGAACAGACAATAAAAAGTTGCAAGAATTACTTTTATAAGTCATTTGGAATATATAAATAACTTATTTTGAATTAAAATAATAATTTAAATCCATATCGTGAATATGTGGTTAAAATATTAAAGAATAAATTAAATGTTTTAAACTAGAAAGATAATCATACTTTTATGTAATCCATTTGTATAATTTTAGATTGTAATGAAATAAAATGTACATATGAGGCGAAATAAAGCTTAAATTCTAAAGTGTTGTACATAAATCATTAATTAGTAGTAACTTATATTTAATTTCATTTTATTTACCATCTGTGATAAAGGTTACAAGTATTACTCAGTTATAAATGTTGTGCATTGTAATGAACTTTTAAGTATTATTGGTGGGTAATAGATAATGCTGTAGCATAGAGTAAAAACTCAGTAAATCCTAGAGAGCCATTATCCTAATTTTCGTAGGTAGCATTAGGTATTATGCTTTGAACTATATTTATTATTTCAGGGTTACTATTAACACTGTTTTTTAATAAATATTATTGTCTTAATAAATAGGCAAAGGCAAAATAGTTAAGTACCATTTTCTCTTTTGTTTGTAAAAAATTTTTAGGGTTCCCTACCTGAAGGATCCAAACGGAGCCCTATTGCTGTCACACACGTGTCCGTCTGTCTGTTACACAGGATTTACAGTCAAACTGTTGGAGCTAGTCTTTTGAAGATTTACACAGTATGAGCATCTTGACCCATAAATATTTTTAATTATTAACAATATCTAAAATGGCAACCTCATTTTTACCCCACGATTAGATCTCCTTGAGTAGATAAATACTGTATTTGTTTTAAAAAATATTGGAAAACAAAGGAATGAGAAGCCACCAAAGACATATATTTCATTGACTGTTGTAAATTTCAAGGTTTCACCGGCATTCATGGGATAAAAAGTAGCCAATATCATTCACTAGTCTATTACTATGCAATAAATCATGTGAATCCCAATGGATTAGATTTGAATGGATATAGTGGATATACACTATATTATTAGTAAAGGTGATTAATTTTTTTTTTAATATTTTTGTTTCACTAATGCAAGATTTCCGAACCAAATGAATTGACATGATATTTATAATATTTTTCAAGCTGTTATGTATGGAATTTAAAAAAGCTAGGTGCTTGTTATTAAAATGTAAAGCTTAGCTTGGTGACAAAACAAAATTGCCATATCAATCAATTCATTTGATTAACTGCCTACTTCTGTGAAAAATAAACAGATCTGGCAAATATCTTATATGTATATGACATTATTACTATAATCTTTTTCTATGTAGAACTATCAACACTACTAATTTTGATCCAGCAAATTGGTTAGAACAATGAAAGTTATTGGCAGAGCCAAGTTCATACAATTGTAGATGTGTCAGTAGAATTAAGTCATAAATGTGATACCAAATATATAATGTTTAGTCAGTAAATATTGAATTATTGATACTTTTTTTATCATATATTTTACTTTTGTAATCTCTTTAGGCTTCAAATCCATGTTCAATGTGCCAAGTTTAACTTTTTCGAGTGAATTTTAATAGTTTTTGTGAAGTTTTTTTGGGAAATTTAATACATGTTTATTAGTTGTCAACATGTTAATATAACTTTTGGTGTTATATAATAATACAATTGATGTAATAAGTATTGTTATTCTCTGATTCTCAGTGATAGGAAACATTTCTGTAAGGGTCGGACCACATCTAACTGCTCAGCACTGGGTATTCCTTTATCCCTCAAACACATTATTAGCTGGAGTGAGAAAAATAGAGCCACAGAATCGTCCTGGCGATACTGCAGAGTGTAAAACCTACATAAGCAATGTATCTTGCTCTAGTGGAGTGACATACCTATAAGGAAGATAGAGGAATGTTATGTGGCCCGACCCTAAGAGGTTCTGTTTATACATTAAAATAAAAAGAACTGTTAAAAATATCAACCATTGTTTTATTTATACAAACAAACATGATCAACTGAACACTGGTGAAAATGTGAATAAATTATGTAAAAATTGTGTATAAACTACTAACAAAATTGTGTTGAGAGAATTTACAGAAACAATACAAGGTTATTTTACACATTCTATTGAGACACAATGGCATTTGGTTTTCTTAGTTTATGTGACTACGAACACAAATAAGTAAGTTTGGTAGTTACACAAACACTGCAGTGTGCTATTTTCATTTCAGGATTCTTTTTTACTTTGTATAGGTGTGGATCTGACCACAAACTCAAAATGGCAAGTGATAAGGCAAACCGATGATAAGCCTAAATGGAAATTTAGAAGGAACTGGGTCTAAGTCATGGCATGGCAACTCATTTAGTGAGAGTAGTAGCCACCTAGGCAGGTACTACAAACTAAGTACCTTTATATGGTTACTGTTTTCATTCAATGAAAGCTTATTAGTAACATGCTAGGATTCAAACACACAACTTTTGTCACATCACTACCACTGAGTTATATTGCTTTATCAAAACTAATCTAAACTAATATTATAAAGAGGAAAGATTTGTTTGTTTGTTACAATTTAACTCAAAAACGACTTGACTGATTTAAAAAAAAAATCCAGGAATACGGGAGAAACCGCGTGGAAAAGCTAGTTGATAAAAACTAATAGTGTATTACCACTTGACATAGCAATACATACACAAAACATAAATAAAAAATTAAATATCCCATAACAAGTCAAATTTATCCTTAATTGGAGCACTGGCACATAAGAATTCAGTCTCACAATGAATAGCTTTTGTGCAGTCATTTTCACTACTCTTAAGCAATAAATCCAACACTTTCATATCATTGTCTGCTATATCACAAGCTTTAGCAACTTTCCCAAGTTCCTCCTCCTCGGCTGCGAGCAGAGCCTCAAAGAGTGCTCCACGCTCTACTCGTTTCCTGAGTGTCATCACTTCCTCTTTCAACCTATCGTGTTCAAGGTCGGAAACCTCTTGAATGTGAACCTCATCTTCTGGCAGCAAAACATTTCGGGGCACACACAGTATCCTCTCAATTTCGTCATCGACAATTTTCATTGAAGGCTCAGCGCGCTCACAATATAACCGTATCAACTTATCACAAGAAATCGTAAGTGTCGCTTTGTCCGTATCGTTCAGATCCAAAGATTCCTGCAAATTTGACTCCATACCTTTGACTCCAGTAGTAATTTTTTGTTCCACCATCTGTCGCATAGCTATTTTGAGACGTTGTGCGCCAAAGCCAAAGTGTTGAGTTTCATATTCTTCATCGGTGCCTCCAAACCAGGAAGTAGTTTTGATCATTTTACATACATTCAAACGACTAAGATTTCGGAATCAAAAAAAACATGCAACGGATTTAATTCAATCAATCAAATTTGAATTTTATATTTTCGTTCGCGTGCGTGCGTTGTAAGTGTGTGTTGCCAGATGGCTGAGAGCCATAAACTGTATTTCATCATAATAAATCGTTTATTATTTATTTATTTATTACAAAATTGTTTTATATTTTGTAGTGATAAAATAAAAGTTATTTGTATATCATCATAAAACAATTACCAGGACGAACAGTTACGGTATGCTAATAATGTCAATTTAGTTTGATTTTTGCATGCAATTTCTATTAACCTTACTTAATTAATTTATAATCATCTAAAAGCACAGTTCTATTGTATCCCCAGAATTTGTTTAATGTACATAGCCCTGTGATTGTATCTGTTTCTAGCCGATTCATTTGTTTTGATTTCATGGTATTGATTGCTGTTAAAATTATTTCCAGAGCTACTACTACTACTACGAGGGTAATACAGAAATCCAGACACAAAAAAATTCAATAGGTAGGTACTGTCCAGTAATGAAAATGTTATCCTAGCAATACTACTCCATCCACCTCCTGTCTTATGTTATATTATGTACGAATAATTATTGGATTACATATTTCAAAAATCTAGCTTTTTAGATCTCATATACACCAGATAATGGGTCACGAACAAAATAACGCTAAATACTGTCCCTATGTTCCTATACATACTTATACCTATATAGAATTTGCTAAACATAAAAATGTAGTAACTTTTAATAGTAAAAATAATGTTGACCTTTTATCAATCTAACTATACATAAGGCCCAATTACAATAGATTCACGCTTAAAACCTATTGTCATAAAAAAAACTATGTCCGACCAATTGACGCATAAAACAACATCGTAATACGTACAAAATCCTTTATTTAACCTTAAGTCTTCAACTATAAGGTAGATTCCTTATAGTTGAAGACTTGAGGTACAAATCAAGACTGATGTTACCGTTAATTTCACTTCACTTTCTTGCCTATATGGGATCAGATATGTTTAGTGTCAGAGAATGAACAGAGAGACCAAGCAACCGACTAAATAACGAAGTGCACCAAGCGTCAATGTAGTAGTGGGACTTCGCGTTCTTCTCTTCTCGGTTGGATGATAAGTCATATGTTGGCACAAATATGGTCAACGTTGGTTCGATTCATTATTATAAAGTTTCGTATTATTTACCGATTTCTGGCATAAAATAATTTCTTTTTGAATAGTACTTACCGAAAATAAGATATCCCGACTCCAAAATTAGTTTTTCGGTAATTATTCTTGCAGTATTTAGGCACACTGAGGCATATTTACGTACTTACGTTGGCCGAGTATGGAACGAACTAAATAAAAATAACGCCCCAAATTTGAGTGAGGCTTTATTTGCCTGGACGTTTTCCGTGGGCTGACACAAAATTTATGTATATATGTGATCTAAGATTACTCAGATTAAAAATAAGATTAGCTTTAATAAAATCTGTATATCTGGCAACTCTGCGAGAGAGTGAACGAGGCAGCCACAGGTAATATATCTTAGTTAGACAGTTAATCTCCCCTTATTCAGACTCATTCGGTTGCCATTCCGATTGGAGGGCAGTGTTTCCACTTTTAGGGATTTCTCCCCGTTTTAATAGTGTATTTTGCCTGTATTAAAAATAAATTATCGCCCGATTATTTTATCAAAGTTATCCTTTTTATGATTTTTAATGACCAATCTAACCATAAAAAGTAAAGCTTTTGATGCCATATAATTATGACGTCACATGCTTATATTTAATACAAAACTCCATATAAACCGTAGATAGAGGAGTCACCCTCTATCTAACTATATAAACATATTATTCTGAGTTAAGCATATCGTTTGACATTTCATAAAAAGTTGCTGATTTGAATGTCAGTCAACATCCCATTTACGGATATTGGGTATGTTCCGATATACACTGCGAGCGAGCACTGTAAGGTGTGACGTCAACTTAGTATAAAGTGCCACAAGAATTGGGGTTACCAGCTAAAAAAATATCCTTAATTTATGGAAATGTTTAAACTCCACTAATTCAATTTAAACTTAGGAAATGTTTAAATGATAGGATTTATTACATGAAAATAAAATTACAATAATGTTAATGAAATTAAATAAAAAACTTTTTTCAAATATTTTGCTATTATTATGTTCGGCATGAACTATGTCTAGGCGTTGCAAACTATTAAATTCTTCATCATCTTCATCTTGAAAATCATCATCGTCGCTACTTTCTTCTCTCTCAGAGCATAATTGTATGGTGATGAGAGGTTCGGCCAAATACCCATCTTTTTTTCGATACTCTTCTTTTAGTTTTTTGACGTGGGCACAATGATTACGCCATTCATCGACAAGAATGGAATCGAAAGCATTCTGTACCATTTTTGGCATTTGATTGGGTGGCTTCCCAATATTTAGCTCAGCTACTTTTCGTTTCATGGATGCCCAGACTATTTCAATGGGACTGAGATCACAATGATACGGCGGTAAACGCAATATCTGAGAAAATAAAGCAGCAAAATTAAATAGGTCCATAACAACTCTTAAAATAATATACTAAGTCACTTGAGCTATAAATTACCTTGTGACCCAGTCCTTTTAAAATAGCAACGACAGCATACACTGGTTCGGGTTTGTGATCCTTGTGGCACTGTACTGACTGAGAAGCTGTTCCTTTATAGTTAGCTACTGACTGGGTACTGTTCAAAACGGAACGCAGTCCAGTATACTGTCTGTCATCCATGTATATATCCTACTGTCATTCTGGACGCTGTTGATCACGTGATAAATGTTTATTTAATTAGTATAATAACGTAAAATATATTTCATTTATTGCTTTTCTGATGATTATAACAATATATCTTTTTTGATAAATTCCGCAAGAACACTGATTTTAGGGAGACTGGAGCCTTAACAGGGATTTATATAAACGTAAATAACAGAACATGTTTTGAATTAAAAATTTATATATGTAGGACATTTTCTAGTATATCAACGATCTTGTAGCCTCAGACCGTAGCGGAGCACTGTACTCACTCATCGTACCTAAACTAATCTACTAAGTACTTAGGTACCGCCAATTTGGTTTCCGTCAGAAACGGTCGACTGGGGATCTTCTTGTGTATGCCACACATCTTTGCAGCCGTTGGAGCGAAGCTATTGAGAGATGCGGGGAAGCCCTTGCAGTTTCCCTTGATATCTCCAAGGCTTTCGATAGGGTTTGGCATGGCAGCCTCATAAATAATTTTCCTTCGTACGAAGTTCCTGCTGGCTTGTGTGCCTGAATTTCAGATTCCCTGAGCGATAGGTTGTCAGATGGGTGCTATTCGGATACACTGGCAATAGATGCCGGAGTTCCTCAGGGATCAGTTCTTTCTGCAACATTATTCTTGCTGAATATCAACGATCTACTGGTGCCCGGTACCTTTGGGTATGCAGATGACGGCATTGTTGTGGAGAGATGTTTCTCCAGCGCACAGGCCACTAGCGACGAGACTTAGACGCTTAGAGAGGCCATGGTTTAGCGTATTAACTCGAACCTGAAAGCAGTCTCCAATTGGGGTGAAGCCAATCAGGTCAAATGCAACGCCTCCAAAACACAGGCGTGTTTGTTCACCGCAAATAAGAAGTCCTTTCAACCTGACTCCTACTTTTCAGGACATTGTCCTGTCGATAGCCGACAAGCTTGAACTCCTTGGCATAACCTTGACTAGAAAGAAGAAAGAAAGAAAAAAAAGAAAAACCATTTATTTGACAGACACAAAGTGAAATTAATCAATAGTACAACACATAACAATAAAAATGATTGTGCCGCCAAACAGGACATCAGCTCAGCATAATGCTACTGACTACCATTTAGTCAGCATCGCTGATTTTAGTTTTAGTTCTATTGAGTCAAGGGCAAAAACCGCTGATAAAAAGCTGGGCATCCTCTTCAAGGTTAAGCGGTACTTTACGCTGGGACAGTTGCTTCAACTTTATAAAAGCACAAATCGGGTCGTGCATGGACTGCTGCCACCTCTGGGATGGTTTCGCCAAGTATCAGCTGGACGTTCTTGACTTAATAGACCGTCGTGGCAGGAGACTCGTTGACGACATTTCGGTGACCGATGCGAAACTAACGAGCCTTGAACATCGACGTAAGGTATCGTACTTGTCGGTTTTCTATAGGATTTATTTTGGAGAGTGTGCGCAGGAACTGCATAATATCATTCCTCCATCCCCATTTCTCTATCGAACCACAAGACGTTAGGAGGACTTCCATCCACAGGTTGTTGACATCCCGCTTATACGTACGGACACAACGCTTTGCTTCATCGTTCCTTATGCGAACAGCGAAGGTGTGGAACTCACTTCCGAGGTCGGTGTTTCCCTACACCTATAACCTAGATGTCTTCAAGGCCAGAGTGAATAGGCTTTTTCTGGGCAAGCGTGCCACATCCTCGGCCACGTCTTGCAGTAGATGAAATGAAAAATGAAATAATTTATTCATTCAAATAGGCCTTCACAGGCACATAAGAATAGTCAGACTCTAACGCACGGTTCCGAAGGTTGCTTTTACTGAGAAGAGCCGGCAAGAAACTCAGCAATTACTCTTTTCAAAACAAACAAAAAAATTTATACGGAGTATAAATATAAAGGTAATTTTACTCTGAGCGGCCAACTTAGATTGCACGGATTGTACTCTACTAAACTGGTATAATTTTCAGCGTCTACAGCTATCGCTAGCTGTGGTATGGGTATGGTAGGTATGAATTATAAAGGAAAGGATCAACCTTTCCTTTTTCATTATCAAATGAATGTTGTTTGCGTTACAAACGTGTCAACGGCTACACTAGTATAATCACATATTTAGGTTTTAGCCCAAGTGTATTATGTAGGTACCTATCAGTGCCGTAACTAGGGCGGTGCTATCGGTGTCCAGGCACAGGGCGTAAACCCTGAAGGGGCGCAGAATTGACCAGACCCGCACCAAGTTTTAGGTCATGCATGTTAGTGAGGCGCAGATAGAGAAGCTCGCACCGGGAGCAAAAAAGGCTAGTTACGGCACTGGTACATATTAAGTTTTAGCTAGCATGCGGTTTCCGTAAACGGCTAATAGGTATGTACGCGTAGTGCATACGTACGTCCGCGAACTCACCAGATTGCGACGCGCAAAGAACACGACGCGTCGCATCGTGCGCTGCGCGTCATATCATTCTCCTCTCGGTTAACCGTTTCGCGGATCGCAATTCAGTTCAGTTCGTTCGTTCAGTAATAGCGCGGAGTTCGAACCGTGTCGACGCTCCCGCTTTATCACAACAATAGTATAACCTCGTCGCGGTTATCGCGAAAACTTTCACTTGAGGGTTAATTAGGATTGTTACAATTTGGAACATTGATCAGGTCCAAATTTGAGCAGAGGAAACTTGTGCGTTTAGCACAGACACTAATCGCGTGTGTCACAAGTGTTTACAAAGTTTGCATTGTTTGATTTTTGTGGTGATCGGTTTATACAGTTTTTGTGTGTGTTGGCCGTGAACTTGTTGCTTTGAACTGCGCCACTGAGGTAAGTCGATGCTTTGAATCGTGAAGCGTGACAAATATGACGATTTATAACTTTGTTAATTTGTAATCTCAATGTAACTAAGTACTCACCTTTTGTTGAATATACCTACGCATTATTTCCTATTTTGCATATTTTGCGTTTGCTTGTTAAAGAAGCATCAAAAGTACCTACTTGCCTTCAACCTAAGTACCTAGGTCAGATTCAGAAATCTAGAGATATGGTTTTTATCATTATTCCCATAATTCCTTTTTCTCTAGAGGGCTCTATCTAGGCCAAGTAAGTAGGTAGGTATTTAGAGGTTGGGAGTATTTAGATGGGTACCTATTACTGTAGTATTTATACCTGAAAGTATAGGCACCTAGGTAAATACCTACCTATAAATCTAATGATTTTAAACCGATCGCTTTTCGATCAAGGATGACTTGATGCATATGAGGGAGACTTGATCCTTGGATCTTGCCGCTTGTGCGGATATCAGCTGTCAAAATGGCTAGCGCGTCCCTAGTTTTTTTTTTTTTTTTTTAAATTTATTATTTATACAAAAGAATACAGCATAATTTCATATAATAGCAAACCAAAAACTACTACGGTTGAAATTATATTTTTTGTCGGTTGGTTGGTTATAGGTATATAAACGTTCCTTAGTCCTGATATTTTGGAATAATAACTTTATGAACTGCAGATGTAGCCGATGTAGGTACTTGTGGATGAATATAAATGAAAAAATATATGTGAAAAAACTTGCAAAAAAATATGCTTGCCAAACACAAAAAGAGCAGCGATTTAAAAATGTCATGCGTTTGACAGATGAAATGAAAATATGACGTGAAGTAGGTAGGTACTCGAAGGGTACTACCTATATCAATCAGTGCTGGTGGCTAATAAAGCGGTTATTACACTATTCTATTTGTAGAAACTCTAATTAGGAAATCGGAAGGTGCAATCGTAGTTAGATTCCGATTTAGTGCGATTGGACGGTGTCAACCGCACTACTTCCTAAATTGTTTACTATTTTGAGTTTCTACAAATAGGATAGTTAGTGTAAGAACCGCATACTAAAAGTGCAGATATACTTAGTAGATTCGCCGTAATTAGCATGTACCTTTATGTCCCTTAAAAGTCAAGGATCATTCGATGGCAGCAAAGTAGATGAAAACATCTACAAAATCGCTATTTTACAGAAGACCAAAATTTGGAAAAAATAGTGACCATTTTGAGAGTTATGGACCGATTAACATGAAATTTTCTATGATGCATTAAAATAACATTATTTATTGATTGTATAAAAGGTTTTATCGATATATCGTTGTTTTACTGAAATAATGTAGATACCTACTGAAAAAACTCCGACGTAGAAGAAGACAATACCATACCTACCTAGCGTCTTGCGTTCACCACGAATATAAAATGATAAGAGAAGCGGTTTCATTAAAATTAGTAGGTACATACTATTGTAAATAATGGTGTGAAAGATGGAAATAAAATAGAAAAGTTACAAAATTAAAAAAGTTATTGCATTAGTTCTTTGACTTGTTTTCGAAAAGCTGTAACAGTCATCACCTAGGTAAATAGGAATTGTTTTTAATCTAATTATTTATTATAAACTAGCTGTCCCCCGCGGTTTCACCTGCGTTCTCAACATAAATATCAGTGTCTTAATTTCATACAAAAATCACATAGGTAATTGCAGTTTCTCCCGAATTTTGTAATTTTCTGCGCAATTTTCTTTTTTTTTCTGTAGAAAATCCTTCTACAAAGTATTAGAAAACTTAAAAAAAAAAGATGAATGAAATCGGTAAAGTTTATTCGTTCTCAGTATGGCGGGACCAAGGGAAATAAGGATAAATTTTTATATATGTAATAGATTAATAACTTTATGATAAAACTATGTTATCAGATGTTTCTTTCAATCCAGGTGATTAGATAGACCTACCCATGTAGTGTAACGTTTGATAAAGATTTCAAGTCTTTTACTATATTTTGTATCCAACTCTTCTGAGATAATTTTACTGTAAGTATTAAAAGGAAAACTAACTTTGGGGTATAATAAAAAGTTGTTTTCAAAAGGCTTATTGAAATTGTATTCGAACGAATCGACATGATTTCGTAAAGTTGCAATAATGAATAGGTAATGAAACGACGTCTACATTGAACGAAAATTGTAAGTAGCACGCGTTATATTATTGTCAAAATGTATTTAATTTTAGTATAATTCCACATACAATATTAGGTAGGCCGAATTTATGAGAATATTTCATTATATCATTCTAGCTTAACTAATATAATATAATTTTTAATAACTAGGGTTGTTTTTATTTAAATTTAAGTTTATTTAAGACTAGCTTCCGTCCCGCGGTTTTATCGTGATCCCGAGGGATCTTATGTTTTCCTGGGATAAAAATTTGCATTAGTCCTTCCTCAATAAATGGGCTATCCAACACTAAAATATTTTTTCAATTCGAACCAGTAGTTCCTGAGTTTAGCGCGTTCAACCAAACAAACAAAAAGTCTCTTGAGCTTTATAATATAATAATTATTAATTATTATACATATAGGTAAGTATATAAGTAGATTAATATTTTTTAAGTATTTCCACAACGCAGTGTAAAGCGATAATTACGATGCGGTCAAGCCAAATGCGTGTCAGTTTAGCGGATTCAGTGATTAACTCTAAGAACTGAAAAGTGAGAGAAAGATAAGTCTGAGTGCCTGCAGAGAGTTTTGGACTTTGGTAAACGCTCACTATAGCGTTTGCATTTACAAAAAAATGTGGAATTTGCTCCATGAGTATTTTGCGAGCGCTGTGCCAATTCCTATAGAGAAATGTCGTAAATGCAAACGCGGTAGTAGTCTTTACTAACGTCACCTTCTGAATATAAAATCAATGCAATTTTATTGACCAATATTCCAATAACTATACTCGTAGTAGGTACCTATATAGTTCCTTCTTAACTCAAAAAACAAAATTAGCTCTTTTAATTCATAGCATCCCAAATAATATAACTCCCAGTTTCTAGAAGCCTGATCTACGTTAATCTCCTGTAAAAGTATTTAAACTATGCCTGTCAATGGCGATGACGTATAATGACAAGGACGGTAATAGTTTTGATCATAGATTAACTTTGATTGCGCTTTCAGAAACTGGCAGTGAGTGCAATGAAATGTAAATTTAGTCTGTGAAATAACATTGCTTTCAATAAGGAATTCATTACCACCTTATTAAAGAAACCAAACACTAATGGCTAACGAGTCACGTAATAACTAGCTAGACCTAGGTTTGGCCTTGTTCTAGTCTGTCTACGCCGAGTTCACGATCAAGGATTCTGAAACTCGTCTAGCATGTGAGAGATCAAAACTACTAATCATCTACATAGCTACTAATCAACAATGGATGCTTCCAACTTTTATTCATTCATCTTCGTCCATTGATATCTCACACAAGAACGTTGACTTGCATTAGTTAGGTAGTGTGTATTAGAGTAAAAAATTAAAGAGGAAGCAAGAAGGCGTGCTTTTCTTTCCTGAAAAATAACTCGACCTTTAAAAACAAAGCACCATCTTCAAATGGAAAAAACACTAAGTACCAGTATAATTTTTAACATAACGTAATTTGTTAAAATTTATGTAAATTACTCTGAATAATGCTTTTGCCCAGAGAAGATCTTTTGAAACCCCTTTTTTTCTATGTAAATACACATATTACGATGAGTTCGTTTCTAATATTTTCGTTTACCAGGCCTTAGTTTGTAGAGCTCACTTCACATGTTTCTCTAACGACCTATATCCAACGTTTGGTGCTACTAGAGTGTATTTTTGGAATGTCAACATCAGCAGTGAGTACTTATTCGTTATGTTCCAATTCCATGGTTTGAAATAACTCGTTTCTTTCACTAGAAATAAGTAAGATTATTGAAACAAATACTATACAGCTGACATTATACCTAATTGCATCTCAATCGCTTCTGCCGCGATTCATTTAATTCCTTGCATTAAAAACAAGCGTAAGACCCAAATGATCAAGACAGACATCAACCTTGTAGAGTAAAGTTCAACAGATTTTTTTCGATTCGGACTATGGTGCAGCTCTAAAAGTGAAATTCTTGCTCAAAACTTACTACTGCTTTCCTCAACGAGTTGATCTGAAACAAGGATAAAAATTGAATTTGAAATGTTAGGACACAAGGTTATGGATGCGCTATCATCATCAACCTACGTAAGCAGAATCGAAAGGCTTAACGAATTCACCTAGATGCTTATATAATCGAGAGCAAATGGCCTGACCATGATACAAAACATTTGATTAACTCCCCGACTAAGTAAACTATATGCACACAAAATATATTTAACAAAAGATAAAAACAGCGCTAAAAAGAAGCAACGTCTTTGCAAATGTATGGCATTTTAAAACTCTAGTTCAGAATCGATTTTGTTAAAAATCTTACTATTCCTTATGCAAATTTTGAACTTATGACACGTAGTACATAAGTAATTATTCTAATGATTCGACAAAAGCATTAAAGTTCGCTTTTTTTTAACATTATATAAGAATATTAATGAACAATAACAAGAATATTATGGAAATTAAGGACTAGCTGAAAATAATAGATTGAATGAAAATATTGAGTAAATTAATTGACAAGAACGTAGGTGGCTGCCGATGACCTTACCAACAAAATTGTTATAGTGTCCCTAAAACCAGTTATGGTTCATATAAACGAGCGACAACGCCTTGCTAAGATAATAAAACGACTTTTGTGGATTCAGACAATTCATATTGGAACTTCGTCAACATATGGTTATTACTATCGCTTAGTAAATAAAATAATATTTAGGTACAGTACAATACCAATTATGTAGCTTGTTGCTGATATTTTGGGTTCAACGTGTATTCATTTGTTTTATCAAAATTCTTTTGAGGAACCGGTTCGTTTAAGTAGCACTTTCAAAAACCTTAGTACTCCGTAAAGTGTGTCAAAATAATAAAATTGGTAAGTTTATTGATCTCAGAAATACAGCGTAGACACCGAGCTTATAGTAGTATTAAACAGAATAGCAGAAATCTCAATTGTTGTAAAACAGCGTTTTTGAGTTCAAGGAAGAATAAGACGAGACTGGTTTTTAGTCATTTTAAATTACTAGTAATCCCAGTGAGAGTCCTATGCTAGAGACAGAGTATATAGACTATTAATTTTATATTAAAATGTTGAAAAGCTTCCAAAGATGTATTATCTTTACCTAAATGATCAAATAGCTCTATTATTTTTCCATTTTGTAGCGCAAAGGACGGACTCCATAATCTATACCATTTTATTTTCTGACAAAGAAAATGTATTAACTAAATGAAATTTTCATTACAAAATCTATTTACCTGCTATTTCAGTCCCTTTTCGAGGGGACGTTATCTTTTTATGTTAGCTCAATAGTGTTGACTGAACGTACAAAATATTTCATTAAACCTTTTTGTGAATGGTTCTATACTAAATAAATCCCATTTCGTGGTGGATTTTTATTACGAAGCATTAAATCTATATAATAAAATGTTTTTAAGGGCATAGATATCATTCATAGTGATACTGCTGAATAGGGTCTTAAACATTAGTAAATTTTTAGGAGGAAATATTAAGTCGAACGGAAGAAGTCCGACTTTTTCTTAAAATTGCAGAAATTTTCTTGGTATTTTTTGACCAGGGTCCAACCATCAACATTTTTTGCGTCTTATGTCTCTCTCTTTTAACGACACTGATACAGGCTGAGTTGAAGTCGCAATAGAGTTGATGTTAGGATTCCAGAAATTCCATCTGCAGTTGGGATCAGATGGCCGTGTGTGAAGAATGTCCCATAATTTTTAATTATATTATTTTTTTATTTATTATTGTCTGTTTGGGTAACTACAAATCAGCGTTATATTCAATCATTGAATCATTGAATTGAAATCAACTGAGAAACATCAATAAGTAAACTACATAAACGTATGTCTACGAAATTAAATTTACTAGTCGAACAGGTGTTTCGTAACCATCCATACAATGTGACATCCACGCAAGATATTGCTTATGGTGACCGATCATAAATAGCGTTGGAAAAGTCTGACTAAAATATTGGTTACAGTTATATTACGACAGGATCATGTGTAATAATTGTATTTACGTCAAAAATATGAAGAAGTTTCATCAAGTATCCAAAATTCTTCCTCTAAAGGGATAAAATAAGGGATTGCGGGTGAAACCACGGGGCGGAAAAGAATAACTGACTGACTGACATATCAACGCACAGTCCAAACTCCAATGAAAATTCAATCCCTAAGGGGCAAAAATAGGAGTTCGTGGGTAAAACAGCTTCAGGCTAAACAAATATTTTGTTTACGCCATGATATAATAGATGCGTGTGCACTGTAAATGAGGTTTTCAATCTGGATAGACTATTTAATGAAATATCAAGCTAAATGATGTCATTATTGTAACCCGTTATGTGTACCTAATAAATAAATAAATAAGTGTCAATTTTAGCAAATGCATCTAATTTAAATTGAAATTTTATCACGTGGCGTGGTTCACATTAGTACTTATATTATTTTGTAAACAGAGTGATAACCTTGTCATGGTTTGTTTAGCCGATAAGAGAAATGTTACCATTTCCTGTATAGAATCAAACCACAGGCTGATGTCGTACACTTTATAATAATATGTAGAGGTCGAGTAGATTGATACAAATAGTATGTCATAGTATGGAACTACTGATTTTTAACCGCATTCTCATTATTAGTCTCTTTGTAATAGTTGTTCAAATTGATATACGTTTACAAAATAAATGTGCAAGTAAATCCAGTTCATACCTTTTTTGATATAGTAGCCCACATTCAGATTTCGATCTTCCATTTCTAAACACAGTAGCAAGGCAAAAAAGTTTTACTACTTTACCAAATTCAAGTTGATAACATTTTCAGTTGCTGAGAAAATGAGCCGCGACTTACTGACGGACATATACAGACAATTTATTTCATACCAAAATGCTAAATCATAATCATGTACTTATGAAGAGAGAATGAATAAAGGATTATTTAATTTAGTAGTGGTAAAGTTTACACGTCAAAATAGAAGTATGTACGTATGTAGTAGAAAAAAATATTGTTCACGTTAAACTAGCCAGTGGTTGGTCATACCCAGTAGGTACTCATTACGTCGACTAATGTATAATGTTATCTTCAATTAACTAATCAGCAGAGTGACACGTGTATAATAAATAAATTATGCACTTTATGAAGTTCAATATAAGGTGAACTTTGTACAAAATCTGCATAAAAGTATCTTTATTTCAGTACCAGGAAGCGTTGATTATACAATGAGAGGTTGTCAAGGATTACAATACGTTCTAATCTACATTCAAATTGATTATTTAATCGTTCGATATTTAAATTGGAGCACGTGGGCCGATAACGTTTAAATGACAATTGAACGTAGCGTGGAGATGCCAATTTGCGTACAAATTGAATTACGAAGTCACGTTGGTTAAAGAAATTGTCACATTCTAGTTTTTTAGTCTTTTACGTCATTGAGGTTGTATGCCCGATTCACGGCTTTTAAATTTTTCTCAGTATATTGTTAACGGTGACGGAAAATAACACTAATAATTATGCAGTGTACATTATATAGTTACAGGAAGAAAAAAAACATACCTACTGAATTACTCGCAGTACCGTTATTCTGGGGCATCGTGAATATTATAAAGTCATTATAAATTAGCGTAAGACTTGAGTTATCGTACCTAATAACATTAAATAATAAAATATACCATTGTATGTGTAATTACTGTAATTTCACATTGAAAATTAGTTTTATTAGAGCTCTACCAAAGTCCACTTCTCCAAGAGTTGAAATTCAATAAACAACACCATGATGAATGTATTTTGTTCGCTCATTAGAATGCAAATATGACCCTGTCAAACAGTTCGGCAGCTGCTTCAGCTTCTACGGTATTATGGAAATAAACATTTTGCTACACAATGAATTAAATATTTTAAATTACCATCTAGCCAGTGTTTCATGTTGTCAATTCTTTGATATTCTGTTGCTTTTTTGTTATAATTCTGTACAAGATCTGGGCGAATATGTGAGATACATTCAAACCCAAATGTTATAGTTTTATATAGATATGTATAGTCCTTAGTAACGCTCTTTTAAATATTGTTAAATAAACATATAAATACTCACCTTCAAACAAGCCTAGCAGACAAATAAGGTCAGCGTAACCCGTCCTTCTGATAATAATAATTAAAAAAAATATCTTTGAATGTCATTAACTTATTTCAGTTCCAAATGCACCATTAATCATTAATCCTCCATCTTCCATTTATCGAAACCTCTTAACCAAAGCTGAACCCAGAAAGCTCAATGCTTTATCATTTCCATATTCAACAGTTGCAGACCAACAAACAAACGACGTGGTTATGTTTTGTAGTTGAGGAGGTCCTATGGCCACTTTCTGCTTCATCATCAGACCAGCACTATAGTACCAACCATAGTCATGACGTTACAGTCATTCAGTTCTTCAAGGAAAGGAAGGAAGGAGGAATCAGAAATGAAATGAAGTTTAATTTGCACGAGTAAGGGTAACAAAATAAAGGTGGTAAATATTGTAAGGTAGGTACCTAATACGAAGGCGTACTCTATCGAGCGATCGATGTGCGAATATTAACAATTGTTAAATGAGACATACTACTTCATTCAATACACAAATATAAACAATAATTACTTTTACTGCTATTGCCATGTCAGATAAATTCATCAAAATAATTAAAGATAATTAACAAACAAAACAACATTAATTGTATCGAAGTAATATAATAAAATTACGGTATCCTACAATAAACACACACAAATTTTAATGTAATTTATTTTATTCTCTGTTCAAATATAAAGCAATCCATTTGCCAAAGCGTTCAGCATTTCAAATACCGGCAACTCATTCAGTCAGCTTTCTTTTTTCTTTACATTTTGTACCTTTTTGTTTTTGTAGAATTTGTAACGTGTAAATTCTAGAAGTAGATTTTTAGTTCTTACTTTTTATATACTTTGAAATTGCAATCAAATTCACGAATGCAACGGGAATAGTTGGATGGGACAATGCATTTCAATGCCAAAACGGATACACGCTACTAGCCAAAGAGAAACTAAATACATCTATAATAGAATAAGTACATCGTAAGTACATTGCAGGTGAGTAATAAATAGAAATCATGTAATTGTATACTCGTATGTCATTTTTTTTTCCACAATGAAAATTATGAAACATTATTGTTTCTTGCACCTAATGCTTATTAAGTTCATCATAAAACTTTCCGTGATCTTATAACCGAGTTCTTTGTCCTCTCTGTTATTAGTAATTACAATAGGCAATTTGAAGAATCGGAAAAGTACGCAGCATACCGGTTTCTTCTTCATCCAATCGAATCAATTATAGATACCATTAACGAAAACGTTTTCGATTGTGTTTAACTTAAATTGAACATTATGTTCTGGTTGATGTATTATAGTAATGTAGAGGTAATTTTGTATGGTACATAAGCTATCTTGTCGTCTGTGTTTTGGAGCAATCCTGATTTATTTATATTACTTTTGTATACTGATCTTATTTTCATTATAATTTACAAAAAATATACTTACTGGTATTTTAATAAATCGCAGCTTCCTAAAAGAACATGAGAAAATCAACTACGTAATATTTATCATTATAAAAATGATGAAGGCAAATCCAGATGGGTCTACATTTCAAAGGGAATGAAGCACAGAGAATTCAATTACGTACGGTATGTTTGTAAATGAAAGCTCTTATGTCATACCTTGATTTTGGTAATGGAAAAGGTATTCGTATTTTTGGAGCGCTTTTCATGTGATTTCTATCCTAACAAGATTGGGTCTCTAATGTAATGTACGCCTTAATAGGCGTTATGCAAGTTTATAAAAGAGATCCAGTTTGTACCAATACGTATAGAAAAATGTTTAATACATACACCATTATACACTTTCATACAAACATTAATAGATTTAATAGTAAACGTTCATCTTTCATATCTTGTACAATTTAATTAGTCTTAAAACTACTATGAATAATAATAAGTATTTTAGTCTTGAAGTCCATTTGCCTACAGCGTGATGGACCTTCATCGAACCTTTACTTTATTGACTTAATTTACTCAAGCAAATGAGTTGTAGAACTTAAACTTGGATGAACAAATAGTTATTTTTGTTGTGAGTTGAAAAGGGAACTGAGACGTCGCTCGGTCTTATCCCATTAATAGTAAATGAGCTAATATTTGAATGAGCATATTAAATCACGGAAGATAAGTCTCAATTTTGATGCAAATAGAAGCTAAAAGTAATACGCCCCCGCAAACATCCCATCCCCACACGTGTTGCTCAAAGGTTACTTACTACTTACATCATAAGCCGAATACAAAATAACTATCAATAAAACTCTAAATCAATTTCTTAATCAAACCAAATAAATAGAGTACCTACTCAATTAATGCTGCATATGAATAGATAGATTAACATAGTTAAGAAGTATCGGTAAACTTAACTATCGAATGAATAAAACCATTGAAGGTCATAAACCACGTAGGTAAGGGACATTCAAATCGAGTATTTTGTTCGGATCGAATGAAATTTATGGTTATATATAATACACTAGCTGTTTCCCGCGGTTCTACCCACGATATATAAGTTTCCGGATAAAAGTTCTAGTTTTCTCTGTGATCCAAGCTACCCCTCTGCGAAAATTCATTAAATGTATACACCAAGTTTCGAAACAATCGACTAGTGCAGTCATAGTGCAGTATTTTTTTTCATATAAACTCGCCCTCTTCGGGGTCAATTTTGGTAAAAAACCTTAGAATGCAAATTTTATTATCTACCCCGAACAATATTAACAACGATTTGCAAAAAGTTTCAACAATTCCTTTAAACAAAAAAGTTCATTAAATCATATTTCCCCCTTTTATCCCCTTAGGGGTTGAATTTCGAAAAATCCTTTCTATTGCGCTAAGATACCTATAAGCTTACGCCCTATAAGAAATCTACCTGCCAAATTTTAAATTTGGCTTTAGGTAGTTGATAGTTCCGGCGATAAATTATTAAGATTAGTGAGTCAGTGGGTATTTCGCTTTTATAATATATCGATATGTCTCGATGATCTCATTCGGTTCGATTCATTTGGAGCAGGCGTTAGATAGGTTGAATACACAATATGGCTTTGTTAACCTTATTTGTAATGATGCCCATTGAGTGTATATATACAACATTAGAGACGTATAATATATGATATTTATTCGCATTTTAACCCATAAATATCTAAACAGGTACCACTGTTGATAAATCAACTCATCACTTCAGCCAGTCACCTTGAATTGATATCCTGTTTTTAGTTAAAAAAAAGTTATGATGCGTCTAAATTTAGAAGAGCAGGAGAACGATAGGGAAAAATAATTGTTAAATTGTATTAACATTTTCATTTACGTTCAATGTATTAAAATCGAAAAAAAAACATGTAATCATTAAATAAGTTGTAATCATTAATTAAATAATAATAACATGTAATCATTGGCTTGTTGTATCTATGTGGTTTTATATACAGAATTATGGAAACTTGCCAGAATTAACGCTACTGCAGATTATTTATTATTTTCTTTATGTGTTGTTTCCTTAGACAATAATAAAATTAATTTATGGCATTATAAAATGCAAAATGTTATGTGTCAAAATTATTTTGGACATTCAAAATAGTTAATGTAGCAATATACATAATATATACATAGATAGAGCATTAAACCAACAATATTGCTACACATTTATTTATTGCTAGCGAAGGTATGTAATCATTTGATTGCATTTGCTATATTTATTACCCACATTTATATACCACTTACTTACCATCGAACTAATTCTAGACTATTATTATTTTGCCTTTGATGCTAAAATATCGTATGACAAATCTCAGTAGAAATAAATCTATTGTCCAGTAGGTAAACATTAATCCGGAAACCCTTTGCGTTGGAGCCTAAAGTAAAGGATCAGCACAACAAAGCATTTTATGAATAAGCACGTATTGTACATGGCATAATATAAAGGTTGGTTCAATCACTCAACCAAATGTTTTGTTTATGCCCGTACCTACTGACCGCTCGAATGACCATCTGTAGAGTAGTTCCTCATCTGGTGCCACTTCCCTACGACGAATATTTTAGCATTTAATTAAAGTCACAATGTTTTATTGTCTTGTCCTTTATGCTCAACTCATTGGCCCGAAAGATTCTATTCTAACTGTTTTGAATTCAGAACACAATGGCTGTTTGTGATTTGCCTGCGCGTCTGGTAGGGACAGATGAAACACGACGCCACAATTACGTTTTTGGCAGTATATTTAGTATACAAGTTTATAGATAGTATAAGAAAATGAATAGACATTATGCAATTTGCTATAAATAAAATACAAGATTGAAATTACATCTTTGGAGTTCTAGCCGATGAATTGGATTTAAATTCGTGCAAGTTAGTCCGCATCTCCTCAGTAATAAAGAAGAAGTGGTTCTTATTTATGGCGGGCGAACTAAAAATGTGGGAGTAAATACTTAGGCATTGAGATTTCAAAGGCTTCAAACTTTTTTTCTGCAGCAATCATTTTCAACCAGTATTCTTGCTTTCTTTGCTTTGTTTTTATGCATTGACCTTTTTCAAATATTTCTTCATCAGATGGGCTGCAGTTTGTTTCTTTGATTTCTCATGTGTGAAATTAGTATCGATTGATACTTCTTTACCAGTTCTATCTTACAAATTGGTAGTATCTCACAGTCGGTTAATATCAGTGAAGTCTAAGGAAAGTGTTTAGTGTTAAAGTTTGGAACTCTGAGATATATATGTATACGCGATGATTCTAAACCATTGAAACCAGATTTTCTAAATGATAATATGGAAAATCATTACTATTACAGTATATTGGTTTCACAACTTGCTAGTGCCGTTGGGTAATGTAATTCTATTAGTTCTTATGTTTTGTTACTATGTATTTGTCGTTCAGAATATGTAAGCTATGATATCGCACCCTCATTAAGGCCGCTGGGAAAGCAAAGCCGTGGTTCAATCTTTCCCGATAGCTCTGTTGAGACAGGGGTCTCTATTGCATTTTCTACGATGTTTTTTGATTCTTAATTTTTCGATACAGTTTAATATATACCTACTACGATTCTTTATCCTCATAATAAATGCTTCTTCTTTATCCTAATGGGCAATCCCAATTTGGGATCTGCCACCAAGCACCTTCCGGTATGTTCCAGTAGTTATATACGCTTGAGAAGACTTCATATAGGTCAGCAATACATTGGCGATCCCCCTGGCCACAGTCGGCCACACCATCATGTGGACCGTCTGTCAGTGTGTCAGCTTTCTGACATAAAAAAGTACCTATCTACTTAATTCGTTTTCATATGAATAGTGTGATAGACGTTATTATCAATCAAGCTAATGGATTGAAGTTCATTATTGTTTACGTTAAAAGCTTTTTAGATAAAACTTCCATATCATTTTTATTCGATACGCACAAGCTATTTATCGTAATCGTGTCTGTCATTCAAGTCAGTAGATTATCGCTTTTATAAACATATTTTATCACATTAGAGGGGTGACAGTGCGTAGGTTGGTCCTTATGTCTCACGTTATGTGTAATGTTTTTTTTTTAATATAAACTGGCATATTTCATGTCACGTATACAGGATGCTGGAGCCTGTTACAATGGGTACATATTCATGTATGCAAATTCTCAAATAGACAACACAAGTCATGTGCTGGGTCAAGTGTAAAACTTAGACGCAAAATAATTTTGTCTGTCGGTGTGTATCATAGACTATTTCTTATTTATCAATGAATCCTTTAAAATTAACAATCAGAAAATACCTTTGTACCACTGGATTCCTTGAAATCTTGTCACAAAATACTCGTTGAATTGTTCTGACATCTGCATCCAGTTATCCTTACCGCATGAGCTCGACTTAGTCTTCGTTTTTATGACAACACAATCCTAATTTGCTAAATTCGAAAAGTACCACAAGTATATATTGGCAGGGGTGACATTCTCAATGTAGATGTAACCTTGGAAACTTAATCATAACCACAAATATGCGACTGATAAACAATACCTATAATGGTAAACAATGGTGTGCACGTTGTGGTAGAATTTGTCATAGTTGTTGTGTTGTGTACCTATGTGACAATAATTTAAAGCAAGGGTCTTTATTATTGAATAATGTCGTGTTTAAAAAAAGTAATAGGATTTTTTAACGCTAATACAATAAAAAAAACAATATTTAAGATTTGCAAGATATTTCGTAATATCGTTTATTATTTTACGAACAATATCACAAGATTCACAAGTACTTAAAGTCACAGCGAAACAGCGGAGGCAGCCAGACCAGGAAAGCACATAAAATATTTTCATCGATTTTCTCATCAAACCACATTTTATTGCTCAGTGAATGGACCCTCATATAAAACTCGTTATTTTAATAGAGTGGAATTTGAGTGGAATGTTCCGATTTCGTAAAACAATAAATATTCAATGCCACGATTAATATAAGTACATTGTGCGTATGTAAACGATTTTAATATCAATATCGTCTACAAGGCAATATTTTTGTGGCCACCAAAAGAAAACCATAAAAGGAAATAATAAAAAATGATATATTTACTTTGAATAGGCTTGTGTGTAAGTGGTGATGTGGCCGAATTCAAACCAGTTTGAGGTCATTTTCCTTTCAAAAATATTTCATAACATATGCACAATTTATCTGCAAATCTAGCGACAGCCTAAGCAATAATAAACACCACCTGGAAAGTATACTGGAACTTGCGTCACATATTATATTAATATGAAGTTTCGTATATAATAAACTAGTTTGCAACCCGCAGTTTTACCCGCGTTACCGGAATAAAAAAATGTCCTTATATATTTAAGAGTAGTGTCTATATCTATATACATCGAAATAAAATAGAAAGGTACAAAAAAAATAATTACCTTGCCAATGAAAGCCTTCTATAGGTTAAATGACATAATTAGGGACCCAACAGAGAACTATTAAAGAAATATAGGTAACTATTATAATGATTAGATACAGGACCGGAAGCCGTCCCGAGTAATGAGTTCCTAGCATCCTAATGGGGGATGTATAATGGGCAATAGAAAACATGGCTTTGAATGAACATTCATAGCGTGTTTTCTGTTTATTCTAAGGTACTTATATACCTACGAATAGATATATCTTTTCATCACCATATAGAAAACTAACAGTCCCCCGCGATATTACCAGCTTACGCTCCGCTCCGTAAATTATCTCTATGCAAAAATTCACACCGATCTGTTATATAATAATATAGAGATAATAGGGTATGGTATTTGGGGCTTACTTTATTTTGAAACAGAACAAGATATACCTATCGGTATCCAACTATAGTTCTTTGTCTTCAAATTCGCATGAAAATTGCTCAGATTGATTGTATGATTTACCTATGTGAACTTGGCACCCTACTTGCAAAAATCGTTTTTTTTTTAATGATATTCAATATGCTTAGAATCAACACATATTTAAGTGATTGGGTGATCGAATATGTAGATGTGGAATAATTTATGTGCACCAATAAATTTTATAGCGCATCGGTGTCTCAATATGTTTATTTCTACGCTAATTGACGTTGATTTATTTACTTATAACCATATAATGTTAATTTGGTTTACTATAGGTACTTTAGTTAAATAGTAAATTTATTTTTTAATTTGTTTAAAAAAGGGCTTGCTTTGAACAAACAATGAAAGTAAAACTCTGAAACTTATTGGAACTGATCTGTAGAAATTATCGATAACAGTGATGGATGAAAAGGATCTTAAGAAATGTCAAGGAATGCCAACTGAATAACATGAACCTTGAGACTCAAGTTACCAAACAAAGAAACTGCTCGATGCAAGGACGATAGATGACACAAGCTACCAAATAACTAAATAAATATGTTGTCTTGTGTGTGACCACAATCTCACTATAGTAAGTGTTGATGTGGCCGATGGTGGTAAGCACACCAAGCCTAGAAGGAACTGGCTCTCAAGTGCAGCTGCCGGAACACACCATTAGGTGTTTGGCGCCAGATTTTCAACTTGAGAGTGACAGCCAGCCAAGTGGGTACTGCAAAGTACCCTACCATCGTGCTAAGGTTTCCTAACGGTATTTTCCTTCACCGAAAGCTCAAGCTCATTATATGATTCGAACTCACGACCTTCGCCGCGACATCTTACGTCACTACAACTGAAATGAAATGAACTGAAATGTTAGACTCGAGATATATGTATAATAATAACTAGGTTTTCGCTCGCGGCTTCGTACGCGCAGACTTTATAAAATATCTATATCTTTTCTTACTTTCATCCGATTTTAATAAAATAAAGCCTAGTCGAAGCACCTTGCCAAGCCGCAATAACCTGTGGAAACTCCATTCAGTGGTTTCTAAGATTAGCGTGTTCTAATAGACACACGGAGACAAAAAACTCTTCGCATTCTGCTACTATTCCTACATCACCCATACTCTATTTTTGGGAAAAAATACTTAATTTTTGGCAAGTGTGTGAGTGTGTAAATAATAAACAGACAAGCTGGTTCTACAGAATTATTATATGTATAGATATACCAACTGTATTAGGTAAAAGCACAAATTATACTGGGTGATTTTGTTATCACTGGCAATACTTGCAAGGGTGGAAGTACTCATCAAAATGAACAACTTTTATTATGGGACTAACTGTGAAATCATGAAAAAATTATCAGCTGTTCCATACAAAAGTTCAATACCTACTCGACCAAAATGTATGAAGCAACCATATTATTTTACGCGATATCAGAGTTAGCCCTATAATAAAAGTTGTTCACATTGATGAGTACTTCTACCCCTACAAGTATTGCCAGTGATAACAAAATCATCCTGTATAGTCAAATATTGAACGTAGTGTTCGCCTTGCGCCTGCTGAGCAGTGATACTGAATTCAATACAGCTTTATAGAGCGTAGGTATCTATATGACTAGCTTTAGGAGGAATACATCGTCAAGTTGTTGCGACAGGTTTTTTCGGTCTTTAACTAATGAAGGGCTGGTGTCTCCGTTTCATCAGGCGATTACTTATTACCTGTATGAAACTTGTTGGGCTATATTATATGTAGGTAGATTTTGGTGCAGATTGTGTCACTACATAGATGCTCGTTCTTCTTAAACCACATTGACAGGATTATCAATCAAGCTATAGCTTCATCATTATCATTTTAACCGACTTTAAAAAAAAGACGATGTTTCCGATTCGGTTGTATTTTTAAAAATGTTTGTTACATCGGTTCTCCCTAATTTTTTTTTGGAAAATTCTTTATTATTTTTAATATCTATCAATATTTGTCTTTAAAAAGGATCTCGTCAAAGTACCTCTTGATTACCCCTCAGTCATAAACTTTTTCACATAATTTGACATCTTAACTAATATTTGAATAAAAAAAACAATATTAATGCAAATTGTCGATAAATACAATAAAAGACTAGTTTTTTTAACTGGTTATGTCAATTGAGTGATTTTAAATATTATTTATTCAATAAAAAGCGTGTTTATAAGCAATATTACCTCGATCGATGGCTCTCAAAACTGGATAAACTATACGAATATATACATAATAAAAACATACTATTGTGAAATCATTACTAGAATGAAATAATCGTCATACATGGAGAATTAACTCGGTGAAAAATACCCCATTGTTTAGACTAGAGACAGCTTAGTATTAAAATTATTAGAATAATAATAATAATACATACGCTAAGAATTCTTAGATTCTTGTATAATAACTTTATTTCCTCGGGACCGAAAGCTGGTGGTTCATAGTTAATAATTATACTAACACTAGCTAGCTGTCCCCCGCGGTTTCAGCCGCGTAGCGGTATAAAAAAAATATAGCCTACGACCGATTCTCAGACCTAACGAATATAAACAAAAAAAATCATTAGAATCGGTCGAGCCGTTTCGGAGGAGTGTGCGTGCAGACAAACACTACGACACGATAATTTTATATAATATATTATCCACTAGAAATCCAAGAACTAGAATCCTTCAGTCAATTTCATTAGCTCGTATAAAACTAGTTTGAGTCTATTAATTCTAACTATCGAATCTATTTTAATTGCAAATGGGGATGTTTTATTAGCCAATGAATACAGTTTTTATTCCACATAAAAATATATTAAATTTTGAATCTTATTATAATAAACACGTATACATAGTTATCTCCTACAGCAATTAAGTACGTTGTATCCATGAGCAAAGATTTTATTTTAAAAACAATCGTATTACTGTTTTTGTTGGAACATACGTTTGTTTATTTGGTTTGTATGAAAGCATGTGCTAGTATTTAGAATATGACGAAATGTAGTTTTTATTAGGGTTCCGTAGCCAAATGGCAAAAAATGGAACCCTTATAGATTCGTCATGTCTGTCTGTCTGTCTGTCCGTCTGTCCGTCCGTCCGTATGTCACAGCCACTTATTTCCGAAACTATAAGAGCTATACTGTTGAAACTTGGTAAGTAAGTAGATGTTTTCTGTGAACCGCATTAAGATTTTCACACAAAAATAGAAAAAAAACAATAAATTTAGGGGGTTCCCCATACTTAGAACTGAAATTCAATTTTTTTTTTCATCCATAAGTGTGGGGTGTCTATGGATAGGTCGTTAAAAATGATAATGAGGTTTCGAACATCATTTTTTTCTAAACTGAATAGTTTGCGCGAGAGACACATCCAAAGTGGTAAAATGTGTGTCCCCCCCCCCCCCTGTAACTTCTAAAATAAGAGAATGATTAGTAGTTTTTTTTAATACGTCATAAATCGTAAACTGCAATTTACCTTTCATTCAATCAACTCATATAAAAAATTGGCAAATAGCAAGGTCTTACAGTACAAATAAAGGAAAAATTCTAAAAAATTAAAAAAGTTGAAAATTAAAGGGTGTCCCCATACATACATAGTTACGCCAATTAATAAAGACCTCTGAGTTGTATCGGCGCTCATACAATTCAGAGGTCTAGCTTAATTGGCACCTACCTCAAATAAGGTAAATAAATAAAATTGTGCATTTCCCTTGATGAACGAACAACGGACGAAGTTTGTACGGAACCCTCGGTGCGCGAGTCCGACTCGCACTTGGCCGGTTTTTTAAGTATTCACCATTGTCATACCACATAATATCCTTACTATTATAAATTTGAAAGTGTGTTTGTTTGTCTTTCTTTCGCGCAACAACGGAGCAATGGATCGACTAGAGGTAGTTTGTAGACCGGTGAGTGACATAGGCTACTTTTTATCCCGGGAACGCGGGTGAAACGGCGGGACGAAAGCTAGTACCTAAATAAATAATATGATACACATATTTGTATTATATGATCAATGTGACGTCGGTGAGTCGGCACAGCCGCATATGGTTGTGACGTCATTTTATTCTCTCCGTTTAATGTTTTATGTTAGACAATAAAATGCGATACGTATATCAGATTAGCAACCGATTTTGGTTGTATGCTAATTCCTTTTATCACAGACATGATTTTATAGAACACTATGTATGTATGCTGATGTATCGTATCGTTGATCACGCTAGATTTCAGTTTTATGTTTGATGTGAACACGATCACGGAACTTCTATCATTATTGATTTCCATATTTTGTAAAAAAATAGTTGTTCCCCGTTGTGTGCGGCATAATGTTCAAATAAATTCCTTATTCCAAAAACTAACGCTTGAAATAATTTTCTTATAATTTGAACAATATCATATCGAAATACATTCATGGCGATGATAGCTCAGTGGTAGTGACGTCGGACGCCGCGGCGAAGGCCGGGGGTTCGAATCCTACAATGAGCTTGAGCTTTTGGTGAAGGAAAACATCGTGAGGAAACCATAGCACGGTGGTAGGGTACTTTGTAGTACCCGCCTGGCTGGCTACCACCCTCAAGTTGAAAATCTGTCGCCAAACACCTATTGGTGTGTTCCGGCAGCTGCACTTGGGAGCCAGATCCTTCTAGGCTTCGTGTGCTTACCACCTTCGGCCACATCATCACCTATCATAGTGAGATTGTGGTCAAACACAAGCCTATACAAAAGTAAAAAAAAAAAAATATGTGTAGGATAACTTTGAGAATTCCTTGATTTTCAGAGTTGTGTTTGGCAATTTATTTTATCGAGACATTGAAATGAATTCGTGTTTTTAGAGCAACATGTTTGTAATTTATATTCTTGAGTATCGTGTATTTCAATTTCAATACCGTACATTTAGTAGGATTAATAAAGGTTGGATTGCAATATAGCGACTTCTGTTCATGGCAAACTTAACATAGAATTTTCGACATTTTAAATTGCGTTAATGACGCAGTTCGTATTCTTAGGAATCCTCAATTTCAGGGCATACATTACTCCAAAAAGCTTTCACTTAGTGTAAGCAACATAAAATATATGGAGATGTTTAAAAACTTATTACCCAGAGCATTAAAGAAGGCGATGCTAATCATGTCTTCTTTCTTGCACATTATTTTTGTCATCATTCAGCAAAGCATGCAAAAAAAATAATTTAAAAGCGTTTTGACACTGTTGGTCAGTGAGCTTACAATTACTATAATAGCAACGCCTTACAAACATTTCTCAGAAATGCGTAGCCACTTAATGGTTCAAAGGAAATAGCATTGAAAACCATGTTAGTCTTGTTTTTCTCAAACTATTTACGTCAAAACGAGATAGGGACACTTGATGTCAAGCTGGAAACTATGGCAGATATGCCTACAGGCATACCTATACAAAGTGTCACGTAGGTGCCGTAAACAGCTAATGTAGTTACGATAGTAACATATTTAATAAGATCATTGCTGTTGGTGGTGTTATGTTTAAGTATACTAAGTACCTGTAGCAGATTTATCGCACCATGTTTCACGTTTAGCACGAATAGTTGAAAGCATGAACAGTTTTCGTGACCGTACGATCTGTCAATACAAGAACAGCCCGCACTTTTAAATTCGTTTCTTCATTGTTCCGGGTTACATAATGAATGAGTGTAAATTATTGACATTAGTAAACGAAATTTTCGCGTTAGCGTTTACTAAAATTGTGTATACAGAAATAAGTTCCATGAGTATTCCGGGAGAGGCGCTGTGCCAATTTTTATAGAGAAACTCGATAATGCTAAATTATTAAGTAGTATTTGCTAAAGTAAACTACACTCAGTGTGAGGGTTGCCAACCATCCTGCATATATCGGGATGTCGCGTGTTTCACCCTACACGAGGGAGGGGTTGTTGGGGTGTTGGTGTGTATGTAGGGTTAAATTAAATACCTTGCTTGGCTACCACGTTACATGTCGTGGGCTTGAGTCCCACACAGGACAAACACTTGTGTGCATGATCACACATACGTACGTACCTACGTTTGTTCTATTTTAAAAGTACTATTATATTGTTTTCTGGTATTGGTATACGATTGCACGATGGTAGGGTACTTAGAGCTGCATGTACATTAGAGCCAGTTCCTTCTAGGCTTTGTGTGTTTACCACCTTCGCCCACATCACCAATTAGGTAACATGGTATGATTGTTGTCAAACAAAGGCCTATACATAGCAGAGATACAAAAGAAGAATGCCGTGTGTGAAGAAACTTACAATGTCAATAAGGATATCTTAGTCATGTATTTTTTTTCATTCTCCATATTGAATACTACGACCGGTATCTCCACTCTAATGCATACAAAATAGGGTTGTGTCAGTCCGCAAGGATATTCTCGAATTATATCTATTCAAATCTAGTCATGTTCATTACCTTATTTATCATAGAGATAGCTATTTTAAAAAGTCTGAGATTGTAAACGGCACAGGTTCTTTTTAGGTTACCTATTACGTAGGTAAATGCTTGTTTGTTTTCCAAATACAATAGAATAAAAATTATAGGTAGGTATTACCTTTAAAACGCCAGTCAGAACGAGCATCAAGTTCGTCCATAAAATATAGTATATTGTTCCTAAACACAATTTTGCTTAAGATCTCCATAACTATTAATTAAGGCGCTGACAACAGCTAAAGTCTCTCTATTGCAACCCAACCTATATTAATCCTACTAAATGTACGGTATTGAAATTTAAATACACGATACTCAAGGATATAAATGACAAATTTATTAATCTCAAAACACGATTTCATTTCATTGCCTCGATAAAAAAAATTGCCAAACACAACTCTGAAAATCAAGGAATTCCCAAATTTATCCTATACATGAATGTATTTTTCGATGTGATATTTTACATTCATATTGTTCGAATAATTAGAAAATGATTTATTTCGTTAGTTTTTGGAATAAGGAATTTATTTGTACATAATTAATTATTTTTATAAATGTCGCTTACGTTATTAATTCGGAGCAGTTAGGGGGAGGAGTCAACATTATGCCACACTCTTCTGTCACGTTACTTGCGTATTTTGCTTTGCCCTCACTCGCATTCCGCGGCGATCCGCGTTGCTAGACGGACCTATACCACTTTTTTTCCGAGCGCGCGGTTTCAACATTATCATCCATAAATGGGTAAAATATCTTTTAAAAAAAATGTGCAATGCCTGATGAATAAAGTAAGGTAGTAAGCAATTTATTTCACAGTGATTGACAATGATAAAAGTAAACAAATACTTGTGTTTGTCAAAGCGTCATATCACTGCCGCTAGATTGCAGTGTAATTTATGAATGTATTCAGCCTATTCACATTATAACTTTTTATCAAATTAAATGACAATATTTGGAGGGAAAATGAATTGCATTACATAACTTTTACAATATGATCTCGTCGTATTATTTCGCATAAAAAAGTATTCAAACTAAAGATTTACTTACCACAAAAAGGGCATAATAACTGATTAATTTTATAATCTTTCATGCATTGGGAATAAAATTTGTCGTGCCGCATCACTGACCGAGAAAGATTCTTATTTTCATCACATAAGTCATGTCATTGTTAGCTCAGCGGTCCTGGTTATAGGTCAAGAACCTATAACTACTTGGATGTGTGTGTTCAAATCCATGTGATGACACCATGTTTTATAATGAATGTAAAGTACCTGGATGATTGAGTTGTGCTGGTATATAATACTTTTTATTTTGGTAAACAAAAGAAGGAACTTGAAAAAGAGGAAATTAATAAATGAAATTGGATACATCATCTAGATTTGAACCGCGGACTTCTGGACTAAAGATCGCACGATCTCCCGCCTGAGCTATTAATTACTTATAGATAGTGGCGAAATTTACTTTCATATTCTAATGAAAATGTAGCAGTTTCTCATTGATTGAAAACACGGTAAAACGACAAAATGAAACCTAGCTATATATTTTGAATTTTGTACAATTATGAGGCGAATTATTAAGTAAAATCTATATGGGTATCGTTTCCATGGTTTTCGGGGGTGCTTATTACGAATATATAACATATTTCGAGATCCAAGATGGTGGACGCGAATTAAAAAAAAAATCAATATGGGTATCGTTTCCATGGTTTTCGGAGGTGCCGATTACGAATATATAACATATTTCGAGATTCAAGATGGCGGACGCGAATCATTAAATAAAATCTATATGGGAATCGTTTCTATGGTTTTCGGGGGTGCCGATTACGAATATATAACATATTTCGTGATTCAAGATGGCGGACGCGAATTATTAAATAACATCTATGTATAAGGGTATCGTTTCCATGGTTTTCGGGGGTGCTGATTACGAATATATAACATATTTCGTGATTCAAGATGGTGGACGCGAATTATTAAATAACATCTATGTACATGGGTATCGTTTCCATGGTTTTCGGGGGTGTTGATTACGAATATATAATATATTTCGTGATTCAAGATGGCGGACACGAATTATTAAATAACATCTATGTATATGGGTATCGTTTCCATGGTTTTCAGGGGTGCCAATTACGAATATATAACATATTTCGAGATTCAAGATGGCGGACGTGAATTTTTAAATAAAATCAATATGGATATCGTTTTCATGGTTTTCAGGGGTGCCGATTACGAATATGGAGTAGTGATATCTCTGCGCGACCTAATTTAACTCCTAGCAAACTATTATGTATTAGTATTTTAACGTACTGCCAAAAATTAGAAGACACTTTACAGACAACTTTTACAACGTTTGTTGGAAATAATATTAGAAGTCAATTATATCAACAGCTAAAGAACATTAATTTTAATACAAGACCATGGTCCTGCTTCCCGTCTGAATTTTTATTAAAATTATTTCTACGTATGAGAATTGACTACATCGTCAAATTCAACAATCGCAATCTGAAAATTAGTAAATCCAAATGTTGAAAATACCTTTCAGTTTCGCATTTGTAGTTTTTAAAAGAATAAGTATCTCAGTATTTCTCTCTCTCATTTTTTTTATTTTGGTATCCTATTATATTATTAAAAGGTCATAAACAATAAAAAATATGTTAGGTATTAGTTCTACATACACATACTACGAATAATGACGAATGTCTACACAAAAGCGGCATTTCGCGTGACTTCAAACGCGATAAACCACTGTATGACTTGTTACGCTGTGGTACTATTGTAAATAATGGTGTGAAAGATGAAAAAGTTACAAAAGTAGGATGAATCATATCGAACAAAGTAATCAAACATAAGTCGCCAACAGGACTCGATCTGTGGACATCTAGTTCAAGGATCGCACGATCTCCCACCTGAGCTATTAATTACTTATAGATAGCGGCGAAATTTACTTTCGTATTCTAATGAAATTGTAGCAGTTTCTCATTGATTGAAAACACGGTAAAACGACGTTTTCTAAAAATTTCTAAAAAAGAAACCTAGCTATATATTTTGAATTTTGTACATTATTTTCTTCATTCATATTTCTTATTAAAAAACATTTATACATCCACACGGGCGACGCGAATATAAAATGATAAGAGAAGCGGTTTCATTAAAATTAGTAGGTACATACTATTGTAAATAATGGTGTGAAAGATGGAAATAAAATAGAAAAGTTACAAAACTAGGTTAAAATATATTGAGAACTCGGTTATTACTATTTCTTTATAGCTAGTTGTAATTACATATTTATACTATCAATAATAGCGCCATCTAGTTGTGTTAGTTTCATAGATATATTTGTACTTGTTTATTGTTTGGATGATGGCCGAAAAAGTGCACCGTTTTACCGCGTCTTCGTGTGTGGCGCTATGCTGTGCTATACGTGCTATATATATTGGGGATGTAGAGGGGCGTGGCTAAAATTTCAATTTCTCAAGGCCATTTAGCTGTTGTCAGCGCCTTCTATTTCAGGTAGGTAATTTGATCGTGGTCGCAAATTCAATACAAATATATTTCCTCCAAAAGGTAGCTGTATACTTACTACAATGAAATTTACACAATGATCCTTTTTAATTGGATTGGATTTCGCCGAATTTAGATATCTGGCCCCCTAAAAAGGCCGCTCAAGCAATATTAATAATGCAATTCATTTTTCGAATTCTCGGCAGGTCCTACTTATTTCAATATTATTATCCTAATCCTAACTATTAATATTATAAATGTGAAAGTGAGTTTGTTTGTTACCTTTTCACGCTTAAACCGCTGAACCAATCGAAATTTGGTATGCAGATAGCCTATGGTACGGAGAAGAGCATAGGCTACGTTTTATCCCGGGAAAACATAAGATCCCTGGGGAACGCGGGTGAAACCACGGGGCGGAATCTAGTATAATTATAATATTAATATTCTATGCCTGCAGGTGGCGATCTAAAGGCAGTTTTTTATCATTAATTCAATTGATTCTCATATGTAAAAAAAATAAAAAATAATCTATACATATAATATAAAATGCTTTTTCCTGAATGACTTAGGATCAACGCACAGCCTAAACCGCTGATCGTAGAGACCTGAAACTTGGAGGGTGTGTTCTTTGTATGACGTAGGCATCCGATAAGATGGGATTTTCCGAAATTCTACCCCTAAGGGGGTGAGAAACGGGGGCAAAGTTTGTATGGGACAACGTGATTCCTTGGTCCAATCTACTTCAAATTTTACATAAACATTCTTTAACAGTTTTTTTTTAACTCATTTATTCACTATAGATTTTAAAGAAACACTCAATATACATAATAGCGCAAACCTCAAAGGGGTTTATCTGTATGTGGCAATTAAAGATACGTTTCGTATTTTATTGAAACTCATCGCCTAACAGGGTTAAAAAGGGGTAGAAAGTTATTTTGGGGGTGATCGAAGTTGATATCAATACTCCTTAATGCTTTTGATTTAAATTACATTACATTTGAAAACTCAATCCGTCAATCAATATTTTTCCGATCAGATTTATTTGAAACTTGATATTAATATAAATTTGTCAACACAATGAAACATGTAATGTCGGTGTTTTTCGAAATTCTTACCCTAATGGGGTGCAAAAGTTTTATGGAACTCCAATTTTTGGAATGGAGTAAGGAGGTACCTACAGTTTGTCGAGATATTTGGGCTCCTGGCTAGAACTAAGGAAAATGTTTTGTAGAATTAATCAGGGGAAATATATTTTGGAGTGGCTTTATTGTGGAAAGTAGTTGGAATACAAATCTTGTGTAAATATTGGTCAGAGTAGATTATTAGGGTTATTATTATTATCATCTTTCTCTTTTCACCCGAAAAGGGGTGCATAAGTGTGTATGGGAAAACATAACTTTTTCAGGGTATGTATGTGAAAAAATTATGTTTGGGGGTAAAAATTATGTACACTTTGTGTACGTAGGGGTGTACTAAGAATGTTTTGTAGGGGATCGCGGGTAAAACCGCGGGCCGGAAAGCTATCTATACATATAGGTAATAAAACAGTAGAATCCGGTGTTTCTGTACATTGAAGAAAAGTAATGATATCTGTCTGTCTGATTATTTGTTAACGCACATTTCCGGAACTATTGAACGGATTTTCATGTAGGTTTCACAGGTAGACTGAGATTAATTAATAAAGGAGCAGAATATAGGCTTCATTAAAATAAAATAGGAAGATGCAAAAAAGTAATCGTTTTTCAATGATTTTTGGAATTTACGTAAGTTATCTGGAACCCGCGTGTATCTACATTATTTCTAAATTGAAATGGAGTGTGTTTGATGTAGGAAGAGTCAAATTGCAAAGAAATCATTTGTGTTTTTTTGTCTGTCTGTCTATCTGTTTGAACACGCTAATCTCCGAAACCATCGAACGGATTTTCGTAGGTTTTTCACAATTTAATTAGGCTTAACTTGGCGCTTCGAATAAATAGGTTTTGTTTCGTCGAAATTGGCTAACGGGGAAAAAGGTATAGACATTTAATAAAGTCTGCGCGAGCGAAGCCGCGGGCGAAAAGCTAGTGTATTACAATTTAATTCATTAAAAGTTTTGGTATTGATGAATCTGCCGTAAATTCGGAAAAATTAATTGCATTAGCAATATTGCTCGATCTTCCTTTTAGCCCCTCTGTTCTTGAATTTTGCATTCATATAATTTTAATAATATGTATAGATGGACGATGGACCAAAGTGAAGTTAGGTACCTATTAAACTGAATGGTAGTTACTTAAGAATCGTGAAAAAACTTTAATATTATATTTTTTGCGGGTTGATAATACAGGTTATTACAGTGATTTTGTTATCACTGGCAATACTTGTAGGGGTGGAAGTACTCATCAATGTGAACAACTTTTATTACAGGGCTAACTCTGATATCGCGTAAAATAATATGGTTGCTTCATACATTTTGGTCGAGTAGGTATTGAACTTTTGTATGGAACAGCTGATAATTTTTTCATGATTTCACAGTTAGTCCCATAATAAAAGTTGTTCATTTTGATGAGTACTTCCACCCTTGCAAGTATTGCCAGTGATAACAAAATCACCCAGATATATAACCTATGATAATAACGCTTTAGAACACATTTTATAACGTTTAATAAAGATTTTCAAAAATATACATACACAGATCACGTAAGTTGACGTCCTGTTTGACTTGTCAGCAATAATTATATTTTGTTTCCATTTTTATTTAATTTATTTTCTCTATTTATACCAGTTGTTGAGTCTCATTATCTTTTCGCTTTTGTAATGGAACCATTTGAGTAGGTAATATTCATTTTATAAGATTACTTTATTTTGTAGGTAGGTACTAAGTACCTAAGTATATATGAACATGTTTTCAAACGGTGACATTCAGTATCAAGTATCAAGCTGAAATTTTGCAAAGTTACTTATGCATATTTTTAAACAATTTTTTTGACTGTTTTTTTCATCTCGTTTTACATGTTTACTATGGCGGACAAATAGAGCTCACGGAAATAAAAGCCTTTATAGTAAAGCAGGAATGAAGGTTGAAATAGATAAAAAACAGACACGTAAGTATCCCATTATTTTAATGGGCGCCTAAATGTCGAGGCTCGGTAAATGTTGGTAATATACGAGAGAATGTAACCTGAATAAAAACTGTCCTCCAAATAATACCTTGAATTTAGATAGGTACCAGGAGTATCGTTACTTTTATTTCGTATAAAAGTATGTACCTTAATTCCTAATACTAGTAAAGAAATAAAGTACTTACTTTTAATTTTGATTAATGTAGATACTGTAATGTCCTATAATATTCGTCTGGAACAGTCGTTAGATCAATCTGTCTGGATTGGAATTGGATGCTGGGAAAGGGGCATAATCTATAGTACTTGTGTTAAGTTTCTAGTTTAGTAGTACTTACAATTTCTTTATTTTTCCATCTTTAAAATACATGTAGGTACAGTCCGTTCACCGTAAGATGTCCCGTTTTTCAAAAGTTATTCCCTTCGACACACACCGACAGAAATTACATTGTCAGTCAATATTGCCAACATAATGGGAAGGGGACAAGTTATAATGAATTGACTGTATTAGTTTCACAATTACTTAGTTTATTTTACTATACTTTTTAATATCTTTTGTGTAGATATACCTACGTGTTACTGTTTGTTAATCCTTTAGAAAAAAAACCTAATATTGGCACCTACGTACATAATATATACCTACCTGAAATGCTCTAATAGATACATAGTGCCTCCAAAATAGTGAGTTAGTATGACGAAAATAGTTTTTTGTACTGTTGTATAATAACATATGGTATTGTCTTGCAAATCAGAAAAGTTTACAGAGAAATACAATCACAAACTTCACTTGTTTGCACACTGAAGGTCAATACTTACCACAATGGTCTCCTTCAGGGCTTTGTGACGTCAAACGTCAAGGCGAAATCATGTGAGGAAGTTCACCCTTCGTCCTAAATAAGTAATTTGATCTCTTTTATATTAGTATACCATTATTACTATTCATCACATTGAAATAGGTATTGTCTTTTAGTACTAATATTATCGCCTTTGTGACTAACTGTTTTATGATCATTTAGGGGACCAATTTACTTACTTTATACTGCTTGAATTTGAAGCTACAGCTGCTTTATCTTACGTACACCATGGCTGTTGATCCACTGAATCCTCAGTTTGTAAAGTTAAATTTGTAGGCTTAATTGACTTAGAATCCACAATAAAATAAACAATTTTAAAGAGACAGTTAATTACAGCGACCCCTAACTGAAACTTAAGCCAACTTTCACTAATTAAACTAAAGTTACAGAATATACTGCAAATGTTTTTATAGTTATAAGGTTTTCCTCTACAAGACCCAACATTATTACTACAATAGAAGTAGCGCCTGTAATTAAGCACAGATCGTGCCCTGTCATGGAGTTAACAAGGAACATAATAGGATTCCTGTAATTAATGGCAAATTGATTTTCTTAGAGTGTCGTACATACCATAGAGTACCTACGCTTGTAATTTTGGACGCTTTGATGTCGTTACTATATAATAATATGTTTATGGTAATATTAATAATATTCTGCTTGTATAGTCAAAAGCATAAATATCTACCTACACTTAGTAAAATTCAAAATTATTTTCTTGTGTAATAACGATAGAAACTTTGAGATAATACTAATATTATAATAGTACGTATTGGTTTGATAATGCTATCTTCGTTATACTTACTATCGTTATATTTCAATCAATAGTTTAAAGGGCGTCACACACGGCGAGGATAAGATAATATTTTATCTCAAGATATATGAGACAGTGCTATACCAGTGAAAGAGAAGGAAAGTGAAGGTAGGTAGTTGCTTCTCTTTTCATAGTATAATATCTTAAGATAAAATATTACAGTATCTTCGCAGTGTGTGACGCCCTTTAGGCCGTGTTCAGATGACCCCCGCCGACCGAGCACACGCGTAGTGCCAAACGATAAAAAATATGTAAATTTTCTAACGGAGCTGAATGCACCCTGTCAGTTTGCGGAGGACCGTCCCTTACACCCTTTATAAACAAAGGAAGAAAGAAAATGACAGTGGAAAGATTAATTCTACGGGTGAGTGCAACGCGTGTGCGGGGTGAACGCAGGGTTGGCATGAGTGGCCTCCCGCCTGTTTTAATATCACGAAATGTATTTGGATGTGTTGTACCAAAATTCAATATTATTTTAACATGTGTGCAGTAGTTAAACATTCGTTTAATATTTGTTTTGATTGACAGTATTTCCTTTATATTATTTTATTTACTTCGGAAACATTAAATAGGATTTATAATCAACATTGCGAGTAAGTTTATTTCAAACCAACTGGCTTTCAAAACATAGGTATTACATTGTATAGATATTGAATTGAGCAAAAACATCGTAGTAATATTATTATAACGGTGAAACTTTGTATGTATGTTTCTTTATATTTGTTACTCAATGATACCGTACAAGCTAAACGAATCTTGACGATATTTGGCACATAAATAAATCATATCCTGGAATGAAATTAAGGTAGGATTTATATCCTGGCAAAAAAAGATATTTCTCGAAAGCGGGTAAAACCGCGGGTGGAAGCTTGTAATACAATAATTTATCGTACCAGCTAATACAGTTGGTCTTATCTTGACAAATCTATTGTCAGATGCAAGACTTGAATAGCTAAGGACAACGGCTTTGCTGGCTAAAAACCTTTGTGGAAGATCCATCACGTTAATCCCGCTCTTATTCTGTAGACTTTTAATTAGTTAGTATGCTCAGGAATAAAGGGGGAAATAAACAAAAAGACTACTTGAAAACTAATTAAAACATTAAAACCCAGCGGAAGATTAAATTGGGATTTTCGGATTCCCTGCTAAACTTCTTTAAGATACAGGGCTTATTCTATTTCCGGAATTTGCTTGCTTTTATATTTGTTTGGGGTATCTTTATTTGTTTTGACCGTGTGTGTGATAGCCACAATCTCACTATGGTATGTGATGATATTGCTTGGTGACAGATTTTCGACTTGAGTGTGGTAGCCACTAGCGGGTATTATAGTATAAAGTACCCTACCACTGTTTAATAGTTTCTTCACTATGTTGTCCTTCACCGAAGTTCATTGTAATTTGTAAGGTTCGAACTTCCTGTTCTTTGCTAAGGCATTTGACGTCACTACTGCTGAGCTATCATTACGGACTATCACACACACAACTTAAATTACTGTACCAATATTCACAACATAATGAAGTGTTAATTTATGTCATTGTGCTCGAAACGTGATGATTAATCGCTTGTTATGAAATTCAAGACGAGTGACCACTTGAATACACAAAGTACTTATTTAAACATAAAGTTCGTGCTACACATAACGTTTTCAATTCCAAAGTTCTTGACATTTGAGGTTCTGAAGTAGTGATAAGGAGTTTGGTAGTTTCCAAAACAGAGTGCGGTCAGTAGCTATTTAGAACTAGCTGTCCCTCGCGGTTTTCTTTACCCTCGTCTCCGGGATAGTAAATAGTATCCTATATCCGTCTCCGGGGTCGAAGTAGGACCACATTGGCAATTTTCATTAAATTTGGCGATAAGCCGTAAACCGTCGCTTTTAATCAGTAAAATATTAGTTGTTGCTGTTATTGTCTATTACTAGTACAAGTAACACACAACATCATACCATAATTTTAGGATTTTAATTAAATCAAGCGTTTTCCTTTGTACTATACTATTAATACTTCGAATGATATAATGACACAGTTTCATTTAAAGGTGATAGGTATAATAGTAGTGCAACCACAAAGTATTGAAAATCGAATGTAATGTTGTAAACTAAGTAATAATAATGTAGAAACATCAGGTATATTTGTAGCACAGTAGTGTGTTTGTATTATTGAAGACTTGTTTATTATAATAGTGTTGTTTCACTTTTCTTATACAATTTGTCCATGTTAATTCATGATGCGGCCAAAAGTGTTTTTGCTTTATGTCAGAAGTCTGGCAAGCAGACAGGCGGTCCACCTGATGGTAAGTGGCAACCGTTGCCTATTGACATAAGTAATACCAATAGGATCGCCAATGTGTTGCTGACCTTTACAAAGCCTAGAAGACATCTGGCTCTCAAATGCAACTGCCAGAACACACCAATAGGTGTTTGGTGTGTTGAAGTTAAAAGACTAATTTAGAATTGAATCGACCAAGGTGTCTGCTGAATTGGGCATAAATAAATCACATATGGATCTCGATATTTATAAAAAATTACAATGAGAGAAACAAAAACTGTTTCTGATTGCCAAAGAAAGTAGTAAGTATGGAAAATCTATTATTGTAATAAAGCTGCGCGAATCAACACACTTTTAAGATTCATTATGAAACAAATATGTTAGAGTCATTTGAAAGTAATTCTAGCCTTCATTCAACATAATATTTTATTATATAATGTAAACAAATATGAAAGGTAAATAGGCAATTCATCATGTGACCGGCTAACTGGAGTGGCATATCTGAAGATTGTCAACTGTTTGACAAGAAAATTGATGGACTGTTATAATGGTTAATAGTTTTTGTCAAACTCAAAGCCTACCGGATGAACAGTATACTTAATCAATGTGTAATAGAAAGATGAAACAATAAATTCATAGTAGCTATATATAATTTGTTGTGTTATTTTACAGTAAAGTAATGAGAGCCGTAAACCCAATTGTTTCAGTAAAAAAATATTTGTGTTCTTCCTTTGTATTCCCATTCTTTAGTGATGATTAATCTCGTAGAATCAATTGGATAAATTATTTTTAGGGTTCCGTACCCAAAGGGTAAAAACGGGACTCTATTACTAAGACTTCGCTGTCTGTCCGACCGTCTGTCCATCCGTCTGTCTGTCACCAGGCTGTATCTCAAGAACCGCGATAGCTAGACAGATGAAATTTTCACAAATTATGTATTTCTGTTGCCGCTATAACAATAAATACTAAAAACAAAATAAAATAAATATTTAAGGGGGCTCCAAACATACAACTCTCATACAACAAACGCGATTTTTTTGCGGTTTTTATAGATACCTAATGGTAAGGTTATTTACACACAATTGTGCCAAATTCATCTAAATCCGTTACAAATTACAATGTGATTAAGTAGCAAACATACACATAACATTTTTTTTTGTTATTAGTATCTAATATACACATATACCTAGGTACAGGTTACTTAGTAGGATATTTTTGATAAAAATATATATTATAAAGTAAACCATGCATTATGTTCTATTTCTATGCCATGGATGATATCATGAAAATAATTGTTGCAAAATTCCAACATACATCTCTGTATGTGCTGTTCCATTTTAATTGATGTATTTTTCCGTGTTTATATAAAAAGGAATTTATGAATGATGTGACTGACGTGGATAAATAATCAAAGTAATGGAAAAAAGAATTTCAAATTGATTTTTCGAAAACATCCTGAATTCGATCGCATTGCTTCGTTTTTATTTTGGTTACTGGTACCTAACTTAAGTAGATTTATATATTCTGAATTTTTACCAGAAAAATCTAGTAAATTTGATATACCTATATAATTTTAGTTTATTATATAGGTATATAAAATTTACTAGATTTATTATACCTTTTATTATATTTGGCTTTCACCCCGCGATTTATCAAGCTTTTATAATATTATATTCGCTGAAAAGGTAGATTTTTACGATGTGATAAGGATTCGGATGAGTTTAAGTCGTGGAAATAATCGACTAATAAGAAAGCATCGAATTAATATTACATTTAATATGTATAGATTGCTGTCAGTTTATTTTTGTTGGCACATTAATGATAAAAATAACTACTCCGGGATTTACCCGGTTTCCAGAGGAACCAAATTTCATTCCAGTTCGTTCTGCCGTTACGTATTATAATTAGTAGGATACTAATAATATCACTGCTTCATAATTCCGTCAAGATGTAACTATAAGTAACATTTTCAGGAAAAACAATATGTACCACAAATACAACTACGACGCGTTTTACGATGTAGTTAAAGTGGCTAGGTTAAATAGATAGAAAAAGCGGTCGTTATCTAGTACAGTAATCTAGGACAAGGAAATAAAATGGTGGGTAGTAACGACCCGGTAACATGAGACACTGCATTCTCTAGGTTATTCTTCACATTGGTAAAAAAGTATTTTTGTACTCAAAGCAGAATGTTATTATGCTTTTGTTACGTTCTCAGAAATATTTGACCCAAAATCATGTCCACCAGTCATGATTTGCATGAAAAATTACAGCAAACCAAGCTGTTAGCGGAAAATCATTATTTGAATCATATCTGTCGCAATCCAGGTGTGCTTTGTTGGTGATGAAAGATCGACAACTCTTGGGCTATCCACTTAATGTCCTTGGGTGACCGTGGTCACTTACCATCATATGGATCATCTGCGTAATGGCTCAACACAGGATAAATCTTGTCAGATACATAGATCATTAAACCTAATAGATATAACAAGTTTTATTCAAATTAAATGATTTTTATCCCAGGAAAACATGAAAAAACATTGAAATAAATGTATTTCTCTATTTACTTACTTACTATCATACATATAAAAAAATAAATAAGTTTTTTTTTTATGAATTGATGACATGACACGTGTAAAAGTACCATACTTATTACTTATTTAAACCATCAAATGCTAAGTAATTGGATACGGTATCTATCATCGCGTGCCACTCACTACCACACCCAGTCTTAGTACTTCCGCATTCACCACCTTTTTTATTACGATTAGGTTCGAAACGTCCACATTTGCACTTACTCAATGCTTATTAAATCCACGCCCATATTACGTATCTATCTAATCAAGATTAAATATTTTCTTTGAGTCGCACTCTCACTGTGGTTTCTTTTACCTGAAGCTATTGGAAGTTTTTGTCCATTAATTGATCTATTGTTGTAGGTAACTTAGGTTAATTCTGTGCAGATTGTAGTACCTTCCCAGATAATCCCCCTTATTCAGACCTGCTCGGTTGCGGTCCCGATCGGGTAGGTAGACAAACCTATTGAGTAGTCTAGTGAATAGGATGGCTTCTATTTTCTCCTTTCAGACTTCAGAGGCAGTCTATAATATATGTATATATACAGTACACGATCGCAAAATAATTCTGCGACTAACACAGCATCAGTCTAAAATTAACGAACAAATCGTCCATTCCGATCGGAATGGCAACCGAATGAATCTGAATAAGGGGGAGAGATGACACACCTTCAGAGATATATAATTAGCAGACCATCGAATATATGTATTATGTTGTCTCCAGTGGTTTCCAGTGATGTTGTTCTATTTTGTTGGATTCCTAATCTATCTGAGGTCATCGTCAGATAATGGATATAGTAGAGTGAGACCCATATCCTTGTAAGATAAGATTTATTAGCACAATTTGCAACCTACGCCTTATCATCTCTCTACGCATTTAATAATACGCGTATTGGCTGGCGTGGGTGGGGGGAACATATCACTAATTACAATTATATCAATAATTTGATTAATGTATAAACTATATTACTCTATTATATCCACAGTTGAAAGTATCGATTTTAATCCCGTCCCAGTCTTCAGCCTGAAAAACATTTGTTAGCAGGATAAAAATACATTGAAACATTTAAGGTCAATTTTGTAATATCAAATGGTTTCAAATGAAATAGCAACCGGCAATGCCTACATCTATGACAATGTGGGCAAATTTCCAGCTTCCACACGCTATCTGCCCACAGAGTTCTCTGGCATGCCGTTAAGTAAAAGCCAGAGATCTCTGTGGGAACCGTTAAGGTTGAATTTAAAGACTAATCTAGTGTATTAAATTATTAATTGTAGATACCAACTTCACCCCGCGGTGAAGTTCGTAAAAAAAAAAAATCTAGCCATTATGGCGTGATTGAAACCTAATAAAAATTTATAAACTTTTACTGTAGGTACATTTGAAATATAAGTAAGTAGGATGTAAAATCAGTAGGATATTGTTATTCGATAAAGTTAATAAATATAATCCTGGACGTCGTATATTCACAAACAAAAATGTCAGCAAATAAATAGTCCTTTGCAATACGGCTTCCAATATTAAAGAAAATAGATGCCGCCAAACATCGAGAACGCATCGACCTCACGCACGAACAAAGTCCACTCTATTTTTTTCCTACTGAATTGAATATATTATAAGTTTGGGAAGATGTCTATCAAATCGAGGGATCGCCAAAGCTTTTGTATTTGAATAACTTTCTCGATTATCTAAATGTATTGTCAATAGACTTTGACATAGTCAGTTTCGTTCTAATATATTGCAACGATGAATTAAAAAAAAAATAGTACTTATATACATATTATGTAGGTGTACGTATTTGTGTGTTAACTCAGAAAGTTTACACAACGATATTTGTGATATCGATAGGGGGAGATTTAAAAACATAGACCACGTTTTTCGCTTCCTACTCGTAGGAGTGGGATTCGACCAATAACTTCTATGGATATAATTTAGATTTTATAGTTTATATCTATACTAATATTATAAAGCTGAAGAGTTTTTTTGTTTGTTTGTTTGAACGCGCTAATCTCAGGAACTACTGGTTCAATTTGAAAAAATATTTCAGTGTTATATAGCCCATTTATCGAGGAAGGCTATAGGTTTATCCCGGGAAAACACAAGATCCCTCGGAAACGCGAGTGAGACCGCGGGGCGTTATATTATAAATGTCTTACTTACATGGAAATTAAAATGATCAACAATACAATATTATCACTTTTTTACTGTTGAATGCGATTTTCTTGATTTAAATTAAAAATAAAGAAATCGACAGCGACGATGTAAAAATCGGGAAATTGTGATATCGCATCGAATGAGGAAAAGGAAAAGTCACTAGGGATTCCCTCATAAATACACATGCGGTGTAACAATACGTGTCAGTTCCTGGCCAATATACGTACCTACGATATTAAATTGAATGTACAAAAACAATTTTACGCATTTAATTTGTTAAAAATCCGTTGATGGCACCACATCGTTCCATATTAAAGAGAACAAAAACATTGTTCGAGTTATGGTCATGTACTTATTGAATATTCAAAGTAAGTCACGAGCTGTATTCGGAAACAATGTCAACAAAAGAATACATTCAGTCGTAACTGGTGTTATAGACTACAAAAGTGCAGATAAGTGAAAAATGGCTTATTTTATAAAATTTTGAACTTTGTCGAGTCAGCATAATATACTAATCTCTTGGGTATCTTTAACACGTAGAATAGGTATTCTATAGGTACATTAAAATGTCTGTAACAATGTAAAGCGTGTTTCAATGTAACGTTATGTGGATAAGACATTTCTGTGAATGAATTAACTAAGACTAAGGCATGTTCAACACGTAGGTACCTATATTATCATTTTCAAGGATAACTACGCCTGTAAGGACTGATGGAACTTTGCTAAAATATTTCCAGTAGATACCTACGAATTTTACTCAAGATTAATCAATCGATCTGCTCCTACGTAGGTAGCCTTGTGGAAATTGGAATGAAAAGAGCAAATTCCTTCGATTCTCTCTGTCATGAAAATACTTTGAAATGTAAAAATACAATAAATAATTTTGTTGCTGATAGTGGATTGAAACACTTGTCCAAATATATGCATTTCACAAGATTTATTTCACGTTTTATGCATGAGCCTATTCATCCATTTGCAGAATAATTCTCTCTGTTTTACTTTAATCTACATACATTATAATATGCTTATAATATAGTTTTCACTGAAAATATGTGCAGCGAAAACAATGCCAAGTAAATTCCACTTGCAGGAGCCAGTATATTGAATATGCCGATATGAGTAGTTCGAGTAGGGTGGCCACTGACTATATAATGAAATATGGAAATGTCTGACAAAAAGGCTTTATTCCTCGAAGTAGTTATGCAGTGTGTGCTGTACGAAGGTGGTAAGAAAGATGATGATTCAACTGTAAAAAGTTTAGCATCATCAGATTCGGACACATCAACACTTATCGTGGCGAGATAGTGCCTCAACACAAGCCCAAAGTAAAAATGTACGGATGAAACTCAACTACTAGCTAAACATGCTGACGTATGGTTAACCTGGGCACGAGGAGCTATTTTAATGCTTTATACACATGAATGGTACATTCTTGACCATCGACGATTTAATTAAAGCTGTGAAACTTAATGAATTCGAAGCGATAGTAATTGGACTCGTGCACTCGTGCGTGGTTGCAAGGAAACTGCGCCAACAATGTAGGGTATCCATTCCTTAAAGGAATTCAATACTCTTCAACTTCAAACGAGTAGGAAACGTGTTTTGTTGTGTGTTCCAAGCTGATATAATGATAGATAAAATTATACACATTCGCACTCCTCACTACACTTATGCTCACTTGTCTCAGATAAATACTTATGATGTAGGTAGGTATACAAATAGTACCTACTTGTATACCTACGGCTAAACATTTTTCACATATTGAGAAAATATATATTTTTATTAACTAATGGTTAATGCTGTATATTCTGTAATAAAATGTAATATTTTTCCACACGGGCCTTGTAGAATCACATCGGTGAATTAATTACCTGTAAATTTTTTTCGGGGTTCAAATAATAAACTTACCTACTGGCATTTGGTGACGAGATGAGTATAATTATTTCATGCCTAGTTTATTCTATTCTCGAATGTACTAAGCTTGTTGAGTTTATGCTAAAGTTAGGTAATGATTTTATTAAGGACTAGCTTCCGCCCCGCGGTTTGACCCGCGTTCCCGAGGGATCTTATGTTTTCCCGGGATAAAAAGTATCCTTTGTGTTAATCCAGGGTGTCAGCTACCTCCATACCAAACATCAAAATTGGTCCAGCCGTTTGAGCGTGAAGAAGTAACAAACATACAAATTACAAACACACACACTCACAAACTTTCGCCTTTAGTATAATATTAGTGTGATAATACTGAAATTCTCTTCTGCCACAATCACAGCGTTATTAAATTCAACAAGGATGCGATGTAATTTCATGTAGGTAACAGTGGAGTTTAAAAGTTTGACGGCAAACATGGTTCCCTAATTTCAAGATTCCGGCTTTATTAAACAGTCAAAATATTTATGTCAGTTCAACTTGCTGCCAAGTAACATTGGTACCATATACGCTATATCTTGAGTGATAATTATATAATGTTTAATATTAACAGTTTCTTTATTTCTACATATAAACTAAGTAACTTCGAAGGAACAGGGACATTCCCCTGGTACAAATTTGTATAATTTTAGTTACCCAAATCTACCAATGTAATAGTGGCTCGCTGAATTTTGTGTAAGTACCTATTGTGCTAAATGGTGCTCTTCGCAAATATCTAGTAAATAATATAAATAATACCGACTTTTAAATGAACAACATACAAATCGGTTTATAATGTAGATACCTACCTACTTAAGAAGAAACAATGATGAGCGAGATAAAAATATATGATAGATGAAGGTCTTATATTATAAATATTTACAAATCCTTTATTTAACGGGTCATGACTATACGTTATACATGAAATACCTTTTACACCACCTTTCATGAAGAATTTCAGTCCCATTTCAAAGTAAGTAAATTCACTTTACTATGAACAGAATTTAACATACCTTGTATCCATTTATGCATGTAAATACTGTTCGGGAGTCATGAGAAGATGACTTGAATAAAATTGTACCTACATGAGCTTTTCACTGTAGGTTTTGCGTGGGTGACTTCGCGTGGGTAAGCAAACTGAATTTTTATTTCTTTTATGTTTCCTATAGAGGAAGCAATATGAAAGGAAAGTTTGTTTCAGAAAAGAAACTCAGATGCTTTTGCAATTTGGTATATTCTATAAGTTCATGGTTCTTATTTTAGGTTCTCATTGAGGTTCGTATTTTACTATAAATATTGACATTATCTCGTGACTCGTGATAATGACGACGTTTGGATATCGTAAAAGCGCCTCAGGTCGTGGGTTCAATTCCCACTCAAATGTTTCAAGATATTTATTTATTACCCCCAAGATGCGCACTTAGTCGATTCTCTTAGTAGTCTACGACCTACGCCTGCTATTGAGTCTAGCTAGAGTCTAGACACATTCCGCTCAATCTCAATTAAATTTGCTTATAAAGTAGATCTATATCAATTTAAATAAGTACCTATGTTTGTCTAAGAAAATTCCTCTTTTCCGTTTAATATTGGAAAGGAAAATAAAATTGTACGCCAAGGAAACGTAGCCTAACGTAGGTACTTATTTCAATTAAGGCCGTAAAATTGAATGATTAATTTAATACCTATACAAAAAAAAAAAAAAGCGTACCGTTAAAAAAAAAAGCCCAGTATATTCAAGTGGGTTGTTACCCTATAACGATTTCCAGCAACCTAGGATTACTTCTCAATTTGCCAGTGATCGCAATCATTTACTTCGTTTCCTAGTCGATTTGGTCCGACATTTGCCTCCTCAGTTTAATTTCCCGTTTCAGTACGACGAAATTTCTCGAATTCTTAACTTTATCAAGTTTTATTCAATAAAATATCTTAATTAAATGTTTATTTAACTCTATGCTTTACGGCGTGTATTAATTTGCCTTTTCATACTTAATTAGTTTAAATTGGCCCGATTCTAACTGAAGACTGATTTCCAGAGTGAGTGATTTGAGTTTTTTTTTCATAAATATCTGTCTACTAGTAAGGTTTTATCTTTGGTTTTATGATCTAACTTGCGCTTAACTTCGAATATTGACAACCTGGTTTAGTAACTTATGAGTGTTTCTCGAACAGAGAAGTTGTTATTTTGTTTTCTATTAGGTATACTATTTCCTTTTACCTAAGATATTTACTTTTAATAATTATTATGTAACTTTTTCATATAAGTGAAATGTAATTTCTTATGAGATTAATAAAGTTCTTTAAACCTATACTATTTCTCCACTCGTAGGGATTAAGTTTTGAAAAACCCTTCCTTATTAGATGCCTGCGTTATATAAGGAACCTTTTTACTTTCACCTTTTGGTATAAGAGGGTAGAATCATGCAACTGAATTTTAAACTAGTCTTACACAACCGATTGAGCTGAAATTATGCACAAACTTTTGGTGCTGGTGGTGGTGGTGGTGGTCAAAATAGGTTATAATGTAGACAAGTAAGTACTTACATGATGTCTGTGTCAGATCTTTGTTCTGTTTGCCTTGACTTGAGAACAAACTTCATAATTACACCAGCCAGGCCGAAACTTAGATGTGTTTTGGGCCAACACAAATAACCGCAAGAAAGTTCTACGACGTAGGTAATTTAATTAATTAAAGGCTTCCTCTTAACATCACTCGGTTTTGGCTCAACTTTGATCTTTACACAAAACAAGGCTAGAATTTAAAACATCATTAATTGGGATGAACAGTTTATATTTTCTTTTAATAAATACATTATGCTGTTTAACAAAAAATGTAGATAAATGTTTTTGATATCTATTATTAAATTCTATTAAAAGCCCTTGCCTATTTTTGTATGAGAGCTGGCGTCTTTTTTCCGTGGCCATCAACCATACATTTACTTCAATATCTATTCTTGACTGTGCATCAAACAATATTTCATAAGACAGTATATCAGGTAAACATGTAAGAAAGCATTTTAAGGCGTTGTCTTTTTCCTTGAAAATCGCCTTTGGATATATTTTAAGTTAATTAAGTTAAGTATAGTCTAGAGCAGACTTTTTTGCCTGATTGGATTAAAAAATAATTAATGTAAGAAATGCCTAAGGATACTGCGTGTACTGGTGTTTTAACGGTAGGTACCTACTTACTAAAACAAATATGAAATTTTAATGGAAATCCATGTCAGAATAATAAAAAAAATACTTAGGTCACTTTCTTTTCGTTGGTTACAAAACCAAAATATGTTGCAAATCCAGATTAGAAGATTTTTTATTGGTAATTCTTTCTATAATAAAATTTTGATAAAACAATATTTTGATGATACGTTTGAAAACCGACCGATCGACGAATAACATGTGAAAACGACGAAACCTCAGGATATTGCGATGAAAATTTCTACTTTTTAAGCCAATATGAAAAATCATTTTCACATTGAGAGTCTGATATACACTAAGCAAATATTATTAGTTACATCTTTATTCTGTGTTATTAGTTAGATATCAATATTGTACCTACTGCAATAAATAAACATTATCATTATTATTTTACGGCGATGATAGTGACAATTCATGACGTCGAACGAATAAAATGAAAACATCGTGAGGAAACCATAGCACGGGTGGTTGTGTTCTTTGTAGTACCTGTCTGGTTGGCTGCCTCGCTCACGTTTAAAAACTGTCGCACAATGCCTACTGATGTGTTCCGGCAGCTGCACTTGAGAGCCAGTTCCCTTCTAGGCTTTGTGTGCTTACCACTTTCGGCCACATCACCATGGTGAGATTAGGGTGAACACAGCCCTATAAATAGAAAAAAAAATGAAATAATGTCCCTTATACTTACAGTTATAAATTTTTAAAGTGCCAGACAAACATGTTTTTACATCTAAGCGCAAGATCGAAAACATAAGTATTTGACAAGAAAATACATATGTGTTCATGATGTGTATCATGTGTATGGTATCATGACGTCAATGTACATAAATTTAATACTAACTTATATTTGAAAACACAATACATTTATTCTATATATTAGTTTATATTATTGCTATCGTGTCAAATTTCTATAAAAGCAAAACAATTAATTTAACATGATTACGACATCATACCTAACCACTAACTTTGCCAAGCTACAAATTATTCACCATTGTTGGCAACCTAGCACATGTGCACAAAATTGCGTCTTATTTATACTTCTACACGAACAATAAATAAATGATATCATTTGTATAGCTATGTTGCCGGCCGATTGCTCAATGGTGAATGTTTACATTCAGCCTAGGCTGTTTGTGAAACGGCTGTGCTTAAAACAAATTGTAAATGCATAATTTAGGAATGTCCATACATAGATAGGTAGTATTTATGTTGTGTTTAGAATAAAATAATTTTGCTTGTCTAAAAATCTGACGTCATTGGGTCTCAGCTCAGGAGATTTAAAACGTTTTTACCTTTTTGCTAACATTAGTATAAAAATAATACTTCTGTATATTTGTTATGTGAACATTTTGTAAAATGAAAGTATATAAACGTAGAAATTATAACGGAGATGTAATTTTTGGTAGGTGCAATATATAAAAATAAACAATAATAATAGTATCACATATCTACGGATAAAACGTTTTCATCCGCTATGTATTGGTTATCACGAAATGCACAAATGTTACTTACTATACTTTTTTTTTGTGGTAGGCGACGCCTTGAAGATTTTGGTTGCAAGGATACCGATTTTACTCAACAATGACTAAAGCGAACGAAATAAAATTTACTGTAAGCATTCTTCATGTATTTGACTTTATTTTGTCCATTACATAACTTGATTGGTTAACTTTTATAACACAAAATAATTAATCAAAAATACCTCTTTAAAATAAGAGATACCAATTTTACCGACATTCCAGAGAATAATTAGATTTATGAGAATAATTAATCCACAAAATAATTAATCAAAAATACCTCTTTAAAATAAGAGATACCAATTTTACCGACATTCCATTCAGAGATTCCAATTTTACCGGCATTGAGGATCGATTTGAGGTTCCAAAATTTCTACATATATTAATTGAAACTGATACTATAATTTGTACATAGGTTTTATTAAATATATTTGTAGTTTTTAAATTAAACAATAAAAACAATTTTGTCGCATACGCCCTTTCCGTTTACGCGGGATTTCTATGAGAGGTCGCTATAGTAGGGAGCGGGACGCAGCATGTTGAATTTCAGATTTTTCAGCTTAAGGTGACGCCGCGTTAATTTGCGACAAAATGGTTTTTATTGTTTAATTTAAAAACTACAAATATATTTCATAAAACCTAAGTACAATTTATAGTATCAGTTTCAATTAATATATGTAGAAATTTTGGAACCTCAAATCGATCCTCAATGCCGGTAAAATTGGAATCTCTGAAAGAGGTCATTTTGATTACCTAATTATTTTGTGTTCGCTTCAGTCATTGTTGAGAAAAATCGGAATCCTTGCAACCAAAATCTTCAAGGCGTCGCCTTAACGCGGCGTCACCTCAAATATCTATTTATACCAAGGACATTTTTTGTTTGCCAAATAGTACCACTTACCATCAGGTGGACCGTCTAACTGCTCTTCAATCAATAGACATAAATAAAGGAAGGATATGATTATTTTCATAATCTATTCTTATGACTTTTTTAGTTCCTTTTGATTTTCTAGTTCTATTATTAACTAGTACCTACAGTAAATTACCTAACGTTTTCACTCATAAAACATATACAATAGGTAGTGTATACCTACTATACACCTTACAAGTTTACACATAATTTTAAGTAATTTGAAATTCAAATTTGCCCCTTGTTTACTGATAATCGTGCAATGAAAAATACGAATCCAAAATATGTTTGCCCTAAAATGCATAAAATAACGATGTCGGAACTCTAATCTGACTTGACTATGTATTAAGGTAGGTGTTTTGAAGTCGGCGAAAGAGAGAAAACCTTTCTTTTTATGAAGTCAGTTCGCAGATCTATCAAAAATATGTGTTGTTTAAAAATATATATATATATATAATGATTCGTTTACGAAATATCAACCTTTAGAAAAATGTATGTTGCGTGTGGCCAACATTTGAAAATTTTGTGTCGGCAAAGCGCGAGAGATATCCCTCTGGTGTTGCAAGCGAAATTAGGCTACGGTAACCGCCAGAGAACATCTCTACCTGTGGTAACCGCATACCATCAGGCGGGCCGTATGCTTGTTTGACAAGTTATAAACCATAATAGCCATACCTACCATAATAAAGCCTTTTATTTATTCCATTTCTACAATTGTTCTAATATTATAGGTATAATTAATAAATTAGAAAATTAAGAATAAATTAAATAAATAAATTAAACCTCATTATTAATTGTGTGTGTAAAGGCCTGAGCCGTGTGTACCTAGCGCGTGCCGGCCACTGCGCGAATGTCGTCCACCCATCGCTTGAGGGGGCGGCCCGCGAACTCCATACAGTGGTCCTCGCCACTCTGTCACCAATGTCACCATCCGTGTCCATCTACCATCTTCACATCTAGCTATGTTTCCTGCCCACTTCCATTTTAATTTCCTTATGTGTTCAATAGCGTCTCTTATTTTCGTTTTTCTTCGTATAGAAACGCTTTTATCTTGTTCTTATAACTGTGTGAAGTTATGTTATACAGTTATATAAAATAACCATAGTATAGTGACACAGAGGAATTAATGTATAATGTAATTAGTGGTAGGTATAAAAATAAGGATGTTGCGGTTTCGATTGTGATGTTTGCTTTAATTTATGTTTAGTCTATTTTTTATGTTATGTTTATATTTTTATGTGATAGATATTTCTACAGACTACGGAACTCTATACTGCGCAAGTTACAACACGCACTTGCCCGGTTTTAATTTTCGACCAACTTGGCACTCGGAAAATTTTAATTTCACCTTTTTAGAAGCTTTGTTAGATGTTATTGATGTTAAATTGTTACAAAGAGGCGTTTTTTCCTGGCATTTTAATCTTTGTAGGTACCTTTATTGGTATTCAAAACGCGTTTCTTTTCAAAGAATTGTTCATTACTCTTGTTTGTCTGGAATCATTCAAATATCTTTTTGTTTTCGAGAATCTAAATGATTCGGTGGCTACAATAATTTGTATGCCTATCTTAGTAGGTAAATCTTGAAGCATTATGAAAAGGAAAGGACCAGGAAATTGGAACTTCTAAAAAAAATCAAATTACTTAGTTTCTATTTTCCGTGAAAAAAACCGTGTAACTAAAAATAGTAATTTTAAAAGGAAACTATAAGGAATATAGTATGAATGAATAAAGTTAAGACCTCTGTAGAAAATAAGTAACCTGTAACGACTTTAACGCCATCTAGTCGCTTGTATGGTTACTATTACAAAGCGAAGACAGCGGGACTTCTGTTGTTCTAAATTATATTATTTTCTCCTGCATGTTGCGAATATTTCTGTCACACTGTCTCATTAGTTTGACCTAACGCCAATAGATGTCGTAAGGAACTAGTTACTAGAAAAAAACATTGTCTTTCCATCCATTTGGTTTCTATAGGAATTATGATAGATTATTACAATAAGCCATTTAAGCTAAGCCATCAATGCCAATATACTTACACTTGCAAATATGATGGTTTTTCATAAAAAAATAATTAAGTATACTATATTATATCTAATTATTGTTTATTTTCCACGATTGCAGGTAACGGCTTCAAGCTGGCCTTGTCTGGCGCGGGGAGCCCGGCACCGCCGCCGGTGCAGTGGCGAGTCCGGAGAAAACCAGGTAGGAACTTTGCTACTATACCTTCTACTCTTATATAGATATATCTTAGATATTCTATACTATATGAAATAATCCATCAGCCGTATTTTCAACAGCACACGCCGCTACAAACAAGACTTGTGCCTCCATCTACGATCTAAGGCAGTGGTTCCCAAACTGGATTGGGCTCTGAGCCACTTAACAAAATCTGCTAAATTCGGGACCCACCTCTTGGCCGTCTTAAAAAGGGGGCATAAAATAATATTGGTAACGCTGAGATGTCCTCTGACCAGTCTCTGCCGTCTCTGGTCAGAGGGAAGAAAATATTATAACAATTTTTCAGTGACGTGAAGCATGCATTCTGAGAGTGTTTTTAATTACCTAGCTCACTCCCCAATTGTTGGAAAGTTACAGGTCATCCTCTGAGTTTTCTCGTTGACATTTTAAATAAAAAAGTTATTCTGAAACCTCTATTGCATTTTTGAACACATACCCCACATATTATACTTCATCCCTCAATTATTTGTAGACTAGCTTTCGCCCCGCGGTTTCACCCGTTTCATTTCATTTCATTATTTCATAACAAACAAACTCACTTTCGCATTTAGGATACAAGTTAGGATATGGTCTATATATAGGTATATTATGTAACATACAGTATGAAGTGCTACCATTAATACATATTTTCCTTTTTTTTGTAAATTCACCACAACATGGTATAGCGTTTCATAGAAATCACCTACCTTCGAAATTTAATTTAGTATTCTAGGTGTAGTGCCAATAGTAGGTATCTGAGTAAAATGGCTGTGACATAGTACCTAATACGGACAGACAGACAGGACGACATTATGAGGGTTATGTTTGTATCATTAGGCCACAGAACCCTAAATACAAGAAAAGCACTCCGTAAAAATCACGTGTCACAATGTCTGAATTTCATTCCACTGACAAAGTTGTTGTTCTTGGAACGAAATTGTACATTTAGTAAACCAACGTATCGTACGTTATAAAACTGATTCATTTTACGATTCCCGTGAAACGACGATGCGATAAATATACTCGTTAAATCCACCAACGTTTTCCCCGGTAACTGTTTCATGATACATAAATTCCTGTATTTATAGTGCGGGATCACTATGCGATTTAATTGCTTCAGAACAGGTAGGGTGTACTTAAGATGCACTTCGTTATTTTACGTTATAAAGACATTTATTGTCCAGTAAAGGAACATTGAGCTCTATGGAAATTTATTTTAACGATAAAAGTGTTGTTTTTATTTAAAACTATTAAATATCTGTATTATTTGACAGACTCAGGAGAATGTATTTTTTACTAACATAACATTATCACAGTAAACACTACTACTCAGTCCCTCATTATTAGTTTGTACCTAATAACATTAAAAACCATCTTAATATTTTAAAAGTTAGTGTTTTGTATGGTTTTGTTGAAATCGAGTTGTAAGTAGTACATTGCGCCACGACAACGATGTCTCTTCCTGCGCGCGCTTGTGTTAAAGAGATAGCAATCATCAAATCGGCTTCAACTTCGATTACGAGAACATTATACAATATCTCTGCTGGCCAGTCGCTAGGTGAAACTGATACAAGCGGTCTCAGGCTATTCGATTTAGAAATCTATGGCAAACACCTATGTTTAGCAGTTGCCATCCTCGATCTGAAGCAATTACACTAGCACTCTAAGGTATCTTTTCGTTTGAGCGTGAAGATTTGGAAATAGCATAATTGTAAATCACAGCTGTCTGTTTTCAGTCTGGTTCCAACCAAAATTCAAGTACATTTTCTAATTTACTTCTGCATTTACCATACATTTATTCAAGTGTGAATATTGTTGGAGGAGCAGCTGAAAGCTTGAAGACGCTTGAACCGCTGAAAGTGCGGGGAAGCGTAAAGTTAACATTCCCTTTGTATTGTATTGGGCGCACATGCAAGCGCATTGCTTGAGTAAAATATCAAAAATTACGGTTCATTAGATAAGTCAGTCACTTCATATGAACTGTCCATATAGTTAGAAAAGACTAGGAAAAGCATGTAGCTCAAGTTCATATGTACATAAATACAGGTTGAGATTTAGCATTCTTGACATATTGACGTAGGTTGATTTATTCCTGGAATAGAACACGAATCAATTAGAATCGGACAAATAATTTTATTTTCCTTAGAGTCAGGCGTACCAAAAATAGCAGAAATACCTAACGTTATACGTATTTATTATTTTCTTTAATTGGTTCAAGTTCTATATAAATGAAATTATTCTTATTGCGTGAAACAATTCGTTATACGATTGATAAGTGGTACCTAAATATGTCTAGAATGTCGATCTACATCACTTTTTACAATTTACATAATTATTTTTATTTGTGTTCCTATGTATGTATTGTGCCTGTTTGCTCATAAAAGTTACATGTAAATAAGAAGCTATGTATTTCATATACCACTCCGAATTAACACCTGTTTGATAAACGAAAAACATTCAAAACCAAAGAGAATACTAAAACCCTGTACTGACTACTCAGGAAATTACTAGGTTTGACATTTAATACCGTCGTCAAACGCACAAACATTGCGAAAATGTTAAATTAATGAGAATATTAATTGCTTCATCTATAAACGAACGTTGGAATGCTCTAATTAACGTAAATGGTCTTCCACCTGTCTGATATGATCATTATTTGATGATAATTTTCCCTCGCGTCATTATGGTACCAAATAGACATTGCGTGATCGCAATTTCCTTTCTACGTCATCCATTTTCTTTGATATTGTTGTTTTTCATATCCCTAATAATGTTTGACCCTTATTCGAATGGTGCGTAGGCGCGTCATCTTTGTTTGAATGATTCGTAGGAAAACTAATTAAAGGTGAGAGGTTGATTTGGTTGTATTTGAATTCTTTGGTAATCCTTATACCTAGGTACCACGATTAATAGAAAATATTTTACAAGAATGAGAGATTTCAGTTTTATTTTTACTGAGATATAGTTAAATTTTTTCCTACAGTAAGAAAAAAGTAATATAAATTATAAAAGTAAGTAATAAAGTAATAGGTATTTATCTACCCATCCAATATAAAGGTTAGTATGTTATCTATAGATTCTATGATTCTTATTATATTTTGATTAAATACAGTTAGGTCGTGTCATCATCGTCACCACTTAGCCCATATGGGCCTGGTTTTTTGGTGCAGTGCAGTCTTATATGTACCGTGGTTTCACCTACGTTTCTTCGCTGACAGCTATCGCTAGGCAAAAATTTAAACTAAGTCAAGACGTAAAGTAAGGACAAACAAGCAAACAAACACACTTTCACATTATAATTAGTAAGACTATATAATGGCTAGTTTTCCTCCGCAAGAAAGTTAATTTAATTAATGAAAACGCTATAAAAATGAAAGATAGGAAGCGTGTAATTCTCTTGACGTTGTGGATGTATGTAAATTAAGCCTTTCTGTGAATTGTTGAGTACTTTGAGAATTTAATTTAGAGAGGCATCCCCTTTAATTGTTTCGCCCCTTAAAATATATAGACAGCGTAAATCCACTGTGGGACACTTAATTTAAATACGTTTCATTTATTCCATTTTAACTGCATTAACTGGTAGTGAGAAAGTTCGATTTAAAAGTATTTCAGTCCTCGTATGAAGGTGACCGCCATATTTTTTTTGATCAATTTTTATTACTTTCACCTACTTAGCTTCCTATATTCTGATTAAAATTAAATATGATTACTAGTGTATTAAGCAGTAGAGGCGAAAAGCGCTCGTTAGTAATTAATCTCCTTGGTTATTGTGAAACGAACAGAGCTTACTGGTAACGCCATAGAAATGTCAACGAGTATCTTTAGAAGTGTCATAAATACCATATCATATTCAACTCATATACATAAAAGCATAATCATCTGTGCCGTGTGGTATATTACTGAATCACCAGACTTTTCAACTCTTATGGATTTTGTACAATTTAGCAAAACTTGTTTGATAGGCCTAAAGTTATGTTATATTATAATGAAGCGGCATATAATGTAAATTGTGTCAGCTATACCTGGGGGGCTAAAAAAGATGCTCGAGTAATATTCGAGATTCATCAATATCAAATATGTTAATGAATTAAATTGTATTTATACTATTTGTAGTGACTATTTTACATAAAACATATTGAAATAAGTAGGATCTGCCAAAAATTCGAAAAATGAATTGCATTAGCAATATTGCTTGAGCGGCCTTTTTAGGGGGCCAGTTCATTTAGATTTCTATGGATTCAATGTAGATAATAAATTATATTCATATCGCACGCACAATACTCGTCGCGTTTTGTTCCCGAGCGAATAGAATGCGATGGAATTACGATAATCTCGCTACAATTAATCATCCCTCTAGGCTGCCTATTTTTTCGACGGATTTAAGGGAAAAAACTCAAGTTTTTTGTGGCGGAGTCAAGATAAGCGCGCGTAAAATTATGATCTTTTATTATTAATGGTACAGAATTTTAATTATCATGAATGTTATATAATTTACTTATTTTTTCTTAACTAAAATATACACCCCTATAGATTCCTAAAAATATATATGTTTGGAAAACATTAGTTGAATTATTTACCTACCAGTTCATTATTTATTACCATTTCACTATCTATTATTTAAATATAAACCAATCAGGCATCATATAATCATTGTAAGAAACCCGGTTTTATTATACACCCCTGTTTTCTGTAACGACCTTCAATATTTCCAACTAAAAATAGGAGTAATTCTTTTTGGAAGCTGTAAACACGTATAACGTTTTTGCTAGCAAAGCGCACTATTGTTACTGCATCAAAGGCTTATAAATTAATTCAGCCTAACCACTACAATTGCAGTGATCACTGCAGATACAGGGTGCAACTGAATTAAACGATCTTTTATCTCTTTCGTGTATAACGTGCTTCGAATACTTGCCGAATTTGTGATGCAGCATTCCTGCTGCTTTTAATTTTAGGGACTTATGGTATCCGCTAGTGTTACCTGTCTTTATCTTCCACGGAATTGATGTTCTTTCCGCCCCATATTTAAATAAAGTCAATAACACTGTATGTTTTAGCAACTGTAGTCTTTGTCTTTGTCGTCTCATATATCTACACTGTACGTTATGACTATTGACAATGTAACAGAGTAAGCTAGAAGTGAGCCTCGTTTCATTTTCAATTTTGCCGTTTACCGCTAGGTTGAGCACAGCAAACACTGTATTGTGCTCTGCATTCGACAGTCAATAGAAGCACTGTGATTATTTAAAATGCAACCAGCAACTGCTCAGCAATTACTGTGTAATGTTTCCCTACGATAATATTCCTAGGACAGAAATTGGGAGGTTTAGTGTAATATTAGTGCTTGACAAATATTTTCAGTAATACTAGTTCGAAAATGGTTTAAAAGATTCAGATAAAAGGCAAGTTATTTAGGTAGTTAATTTTCATTGATATAGTAAATATAGCAATAGCAAGACTGCCATTTTATATGGATTATTATTTAAGATAACCAAATTGCAGCAATCACAATCAGATGCTAATATAATCACTGTATGTCTACAAATAAAAGCAGCAATCTTTAAACTTACGTTTTTCCAATTACGATAGGGTCGTTTATCACAGCGCAATACCACAGACAATCCCTGGTTTCAGATGTTGGAATAGATAAGCAATACTTGCAAAGATTCTCTTTGTAAATTTAGGTCATAGGAATTTAACATTCAGTAGCCTTATAATTAAGGCTAATCATAATAGGGTATTTTACTCTATATGAGAGAAAATCTAAAAATATACAATTTAGATAGCTTAGGTAATAAGCAGACGAAAAATGTTAGTTTTAGTTCATAAAATAACTTAATTAGCGAAAAAATAAAATTTTATATTCAAGAACACGTCCCTTTCCAAGCTTTTAGAAATGATCACGACATAATTCCATTCGTGATCGAAACATTGTTCGTAAGTTTTTGTTGTAATAGGAATTTTTCAATATTATACTTGTAGCTGTTCCCCCAAAACTGAATGCTGTATCTTAGATTTGACTCCACCTAAGCGTACCTAATACACCATCTTGAAATGTTCAATATTAACTTTGTCACGCAGCTTCTCTAGTCAGACTATTCATAAGTGCTTGTGAAGTGTGTGTGTGTGTGTGTGTGTGCCTATTTGAATAAAAATATTTTCATTTTCATAACAAGCTGATGACAATGAACTTTCCAGAGATCTAAATTCTTGTTTCCATTTTTTTTATTTTTATTACTTTTAACTATTGAAATCGAAACTGTTAGCAGTAAACCGTTACTTTGTTAAAAATCAATAGTTAGTTTGTCTGTCTTTCCGTCCGTTTACTAGTATATAAAAAGTACTCTGTGGTCTGCTTGATTAGGTGGTTTAGTTATGAGAACCTATCTCATAGCTAAACCACCTAATCGATATTGATGAAAATTTACGGAGAATCTGTGGAGACTGCTAGTAATAAAATATTTATCGAAAATTCCATTACAGTCTACCAAACTTATCATTACATCAAACGAATTCCTGTTCCCTATATAAGTTGTCGTCTACCTCGTCTACTTTGTGCATATACGACAGAAACTCGAATAAATTGCGTGCAAGTATTTGTGAAGGTATATCAAGCCAAGCCGAGCGGTTTTGTGAACTACACCGCACGGTTTAATCGTGTATGTCAAGCTTAGAACTATGTGAATTAGGTACCGCCACAGTTAACACATTGTTTCTGTGAATTATGCGAGGCTTGGTCATAGCTTCAATTAATTTGGAAAGTTATTCACTTTTGCGGTCAAGTGTATCTATCTACACTGGATGGAACATTGAACTCGAGGATTTTACATTATAGCTATCCATTCCAGGGAACATTTTTTTTAAAGCGTAGTCTAGCGCCAATATCTGTCTGGCACGTCCAACTAAAGTGGAGAGAAGAATAACTAAGAAGTATATAGATCAATCAGATTGCTTTGCTCATAATGATTATGATCAATGATCTATTCGTTGATTATATTGTAAGCCTATCTGTCTGTTCAGTATTTACTAAGTTACCAAAGTACTAAACAATTTTAACAACGGAGGACCTAGGATGTATGAGAATAGCTAATATGAAAATATGATTGGTATTTTGGACTCCCTGCTCTCAAAGAAAACATATCTGCAAAAAGTACCTATTATTGATTTAGTTCCTTCAAGATAGGAAGTATGTACAAATTACAAAGATTACAAAGCCTAAGTCCAATATAACAAATATATACTGATTGAAAATAATAGTAATAATACAGGCTGATGAAATAATGACGGATGTTTCATTTCAGTTCCGCTGTTCAAGTTGGGAGCTGAATATACACCACGTGCAGGTGAGGTTGTCAATTTTATTTCAGACGTAAATACAAAAGTAGTAGCTGTGACAGTAGATGCTTTTAATACTATACCTATGCTACATTTTATCGCATATAACGACTAATATTTTGTACTTATAATAAGTGTGTAAGTAGTGTACTCTTATACTGTGTGAGTATAAGTTTTTAGCTTTAAAACAAAAATTTACTGGTCCAATTACATATCTAAGTTTTATATTCCATGTCAGACATATTGAGAAAATACTTTTTATATGTCTAGCTAGACTTTGCAAATTGGGTAGTGTCACCTGAGAAATGCCAAGAAATTCGACGTAAAGTCGTTTCTCAACTCAGAATAAAGACTAAAGCATTTCTCAATGTCAAATATGTTTTTCTTGAATTTTGAGTGCCCGAAATATTTACTAGTAGTAAGTAGTAGACACTAGTCATTTATATTGAAAGAAAATTGACAACGGTTGGAGCAAAATATTCTAGTTTCGTAAATTGGACCTATTTTTTTTATTAGATTTATTTTATATTCGCATTTTTGGTATGTTTATTTATTCCATTTAAGGCTTCAGCTTTTGTTTCGTTTTACCCTTAGTTTTGTTGACACAGCTATCCCAGAGGATCACTGGATTTTCGTAGGCTAAAATCGTTGCTTATTTGTTTATACTGTCTGCTTGCATATTCATATGGGAATTTGTAAGTTCTATGATAAACTCTGACTAACTCCAATTCGACATATTTTTGATTAAAAAGATTTTATTATGATACGGAACGCAAGTACCACTCGCACTGGTTTAAAAAAATCAATATGGTTAAAAAACGATTATCGATCACAATGAACCTAAAAAAACTAGGTAAGAAGGAGAGATATTCTTTTTATTAATATTTTTGGCAAATGTTTTTTTAATTGAGAATGTCGAATCAATTACTTTTTCGTCCCAAGTATAGCATTACAGTCTGCTTGGCTGATACATCATCTCCGGTTACTAAAGTTTGCCGACCACGATATTTTGCTGATTTATATTAACCTTCAAGATAGCTTGGTAGTATCCCATTTCAGTCGTTTAATTACTTTTTTATTTTTGGACTTTGGTCGTTTTCAAGTATTTCCATTAGCGTAGTATTTCATGTGAGTTAATTAAGTATTATTTAATGTTGTTTTTGCTTACTGCGTGCTATGAATTAAACATTATTTATATAGAACAAAACACGTTTAATTTAAAGAAGCAACTGGAGCGGAAATTCAGCTGGAAACGTAACAGACTGTAAATTAGCAAGAGGTACGTATTGTTTGGTAATTTCATTCGCAGCCAGTGAGCAATTCTGACCTGGTAGCTACCACAGGACAAGAAATTCAAATTATTTTTAAAGTTACGATCGGATCTAATTGTTTGCCATATCTTTATTCTTTTGAATGAATCACGACTATATCGTTTTGTTGAGTTTGTTCCACCTCGTGGTTCTCTTAAAATAAGTTATCGTGAAGGTTAGAAACCATCGCATAGCTTAGATTATTTATATGAGCTTATGATGCTAACCACTTAACACCAGGAACAGTACAGTTATAGTCTTTCTTGATGTATTATGGTGTGAAGAAAAAACCCTTAAATATTTCCTGCTGACCTAATTCGTATAAAATATCAACTTAATTTCTCAGTCATTGGGACTGTTTGAATAGGTATATTTTATATCATATTTGGAATCCTTCCTATATTTTAGCATCTAGTTTCACACCGTATAATAATTATAACGTAAATTCCACTTCCACAGCCAACTGGGACCGAAATCGTATGATATTGATTATGATAAGTGTCTCATTACCATAATCCAGCAATATCTCCAACGAGGCTCATTTTACCTGGAGTGACACTGATTTGACAACGGTTACACCTCGTTCCTTTGAAACTTACCCTTGTTATTTGATATTCAGGTAGTATGTCTTATGTAGGCTGTTTACACTTATAAATATACAATTACTTCTATACGGCAATAATTGTATGCATTCATAATTATATCTACAATATGCAAAATTTAATGATGTTGGTTTTTAATCGTTTTTTTTTTTTTGGGTTATCTAGTAGCAAATCAAGGCAATAAGTGTCAATCTATTCGAATTTAAACCTTATATCAACTGGATATGATTACTTGTTGTGAGTATCATATTCGAGATTGAATGGGACAAAGGTTTTTTAATAGAGTTGTAGGAAATTTTCGGTTAGTCAAGCAGAAATGTGTTTTGATCACTGTAAGTAACAATTTTTAATTGTGACATAACAAAGCAAACATTTTTTTTTTTACAGCTGGCTTACAGTGACTGACGTGACGTCGAAGCCGTGGTGAAGGTCTAATCTAAAGACGAAGTCAAAGCTATTTCTGTTTAGGTCCTAGGAGGCACTAATGAAACATCGGTTCGGAAGTCAGCCTTGAACTGAGAAGAACCAGCCAGAAACTCATCAAGGTTACATTAAAAAAAATACGCCATGTGTATTTCGTTTATTTTTTATGAAATGTTTTTACTGATTGAGCTTTCAGTGAAAGAATATATGTGCAGAAACCATAGCAAGGCGGTAGGGTACATAATAGTACCCACTTGGCTATAGCTTCCACACTTTTAAACATCATTAGCCAAGCACCTACGGGTGTATTCCGGCATCTGCACTTGAGAGCCAGTTCCCTTCTAGGTTTTGTGTGCTTACCACCTTCGGCACAATAACCACTTATCATGGTAAGATTGTAGTAAAACATAGACCTATCAATAGTAAAAACTTCTTTAACAGCGGTGACATCATAACCAATTCAAAAGCATTGTTCCGGAACATAAACACAATGAAATTTTAAATTCTTTAGAAAACGTAAACATGCTAATCTCCTTGTCGGTACGCTTTGTTTACAGCAATTTTTATTGGTATTTTTCAATTTATAGTGTTAGTATTAAGAGTTTTCAAAAGATATTTTTCATCACTTCACTTTTCTTTTTGTTTTAGCACAATAACGACACGTCACATTTTGGTAATAAATAATTCATAGCAAATCACCAAATAGTGTAATGGTTGAAGTTGTGTTTTAAATCACTCGCTCGCCGTGTTTTTAATAGCTTATTTTGCCCTGAATTCATAGAAAAGTTATAAAAAAATTGGTTGTTCAGTTTAGTTTTCATTTTCAGTTGCTCACAACAAGGTACAGAAATAGACACTGAAAATATTCGACATTTTCCAATAAAACCGTAGGCGTTTCAATATGAAATTAATTTTACCCAAAACTAAAATTTGGAAAAGTATTTTCGGCATCAGATACTTTCTATACTTGGTAAAATGTGTCGTTTAACGTATGTTACTCATGATTAAGTAATGTGCCAATGATTGTCCTGCAGGGCGTCCACATTTATTCATAGTTTTTACAAATGATTCTAAATTTATCTGTTTGCCGATTCATTAGTATTTTTGTGCTGATGGAGCTTTTTATTTTATGCGTGGTGAGGTTGATCAAAGGAAAAAATAGTGAACACGCGTCCGCCGTATGGTTGTGAGTCTCATAGGTGGGCCTTATTGGTGTTTGTTATGGTATAATTCCAGATGACGTCTTCTCAGAGGCAATCATCACGCTTGGCGACGCATCCAAGCCAAACACCTAGATTTATTCATATTTAGAGTCGCTCCCGGCTCTGTCGTTTCGTATCGTTTATGCTGTACGAAATGATTTACAAGGTTCCTTAAAAATGTTTAACACATCTTAATAGTTAATTGTGATTATAATATCTGTATGTGGATTACGTAACTTTGATACAATCAGTATCAATTTGAAACAACCCCTAAATCACAGAATAATTTTATTTCTCTGCTCTGGCTCTAAATTGATAGAAATATAATTATGTCGACAGTGGTTCCATTTGCTATAAAGCACTGTTTTGATTGCAATAAACTTACCTACCTAACAGACACACTGATCTCATTAATTCCAACTGAAAGGATGTAACATTAACATACAATAAAAGGCAATTAATATAGTTTAAGTAAACAAACTCCAGTACGATAAAGTGTCCTTGGCCAATACCAAGACTATCAATATGTCTGTCAGCTCACGGAACATCTCAAAGGAATTTCCATATAATCAATTTGATACATGTTCCGAGTTACCGGATAATTATCTCTAATCATGTGTCTGCCTTCCTTACTGACTCATATCACTGGGTATTTAGATCACGAGTGAGCAATTCAGGCTTTGTAGTTAATTAATACATTAGATTAGACAATTCCTTACATATTGACTAATCAATCCGAGAATGTTTGTAAGTGTTAAAGTTTAGTCGAAGAATTCTCAAGATGCTCGAGGTTACAAGATATCTACCACGAAAGGTCGTTTCACGTGTCTCATAAATTCTCGCTTCATCTTATCGTGATGAAAATAAAGGCGATATTAGTGGAAGTAAGTTGCAAGTTTAGTATTCCTGTATCAGTGTCGGCAATCGTGTGACTACCTAAGTTGTGCTTGTTGGGACACGATTTCATCGTAGTGGTGATATCGATCAGCTGATTGTTTGCATTGCGCCACTGGGGTCGCCAACCCATAGTTCCATATGCGTGGCGATGACACCATTCCGAAAGTGAACGGTGCGTGGTGGGCCAAAAATACAATCGTGAATGAACGAACCCCGCCAATCCCAAGCGATCCTGAAATTGCCGTGGAAAATTTCACATCCGGTATACGGTGGGATTTTTTTTAAGAAATCTGTAAAATAACCTTTATTCTTCCGTTCCAAGGATTCAAATTTACTTAGTCAGTTATTTGGAAGATATTTTTTTGCTCCTGAATTCGATATTGGATAAGCGACAAGGTGTGAACAATAATAAATTGAATATGGAATCCATGTTGCGATATTAAATAGGTAAGCCACTTATACAGGATGATTTTGTTATCACTGGTAATACTTGCAGGGGTGGAAGTACTCATCAATGTGAACAACTTTTATTATAGGGCTAACTCTGATATCGCGTAAAATAATACGGTTGCTTCATACATTTTGGTCGAGTAGGTATTGAACTTTTGTATGGAACAGCTGATAATTTTTTCATCATTTCACAGTTAGTCCCATTATAAAAGTTGTTCATTTTGATGAATACTTCCACCCTTGCAAGTATTGCCAGTGATCACAAAATCACCCTGTAATTTGCTGGTAATTTGTTTAATACCGTTTACCTGTTATGATGTAACGATTAATCTTCCACTTGTAATTAGGTATCTTTCTGAAGATTTCCACCTTGACAATAAAAAAAAAGTCTATCCTGGGTTAGGCAGTGCGAACACGTATTTTATTTTATACCGTTATTCTAAAGTATAAATATTCGTCGGTGAGAAATTAAATATTACCTATTTGAGAGGTTTTGTTTGTTTGTGTGTGTGTGCAAAAAATGATTTTTTATTTTATTTTTATACCACATTGTCGCCAAACAAGCATATGGCCCGCCTGATGGTAAGCGGTTACCGTAGCCTATGAACGCTTGCAACACCAGTGGTAACACTCGCGCGTTGCCGACCCTTCCCCTCTCCCCGATGAGCTCTGGCGACCTTACTCACGCGCAGGAACACAACTATAAGTTATTTGGCTGCGGTATTCTATAAGATGGAGTTGCAATTTATCTCCAAAACCAAACCAAAAAAGTCTTTACCATCACCAAATAATGTGGACTTACTAAATAAGGCGATTAAATTTGAAGTCTCGTTACACGCAATACATTATTTTTTTAATCATTCATGAAGTGAAAACTTAAGCCATCAATCAACACTCCCCTTTGCTTTAAAATAATGTAACTTGGGAAAATATTGGCGATAATTTAAGTCTCAACTTAGACGCATGTTGGAGAGCTCAGATAAATGACACTAATTTATTTTAACGATATTATTTCTAAAGGCGTCTCTTTTCAGGATTCTCCTTGTAAAATGACTAGCTGGGACAGTCATTATTTATTTTTGGACCCTTATTAAATATCTTTGCTGGAACTCTTCAGTATTTATTAAGAAATCGTGTAAGACAATATTTTCTTTCACAACGTGATCTTCCTCATTATTTTTTGTAAAGAAAGATTTTTATTATTTTTATTATCGTATTTTTTGGTAGTATTTTTTGTTATAATGGTTTTCAAAAACGTTTCGTCTTATTTTTTTATTAACATTCGGGATTACACAAAGTCTAGAATCGTCTTGCAAAAGAGATCTATCTTGCTGCGCAGACAGATAATAATGGAGCTGTAATATAAGATAACTTTTTTCGTAAAACATTTCATTTATTATTCTGTCTGACGTACAATACCAATCACTTTTATAAGTTTTTTTTTGTAAACATAGCCTGTCTGCACAATATGAAACTTTAAACTCTATAGTCGGGCACAAGTAGCGATACCTCCATATTTATCATTGATCGTCAAATAGCAAATAACTATATCCTAGTTTTGGAGAGTGTACACGTGGCATAAACCTGATTGAAATCTTGTAAACAAATGAATACTTTTTATGATTTCAATTTACCTTTGCAAAGTTTTCATCTTTCTTCTATAATACATAGGCATAATTTATTAGACAATTTCAACAGCCAAACATCCTGCCATTTAACATTAACTTAAGTTCATGCTTTAATTTTATATAATCATATTATATTTTATTTAGTAGGTACAGTTAATATGCTTGAGATAAGGATCAGCACAGAAGCAGCTTGGCTCGTGTCTCATCTGTAGGGTTGGATGATAAATGACGTAACCATTTATTGCCAACATTGTGAGAACCTATATTTTTATTCATTTCACATCCAGCTTTCTTGGCAGATCTACTGCAGTGGGATTTAAAAAAAAAGCCGTAAACAAAACACGTTCGTAGGATGTTGCGGATGTAGGTCATCGGTAATTCAATAATGGTGATTCTGAAATCGGTTCTTTGCCATTTTTTTTTAAATTTATTGCTGCTTTAATTTCAAATGCAATTTTTCATGTAGTATGCAACATTCATGTCAGCGAAAATGTTCTGTAATATGTTTTTGTCGTAATGTGTACACAAAATGAAAAGTCTTTTTACATTATACAAATACAAATACAAATTATTTTATTGGCATAAAACATGTTACAGCTTATTTTTGAATCCATAGGCTTCCGAACTAGTGTAAAACTGTGTTTCAGGAGCCAGACAGGACATTGTTTAGGTATTCCATGCATTTGAATTCTTTTTCTAGACAAGACAGGCATTTATCAAAAAAAACCGTTCAAATGAGGGTTTGTATGGGGTGTAAAGAATTTTCATTGTAGGTACTTGCAGTGTAAACCACCGACTATAACTAAGGGCGAGTGTTTTGAAATCTTTTATTTTAATTGTTATATTTAGTTATTGTTAAATGGTTTAAATCGGATGGTTCGAAAATTTTATAAAATACAGACGATTTTGTTTTAAACTTATATTTAGTAAATTTGTTTTGTATCAGATTTTATTTTCACTGGCTTAAAAAAGAGGAGGTTCACAATCTGATGCGTTTGTTATTTTTTGGATTGCTTCATATTTTCATAAAATCTGTAAGATGTCAAATGTGTAAATAATAGATATAACATTGAATATCATAAGTGCTCTTCTAAGGCCTAAACTGAATAAATGGCTTTATGTGTCAACGATAAAGTGATCGTATCGCGATTGAAATATTTTATTGAATTAACAAAAATTAAACACATAAAACCTACTCGTGGTAGGTACGCACTCAAAAGTGTAAAATAATTATGTAGACTAGACTAATATGACGGTTGTTGCTTTAGTAACAGTGAAATGCAGTTCCATAGAAAAGTTAAAATTCAACGAATATATGGAAACGCAGGATTTTTTCGCTAATTCATGTGTTTTGAGAAGTATTAAACAATAAACATTATAATATATTATCTCCCTAACCATAGTTGTATGTATGTCAAACTAAAACTGCATTAGGTGCAAATACAAACGACCTGTCAACACAGGTGCATTGTTCTTTCAACAAGGTAAAATAGTTACCTACCAACCCTATTTCAATTCAGAAAGTTTCGAACTCGTAACTTCGTTGGAGACAATGTAATTTGTCGTAGACTAGGATGAAGTTGATGCTGTGGATTTTACTTTCAACAAAATATCTACATGTTGGCCCACATTGCGGTCATTTTGTACCGTCTACAAAGAATCAATTTGATTTTGAATATTGATTGTATTAATCATAGCTTTCCCCCGCGGTTTCACCCGCGTTCCTGAGAAAAAAAATTGCCCATGTCCTTCTCCATACCATAGGCTATCTGTGTACTTTCAATAATTTAATTTCATCGCGTTCGGTTCAGCGGTTTAAGCGTGAAAAGGTAACAAACAAACTCACATTTGCATTTATAATATCAGTAATTAAATCTAATTTAAGTAAGCATTTATTATTTACATATTATTAATTTATAATATTATGTTAGGATGTGGTAAAGCACGTTTGATTGTTTTCTGTAAAACACGTTTATTCTTCAAATTATATTGATGGATTATTTAGAAGTTTTCGAAGTACAATAGGTCCAGTTAGCAGGTAAAAGTCGATCACTCTTCGAGCCACTTCAAACTCCTGTCCTAATTTTTAAACGACTTCGCATTATTTGTAGAGGACTTTAAAGCCCCTTTGAGGATACTATATTGGATAATTCCAAGGAATAAGGATGTTGTTGATGTTGATGATAAGGATATCGAAGAGAGTCAGTGTCAATACTGAAAATTATGAAGTAATCAAAAAAACCAGACGGAATTTACGCATAAATAAATACTTAATTCATAATGCATAATATTGTACTTAATAGTCGATGATTAATAGATGTACCTACACTAGTGTGAATCGTATATCGAAAATGAAACATCTTTTTTTCGTCACGTTCTTTTATTGCGAGTAAGATCAATGTCATCGATGGTATGTACCTACATCACCTGAATTAGAAGAGTGCGAACCCAATAATAGGTTCTACAATAATACGCATCGAGCGAGTAGCGAACAAGACGAATTTAGGCATCGGATAAATCAATTTAGAACACCATTTTTATCTTGGACGTGTGACGAAACACAAATAGATTTTACGAGAGCTCAAATTGAATTTCTGAAAGCGACATCTCAAATGGAAATGTTTCACGGGGACCTCTTCTACAAGTCAAGAACGTAATCTTTGAACTTTGTTTATAAGATTTGAAACAAAATGTTTTATAGTATCTACTTATTTAGTAGTAACTGAATATTTTTTCAGTACAGATGGTAATAATGAATAATTTAATCCTTTTCCTTGAGAATTATTTTATGGTCCAAAAAGATAGGTTCAACATAATAATAAAAGCGAGGGCTTTGAGGATGTTTTCTATATATCATAGTTTGTATTTTTTTACTTTAATTGTAAATATGTAAATAAATGTCGAAAATTTAAAAAAATAAAATAATAATAATAAAATGTTTAAATTAACATAATTTGATCGTAACAAATCCGATGTCAGATTGGATGTGAGACGTTGACCTTTCTGGTTAGTAGAATGCAGATACAACATTTTACTAGAGATTCCCGTGGAACTTTACACGGACAATAGAAAAGACACGTGTTCCTTGATAGAGGATGTTTATATTTAGCTGTTTTACAGACTTATACTTTACAGGATTAGACGCATTATAGTTAGATACTTTCAGGATTTGTGAATATATATTGTAAATTGAGATTTGTATGAACGTCTAAAATCATAATTATTATTAGGTTATGATTATTTTCATTGGTGTAGATTTTTTCTATAGAACTTCAATCTTCTTGGTACATAATCATAAAAACTTATGATGTCTATCAGGCGATTAATTGTTAATCATTCCTTATGCTTAATTTCATATCATGCATGTGGCTCATATGCCTGGTGTAAGAAAAGTTGTTATCTCAGATTTCCTTTTTTAGGGTTCCGTAGCCAAATGGCAAAAAACGGAACCCTTATAGATTCGTCATGTCTGTCTGTCTGTCCGTCCGTATGTCACAGCCACTTTTTTCCGAAACTATAAGAGCTATACTGTTGAAACTTGGTAAGTAGATGTATTCTGTGAACCGCATTAAGATTTTTACACAAAAATAGAAAAAAAAAAAATTTAGGGGGTTCCCCATACTTAGAACTGAAACTCAAATATTTTTTTTTCGTCAAACCCATAAGTGTGAGCTATCTATGGATAGGTCTTCAAAAATGATATTGAGGTTTCTAATATCATTTTTTTCTAAACTGAATAGTTTTGACACTTCCAAAGTGGTAAAATGTTGTTGATGTCCCCCCCCTCTGTAACTTCTAAAATAAGAGAATGATAAAACTAAAAAAAATATATGATGTACATTACCATGCAAACATCCACCGAAAATTGGTTTGATCGAGATCTAGTAAGTAGTTTTTTTTTAATACGTCATGAATCGTAAACCGCAATTTACCTTTCATTCAATCAACTAAAATGTAAAAAAAATAGCAAAAAGCAAGGTAAGCAGCACAAATAAAGGAAAAATTCTAAAAAATAAAAAAAATGAAAATTAAAGGGTGTCCCCATACATACATAGTTACGCCAATTAATAAAGACCTCTGAGTTGTATGGGCGCTCATACAATTTAGAGGTCTAGCTTAATTGGCACCAACCTCAAATACAGTAAATAAATAAAATTATGCATTTCCCGTGATGGACGAACGATGGACGAAGTTTGTACGGAACCCTCGGTGCGCTAGTCCGACTCGCACTTGGCCGGTTTTATTTTCAGGTAATTTCCGAATTAATAAATCATATAGGAACTTACATCTAATACCTTTAAACGATTTTCATGAAATTTTGTATGCAGGGGGTTTCGGGGGTGATAAATCGACTCAATTAAGGAAAACGTCATTTAAAAAAAATACCGAGCAAAGCTCGGTCATCCAGGTACTAATATTTTATTCCAGTAAGTATCTATTTGTTCCAGATTTTTATTAGTGTTTTAAACTTCTTTTAACATTATTTTGAACTTTAATTATTATTTCATGTTTTATATGTAAACATGTGTGGGTTGACTGAATTTTAAGGCAGTTCCACCCAACGGATTGAGTTGACATTTTGCTCAATTTGTGTTTGCATCTCTATGTCATTTATTATTTTGATACTACAATAATATTTACATATTTAATACTATATTTTACAATAAAAACAAGAACAAAAAATACACATCTTAATTTAAAACTATTTACAACTATTGTTTGTGACAATACAATTTAGTATCTTACTCAAAAAAGGTACTTTTTACATTATTATTTTTCTTAGTTATTTGAGCATCATATTTATACGATCATATTCGTTAATGATCATGTTATGTTAAAATTTTATGAAAATGCTTCTTATCAATTACCTACCCGATCGCAATCAAAGAAATTATGCTATTAATGATTCACCTTAATTAACTCTATTTCTGTTAAGATTGGATACTATATGTATAAGGTAAGCTCGGATTTGATAGTCTGAGATCATCCTCGCGATGTTCAAAAACTTCATTAATTGTTTCTCGTTGTTTGTCTTCTATTGTTTCTATTTGATAATAATGTCTGTATACAATACTCAGCTTGAGCTCAAGAAAAACGAGTGCGTAGTGCGTCTCTGTTTTCTGTTTTGTCTATGTAGGTACCTACAGATACGCTCAAGCGCATTGGGTGTAATATATGTACGTTACATATAACTCGTAAAAACATTTGTTTCGATTATAGTGATCTTTCCCATCAGTCATCGTTCACTAGATTAGTCATAGACTACTGATATTTATTTGGAATTTATTGTGACACGTTCTCTGATAGCATCAGCTTCTGTTGTTAAACACACAAGAGCAGGAAAACGTGGTATGTTCAATGTGCATTTGCAAAGTGTTGGTGTTTTTATGCTGTTTATCAGTTTCGGATTGAGTGTGTGTGTGCAGTACGAGTAGCGAGACTGTGTCGTATTAATGAAGTGTACATTTGTGTGTGTTGGTTGTGGTAGTGTGGGTGTTCCTGTGTCGGAGGCGCGAGGCGCGGCGGACGGTGTAGCGGGTCGGTCGGTGCTCGGCGGCGCCAGTTCACTTCTGAGCGCCACGGGGCTGCCGCGCTCTCGACGTGTAGAGCCCTAACTCGCGATCCTACTAACTTTGTGCACTGGAAACTTTTCAAAGCAATTCCGGGCGGATCTATTGGCCGCACGTCGCTTTCGTTTCGAATATTCAATTGTGTCGTAAATTACAACGTGCGAGCGATCAACGTTGCGTGTATTTACGAGCTAGTCGGTCTATTTTTGAATATTCTCTAAACGCTTCACCGCAAAGTTTTCGAAACGCAGCTCGCCCCAGAGCCGGGTTAACGGCCGCAGTGTATGCAACACGCCTGCACCACGTCCCTTGTGTTTTTGTTGACGGATTTTTTGTTGTTAACCTCCACATTCGTATCCGAGAAACGTTATCTGTAAGTATGACCCCGGTTGATTTACAATACTAGCATTTAGTTGTCAATCAGCCCTGTTACACTTATTCACTTGGCTTACGTCTCAGTGAAATAAATATCGTTTAACAGAAGAGTATGTGAGTAGCTTTGTTAGCCAAGGTGTTGATTAACCAATACTTTATTGTGAAATGAATATTTGCGAAAAACAAACTCGATGGTTATAATGACGTGCACACATGTGTATCGTGTTTGTGTGTATTTTACACAAATATATACATATATCGTGCCTATACTATGTTCATTCTGCGTGCATACAAATATAATCAAGAATTTATTACGTCAACCTTTATGCATAATTGCATGGAATGACTACTGTTTTGTATAATACTATTGTACCTATGATGGAGTATTTACTTTCAAGTCATGCCTATAAATTACTGCGTTTAAAATTCCATTATTTACACATTCTTATGTTTATGTCATTACCAGAAATGACACATTCGAGTTAAACCTTACACTTCATACGTGTACCTAATAGATAACTCGTAAATAACATAGGTACTACCTATTTACGAGTTCACCATTAGGTATTAAAATTAAATTAATATTTTAGTTAAAATAAATATAATACTTAAATCCCAACATTCTCGCACTATTCAAATGTACAAATAGACTACATCTATAACTAACCTATGAATAATGACCCATTACATTGTTGATAATAGAATTGACTTCCACAGAAGATACATTAGTATCTTATCTAGTAACAATTTCTAGCTATATTTTTTAAATAGATATTTTTTTTAATGAAAGTCCTTCAAACAAAAGATGGGCAATGATTTTTTAAATTCAGACTTGAATCTGCTAATGTAGCGGAGTTAACCTCCCAAGTCTCATTATCAATCATCACAGCGAAATTGCGCTAAATACATAGCTGCCTGTCTGATGAAATAGTAGGTAAAGAACGTAAGTAAACCGACTGAAAACAGTAATTGATCAGAAACCCTGGCATGAAGGAGAAGACTAATTAATACACAAAGAGAGATATGGGTTGATTGAATGGATAAAAAATGTAATTAACAAGTTATTTAGAAAAGCAAATGAAATCCGCTTTATTAAATCAGTAGTAGGTACAACCCGCCCAAAATTAAAACTCTAAAACAGACTGCTCAGCTCAATCTACCGGATTCCATAAAGGACAGAAGTAAGTCTTTATCAAACTGAGGACTTGGAATAAGGTAGATAAGAACACTGCAACACTTGAACCATTAGAGGCCTTCAAAACTTTTAACCAGATCTCTACTTAATTAGCGATCTTAAGCTGTAAAATGTTTTCACAAGGTCAGCTACAAGGTGATTGGACAGGAGCAGTTACTGTCCCTCACTGTCCGAGGACTGACTTCTTGCAATTCTCATGTAACTGTCAGTAACTGTCATTCACTGTCCGCACGTTACAAAGTGCAATCATGTTCTATTGAATCGCATACATGTACATGTTTAGAGATTCGCTGATTGTTTTGATATAACAGACCATTAAAATACTATTCTGCTATGTCACATATTATCATTTCACTTTCTCGTATAACGAAATGATCATCGAATTTACAGTTCGCTCACAAAATTTACAAAGTACAGCTGGATCTCTAGCTGCATGTGCAGGCTAGCTGTTTCTTTATTTATAATTACATTACCTCCTTCAAGTAGAATAAGAATGTTTTATTTACTTAATCTTAGGTGAATAATTAATTTTAAAAGCCTTTTTGTACTATGTATGAGAGATTGTCAAAAGAAAAATAAGTGACTGTAATAATAGGGGTTCATGATTTACATGTAAGTATCTATGTCACAATATTTTTTTTGAGTTTATGTACAATTTTAGTAGAACAGAAAAAGTTCATCCTGTATCAGTCTTTTGTAGACTTTAGTTAGTGTAAGACTTAAATAATATAATTTGAATCAAATTCTTATTAATTAGTGTAATGTTTATTCAGCATAAATCTGCATTAAAGTTTTATAATATGGCAACCATTTTGCATAAACGTTGAATACTTATTTAAATTTATTATGGCTACTTACATATAACGTGTATAAATTTTTGCCAGTTGTTAACTTATTAAGTTATTATTTATTTTAGATATTTGTTCCAAAATTATGTGCGTAGCTTTAGCATTATTATTACGTTTAAATTTTTGTAGCCACTTTCTGGAATAAAGAAGCAGAGTACAGATGCATCTTTTGAGTTATATACACCCATTAATCAAACAGGAAGTATCTTCTCGAAAAACGATTATAAAATGTATTGAAATGCTAGCGCCGACAAATCCAAGGTTGAATGGAAGATTTCTTTCAATATTCATTACTAGCTAATGATCACCATTTGACGTCTACAAAAAATCGCAAAGTATTTTTTTTTTAATCTTTATTATTATTAGGGTTTTTTGTCCACACAACAGTTTTGGATGATATCATGAACTTCTTTTCTCAGAAATGTACAAAGAAATAATATATTTTTAAAAGTGAAGAAGAGGATCAATGGTGAAGTAGTGTTACCAAAGTACAAAATTTTTTTGCTAGTCCCGATTTTGGGTTTGACAAAATATTATACCGATATCTAATAAATTTATATTAATACTCTTTCATCAGTGGCTCTATCTCAACTTTGGTCTTGACACAATCCATCAGCAGATGTTGTATATCCAAAATATTTTATTGATCTACTGTATAAAATAAGATGTTATTATTTGATATTTTGACTATTAAACAAAGCGGAACATCTTCCAATACACTAGCTATTATCATATCGTACATTAGTGACGTTTCTAATTAAATATTATGTTCATACCAGCTAACCAAAACAATTCCATTCTAACGCGTAGCGGTACGCAGTTTATCAATAGATGTAAAACACTATACGACACGCACACAACATAACATAACAGACATTACATTGTGTGTGTTCGTGATGTGCTGCATGGATGGACCCTGCCTCCCTTTGAGGTCACCCGTGTCAAAGATACCGTGTTGCTTTTTGTATGAATGAACTGTCATAACTGTAAAATATCCAAATTCAACATACTGTTGATCTTATAGAATTGTATGTAGACTGTCATCATTGTCAATAGATAATGTTTTGGGCCGAAAAATAGCGCCTTGAGAACTCCAACTGGAGAAGTAACATAAGAAAAATGTATGATATGCGATGTTTTAGTAATTTGTATTTATTATTCATTTAGTTCATTATGGTACAGTGCGATGGACGTCTGCATATTCTACCAGTAGTGGTGTAGAAATATTAATATTTTACTATAGTGAAAGACGATATATCTTATCTATTATATTATCTTATCTTTTAACTACAAAAATAGTTAGCTAGAGTTAGAAAATTTTAATCATAAAAATAAAACGGATCACCTACTATTATTTTAAAATTCTCGTGTCATAGTGTTTGTCTGCAAACTCCTCCGAAACGGCTCGACCGATTCTTATGAAGTTTTTTGTGTATATTCGGTAGGTCTGAGAATCGGTCGTAGGGTATTTTTTTTAAGCCGCGGGGGTCAGCTAGTTCAGTTCAGATGTTCACAACAAAGATGTTAAAACACGCGTTTGAAAGATAAGTTGCTTTGACGTATATTGATGTATACATCTGTATATTTCTATACTATATATAAAAGAACAAGTCCTGACTAACTGATTGATTGGCTGAGAGTGGTTCGCAGACCCTAAACTACTGGTTATAGAACCATTAAATTTGGAGGATATATTCCTTTTGTAACGTAGGCCTCCACTAGGAAGGGTTTATGTTAATGAATAGTACTTATCAAGAATTGTATATACATATTTTGTGTCAATATCTACATACTTATCGTTAATCAAGCTCATTAAGGAAGAAATCATAATGTAGACAGAAATACTGTCGATAGTGATATAATTATATACAAGTAGATATGCATTTTATGTTAGTAGATGCTAGAATAATTTGTTTGACCATAATGCAACTCAACAGTAGAATTAAATGAACTATTTTCAAGTAAATAAAAACATCGCATAAGTAATAACAAATCCCAAAGTAAAAAATGAAGAAGGATTCGCTAATACGTCTGTTTGTGTACATAGAACATATTTTAAAGGGATTTCGGTACGTCCCAGTTGATCCATTTTCATATCAATAAGGATTAATCAGGGACCAACCAGGAATCCGCAATCACGTACATTGTTATAGGCCCCATTTCTAGATAGCATCAAATTGGGAATTTGTGCGGAACGAAAATATAATATTCCTGATTTATTTTCAAAGGGAAATTTGCTATATGTAAATACGACTTAGTATTTTTAATGAAGTATTCAATCGGGGAATAATGATGCTAATTTCTTGAAGGTTAATGATGAAATGACTTGATTTCAATAAATCTTAATCAAATGAATGACTAAATAAATCATAGGTACTTTTCCTAATAAAATACGATTTATTTCATTGAATATAATATCAAATTAACGTTACAAAGCAATCCAAACACGGGACTAAGAAGTCTCGTACAACCATGAATGTAGTATGCCAAGGTATCTTAGATCTCAGATCTTGTTACCAACTAAGTACCTTCGATATTTTAATGTCAAATGTGTAGTCATTGCACTCAAAACTAAAAATATTGTTTAGTTCTAGGTAGCTTTCGTAGAGTCTACTAGCTCTAGCTCCTGAATTTCGTAAATATTCGTAGATACCTAAACCTAAACTATCATGTTCTAATTGCTGGTGCTGTAAATGCTACAATGAAGTTTGAGGAGTATATATAATAAGATTTGTTCAAATTGTTTAATTTTTTATGTTTTTAATATACTAAATGACTTCAAGGTCTTAATCAGTGGCGTTGTTGGATTTCCAACCACAACTTCTGCACAGCAGCAATTAGGAATAGATAGAGGCTGAAACGGGCAAGTCCTCAAATTGTTCGAGACAATGTAGCACGAATGATAATTGACAATTTGGTTCGGACCCATTTTAATTGACTGGGCGATTAAGTTTTATTGCTAAGAACATCTCGGTAAATATTGATACAGAAATTATTCGTATTCCAACGCAAATGTTGCGTTGATGATCTTTCTATTAGCGTTAAGCGATATTTGATGATGTTGTTGCGTTTCTGGCGAATATAAATGTCCATTTTCTCCTAATCGAATGGTAATGTTTAGATATAGAACAAATTCGATACTGACGATCGAAAGCGTTACCTACTGTTTGGTACGAGTTAGAGAGCCTTTAATGTGCATAAAAACCTGCCGATGAGATTTTATTGGCTTCAAAACTTTCTTCAGCATGTATAATAAAAAATCCGTATAGTTCAGTGTTGTTTTAGAGTGGGAAGGTGTCAGAACTATAATGTTTTCTTTCGACCGACAATTTTTATTAGTTTCATCGAAGACTTTTTCTAATCTAATACTAGGTAGGTGTTTAATTTGACAAGGGCGAGTTGCCCATTCCTAGCAACTAGTCCTATGAAACGAGAATAATCCTAAGTCCTATGGAGCGAGTTCTCGAGATGCCTAAAGAAATACCTTATCGTCTACTAAATTTTCCTCAGAATGTAGCAGTACTATTTCAAATTTTGTGGGATTACGTGTAGCTTTTTTAAACTTTCACTCATTTATGTGTGAGCATGTGATGTCAACACGTTTTCTATTTAATAATGCAGAAAAACCTTTTTAATGACATACCTAGTAATAATACGTGCAGCGATGTAATGTAAGTAGTCACGCGAGTCCAAGTAACCGTTAACAATACTTCGTAGTAAATTTTCCACGGCGAGAAAATTGTTTGCTTATTCGTGAAACGGCAGTCGTCTCACGAGCACTCCGACTAATGAATCTAGAAGAAGTGACAGCGGGTTATAAAATCATAATAATGTCTCTTATCTTCTATTTAACGCTTCAATCTATGGCTAATTCTAATGTGAATCTGAATGATCTTAGAACAGTTACGATAACAACAACTACCGGCAGACGCTGGCTGCATCTATAATGTCGACATTTATAATGACAAAATGGCGATAAATCATGCCATATTCTTTTTATCATTATTTGGTCACATCAATTTCAAGCTCTTAAAATATACCAATCTGATTTTTATTGTAATGAGCAAGCCTTTGAGAGAGAAAAAAACTTCATAAATGTTGTCGCCAATTAATAAATGCTAAAATCTTGCTTCAAGGAAAGGTATATCCATCTATCAAACATGTTTCTAATAACTGTGTTATGTTTCTGCCTGTATATCTCTATTCTCTCTCAAGTCTGCCGCTATCTCATCTATGGCGTATATCTGGCGCCTCTTAATTGCTTCAGACTAATAATTATTATCAGTTCGCGTGCGCCGCCCCGCCCCTCTCCTGCTGGGTACTCAGATACGCAATAACAAGTGTGTGTTGCACGCACACTACTAAACACTGAGCACGTGCTCTAGATGTCCACATCATTACCCTGGTCTGGTCACGTGGATTAAGTATTATGAGAGGCATCACTAGCGTTTGCTAGTCTTGCGTCTTTGACTAATCTTCAAATATATTTCTCATATTTCGCATGGAGAGTATAAAGTGATGATAATTTTCTGCATCAACTGCTTTATTGAATATTACCAATAGAATATTTTCACGCTACATACATAGCCCATTCAAATACTATTTACTATAATGTTGTCCCTTCTCCGCTTTATCGTGTCTATGTTTGGGAGATTGGACATTGATTGGCAGCCCATATCATGTTTGTATGGATGAGTTATTTATAAGGGGTTTGCAAAACTTTTGGCCATCGTATTTGATACATTGCCAAATCAATTCGTTGCTTATGTAAAACTGATCAACTATCGTGTTATTTTACAATTGACTTTTTTGTAGCAGTTTGAGGTCGAGAGAAATAAAAGCCAATTATAGTAAAAAGTGAATATTTTAATATTGTTTATGTGAACTCTCTTAAGGGAACTAAGATTAAGCACTTCTAAGGCATTAGTAAGACGTGTCGTTAATTCTTTAACGGGTGAATAACCTTCGTCGTTCTCGAAGACGTCTCGCCTGGAATAGTAATTATTATTGTTGCTTTGGAACTTTATTGTGTTACTCTGTTCTGTCACCTATCAAAAGATGCATATATTGTATTGAGGAAACACGTTTAAATCAGAAGTATGTTCGCTTACTGTGTAATACAATTTTTCTTTTATTTCTGTAAGCCTATTTGAGTCTGTTCATTTTCTTTATTGTCTTATGTCTTATGTGACAGGGCTATTATTTTTTATGGTTAGTGGTTTATCTTCCTTTCTTAATTTATTATTTATTTATGATATAAGGAAACAAAATTCGTTTTCAACATTTCTGAAATTTGAACTAAGATAAATCAGTTGATAATTCAACTGATTTATATCTGCGTATACATTTTTTTATATTATGTTGATTCAATTATTGAAAGTGCATCAAGCAATAGTTGTAGTTGCAAATTGTGTTATATTTTAGTGCTTGATCAGTGGTTTGGAGACCATAAAACGTTGCTAACGTACTGAATTAGTTAAAGGAAAATGTTTTTGATTATTGTTCTGAAATTTATTTTGCATTGGTTAAAAAATTGCAGTTTTTCTATACCATTATTTTAGATTGTTATCAAGAGTTCATCTCGTATTGATTTTTTATGATCTGTGTACTGAAATTGAGGTTCAACCAAGGTTGCAATATGAATTAATAAAATATTCTTAGTGATTTGTTTGTGACATACGAGGTAATTTTGATTGCTGTCCTTAATAAATAGTTTTTTTTATTAGAATATTCTATTACTTCGTTATTCTCGTTTCATAGAAGTATAAATTCCGTAGGCAAAAATGTTTAATTGACTCCCAACGATTAAGTTTAATTCTCGAAATTGCTATCAAGTAGGTACTTCTAAATAAGTATGAAGAGAGCCCATTTTAAAGACTGTAGGTATAGGTAAATCATATTCATGAATACAGCGACGTTATTGTACGTCGGTACAGTTTTATTGTATGTTTGACCTCGTGTTATCGTGGCAAGCCTCCGCCGTCATCATGTATACCTAACAAATCATCTTATCTCTGTTTTGCAATGACGTGTCATTCAGTATTCGAATTCGTTTGCTCGAATTAAGCTTAAATACTAGATTCTCTCGAAGTTACTCAACAATTAAGGGCGTCACACACGGCGAAGATACTATAATATTTTATCTTAAAACATATGAGACAGTGCTATACTAGTGAAAGAGAAGGAAAGTGAAGGTAGTTAGTCGCTTCTCTTTTCATAGTATAATATCTTAAGATAAAATATTATAGTATCTTCGCCGTGTGTGACGCCCTTTAATGTGTACAGATTTTCTTTTTCATTCAGACATATTTTAATATGGAATTTTAAATGGAATGGAGGTAATTGGGACGTGAAGAAGTATTTGGGATTCATCACGTACCTACTGGTAGACAGGCTGGCGATGGATGCGACTTGCCTGTGAATGTTCAGAAGTCTTAATCGAGATTTCTGAGCTTCTCTCAAGCGATTGATTGAAAATTCTGCGGTTGTTTTTGGAGTCTTTCACGTTTCAACAACATTCTGATTATTTTTTTACATCACGGGGCTTTGTTTATATACGATGTTAAAAACTTGTTGTTTCTTGATTTTAATTACCTATATTACTATCGTACCTAATTTAAATAAACGAACGACACAAAAGAAAAACATTGAGCTGTGTTGGCAGGCTGAAGTTGTAAACAGTTCTTATAACAAGTATATCGGGTATAAATTCTGTATTATCAAAATTATTATAAAATGTAGGTATTTTACATAATTGCACATAAGTTTCAAAGAGGATTATTTAAAAAAACGGATATAAGATAAAATCAAACAAATATGATAAGCTCATGAAAAATGGATAGTAACAAAAAACATATTGAGCACTCATAATATTTGATACAATTTAACAATTTCATTTAACATTACAATGTTAATTTTTAAAAATATCTACTCAGTGTACGTCAATACTCTGTTATGTTATTCAATATTTCATTGAATACTAGTTACTTTTTGTCCATTTGAATGAATTATCAAGTTGCATAACAAATAGATTCTAAATGACAAATTTTTACTACAACTTTTCCTCGTGATTTATCCCAGGTGGGTTTTTTTTTCACATTCACGGTAAGTTATGTGGCTAAAGGTTGGGCCAGCCAGGCGTGTACTACAAAGCCATGCTATGGTTTCCTCAAGACTTTATCCTTCATCGAAAGCTCAAGTTGATTGTAGGAATCGAACCCACGACCTTCGTTCGTCACGGCATTCGACGTCACTACCACGAAGATATCATTGCCTTGAGTTGAATTTGGTTTTTTTAATCTAGGAAACTCAATGCAATATTCGAAGATGCTAAACTCATAAGTCTATGCAATGATATTGGAATTGAATTTGGCGCCGATTTTGTTTTCCACGCGTGTGCGCAGTAATGTCCTTCGTGACATGCCAAGGACGGTGTTTGTTACTTAATAAGATTGTTTGATTTTTACATTTTGACGCTTCAACGAAATAAACAATCGTGATGACATTTGGCACGCAAGCGAGAACAACATAGGCTACTATTTATCCCGGGAACGCGGGTCAAGTCGCTGAACAGAAATATATGTCGAATAAATAACAGAAACCTAGAAGGCTAGTTAATCCAGCATTATGAAGACTTTAACAGGGCTTCCAGCCTCGAAACAATCCTTTTGTTTTATGAATAAGGCTACGAAATCTCAACACGGTTAATATTTACTATATTGCATTAAAATTTTTAGCGCTATTGTCTTTGCAAATATATCCGATTATGTTTGGAACAGTGCTTTGCAGATTTGTAACTTTTTGCAGATCATATTTACTAAAACCAGCAATTTATTTAATCAATAAAGCTAAAGCTAAAACCTAATAAACACAAAAAAAAAATATTGATTCACAAACAGAAGACAAACTTAACTATTTTGTCTATTATTATAATGATAAATTCAACAAAACAAGTTCTTATATGTTGTTAAATGGTATTAATGTATAAACAGCTCTTGTTTGCTTAAAGTCTTAATAAACGGTTTCACGTAAAACGATTCACATAATACAAAGCTACCTTCTACCCACTCTGAAAAGGATTTGTTTCTGTGACAACCCTATTTACCTGCGGTATTAAATCTCCAGGGATCACGAGGACAACGGTCCTATCAACACGCCAGGGTATATTGTACTCCCTTTCCGTGCTTCGTAATCGACACTCAATTTGTCTTTCTATTCCTTACGTAATGGCGCACCAAAAATATTTGACCGACCAAAACTACGCGTCTTTTTAAATCGACCATTACACACCCATAGTTATGGAACATAAAGCCTTTCAAAAGATTCCCTTCTATTGTTTCTAAATCATAAGGAGGCCATAAAACCTCCTTATATTGATAACCCGGCCGTTTGCAACCGCATACGCAATTCCGCACACGGACCACACGTGCGCCCACATCTCATTAATTCAATCGATACGCCCTCACTTAAACATTATGTTGCTTACACTATAGCACTACTTTATTGCATATAAACCGGTTAACTTCATGCTTTTTATCTCACCCTGGACAACCATAGACGCAACGAGCTCCTGTAAAATGTTGTCTAGCAACAGTGTCAGATTTCGTCCTTTAGAATTTTAGAATACAGAAGGATATACTTACTTAGTGTACATGTTTTATTTTTAAATGTAGCAGGGTAATTTGGCAGTGTGGCACTGCACAGCACAGCTGACTCAGCCGGTGTCTGCGCCGACCGTTGCATTTAAAGAACATTATAAATGCATTATCCTGATAAAAGTCCTCCAACGTTGCAGCACGTTCACATGCCGCAATTCGTTTTAAAACGGATTTTTTGAGATTTGTTTTAAGCTGTGATGTGTGGCAGAGAATACTTTTTTAGTGGCTCGTCTTTTAAATATCTGTTGCCAGTATTAGTTATTTTTACAAGCTTTTATTTAACTTGTAATGTATGTATGTAAGTAACTATGTTTGTTAGGGTAGAATTTTGAAAGTCGAATTTAACCCACTTCCAATATATTGGTGGAAGACAATGCAAGTACGGTCTAAAAAAGCTTGTATTAAAAATGATTTTCTTAACAAAAACTTATTTATTAATTTACTGCAAATAATTAGAACGTTTGAATACAAAACACATTCGTAAATAGTTTTACTTTTCAATAAAATGCTTAATTGTTTTGAAATTGTTATTCATTGTCAAATTGTTTCAAAAAAGAAAACATCCCTATTATCGTTCCTTGTCTTTTCCTATCTTTTTTATTACATATGGCTATTAAAGACTGTCTACCAAACCGTTGGTCCCTTCTCATAAATGAATTCTAGGGCCTAAATTAAATAAATGGCTTTTATAACAAGTACAAACTATTATTAATTTCGCAATATAAGTTCTCATGCATATGCCTCTGTCCTGCCAAGCTCACCCTTTTACAGGCAAAAAACCACCTTCAATTCGCTGCCGAGCAAGGAATAATGGCGTTTAAAAAAATAACTAAAAGGTCATGTCATGTTGATATTCAGCTGGTTTTTGTCGTCGTTTATTCTCCCGACACGAACCGAGGGCACGACCTCGCGCGTGACGTCACGCCTCAGATGAATGAACAACCTCCTAGAACTCCCCCCTTACTCTCGTCCCACCTAACGGTCAGTTCTATACGAGCGATGAGTTCCAATATCGTTGCCACAACATCTATCGTCTCAATTAGACTGTTATCACCACAGATATCTAGATCTCTATGGTTATCACAATACAATGGACTTATTTTGAGAACCTGAAAAATATGGCGAAATGTGAGCTTCTAAGAATACTGTGCAAGACTCAAAAGAGCTAAGAATACTAGCATAAAATACCTATAAGTTTCGCGGTAGAAACTGACGAGCTGGGATTTATTTCCGCCAACGCATTAGCTTGGCCATTTAAAAAAGGAACGCCGCCAGCCTGTTGGGAACCCTGCCTATCTATAGCAGTGAGAGCTTAGAGGATATTTTCTATATATTATAGTTTGTATTTTAAGTATAAAATTATTATAAATAAATAATTTACATAATAGTTTCGTTTAAGTATATTCTTCGAGTTATAGAGATTAATGTAGTGAATCCGGCTTCGTTTCACAGTGCAACGACGCCTGAGGGTCTTGGTCAAGTTCCACATTTGGCTTGCGGTGAGTCATCGGAGTACCTACCTGTACAGACGTCCAAAGGCTAACGTTGTATCGTTTGAACTTTAAACAGACCTTATCCAAAGGTGATAAAGTCTAAATTAATTTAGAAACTGTTGCTAATGTGTGGTCGATAGTATACGTACACATAAGGAGAGAACCTGAGCTAACTGTTGTCATATCGAGGCCGTTTTAAGGAGAATCAAAATCGATAGGGATATGTAGGAAATATTGATAGATGGATGTTCTATAAACTCTAATACTTGCCCCATCATGGGGATACAATCTTATGATGTAGAAATATTTTGACTATTTATTTATTCCGGCTTTTTATGATGAAATGGGTACATAATGAATTAATGATGTAAAAAAGACTTGTTTATCAGTGGCTTAGACTTTAGAATTTATACATAATATTTAAAAAAAACATGAGGCTTACGTACCTAGATCTATACTATCTATACTAATATTATAAAGCTGAAGAGTTTGTTTGTTTGTTTATTTGTGTTTGAATGTGCTAATCTCAGGAAGTACTGTTTGGATTTGAAAATATATTTCAGTGTTGGATAGCCCATTTATCGAGGAAGGCTTTTTTATCCCGGGAAAACACAAGATCCTTCGAGAACGCGGGTGAAACCGCGGGGCGGAAGCTAGTTTCTGATATAGGTACCTCGTTGTGGAAATGATTTATCAATAAATAAAATTTTTGATGATGAGTGATTATAAAAACGATATGCCATATAGAAAAATCCAACCTACAAACAATCGATTAGCTTCATCGGTTATAAATCTGTTGCTAAGGCCTTCCACCGACACATGAAGGTTTCATCTTAACTAACTTGTACAAAAAGCGAGCGGCTTGCAGTGCAGGGCGCAATGACGTGTGATACCCTAAAAGGCAACAACTTCGTGGAAACCCATACCTTTCCTTACACAGCACTACATTGCGAATAACTTGTATTTCTATGAACTGAGCGGTACCTATCGCTGCTACAAATGATGGGTTCGGCGCAAATGTAACAATATCGATTCGCATATTCAGTTTCTTGCCTCACGTTTTCTTTATAAAAACCATAACCATTGCTATTTTTAACCGACTTTAAAAAAAAGGAGGTGGTTCTCAATTAGTTTGTATTTTTTTTTCTTTCTTTTTTTAATGGACTCCATCATTTATGAACCGATTTGAAAAAATCTTTTTTCATTTGAAAGGGTATACCTCCGGATTGGTCCCATTTTTATCAAAATTCAGTTCTGATGATGGAATCCAGAGAAATTGAGGGAACTCCTCAAATATTATAGGCATATACATAGTGATTTTGGTATTTTCGGTAACAAATCAAGCATTTGCATTCAGAAAGTATCATTTGGTGATGTGAAACTGATGAAGAATACCATAGACGACCACTGGAACTTCTCAATGATCCTACCTATTTCTGGGGATAACTTCTTTGTCTACACACCGATTTTAATAAATTCTTTTGCATTGGATTTAGTATAGCGTCAAAATGGTTCCATTTAAATTTCATTGGTATTGGACAGTGGACTCTGAAGATATACCAGATAGGAATTGTGTAGTGATTGAGGTATAGTTAGGTTTATGACAATTCCATTACGAGGAGGTACCTAACTATGATCAAGGACATGTTGGACTGGACTGGACTTGGACTAGGAATGCATACAACGGAACTCCTTAATGACAAACAGCTCGAACGTGTAAATTCAGTACCAATGGATATTATCTCATGGCATAAAGTTGAACATTATAAAGAGTATCATTTCTGGCAATGCGACGAAAGAGTCTGTCTGGCCTACTCAATAATTTATTTGATTCTAAATTAGACAGTGCTATTCCTTCAAAGGATGTTATACGACTGACAGCTAAATACATACACGTTTAGGGTTTAGGCCTTTAGGGATTTTTTTATTTCTAAGATCTATAACAACTTCATCAAGTGTAGTGTAACTTGTGCACAGTGACGGCCCAACTCTTACGGACTTTCATATTTTTTCAATATTTCTGTTTCTGTACAGTTCTGTTTTATTCCGTTTCATCTAGCCGTCGTTTCCGCATTCGAAAAGCTGCCTTACTAGCTCTACCCATATTCGTAACTTAAAAGTGTTAAATAAAAATAATTTATAAATAAATTAAAAACTGACTTTAAAAACTGAAAAGCATAAAATAAATATTTCCTTTCTACATCATTTTGAAGTCGGTGATTGTATTTTATGTTTTAAACTGTTTTTTTTAATTAATGGATTTGATTGAGGAGGCTTTGTTATTCTTTAAATGTACTTCCTTTTTTTGCAAAACAAAATTGCTTGTGATTAAGTCCTGACTCACTTTTGAGGGAACGATGTCGAATCTTGACCGATTACTTGATAGTAATTCCATGTCCAGTTTTGGCAACAGACAACAGTTTGACGTTAGATTCATAAAGCACCCTTTCACCAGAAACTGTTTTGCAATGACATAATCATCAATCTATAATATCTCCTAGAGGTCGAATTAATTTTGCACAATGAAAACTGTTTGAACGATTCCTATTCAATGAAAATATTCGTCTTATTTCCAGTTAACACACGTCGCTTTCATAAAGTAAACGGAAGAGTGATAACGTTGTCCTTGTTTAGATACCAACTTATGTTCGTATGTGTGGATTTATGTATGTGAACAAGAGTGTATGGTTGTGTACTGTATGTAAGTATGCGCGCGCCTTGACCTTCCGCAGCCGGTCTGTGACCGCACACTAAATAAACTTGACGACTGATTTCGTTAATAGTGCTCTCTACAGATAGCCAGTTGGTCATTGATTTCAGGTGATGAGAAATGATTTAGATATTTGCCTTTTTCACAATACTATTCAACATTTTAAGAAATAATAGAGGAAGGAGTCCTGAGGAATTACAGCAGCTGCAGGCGCAATTTTGTGCGAACCAATCATGTTTTGTAAATAATCAAAAACATTTTGTCGAAAATGTGGTTATACCTACATTAGTAACCGAAAAAAAAAACAAAACATATTTTGTTACAGGGGCACATGTGACCTCGGTGAGAGAACAATCGGAATAAACAACCAAACCGATTTTTCAAGACTGGTTTCTTTCTTGTAGAACCAGATCCGTTGAACATCTGCGTCATTCTCACAATCGCACGTTTTAAATCTTAATTTGTAGTTTTACGAGTTAATATCACAACAATAATATCCTAAATTCCAATTATTGGTAACTCTCGTTGTAATTTCAAAGCAAGAATTGTAGACTTATTGTCTGGACAATAAAATTGGTCCTCTCAAAAATTAATCATCACATTAAAAACTAACGCAGCTCAGACTTATATTTTCATGTGCCGGAACAAAAACCCGCTGGCTCACGGCTTAAATTGCTTTTTTTTGTTCTATTCGCGACGCAAACAACCATAGATTATGGAACATTCAGCTACAACTAGGCATGTCTACTTTAACGGAGAGAGCATCTAATTTCATGTCCCCATTATTTTTTGTTTTGCCGACAAGTGGCAAGGAGTTAAAACTACAGTTTTTCTTTTTTTTTCTTTTCAGTTACATTTGAACGGGGCCTCGCCCATGTAGTCTTTCACTCGGACGGTGATGACTACGGATGACCTTGATTTAGTGGTTCGTTTTTGTGATTCGTGCTTGTGAGTGGTTGGCAGCGAGTGTGCCTGTCGACGGCCTTTGCCAGTGTAATGCCAGTAGTGCCAGTGATGTGACAGTCTATGGAAGTGTCAGGGTGTACTCGGAATGTTCACGAAGCACGGCAAGGCCGCTGAGCGGTGCCACCACCCCCACTCGCATAGGGGCTGTAAGAAGAAAAAACCAGCCCCGCATACGCCCTGGAAATACTTGATGAATTGCCCACTTGTTAGGAAATGTTTTGGTATGGTATTATTTTTAATTTTATTTTCATTTATTTTATTTTGTGTCATCATGGAAGCCATAACCACGTTATAATGAGGTCAACATTGTGATTAACGAAAGACATTTCAATGTCAATGTTTATACGGTGATAAAACAACCGGATTCTTTAAACTAGACATTAGATTCGATAAAACGATACCCGGTCATTTAATAATAATTAAATAATTTAATATTAATTATTATACTCTTCGACTCAGTTTCTTCCGCTTAACCAAATAGGTGAACTGATGTGTCGGAAGGTATTTAGGTACTTATGTATATTTATAACCGTTTATTATATTTTTGGTTAAATAAAATACATGCTACATATATAAATAAATACGAATAAATATTAAAAAAAAGAAATTGAATATGTACTTACAGAAATTTATTGTATTTGAATATAATCCAATGCAAAGATAATCCAACACTTAATTACAGTTCCATGCAATCTACTATAATCGCATCAAAAATAGAATAATTAAGAAATAAATGGGAAAAACTGTCCAAGTTCACATCTTACGGTATGCTGAACTTTAGCTCCAATCAGGAAAGTTCAGTTATACGTAAGGTCTTTATAAATAAAACTTATTAAGTTGAAGTCAAAGTTCAGCTGATCGTAAGACATATATATATATAAACTTGGCTGATGTTTATCAAATCTTTTAAAAGCGAAGAGCTTAGCCAATTTTTGCAACTGTTTTGTTGGGATTTCAATATTTTTTGCAAATATTAATTCATCATCACCCACATCCATAATTTATATACCCAGTATAAAATTTAGAAGAGATGGGTGAAGCACGATAGTTTTAGATTATCTTATCAAAATAAAAACAAAATTAAAATTTTTGAAAAAAACCCACGATGGCTGTAAAAATTGTAATCGAATAAAAAATGTAATCGAAAAAGGATTAAATAAAATTTTCAGCAGACCCCCGACAGCAATTATCAAATATAGAGGTACCTACTACTGCACATTTTCACCTACATATTAACATAATGATAAATTTTAGATAATCCGTCGGGGGGCTGCCATTACCATATCTGTTCCCGATTCCAGTCTAGAAAAGTTATTATGTGTCGTTTATTTACATACCCAACGCAATTTCAATTAGTCACAAACTCATAAAATAGCAAAATTTTAGTTCATTTTGGGGCAGGGAATAGCAGCCCCCCGACGGATTGTCTAAAATTTATCATTATGTTAATATGTAGGTGAAAATGTGCAGTAGTATCTCATATTTGATCATTGCTGTCGGGGGTCTGCTGAAAATTTTATTTAATCCTTTTCCTATTACAACTTTTATTCGATTACAATATTTACTGCCGTCGTGGGTTATTTCAAATTTTTTAATTTTGTTTTTATATTATTTTAATCTTTTTAGAGAATTACTCCGTTTTTGTCTAAATATCTCTCTATTTGTCTGTCTTTCTGTATGCTTGGTGTCTTACAATATATTATATCCCTAAATTTAGCCCCGTACTGTTTGCTCCAATTTATATATGTACAAATGCAAGAATAAAAATATTTATTATAGCGCCCTCTGGCGAGTTAGCACTATAACACATATCTAAGAACCATCGCTGATAAATTACAAACCTTTCACAGGAAACCGTATCGAAATCGATCAAACCGTTTTAGAGATAATTGTTACAGCAGCGCCCTCTTGCGAGTTAGCACCATAACACCTATCTAAGACCCATCACCAATGTATTACAAACCTTTCACAGGCCATCAGCAGTTTATATAGATACAACAAAAAATCAAGAAGAAAAATATTGATTACAGCGCCCCCTGGCAAATCAACACCATAACACCTGTCTAAGATTATACACCTATCAAACCCAAACCCATAACTGAAAACTGCATCAAAATCGGACAAGTAGTTTTGGAGAAAAATGCCAACATTGATTTGCACAAACATCCTCTCACCCCAAACGCATATACGGTCTCCGTTCCGTCGCGGGTAAAAAATAGATCGGTGTTCAAAGTTAATATAACAGATACTTAAGTTTAAGTTTTGTATAGCCTCGAGACAGATGGATAGTGGCCATTAAGGGGTGAAAACTTCGATTGGTACGATTTCCTAGTGAATTACACTTTGTAAGAGTTGAGATGAGTATTTACATACTTGTGTAAATCTTTGAAATCGCTTTATAGATCTTTAGAAAAACTATCGAAGCATCAAAAGGAGTGGGACAGAAGTTCAAATCATAATATAAGATTTATTTGTGTGCGTCACCAGATTGTTGAGACAGAGATATTCCTTCCATTTCATTTATAATTTTTTATTAACTCAGTAATTTTTTTATTCAATATAAAATATATTCATCGGTTGCATGCAATCTATTATGCAACTGCAATACCGTGCTGCATAGAAAAATAACACAATTCCTACAATTATATTTTCCCTTTGCCTTTGCCAGAGCCTTTCCATTGCCTATTTTGGAATCGGTGCTATTTTTGTGTACTTATCATCAAATTAAGTAATAAAAATATTCTCTTTTCGACTAATTGAGACTTCTCGTGACAAGAAGGCTAAAACAAAGAATTGGCATTGCCATTCAGCGTGGCAATGCTGCCAGCCTTTTTGGCACACTTCCGCTCGGCAGCGATTTGGGGCAAATTTTTTATTTATAAGTAAGTTTTTAGTTTTTAATTTTAATTTTATTTAAGTAGGTATAGATTAAGGTTATTTTATTATTATCTAAATGTTATTAAATTAATACACTTCATTTTAAAATAAATGAATATAGTAATAAAAAACATCAATTTATTAAAAATGTTGCCAATAAATTAAAAAAGTATTTCAATTGGAATTTACACATCATATATTATTATAAAACATTGTTTTGGCTTTTATATTCGTTTGTTCGTTGAACGACATGATATTCCATACGATACGTTTTATAAATTTCTAATCGTAAGTGTAAAAACATTAACCTTGCAGAAAAATACATTTATTAAGTTTCAAACACTGGATGAGTGCAAGCCTGCAGATATGACGAAGAACTAAATAGAACAGGCTAAAGAAATAATAAAGTTCAATTAAAAAATCTTAACATTGCTCACTTTGATAAACGAGCATTCTTTATTACTTTGTTTTTGATGGAAAGCTATTCACTCAATTTTAACAATTTGCGCCATATGTCAATGTTAGAATCAGCTAGTATAGTGAGCAGCTGTATAAACAAACCGTATTGTTTTATTCTTTTTAGTTGCGTAGTGGTACTTCTTTTCACAGAATCTCATTTTATTGTTCTTAATACCTTGTCCATTATAAACATCTGAGTCATTCATCCATCTTTCTATCTTATCTTTGAAATATTTCTACTTAGTTCAACTATTTCAACTAATGATGAAATCGGTGCAGAAAAATGGTTTGTATTTCATGAGTAGCAATTTCAAGTTCCTAGATACTATTGTCTAAATTTGCTGATACCTTAACTTTATATAACACGTTATGTATTTCTTTTCATCTGTTGCTTTATAAACGTTACATCATTACATTATCGAGGTACCTTTGTAGATCTCCACTCAGGAAGTGAATGATTTACACTTGTGGGTACTCGGAATATTAGCGATCGTGGTCGGCTTTTATTAACGCCGCTTATCTTAATTCGAGTGTTATCTTTCCTTAAAGATGTGGCTTTTGGTTTTATTAGATCTTAACTCGATTTTTCTAAATCGGCATCTCTAGATTTATCTGTTTTAAAATCGGATGTTACCTTATTCTTTTCAGTCAGACCTTTTTATACCTATAAAATGTCCAGTGTTATACTTGTATGAAGAGACGAAATCTCGGACCATCTCGGCCGATGAACGTACCCGACCTTGCGGCGGCATTCCATTCGCATCCAGACAGTCTGTTCGACTGATCGCTGGACTGGTTGCACGAATGATCACTACGATAATCTCCGGACAAGATTGCTCTCAACGGTACCTACTGCGTTAATCGTTTAGATGACTCTGAAATTGTTTGTTTATTTGTCGACTTTCATTGAGACTAGTCTTGACTGTTGCTGAGTTTCAGAAAGTAGGTACATTATTATTATTATTTCTCGGGACAAGTGTGTGTGATGGTCTTGCAACTTCTCCAATATTTTTTTATATATGTAACGTAGAGGATTATTTCTTTCAGACAATGATATTATCAGAATAGCCAAAAATAGGTAACGTCATTTAAATCCGGGATTGCTTAAGTGTTACTTGTGAAAACTTCAATTAATACGTGATAAAATTTAATATCCTAGCCCATCTCCAAAATATGTTTCGTGTACAGTCACGCACGACTTCGTTTATGATATTAGGCATAACCATGTTTGTATAGTTTGGGCTCAAAAAGGGCATCAGTACTCATTGTTAAAAACAATGAAATGCATGACAATGACCACTGTTTCTTTGGAGAAGTTCAGTGTCGAGGAAAATTGTAAGATATAAGTCTACTTTTTAATATCTCTTAGTTGCCGGTTAAATCCGACTTCGCAAGCAAACGAACAAAAAAATACTTGAAACCTGATACGCGACTGAGACATGAGTCATGCCTTTATTTCTTAGTTCTGCGATGGAATTACTGGAAACCGAGGTATTGAGATAGTAAAAGTAATAGAATAGGTATGGTAATAGCGAAAGAAAAAATGCTAACATAGTCAGATTTGAAAAAAAAACTGCCGCGTTTCTTTCAAGCCTTTTTTCTTATTGAAGGCTGACTTCCGAACCGGTGGTAATTTCAGTACCTATGACCTTTATAAATGTCTTTGTAGGGCCTTAACTGAATAAATGGCTTTGACTTTGAATTGGAATTTGAAATCTCCAGTTATGTGAAGTGAAAAGTAAATATTTTATAATTGAAAGCAATATTGCATTTATTACCACTATTATTAATTGTTTGTGGTTTTTTTAACCTTATACTTTCGTGAATTGCTAGATTCTGCTATAAGCAGCAGGTTTTTTTTTCTAATTCTTATTCTTATTTGTTTTCTTTTTATTGAAAAGTAGAAAGCAAAAAGTTAAGCGTAAACTAAAAAAAAAATCTGAAAGCAAATTTTGTTAGAAATGAAACACATTTTAATTATAGGTAGATAGGTAATGGTGCAAAAATGGTTCAATAAATTCTAAAACCCCTCTTTTCCGGTATTTCTATGTGACTTAAATGGCTAGCCCGGTTGTAACTGTTAGTTTGAGCGGCATTACCAATACTGGAAAGCATTTTAACGAGATTTTAATGTTTTTGCTTGCAAAATTTATTGCCACTGGCGCCAAGAGTGGTATCTTCTGGGATTTACTACTGTAAGTAATTTGCCCTCTCCGTGGATTATTTGAGAGCAAATTGCGGACATCGTCTTTGCCGTGTCTAGTGAAACATTTATGATTATCTTTTTATCGTTATTATATAATTTTTTAAAATATGTTCCTATAAATTACATTTTTAAATATAAGTTATAAAAAAATACATTTAAAAATATAAAAAACAGTTCCCCACCGGTATCTGGAACAGGGTCCTAGTAACTGGTGGTCAAGGCTCCAGAGTGAGGAACTTCCTCACTATGCGTGCCGTCTCCTGGAGCACTGCCATTTGAATTTTTATCGTTATTATTATTATTATTTACTATTAATTTATAATAGGTCCATTTTTGAAGCCAAACAAATGGAATGATCAATAAATTATTCTATATCTGAGAGCCACTATAACAAAGTGTTTATTAAAGATCTTTTGTAAACTCGTTTATCTGAATACTAATTTATAATCTAAAATAAATAATTAACATGTTTATCTATCCTACTAATGTAAATGTGAAAGTTTAATAATAACAATATTCTGGGATACTATTCCTCACACACGGCCTGACCCCATACTAAGCAGAACTTGTGCTATGGAAGCCACATAACTGATATACTACTTTTCTTTTGTAAACAGTAAAAATTGCACCCAGACTCAGGACAAACAGACATGTTAATGCACACAAAGGTTTGTTTGGATGTTTGTGACTCAATTACGTATAAATGACTAAATGGATTTGGATGAATATTGGCGCTAGAAATAGTAATAAAGACAGTCTTTAGCACCTTATTCTGCGATCCAAAATAGGCTTCAGCTTTGAATATTTCATGAAATATTAAATATACTTTATGTTAAAATATGGCAAATGGCATCAAAAGATCTTGATACAAATTAAGTAACGCTAGAACACTCATTACTATAATATTTTAGAAGTTCTTTCGCAAAAGGGCCTGTATTTGTAGGTTGATTATTTGTAGGATATAAAAATTTGTTTCTGCTCTGACCGTTCTTAAGTAAACAGGGACGGAAATTGGTTTCCACACGTGCCTCCATCCTGTTACATGTATTATTGACACAATATTGAGTTGAATCTTCGTCGTATTGCTTTTAGGTATATAAAAAGTAGGGTACCCGCCGAGTGGTTCACTTCGCGAGCATTTAATTCACACTTAAACTTTAACCTGTGACCAGTTGAAAACGTAGATTGAATTTTAAGTTCAAGCTCTATTTTTTTATGGATTGAGAGACCTTCGATTATTCGACCTACGAATCCCTAAACAGGGACAACAATAAGGAACGTGGTATATAATCATATTTCGATATTACATTCGGAATGCGCGGTATGTACCTGGGGCGGGTAGACCACGATTTTTCCCGGATGAATACATTACAGTCGCTTAGTATTCTATCCTGGCTACTAAGATTGCGTTACCTTGTCGCCTTGAGAGGCGCATTGCATATTGCATACAACGCCCGCGGTAGGATTACTACAAGAAACTCAGTTACTTTTATAAATATCCTAACGTGTAGCTGGATAAGGCTCATTTTCAGTTCAAACAGAAATTAATCCGGACAATTACAGGAAAAAATGTGTTGATCAAAAATCACGTAATCAATGTTCCATTCAACAAAAATATAAAGATAAGATTAATATTATACATAATTAGGTATATTGCGGTTTGATCAGAAAAAATCTCCATAGTATTAAATCATAATATTCGCTAATGATTACGTCCCTGAATAAACGAGGTATTCCTAATATTACGAAATTCTTGTTTCGGTAGAATTCTTGGCATATGGAAACAAAATCTAGCTAAGAAACACAAAGGACCACACACGAGAACCAACGAGAGACATTCGCTTCGTCGTAAATTGAGTGTACGCAATCATTCAATCAATCAATCGAATCTATTCATTCAAGAACATAATTTAACTTCATTATAGATAAATGCAATACTTTTATACCTATCTCAGTCGATGTTTTTTGGCTTATCATGAAGAATACACATAAAATAATACAATTTGTTGATGCAACACAGAATATTATCTTATCTTCTATGTTTATATTTCCAATATCTTATCAATTATATTTGATAAAGTATCTTTACATTTAATTTTCTGTTAATCAACTAAATTTCTATTAAAACTATAGGTAGGTACCATTTCCAACTGTTTTTTTTTCTTAAAGTAAATTTCCTCAATGGTGCAAAGGTGATCTTTAGTAGATAAGAATCTCAAAACATAATTTCATGTATTTCAGAGTTTGCCTTCGGGCCAACTTCTGAATAATGTATGATTTTATAGATGAGATGTCTAATTAATCGTTCCGATAGAGTCAAATGTATTCGTTGTATTGAAATTTATGAATGGAAACAAAGTTAATGGAATTCGTGAAAAATTGTACCAATTATATTGATTGCTATTTTTTGATCAGCTTTTATGAGGTTAAACCATCCCAGTTTAAAGCATTCAGTATGATTACTTACAGTTAAGTAAAATTATAGGTCATTTATGAAGATAACATCGCACGTGTTAAACGGCGAGTCTGATCTGCTTACCATATTATGATATCGCTAATTTAAATTATATTTAGCCTCAACTATACGAGTACAATGAGAACATGTATAATCTCTACAGAACGTTGCATTCGATGCCAAGACCAATGCTTATTTATTTGCGAACATCGGTTTTATAACAAACAGGCAGACATGAGCGAACAGCTGTCTTCAAATCAAAGGCTTAAACATAATACCCATGTATTTGTCTCTTTATTGCTAACACTTGCACGACCTGTTCCATAAACACTACTTGATATGGCTTATTCTGCAAAAGATGTGTTCGCAGATATTGCTAGACAGACTTGCCAAACCAAAACATACGGTTGCGTGGGCCGTAATAGACATAGCCGTCGTAACCTCTAAAGAAGTCATTAATTACAATTGGCTTGCAGTCACGCAGACAGTCGTAATGATACTTTAGACCCTTGCCCACCCTGGCTGCCCTAAATGTGCAAAGTGTCTTAAATGTCCCTTAGTTTAGTGAAAGTAAACTCTATTTGTAGCTTTTAATGATATTATTGAGCTTTTTAAAATACTTGGTTAACAAAGGTGCATTATATTTATCCCCTAATCTTAGTATATTCGAGTCTCTGACGGTTGACTGGGACAACTTTTATCAAAAGAACTCGGGTCGTATTTGTATGATGTTTGAATCGAAAATAATCCCAAAAATGACTACTTATTATTAAACCTGATAGATTTCGGGGTATCTATATTAACACCGATACCGATCTGCATCTTGTAAGAAATGATGAAATCATAGAATATATTATTAATTTTAGCAAAACACGGACCACCGTAAGCCAGACTGAATAACTTAATCTCTTGGATGATGCTTTCGACGCAGTTCGCAGACGATCTGCTCCCGAATTAAATCCAATGTGTTGATGTTGTTTTGGATTATTTGAATATCCTATCGCGCCCCTATCGTGCCTAAGTTTACGATGAGCGAAAATCTTGTAATAAAACTGTAGAATATGAAACCCAACATTGTGTATTGTAGGATATCCCAATGTTATACCGTTGGTAACTTAAAGCATAATAAGCCAGAGATTCGTATCGGGTAAGGTCCCATTTTTATTCTGATATGTAATGCTTATTACGCGTCTCTATTAAGAATGTCTTTATAAGTAGGTATGTTGGATTTGAAACAAAAGAATTGTGCCTATTTCAATAAAAACTATTCTCCCGCTCGAATCTAGGACGCGAAAGTATCTGATTTTTCAATTATTTTGTTCTTGTCTCCAGTCTTCGCAAGATGGGATGTTTTACAAGTAAATCAAGTCAGATAATAATTTGCGTCAAGTCAAAGCAATTAATGTCAGGGTATAAATAAATTTTCATAATTAAGAATAATTTATTAAAGTCCTTTAGTACGGTTGACTTTATTTTAGGGGTTTGTAATTTGAATGCTGGAAATACGGCACCTAAAAACGATGTATAATTAAGTGGACTTATTATTTTCTGTTTGCTTTTAATAAGTTCTTCATGTTGATTATTAAAACAACGCATTAATTTTGAATTTAAGACTTAAATTCATGTGCTCGAGACTTTCTACATTATTTATTTTCAATTGGTGGGACCGAATGAAAATGTACTAGTCTAGTAGATACAGCACAGAAGTTCTGCAGAAAAGTACCTAGGTAATTAAAAACCTCTTGCAACACATCGGTGGTCTTTCCTGTCACAGATATATTATACATCACTTCTTTGAAAGAAAGTACTTTCCTTTCAGATATCCATTATTTCATAACCAATTAAATGTTTATACATTACGTCAAGCTTTATCGATTCATGTAAAAATCCCGAATACTTTTGGAAGCACGTCATCATTTATCTTTTGATCGCCAGCCAAATATATGTTCGATTATTTCTAAATGAGTCCAGTTAAGGCGATGATAGCTCAGTGGTAGTGACGTCGGACGCCGCGGCGAAGGTCGTGGGTTCGAATCCTACAATGAGCTTGAGCTTTCGGTGAAGGAAAAACATCGTGAGGAAACCATAGCACGGTGGAAGGGTACTTTGTAGTACCCGCCTGGCTGGCTACCACCCTCAAGTTGAAAATCTGTCGCCAAACACCTATTGGTGTGTTCCGACAGCTGCACTTGAGAGCCAGATCCTTCTAGGCTTTGTGTGCTTACCACCTTCGGCCACATCATCACCTACCATAGTGAGATTGTGGTCAAACACAAGCCTATACAAAGTAAAAAAAAAAAAAAAAGTTGAATTCAATCACATTCATGACTAATTATATTTTCTATTGCAATCGGTAATTGCACTCACACTTCCATCAAATGCAGCCAGCATGTTATCAATTAGATTGTTGATCGATGTTTATTTTACTCATGAGTCATGAATCTACTTCAGTCTGAATTATTAGTCCGGATACTTCTTTCTTTTATATTATTATTTACATTCAAACGATATTTTCATCTCTACTTTAGCAATCATAGCAAAAAACACTACATGCATTCTGGTTTTAGAAAGCAAGTAGGGACTTAGGGAAGTAGGGACTAATATTATTAAAATGTTTGTTGATTTAAATAAATAAATAATAAATTAATTCATTGTTTGGTTTGTCTACCGTCGGTACGTTAATCGACGTGATTTACAAATGTACAGATAGTTCATGGGCTGGAGAGTGACATGGCTACATTTTATCCCTAAAGCAAACTCAGAATGCGGGTAAAACCGTATGGGAAAGCTAGTCAATTATATTACTGTTGGTCAGTTTCATAATGATCATTCATATAGCATCGTATCTATCTACATACTTATACAATTCGACAGCAAATGTCGTGTATGTATTTGTGATGATTATGCCCTCGTCGGTTCACTGACTGATGCTAGTTTGTCCGGGGTATGGGGAGCGGGGCGGAGGTTGCGGGGGCGGCATCGATCGACAATGATTTACTATTACTACATTCATGAATGACATTCCATTCGATGCGTGTACCGACGATCAATCAATGACAATTGTAGTTTTGTTGTTCGTTCATATGTTTTGGTGAAACTTTCTCGTCGTTCCCTATTCAAGCATTATATTAGAATGCTTGTACTCTCTAAGGGCCTTTGTAATGGACCTACTTAACAAACTGAATACTAATGCGTTATTATTCTAAGACTAAATACTTGCTACTATGGGTGTTGATTTTTGGAACTATTGTTAGTATATTGCCAAAGCTAGTCCTTAAAAAAAGCTTTAAAAAAGTCTGTACGATATTATCGTACAGACTTTTTAAAGGCTTAAGCTTAAACTTAAAAATACTGAAAATAGCGTTTATATGGACGTTAATTTCGCTAGCTAAGTAACGTTTTAAGTAAAACACAACACAATACAATATATTTGCACGCTCCTGCTTTTAAAAAGATTAAAATCTGCATAACTGATGCTTTTATTTAGATAGATGTTAGTTAAGACGCTGTAGGCAAATAAACTCGGTCGAAACTTTGCCTGAGAATTTCTACACTATATGACGGCGTAAAAACAAAACATTACAAATACTAAACTGCCACAATGTTTTGATAATGACTTTTCATCTCATCAAACTCGGACTGAAAATAGAATACCAAATATTCCTGTTATAAACGAAAAAAAACCGACCAAGTGTGAGTCGGACTCGCGCACCGAGGGTTCCGTACAAACTTCGTCCATCGTTCGACCATCACGGGAAATGCACAATTTTATTTATTTACCTTTAGGTTGGTGCCAATTAAGCTAGACCTCTAATTTGTATCATCGCCCATACAACTCAGAGGTCTATTAATTGGTGTTACTATGTATGTATGGGGACACTTTAATTTTCAACTTTTTTATATTTTGGAATTTTCCTTTTATTTGTGCTGTAAGACTTTGCTTTTTCCCAATTTCGTGATTCTAGGTCAACGGGAACTACCACAAAACAAATAAAAGGGCAAAAAATCGCGTTTGTTGTATTGGAGCCCCCCTTAAATATTTATTTTATTTTGTTTTTAGTATTTGTTGTTATAGCGGCTACAGAAATACATAATTTGTGAAAATTTCAACTGTCTAGCTATAGCGGTTCTTGAGATACAGCCTGGAGACAGACAGACGGACGGACAGACAGACGGACGTCCAGATGGACAGATGGACGGACAGACAGCGAAGTCTTAGTAATAAGGGTTTTTACCCTTTGGGTACGGAACCCTGAAAATGAAAATTTATAATAATATGATTTTTTATACATATCTATTCTATTTTTTTATTCTCTAATTTTCTCTTTAAGTGTTTTCTGGTGATAAAGATTATCATGATCGTGATCACAAATTCTGGTAGGAAGGTACGTATCAGTTTTATTGGTTATCACTTCTTGAGAATTGCTTGATAGTGATAATCTCATATTATGTACTCAAGTCTGATTGACAACATAAATCTAAGATACTTATTATTGATAATTTTCGCATTATTTGATTAAAGATAATCAACCAAAAGTAAAAAAAAGCTAAAGGAACAGACTAGTATCGTAAATCACTCGAGGTGTTAGTGAACGAATGATGTAAACGTAAAAGAATTAGTGTTGTACTAGTGAAGTGAAAATTAATGGAGTGTCGATAAAAATATCGAGATGTAGTAAAGTGATGGCGGCGGCTGGTGGCGCGCGGATGGAGACTAGACCAAGGTAGCGCCCGCATGGGGCAAACGGCGAGCATGTGCCGCCTCCACGGATCATGTCTCCACCACAAGAAAAGTACGTATTAACTAGCGATTATGTGCAAGCTGATTTGTAGAATAAATCTAGGTCTGGTAAATAGAATACAATAATCTTCACAAGGCTTAAAATATTTCAACATTTAATTTATAAAAGAGCCAATTAGACGATATCGGTACACCCTAATGGTTATAAATGCATATTTTCATTTGAACGATTTTTGTGTTTCACTTATTTTACAGGCAGAGCAGGCGTCATCTAGTAGCGACCAGCTAGAACGGCTTTATTCTGACCCCGGCCTAAATAAACTGATTTTAAATTAGATTTTATTGCTCATTGTAAACGATGGATTGTTTTTTGCATAAATGTCAGTTAACATAAATAAATAAACCGGTGAATTTACGATGTGTTCATAACGTTACTCACGTAACATTTTGATTGAATCCATTTGCCGGGTGTTCTACATTTTTTTACGTAATTCATTCTTCAAACTAATCCACTTTAGGGAATCTTCTATTCCACAGACTAAAGCAAGACTAAGGTCGCTTTAGAACACAAAGAGTACTTTACATTCATACATTTGCTCAGCAACAGCAGCTGTTTGTTCTTGGCCTTTAAATCCCTGAAAATGGGTTAATTTTAGTTTCACTATGCATATTAATATAGCCCTATTTTAATCCCAATGTTTTGATACATTTATAATAACTTTGATTTTAGCTTGTAATAACTAGGGGTTGGATAAACATAATCCGATTTGAGCCGTGTTTAGTATCAAAATTATATTTGTATACTAATTATTTCAGAAGGTTTAAAACACTTTAATTTTGGATCATCGTGCATGGTATGCAAGTATGGTTAGGTATTGCAGGATCTTGAATGTAAAACTGCATGTCGCGTAGTAACGTCAAAATGATTATTTTTCACTATTATTCTTTTCATGACGCTTGGGGATGAAAAGTGGGAGCTTGAGTGTAGGTACTTGTACTGAAATATAACAATGTACATCACCTTCTATTTACCAAAGCCTTACTTTGCATTTTAAATTGAAAGCTACAATAATTTTAATATTTAATGTTACCGGTATTTCTTTAGTAAGAGTGTTTCTGTTGTGATACCACCCACCTTCTTGTCCAGTAATAAAATAATATTTTATTTTGAGCTATTTCAATTAAAAAAATCCTTTTTCTATATAGGGGAAGGCGGGGTAATTACGAATACCTAAGGGAGTTTTGAAATAAATCCAAAGATAGTATAATGTAGGTAAAGATAGTATACTTAAATAGTTTCTTCTGAAAGGTAGGTAAATTATCACACTTTAGACTACTACAATCAACACTATTAATTTGTCTTTATGTAATCAACTTTTATAGCAAAAACAACACCTTTAGTGTTCGTGTTGACCCGACACTAGACGGACAATCACGAACAACTAGTGGGGCAATTACGATCGTTCACAATTGATCCAGACTACTCTAAGAATTAAATCACGTACGACAGATTAGTCACGATTAAACTTAAATTTGAGATCGTATTGGCCGGCATAAATCACAACGGTAGCCAAACTACGATTGCCCGTCTGTACAATTTTCATGAGCCCAGTTTTCACAAACGTAGCACTGGATCCAATTCTCACCAGGTGAGCTATCCTCGTATTTTTCATTGCAAATAATGCAATAAAAGTCTTTATTTTTGTTCGTTCACTTTTTTGCCTTTTCTTTTCTTCTCATTATCACAGAACTAAAAATCTTCAATATATAAACAAAAATCACCGGAACTTACCCTACATTAGCTTAGCCCTAAAATATACTTATACACATAGAATTAATCTAAGCATACATATGTAGGAATAAAAAAAAGTTGAAAAAACATTCGTATTCTTTTGGAAAATAAAATCGAAAAAATTGTATTGATTCTTTTTTTGGTGGTCGAAATTGAGTTTTCTCTGATTATCTCTTAAATATCGGCACTCGCTTCTACATAGTAAAATCAGATTTTTTTTAAAAAAACAGCATTAATAAAATCATGTAAAAGATGTAAAGCATGTGAGGTTACATTCATGTTCGCCGACTTTAATCAAATTTACAAATTAAAAAATAATTAAGTGACACCCTAATCGAAACATGAGAAAAATACTGACAAGATTCTAAATTGTACTCAATGCATGTTTATTGTACTCAATAAGAGAAACCTTGTCTTGAAATAAAAGAAAAAGCAAATAATATTAATGAAGCGCACACAGAATGCCTAGCAATGCACTGTAGCAAGTTATATTCACGATTAATGTACTGTAAATGTTAAATCATTAATCATTATCTACAACATCGATTTCTCTATACACACATGCTTTGAGATAATATTTTTATTCTTCTGTATTATTGAGACATTTTCTATTGCTTCTCAGTATTCTTTATCTTGGTAAATTTCGGTACGATATGGTTATTTTTATTATTATCTTTATAATCCTCTGTTACTGTTTCGTCGAAGTCGTTTAAATAGTGGTTTAGTTAAATATTTATCCGTCCGCTTACTTTGTTTATATTTAAATATGTATAACTAACCGCTGAGCCGAGAGGAAGTCGGAGTTAAAGCAACTGAATATTTTAGGCTTGTACGCAGCTCTACATAAATTTATAGCCGACCGTTTAGAGTAAACCGTCAGATTTAGAGGATTACATTTTTAAAATGGCAATGTGGACAATCATAAAAACGTATTCTTAAAAAAACTGGTTGTTTATGTTGATTAAAAATTCTTGAAACCGTTTATTAGGACAGAAAATCACAACGGACAGATGTCTCCGTGTTGTGATTTTAATAGATTTTACTGCGTTGTAAAACATGATCAATAACTTGATCGGAACAGTTTATTGCCTATCGTTGTCGCGATCTCGCTGAGCCCACTTCCTATATTGGGAAATTTATTACAACTATTGCGGTTGACAATTTGTAGCTGGCTTTTGTGCTCCCTAAATGTGCTTTTACAAATTCTGATATATTTGGTACTTAATTCTAGATCTCTGGAATAGTTTCCGTTATATATAGGTTCTATATGTTTCTGGTAAGGGTACTAGCTTCCTTCGGAATATTTTTAATTTCTTTACTGTTTCAAAATCAGACGATTTATGCCCTTGACTAAATTATTATCGAATAATTTGAAATTGATGAGCCTCCTAAATTGTTTTTTTTTTTTTGTTTTCGTTTATCTATCAATATCGTAGTGTTTATCCAGGTGTGAATGAGTTGATAAGTCTGAATCTTGATAAAAAAAAATTGTCTGATTAACTCTTTGATGTTCGTAAATTTTATTCATAGTTATATGTATTTTGTTTTCGTATAATTTTATCCTTTTTCAGCATTTTCAAGAAGATTACCACAATATTTTTTTGCTATTCATTTTTGCTTTGTGACGTGAGTTCCCCAAGTTTTCATTACCATGTAGTTCATAAGACTTCTCTGTAGTTTTTATAAATTCTCATGACGCAAATTACAATGCTATTTTTGAAAATAGAATTAAAAAATTGAAACAAAGACGTTACACGTGAAAATGGTTTGTGTACCTATTCATTGTTTATTAACTATATACTATATATATAAAAAAAAGAAAGTATGTTTGTATGTATGTATGTTTGTATGTATGTATGTATGTATGCATGTATGTGTGTTCCTTATAGACTCCGAAACCGCTGAACCAATCACGATGACTTTTTCAGACATTCTTCATATTAGCCCCGTGGGTAATCCTGTAAGGTTTGGTGGCGATCGGAGCACTCGGGCCTCGGGACCGCGGGTGAAACCGCGGGCGGAAGCTAGTTACCTTTAAAGATAAAGATCTTCAATTTTAATATGTACAATTTCATCGGTACCTATTTAATAGTATGGATATGTCACCGGAGAATAACAAAAAACCGCAAATTTATTAATTTTCTAGGAAATGTATAAACTTTCGTATGATTCTAAACGAGACATTTAATTGTTTTATTTTACGTCCACATTTTCGCAAATTTATCAATTTGCGACGTGTCGTGGTTAATTTATAAACTAACGGATAAAGCTTAGGTTAGGTTGGGTATGTTTATAACTACCCAGTAGCTGGGGCTTAGAATAGCAGCTACGGTGTTCCCCTGCCTGTCGTAAGAGGCGACTAAATGGGGACCTTCGGGGTCGTGGGCAATCGGTCAACCAATCAGGGCGCACATGGCGTTTGGTTATTGCTTACTTCTTATTTTAAACGTGAGTTCGGTAAGTTTATCAATTAGCGAAAATGTGGGTGTAAAATAATACAATTTATCTCTAGTTTACAATCCTACGAAGGTTTATAAATTTCCTAGAAAATATATAAATTTGCAGTTCTTGTTATTTTCCGGTAACAGCGGATTAACTCTATCGATAATACTTCAATAGAACTCACATTCTTTGACAATTCAGGTTACATACAGTTCCTATATGGGCTTAGGGTACTAAAAACAAATACGAACACTGACTGTGCATTATCTGCGTACTACGCGTACGCCTATGCGTGGTTCCGCTATGGAATCATCATGTGGGGCCATAGCACTGACGCCAGCGACCTATTTGTGGTACAAAAGAAATGCGTACGTGTTTGGGTAAACATACGGGCCAGAGACAGTTGTAAACCTCACTTTATTAAACCTAGAATTCTTACCTTACCATCAATTTACATTTTAGAAATAGCCATGTTTGTTAGGAAAAATATTCAATTATTTAGTTTTGATAAAAAAAAACGGCGTAAAAATAAATTGGCTATATCAGCCCCTCGATTAGAAATGTTCAGAAACAGCCCCCAATACCGATGTATACAAATATATAATAAATTGCCAGATTATTTAAGGGATGTAAGCAGTGATACTATTTTTAAAAATAAACTTAAGTTAATTCTAGTAGAAAAATGTTATTATAGCATCAAAGAGTTCTTAGATGATAGAATACAATGACCACAGTTCCCACTCTAAATGTTAATTACATATTATGTTTATATTTTAATTATAAGTATGTTCCTGTTGCCATACCCTACCAGGGTCCTTGTAATGATAATGGTAAGTTAGGTTAAGTATAGCTGTACGAACTATTATTATTTACATTGTGCAATAAATAAATAAAACATATTAGTGGCAGGAGAACATATTAGTGGCAGGGGAATGTAATCGAAAAGTCATAATGGAGATCAGTAGACGAGGGTTGATAGCTCCCACCTGTTCAGGGGCAGTTTGCTTGCTACAAAGCAATTTAAACTTGACGAACAAATTGCTCCAGGCTTGTACAGCTGAATTAACGGACGGGTTGGGAATTTTAATTGTTTTTTATTTGTGGATGCTTTTAAAAAAAATGTGCTTGCGTGCAATTGTACAGTAATGTCATTTAAACAATAAATAAAATGATAAGTTCTCAATCTTCTTGAACTTTGTTTGACTGCTTTTGTTTCGGAAAATGTCGCTTTTGATGAAACTTTAAACACGTGCCGTTTTACTTATCATAACAATATTTTGTTAATGAATAAAATAACAATAGGGTTGAGTTGTGACCCGACTCTAAGCAAAATTACAACAAGTTTAATATGAGATTGTCTTATCTAAGTTTGTCTTCTAATCGTATATATTATGTGTTCCTATCGATGTGTAATGATTTTATAAAAGTTCTTCTTTAAAAAGCATTTCTTACATTGGAATCTTAATAATGCTCTATCCTGATTCCTATATACTTACACTTATAATTCACCATTTACACGGTAATGTACTTAGACAGTTTGTAGTGTGAAAGTTTAAACGGTTTTACACCACAAATTGCCAGGAGTTAGCAGTCTCGTCAGACCTATATTCGTGAGGAACATTAACGTTCCTACCTGACGAGAATTGCTTAGATCCTCATTGCGTAATTTGGGCACACTTAAATTTGGCCACCAAAAATTTTTCCCTTTTTGTTACAAATTACAATTTTATTGGTACTTATAGATAGACGTGGAATTAAACTGTACAAGGAATTATGAAGTCTACATTTATTTTTGTTTTTTTTAAACTAAAGCCTCTATTAAACTATAAAATTGATAATGTAGATAGAAAGAGGACATTAACGCTATTCCACCCGCGCGTGTTCAGATTTTAAATAAAAACCGGCTAAGTGCGAGTCGGACTCACGCACCGAGGGTTCCGTACCAACTTCGTCCATCGTTCGTCCATCATGGGAAATGCACAATTTTATTTATTAACCTTATTTGAGGTCGTGCCAATAAAGCTAGACCTCTAAATTGTATCAGCGCCCATACAAATCAGAGGTCTTTATTGATTGGCGTAACTATGTTTGTATGGGGACACCCTTTAATTTTCAACTTTTTTACTTTTTGGAATTTTCCGTTTATTTGTGCTGTAACACCTTGCTTTTTGCCTAATTTCGTGATTGTAGGTCAACGGGAACTACCACAAAACAAATAAAAGGGGAAAAAAAAATCACGCCTGATGTATGGGAGCCCCACTTAAATATTTATTTTATTTTGTTGTTAGTATTTGTTGTTATAACGGCAACAAAAATACATAATTTGTGAAAATTTCTAGCTATCGCGGTTCTTGAGATACAGCCTGGAGACAGACAGACGGACGGACAGACAGCGAAGTCTTAGTAATAGGGTCCCGTTTTTACCCTTTGGGTACGGAACCCTAAAAAGTAACAATCAATGCTTTCTCAATCAGTCGATAGGTGTGACGGCGATAGTGTTTTAATAATTATCTACGATAAACTGTTGAAATATATTATTCTTTCTATTCTATATACATGATTTTGAAATTATATAGTTTAACGGGAATACTGAATGGTATCATGAATAGGAACATACTTACTTCGTTTTATATGGAGCTGGCTCGCGGTAATGGTACCTAGCAAATTGGTAGCATTCATACAAGCAGTATGTTTTAAAATTTAAAGCGATACTGCATGATATGATGAAATGCAATGCAATGTGACTGTTTTATTACCCATTGTTTTACGAAAAGTGTGATTCAAAGGTATTAAAAAATAATATTTTTAATGAAAATGCATTCCTCAATTTCTTTGTTGGATCTTGGAACCTATTATCTAGAAAAGAAAGATGATACTCGCATTTTTATGGTTAATACGAATATAATTTTGAATTAAGGAGACTTCGCAGAATGCTGAATGCATCCTAGGTAATGGTAAACGTAACTTAAACTTGTCGTTTGTTACTGATTAGCAACTGTATCTTGCTTTTGCTCTTGATATTTGAGTGAAAACGTTGGGAGACTAAATGTTAAACAATATGTACAAACTGCCATGAATTCATACATGTAATAATAATAATTAGTCCTTTAGCAATTCGATCAAACCCATAAAATGGTGTAATACATTTTATTAAAATCTGTTATCTCACAATACATGGTATATTCGCTTGACAGTCAAAAAATTATAGTGAATCCTCGTGGCAACTAGTATAAGTAGTCTGTGGTCGAAATTCGACCAATTTTTTGCCAAATCGGTCGAGCCGCTTTCAAGTGATGATCTTTCATACATGCGGCAATTGATATTTATTTATATAATTATGATGACATGACCAAAGAAATAAACAAAATCAAAGCAAATCAATATTTGAATAACCGTATCAATCAAAATAGCCTTCTGATAGCGACTTTTTTAATTTAGACTATTTTATGTAACAAGTGATTATTGTATTTATAGTTTTAGTATAGAGAAATATATCGTATCAGATATCAAAATTATCAGCAAACCTTCGCAAAACAATACCAATTACAATAATTTGTGATTTATATTACTTACTAGGAATCACTCGCGTTCCCAAGGGATCTTATGTTTTCCCGTATGAAAAGTATCCTATGTGTTTATCTAAAATATATTCTCTCTGTCTGGCGTTACGGAGCCGAGTGGTGCACACATACACAAGGGCGGATTTAGGGGGTACGCCCCCCCCCCCCCCCCTCAGACGGTTGTGGAGTTTCCATCACAGTACGTACTTATAGGCAAATCAAAGTATCAGAGTTGTTTTGCAGCAGGATGACAGAAGAGCGTTTGATTGGACTGGATTTATTGCATAAGTCATCAAGACATTGCGACATAAATTAAAGGTTAAGAAGTGCTGGACATCTTTACCAAGAAACATAAAAGAAAACTGATTTTATGTTTATTTTTAACAGTTAGGTATTGTTGTTTATTTTGGCCCGACTGCCCCTTGTGTCCCTCTCAGGAAAATATCCGGATCCGCCCTTGCACATACACGCACACAAACTTTCGCATTTATAATATTAGTAGGATTGTATATACTTACAGTTTACTAAAAGATTTAAAACCAATTTGATAAATATTTATTGTACTTATGTTCAAAGAAAAGCCATATTCGTGTCTGCGCTTGTTTACGAATATGATACAAATTCATGAATAAAGTCGGATGATTTCGTTCTAGAGAACCATAAGCGATATAACTCGGTCTGTCTGTACCGCTGTGCTGCCGCTATCGAAATATTTTCATTCTGCTCAACTTAAGCAAACTTCATTTTCCAGTGCACTCAAACAAAATTGAATTACTGCAGCGAGCTCCCGGACTCTCTTTAACTTTGAGTTACGACGATATTTAAGATTGCAACACAACACGCTTAATAAAGGGATTTTTCGAACATGCATCAGAGACTGCAACTTCGGACGTTTTATAATGAATATTCCTTTGGTTCTATGGCTTACTCGCATTCCGGGAATTCTTTGCTGTTTTTTTCGCTCGTTCTCTGCTAAATTAAACCGCGCAGAAGGACGTAGAAAAGTACCATGCATTTATAATATTGCGAATGTGATCCAATTAAGCAATTAAAATAAATATAGATTAGTGTTCGCAATTCCTTGTCCAGCTAGACCGCTGAAAATATGCTCCATATAGCTTTTACCCACAAAAACGAGACGCCGTTTCGTAAAGATAAACTTGTATAAACACACTGTTAATTTTGCACAAAAGAATATCTTCTAAATAGACTATTTTTCTTTCTACTTTAAATGGACCCTCAGGAGATAAGTACGTCGCTGTTATAGGCATTTTAAGATCAACTTAATTTCCTCCAGTGGATTCCGTTTCATGATGAATAAAAATACTCGTAAGTATCTACTATTTCAAGATACGTAGGTATAATATATTTTGACATGGGTTATAAGGGTGTTCTCCGTTTGTGAAACGATAAGCTTATGCTAAACATCGTCAAAATAAATTGACATTTCAACTTATATTAGTTAAATTCTCGGTTGGTAAATACCCGATTGAGATTAGAGGAAGGTTACCTAGAGTTCATATTGCAACTAAGTTGTCTGAAATCTTAGTTCAGTTACAATGTTCCAGCTTCAAATAAAATAAAATAATACAAAGTAATCTGGTAAAGGTATTTTTAGTGTCCGTTGTGGGAGGGTTAGGCCTCCTTGAACCCGAGAAGTGTTCTGATTGAAGTATTAAATAAGTAGGTATATTATTGACGAATCAGTTTTATAGATAAAAAGTATCTAATCTCATCTCTGTCTGTATTAAAATTATTGGTATGCAAGCATAGGAATGGCAAAATTAACTTTATCGATAGTTTTACATGTTACAAGATATGTTCCAGTATAATTCTTAAAGTATTATATAACCTTACAACAGTTAAATAATCTCCTAACTTACATAAATGTTGGTCGCCTTATCTATTTCAATAAAACCTTGACTTAGCGTAGTTAAAATCTAGTTTTTATTATATTTTTTACAAATATTTATCGTTTGATTACAACCTAATCATATCGATCTACAGTAATCGTTGAATTAACATTTAATTATGCCAACCATTGCGACATTACTGTGATAGAATCTTTGTTTGTTTACTGTAATATAATATTTGTTTTATTTGTCTGAGAGAAATCTATTGTCACTTCTTTCAAGATTCCAATTTTGACAACGTCGTCAAATCCACTTGGAAAATGATGAATGTACGAACCCACTTTCTGTTACGTATACATAAACGGTAGTTACGTAGACGTGCGTAAATCATCTATTAACACTTTTGTCTACAAATGTACTCGTTATAGTCAGGTTAAAAATCCCACGTCACGAACAACAAATAAACTTTTAAGTGTTAGTTATAGCTGTCGATAAATTTTATAACAATATGAAAGCAACACTAATACATGGTAAATTGCCTCGATACAGATTATTATGAGCAATGGCAGTAAGTCAATAAGTGGGCGGGCGGGACTCCGTCTGTAGCGCCATCGTCAGTCTCATAAATGGTATTTTGTCAAGTCCACGCGATCATCTGATAATGTTTATTAGTATTATGAATACTGTGAAATAGAACTTTATCTATGATCTACTGGTTTTGTTAAAAGACAGCAATGATAAAGATCTTGAGATCCTCCAGTTTGTCTTTCTTCAACTCTTAAAGAGGGTCCAAATAATCTCAGCCTGTGTGTATGGAGCTAGAACATTTCCCTATAAACTCTTGTGTGCGACGCGTCGTAGATTTAACCGAAGAATTTCAAAATGCTTTCTTCACTTAAATATGAGTGAGTCTAGTTTGAACTTCTAGTGTCCAATGCCTAATCAAATAAAAAATACAGTTTACAGTTAACAACAATCACCTAACAAGCTTAAAATACGATCCAATATTAGCCGTGTAAAGCCATATAAAGCTGTTTTCATAAACAAGTCTGACGTCAAGAGAACATAAGAATATTGATTTTACCAGTTTGAATTATTCTTAACAAGTCAAAACATTTGATGACAAAATTAACTCAGTATGAGATTAATAAATTTAAAGCTAAATAAATCTATTCATTTTAGCTAGCATTTTGATTTTCCCATAACGTTTACAGTTAATGGAACTGTTAACTTTTCTTTTGTACTCCGCTTTGTTCCGAACGAGTCTGTAATATGATCTGTGAAGTTATTACTGATAAAAGTACAATCTAACCCTTACTCTATTATTTGGACAACTGAGGGCCTTTGTTATCTCTTATTGAGTCTTTGATCAAAAATATTTTCCTTTTATGAAACTTAAATATCACGTCGAAATATTTTTAAAGGTCTTTAAAAAGTAAACAGTTATTTTTAATTATGGATTTTGGATGTTGTAACGTTTAATATCTATAGAATAATTATAAACTATATATACCAGAAAATTATGGCATAGAAAACTATATAAACTCAAATTCCACAAATTTTAAATAAAAAATCGGCCATGATTGTGTTGGATACGCACCAGTTTAGGTTTCTGTAATAGCATTGAGTGTACATGCCTAACCATCATTTGTCTATCGACCTATGATCTTAATCTAATATATAAAATTCTCGTGTCACAATGTTAGTTACCATACTCCTTCGAATCGGCTCGACCGATTTTTATGAAATTTTGTGTGCATATCGGGTAGGTCTGAAAATCGGCCAACATCTATTTTTTAAACCACTGCGCGAGTAAAACCGCGGGGGACAGCTAGTTATTATATATTTCTACGATTTAACTTACTTATAAGTATTTTTCTAGCTTAGTAATTTTACTAACTTCGTTCAGCAGAAAGTCTGTGAAATACTTCGCTGAAATTTGTTCTAGGATTGAACGAGCTGTTACGAGAATCCTATTCTTAGACAATCTTTGAAAGGATATCTGATATCTATTTTTAAACGTTATGACTGTGAACTATAATAGAATAGTATTATAATAACAATAATATAAGTATTGAAGGACTACTTACTTAGTAGGTACTTATACATTAGGATTGACGGCAATATCTACTTGTTTCTTTAGGTTAACTATACTATTAAAAAGATATTCCCCTTATTCAGACCTACTTGGTTGCCATTCCGATCGGTAGAAATGATTTTATTACATAAAAATGTCTTTTTGAATCGAAGACTGTAATTCATAACTTGGAGGCATTCGGTACGTCATCCGAATCGGAACCGTGATCGCAACCGAGCAGCCTTGAATAACCCTAACTGGATAAGAAACTGATAATTTCCTTTGTAAGCTTTCGTAGATCGTATTGGAATAATTCTACATGCAATTCTATAAAATCAATAGTCACTAGTCTAGTCATGCGTCATCAAAATGTTCATCAAGCTTAGCCTTTACTCGTATAGTGATTATATGATTCCACTTGCTTTCACGCAGATCCCTAAACCGTGAGTCAACTAGCAGTTAGTTTTCAACAACTGGCTTTTCCTGTATTTTTATCCTCCACTATTCGTGTTGGGAAAGCCCCAGGCTTTCCAGCGAATTTATAGAAACAGATTGACAATCAGGATTCTTTTGTTAGCTACAATGTTATATTATTTCATGATAGTATTCAGTCTTACACGAGTTTGTTCAAGGTATTCTAATACATTACGGGAAAAAAAGTTTTGTTATGACGTTTGAAGTTTATGCGAGCGTTTATAAATATTTAGTAACACGATAATATTGGCTTCTCCAGTTCAAAATATTGAATGTTTATTATAAAATTCATGTAGCGTATAATATTTTATTTTATTCTTTTGAACAAAAAATAGCAAAAAATTATGCTCTTTAGCTGTCATAGCTATGCATGTACAACGACACTTACAAAGTGCAAGGATTTGAGAATGATGAATCGAATTAATTAGCTATATTGTCTGTGCTAAAATAAACCTACATAATACTAATATTTCTGGATACTGGGTTATGAGATGGGTAAACGATTAACAGTATTTGAATATTAGGTAATTAGATACATATAAATAAAACAAAATAAACACTACTTGGATTTGCTACACTGATCATACTAATATACTAATAATAATATTATAAAGAGGAAAGATTTGTATTTTTTGTATGTTTGTAACTACTGCACCGATTTAAAAAAATCTTTCACCATTAGAATGCTACATTATCCCTAAGTAACATGGGCTATATTTTATCCCGGGAACGTGGGTGAAACCGCGCGGTAAAGCTAGTATTTCATAATACTCAAAAGTGCGATTTAATCGAAATTTTAATTGACATCATACATATTTAAAATAAACAATAAATATGCAAATATTATGCACATCGTAAAACGCTGAAAATAGTGTGGAATATGTAAATTTCTGTGATATTGAACATAGTCTGTTGGGATTTCTCTTTTACTGTAGTGCAATTTTGCAAAATGCTTTTGCTTTGGTCATAATCATAAACTATACTTTATAGTGTGAAGATAAATATCCAAGAATCTTCAACACAACGATGTCTTAATAACGTTTATTACAAATAAAATGAATAAAGTTAGTAGAATTTCTTTTACGTTTTAGGACACGTAGTTAATAGTTAAATTAAACTAATTTCAATTCATAAAAAGGCTGTCGGATAACATATCTGTTGAATAAATTACTTTCAAGGTTCAAACTAATTGACATAAAGTTTCAGTTAAATTTAATCTAGAAGCCTTAACAGTTACATATGATAGTATCGTTAAGAGTGTTTCTGTAATAACATTTGACGAACCAGTTAGTGTGTAGCTTGTAATTAGGCTATTTATTTAGTTAACGGGTAAAAGAGCCTCTTACTATTTTAGAGTACTAGCTCTATTCATGTCAAATCAACATGCTCTACCAACATCTCAAATTACACAAACATCAGTGTGCTCGTTGTATTGTGTCAATTTCAATTAGGCGAAAGCAAACGTTTATCCTTGCAAGTTAAATTAACTGTTCGCGATGATAGCAACTAAGATGATGCGATAAGTGTCCGAGTGTGTCATTTGTAATTAAATGTTATTCGTGTTTCTATTTCATAGTTTATAATATTGTTTAGCTACATTTGCACGCAGTCCTTTATCTCTAGTATTATAGTTCCTTTATAAATAAATATCAGACATCTAATTTATCAAACGCCTATTATCCCCCAAGAGAAAGGCATTTAAGCCTTAATGTAACGTCGCTGTACCCTTTTCCTGTACCCAGGACTAGGATATATGTACTATCATATTAATAATAATAAAATGCAAAGGTGAGTTTACGTTTTATTTGTTTCCTCTTGACGCCTCAATGGCACAACCAGTCGTGGTGCAATTTGGAGGTAATATTACCTACCTAGGTGAAATTATAGATTGAAATAAAAACTTTTTAACTAAACAGATAAAAGGAATACCTAACGACGGCTAATAAATTAAGCCTCAACTCTGGGAATTCTAGTCCTCAGATCCTAAATTCAGCAGAGCTATTATGATAAAATGTAAGCATAATCAGTCAGTTTACTCGGTATGGGCAAAGAAGGTTGAAACAATTAGTGTTACAATAGAATCCTAAAAAAGGACTGTTTTCAATGACAACAATAGTCATTATGAATTCCTAGGAGTCACACAAAATGTGTCTGTAGAAGGCTATCGGACCTTATGTAAACAAACAACAGGTGATCGTTGCGTTACCGCACATCAGAAAGGTCGAGCACCCAGGCACGTCACGTAGCACCCGAAAACATATGTTTGTATGTCACACACGTTCGGTTGTTTTGATAGCATTCAATTCAAAGGTATTTTATTAAGCTATTGATTGACTTTGTTTTATATTTATTCTTTATTTATTCTAAGTCAACTGTTTTAAACTCCTTTTAAACTACTTTCCTTTTTAAGCTTATTTATGTTTGTTTTACACAACTGTCTATTTTCCTACGATTGTAATACAATATTTTTTAAGACGGTTTTAACTGATACGAAAACAAGTTCCTACACATTTACGTTGAGAACATGTGTTTTAATATATGAAATGTTCGATATTGATATAATCGAACATGGAGATTAATTTGTGAAATTAACAATATTTTTTGATTAATTGTTTTATAAATTAATTGGAGGTATATTTTATTGATATCTACTGATAATATTACATTCAAATAAAAAGTAGTAATCAATATTAAAGCATTTAAAATGTGCAACTCGAGTGCATTATCCGAGGTACCTACATAAGGTTCTTGTTAGTATTTCCCGGAACATGTGTAGGTACTGCTTCCAACTATTGTGTTCTCCATCATTTGCGGAGTTTTCTATCTTAACAATGTTATACGAATTTACTTTCTTGTTTTAAAAAAAGTTACATTAGTTATGTATGTGTAATTTCATTTGAAGGGCCGGCTGGCGTGGTTGATAAGATAAGATACCATATCTTTCTCGCCACAGGTCGTAGGTTCGATTCCCCTCCAGGACAGACATTGATGTGCATGAACATGTCTGTTTGTCCTGTGTCTGGGTGTAATTATCGATATTAATATATTTTTAGAAAAAAAGTAGTATATCAGTTATGTGGTTTCCATAGTAGGTATATGCTCTGATTAGTTTGGGATCAGATGGTCGTGTGTGAGGAATGGCCCAGGATATATTTATTCATTTATATATAATGTCATTAAAAATGTATGAAAAACACTGCACATATTTTTTTATTCATATCTACTACTAAAAATCCAAATTAAAACGATACTGCGTCATATTTATAGGCTCTGATAAAATTTTGCACGTGTCGCGGATTTATAGCTTTTAAAACCTTTATTTACTGCCGTCGTTGTGTGTGACGGCAGTGATTTGATAAAATGAAATAACCAGAATATATTTCAATATGTTTGGTTTTATATCTGAACAAAGTCTGGATATTTATCTTTTTAATTTTATACGTCATTGATTGACATTGACATTTCGTAAAAAAATCGTGACTTGTGTCTTGTATTTTATGTCTGATCCTCAGGTTCGATCGTTTAGTGATATCTAAATGGCTTATGCCTTCAGCAAATGTTGTATGTGGTGGAAGGATATAGAGTCAGGTATTGAACTATGTATTAATGACTTTATTATCATAATTTCATCATCAGGTCGGATATTGATACTAGTTACTAATTCGAGCTGTTCGTTGTAAAATTAGTTTATATTATCGATTGTAGTTACCCATACCTATAAAAAAACTAGCACACTCACATTCTACCAGTAAAACTTCCTGAAAATTGACCATATCCATTCCTAACAGCCTTATTGCCTTCACTGCCTATAGATTGTTCCAAGCATTGATATGGGAAGTCAAAAAAAATACAAATCTATGATTCTATAATGTCATCGATTCGTATATTTTTGTTAGCTAAAAAAACCTCAAAACATATCCCATATTATTGTAATACTGAATTATTTACCAATTTAGGTAGGCAACAGCTATTTTACCCAGTTTTTACTTAAAAAAATCACACAACAGTGAATATTATGGTTGTTCTAGTACGTCACTCTTGTTTATACAAATATCATGTTATATTTTTAATAATTTATTAGCGTTATAGCGTTAGCCTAGCGCTTTAAAAAAGTCGATTAAAACCTTTACATAAAAAAGGTGATAAAAGTGACCCAGCGAATTACCGTCCTATAACTTTAATACCCATAGTCTCGAAGGTATATGAAAGTGCATGTATAAAATATTAATAGACTTTTGTACAAAGTTTAATATAATCAAACCGGAACAACATGGCTTTCAAAAAGGCAAATCCACCACACTCGCTATTTTTTACACTACCTACTGGAACAAATTCTTAGTAACATAGATAGGAAAACGTTGACCAGCGCCTTGTATTTCGTTATGATCAAAGCATTTGACTTTGTGGTACTTGACATCCTACTGAGTAAGCTTGAAACTCTTGGCATACGAGGTAGTCAGATAAATTTTGTATTAAAGTTTATTCTCCATTGTTGCAGGCCTACAGTTGCGGAGCATAGAGGAGCCAGCAGGTGGCGCGGGCGGCGGCATGCCCGCGCCAACCTGCTACGACGCGGAGTGCGCACGCACAGAAGCCTGGCTCGATGAGAACCAGGAGTTTGTCCATGACTATTTCTTGAGGTAGGTACATAATATGTTTACCTCTTTTATTACTATAAAAGAGCGAATAGGTATGCAAGAGTATATTAGTAGGTATGAAACTGTTATACTAAACTCTGATCAGCAGAGGCTGTGGCGAGAGACATTTCACTGAGTTCGTTTTTTCTAGGACAAAGAAGACGCGTTGTGAAAGCACCTATTGCTTGTTTCAAAATAATCTGTCAAATCTCTTTATGTAGTATTATGTTATATATACATATATATATTGCATATTACTTCATAGAATTCCTACTACAACCGACCCAACAAAATGTCGTCGATCTATATTATTATAATCATCAGCATATTGCGTAACGCGCAACCTATTTAAATGAGCTTACCAGCGTATCCATAATTCGTGACTATGTAGAGCCATCTTCCAATCCTATTTGATTAAAGGATTACTCAGTTTGTTACAGAATATATTTCAACGTGTAATGTGTCCTCATCCCGCGTAATCCCACCGGTGTAATAACGTGCCAATGGATTTCGATACGTGTGAGATATAAATTTTGTAGGATCGAATTAACGCATATTTTTAAATAGTTATACCTATAAATCTGTTCTTAAATTGAAAAGACAAAACTTGCTTGTAAACAGAAACAGATTACCCTTAGTTTTACTTTATATCTGCTAGTAGGTCATTTGAAAATTAGGCCAATGACCAAGACACTGCGTCAAATCTAAAGATTGGCCAATAATTTAATTCCACTGACCTTAAACTAAAAAACAGTCTGCATTTAGCATACGTCATATGATATCGTTTGCCAGATTTCACGACAGTTTGTACAAAAACAGAAGTAATACCTACCTATCTAGCCATTTTCAACACCAAAACTGTGAAGAAAATATAGAACGAATGGCTAGACACCGTGAAGGATGAAAGTGGGATAAGATAAAGTACTGGAGCATAGGAGAAAAATTAGCTAGTGCCAAGTAGGTCGACGACATTTACTAGGGTTGTACGTAGTAGTACAAAAAGAGATAGGTAGGATGGACGCGGTAAGCGACTCGTAAATGTACGACGCGACACTCATATTTTCACCTGTCAAAGAGCAAATAATAATTTACAACGTACATACTGGGCGTATCGCTGCATGTTTTAATAATAAATCAATTGGAGTGGGGAATTGTCGACAGGCTGAAAAAATCGTTACGGGTGTAATGTAATAAAGGGCGATGTTTTCAATTGAGCATATAAAAGTTTAAAAAAATATAAATACGTATCATACTATGGTTTGAAGTGCCGACAATTAGAAGAATTTTTGAATAATTAATAATATTTTTTGATTTGCCGAAAATTTGCACTATCGTGAAAATATATATATCAATCATTTTACATTATACATTTATAACGTGCTCGATAAAGGGTTACCCGAAATAAGGGTCCTACAACTCAACAAACTGAACGACTTTTGTTGCATGACTTTATTTTGGTGAAAAACATTCATTATTTTAGAATACTTTACTCTTTACGGAGCACCTTGTACAATATCATGGATAGCAACCGTTGGAATTCCCAAATAGGTTTAATAACAATTTGCTCTTGTTTTTGTTGAGTTTCGCGCAACTAAGACAATTACAATTAAATGAACTTTGCAAATCTAAATTACATCTTTTTGTAACTGGAAATACCAGAACATTACTTCACGTAAGTAACATTACAACTATTATACTAATTCCTAAGTCTTTTGTAGGATTCCTACGTAGTATGAAGGGAGAGGTTTTCAACAAACCCCTGTATATAATGTACAGTAATGCCCTTCCGAATTAAAGTACATAAGTATTATTTTCCAACCTGAGGAATTTATACTGTAACTACTTATCTACTTTCCTCGAGGGAAATCGTATTTCGAGTTAATTAAACTCTGTACGGTATCGTTCATATTAAAGATAGTGGCTGAGATGTCTATTTGAGATATTTTGAGGTTTCTCAAGTTCAACACATAAAATATTCAATTCTATCGTTTCAAGTAAAGGAGGCTGTAGGTACTAAGTTCTCAACTCGCCATTTATTGTTAACTTCAGCAAACATCTTTGTTTGAAACTCGTTCTGATGCGTTAAATTACGTTTCCAACTAGTTTTTTTTACTATTGGCATACAGAACTGAGAAGGAAACTGTTTCTCAAATACAGCTAGAACACACTGCACCGGTGGTGCTTGATGACAGATTTGTACCAACGGGTTAGTACTAGTGGTGGGAGAGCTACCTCTAAATAATAAAAGGACTTACTCTACACAATTCCGTTTACAAAACGTGTTTGCATAAACTGCTCGCTCATTCAATGTCTTTGATCTATTTTGGAATCGTAATTTACATCAATTTGGGAAATATCAGCTTCTCTGCAATGGCAGCCCTTTCTAAATATAGAACTGTTTCTGCGTAACCCAAGGTTGATATTTGAATTCAGTTTCCGTCAACGAAAATGGTTTTCGTTTAGGACCATTAATTGCCGCCCTTGTTTCTAAAAGCTTGGAGGCTTTAACGCAAAACCTTCAGTTCATTTAGGCTGATTGGTACTTTACAGAATTTAATCTTAATTTGTGTTTTTAAATCATTTTTTTTTTTTTTTAACATCCAAATCATTGGTGTTCACCCATTCGAAGCAGTGTGTTTTTTGCAACGTTTTTAATTAATTACACAGTAATAAAAAAAAAAACAAATTACACGTTTTCATATTCGTGTAACACGCGAATAGCATATTTTAAAAGAGGATGTATAATCCTCCTTTAAAAATGATAATATTTTTGTTACGATAACCACACAATGCACAATACTTAAAAAAAATATATGAATAAAAACATTGCCAACATAAAAGTGATACTTAGTTGGCGAATTAAAATTATTCGTTTTAATTTTATTTTGCAAGTTTTCGCCTAAACGTTTTCGTTTTTTAAATGGTGTAATCCATTTAATAGCATAATATGGTAAAATGTTAAAATAATAAAAAACTATGAGAAATTATCCTTGTAAAAATTGAATTGATTGTAATCGCAACGATTGATAATAAGTGAAATTATTTTAATACATACATAGTACATTTTTAATTTCAATGTTTATTAGTAAATTCATTTTCAATTACGTATTAAATACCTTTTTAAAATTAAATGAGGAAATTTTCTACATATTAAAGGTTGTTTGTATTTTATGTTATTGTTGTAAATACATAATATCAGTACACTGTAACGTATTTTATATTGATGATTTTTTTTTTTAAATAGGATAACATTTTGATGTTTTTTTTTTTGTAGAAATTAAATGGATCTACCGATCCATAAAATAATAGCAATAGCAATAGCAATAGAAATATGCGCCTGATCTTACTTGAGAGACATCCTCTAGTTTATGAACTTATAATCATTCAGTAAACACTATAGAATAGATATAGAAGCTATTTTTATTTTGCAAAAAAGAGCGGTCCGAGCTATTTATAATTTGAGTTCTCGAGCTTCCCTCAGAGATAAGTTTAAACAAATTAGTATCCTCACAGTTGCATCACAGTACATTTATGCAAACATATTATTTGTACAACAAAATATAAGTCTTTTTGTAAAAAAAAGTGATATGCACTCTATTAATATTAGAAATAAGCATAAACTTGTGACCTCTGCTTATAGACTCCAAAAAGTGCAAGGCTCATTCTTGGGACTGAGTACACGCTTCTATAATAAGATCCCTCCTGCACTTTTGAATTTGCCTTTACATATATTTAAGGAACGAGTTAAGTCCATTTTAGTGCAAAAAGCATACTATAACATTAATGAATATTTAAATGACGACAATGCTTGGGTGTAGCGCTCGCTCTTGCAGGATACATTTTATGTAATAAATTTAAGTTTGTTTTGAAAAGAGTAATTGCTGAGTTTCTTGCCGGCTCTTCTCAGTAAAAGCAACCTTCCGAACCGTGCGTTAGAGTCTGACTATTCAGAAGTGCCTGTGAAGGCCTATTTGAATGAATAAATTATTTCATTTCATTTCATTTCACTGCTTTGCTGTAGTTTATCCGGAATCCAGTGACACACCCTGATATAAACCAACTTATTCTGGAAGTTATCATCGCGCTTTGTTAAAATTTATCAAGGTAATTCTTTTGTAGTTGTAAGAATTTGCCATAAAAGCATTTGAATACTGTTATAATTTTTATGGATGAATTATTCATTTGATTTTACGATGTGAGTTGAGGCGCATGAATTGATTGGTCCAAAATATTGAGGTATAAGCTGATACATTATGTAATTTACTTATGTCGTGACTATGCTGTCTAGCGGTAGGTATGCACCAAATAGCTTTTTACTTATCCTATCCTTCTAATCTAATCCTACTATATAATATTATAAACGCGTTTGTGTGGATGGATGTTTGTTACTCTTTCACGCGAAAACTACTGAACGGATTTGGATGAGATTTGGCACACAGATTGAATATATTCTAGATTAATAATATATAGGATACTTTTTAGTCCGGGAAAACATAAGATCCCTCGGGAATGCAGGCGAAACCGCGTGGGGAAGCTGGTCTTTTATAATTTAAATAAAATCCTTTAATATACCTAGCTTTAGTTGAGAATAGTCTCTTAATACTTATACTTACTCCAGTTACTGTTATTCGTATTTCTGAAACAAATGGTCTAGCTATTTGTTACAGAAATAAATAAATTAATGTACTTATAAAACAATTTGTTTGGTATCTAGAAATATTTCTTGCATTATACATCATCGATTGTATGGTTATGTTCTTCACTCGCTCATATTAATTTATTTCATAGATTTAATTATAATAACTGAAGTATTGACCTTTACACACCATTAGGATAACAGAAACTAAAACGAAACACTTTTCACTATTGTCTTGTGTGCACTTTTCAACAGTATAACGGTCTGCAATATAAAAGCACTTTGAACTCTGTGTCAGCTTTGCAATTTTCTATTCGTATATACAAATGTCGCATTCAAGAATTTCCATTTATCCTTGGTTCGACGTACTGAAAGCGGAAAAGCGCGTGTCATTGCACATGTAGACACTCGGAGTACCTAAGCTCAATATTTGTTGTTTTATTACGGTATACGATTTTGTTTTAGCGTTTTAGGAACACTACGAATATTATATTAGTATAGTCTCTCGGGTTTTTATGGTTCAAGTTGACTCTTACCTATTAAATTATTTATAATGTGCTTTATTTATAGTTATGTATTCCCTATCTTCTTAACAAATAGAAGTAGGTATCGAAGATATTTAACAATGCTGAAGAATTTTCCCGTATTGATCAAATTCGAGACTTCATACAGTTCACAAAATTTCAATGTTCAGATAAACTTAATAAAACCCAATAAAAATAATAAGTATATGGTTTTTTTTATACTTTATCTTTTCATCATCATCATCAACCTACATCAGTCCACTGTTGGACATAAGTTTCTCCTAAAATACGCTATTGAGCCCGATTTTCGGCTCTTATTCTCCAGTTGGTGCCAGCTTCTCTGTGTATATCGTCGCACTTTATCTTTTAAAAACCGTAAATATATATCAATCACGTCTATGCCGTTACTAACTCCAATTTTTTCCAATTCTCGAAACTTCAAATTAAAAAAACATCGTTTTGCTAATTAATAAATATTAAAATTAAATTATTGGTGCATTACAATAATTTTCAAGAATATTTGTCGGCAGGAAAGCAACGAGGCAAGTGGTGGATGCGTGGCTGGTGTCACACGCGACACCACCGAGCGCCGAGCTCGCGTCTCCGTCTCGCGCCGGTTCTGGATCTGGAGCTACCACACCTGTCAGGTAACATGGGTTTTGTCTATGGACTACAGATAATTAGTGCGGATATAACTAATCTCTCTATAGGATCAAATCAGAAGTGCCAGTGAGATGTCTCATGGAGAATCAAGGATATGACTGATCGCGTGTCGGAAAGATCTATTATCAGCTATGCTATTCTGTACTAAAACTCGACAGTGAATTCTCGAAGTGACTATTCTCTGTCTCGCTCGTGAAACTCGGTAATCAGGGAATTTTGACAGTTACCTTATTGCGCGTGTCTATAAAATGCTTGATATAATCGATGATACCAAGGAAGAATTAATTTCGAATAGGCACCCAAGACGCTTACTATAACAAGTCTTTATTAGTGAACATTAACTAACGCTAAGTTAAGCCGTATCAGTGATCCTACAAATATTATAAACGTAAAAGATTTTGTTTGGATGTTACCACTCAATTCCGTAACGGCGAACGGATTTGGATGAAATTTGGCACACAGATAGAATATATTTTGAATTAACATATAGGTAGGTTTTATCCCGGGAAAACATAAGATCCCTCGGGAACGCGGGTGAAACTGGGAGGTGGAAGCTAGTAGATAATATTATATTCATTGCAATTTATTAAAATTGCACGTTACTTATGCAGATTATTATGATGTTTGGAATACCTAAGGCTTAGTTGCTTACCAAGCAGAAGAACGTTGTAGGTGTTACATTTTGCTAATGTGTATTCTATATTTAAACTACACTGAATTAATTGTTAGACAGCGAGGCTACCCAGGGAGGACTTAGCCTAAGTAAATATGCTTTTAATCCAACAGCTGGTCAAAACCCGACCCGAGTTTGTTTAGGGAACGTTAACACGCTTACAGTGTCAAAGAGACTAAAGATAAACATGAAACTGCTAAAAAAATAAATGAGTAGGTATCTCTCTAATAAACCGCTATAACATTATCATAATGTGTTGATACTTAATATTAATGTGTTAGCCTGATATATAGATAGCTATTGGAAATCGAAAATATGAGGCCTCATTTACGTTGTATGTATAAATAAATGAATTTATTATTATTATTCTAGAATAAACAACGTTAGAACTTAAATAAAATACTGGGCACGTACGAGTCCGAGTCGCACTCGGAGGGTTCCGTACAATAATAATAATACCAACATGATTTGTGGCTCTGTAACTACACTTTGCTATGAAATTATGAGTAGGCTCATAATAAAATATTCAAACGTTATGGCGTTATTAAAATACAGGACAAAACGGTATAAATGTATCCGAAGATTCTTGTGGGACAGTGGGACAGGAACCTTGGATTTTGACTTCTAATTTTTATTATTTGTCATAATATAGGCTATAGTAATGACTTATTCTATGAAAATAGCTACCTATTACGCTAAAATAGCTTATACTACCAATTGGACTATACGTGTAGGCTTAATAATATGAGGGTCTTTAGGCCCTTTGGGTACGGAACCCTAAAAATATTAAAATACCTATAAAAATAAAACATTGTAGAATGGTGTCTCGATACTAGCAGAAGGTGAAATGTTGTTGATTTGTTCTCAGATAGCTTTTATTTGGGTCGGAAACGTTGGTGACATCAAAACGATACAATATCTTTGTAAAATCAACCATATTTTGCCAAAATTTTTCAGTCACATTCTTGTTTGCAACTAAGTTTTATATTTTACTTACGTATATTGTTGTATTCAATATTTGCCCGTGATTACATCCATGTAGGAGATGAATTTTACATACAAGATAGTAGTTGTCTACGTACGTCATTCACTTGAAAAATCTCATTCTAGTTATTGGTCAGTCCTTTTGATCGGGCGTTGGTATTATGTCATTTAGCTATAACTCGCTTTTCCGCGCGGTTTCACCCGCGTTCCCGAGATAAAATATAGCCTATATTGCTCGGTGAAGATGTAGCTTTCTAACGGTGAAAGAATCTTTAAAATCGGTCGACTAGTTTTCGAGTTAAATCGTAACAAACAAACAAATCTTTCCTCTTTATAATAATACTAGCTTTCGTCCCGCGGTTTCACCCGCGTTCCCCAGGGATCTTATGTTTTCCCGGGATAAAAAGTAGTCTATGTTCTTCTCCACATCATAGGCTATCTGCATACCTTTCATCGCGATCGGTTCAGCGGTTTAAACGTGAAAAGGTAACAAACAAACTCACTTTCGCATTTATAATATTAGTTAGGATTAGTTTAGATATATTTTAAGTTTACATTATTGGATCAATAAATTGCTTCTATATACCCCGAGTGGATTCGAGATCATTAATCTTACGTCATCGTGTTGTACGAGTTACACGTTGCTACGTTGGCGATAAAGCACCCTTCTTGGAATAGATTAGGAACACTCTTCCTGTCGTCGACGTAGAGACAGGACTACTTCAGCACTAACCTACATGCATAGTAATGAGATACTATTTATAAAGATAAGTAAATGGATACAAATAAGCAAAAAGCTGCATGTGAATACAGTCTGGATTAAGAGATTCTCGAAGGAAATTTACAGAATAGAGCTAATTTTTTATGGTAATTGGTATCGTATTTTGCTATGCTTACTTACGTACTTTAATCGTTATATATATTTGACTTAAATATTCTAGGTGCTATAAAAAGCAAGGACGAGTAAACTTTAAGTTCCTTCCTTCCGTTCATTATCTCAGAAAGTTGACCGCCTATTCAGTAAAGTTTTTGTTCAGACACCTACTTTTGTTCGATAAGAACAAAATTTATATTCAGCTATTACAGGCTATTCCAGAACTTCCTAACTAATGTTGTAGCTTGTTTTAACAGTTTCAACATTGAGATTTCCTCAATCATCGTTTTTATGTAAAAGTTAACGTATTTATATCAGTTTTTTTAAATTCAAATTGGGGACAGTTTATTTTCGTTTATATCGTTTATCTGCTCCGATAAAATTGCGGATAATTAATTGAAGCATTTTTTTTTATTAGCTAGATCATAACTCATAATCAGTAAGCTAAAATGTCAATGGGGAGACCACATCACTTGAAGAGCCGATAACCGATGGGGAAGAAAGGTTCTTGAGTGGCGTATCAGTAATCACGCCAATAAAAAAAAACAGTTTATGAAACAGCTTTTATTATGACTATAAAACCTGTTTGTTTTATATCGCACATAATTTTTAGTACGTCCATGTTTCGAGAAACAAGAAACTTTTATAACTTAGATGATTCAGTTTGGCTCATGTCCAGGGCACTAATAGCTAAAGCATTATACTGTTTCGACACTGTTAGGTGCTAATAAGTAGGACTAATGTCTTAATGAATTTCCACGTGTTATTGTGCTTATCATTCAGCGTCGGTCGGCACATAGGTGTTGCTTAGTAATAATTTGGCCCTTTGAAGTATTGTAAATACATCAAAGTCTACTAATGATAATTTATGGCATCAGTCTCTACCGCCAATATTAAGATTTTATTGTTTTTTAGTCTGCGGAGGACTGTCCCTTACACCCTGTATATGTATATATCGCTACTACGATTAGAAAAAAAAACAGTTTCGTCCAATGAAAAAAAAAACATTAATATACTTATCGTAAATTTGAAGTGTAATTTGAAAGAGCTTAAAGAATTCCAATTTTTTCTTGACGTTTTCTTAACCATGAAATTTATTCTGTATCCGAAGCAATTTGATATTGAACTAACGCGTAAATACCTAGTTGCTTAAAATTTCTTCTTCTTCTGTAGGTATCTGTGAAATAAGTAAAGATGTCAGTAACTGCTACGCATAATTTACTTCTGTAATTTGTTATTACTTGTAGTTTCAAATATTTATTATGATTATTTACTAGCGTCAAAAGATAATCAAGTTATAGGTACATAAAGGTTGCCTCATAGAGATCACTTTTAGTGATAAGGCCCCCATTGTAACACTCACTATATATTTATGGTGTAACAATAAAATCTATCTATCTACATAGCAAACAGCTCCTCAATTACAAATCTTTCGACAGGAAGATCTCAGCTCACGAGTTTGAGCGTGGCGGTCTTTTAAAGCCTTTGGTGACGACGGTGGACGGTACACCCACCTTCCTTGGAGACCAACCCCCTCATGCCACGCCGTCGAGGCCGCAGCGACGGTCGCGGCATGAGCTCCGACAGCTGGACGAGAAGGAACTTATATTTGAGCTGGTGAGTATCTATAAAATCCATTAAAACGTCATAATGAAGATCAGTTTTTTTGAAATCTTGAAGCTGCCATTTTTTATCACAGATTATATAAGCAGGTAGCCTTCATAGGATTTATATGCCAAACTCAAACCTTATTTATTAAATATAGGCCCTGATAAAGCACTTATGAACGTTAGATACAATTGATTCAAGAATTAATGTATCAACTTTACCTATGTAAGTATTTAAAAAATGTCTACAAATTGGATAACTTTTAGAGAAGATCATTGTACTGTCATATAAACTTTATTAAAGTTTGCAACGTACACAGCTTCTGAATTATAAATAGTGAAAGTTTATAACATCTTTTTGGTAAGCTATAACGATTTTATAATTTAACATAATTTATCAAAATTTGTTTTTAATCTATAACTTGCTAATTATTAAGTGGTGCTAAATTCTCAAGTATTAAATAATAATGTAGGAGATTAATAAGTAGATAATTCCATAAACTTTGTTATTTTAATAACAAGCAGAGTTAAACCAACCTGAGTGGTAAGTTGATACCATTGAAAAGTGAAGCTTTATGAAATGTTTTTTTATGAGCATTTATTGATTTAACACCTACAGGTCTAGTTGACTATAAAGTAAATATTTTAGGCAAGTACTCACACTACATTCTAATTTAGAGATAACCAACAATTTCTTTAAAGGAAAGATGAGCAAGACAGTCAAATGGATAAATCAAGCTGTTAGTCAGCACATTTACGTTCATAGATATTATGGATTGTAATTCCTTCATAAATAACTCAAAGTACCTATTGTTTACTTAAGTAAGTTCTTACTTAATATCTAAGTGATCGATTTCATCTAGATTTCTACATCTAAAGAGCTCTGATAGATAAAATCGCCATCAATTTGCCAAAGCTAGTAATCGACATCACAAAGCTTTTTCTAATAAATCGGGGACCCAATTCTTATGTGTTCGACATTTGTCAAAGAACAAAAAAACGAATACATTTTGACACTTATCCGTCAGGCTTTTTCAATGGATGTCAAACTCAAACTCATTTATGATTAGGCCCTAGTAAGGCACTTATGAACGTTACAATTGATTCGGATCGGAATACACTTGGACTGAGAAGACTCCGGCAAGAAAAAATTAGCAAGACATTTCGAATGTGACATTAATTTCGCGAATTAAAATCGAAGGCCAGATCCTCTTCCACATCAATGTGACGTTAGACATTCGGCGAAAACGTAACGGTATTCTGTCAAAATGTAAAAAAAAAACCAAGATATCCGCCATGTTGTTCGGCATATGTCGATTGTGTTATTTATATCGAAGTCGCAAAAATCGAGACATTGAACCGCATGAGCATCCTCAAATGTTCCCAAAAGTCAATTTACGAAACACAATTGGGTATCGGTTTACATTTATGTACCTAAATTAGGCCTCTGTCTGCCACTAAGAGGCAGAGGTCAAAGCCGATAAAACAGTGGGTCGGCTTGATAATTACATGTAAACATGCCGACCGACCCGCTCGCTACCCTTAGTGTAGTGGAAAAGGCATCATAATTAATTAAATGTATTCCACCCCAGACTCCACCATATTGTGTTCGTTGCTAAAGCGTTTTACGCTTTGTTGAAATTCGTATACTTTATTTAAAAAATCTTGTATTCTGTTAAATCTTTTTATACTTAAATCACGTTTTGTAATGGCTAGACATAAAAATATTGTCTGGCTCATCTTTTTTACCACCATTACATCGGACATAATAAATCGGTTCCCACAAAAGCAATGTCTAAAACAGAGATGAAGGTATTTTACACGCGGATTTTTTTTTTCCGAGAACAAGTTCGCGCGTTCTCTATTTTTTAAATTATTCAATGGAGTTGAATAACTTTTGGTTAAAAAGTCACATCGGTATTATTTTTTCGAAATAGCGCACAGCTGATAGTGTCAGTTCCAGTCGGGTTTATTCTATGTACAGTAGGTACGCATATGAGAAGATAGATTACCACAAACACAAAGCGCACGCTTCGGTTGTGTTCTACACAATCACATTCGATAAACTAGTAGTAAGAGATAAATGACTAATATTATAAATGCGAAAGTGAGTTTGTTTGTTTCTTTGTTTCCGATCGCGATGAAATTTGGTATGCAGATAAACATATGATCCCAGATGAACGCTGGTGAAAACGCGGGGCGGAAGCTAGTAAATGATAATTAATAATTATTGATAAGCTATAAAAAAAAAGTGATTCCCGTATGTATGAAGTACTAATGAAGTTATCATCAGTTCTGAAATTAGCTTCCAACTAAGAATCGTAAGGTGCCTATTTTTAATATTGTCTATTTTTAGGTCCATACAACTCAGAGGTCTTTATTAATTCGTGTAACTATGTATGTATGGGGACACCTTTTAATTTTCAACTTTTTTATTTTTTAGAATTTTCCCTTTATTTGTGCTGTAAGCTGTACCTTGCTTTTTGCCAATTTTTGTTTTTTATATTTGATTTGATTGAATGAAAGGTCTAGTTCATACCAATTTTCTGTGGAAGTTTGCATGGTAATGTGTATCATATTTTTTTTTTAGTTTTATCATTCTCTTATTTTAGAAGTTACAGGGGGGGGGGACACATTTTACCACTTTGGAAGTGTCTCTCGCACAAACTATTCAGTTTAGAAAAAAATATATTAGAAACCTCAATATCATATTTGACACATGGGTTTGATGAAAAAAAAAAATTTGAGTTTCAGTTCTAAGTATGGGGAACCCCCAAAATGTATTGTTTTTTTTTTCTATTTTTGTGTGAAAATCTTTATGCGGTTTACAGAATACATCTACTTACCAAGTTTCAACAGTATACTTCTTATAGTTTCGGAAAAAAGTGGCTGTGACATACGGACGGACAGACAGACAGACATGACGAATCCATAAGGGTTCCGTTTTTTGTCATTTGGGGAACCCTAAAAAAGCCATCTGCATACCCACTAACGTAGAATATCTCCTCTAAATAGTCAATGATAAAATGATAGCGTTACTATAAGCTCGCAGATTTTGCCGACTAAGGCAATTTATATTTTTTTCTTAATTCAGATAGTGTAATTTAAACAAGCTCTACATTCAACGTACATGCATTAAAGTTTTCGATTTCCACGTAAAACCAAAATAGCTTGACTGAAATAAAACGCCACCCACACCTGTACAAATTCTATTTCATTCACCACACTTGTATAACTGAATAAACTGATTGAGTTATTAAATGAGTTTCTTACGTAACCTAAATGTTTGGCTAAGGCTTCTCGGATTACTGGAGCGTCGCAATCGACCCAAATTGTCAATAATTAATCATTTCGTGTAGGTATTAAACCGGGACGTGGATAAATTGCGTCAGCGAATTAAACAAATTACTGCGACGTACTTAGCGTAAAATATGCATAGGATTTATTTGAAGAATCGTTTGCCTACTTACAACGTAATTCCGTCAGGCGTCAATAGTAAATTCTTGAATAGGCTTAGGCGTCACTAGAGCCATGTTGTTCACCGAAAACTTCAGCTGCTTCGCGGCTGAGTAAAAAGCAAACGGTGCATCAATGCATACGCCTATTTAACAAATTATATATTTTTGTTTATCATTTATTTTGTTTGTCAAGATTCCTATAGAGAGTCTGGTATTAAAGCCGTGATAACTCTAGAGTGAGTAATTGTTAGCTATACAGATAATTTCATATTTCAACGGTGAGGAGGTTGTTAGGTTTTCATGTTAATTGAAGAAGTTAAATCCCCCGACTCATTGCAATCCGTGGCCTAACATACTCGACCTATTTTTATTTATAGTCCTATATTAGCTTCTCAACTCTAATTGCAGCCAGCTTTCACTTCAAAGTTCTTCATACCTTTGCCATATACACTGGAAAGGTCGCAATGATAGAAAGTTAAACATAAGAAAACCATTGCCAGTAGGTATTCAAATCGATAAATAACTTAAATCGTGAGTATAACCAGCGAATATTGACGGGCCGGTTGGCGTGGTTGGTAAGATACCCTATCTATCACGCCGCAGGTCGTGGGTTCGATTCCCACTCAGGACAAACATTTGTGTGCATGAACATGTCTGTTTGTCCTGTGTCTGGGTGTAATTATCTATATATGTATGTATTTACAAAAGAAAAGTAGTATATGTAGTATATCAGTTATCTGGCTTCCATAGTACAAGCTCTGCTTAGTTTGGGGTCAGATGGCCGTGTGTGAGGAATAATGTCCCAGAATATTTATTTATTTATTTAATATTTCATTATTTATTTATTTTGATATTGAATAGTAGCGTGCAGATTTCTCTTTTTAGATAATTACTAATTATTGAATTCAATTGATTGGAAATCGATTTCTAGACGTAATTTCTGAGAATGTAAATTAATACGAGTATTGATTAAATTATTGAATTCATTTCTGCTTTTAAATTATGAAATATGTTGTATAGTATTGATTAGTTTTGGTTACGAAATTTTAAAGTTTTTCCATTATTATTATTTTACATGACGGATATACTTTTTATACTCACCTATTAATTTGTTATAATATTATCATGGATATTATTTGCAAACTGTATTAACGTTTTCTATAAATGCAAATAGTTGGCGTAGTCAGTTAGGAATTTGGCGGAAATTGGTTCGGAAATCATATTCGAAACGGAGACATGGACTCGTAAGCTTGGAACGTCGTCGTGGGTGGACTGGGTAGTTAGTTTGCTGATGCGACCATACTATGAAATATATCGATTCATATTCATTTAGTTCCTGAATAAATAAAGTCGTAGGTGTTCCATATTAGGAACGTTTATCAGTAATTTTGAAAATAGCTTAGGTTTGATTGCTGAATCGAACCTCAAGGTGAGGCAATTGACGGCTGACATAGGTTCAATTCATGCGCCGTTAAGCCGGTGGCTCGAATCAGAGTGGGTGACAAGGTAGGCAGATTCTTAATCAAGGCCTCACAGGCTGACAGTTCCATTTTTTCTTGGCCTTTCACCAAGCCTTTTCCTGGAATGACATTAGATAACAACTGAGATAAGTTACAGAAAATCAGCATGGACCATTCACACTGAACAAAAGTTTTGAACTAATGCCAATGTCTATTGAATTAAATTCTCTTGAAAACAAAGGAGTTTTCTCGGCAATTTGCTTGAACATTGAGTAAATGCATTAGAAAAACAATTTGTCTGTGAAATTAAATTTGTATATGTAACGGAAAAAATTGTCTAAAGTTGTATTCAATTCATAAAGTTCTTTATCTTTCTATAAATTATCTTGCTTGTTACAGGTTAAAGACATTTGCAACGAGCTTGAAGTGCGAGTGCTATGCCACAAGATCCTACAGAATGTGTCGATACTCCTCGACGCCGATCGGGGCTCTCTGTTCCTAGTACAAGGAGAAAAGGCAGCGACACCACAACCACAGCCACAAAATGGCAGGTCAGTAACCTAAGTTAATGGAAAATATTATACAAAGCAGTAAACAAGTTTTTTTTGGCTTCAAATTATAATTGAAGTGTCTAACCACTCTGACAACGTGTCGTAAGTAACAACGATCGCCTGACAGTTTGAATAAACTGTCTGTCCCTTGAGCTCAGCACTGAGATGTTCAAGGAAGTTTGTATAAACTTTAGATTGTGCTTGCTTTACACGCAGTTGATAATACTCCCAGCTGTATCGTGCTTTACAATGCCACATTGTTATACCTTAACATTGTAAAATTATACCAAACCACAGCGTTTGTTTGCAAATTAACCAAACTCGTGTTTCTTTAACGCGTCTTCACTTACCTAAGGAAATCTGATTTACGCCTGAATGATAATCAAATTCAGCTCAATAGCTAATAAGACAAGTTTTGTGTCAACATTTGACGTGAAATATTACAACTGTTTAAAATAAAGATTAAAACAAGTTTAACCTGAAACATTGAATTTTGTATTTGTCGAATGTTTTGTAGAGAGAGTGATAAATATGTACAATTCTCGGGCACGTGTCTCCAAGTCGCTAACATCCATGATGTGGATTAGCTGTTCAAATCCCATTTACTGTTAAGTGCCAGCACGTATTTATCCAATTTGTGCAAGTGGCGAGTGTTGAGTCTACTTCCGGCTTCGGATTAAATGAGTAAATATTCAATATTGTTTCGTTAACTCGACTTATGACGCTGTGATTCCGAGTATTGAAATACTAATTAAAACAGCTGTGTGAATTAAAAAAAGAGATCTCCGAAGAGTACAAATTGAAATGAGAATTTGCTCTTGAATGCAAGTCGACCCGACTGTAATCAGAATTTATTGCTTTTGGAACGAGTTTGTGCCACTGAGATGGATGCCTCGTGTAATACTATCGAACTTGGGGACATTTGAAAAATTGCGGCGCATTAGTTCTTACCTCTTTTCAATGAAGAGCAAGTAAAGATTAGTGATAGCCACAATAAACAAGTCATCATTTTATCTACATGGTTTATGCTAGCTTAACACAAAATGTAAAATTTCTTGTTGTTGAATTGAAATTTCATTTCATTTAAAATATTGATATTAAAATCCATCACGTTGTGATGTGAATTTTTGAGTAGAGATCAAGAATATGTTTCTAATACTCGTATCTCTTCGAAATTATTGCCGACCACAACCTTAATTCTACTTGATTTTGTACGGAAAATTAATATATTAACTTAGGGATTATTAAATTTAATTTTCTTATATTTCCCTATTTTTGATATTTGTCACAGTGCGTTCATTACCTTGGACAAATTGATACGTGTATTTTTTTTCTCACGTGAATTGATTTCTACTACCTATCATTTATTTTGAGGACAACGATCACCAACAAAAAATTGCTAATGTATTGTGGATAGTTTATGATGACCAGTTACACTCTCTAACGTCATCATTTTTATATTATATCGACGAATAACAAATTTATATTTATTCATCAACATAAAGCCATCAAACCTGATTGTAAATCAAAACTCTCGTAAAACGTGACTGCATTTGATTTTATATGCGTAGTACATTTATAAATTATACCATTTTAACCAGAATTTCCTTCCCTTAAAGGCCATAATAGCTTGTCAAGTATGCGGTTATGGTGTTGTAATGAGATGATAGTACCCCTAAGAAGTAATTAAGTCTAGACTGGCGCATTATGCCATTATGCGATGAATATGAAGGGTCAGATTTAATTACGAAACTTAATTTACGTTCGTCTCCTGTCAGTGGCCTTCAGTTATTGAACTTCAATTGAACTTGTACCTTGCATTGCACGTCACTGGACAATAAAAAAATGTACTACTTTTAGGTATAGATACTAAATAAGGTCAAATGGAGAACTTTTTATTCATAAAAAGTATATCGAGAGAAAAAACAAATCGATTGATAGAATTTGAACTTTTATAATTTGGTTTTGGAAAATCATTTAGTGTTTTCACTCATTCGTTCTGTTTCGTTCGTTGGGGTATATCCGGATCCATGTGGCTAATTTGTATGTACACGTGCAACTTTTCACGGTAGGTTTTAAAGCATCAAAATTTGGTTTCAAAATGATGCCTACAAACTTATATTAAACCATTGCTTCAATCTAAACCTACAATTTTATTATGAAATCGCTCCTCGGAAGGATCGCATATTATTCCGACAAACTCATAACTTATACAACTAATAATTTCATTATATCATATCGTGACGTGTCTCGGCTTTAAGAACAAGCGATACTAACATATGACGTCGCGTTCTAAACGATTGCCAGCTGAAATAATATAAAATTAATACATTCCTAACTAACACATGTGTCAAAGAGGATAGCTGCGTATTAAACTATATCGATGTGAGTGCTAACATAATTGTATTTTGGTCGACCACGATCTAAGTATCTTTCAGCTATTTTCATCAAATCTCTATGCATCCGAGTGTTCGACCAATCAGAAGCAATTAAAAACCCATAGGTACATAGTTATAGGATGTATTCTTTGCTATAGGTTGCCACTAAAAATCAAATCAGTTAATGATCACAGCAGTGATGAAACTTCTAACAATTTAACGGCTATGAATATATGAATGAAAAATAACATCAATGTTAAGTTATGATGAAGTTACCCGATATACACTCACTCAGTGTATGGTTGATTTATTCCGATGTGTGTTCAACGCAGCTTCGATGGGTGCCGTATGGCGACGGGTGCACTCGGGTGTTGAACAATCCAAATATTATGTCCCTACCTATCGTATTGTAAATACTGATATTAACGATATACCTAATCTTTAACTATATGCGATGATAGCTCATTGTTAGTGACGTCGAATGCCGTGAGGTCCTGGGTTCGAATCCTATAATGAGCTTGAGCTTTCAGTGAAGGCAAACATCATGAGAAACCATAGCGCGGTAGTATAGTAAGTACTAGGCTAGAAAATCTGTAGTCTAAAACCTGTACCGGTGTGTTCTGGCAGCTGCACTTGAGAGCTAGTTTTTCTAGGCTTAGTGTGTTTATAGTCAAACACAAACCCATCCAAAGCAAAAAAAAACTCGAAACTTTACATGTTCTATTTCGCAAATACTTATTACCCGCGACGGAACGGATACCGTATATTATTATGCGTTTGGGGTGAGAGGATGTTTGTGCAAAACAATGTTGCCATTTTTCTCCAAAACTACTTGTCCGATTTTGATGCAGTTTTCAGTTATGGGTTCGGCTTTGATTGGTGCATATTCTTAGATAGATATTACGGTGACAACTCAACAGGGGGCGCTGCAGCAAACATTATTTGTGCAAATCAATGTTGCCACTTTTCTCCAAAACTACTAGTCCGATTTTGATGCAATTTTCAGTTATGGGTATGGGTTTGGGTTTGATAGGTGTATAATCTTAGATAGGTGTTATGGTGTTAATTCGCCAGGGGGCGCTGTAATCAATATTTTTCTTCATGATTTTTTGTTGTACCTATATAAACTGCTGAGGGCCTGTGAAAGGTTTGTAATACATTGGTGATGGGTCTTAGATAGGTGTTATGGTGCTAACTCACCAGAGGGCGCTGCTGTAACAATTATCTCTAAAACGGTTTGATCGATTTCGATACGGTTTCCTGTGAAAGGTTTGTAATTTATCAGCGATGGTTCTTAGATATGTGTTATAGTGCTAACTCGCCAGAGGGCGCTGTAATAAATATTTTTATTCTTGCATTTTTACATATATAAATTGGAGCAAACAGTACGGGGCTAAATTTAGGGATATAATATATTGTAAGACACCAAGCATACAGAAAGACAGACAAATAGACAGATATCTAAACAAAAACGGAGTAATTCTCTAAAAAGATTAGAATAAAATAAAAACAAAATTAAAGCCGTCGTGTATTTTCAAAATTTTTAATTTTGTTTTTATTTTTCATCCTTAAAAAAATAAAAATAAAATCTAAAAATATTGGGTTTTATAAACCGGATAAAATAAATACTTAACTCAGATTTATCTAATATCTTAGGAATTATTTTACACAAGTCACTTATACATCTTAATATATAAAATTCTAATGTACGTGTTTGTCATCTAACTCCTCCTAAACGGCTGGACCGATTTGGATGAAATTTAGTGTGTATATATGAGTGGGTCCCTGAATGGTTTGAAAACACAATTGGACCCGGTAGATGGCGTCGTAATCGAGTTTGGACAGGATAACCTCTGTCGGGCCCGCTAGTATACATACAAATAAACTAACTATAACATGTACAATGAAGTAGGTAAGTACTTACATGTAAAAACTCACATTACCATAAAATACCTACTCAAATTACTGTTAATACTCATAATATTATGCCCTCCTCTTTTACTTTTATAATATAATAACTTTTATTTTTATTACCATATTCAAGTTTATGTGTATATACGACAGGGAAAAAAGACAAAAACCTTTAAAACAAGGTGCATACCTTCATTATACGACCTTTATATCCTACTAGTACCTACTAAAGTACATGGTGGAGTACAAAAGCACTCATAAAATATTCCAAACATTCTGCCTTTCTGTATGTATATATATATATATCTGTATATTTTTTACCTCTGCGCCCACAGCTCTGGTTCCTTTGTGTTCACTGGAAATTTTTATTTTCACTGTAAAATGTATACTACAAATTTTAATTATAGGTATTCAGTAAGGTGACAGTTCATGCGTTGCCACATATTTTCAAAATAAAGGTTAGGTACTGATGTGAAATAATGAGTCAATATAAATAAATCGAACTTTTGAATTATTCTTTTCTCTTGTTTTTTTTTAAATTAATTTTGAAATAAATTTATACTTAAGGCTCCAGTCTCCCTAAAATCAGTGTTCTTGCGGAATTTATCAGAAAAGAAATATTGTTTTTTAGTCATCAGAAAAGCAATAAATGAAATATATTTTACGTTATTTTAAAGTGTGAGATTTGAAGTTTCCAATACATATTTTATTTTTTAATTTGACGCCATTTTTATTAGCTTTGTGAGGCTTTAAACATACCTCTATTTACGTTCCACGCGTAGAGGGTCTCATTCATGCACACGCTACGAAAAAAATATAACAAAATCAAGAAATGTATTCAGATTACATTTGTCGGAATATCCTCTACAATAATCTTATCTAGTTACTTTTTTTCCAAATTGTCTCAATTTCTTATTTAAATTGCTTTAAAAAGTTATAAATTTCTGAATTTGACCCTTGCAACATATATTTTTTTCTATTACAAAGTAATGGTTTAGAGAAATCACACTTTAACCACTCCGAAAGCAACTACTTATCTGTCGAATAAAAAATATATGCATTCAAAAAATCATTTGAACTAAATTTACCGAGACTAAACATATAACACAACGAACGCTGTCAATTCCCAGCGAAATTGAATGGAATTTTGATGCATTTTATGTTTTATTTGTTTAGTTTCGGTAAATTTAGTTCAAATGATTTTTTGAATGCATATATTTTTTATTCGACAGATAAGTAGTTGCTTTCGGAGTGATTAAAGTGTGATTTCTCTAAACCATTACTTTGTAATAGAAAAAATATATGTTGCAAGGGTCAAATTCAGAAATTTATAACTTTTTAAAGCAATTTAAATAAGAAATTGAGACAATTTGGAAAAAAAGTAACTAGATAAGATTACTGTAGAGGATATGCCGACAAATGTAATCTGAATACATTTCTTGATTTTGTTATATTTTTTTCGTAGCGTGTGCATGAATGAGACCCTCTACGCGTGGAACGTAAATAGAGGTATGTTTAAAGCCTCACAAAGCTAATAAAAATGGCGTCAAATTAAAAAATAAAATATGTATTGGAAACTTCAAATCTCACACTTTAAAATAACGTAAAATATATTTCATTTATTGCTTTTCTGATGACTAAAAAACAATATTTCTTTTCTGATAAATTCCGCAAGAACACTGATTTTAGGGAGACTGGAGCCTTAATGCATATTATTTAATCATCAGCTTCTAACAAAAAAGTTACATACAAACTGTATTTCCCCCTTAGGAGATGAATTTCGAAAAATCTTTTCTCCTATGCCCTATAATAAACCTACCTGCAAAATTAACTAAAGCTTTATAGTTTTATTCCTAAGATAATGTAATTAGTAAATGAGCGCGTGGTGTTTTGCTTTTATATATAACACTAGCTTTCGTCCCGCGCTTTCACCCGCGTTCCAGAGGTATCTTATGTTTTCCCGGGATAAAAAGTAGCCTATATCCTTTTCCATACCATAGGCTATAGCGATCGGTTCAGCGGTTTAGGCGTGAAAAGGTAACAAACAAACTCACTTTCGCATTTATAATATTAGTTAGGATAAAGTTAGACTAGGATAGTATGCGTATCTAATAGTTCAAAAGAGCTATGAGTTAAACAAAAAAATAATTATTATCTTCACGAAAACACCACGAATAGAACTAAAAAAGATATAAAAATATAGCAAGAATATGTCCAACAAGTCGGTCGACCATATAAATCCATCAAGACAAAGCACTTATTTAATCTTTGGGCCCAGTCCATTAAATAAATAAAAACAAAATGCGAGTAATTGGCCAGGAAATAACAGCAGGTTACGGCATTATCCGGTGAGAGCAAAAACAAATTTCACTTTCGGTTACCCAAACGAATTAGACCAAGTCTTTTCCTATTTCGTTACTAGACCGTGACGGTGGGAAAATCGGTCAACTGCCGAGCCAGCCGTGAATATCAAGGATTCCGCACCTTTAAAAACTTTTGTTAGAGACATAAAATATAATAATCATACACAATCGAATAGTGATAAAGTTTAGAATAGGTTATCGATCTCAAATACATGGATAATGTATAATGTAAAATTTGCAGACAGAATGAGAACAATACTGAACCCTAAAATGTTTGGAAGTGAATTCAAAGGACAGATGTAGAGCATAACATTATTTGGAACCTTTGACGAAATGTAACAAAGGTTTGGTATGAATCGGGTTTATAAATAAGTAAATAAAATTGAAATGTATTTTCTTTACTTTTACGTGTTCCAGGTATTCTGGCCTTCTGAATATTTTTGTATTAGAAATTAGAAATTCATACATTGTTATGGGTCCTAGAATATATGTAATCTCGGAGCAATTATAAGTTTTCTTTGAAAATATAACATAATAATTCTGAACATAACATCATATCTTTTACCTACTACTTAGATCGTAATGACGTATACATTTTCTATGAAAAAACAATTCAACACGGTATTTATTCAAAACAGTATTGGCAAAGGAACGTTCCATGTTTTTAGGGTTCCGTAGCCAAATGGCAAAAAACGGAACCCTTATAGATTCGTCATGTCTGTCTGTCTGTCTGTCTGTCTGTCTGTCTGTCTGTCTGTCTGTCTGTCTGTCTGTCTGTCTGTCTGTCTGTCTGTCTGTCTGTCTGTCTGTCTGTCTGTCTGTCTGTCTGTCTGTCTGTCTGTCTGTCTGTCTGTCTGTCTGTCTGTCTGTCTGTCTGTCTGTCTGTCTGTCTGTCTGTCTGTCTGTCTGTCTGTCTGTCTGTCTGTCTGTCTGTCTGTCTGTCTGTCTGTCTGTCTGTCTGTCTGTCTGTCTGTCTGTCTGTCTGTCTGTCTGTCTGTCTGTCTGTCTGTCTGTCTGTCTGTCTGTCTGTCTGTCTGTCTGTCTGTCTGTCTGTCTGTCTGTCTGTCTGTCTGTCTGTCTGTCTGTCTGTCTGTCTGTCTGTCTGTCTGTCTGTCTGTCTGTCTGTCTGTCTGTCTGTCTGTCTGTCTGTCTGTCTGTCTGTCTGTCTGTCTGTCTGTCTGTCTGTCTAAGATTTTCACACAAAAATAGAAAAAAAACAATAAATTTAGGGGGTTCCCCATACTTAGAACTGAAACTCATTTTTTTTTTTTCATCCAACCCATAAGTTTTCTAACATCATTTTTTTCTAAACTGAACTGTTTTGAAAAAACCCACGACGGCCGTAAAAATTGTAATCGAATAAAAGTTGTAATCGAAAAAGGATTAAATAAATTTTTCAGCAGACCCTCGACAGCAATTATCAAATATAGAGGTACCTGCACATATTCACCTACATATTAACATAATGATAAATATAAGGCAATCCGTCGGAGGGGCTGGAACGTCTGGACAGAAATGATTCTATGTCAGAATGCTACATCGATTTCAGTAACTGAAGATGTAGCTAGAACTTATCATTTTACTTTGTTGCAACTATAATATTTTTAAGTTAAAATTTTATACTAGAACTAATTCCAAATTCCACATACTTTTATGATACTACCGTCGTCTACCGTGTAGCACACTTCTGTTATATATTTCAAAATCCTTTTTCAGCTTTTGGTTCCTTTTTACAGCATATTTCCTTACGATGCCATAGAAAGTTATAGTTATTATATATGTTAGAAGTTTTCTGCTTCCGTTTGGCTTTCGGGATCACTTATGATGACAATAGATTGGATACTTTACTGAATTTTAGTGATATAGTCAAAAGTGCAGCCATTGTTTGATAATGTCTTATATATTTAAGAGTACGTTCGAGGTGAATGAATGTAAGTGATAAAGTCCGACTCAATCATCATCATCATCATCATCTCAGCCGCAAGACGTCCACTGCTGGACATAGGCCTCCCTTAAGGATCTCGGAAAACGCTGGATGCAGGTCGCCCAAAACCGGTCCGACTCAATAATTAATAAAAATAGAGTACGTTTTTGCCGAAAGGAATAGAGATGTATGATATACCAGATTGATTGAGATTAAAATCACGTCATTTTCTTTTATAGAATGCTTGATAAATGCCAGTATTTAGTGAGTATGCTTTTATGACGTTGTGATGAGGAAACCTTACTTCGAAGAACACAGTGTTTGAAAATCTCCAGTCATTTACAGTTAATTCTTAATAAGGTACTACCATTCTACTACGTTTATTGTTGATGTTATTATATTTATACAGCAGTGTTATGATACCTACCTATGTGAATAATTGATTAGAAATGTATATAAGGTCCTAATAAATTAAGTTCGGTCCTTTTGAGGGATGATAGTATAGGTCATAAGTATTCCGAAAATGATAAAATAAAAATATTCGCTGTATTTATGCAATTTTATTTTCTACATGCTTCCCTCTGCCCGCAATTTTATTCACATAATGTTTTACCGCTGTAAAAATATCGTTTATTTTATTCCAGTCAGAGTATAATGTATTTATTTATTTTTTATTTCAACCAAACCTTTTTTATAAAATTTCTGCTTAAATTCAGTACTTTCAAAGATTGAATACGCATGATAGACCCCTTCCAAATATTCTCACTTCTTACCGTTGACCCCACCTTGACTTACCCTGGTAGATTGTGGTTAAACTCAAACCTAACCAACAAAAGTAACAAAAAAAAATGTTTTATAAGAACTAAAATAACATCCGCATTTATAGTGACGCCAATTCTCATTGCGGTTTTTGTTATTATGCGAGTAGGTTGTTTATTCAAACAAGTTGGTCTTTGATTAAACTTGGATGTGTGGTTTCCAAGTTATGCGGAAGTTCGCAGACAAGTACCGTATGAAGTAAGCACATTCGGCCAAGACTACAATGCATGTTAAGTTTATGTTATGAGTGCACGAACTATGTTTCAAATCGCTTTTATTGTCTTCTACACTAGCCAATATATTATGTTTTTTTTATGTTCGAGTCTGTAAGCACAGAATAGATAATAGTACTAACCTGTAAGTTCCAAGCTGGTGCTACAATTATATGCGTTAGCTACTAAATCCGAAAATCAAGACATAGGTACGAAATCATAATCGTACATTTTGTTACTTTTAAATTGTAATTATCGTACCTATTGTATTTTTATATTCTTAACTGTATGCACCTAAAGAAAATTGTAACTCATCCAGAATTAAAACGACCTCTTGTTGTCAATTAAGGTTAACTGTTTTCCCCAAAAATAAAGCTGTGTTTAAAGGGTGGCTTTGAAGCGAACAACAAAACAGAATGTTTACACGACTCATAACTGCTTGTCACAGCCGTTAGTTTCATGATTACCAGTGGGACGTTAACGTTCTAGTCCAAATGTTAGTTTTGGTACACAACTTAAAAAATACAGCATCATATACTTGATAACAAAGAATTATCGGGTTATCACGTTGAAGAATAGATTTAGCTAAACCACTTTGGCAATGCTTCAATGCTTTAGTCCATCGAACACAGAATTTTGTTTATTGCTTGAGAAAATGTTGGCTATCGTGCTTGTGAGCATAATGATCAGTTGTGTTCACATTCTCACATAGTAGATAGACCTATACATAGTCTTATAAATTTTAGATTGGAACTCTTCAATTTGGGTTACCTGAATAGGGTTTACAGTACAATAGACTTTCCAATTTCAATTTACCATTTACCAAAACCAATTCAAATTGAACACACTTTTTTTGGTTCCATTTTCAAAGTTACGCTTGAATATTTAGATAGCAATGTTTAAAGCTGCACAAAAGCTGTGGCTTCTCTCCCAGTATGTATACAAAAGAGCATTTGTCAGTGTTCGTGGTCGGTGAGCAAAATTGTACATGAGCTCCAATACTCGGCATCCGCTCCCTAAGGGACGACCGCTTCTAATGCTACACGTACACCCGCGATATTGCTACAATGTCAGGCGACAAGGACCTTCGCAAGGGCTTTTGTTTACACGAGCCCTTGTGGACAAACGACTTGACGTAGATTTGTTCCCATTTTTTAGGGTTCCGTAGTCAACATGATATTCTGCATGACATAAAATTTTAATTGATTTTACAAGCTATAGGTCCTACTATCATTATTTATTTAATTTTCCAATCACTCAATTAAAAAGTTTGCAGAAAACAAATCTAAATAAAAGATTGAGAGTTAAAACGCCTTTTCCATGGCACTTTATTTATATTGGTGCATATCCTTATTTACTTATTATTATATGGCTATGAACTTATATAATAATACTGTGGCCTTTCGGATAAAGAGCCTCCCCCTCCGCACAATCTGTCTTTGATTACACATTCGATTTCACCATTATAATGGTACGGTCAAGTTCGAAAGCAATTTTGTTCACTATATCATACGCTTATTGAATTTTCCTCTGATACAATATTAAGTATTGGAAGCGATGTTATTGGTAGGAAAGAGATTCTTAATGAAAATAGAAAGTGAGTTTTGTCTTTACTTGTGTTATTTCAGGGACTTTGAAAATATAATTGAGTGTTTAAAAGTGCAATAAATCAACGTCTGACTAAATATAAGTTTATTGTAGAAAATTCTTGTTCTCCACACGTACATTACTTAAAAATGGTAATATTATTTATACGCTGAAATTCTAGAGAACAATGTCGGTTTGTATAACAATTCAAAATTATGACGTTGCTTGCCAAGCGAGAAGTATGAAATGAAAGGGGTCTTATGAGTGGACAGGGTAACGATTAAAATTCTATTAAATTTTAAATGGGAGCTCAAATTTTAATTGCCATCTTGGCAAAATTAAAAATTGTTTATGGAAGTATTGGTTAACTTTTGAAAAGTGATAGATGCTTTTGAAAAATATATCATTTGTCAACCTATTTATTTACTTCGGAATCCAGGCATAAAATACCTAAATGAAAAAAACCCCATGCAGTAATTGTTACTGCCTATTCTTGGCCTTGACGGTTGGCATGAAATATCATGAGTCAGCTTAACAATTATTATGAACTACTGACATTATGTGCCCACCTACTTTGATTAATATCTTTGTTAACAATAGCTTAAAGTGCGCATCACGGCACTATAATAACTAATTGGAATAAGACAAGTTAATAAAAATAATGAATTCTGAACGAATACAACCATTATGTTGTAAGCAAATGTTTGGCTTTGTTGTAGGTACTTATTTATTTTGTTACCTATTCATAGTATTTGTATAGTCGCCAACATGCCGTTTTTTATTGTGTACCAGTTGTCCCCCGCGGTTTCACCTGCATTCCCGAGACAATAAAGCAGCCTATGTCCCTCTCCATACACCATACCATAGGCTAACTGCGTACCTTTCATCACGACCGGTTCAGCGGTTTAGGCGTGAAAAGGTTTTTTTTTTTTACATAGAATGGGTTTGCGTTTGGCTTCTGACCCGTCGAAAGGCGAAGACGAAGCCTAAGATGGAGCACGCTTACCCAGAAGAAACCTATTCACTCTAGCCTTGAAAGTCTCTAGATTGTAGGAGTCAGGTATCAAACAAACAAACTCACATTCGCATTTATAATATTAGTTAGGATAATAAAAGTACCACACGTTTTTTATAACTCAAATTATTATGACCAGTATATTAAAATGTCAATATTTTATTATTATATATTTCTCATGATCCCATTTTTCACTTATTGTTTGGTGGATCAGACAACCTATCAAATCGGGTGATTCATTACTTGTTTTCGTCGAACATGGCTAATTAATATTCCCGTCATTTGTTTTACATTTTGTACGCATATTTTTGCATCACTGTATACCTATATTTTTTTGTTTTACTAAAGTAAGCTCACAAAAACTGGCTCTCATATTCAGCTGCCAGACTACACCAGTAGGTGCTTGGCGACAAATTGTCAACTGGCGGGTACCACCGTACTATAATTTCCATCACCGAAAGCTCAAGCCGTTGGAGGATTTAAACCCAGGCGACCTTCGCCACGGCATAAGACATCACTTGAGCTAGCACCGCCTTTACCGTAACCATCCTGAGTTCTAGGTTCTAGCCCCATGTCATATTAATATTGTGATCTTGGGTTCATTGTTTTCTCACACGTCATCGCGATCTAAAGTGTGAACTATTACGAAGGGTCTTAAAGGCCTTAATAAACTCTCATGCTAATCTAGCTCAATATATTCAATGCGTAGTTCAGCGAATTAAACAAAATTGCCTTGATCATGCGGTGACGTGACATGAATTACGTTCATATCAAACACATTGGATGTTGCCAACTTTCCTCGAACTCCCCCATGTGACCCGTTTTCGATCCTTTCGTTTCGTTATGATTTCCGCGTTGCCGTCCCACCCTCCCCTTTGACCGTGACCTTAACCCTCGTGGAGAACAGCCAATGAAAGTATTTTTTGTGATTCTTGCTTCCCGGAAAAGTTTCAAGTGTCACTCTTATTGACAATTTACAATTTGGATTCGGACGAGATAGCGACCTCGCTTCGCGCACCTAAAAAACCTTTATTTGGTGCTTATGTGAACAGATGCTTGAATGTATGTTTTCAACGTTTTGAGACTTAATTCATTATTAAAGCCGTAAACCGGAATAAAAAATATATAGGCTAAAGTTTAAGTAGGTACAAAGAGAATATTTCTTTTTGGTTTTGTTAATACTTTTAACCATAATTAACGGATTTTAGGCAAAAAAGGTTCTTAAAATGGGTTTATTAAACCGGTTTTGAATTTTATACTAAGATAATAAAGATTTATAAAGGTAGAAATAAAATATTTAAGTAAATGTTGAGTTTAGTTTTTTTTTATAACAACGTGTCCCCTCTACCCTTTCACTTTTCACAAGCGATTATGAATCTTTTTTACTTTGGCAACAGAAAAGAAGAATATAATTTTTAATATTTTATTTTAATGACGGAACAATAATTATTTTAGATTGACAAAGGATTTTTTTCACATTATCATTTCGCTTTTTTAAAACCGGCTTCAAGCCATAGTCACATTGTAATCTGAATAAATAAATCAAATTCTTTTTTAAAGATAATATGACTATTTTTTAAATCAAATCATAAATAAAATTAGAAGCTAAATTTTATTCAAACCTTAACTGACTCATTATGTTACTAAATTAAGTACATCTAGTTATTCTACTTCAATGAGCAGAAAATTATACTAATATTATTAAGAGAAAAGATTTGTATTTTTGTATGTTTGTAACGAATAAACTAAACTACCGATTGCAAAAATCTCTCACCATTAGAATGCTACATTATCCCTGAGTAACATGGGCTATATTTTATCTCGGGAACGCGAGTGAAATCGCGCGGAAAAGCTAGTAATTTATATCTTGTGTAGTCGTCAGCTGAGGTTTAATTGAGTTCTTAAAGACGTATAGTCCAAGATTCCGTTACCGGATTACCCATATCGAAGAGGTACTAATGTCTCTGTATGTATTTATGTACCAAAGTTATAGGGTAGTACGTCGGTACAAAAATGCCGTGTCAAGGGGAATCTATATCGAAGTAAAATCTAATGTACCTACCTGGGCTTTATTTTTATTCATACCAGAATTTATAGCATGAATAAAATATATATCTTCGAAATTTACTACTGAATTGGATTATTATTGGGTATTTAAAAAAAATCTTCTGACGTAAAACCAAATAAAAAACCATACATAAATCACCTAATGAGCATGTACTTACGATAGCCGTATATTATGTGACTTTTTAAATTACTTTACGTGCATTTGTATTAATTCGAATATATTTCGCATTTATTTACTTATTATTCATAACCTAGTTAAGTATTTCATTCCTCCAAAAGTTAATCAACGCCAATACAATATATAATATTAAGTATTTTCAGTAAATATTCATTCACGGATCAAATGTACATCTTCAAGTATGACCCAAATATGCTTCCTCCAGCAGGATAAGTGTATATGCATGACCCAAAATTTAAATAATAATAAATCTTTGAGATCCTATGTCGCGAGGAGATTTACGATTTTGCATACATTTATTTATTTCTACTCTACTAAGTAGGTAGCGGCTTCAGTAAGCCTGTTAGACTTTGTATGGCATGCCAACACGGGCAACATAAAAAAACGTGGTAATAATTTAAACGATACAGTACAAATATTAACATTGCTCTCCACAAAATATGAGTGATTTTCTTTCCAATTATAAAATTATTATCCAAGACGATTTCCGTGAATTCTCTCTGATTTCATGTTCAATATGTACCTACATTAGTAGTAGGTATATTAATTAGGATCAAAATATCATCATCATCATCTCAGCCGCAAGACGTCCATTGGTGGACATAGGCCTCCCCTAATGATCTCCAATAGGACCGGTATAACTAAATATAGTCAAACAAAATACGCATTTATGGCCCATTACAAAGTTTGTTACATAAACAACTGTTAATTAATCATCAACAGTGCTAAAAGCTCGTGTATCATGTTACATTTATACCTACCAAACTATTAACGTCGAGGCAATGACACTCCCACGAGGTTTTATTACAGGGATTCTTCTTTTTTATTTGTTGATTTGAGAATTCCCCACGCCTGGGGCGGCAGCGGCGGGAATTCGATTATGTCTGTCGTATGCTCGTCTTGTTTACTACTCTCTATCTTTGATACTAATGAAATGTGGTTAACGTAATTGTGATTTATCTGTTTTGCGACGTTGTTTAACTCTACTCCATATGTTTTGTTCTTTGAAAAATGTTTGAAACTTTTAGTTTTTCTTGCTAAAAATTTTTTTTTTTTACACGCTTTTTCCATTTTAATTTAGATTTTATTTGTGCTGCAAACATGCCTATTTATAGACATTCGTTATTACTTTTGTTTTGCGTGACAGCTCTATCGAAAGTTTTCAATTAATGATTTATAACATGAATGAATAAAGTGTGTTATTTGAATTCCTACGCCTAAAAACGGCTTTTTTTGCATGTAATTTTTTTTTAAATACTAAAGACAAATAATATTAACAATGTAGTATAATATGTACCTACCTACATACGATATTAATTTGAATTGTATTTAAGTACTAAGTTCTGTAAATAAATGTTGCTCGTCTATTTTTTATAAATCACTAATAAAATCGCTAATTTATAAACTCTCTTTGTTCACAGATGTCTAGTGTCAAAACTGTTCGACGTTTGCTCAAAGTCAACACCAGAACAAATGGAACAGCTTGAGGAGATCAGGATACCATGGGGCAGTGGAATCGTCGGTTATGTGGCGGAAAGTGGAGAACCAGTCAATATACCAGATGCATATAAGGTTAGTTATATAGTTGCGGTTAACATTAAAAGAAAGGAATGGAAGCTACATCTATCCTGATAAGACATTTTAGGTTCTATGGTGGACACCATAACCAACTACGTTGTCTGCATACCTGAGGTATGACAATGTTATCTATAGTTGTAAATTTTCAATTTATATTGTAAGTTACATATTTATTTTTTCTACTAAGGATTAGTAGCTATCTTATCGTTAATTAAAAATATATAGATTTATACATATAACTTTCCGATGGCGGTTGATCTGTTTTAATTAAAATTCGTGTATATTTTAATTAAATCAATCATTTAGGTGTTAATTTAGAGCTCAAGTTTGATCAAACCAAGGTAAACAAGTTTGAAATTAGCGTTGAAATTCAAGATGATAATAAATTTTCTGTTAAGCTCGGTAATGTGAGTTTAGGTGTTAAAATTCAATGTCAAACTCTAAATCTTCGAATAACGCCGACTATTTTTGCTGTGATTTTGGTAACATAAAATAATGTTTAAATAATCATATTTCAAATTGTTGATTTACAGGATCTACAATAATCTTTATTGTATGGTAATCAATAATATTTTAAGTTTGACTGATGTGACTGAGGTGATGAAAAGATGTAAGACTTAGGGTGTGTAGAAAACTTTTCACTGTAGTACCTACCCACCTGATTAATGGACGTTAGAGGCACGACCCTAATTTGAAGAAATTCCAAACGGAGCTTAGCATTTGGTGGCTCTACAAAAAGAGTTATAATGCGAGAGTAAAATAGAGAGAGTACCTTTTTATAAGCAACGCCAAGCATTTTTATTTAGTACTTTTCAAAAAACTCTAAAATTTTAATAAAAATGCGTTCTTAAAATATGAGGTAAAAAGTAATTTCACCACCAGCTGCGATTAATTTCTCAATCGTATATTCAATCAAAAATGATCCAATAAAGATTCTCGCAATTTATGAAACCAAATTAACATCTGACGTGAAACAGAATTTGTGAAACGTTCAGTCCATCTCATAAAATTATCCTACATTACGTAAAGATGAAATAATTTTAGCGTAAATTTTTACATACATACCTGGTATCAGGTAATGTTATGAGAGATTCATAAGGTGTCGAGTGCGAATACCATTTGTATGCAAACACTGGCTTTGTATGAGACGCACACTCGCTGTGGTGAAGTCATTAACAGTGTGGGACCACATGCGTTCCAATTGTGTATATTATAGATGCATTAGGTCGTGAGCAGCTGCACATTGTCTCAAAGGTAAAACTTTGAATTGACAAATGCTGGGAAAATTCTAAAGCGCTGAAAGTGCGCGTAAGTAAACGCCGATATAGTATAATTAATGAGCCCCACACACATGTCTGTATTTTACGTTTACCTATACCGTATATATAACTAAACTCGTATATATATATTTGTCCTAAAAACAAGAATGTCTATCTGTTCGTTTATAAACCACCATTCAAATAAAATTTGTAAAGCCACAAGGAGCTTAATAATAGTTTGTTTGTTGTTTGTGTCTCTTATGTTTTCAAATGCGTTTTATAAATGTAAGTAGTTTGAAATGTCTTTGTTTTAGTTCAACAAATAGTGGCACATATTTATTAATAAAGATGATGCTTTTAAAATAAAATAATTTAATATTAGCATTGGAAGTTTATAATGAATTCGGGTCCCTTTAAATACTTACTGTTCTTATTGATTTTATAAATATATATATATATATATTTTACCGCCAGCTTCCGAATGCTCAATCAAAGTTAATCTATGAACAAAATTTTTGCCATTTTATAATTTTGTACACCATTGACAGTGACAGGTATACTTTTAACAAGAGATTTACATTGACGGCGATGACGACTTACCATCTGGTGGAACGGCTGCCTGCTTAGCTACTGACATAAAAAAAAATGATCGTACTTCTAGAAACTTGGAGTTAGACGTGAGTTTTCAGTTCTTTTTATTTTAAAATAGATTACCAAGAACCGATACTAAAGCTTCATTTATTTCTATATTCAATTGTTAAATTCCTTACAACAATTGTAACAAAAATCTCTTTCAGTTATTACGGTTTGTTTCAGAGAATCCTTTCAAAACAACAGCCAGGCTTGATAGTACAAATGACTTTAGCCGTCAATGTTACGCATGAGTGAGCAATTTTGTAAATTTACTTTTTCCTCTTCAAGATTTTAGATGTCGCCTACATCTAAAATGACAGAGAATTTAGCTCTCCCTTTTGTTTGAGTTTTTCGTTTGGTAATTCGTTCTAGTAGCATTACATTCTACGTCATGTTGATGTTATAGTAGCTGTTATGAATTTTTTTTTAATTAAAATTTAGAATCGGAGCTGAAAATAAAGTTAGTGATTTTCTACTCTTGTTATCAAACAAATGATTTGATTATGTCAAAACGATGATGTATTGAGGAAAACCCTTTACGGTTAATCAAAACGGAGTGTTGGATAATAAAAAACCCACAAAATACAATGCATTATTGTGTTTCCCAAAAGTTTATCCAGCTCAGTGTCCCGACTCGAGAAATATATGATGGGAAAAAGCAAAAAATGAAACGATAATACCCTTTTACGACTGGCCATTAAACAATGACAGTGCCAGGGCTTACACGGCCCCCGCCTATTATACAAACAGTTTGCGACGAACGGCAATGTTGAAGGAAAAACTTGGCCCGTGTAAACTTTTTCAACGGTCGCATTGTTTGCGATGTTTTGTACTGATAGAGTCGTCAACAATGTGTTCAAATTGCATTGAATTAATTTTAGAAATATCTGAAAATGATCATATTTTTCAGTCGTAATAAAATTTAACATACTTTACCATCTAGGTATATATATTATTATATAAAAAAAAAATGTTTGCCTATACTATTAATCCGTTTGCAATGAAACTTTGGTGGTTTTTGTGCGCATGCTCGCGATAGAAACGCACACCGGGGACTAACTGGTTTAAAAAAACCTTATTCGTATTATATCTATATATATAAAAATCAATGCCACTTTTCGTTGTAATTTTATAACTCAAGAACGGGCTCACCTATCCAAACCAAATTTTTAGGCTTTGTTCGGACTATTTAGTAGATGGTTTATGTGAAGTTTGCACAAAATCGGTCGAGCGGTTCTTCATTTATCACATTTTTTGTAACAATAAATGGCGGATCATTTTGTTAATGGGGATTTTGCTGTCAAAAAGAAACTTTTTCAGATGGGGATTGTGCTGTCAAATTGAAACTTTTTTCAGTGAATAAATATATAGGCTTTGTTTCGTCGAAATTGGCTAACGGCGAAAAAGATATACTTAGACATTTTATAAAGTCTGCGCGAGCGAAGCCGCGGGCGAAAAGTTAGTAATTTATGTATGTCATATATATAACATACTCGCTGTCCCCGATAGTAGTATAGTATAAAATGCTATTATAAATTCGGGTGCTTTATTCAGTCCACGTTTCGTCATACGATCTGTGGCTACATCTCGAGTTTTACGATTCATCTTATCGTGAAAATTCCCGGCGTGCTGATTTCGTTATGATGAAATATCATATGATACCAGTTTGCATTTGTCATGCTTCACAAACATATGTTTGAAGTAGTATCCCAGGTCCCATTATTTATTTTTTGTATACGTGGTAGTTTTGTGTTGTGTGAATCATATCTACTCTTCAGTATTATCGTAGCTATCGTTAATAAAATTTGTAGCCCAAAGAAGAGCGTATAAAAGCAATATTACGCTTTTTTTTGTTACACGCAATATGATGTTAGGCTCTACAAAAACAGCCTGAAATATTTTTACAAGTCTGTAATATCTCTTCAAAGAATGTGGCACGAGGTTGAGAAGGATATAATTATTTTTATCTGTTGTAAGTGCCTGCCTATCAAAGACCGCTCAGACAGAACATTGAAGTAGCCTTATAAGAAACACATTCTGTCTATTTTCGTCGCGAGTGAGCGAAGACCCGATTCATCTGGCTTATAAGGGGTGTTAATCTGAAAGTCAACGCGATCTTCGATATTGGTATTACGCGTCTGAGGACACCTACGTTACCCTGTTAGCTATATTATGGATAAAAAACATCTGACCCATATTTCTTCAGAACCCACTTATGAATATTTCCAGCGAATAAAATGTTTTTTCAATTTCAATTTAAATTTCAATACTTTTGGTTGTCATTAATTCTTCATTACCGAGAAAGGATTTGAGCTAGGTAGCCGTCAGGTAAAAGGTATTCTCAGAATTAAGGAGCCTTTTCCACATTCACAAATGGTCGATACATATACTTCCTTTAGCTTTGTAGTAAATAATGATTTTCATGTGATATATTTTATTAAAACAATTTTCATATCAGTGAAAATATTGCTTCAAAACATGTACATGCCAAATAGCGATACCTAAGTGAAACAAAGAGAGACTGTGTTAGATATATAAGTGCCCTCCTAAACTGGATAAATGGCTTTGACTTTGACTTTTGGCGTTTCAAAACTCATAAAAAAGTAGCACCTTTACCATTTGTCCAAACTTATTTCACTTATCTAAACTAATATCTAGAGCAATAATATTAATATCTTGATTATAAAAACAGAAGCAAGATTGATTCGATTTGATTAACCGTGATTGATAGAAATACTACGTAATGTATCTATGGTCTTTATATTGGAAGACCTTTATATTGTTTACCCCCACCAACTTCTTTACGTATATTACATTGCAGAAATACTGTTTGAAAAATGGACTGTATGCTAGCCATAGTATTTACGTTAATATTCCGAGCACTTTTATTGTACGTCGGCAATATATCAAAGCACGGTACATTACTCGTTTTAATACAAAACTGGGGAGCAATAAAAGAGGAGTTGCCAACATGTATGGATGAAACTTATAAATAGATAGTCCTACATCAATAAATTACCATGACCGTGATTTATATTGGCTACTTGTGAAAGTAACGGATGTATTATCCTCAGTCTCCTTTTAACACAAGCTTCCTCGAAAATAAGCTGTAGAAGAGTGCAGTTATATTGGTAGAAATCGCGTGTGAAACGCTATCGCGTGTTAAAACAACTTTAGATAAAAGTTTGATATTGATACTTGATTTTTAAACGTAGCTTTCTCACTTCTTATTGGCTTTTTATTGACCACAATGAAGATGAAGTTCTTGACATAACTCGCTGCAATTTTTCGTGCTATGCTATATTCTATGTTATTAAAGTACCTAATACCCATTCATCAGAATGACAAAGTATTACTAAATCTAGTCTAGATTAATTGTTACTGCGATAGTTTGATGGTAATGGTATTAAATTAATTACATTTTATGACGTGTGATTCCAAGTACAATTTAGTTTGGTGTAATATTGAAAGATAATAATTGTGGATTATCGTAGAAAGAATATGGTTATCCGCTTGCCAATTATTTAATCTTCAATGAAAAATGATATAATTAAATAGCGTGTTATCATCGTTACATTTTGATCCAATATCAAATGACAAATTCATCGATTTATGTCAGTTTATCTTGAGATTTATAGGTTGATATAATTTATCTGAAGCTTACGGATTGGAGTGGTGACCTAACTTTTATCCGGTCGGATGGGCGTTACATCGGAGCCAAGTGTGAGATTTATTCATTCACGTCAGTATTTCATTCCCGGCTCGTCGACATCGACAATATCTCGTTCATCAAGATCTCACGCTAAATCTTCACGATCCCATGTAATTTTACTTATGTCAGCAGATTTTCTTTTCGATGTTCTTCTTTGTCCTTAATTGTAGAAATTACAAACTGTTGTTATTAAGGTAAAATCATGGTACCTAATTTAAAAACATAGCAAAAAGTATCTGAATTTATTCTTTATTAATTTGTCTTGCTACCTCACAAATACCGTTCCTGTAGGTAGGGAGTCGGAATTTAATTTTATCTAAATAGAGATATTATTTTATGAATCTTCTTTGTTTAAATCTCAACGGGAATGTTTTTAATTAAATTGTAACATAAAGAACATTTTTGCTTGCACCGTCAAGATGAAACGAAATACTAATTTAATTAGTAGTTTGTTTGCCTTGAAGAGGAGAATCGTTTTCATAATAATAATGCTTTCATACGATACCAGTTTTAAAATTATATATTTACATTTTTCAAGATTATTTTACTAGTTAGTTAAAAAGGGACAAAGCTATACTGGGTTTAATTTATTATTCTCTGTAAAGTGCAGTTTTAATTAAATATATTGGCTTAAAGCATTTTTCAAGCAAAAAAAAACCACCGAAAAAGTCGGAAATTTGATTTTAATGTGACGTTTAGTTGACAATTCTGCTATAATTTTATCTCGGAACGCGGTTGAAAGCTCGGGGAACGGCTAGTAATTAAAACAATTTTAATAAATACATTTTAGTACTAAAGCTATAAATGGTTTATCCTTAAAAGTCGAGAGTTTATTATTTATCAACGATTTTTTTCACATAGGCCATGACATAATGAAAGTTTTTCTGTCATAACCATGTATTGTTAAGACTTACAACATTCGGGTAGTCTTTTTTATATTCCAACTAGTTAGTTATAAAAAAAATCAAAGAAATATCTGTATTGTATTATTGATGAAAGTTTGCCAGAATATCCATCAATTAGAATTTCGTGGTCTTACGGGCGCACTCAGATGTCAATTATGAATGATGATGGATTATCTCTAGACATGTCCCTTTCTATCGCTATTCAAGAAACTAAGATGTAGCTAGCTACTTTAATCAGTCTTTAATTCTAATTTATAACTCTGAGTAAAGCACTTATGTCTTCATTTATCATTAATAATAATTGCAATGCCCTGTTATTTTAACCAAGTAGCGCATTTGAACAAAACCGATACTTCAGGGTCCGTTCACATAGACCGGCGCGGAGAGCGTTTCGCATTGGTAATGGCTCACGAGAATCCTCTTGTCACAATACCTTATATAAATGTCATAAAACTTAATTTTAAATACGGTTAAAATTTGCTCTACTCTCCGAGCAAGTCTGTGTGAAAGGACCCTTAGGCGTAAGGCGTAGTCATCATTTTAAGTATCTATTCGTACCGCAGTTTCATCTGCGCTCCATTATTTTACCACCTAAAGATACAAAAAATTCTAAAAAAATATATAATATCGCTTTGTGCGGATTGAGTATATCTTTATATTTTTTTTAGCACCAAATATCATGTTTCTAGAACCAGTGGTTTAGAGTGTGTGTATTTCAGTCAGTATGATCATTTTGACTTTGAATTTTATATACAGATTAGTGAATAATGCAATGCCTATACTCTGTAGCTAAAGCCGGCTAAAGATGGAATTGTATCTCACAAACCAATACGAAGAAATTCATGTAATCCAAGCAGTTTAGAGCTTAGCTAGGCAGAGATTCGTCAGGACGAGTGCACATAAATTATTCGCTCAAACACGACCCACCGCCGGATAAATGTTGCGCTTTAAAATGCTATCTCTCTTTAGTCACTTCATGAATTCGTCGTTTCAGCTTTAACGTATCTAGGATTTTATCTTGCAGTGTATGTCTTTGGAATAAACTATTTGGTTTACTCGATAAATATCCAATCCTACGAATGAATACGGAGTCTTCGAGTGAATAATTCTCAAAATGGATAATTCTAAGAATGATTGATTCTATAAAAATAATATTTTCAATTTAAGAATTAGTTGTTCGTAGACTTGTTAGTTATTTGTAGTATCGGTCACGACTAAATCTAGATTAGACTAGATTTTTGGGTCGGCAATGCGCGATTGATGCCCCTGGTGTTGCAAGCTTCAATAGGCTACGGTGACCGCTTACCATGGCGGGCCGTATGCTTCTTTGCCTTAGTGGTATAAAAAAATTAAAAAAACATTTGTGTGCATGAGCATGTCTCTTTGTCCCAAGTATGGGTTCAAAAATTTATATCAATTGCCTGATTTACATAGTAGGTACAAGCGTTGGGATCAGATGGCCGTGTTTGAATATGTAGATATTATGTCACTTTTATTTTCAGGCGTTTCTATGTAATCAAATTCAATATGAAATTCACATTTAATATTGACGTAACTCATAACTTTTTGGGAATTTTCAACTGAACTGTAAATGTATATTTTATATAAATTCAAATAAAATTCTCGCCAATGTTTGGTTGCAATATATGTATGTAGAGATCGGTAGGTAGGTTTCTGTAATATTTACAGCCGCTTATACCACTGGGGTTATGAAAAACTTACATAGGTACTTACCTAATATGCACATACAATTTATAAACATATTATTTAATTTATGAGTTAATAGCACCGTAGTTTAACCAAATGCGTCTCTAGTTCTGAATATTATGCAGTAATTTTGACTTTCTTCATGCAGTAGATATATCTGTTTCAAACCTAACTCATCTACGAAGTTTATTTTCTCAGTATCGTGATTTCGCATTTTGCTCATGTCAAGGATTAATGATTCGGGCTTTACTACTGTTTGAGCAAAGAAAGAGCTAGCCTTTGATGGTATCTGCGAGATGCCTATGACGTCACATCCTGGCCCTCCTCCAATACCGTGACCTTGCCAAGACTGGCTCATGCGTGCTCACGTATCCACTGTTTATGAAAACAATTTGCATACTAATGGCTCTGAAAGATCGCACTAAATAGATAGTGCACTAGAGTTAGCACAGCAAATATAGGAGCTAATACAGTACATCATCTTTATACAAACACTTCAATTTGATTCAAGAACTTATACGCGCAAACTTACTCAGCATCTGTGCATACAAGCTATGATTTAGGTAGTAGATTCGTGTCAATCAGAAAGCCGCTGCATCTTATATTTAACATCTGCTACCCGAAGTTAAATGTCAAAACTTTTGACTCAATTCATTTGACCTCACTTGCGTCAGGTTACATACAATATTATTACAATACAATACATTACAATACATTTTATTTGGTGGCCGTATGGCCACCAAATAAAATAGGTTCGTATTCACAATCGCATTTTAACGAAGTAAGTATTTCAGTATGTATGTTATTTTCGCTGGTTTGTTTCTAGAGCTATCCATATAGCCATGTACCCATGTATAGGTATACATACAATCGCCGGTATGTCGAACTGAAATACGTTTCATGTTCTAACTTGACTGGCAAATTGATGAGTACGTGTCAAACTCCGCTACATAAATTTTCAGAATTTGTAGATTGCTTTTATTGGCATTTATTACACAAATTAACACTCCCGAAGCGTAAAGTCTAACATCATTTGCTCCAACTCAAATACTGATGTTTATCGCGTATGCTAAGTGTTTTATTGAGGTAGGCACAATAATGAAAACACTGAATTACAATAACAATATTCGCTTGAAGGCTACAGGAAGTTACCTTACAGGTTATATCTACAATACGCAGTTGGCAAATAATTTATTTTCAAGCTTTGTTATATCAAGGAAAATAATGTTATGAAAAATAAACATCTTCGAAATATTTATTCTTTTATCTTATTTGTAGGGCTATTAATAGTGATAAATCAAATCTATCTATAGTAATGATGAAATAAATAATACTATTTTATTATACAATGCCATATTTAGGTAGGAAAATGCAATTAAAGAAAGAAGACGCATAAATTGATGATTCCGAAGAAGATCGAAAAAGAGATGGATGGTTGTCATCATAGAGGAAAGAAAATAATCATTTCTCTGGTTGTCATGAATGGTGATATGAGAAGAAAAACAAAATTTTAACAAAAAATAAAACCCACCTCTAATGTGACTGTGTAAGTAAAAGTCAGCGAAAGAGTACATCGTTACCTTTAACCTCTACATCGTTATTTTATACTTGTTAGTGCAAACCCACTTTGTTGTCGGTTTTATTTTTTTTGTTAAAAGTTAATTTTATTTTTAAATTTTGAGTTTCTCGTATTTATGTAATACCTCTCAAGATTTGTCACTGACCAAGATGTATAATCATAAATAATTTGACGACAATCTTGAATAAGATATTTCAATCGGGATTTTCAAAACTTTTCGTTGAGAAATTCCGTCAAATCTTAAAAGTCAATTTTCAGATCATAATCAAATTTATATAAAAGGGGACACATCGGGATCTACGTTAATAGAATACAATATAAAACACCCAAATCGGTCAAGGTGTTTCCGAGAAATCGGTGAATATAGCTAAAAAAAGCATACCTGAGCGTCGAACATAACCAACCTCCTCCTTTATTTTGTGAATTTCGAGATGGCTGACATTTATAAGATCTTGTTCTGAAGAGTTGTTTTAAAAGGAATATAATAAATAAATATAATAAACCAAAATATTTTACTATTTTAGTTATGTGTAGCAGTGGGTAGGATACCTACTATATTACGTGGTAATGCCAAAATCCAGAACTGAATTTATTTTTCCAAAAGTATGAGTATCTAGACACAGCTTCCCACTCACACTTTTATGTCAATACGCACATACTTGAAATGAAAACTTTAACATATTTACACGTAGACAACAATGTGGGCGTCCGCTAGTTGAGAATAATAATATTTTTATTGTGGGAATGTTCTTTGAGAAAAGTTAAGGTGATACGATTTTTACGTGTTCGTTTGCCAAAGATGTTATACTTGTCTAGACTTTTGTGTTCATCTCAGTGTAGTAGTATTTTATTATTATAACAGCAAATTACCCTAGCAAGAATAGAAATAGTATAAAAATAAATACACATATGTAAAATATACAGCCATTAATGTATTTAATGTCCAAGAGTCCACAAACCTTTTAGTAAAGTAAAATCGAAATATTTGACAAAAGGTAAAGAGATCTAGAACTTTGTACAAATAACCTCTTCTTCATTGAGACGAAAAAAAAAAGAAATATTTAGGTATTTTGTAGCAAACAACTAAATAATACGCGTGAAGAAGTAGCTTACAAGTTTAAGTGGCCGAAGAAATTCTCTCTGTGTAAAGGGAGTAAGTTTCAAAGGATAATGGACCCATTGAATGGAACAACCCAACTTTACTTGCCCACCTAACTTTACTTGGCCATTTTCTACGAAATCAGATTTTTTATTCACCGCTTTAGGAACCTCAATATTTTATTTACCACTAAACAAACTGAGCTATATGAACAATTTTGCATGAAAGTATTGTAGGTATATGTGCGAACATGACTCTTGTTCTAAAAAGAAGTAGTTAGTAAGTATAGTTTTTCAAGGCCTGTATGTACCTTGGATAATTTTCAATCTGCTCTGTTATTAAACTAACACTAGCCGAAAAACTACTAGCCGCGAAACCGTGGGGAATAGCCCCGCGGTTTCACCTGGATTTTCGGGATAAAAATTGGCCTATAACCTTCCTCAAGAATTAACAAACTGTGAAAAAAATATACAAATAATTATTTTCCTTTATTATATTAGTGTAGATACTTTATACAATCAATTTGTATCGGAAATTAAGTCTATCAAATAGTTTACCGACCCTTGCGATTAGTGTCATAATTTTATACCAATGATAATTCATTAAAACTTGAAGAGTTATACTAAATTGTTATATATTTATAATTTATTTATATGCTTGAAAAAAATCAAGAAACTAATAACGTACTTATTGTTAGTTTCTCCAGCTAAAGTTAGGTACTCCGAAGAGAGCTTTCACTTCCCCGCAAGAAATTTCTCACTGGAAAACTTGTAGCTGAATCGAATTTCATGCAGTGGCTTACAGTTATTGAGTTCGCAAGCTCAACTTTTTATTTCAAACAATTCCCTATTCGGACATGCTTTATGCTCTCAGAGTAGCCTATTTTCCTTCGCGAATATGATAATGCGGAAATATTTTTGTATCTTTGCCAAATATTCTGTAACAAAATGAGATTTCGTAGCAATTGCATAATTCACTGTCCGAATTGACAGTTTTTACGCAGACGGTTATTTTTTTTTTACTATACTAATATTGTATGCGGCAATGAAGTGGATTATCCCGATTTAATTTTGTATGGTGCTAGGCTACCTTGGTTTGCTTGAGTGAAAATTTGAAAAAGCGTAAAATAATTTACAACAAAACATTAAAAGTTTTTTTTATCAAAGAATAAGTTGAAATTTTGGGAAGTTTATGTCAAAATCGTACGTACCTACTTACTAATAGTTAACAACAATTCCACTGTCAAGCGTTTGATTAAAACAAATCTGCGAAGTGATTGATTTTCGGCATCACGTAATTTTTTGTCGTAAACATTATATGTTTTGGTATCAATCAAATTGATTACAAAAAACTGTTACGAGATACGTCAACACTTTTAGAATTATTCTAGGTGTGTATTTAATAATGTCGATAAACATGATTGAAATTGCTTACGGCTACATCGGTTTGGCCATCAACCGTTGGTACGTAAGCTTAGTGGTGGATGGTTTGAGCCCAATCTGGCTAGTTGACAGGCGCGTGCACCTAATGAACGGTGGCTCTCGATATAACTCCCTTTTTGGCTTTCAGCCATACGCCCGATGCGGTTTTCCACAGATATGTTCATGTTCTCACAGTTTATCGTACTGTGGCACAAACTCTGTGTATCGCACCGTTTATCCGACGATACAACGCATTTCTCAAAAAGCTTTAGGTATTTGCTGTAAAGAGATTTACCGTGTTAGCTTTAGTAAGTTTTGAAACAGAGTTGTGAATGCTGCCAAGAAATGTTACCACTAGTCAATGGTGCAATAATACTCGTAGATGTTGTTTTCTCTCTGTAGTACTTTGAGAAAAACGATAATAAATAATAAATATTCTGGGACATATTCCTCACACACGGCCATCTGACCCCAAACTAAGCAGAGCTTGTGCTATGGAAGCCAGATAACATATACTACTTTTCTTTTGTAAATACATACATATATAGATAATTACACCCAGACTCAAGACAAACAGACATGTTCATGCACACAAATGTTTGTCCTGAGTAGAACCCACGACCTGCGGCGTGATAGATAGGGTACCTTACCAACCACGCCAACTGGCCCGTCACAAGCTCTTACACTTCGTCAAAAGCTCTATCTATGGCGCAATCAATAGCTTCTAACAGCTGAATGTTAGTTATACGAAATAGGCTCAATAAATTTAAATTAAACACATGTACTCACATAACTGTTTCCGATATGTAGGTAATGTGGTGTCGATGAAGAAGCAATAACATAAAATGGCCCTAGGATGTTGAGGACAGTTGCGGTCTGTGGTCAGCACTTTGACTCTGATTACACTCTCGGCCCAGTTTCCTATTATGTGACTTCATTTAGAAGGAGGAGTGAATAATCGCTCAATTAGAGTCTTGGTTAATGACATACCAGCCCACGCGCCGAATTGACTTAATATGATTAAGCCACCAATTTGTCAATGAGATTTGTCCTGTGGAATAAAATTTGTGAAAATGTTCTTCGGTCTCATTAATTTTTATTATTATCGTCTACTACTTGAAATACTGTTTAATAATATTTTTATTTTATTACACATTATGATAAAATGACGATGGTAGTTCGGCTAATAATAAATGTAAAGAGTATAAATTAACAAGATTTTAAACTGATATGTCACGCCATTCGACTATTCCGGATTTTGACTAATCGAATCTGGTGTCGCCTGTTCGTACATTATTAATCGATACTCTGATTAAAAAATCATGTAATTTGAGTAATTCAATATTGTATTATACGTGTTTGTTGCAGGACGAACGGTTTAATCACGACATTGACCAACAGACGGGCTACAAAACGAGGTCTCTTCTCTGTATGCCGATCAAGGACATCAATGGAGAGGTCATCGGTGTAGCACAGGTAAGAAAACTCGGGACCAGAATATCTAAATAATTTCATCTTCTTTTGTTTCATTATCCTTTTATTGATGTAAGTAAAAGTCCTAAGTTACTCATTCATTAAAATAATTAAAGCTATTTCATATATAAGAGAATAAGAAGCAAACGAAGCCAGATACCTTGACTTTATTTAGATCGTCGTCTTACCTGGAAAAAACACATATTCACAAAACGAAAAGCACCCCAGTCCAACTGACGAAAATGTACTGCTTGCTCGGCAAAAAATCACAGTTTTCACTGGAAAACAAACTACTATTATACTAATGTATTATAAAACCAATCTGGACCTACGGAGTCCAACTCTGGGGCACATCCTCCAACTCAAACCTAGAAATACTCCAGAGGTTCCAGTCGAAAATGCTGAGGATAATTACTAATGTTCCTTGGTTCATAAAAAACCAACAATTACACCACGATCTAAGAATCAGGACAGTTCAAGAAGAGATTAAACACTCAATGAAATCGTACAGAAACAGACTAGACAATCATCCAAATATACTAGCTACGCACTTAATGAATAGTAACTCAACATTCAAAAGGCTAAAAAGAAAGTCCCCTAGAGATTTATAGGGAATATTATACATAAGGGGCACACGTCGCTGGACTGATAGCCCCCCAAGACAATTGATAGATTCCTAACCTTAAGCTGAATGTTCGCACGGAACAGATTGCTTTAAAACTAACAAAAAAAAAAAATATGAGAATCAATGAAAAAAGTTTGCAAAGAGGAAGTTGAGGGTTTAACAAAAAGTATGAAATCAAAAAACTTTCGAACATTGGTCGTATTAAGTTATAAATATTCTGACGTGAAATTGAAATTGCTTCATAAAATGTTAGTAAAACTTGAAATTATCTCATAGCATTTGCCTTGAAATGGCCCCCAAGGGAAATGAATTTGGATGTCAGGCTTGAATAAGTGATGATGCTTGCGAGTAGCAATTGATTGTTTATTGTTTCACTCTTATTTTTATACAATAATTGCCATTGTGTTCTATTTCAAAGTATATTAGCAACGACACAAAACTTTGGACTTCTGAATACATTTTTAATGTTAATCCCTGACTCGTAGAATTCAGTTTTAAATTTTAATATAAAAGGATTTTATATTTGGCTCAGCCTCCACGCTGAAGGAAATTATATTGCCAGAAAATGTACACGCTTGCCAACGATCATGACTGGGCTGGTTGAATTATCATTTGGTATCTGGTATTTATGGTCATCTTGACTAAATCTATAAATCTCCTCGTATTTAACGTACATTATTAAATTTAATATTACATGTTACGCCATAATAGCTATAGTGCTTTATGCAAATCACCTCCTCACTGACATTAGAGTTGAACTAAATGGGTTTGTAATGTATGTTATAGCTGTACAAAACGCTTAGACGACACGCCCATTAGATCCCAATTTGAATTATTATTAAAGACATGTTTATGAGATGAACAATCATGATTTCAGATTGCCAGGAATTTTAATGAAAGCAAGCGAGCGAACTCATTTTGAGATTCTATTCTTGATATATTGATCATAATTACAAAAAAAAAAATTGCATTGGTCCACACCCTTTTCTACATCCTATATAAACAAAATTTACATTTAATAACTAACATGAAGAAATTATTAAATCCAAAGTTAAGGCACAACTAAATCCAAAATTAATCAAACCCTCATTCTCCTCAGGTGATAAATAAACAGAACGATGGACACTTCACGGTAATCGATGAGAAAGTGTTCGCATCTTACCTCCAGTTCTGTGGCATCGGCCTCAGAAATGCGCAACTCTATGAACGGTCACAGCTAGAGGTGAAAAGGAACCAAGTATTGCTCGACCTGGCAAGGATGGTCTTTGAGGAGCAGAGCACGATAGAACACATGGTCTTGAGGATACTAACGCACACGCAGAGTCTTATACGCTGTCAGCGAGTGCAGGTAAGCGACATTTAAACCTTTTTGATATTTGAATTGCTCTCATCAAAGAGTGTATCTACCTAATTTCCTGGTATAAATTGGACAACCACGTTCGAAATAATGAGCGAAAATGCGGTCATTAATTAGTCTTGTTAAATCAATACCGTAGGTATTCAATGTGCGATTAAACGTATTTATAGAGGGGTCTAAATTTTGATAGTCCAAAAAAGAATGTAAATTACACAGTCTAAAAGCAGATAGCTAAGATTCTTACTGTACATCAAAATTTGACGATTCAGTAATATAAAAAATCATAATATTTTATTATGTCGATCTTTTCTTAAGCATCTTGCGTATCAAATTTTTATGTTCAAAGAAACAAGCTCATATCACCATTCACATTTACATAATGTTTAAGCATGCATTTATATACAACAGTCGGAGCTTGTACGTAAGGCCACAAACTAAGCACCAATAGACTCGTCGTTATTTTACGCTTGCTGTATTGCAATGGTCTCATATCCACGTATCATTAAGTTCAAATGTCCATGTAGGCTTTAATCGGGCGATATTATCTAATTTCGCTATCAAATGTTAGTGATGTATGCTATTTTGTAGCAGTAAATGGAAATTAACAATTTCAAAAATCATGATAAATGAATGTCTAATATTATAAATGCAAAAATTTGTGTGTTTGTAACTCAATCACGCCGTAATGGTTGAATGGATAAATAAACGATATTTTGAAATAAAAAAAAAACATCCCGGGAAATCATTAGTAGGTACCTACATTCGAAAACGCTGTGGCACGTAATGTTATTAACAAGTTGGTTACTAAGCTATAAAAAAGTCAATATCCAAGAGTACCTACTCCAAATCTAATAATACAATTCGATATAGAACCGAAATGCCCAATTTCACAAGACTTTTTGTCAGATCACCGATTCATCTTGTCGTTTCTTATGTATTTTCGCTTTTATTCAAATAAAACTTGACCTTTTCAGTTCACTGTCGATAAGTCAAACTTATTCGTAGCTTAGCTTATTTTATCCAGTAGATATATTAACTTAAAAAACTTTTCTACCACACAGCTTAGTATATTATTTAATTAGTTTGATCTTTAATATTATGATACGAATGTCAATAAAATTCTAAGCATTGAGAATGCGGATATTTTCGGAAATTAATGAAACCTTATCTTTTTTAATTTTTGTTACTATGGATGGACCTGTGGTTGACCACAATCTCACCATGGGATTTTGACCAAAAATGGTAAGCATACAAAGCCGGAACTGGCTTTTTCAGCTTGAGGGTGGTAGTCAGCCAGGTAGGTAATTAATACTCAAAGTACCCTGAGCTAGTTTGTTTGTCACGATATGTTTTCCTTCACCAAAAGTTTAAGCTCATGGTAGGATTCAAACCCACGACATTCGTCACAGCATTCGACGTCATATCCACTAATATCATCGTTTCAAAAATATTTAAAAAAGAACGAAACATTTTATTGAATCTCTCAGCTCTCATAGTAACTTATCTTGAGTTCTTTGGATGATTGGATGGAACCATCAAATTAATTATATTTTCAATTATCTTTTGGAGTTTATAGTGAAGTCCTAAAGGAACGGTAATATCTTAGCAACCTTTTCTCTGCCTACGTTATTTCGTGTTTTCAATAATTTCAGTCAAATAGCTCGAAGCTATATACATTATTGAATATTATATTACATTGAGCGAGCAATCATTCAATAATAGAACTTAATTTTCAATAATATTTTTTTTATAAAATGAAAGCTTTGGATACGAGTACGTTTGCCATAGTAGGTACTACATGAAATGGCAGGGATTATAACGTATACGTATCTGTTTAGCAATTTGTTAAGCCAATACCTACTGTGCCAATACATTAATAGTAAATGTCATGCTGTTTGCATAGCTCTCCGCAGTTTAATTAACTGCTTACATAGTATCACTACTGCGTATTAATTGGAAGCCATTTTCAAACATTTAATATGTCTGAATAGAAATAATCTTCTATGACTGATTGGATTGAAATATTCGTGAATAAACATAAAAAATTGCGAAAGCCATTAACATTCATAATATTATCATGAATATTCATTGTTGAGTATAATGTATGTATTTCATTTATTTGTCAATGGAATTGGTCTTGTTGACCTGACAATGACACGGTAAAATTTTACCAATTTTTATACACAATTTTGTCTGTTTTAATTGATTAAGTATTCTATATCTGTATCTTGTTTATATAAATTATAGGTATAGTTCTATGAGCACAGTGGATACATTATGGAATATTTTGAAGAGATGATAGTTCATTCACATTTGACAGTATGTTGCTTCTAGGCTTTGCCTGCATACCATCTTCGTCCCTATTGTCACTTACTATTACAATAGTAAGATTATGGTCCAAACACATGACATAGTAAAAATAAGTAAGAAAATCATTGTGTTTATCTTGAATGTGATTATCTCCTCCTATTAAAATTATAAATATATATCTGTATTCGCATTATGTAAGTATCTAAATATAATTTTAATAGGTACACAACTATAACGATAAATAGTAGCTATTATTGTTTCAATTCTGTAAATCAATTTCCTTATCAAAGGTTTTCCTATTGTAATGAACCAGAGTGGAAACTACAATCACAAATTGGTATGTTATATGTTGAATCTACCTATTCAAGCGATTTACGGAATATACGAAATATATAGATACTATCTATTGTTCCTATCTTATGTACCAATATGTACTAGCCGACCTTGTTTTCACGTTATAAAATTAATTAATTCATTATTTTTTTACTAACTAGCTTCCGCCCCGCTTTTTCACCCGCGTTCCTGTGGGAACTTAAGTTTTCCCAGGATATAGAGTAGTCTACGTATTATTCTAGACTCTATTCTATGTGCGTGCCAAATTTCATCTAGATCCGCTCAGCCATTCTGGCGTGATTGAGTTACAAACATCCATCCAAACTTTCGCATTTATAATATTGTATATATATTGTAATATATTAATATTGTAGGATACATTAAATTACCTAGGGTAATTCCGGGATATACGCCCAAGTGGGATAGACGCCTCAGTGCAATTGTGTGAAATGTAAAACACGCGAACAAAAGAATACATTATAATAAGAACGTACCCCTCCCTCACTTCAGCCGGCCACAAAAAGTTGGCGCGTACAACTTACAAAGGGCATCTATCCCCTCCAAAAAAAATCAGGTCTTGGGCATATATACCGCATGCGAGGCATCTATCCCGTTATGCAGTATTATTTTCAAATCAAAATATACGGTTTATTTATTGACTAGTCTACAAAAAGCAGTACAAGGCGCTTAAACAAAAGACCAAAGTTACTGCACATATGAAAATCATGTGCGTATTATTTGTATTTTAGGAAATATGAGTAAAATTAAAAGTTGGGCATGTATCCCAGTTTTACCCTAATATTCAAGTAGGTAAATGAAAAATATGTGGATTGGCAATGAAACTATTTATCATTAAATTTAACATACACATTAACATTTCAAAACGTTTTCAGATTCTTATCTCGCCTAGAGGACCTTTAAGTTATCAAAACTCAGTACCCGCAATAAACTTCATTTAGTTTAAACTTCTTGATACCTATCCAATGAATACTTAGAAGATGTTAAAGAAACATTGTAACTTTTATTATAATATTCCTAAGGCGGAAACCGTAAAAGTAATCTTCTTGTTCTTATTCCATTTGCCATCCACTTGACGCGGGAATTCTCTTTAAAGCGTCGTAAAATCCGATGCCTTTCGATTTTCATTGTTGTTTTGTTAAATTTTCCATGGAGAAACGTCTCGCCGCCCCTGTCCTTCGTTCTTCTTGCATTTTTAGTGTTATCTCTTTCAAAAGACCTTAATGTTTTTTGTAGAGTTATTTACGCTGTTTCAAATTCGAAAGCTTTTTTCTAGTTTTCTCCTGTCTTTATTTTCCAGTTAAAGAATTTGTGCGATGAAAAGTTTAGTATTTTTCACTTACTAAATTGTATCATCAAATATAGTTCCAACTAGTTATAATTAGAAGCTTATAAGATTATGGCATGAGAAAATACTTATGCTTACCAATTACACAATAAATCATTTTTAGATTGAAACCGTAAAGTGTACGGTGTAAAACGCAGATTTATATGAATTGCTCTGGCAAACTGTATTTAATCGGCACCATCTAACGATGATTGAAACGTCGCCTAGTAGTGGCGCCAGCTACCAGATAATCGCGGTCATCGCGCGACTGAATGCTAATTGCTTCGTTAATTGTTATTTATATGTGATAAGTGGGTTGGCGACTCGTTTTTACGCGACGTGTCCACTATAGGCCTAAATAATATTATGAGGCTCCCTCAGTTCGTAATCATTCAATGGTAAATTTTCACCTTTAGCTCTCGAAACGGATAATAGACAATTAAAATTGCTTAAAGCTAACATTTTGTCCTCCTAATTATTTATTACCTACTCATCATTCGTATCTTGAGTGGTCATCTCAGTTTACGGTCTGATTGTTGAAGTTCAGATTTTTCCATAAAGTATTTTCATTTCGCCAATGGATTTTAAAACAGTAATATAATTCCACTCACTTCCTTCTACTTAGATTGATTAAATTTAGTTTTCCGTGGAATAATCCGAGTTTTATTGTTAGTAGTCACTTTGTGATTGCCACCGGCGTCCTCAAACTTGACAATTGGTTTTTCGGCAATAGCTTCGGATAAAAACTTTTGGATTTATCTCCAAGAAATCGGATAATAACCGATTCTTGGAAGTTATGAGCTCTTTACCATCTGTCATCACGGACAATATTTTAGTAGAATAGGAACCATAAAATAAGAATTGATAAAACAAAAAAAAAATATTCGAACTTGTAATATTCTTGTGGAAGATATATTTACCGCCTACTCAGTTAATGCTCCATATTATGAAAATCCAAAATCAATAACAAAGACATCCAATTGTCTTATACATATGTATAACAGGGCGGTTCTCTTTGGCCTCACTCACTGTTGCTTACTCAAAACAAGATGTCTAAATGTTTATTATTAAGTGAGTATTTTTGGCACTCATTCCTTTGGAGTTGTTGCATGACATTCACTTCGAGGCTTTGCTTTGCAATGTGTAGGCTTATTGGCTTCACGCCAACATATCCAAATTTGAAATGTATGCGTGAAACATAATCGTAAAATAGTATATGAAAGACAGTAAAAGCATAAATGTGTTTGACTCATTCATGATCTAAGTAGAATATTTATTATATACTTACACTTTTTCCAGAGGTTTTTTTCGGACAGTTGTTTATATACTTACAGAAACTTATGAATTAAAAACAATTCATACATGAACTAGGTAATTAATTAATTAAAAATAGTAAATATCTACTATTTGCTGGGTATATAACCAATTTAATTTTTATTACCTATACATTTATGTTCGTGTTCGTAAATTATTTTTAAAATGAAATACATACTAGGTTGAAACATCTCTGAAAATACAATGATCATCACAAAAACCAACATCAATATAAAAGTACAAAAAATAAAAGGTTTTATTTATTTTTTAGCACCCTACCTGAGTGGTAAAAGATAAACATTTTTTTTATTGTATGCCGACCCGCATTCGTGGTGTATAATTACTCGTTTAGAACGAAGAAAATTACAAAATAAATGATATTAAAACCGCCCTTGGATGGGAATTATAGTATCAAGATAAAAGGGTGGAATAAACCCTAATGAGAATGGAAAACGATAAGTTCGGACACAAAATCTGAACCCTTGGGAAATAGTGTAAAAGGTTTTAGGCGTTTCAGCAGATCTCTGCTCTCACCTCGTTGGAAATATACCTAGGAGATTAACATAGAATAGTCGTATATCCCATCATAAACATGTTTTAGTCCACAACTTTAATCATGCTTAATAAACTTACAATTTCATAAAAAATAGAAAAAGAAGCTGGTACCTATAGTACCCGTTAAATCAACGCTTCTTAACTTCGCACTTTGAATATCAAGAAATACGCTCTGTATACATTTATGTAAGAGCTATGATAATTGAATGAAGTATAGAAACTTTTCCACAGTTGAATGGAAACGAGGCCGTTATCTATGAAAACAAAATCGATTAATTAACTAATTTCATTACGTGCGGGGCGTGAGATATTATTTCTAGAGTATGGCTACGCATATAATATGACGTACATCCGTTCATAACGTGCGACAGTGCGAAATCCCCCTGGCAATACTTTATTGGGTCGTTTCCAAGGAAAACTCAATTATGGTCGCACAATGTGCAGAAATAACGCATAGTCCTTTAATGAAACTTGGGTTGTTGAATGGACCAAACGTGCAGTGTACGATATTGGTAAAATTCTTAGCAATGTATTTGTTATAAACGTGACTTCTCGCGTCGAACGTGTAGACGTCAGTATTTTATGCGTAAGTTCTAGAAACATTGTTAAGATAAGAACACCCTATTCGCCCTCCTCATGACTTAGTTTATATTCCGTGCTAGACCGCAGTTTTATTATAGACATAATGTAGGTACATATCGCGCTTAAATTAATAATTTATACGTTTAATAGTGAATGAAGTTTTATCTGATTCTGTTTATTGCCTATATGTATGTAATTTGATCTAATTCTCCCAAATGTCGAGTAGGTAGGTACCTATTAATTTCATTCCGAATAATAGTATGTCACAATCGCTTATATTTCGAATTACACACTCACTAGGTATGTGAAATAGGAATAATATTTATATTTGCATGTATGAAATAAATCGTAAGAAAATTAATTTGTTTCGTAGAAACATAGAAAATAAACCTTAACCTATAAAACAAGGTTCGTAAAATACCCCAACAAAGTAAATAAGTAGTCTATCCGTTTTATATGGCTCCAAATTGAATTGAAGCTGACAGAGTGTAACCGAGCAATGTAATCAGGCGATAACGGGCCTGGGGTACGGCCAATTCGAACGTAAAAGCTTGTGTAACATCGGTACCTAAATCTTAAATTCTCCTCAAGTCCAAGACAGAATAGACTCAAGTTTACCTGCCACACAGTTGATAAAGGACCCTGCCTTCAAACAGGTGTTTCGGTCGGTTCAAAACGCTGTTAATTATTTCCCACGACACAATCTACAGTTGAATTAGCATTCAAATCGAGTCGCAAAATCAGTTAAGGCCGATGGTTGGCCAGTGTAAACTTAGACCGAAATGAATTTCGTTGTAAGCCCAATTACCACCGCTGTTTGCAAGACAATATTGAAGTTTAATTTGGCTTCGGATATTTCGAGGGACGCTTGTGTTTCTCTGGCACCATTTAAAATTATTATAATATCCCTACCATTTCTAACGATATCCAGCGAGTTTTCGATAAACGAATTCGTAAACAGAATACTCATCCTTTCAATACGTCTTAGAAATTATCGAGTAGTACTCCAGACTATAATTTAGGAATTATTTTTACTATTCTCAGTTGAAGCATTGTTTGAAATATTAATACTTTATCGACATAAAGTGTGTTGAAGTCATTTTAAATCCGAGTTCAATTTAACTTTAAAAGCGGGACTTAATGCATGTTAAAGTATCACGAGCTAGATAAGTTGAAGTGGTCGTAAATGTGTGAATATCGGTATTAATGGTCAGTTATAGAAGTAATAATGCGGCCTTACGTTAAGAATTATATTGCATTCGTATTACTATTTCTACGCGTTTTGCGTTGGTTGTAGAGACTTTAATGTTTTATTGGTGCATTACACTCGACTCGAGCTCTTTAAAGCAGTTTCTTACAAGTCAATGACATTATCGTCTATTGTTTTAGATAGTTTTTACCATCACACTATCCTACCTGACTAAATTGTAGCTAACGTAGCTACTAGACCACTACTATACAAGCACTAGTAACGGTATGAAACATAAAATCAGAATAATTTCGTTTAGTATCAATCCAATTGATGTTATAAGAGTAATGTAACACGGTTTGTAAAAAAATTATAAACTTATTTTAGATTGTTTTTAGGGTTCCGTACCCAAAGGTTAAAAACGGGACCATATTACTAAGACTTCGCTGTCTGTCCGTCCGTCTGTCTCTCCAGGCTGTATCTCAAGAACCGCTATAGCTAGACAGTTGAAATTTTCACAAATTATGAATTTCTGTTGCCGCTATAACAACAAATAATAATATAATAAACTAAAAACAAAATAAAATAAATATTTAAGGGGGCTCCCACACAACAAACGCGATTTTTTTGCCCTTTTATTTGTTTAGTGGTAGTTCCCGTTGACCTAGAATCACGAAATTTGGCAAAAAAAAAAAGGTCTTACAGCACAAATAAAGGGAAAATTCCAAAATATAAAAAAGTTGAAAATCAAAGGGTGTCCCCATACATACATAGTTACGCCATTTAATAAAGACCTCTGAGTTGTATGGGCGCTGATACAATTAAGAGGTCAAATAAGGTAAATAAATAAAATTGTGCATTTCCCGTGATGGACGAACGATGGACGAAGTTTATACGGAACCCTCGGTGCGCGAGTCCGACTCGCATTTGGCCGGTTTTTTATATTTTTATTTATTATTGAAGTCTTTAACAATTTAAGTATTATTACCTACTAAACAATACCTCCGTGGGCTTACTAGGGCCATGTAAGGGTTTACAACTCATAGAGTCTTAGTTTTACGATATTCTTTCAGCGTGTAATTAATTTAGAGACATTGGTTTTTCACAGACACTTATTTAGGGCAGGATATTACGATAGAAACGTAAACGGTCTCTATCTACGATCTCGCTTATGCGGGACATACGTGTTTGATATGTCAAATTCCATGTTATTTGCAGATTCTTCCATTTTATGGTTGAATTTGCTTGACAAAGGCGAAGCCATATTTACGTTACGTTAAAAGTAATAAATACTCTTTCGTGATTTGAACATGAGCTCTTATTATAAGTGTTTTATTATACTTTTGACTGGTGGCCATTGTTTTTTTTATAAAATTTCATATCATCAAATGTAAAAATATTAAAGCTTCCACTTTCAAAATCAGCTCACATAAGAGTTATGTAAAATACTGAAAAGTTGGAAGTTATACTTTAACTCAATTTACATTTAAATTAATGAAATCTAAACGAAGTAGAAGCCTTTAATCCACATTAATATGAAATGCATGCTTCAAACTCATTTCAAACACTTCTTTATCTACTCAATTTAAAAAGTACGAAGGTGATAAACTAAGGAAGATAAATTTTGTTACATTATTTTAGCGTTAGATAAATTGAGGTATACGATAGAGTTTCTTTCCAGGGTATTTTATTTAGAGCTAATGTTTTAAAAGATTAAGAGAAATTCTAATGGAAACCAAAAAAAATTACAATAATCCCCTTTAGTATTTCTCGCCGTGGAACCAACGTCTAGGAACAAAATTTTAATTATAGAGAAGGTTACCTACCATCTCTACTTGTATTTCCAAAGATTTTAGAAATCAGTACATGAGAATGTTTTTTAAAGTTACAATCGAAAATTCTTATATATATATAATTATCTACACGTTTTTCATATTATCAGGTACTTCTAGTCCATGAAGCGTCGAAGGGCAGTTTTTCCCGAGTCTTCGATCTGGAGGCTGGTGACGACACAGACCCTGGTACGCCGAGGACATCACCATATGAGAGCAGGTTCCCCATCAACATTGGCATTACGGGACATGTTGCCACCACGGGCGAGGTAAGGTCCATAGCTCACTAGTCGTCTGTAATGCGTGTGGAGGTGGAGCGAGTCTGTGCCAAACGCAAGCGTTTTTCCCGAGTCTTCGATCTGGAGGCTGGTGACGACACAGACCCTGGTACGCCGAGGACATCACCATATGAGAGCAGGTTCCCCATCAACATTGGCATTACGGGACATGTTGCCACCACGGGCGAGGTAAGGTCCATAGCTCACTAGTCGTCTGTAATGCGTGTGGAGGTGGAGCGAGTCTGTGCCAAACGCAAGCCCATTTCATGTTAAAAACATGGCGTCTTAAAATTATATACTTATTAAAAAGGCAATGCAAAATGTTGATCTTATATTTAGGATCTTATCTTTGGCATATAATATATCTGGTATTTATGATGAAAATTACCTCACATATTTACTGTAGGTTATGAAATGAGTATGTTTCTAATTAGGAATAATTTCGTTGCGAAAGATTTATTCTTTTAAAAGTTCTTATTCAATTTAATTTTTGAAAAATTAAGAAATTTTAATTGTCACTAGACGAACACTCACAAGCTTCAAAGATATGCAACAATTTCAAAGTTCGTCTAATTGCGCTCTTTGTTAATTTCTCTTTGTTTGAATCATTAACAGTTTTGTACAAAGTTATGTGACAGGCTAATTTCATTTATTAGGGCGTGAAGTTGAGCGAACGCCACTCTTCGCTGAATATTTAATAGGGTGACTGTTAAACATAAACTTTTATATTCAATTTCAGACTGTGAACATAGCGGATGCGTATTTAGACGCCCGTTTTGATCCGTCGGTCGACGAAGGCACCGGGTTCAAACACAATACGATACTTTGTATGTCTATTAAGAACTCAGAGGGGAGGATTATCGGTGTCATTCAGGTGAGCTTAAAATTAAATTGTTAAAGATAAAACTATTGTTGGGCGCTTTTAGAAAACGATCCACCTTGTGCCAAAAATAGTGTAAGAGCACAATAGGTTGGCATTAAATAAGTTACGCGAGAAACGTGCGTTTCGGAAATTTGGCAACGGAGTGGGATGAATGAAAAATTCAAACGAGCTACGATTGTTATAAAAACAGTAGGTATTGTAGCGCATTGCGGTCGGATGCGACAGTGGAGTGGCTCGAGAATACATTACTCACATACGCACACATTACTCGCATCGTATATTTGCGAGCAGCAAAAGGACAAAGCCTACGCACGGCAGCGTGGATCGGCTTACTAATTACCTTCCTTTGCTTTACACATTCGTATAATTTATTTTAATTTTTAACGCATTTAAATTAACTTTGTTGAGAAGTTGTTTGTTTGTTACAAAATAACTACAGGATTTATGCTAATTATGCTAATACATCTGATCAATGAGAAAGAAAGTTATATCTGAGAACTGTGTCTGAGAATCACATATGTACTAATACTAAAAAATATAGTATTGAGTCCAAAAGTGGCATATTGCTTTAAAAATTTATGGAAGAGTGATTACAATTAGGTAAGCGGGTTCGTCGATAAAGCGATCTCTGGAAGTCAATCTAGGGACGATGTTAAGATCCTTATCGATATCATATCGGTTCCCTTGCCACAACCAATTATGTGCTTCGGAAGTTAATGTCTACCCTAATAATATTTTATTGGGACGGTTGAAGGAAAATATAACTTGTAGATATCGATTACAAGTCAGGATATTGCTCATTCACTCCATTAAAAATATATACAATCACATAGTTTGCAAATAAATAATAAACAGTAGTAAGTAGTGAGGTATCAACGAATGAATATATATTAGTATATTGCAGATACATAAATGGTACTCAATTCTATGCTCAAGCTTAAATTGTTATTATCCAAAATGAGTTCAACATTCACATTTGAAGAGTTAAATAACGTGAACGTTAATATGTAGGTAGGTATATTAATATTTAAATTTATTTAAATTTGATATAATTACCCAAAATATTATGTTTAAAATGATATTTTTTTATGATGAGTAATAAAGCAAGGCAGCATATTAAAAAATAATATTTTGAGAGATAACAGAGATTAAAAAAACGCAAACCATTTTTATGTTAATTTAAATGAATGCGCAAACTTTTAAACAAAACGAAGCGCATTGCGACACAAACTTTTTCTGACAAGTTCAGTTTTTTATTTTATTTTCAACAACAGTATTGTGTTATTTAATTTCAACATATGTAGGAGGATTATAAATAAGCCAAATGTGTTATTATGACTCGTTTTAAGCTATCGCTGATATTTCATTGAATTATTTTAATTTAGCAAATAAGCACATTATGAAAAGTGTTCAGCTCTTGAATTACTATTTATTTATGCAAGTTATTCTCTGTAACTTTATTTTACGATAACATTGATTTATAACATTTACTTAAATGCTAAAAAGGTGGGTTCTTTGAAAGGATTTGATTCGCTGAATTATAATTAAGTTTAAGTGCTAGAAGTCAAAATGATAATAATGGGCTTTCAAAGTTCTTTACTGCCCGAGGGTATAGACAAGGTCTCAAAGCTAACTTTGAATTGGTTTTCTTATAATCTCATTAGTACATCACTTTGAGTTTTGAAGTTAGTTGAAGCAGGCCAATTTATTATTGACTTATTATGAAATAGTTTTCTTCCCCTTAAACAGAAATAGCTCGTGATTAGATTGAATAAAGTACATCTTGTGAACTGGGAAAATAATTATATCTATCTATCATCTTAATCCTTACTTATCATACCTTAGAGATGCTATATGTTAATTCAAGTATAATAAATTGTATGCACTAATCTATATATCTGAGATATTTTCCCAAATGGGAAACTTGGGAGGGGTATTATTTATTTCAAAGCGTCTTTATGTTTTATGAGAACGAGTTACAGCAATAAAAGATAATCCTAAGATGCCCTTACTTGTATAGCATACTGAATGCAAAGCTTTATGACGGCACAAACCATAAATAGACATAGCACTGGCAGAGTATACGCATCGCCATAAATTTTAAATATAATTTCCTACCTACATGCTAGAGCATGATAGATATATAATTATATATCCTATACAAAAACATGTATGTATATTCAGTGGGTTTCCAGTATCTTGAATATAATTAAAATAATATCTACAGTAATATTTCTAATTATCCGAAGTGTCACTTAATTGTAACTAAAATTACATAGTGACACTTAAATGTAAATATAATAATAATAAAAAATGTAGAGGTGAAAATATACAACAGAACCAGACTGCGACCAATACGTTTAAGTTTTTAATGTGAATAAAATTGTTTCAATGCATAATAATGCTGGCCGTGAATGTAGTTAGTCTTATCGTTACGGTGGCTAGAAAAATATGCGATTTTGTTACTGTTTTTATGCAATATTCTTAGCTCGAAGCATTTTATGAATACCCTAGGAATTATTAGTTGATTTCATATAATTCCGATAAAAAGATGTAACTTTTGTTTTCAAAAATTCCAGCTCGTCAACAAATTCGATGAGCTGTTGTTCACAAAAAACGATGAGAACTTCGTGGAAGCGTTTGCGATATTCTGCGGGATGGGCATCCACAACACGCATATGTACGAAAAGGCGATCACCGCTATGGCTAAACAGAGTGTTACGCTTGATGTGAGTATCAAATAACTGTTTTTTTTTATACTGTGACATATCTTAGGAACCAATCTTAAACAACTCGTTGCTTTTTTGTAACTAGTTTTAATTTGAACAATAACTTTCCATAGAATGAGGACCTCACGTGAAACATTTCGTTACGAAAGATACCTGTCGAATACTAATTGATCTTTACCTATACGTTTCAGGTATTAAGTTACCACGCGTCCGCTTCATTAGACGACGCACAACGACTACGAGTAAGTTCACAACTCAATTTATATACGTTAGTGCCCTTCATTATTCTGTACTAAGTTCTGTACGCGCCAGAAATGTCCCGAACAACAATATAATTAACAAACTTCACTTCTAATGTGATAAACATGCTGTAAATTAAGACGTTTAGCTCACTTAGTTACATTAAGTGAAATTTAGTGTAAGTTACGGTTGTGATATGAGGGTGTAGTATCACTTATGTGATAAACGAAAACTTAATTATTGTATAGCATGTCTTTCGTATTTATTTATAATTACTTACTCTTTACCTCTTGGAAATAAATGAGGAAAAATCCATGAATATACAAGATGTCGCGTAAAGGTTTACAGTTAAACGTGGTCACACAACGTATATACTGTTAAAAATATATAATAAAAAATATATTCGCTATAATAAAATAAAATAATCGCACAACCAAAGTTGTTCAGTTTGATGATTTGTTCTGTGTTACAATATTTTGGAATACCCTTTATGGAGCACCTTGTACTTACTTATAGGTAATATTTACTTGTTCACTCCTTTCTTGAACTAACTCCTTGTCTAATTTTAACTAAGCATAGACCACAATCTCACCATAGTAAGTTATGATATGGCAAGCAAATAAAGCCTAGAAGACTGGCTTTTAAGTGCAGCTGGTGGAACGCACTGGTAGTGCTTGGTGACGGATTTTCTACCTGAGCCAGTCAGGCGAGTACTGAGTAGGTACTACAAAGTATTCTTTTTATGATTTGATGTTGTATCATATACTGGCACATAAGCTATATTTTTGTTATGCAACAAAGTCGGCAAACAAACATACGGCCCGCCTGATGGTAAGCGGTTACCGTAGCCTATGAACGCTTGCAACACCAGGGACTCTGGTGTCGCCGACTCTTCCCCCCTCCCCAATGAGCTCTGGTGACCTTACTCACGCGCAGGAACACAACTAAGTTATTTGGCTGCGGTATTCTGTAAGGTGGAGGTACTTCCCCAGTCGAGCTGCTCTTTGAGCGACATATCGCTATGCTCTACCTCTCTTGAAAGGTGCTATTCCATAAATTTTTTTCAAAAAAATATACTTAATTCCTTCCAGACACTAAGAATACCCTCCTCAGTCCACTTCAGCCTCCACGAGCTGGCGTTCGACGACATCGATATGACGGATGACGAGACACTGACCGCCTGCCTCCGAATGTTCCTGGACCTCGACTTTGTCGAACGGTTCCACATCGACTACGCGGTACTCTGCCGGTGGCTACTCAGCGTCAAGAAGAACTACCGCAATGTAACCTATCATAACTGGAGGCATGCGTTCAATGTTGCGCAAATGATGTTCGCTATTTTGACGGTAAGTATTTTTAATGGGTAGTATTTTTTAAATCAGTAGGTAATCTGAAAGCAATAATTAACTTTATTGATGCTGTCTCTGTCTACAATAAGTCATATACATGCACAGCCAATGGTTATTGAAGTATAGTTAGTAAATTAGTCATATTATTTATTTTTATTGATTCAATGAAACTTTAAAATCTAGAATTGATTTATCTATTTATCATACTACGTATTAGAGATACGAGTTTTAATCATTGATTTTGTAATATTGGAGACACATAAATTTCAAACAAAAGGCTTTTGCAGCGTCATCGATCCTTGAACAATGAAGGTTCGAGCGCACGCCTTGAAAGGTCTTGGAATCCAGCCATAAGAACCAATGAGGATTGTTCACAAACATCTTATCAGCCCACAGTCACAGATAAAAGCGTAAATAAAGTTTTTTTTACGCGCTCGACCAATTCACGCCCACTAACTTCGATGCATTTTAAATAGTACCTGTAGTGTACCCTTCTATTATTTACGATTTGGTTGCGAATCAGTTGTACATCCTCGATGCCTATAAAATGCTGTATCATTTTCAATATTTTTTAATCAATATTTCGAAAACTAAACTGCATTTTTATTTTGACAACTTCTTGTAACATCCTCATTAAATCACTACAGTGAAAGTAACTAATATATTACTACAGTAACTACACTAGAATTATACTTCTAGTGATTGAATTAATCAGCAATCATGCTTAGCTTCTATCGCGATTTTGAAGTTTCTTTGGGGTACAATTTTCGAATACTTTTGTTCCAGGAGACTCAATGGTGGAAAATATTTGGTGAACTAGAATGCTTGGCTTTGATTATCGGCTGCTTGTGTCACGACCTTGATCACCGAGGGACCAATAACTCTTTTCAAATCAAGTAAGTGAATTATAGTACCTAACATATTAGTATCCAGCTTGAAGGAACCTATAAACAATTTTTTTTCTATATTAATAACGTACCTTATCGTTTTAAGGGCATCGTCACCATTGGCGCAGCTTTATTCAACGTCAACAATGGAGCATCATCACTTCGATCAGTGCCTGATGATCCTTAATTCGCCCGGAAACCAAATATTGGTGAATCTTTCATCGGAAGACTACGAGAAGGTAGTCAAAGTACTCGAAGACGCTATTTTATCCACCGATTTGGCTGTTTATTTCAGGTTTGTTAAATTCCTTGTTCAGAGCATGTTTATCCCTTTTACAAATTAGAATAAGTATCTATTAATTTACAGAAAACAGGTAGGTACAAAATAAAATGTCCATGGAAAATTACAGGAATATAATACCTACCTATTCTAAGTCGGGAAAAACTTATAAAATGCAAGACTCAAAAGACAAAAAATATGAGGGTATAAACATATATTTCATGATCCTCGAGTCATATTCCGACATATAGATACTGACGATACAATGTGCTAATAATGAGAAACTATTAGAAGCTTAATCTTGTTTAAATTATAAATTGACATAACTATAATCCTTCCAGCAAACGCAAAGGTTTCATCGAACTCATCAGCACGGATCGAATAGTGACACCGATATGGGGCGAATGTGAAGAGAGACGAGGGTTGCTCCGCGCCATGTTGATGACAGCATGTGACTTGGCTGCTATCACCAAGCCTTGGCCTGTCGAGCGACGGGTAGCAGCCCTAGTTGCCGGAGAGTTCTTCAGGCAGGGTGACCTTGAGAGACAGAACTTGAATTTGACTCCTATTGTAAGTATAATTGACATAATTCAGGGAGAAGAAATGGTATTTAGAAGTAGTAAGTATAGTATAAGAAGTAGCACTGATGGCGCGAAATGGTTAAGGTCACTTAAAGTTAATGGATATAGGCTCAAGACTGCTTGATGTTCAGATTGATTTCTTATGTTTCGTTTTTTTAAATAGGTAATATTTGTTTTTTTTTTACAGGACATCATGAACAGAGATAAAGAAGACGAGCTACCGGCAATGCAAGTCAAATTCATTGACACGATCTGCCTGCCTATTTATGAGGTAAATTAAATGTAGTACCTAATTCTAAATGAGAAAACTCATGTTTTGTAGGAACCATTACCCATGACTTTTATCACGGTATTCGACGTCAATACAATAGCTCAATACGTATAAATTATATTCCAGGCATTCGCAGTACTGTCATCGGCTTTACAGCCAATGCTGGATCGAGTGAAGAGCAACCGAGCTCATTGGATCGACATGTCCAACAGCGGGGAGAAAATCGACTACAACCTCGACACACATCACATACATGAGAGAAACGACAAGACCAGTATCAGTTCGCAAAACGTCGACGATACAGAGAATACATACGAAGGCGATAGCAGCGGAGCCGTCAGCCTCTCCTCAGAAACTAACTCAAAATACGAAAACCTTGAAAATCCTGTCGTTGGCTTACTCAGCAACAACGTCCTCGCGATGCCGAGAGACTCAAGTAAATTCTGTCATTTAAACGACTTAAATTAATATAATTATTTGCATGTATTGACTTTGACATTGTGATAAAGTGAAACGCGGCTTTTAAAAGTTTCATGCGTCTTGAACCTCGTTTCGAAGGCCAATAGAGAAGCCAAATCGTCCAAATAGGATGTTAGGTTTATAAGATATTTAGAATCCCTTTACTTTTGTAAGTAACAGCACAACAGATTGTTGATTTTATTCATCACTTTTATACGTTAAAAGTGTATTGTATAGTTTAATTGCATTTTAGAAATGAATTTATTATTCATCATGTTTGTATCGTCATTAAGTATGTGTCCATTTGTTTTATACGATTCATATCATTGTTCCTATTGGTCTGTTTGAAATAGAGGGTATTTACGAGTGTATAATAGTTTAACTGTGGTATATGCGTGCGTTATAACTGAGAGTTGTGTGATATTTGTTTAGTAAATAGATGATTTTAGTCGAATTTGAAATTTATCTAGCGCAAGGCGTACCTATACGATAAGTTTTCATGACCATCGCCACACTATTTTTATACACTTCATTATCTAGCTTTACCTTTAATGTACCTATAAGAAACTTTACAAAGGTATAATAATGTTTTAATTTACCTCATTCGTCTATTCCTACTACGTATTACATGAAGTTTTTCGTGTGTGTCGCTAGATTTGGTATCATTTAAGATACATTTACAGCTACCGAAATATTCAATTTCTCATAGAAACCAAATATTTTGGATCTAATACTCTATCTACATTAAAAACCAACCATAGGGCCTAACTGTCGTATCGTAGTTAATAAATGACCAAAATACCAAAAAGTCTTACATAGTTTATTATTGTTTCTTGTTCGATCATATCATGTAGTGTATCATTCATGGCTTTGAGTATAAATGGTGATAGATATTGGCACTAAGGAGTCCTTTGAAATTGTATCAAATTATTGTTAGGTAAACTCCAATGTGTATATTGGATCATTCACATTAGGGTTCGTAGGGGCACTATCTAATAATTTCAATCGCACAACATTTTTGTAAATAAATCAATGTTATTAATACTAACATGTAATTTTGGTAAGTACTTATTATAAATTCGGGTTCTATTAATCACTGATATTTCGATTTATTATATTTTAATCGATATAAATTTGTTTAGTCTGCATGTAGGAACTATGGCCTCGCATTAATTATTTTACTGAAAGACAGTTACGGCACCGGCTGATTCATTCCAATGTTATTTTGATTTTAAATTAAACTGTTTGTGTCGTCTAATAACAATATTTATAAAAAAATATGTCAATTACATTATTATATTCAAACTTAGGTACTCGACCGATATTCAAAGTTTTTCATGTAATAAATGTGGGGTAGGTACCTATACCTGTACCTAAGGTATTTAAAAGATTTGAATAGTAAAAAACCTATTTTGCTTTTGCAGCTAATCACCTCACATGAGGGCCGGGAGCCCACTGCCACTTTTTATAGCGCTGAAATAATGCTTCGTGTCGCGCGAATGAATCTCGGTCACATCGGGATAAGGGTAAGGACATGCCGAAGAGCCTCGCGCTCGCGGCCGCTATCTCGATTCCTCAATGTGGATACTTGCGATTTCTACATATACGGCGGTGAGAAAATATAGGTTCAGCCGCACCTGCCTGAAAGCTCAGCTGCCCACGAGCGGATACGATGAGCTGCAGCTGAGGCGAACTAATTATCCAAGTAGCCCGCGATATATAGCAGTATCCTTCGTGCGTGGGTGTCTATTTGCATGGAGGTGACATCGAGGTAGCTAGTTATACCGCGGTCGCGAGGTATTGCATGGTATTTACCTAAAGGCAGCGGCGTTGCAGTGTGTTAGCATCGCGGCCTTTATGAGACAGCATCGCTGCAGGGGCCGCAGCGCTGAAAAAAGCATATGTTAAAGAAACGCACTATATTCTAATATTTGATCTTATAGAAAAAACTGGGGCTAGCCGCAATAATGAAACTTCTTTTTCAAAATAAAATAACTACATAAAAATCCTACAATTTATCATATCTAATTGACTCGCTTTAGACATTAAAACATAAATAAGGTATGATCAAAAAATATCTCGATTTCCTCTTCCTTCATACGAAATTATGACCAATAAAATTGCTCCCGAAAGAAAAAAAAATATTTCTAATTGGAATAATTCTCTCTATAAGCGTTAGATATTTACATGAAAAAAAAATCTCAAATTATTTGTGGTAATAAAAAAATATGTACAACATTAATTTTAAGATTGCTGTAAGTATTATTAGAAGTAATTAGAAAATTAATAACTGTAATTCACTAAATGAAGAGTTGTATGGTGTGTGAATAATTATGGAGGTTGTTTTGTTCCAAACAAATAATGTTATTTATTTATGATTAAACAAATTTTGAAATAAGTTTGACTTTCATTGTTACTTCCACAGCTATAATTTTGTTTAAAATTATAAAACTAACTCGTGTGGCCGAAGGTGAACACGCCAACACGATATAATATCATAGCAAGTTTCATACAATTTGTGCGGTATCTGGATTCCCTTCAATAAAAAACTTATCTTCAAATGGACTGTATACTATATTTATTTCACTTTGTATCTTGATCACTTATTTAATAACTCGTAAACTCGTGAACACTGGCCGACTAGATACAAAATTACTACTTTTCAACGTGAATTCTACTTTACTGTATTTATCTGAATTAATGAGTAAAAAGTCCAAAAATACTTAAATATCGATGTGTTACCTTATCGAGAGCCATACATAATTTTCCGATTCTGACTTTACTATGGATTAGATTTGGACTATGAATTTACATCATTTCACATTATTTATCTATGATCTACTATCTGTACCAAAGTGATTTTATCCTTAAACATTGCCTGTAACTAGGTCTTTCCAATGAATCTACGTTGTCGATACCAGCTTAATCTACCTTAAAGCTATAAAATATTTTGTACACAAAATAGTCAAAACGACATAAAGTTTTCATCGGAAAACCCTATTTCTCCGATATCCCTATTCTATCGGGTTAGATGTATATACACATACATAATACAAACAATTAGCTCAAATAAAAACATATTCTTACGTACTGTCAATTGTAGGAAATAACCCAGATACACAGAAAATAAACATATCATAAACCAAGTTAAAAGGAGAAAGTCGTCTTGTTTCCCTTTCACACTATCGTCTAATCTGTGATTGGTTAATGCCAAAATCGGCCATGACAGCCTCTAAGTGAGACCGATATATGATGTACTATATAAAGAATAGAACAATAGAAGGAGAAAGCGATATTCATATTTCTATTTTATACATTTTGAGCTAAGTTCGACTAATTTCATCATCTATCCGCAACATTCTCCCCTCGGCGCAGATCTTCGCAGCCTTCCTTACTAATTGGGAGGATGATGAGACGCCTAACTGGCCGTCAAGAAATTTCCCCTCACGTCTACACGTCTGTGCTTTGTACTACACCGTCATGTGTACACACGTTCTATTAGACCCCGTGGCCATACATTGCGAAGTAATAATCCATCCGCAATTACCACGATATCACCCACCTCCGCATTCCGCAAAGATCTTTGGGCGTCGCCACGTGGTGCCAATGTAGGCAGGTACTCTTTAAAGTATTCTCCAACGTTTTTTCTTCCGTTGCCCTATGGTTACCCACATCGGGCCGAAACAATCTATCCGGCAGTGTGAGAATGGTCTGGTGTACGTTCGTAGACGGAGCTGTGGTAGATTGCCTTTAACAGGTATTGTTGGATTAGCTTTCCGTATCTTACACCGAGTATACTGCTGTAGAATAGCTCTTACTGCTGGACGTAATCGAAGCACCCAGTATTTCTGTCGCAGGTTGTTGACCATCTGTTTCCTACCTACGTGGTTATGATTCTTATGTTCGTGTTGAATCATCAACCGTGTTAACGAGTGTGCTTCGTCCAGTATTGGTGGATCCTTCATGCAGTCTGAAACCATAGCCACATTGATTGGACTGCTCACTTGCTTGGCGCGTTCATCCTTTGCGTCAGGCTTTCTGTTCAAGGAGACCCTTACTGCATCAATATTGAAATTCTCCTTGACGAGTTCATTCAGTTCGTCATTTCGGTTATTCGTTACTGAGCTTTTCTCGATCTCTTGAGCTGTTTGTACTTGTAACACTGTTTCGTTTTCATTTGTTACAACGCTTCTGGGTATGGATCCGTGTATAACCCATCCCAATCGTGTGAGTGATGCAGCTGGTTGATTTGCTTTTCCAGTCAACAATTTTCGTGTCACTATTAGCTTCCAGTTATCGGCTCCGATAAGTAAATGTGGTCTGGCGTATTCATAACATACGTCCTCTGATCGGAGCTTACATAGATGTTTTTGTTCTAATATGTCTGAACTTATCACCTGACTATCAAATGGTAAATTTTTCACTGTCCGTGCTTTAATCTTATGAAAGTCAGTTTGGCCTTTTCCGCGTAACTCGATGTTTACAATCTGACTATCCAAAACTCTCTGACTCGATGTGACTGCGTGGATATGTAACGCTCTGGTCGGGCCTTTTGCTCCGACCATCCCGGCAATTCCTTCATCGATCAGTGTTATACTCGATGCCTCGTCGAATAACGCGTACGTATTTAGTTCCTGGCCGTTCTGTGTCTTAATTATAATAGGACACACTTTCAATAGCACTTGGTTATCAGTGATTACATGTGCCGAAGCCGTATTTACGAAATGCTCGTTCTGAGTCGGTTCGCTTAGTGGCTCGTTATCCTTCTGCACATGTAACAGCGCGTGATGTGTATCACGGCACTCGTCTATTCCGCATTTCTTTGCTTTACATTCGGATCGTCTGTGTTTATTATTCATACACTGGAAACAGACGTGTGCATCCTTAGCCCATTTCCATCGTTCTGAAATGGGCATAGCCGTAAGCTTAGCGCATTTAGTTGTGTCGTGTTCGGCTCCGCAACAGTAACATTCGTTCTTTTTTGGTAATGTTTCTGTTGTAGCATATACGGGAGCTTTGCGGTTACGATCTAATGCTCGATGTCGAGGTTCCTGTTTTGGGCCAGTACGTATTGGTTCCAACGTATCCTTGGACGCGTATGCATGTTTTATGGCGTGCTTCGCTTCCCGCATAAAGAATCGTGACAATGTAACAATTTCTGGTTCTAATTGAGATCCAGATTCCTCTGCGTAGTTGCACCAATTCGATTTGAGGTGTGGACTCAGTTTATCTACTACTTGCTGCGCAAGCATGGGATTCTGTAGATATCCTTTTTTATCGGCACAGCTTATCATTGTCACAATGTTCTGCAACTTGATCGCGAACCTGTTTAGTTCTTCAGATGTTCCACCTGGTCGCGGCAACTTCTTCAGCTCTTCAAACGCATGATTGATGATCATCTCTGGGCAACCAAAACATTGTTCTAATGTTTCCATGATTATCGTTGAATCGGTCGCTGTATACATTAATGCTAACACTGCTTCACGTGCATCTCCTCGTAAACATGTTCTCAATCTAGCAAGATTTTCTGCCGGTGTGAATCCGTAGAGGCTAGCAGACTCCTTCATGGCCGCTTTAAATGGTAGCCATTCTCCCTTGGCGCCGCTAAAGATAGGCAAATCTGGCGTACGCCTGGGTATCGGTCTACTTTTGGTCATTTGTCCTAAGATATCTGCTAGTCGATCAATCGCTCTGTCTCCTGATCGCGTCGGAGTTGGTGATCTAGTACGACGTGGTGTATCCATTGTGATATGATTCGACGCTGGCGGAGAAGGTGGATCTGCAGCCTTCTCTCGTAATTGTGAGTGGTACTTCGCATGGTTTTCCGTACCGATGCTCTTGAGCTCTTCGAGCTCCCCCCGTACAGCACAACGCTCTAGCCAGTCATTGACTGTACGTTCTGTATCCACTGTCTGTTCTGCGCATACGCTTCCCGATTCCTCGTGTATCGTAGCTACGTTGACGGCAAGTCTCTTTTCAACAAGCCTTATCTGAATCTCAGCTAGTCGTTCTTCAAGTTTTGCTTGGCGTTCTTCTGTGGCTTGTCTATCCTTTTCTGCGGCTTGTTTATCCTTTGCTTGGCGTTCTTCTGCGGCTTGTCTATCCTTTTCTGCAGCTTGTCTATCCTTTTCTGCGGCTTGTCTATCCTTTGCTTGGCGTTCTTCTGCGGCTTATCTATCCTTTTCTTGGCGTTCTTCTGCGGCTTGTCTATCCTTTTCTGCGGCTTGTCTATCCTTTTCTGCGGCTTGTCTATCCTTTGCTTGGCGTTCTTCTGCGGCTTGGCTATCCTTTGCTTGGCGTTTTGCTTGACGGTCTTCTGCGGCTTGTCTTTCCTTGATAAGATTTGTATGAATCTCGGCTAATCTTTCTTCTGCTTCAAGTTCAGCTAGCCTAAGACGCGTTGTAGAGCTGGCGGAGGAGCGATGAGAATGTACGGGTGAAGCCCGTGACCTTTTATCGGTAGCGCGCAGCGTGGATAGTCGCGGTGGTATCGTGTCGATCACGGATGGTTCAGTCGCGGATAGTGCGGTCACGCCCGACTCACTAATCGAAGCGCGCCTGTGACTAAGCTGCGGATTTACAGGTGCGTTTAACGCAGACGAAGACGCGGGAGGTTTTTCAAGTAACCGTAGCCTCTCAGCCGCCTTACGAGTGCGGACGGGGCTTCTAGATGTTGACATATTTAGGCGCAGATGCCTATATATAGACTCTACCTAACGTGGTACACCCTCACAACACCACACTATTCTACACAATACTTAAAACCCGAGACACCGATCGTTTGGCACCGTTAGGTGACCGGCGTTCAAGGGCCGCGGATGAGCTGCGTTTTCGTTTGTCGCACCGTTGGGTGATGTTGCGTCGTCCTTTTCACTCGTTCTATGATATAGCGACGAACTCGTCACTCGTTCAGGATATCGAGACGAACTCGTCACCCGTTCCGAGATGTTAAGACGAATTCGTCACACGTTTGACTATGTACCTGTAGTCAAGACGAGCTCGTCACACGCTTAACGACGTTGGTGACAAACTCGCCACACTTTGTTCCTGTCGAGACGAACTCGTCGCACCGTTGGGTGATGTTGCGTCGTCCTTTTCGCACGTTCGAAATGTTGAGACGCACTCGTTGCACCGTTCGGTGTTTTTCTCACGACGAACTCTTCACTGGGCGCCTCGAGACTAATTCGTCGCACCGTTGGGTGATGTTGCGTCGTCCTTTTCTAGCGTTCGGCGATCTCGAGACGAACTTGTTGCACCGTTCGGTGTTCTTCGCTCGACGATGTGCCGACGATCTCGTCGCACCGTTCGGTGTTCTTCACTCGACGGTCTCGTCGCACCTATGCGGTGTTGGTCCTTAGATGACCTCGTCGCCCCAATTTACTGGCTCTGATCCAATGTGTCATTAGAAACTGATCCTGTCGCACCAAGTCATACGTTTAGATACGTTTATTGACTTGAGGATCTGATATACCTGCAGCCCCAATTCACTGATCATACCAATATGTGTCATTAGAAACTGATCCTATCACACCAAGCCATACGTTTAGATACGTTTATTGACTTGAGGATCTGATGTACCTGCAGCCCCAATTCACTGATCATACCAATATGTGTCACTAGAAACTCATCCAATGTGTCATTAGAAACTGATCCTATCACACCAAGTCATACGTTTAGATACGTTTATTGACTTGAGGATCTGATGTACCTGCAGCCCCAATTCACTGATCATACCAATATGTGTCACTAGAAACTCATCCAATGTGTCATTAGAAACTGATCCTATCACACCAAGTCATACGTTTAGATACGTTTATTGACTTGAGGATCTGATGTACCAGCAGCCCCAATTCACAATGTGTCACAGCAACCACAATTCACTGATCTTGATCCGTCCTCGAAGTACCAAACTTGTGCGGTATCTGGATTCCCTTCAATAAAAAACTTATCTTCAAATGGACTGTATACTATATTTATTTCACTTTGTATCTTGATCACTTATTTAATAACTCGTAAACTCGTGAACACTGGCCGACTAGATACAAAATTACTACTTTTCAACGTGAATTCTACTTTACTGTATTTATCTGAATTAATGAGTAAAAAGTCCAAAAATACTTAAATATCGATGTGTTACCTTATCGAGAGCCATACATAATTTTCCGATTCTGACTTTACTATGGATTAGATTTGGACTATGAATTTACATCATTTCACATTATTTATCTATGATCTACTATCTGTACCAAAGTGATTTTATCCTTAAACATTGCCTGTAACTAGGTCTTTCCAATGAATCTACGTTGTCGATACCAGCTTAATCTGCCTTAAAGATATAAAATATTTTGTACACAAAATAGTCAAAACGACATAAAGTTTTCATCGGAAAACCCTATTTCTCCGATATCCCTGTTCTATCGGGTTAGATGTATATACACATACATAATACAAACAATTAGCTCAAATAAAAACATATTCTTACGTACTGTCAATTGTAGGAAATAACCCAAATACACAGAAAATAAACATATCATAAACCAAGTTAAAAGGAGAAAGTCGTCTTGTTTCCCTTTCACACTATCGTCTAATCTGTGATTGGTTAATGCCAAAATCGGCCATGACAGCCTCTAAGTGAGACCGATATATGATGTACTATATAAAGAATAGAACAATAGAAGGAGAAAGCGATATTCATATTTCTATTTTATACATTTTGAGCTAAGTTCGACTAATTTCATCATCTATCCGCAACACAATTGCTAGTAATAGATACTAGTCGCAGCGATTCCAATTTTCAAATAAAAATATCCATGGCCAATAATATATTTTCCAAATAAAAATACTTAAATCAAGTTTTAAATGCAGAATACAGTATAGTACCGACTAATTGTTTATTCGTAGGTACCTACCTAGTTTAATTAAATTGCTCTTAATCGACAAAAAATAAACAAGCCATTATTAATACAGAAGTTTTCACATGGTGGCTTTCGATCACAGGTACATCTACAGCTACATTATAGCAACTAATTTGTCATCGAGAACCTCGGTTGATATTGTCTCGGGATGGGAAGCCAACCCTCACATGGAACCTTAATTCACCCAACAAAAACATAGTAGATGGCGCTGTAAAACATTAATGTAATTGGCATGATGCCAATTTCTGACAGCTGGTGGAAATGGTGAATTAAGTCAATTAAAAAAAATAGTACCTACTTACATCTAATTCAGAAAGGTCCAGGGCTACTCATTTGTTTACATTATATTAAATGTGTATCTACTAAAATAGACTGCACCTACCACAGCTGTTTTCAATACCTAAGTACCTATCTATCTAAGTACGTCATATACCCTGGTCATACACTCATAAATTTTTTACTGTGTCTAAGTCGCCAAACACCTATTGATGTGTTCCGGCAGCTGCACTTGAGAGCCAATAGCTTCTAAGATTTGTGTTTACCACCTTCTGCCACATCATCCCTTAAATAGTGAAATTGTGGTCAAACACAATATACTGGGTGATTTTGTTATCACTGGCAATACTTGCAGGGGTGGAAGTACTCATCAAAATGAACAACTTTTATTACGGGACTAACTGTGAAATCATGAAAAAATTATCAGCTGTTCCATACAAAAGTTCAATACCTACTCGACCAAAATGTATGAAGCAACCATATTATTTTACGCGATATCAGAGTTAGCCCTATAATAAAAGTTGTTCACATTGATGAGTACTTCCACCCCTGCAAGTATTGCCAGTGATAACAAAATCACCCTGTATAAAGTTTAAAAAAAAAGTTTATATTATTTCTTAGCATTAGATAAAAATCTTAATTATTTTTGACACATTTTTTAAGCCTAGGTATCGACTTTACACGCCTTTCAAAATCTGAAAAGCATTTAATGTTATAATAGTACTATGTAAGTCACTAAAAACACCATATTTAATATACCTTATTCATACTTATTACCTACTCCACTTTTAGACTTCCAAACAAAAATATAAGTAAAATAGATACCTACCTTCCATATGCCGCATACTACGTCACAACTCGATATTGTTACCATGGTTCTTTTTCCCGCCAACATTTTCATCAATAACACTGCGCATGTTAGTCCTGCCTAAGTTCCATCCTTCTCACTCAGGATAAAAAGAAAAGAGAACGTCGATAACCTAACAATTGTACACGCATGCGCAGAACGGAGCCTTGGAAAGGAAAACTGCTCGCTACGCGGTTTCCTTCCAGTACATGGAAATGCGGCTGTTACAAAAAAATCTTGTCCAAATAAATAAGTGTAGTACGATTCAATATTTTTAATGTAATTAAAAATGTTTTAGATAACAAATAACAATCAATAGGATCTATTAGAAATTATAACAAGAAATGGTGATCAAGAACTAATTTATTGTGTAGCTATAATAGATTAAATACATTAAAGATTTTACATTATCATTGATGTACATAACTAATGTGAACCTAATTGTTCGTGATCACAACATTTGTATTTACCGCCACATTTGTAAAGGTAAGTTCTTAGTGATTTTTGCTTTAGTAATTTATAATGATAATTCTGTGTGATCGAAGATAATGATAACGTAACCGCGCGTATCTCTTAGCTCACCGATCTCACACCTTGTTTCTATGGAAGTTATTTTTAAAGCATTTGTTTTTTCACGTGTCTTCGTTTGTTTTACCAATAAACTAAACGTTATATAGCGCATGTATCAATATATTTTCCACAATCATAAATTTGGTAAGTATACCTGCACATTACCGTGAGTAGTAACATGGCGCTTTACTTATATTATATTCATAACCTAATAAATCTTGAAAAACAAAATACGCACGTTCCACTTCAACATAAATAGTTTCTTCAAGAAAGGTGTGAAGGGATTTTTGCAGGGTCGGCAACGCACGTGTGATGCCCCTAGTGTTGCAAGCGTCAATAGGCTACGGTAACCGCTTACCATCAGGCGGGCTGTATGCTTGTTTCCCGCTTTAGTGGTATAAAAAAAAGGATATTTCCACGCCAGGTTTTATTAGAGAATCTCGTTTCTGAAAAAAAAAATGCTTTATGTGGCTATTGTAAATTGTAATGGGTAAGTTAGCCCTCTTCCTCTTTGCATTTGACTAAAAACGTAAGTATTAATAATTCAAAGTGGGTAACGGGAAAACCGCAGATCCATTAACAAACCTTTTCCTTCCTTGAAAAACAAAACAGCCTGAAACTACTGGCTGGATAAAGGTGGTGGTTTTTTTCGTTTTTTATTAAAAATAATGGCAACATGATGACTAAATGACAAGTAAGAAAAATGAAGAATAATAAAAATAGTGCTTCAAAAAATGCACGTTAGCATCAATAATTACTCAGTTTGTGAAATTATCGACTCGCATTACGTATCAAATATGGATATTTTGCGGTAAAATCTATCCAAATAGCATTGCAATAGTTGCGGAAGTAAATGTGCGAAATCGGATTTGTTTTCAAGCATTTCAAGGTAAATCATTGCTTGTACTTTGATTTTGCCCCATTATGTTTTAAACTTTCGCGAATTAAATTGTTATTTTTAGTAAAATATCGGTTAAATTCTCGCAACGTTGATTTTAGATACTTAAATAAATAGGTATTTTGATATTACCAATAAATTACATTGAAATAGATTTACCTATCCATTATGTTCTACGCTGTTCTATGAGTAAAATTACAAATGGATTCAAAGAGGAAGCTGCTGGTTAGGGAAATCAAAGGCATGTGTAGTTCGTCAATGCACACAAGACCCGTGGAATATGGTACCCAATCCCCCTCGTTGTAAGGGGAGGCTCGAGGTCAAAGTATCGATTGATTGGTAAATTATGGCAGCGATAAAAAAATCAATGTTCCAATTGTTAGCAGGGCGAAAAGACAATATAAATACCTAATATTTATAACCTATAGTAATTACCTAGACAGGTTTTGTTCTTCGGTTTCAACCACGTTTTTAGGTTATAAGGTTTTATTTTTATGTCTCTTCGCCTATGCTTCGCAATGTTAACAATATTAATAGAATAAATCCGTTGATCTGTTAAGAATTGGTGGAATGACAATATATACTAATGCTTATATACTAAATTCTATTGTTATCGTATTGTTTAAGTAGGACGCGCCCCTCAGCATACCCATCAGTTTAAAATTACTTACTTAATTTTAGCAGATTTGTATTTATTTAATTGATGAGATATTGTAAATGTGTTACCTATTGCTTATAAACTAAAATGGTATAAGTTGTAAAAGAGTGCCATTATCGCCAACAAACTGTTGTACCTACAGTTTGGCGATTTTTGTTTTCAAAGTAGGTAGACTGTATGAATTTTTTGAATAAAGTTGTTTAAAAACTTTCTCTTCTATCCTATTTCTTATAAATAAAAAAATATTCTGGGACAATAAAATAAATAAATATTCTTGGATGTTTGTGTCTCAATCACGCATAGACGGCTGAAAGCATTTGGATGAAACTTGGCATATAGATATCATTATTATCTTGGAATAAGTATAACATAAAGATCCCATAGGTACGAGGGTAAAACCGCGGGATAGAAGCTAGTGGATAATAAGGAGGATAGTGATGTATGACCTATTGCTTATTGGACACTATTTAGTAATAACTTCTAGGCATTTAAGGTGTTGATATATACAAATTTTAAAACAATCAAACGAGAATAAGTTTTTCGAATTGCTAGATATAATCTATACTAATATTTAGTTTGTTTGTTTGTTTGAACGCGCTAATCTCAAGAATTATTTCAGTGTTGGATAGCCCATTTATCGAGGAAGACTATAGGCTACTTTTTATCCCGAGAAAACGTAAGATCCCTCGGGAACGCGGGTGAAACCGCGAGGCGGAAGCTAGTGCAGAATAAGAGTTTTTTATTGTCTCCTTAACAAACAAATCCTTGCAAGTTTAGTTTTCCAAAAGGTATATGCAATTGAAATGAACATTATATTGCGTGTGCACACGTAACCAATCGAAATCGCCACCACGCTACTTTGCGTTTGTATCGATTTTAGATTCATATTAGAATGACCTTGAGTAGTGATGTAGTGATATTTCACGTTTGAACCGCGATGATATCGATTAAATAATAAAGTAATACGTACTTAGGTTGCCCTTCAATGATATCCAGCTAAAACAAAAAGTTTTTTCTCTTTTATTGATGCGCATTTTTTCATAAATCAGTCGTAGTACGAAAACCTTCGTGATAAGTGATATCACGTCTGGTTAATTAATCTTTCAGTGTAACGTCGATTATGGAAAAAACATAGTTGTTATAATTAGAATAAATATTTCCTGTATGTTTAGGATTTTTGACGCAACAGCTTTATAATAAATAAAAAAGTCTATAATGCTTAGGTATTTATTTTGTAGAGAGCAACTCCAAAATGCCTCGTTCGGTCATCTATTGATTCTATAATAATTATATAATAAATAAAATTATTATTGTCATTATGCAATAATTCTGGCATGAGGAAATACTATTAGATACAGTTCATAATATTATTGTTATCACACACGCTTACTTTACTCGCAGAAGCGGTCGACCAATATTATTGTGAATAAACCTGTGTACATATATCATTGTGAATTAATTAACTAACAAATATAAATTGTTTATTTTAAAGGTTCCGGGCTGATTAACGTTGTATCCAGTCCAGCAAGATGTTAAAATGTGAGTAGATACATTTATTTTTTAACTTTCATTAGTCTTGTGTATACCAGTGTATTTAGTCAACTGCACTCTGTTGCCTTCAACGCATTAGGTATGTACTTACCGTCTTATCATCTATATACTAAATAATAAAAATGAAAGGCAAAATATGTTGCTAAGCTCAAAACTCGAGAATTATATTCGTTGAAGACTGAGGAAGGTTTTTATGAAGAGAAAAATATGAAAATTTGCCTGAAAATTTGGAAAATCTGAAAGTAGGTGATTTTTGTATGAATTTAAGATACCGATATTTTTACGTTAGATAGCCAGTTTGTTGAGGAAGGTTACTTTTTTTATTTTGAGAAAGCAGGTTTAGTTCACGATCATAAAACATCCACCGGTTCAAGCATTTACAAACGATGCACCTCTTTGCAAGTTCCTGACAAATATTGTAGAAAATGAGTCAGTCTATTATTTCATTGAACTTTCGCCAAAAATACGTTACACAAGAATGAGATAATTGCAGCGTTCGATAACATTCTTGATTTTTCTTATAAATAGCAGACACCTGTTTACATAAATCATTTACAATTATCTTTGGAGTAAAATAAGATAATAGTACATATAAATAAGTCTCGTCTCGTCTATGTTGAACACTTCTATGAGCTCTTGTGAAAATTTGAAATTAGAAGTCAATATGTATACTGTATTTAATATAAGATCTCTTAATACTTTAAAATTCGTGTCCTACACTGAAACCTACATGCACGTTTAGATGTTCTCTCCCCTCAGGCTTTGCTGGAAAAAACCTCTTTCTGCATATTTTTTCATAATGTATTATAATATTACAATTAAGGATTACAGAATATCCTACTAATATTATAAATGCGAAAGTTTGGATGGATGAATGGATCCCTTGAGACAGCGGGTAAAACCGCGGAGCGGAAGCTAGTATTGTCATAAATACTCTATGAATTCTAAATTTCGCTCATGGCAATGGTCCTCATGTGTAATTTTATAAATAAATTCCCACATATAAATATTTAAAGGGTTTGAGTAGGGTAACTTCTGTGCTAGCAAGTATGCCAAGCAATATAGAATTTATTGCTTTTGCCTTTTAACGCCACAATGTGGACACATTTCAACTATGAAATGAGAACATTGATAATATTCGACACCCTTTTTATGTAGTTCAAGGGAATTCATATTTTGTCAGTGAAAAACTATGTCAAGTTATAATCGTATTATTAATTTTATTGAAAGTAGATATACTGGATGACTTTGTTATCACTGGCAATACTTGCAGGGGTGGAAGTACTCATCAATGTGAACAACTTTTGTTATAGGACTAACTGTGAAATCATGAAAAAACTATCAGCTGTTCCATACAAAAGTTCAATACCTACTCGACCAAAATGTATGAAGCAACCATATTATTTTACGCGATATCAGAGTTAGCCCTATAATAAATGTTGTTCATATTGATGAGTACTTCCACCCCTGCAAGTATTGCCAGTGATAACAAAATCACCCTGTATATACTGGGTGATTTTGTTGACCTGCTTACGACCTATCTATAGGAACCTACCTGGCAAATTTCATGTTTGAAGGCTTATTAGTCTCAAAAATAACGTGATTAGAGTGTTGTTCTCTTATTTATCTTAAAATTTTAAGCTTTAACTGAATATAGAGATAATAAAATCATAACATAACATCTTAACAAATATTTGAATATTTTTGTGCGGAGTAAATCATTTTCTCGTTTCAAATAATACTGGCAGGTTGTAGCCTCAGGCCACAGCACAGTGGTGCATCTGCTCATATTCCACGAACTAGTAATTACCAACACTGTTAGTTAGCCTCGAAATACCTTTCAAGGCTTCTTGTTTGTCAGTGTCAGTGAGATTTATGTCATTACTTGTACTGTCCTCGACGAAATCGATATTAATTGTAGTTATATGTATGATTTATGTATATTTTTCAATTTAAAAAATAAAAATTAAGGCAAATGAGATATTGGTTTGGAAAATTTTTCTCTAGGTAAAGACTGAAAATGGTGATGTTTATTTCTCGGTATCTAAATACACATACAAACTGTGATTGGTGGTACATACCATAAAAATATGGTATAGATAAGTATCTCAATAATAGATATTGTCAGTTTACCATTATTATAATGTAGTCTGATAAATGTAATTGGGAGTATAAAAATATGACCATTATTAGATGATGAAAAATCAGATAACATGAGTATGTATGTAAATTATTTTTAATGATTTTTATGGCGGTCTACGGCTACGATAGGCTTTTACCCTGTTGTTGTTTGGAGGTTTTCCCTCTACCTCTGAATTAACTAAAATAATTTACAGAAACTCTATTTATAGAATTTCTAATTAGGTTTTAGTATATACATTCCCCACTATGCTCTGGAAAATTAATTGAGTCTATGATTGAGTGGATGTTGGCTATCTATAATATAAAAATGAATCGCAAAATGTGTTGGTAAGCGCATAACTCAACAACGCCTGGACCAAATTGGATAAATCTTTTTTTGTTGTGTTTGTAATTGTCAGGAGAAGGTTCGTATAATATAAAAAATATACCGGGAACGCGGGTGAAACCACGGGGAACAGCTAGTTACTAATAAATAGATATTGTTTCAATCCTATTAATCCGATGAAATGATCGTGGATATATACTTAAAGCTTTCTCATTAACCTCGACAATCTAATTAGTGTCTGAATTTGGATGGCCATCCATACATACAAATAAAACTATAGAATCCGTGTGTCTGTACATTAAAAATATTTAACGTAAATTGTATGTGGATGATGTAGAAAGAACACAGAATGCAAAAAGAACTTAAAAAATAACTATTTATATTATTTTGTATTTTCTAAATAATTTTAATATTATAAATAAAATTTTAAACATGCAGGTTTCCACGGTTTTAAGTTCATATTACGTATGTCTATGGGTGTTCGAATGTTTATTTGAATTTTTAGCCGTTAGGTAGGCACAGTCTAAAAACGGAATCAGATGTGTGCAGACATATAGGATACAGATAAGATTAGAACATAGAAATAGTTGATCTTGGAAAAAAATAAGTCCTTTCTGGAACTAAATTCGTGAGTAGGCTATTTTATTCTGTGACATATTTTATTCGTTCAGTGTGACCAGGCGATTATTCTGTAAATATAAGTGACTAGTTTTTCCACGCGGTTTCACCCGCTTTCACGGGATAAAATATAGCCTATTATGTTACTTAGAGATAATGTAGCATTCTAATGGTGAAAAAATGATTGAAATCGGTTCAGTAGTTTTTGAGTTCGTTACAAACATACAAAAATACAAATCTTTCCTGTTTATAATATTATTATAGAAGTATATCTTAATATATAAATATTTTCTGTACGTGTGTTTGTCACCTAACTCCTCCTAAACGAATGGACCGATTTGGATGAAATTTTGTGTGTAGGTATATATGAGTGGGTCCCTGGATGGTTTGAAAATACAATTGGACCCGGTAGATGGTAGACGTCGTAATCGAGTTTGGATAGGACAACGTCTGTCGGGCCCGCTAGTATTAGTATATAGAAGTAAAATTAGTACAGACAAGCTCTCCCTCGCGGTTTCATACTCGTTCCCAGGATGAAAAGTAACCTCTCCAATCCAATCAAACAAACAAATTTTACGTCTTTATAAAACTATTGTATCAAAAAAAAAAACTGATATCAATACTATGTTGCCTAATTAATAAAATGATATGGAATTGGATGGTTCTCGTTTGATAAAAAAAGGATTGCTTTAATTTTGCGCACTTCGTAATTTTGATATCAGAATAAAGTTTTTTGTTATCTCTTATAATATTTATGGAATAATCGCCTGGCCAACGATTACACCCTGTATAACTACCTTGCTAAGGTAAGTTGAGTCATGGTTTTTTACATTTCGTGAGGGTTTATCGATTCGTTCACTTAGTTAATGTGCAGACGTGGACATTTGGTAGGGGAAGCAAATGTCATTGGTAATTGGGGGAATGCCAACTGTATTATTATCTCCGTGACTGTTGATTACTTTTATAACTCGTTTTATTAGATAGCACATACACTTAGACGTAATTATCTAATGTAAAACAATTTAAACGGAATATTTTAAACACAGGTTATTTAAATTTTTCATGGGCAGCTTATTTTTACTTACTTACGACTCACAATTGTCTATCTGTAGAATAGATTATAAAGTAGATCATATTACCTACACTCTTAATTTGTCGTGTTGCAAAATATTTCAGATAGATTTGGCAGATAATTTTACCTAATATTCTTTATAAAGTATATCATTATAAAGTATATTGAGAAAAGTTCATTACATGTTTTTTTTTAAATTAAATCTCAAATAAAATTGCAACGCAATGCATGATCTTCTATCGTAAGTCGGACAGTGTTTATTTTAGCGAGAGCCGTCAAAGATTGTCGGTCATCGTACTCGCACTCGGTCGCACTCGATGCAATTATAGCGAGAGCGCAGCAGCAGTCGGTCATCGTGACCCGCGCACCGGGTTTGTGTGTCAGCGCAACCGGACCTGAGATATGCACTCACACTGAGATGTCACCTAAAAACCTTCACTATGGAAATGATATACGACAACGTTGATCAAGCAAGGGCTAAGGTAATTGTAAGGAACTAAGCATCTAACAAGACAGTCTTATATTCTATCTTTATCTTCTATAACATAATGCAGAGACCATTTTATTTTACCATTTTAAGTTTGAAAGTTGATCTCCGATATTACCTATTATACGGATTTTCATAGAGTTTTTATAGGATATATAATGAAGCTTAGCTTATTTCTACGAATAGGCATTGTTTTGTTTCATCAAATTCGGCTATCGGGAAAGAAGCTACACCTATAAAACAGTACCATGACGGACTGACTGACTGACAGACACCGGTGGAGCTTCTTGTGCCAACCAAGGGGATTTTATTATGGAACGCGGGCGAAACCGCGGGCCAGAAAGCTAGTTAATATATAAAAGACAATGGCCATTAGAATCCATTGTTTACTAATGTATTAGGTATATGTAGGTACTTACCAATAGGTACCTCGTAATTTCCATATTTATTTTTCCGTGATGTTCCTAGGTTTTTATTTTCAATGTTTTTCTCTCTCATACAAAGCTGACATTTGTAGCTCCACGAACACAAACAAAAATGAAAATTACGATTTACCTAAAAATAATTTCATCAAACTCTAACTGTTTCACGTGCTTCTCTGTGAACTTTGGTAAAACTCTTGAACTCTGAGAACACCTGGCTGAAACGATCCAGTTCAATCTCCTCAGTAAAAAAAACTAAAATTCCTCTACTCTATTGGATTTCCAGTTCTATAAAGCGTCAGACCGAAAACATGATATGCAGCGGTCGTTGACCGCGCCAGTCCGGTCCTGCCTCACAGTAGATATGATTCGATAGATAACTGTATAGAATTTTTTATAGCCGCTAAAATCTGGGTTATGCATTTGATTCGTGATCAAACTTTTTTTTATCTCATCGCAAATAGTCTCTTACACTTTGTAACTAACTGTTTGAGTGTGTGACGTGTCCCTACAAAATGGACAATGTAATTTTATGGCCGACCGTTTCCGCAGAAAATTACATGTCATTTAATACAATTGGGATTGAAGTTTGGATGTAACTGTAATGAAAATTACAGTATCAAACCTTATTTAGGGATTCGGTACTTTATAATTAAGTACCTCAGTACTAGATATAAATAAATTATGAGAATTAGGTTGGGAAATTGAGGTATAATTCATCATCATCATCTCACCCGCAAGACGTCCACTTCTGAACATAGGCCTCCCCTAAGGATCTCCAATAGGACCGGAATTAATGAATAATAAATAATGAATAATTAATTATTGATGAAGTGCTTGTGTATAAGTAATATTTTTTTTTACTCTTTAAAATTAGTTATTTTCAAACTTGCTTTTGTTCGTAGAACTACAAATATCATTGTTTATGATAGACAAAACAATAAATTAAAAAAATCAACTTATAGATACAAGGTTAAAGGCGATGATAGCTCAGTGGTAGTGATGTTGGATACCGCGGCGATGGTCGTGGGATCGAATCCTACGATGAGCTTAAGCTTTGAAGTAAAACATAGCACGGTGGTAGGGTACTTGGTAGTACGCGCCTGGCTGGCTTCCACCCTCAAGTTGAAAACCTGTCGCCAAGCACCTTCTGGTGTGTTCCGGGAGTTGCACTTGAGAGCCAGTTACCTTCGAGGCTTTAATAAATATCGGGAACACATTAGCAATGCCCCTGGTATTGCTTATGCCTTTAGGAGACGGTAGCCACTTACCATGAGGTGGACCGTCTGCCTGCTTGTTAGCCTTCTGACATTAAAATATTTAAAAAATTATTCGTTCTATGAAAGTGTAAACATGCGCTATGTCACGTACTTACCACTAAAAATCTTCAACTATGTAGGTGCCTAATTACATCAATATATTACATTAATTTAGAATCCTATTTAAATGAAGCACGATGAACAAGATGAACTCCGAAAAATTATAACTAACAATCAAATAATGATTTAGTGTGTGAAATGTTCAAAGACTATTACGGATAGGTATCTTAGTATCTACAATCAACTGCGAACAATGGTCAATAATGCTTTTTTGCTCGATTAACAAAAATGTGGGTCACAAGCATCACATAACTGCTCATGACACAACACAACGCTCGCAAGTTCAATACTTTGGCATCGGGTGTACAAGCAATGAATTGTTATGTACAGTTGTTCAACTCGGTAAAAAGTTATCTTTAGTTAGACTGTAGGTTTATAGTGAATTTTATAGTAAGCTCCAAATACCATCAACAGTGTTCCAAGGTATAACGTACTTCACCATATGGATTTGATGCGTTCTAATCATAACTGCATATAGCATAAATCTTATCTTATCTTATAGATACTAGTGTGGGGTGGGTGGAACCATTTACGTTAATTAAGTCACTAACTGTGTAGTAGATACCTAGTCAATAACTCCAACACCTATCGAGATTGCTTTTGTTAAACAAACGTTAAATATCTATGCTTTTTGTGCGCGTAAAATACACTATTAGTTCAAATGGATTGTCAATACACGTCGTCTCTGCAAATTATAATATTTTGATAATTATCTACAAAGATGATTACAACAAAATATCAAGACTGTCTATATGCTCTTGCCGCGAGAGCGTCAGAAGTTCAATTAGGTACTTGTTATTTAACGGGTTGTCATATCTACAAGGGTTGTGATCTTTGATTGAGTGTAGGCGCGGCTGGCTCCATCTGCCGATGTACCGTTACTCGACACAGTAACCGCGAAGCGGGAGATTAATGTAACCAGTCTGCGCAGGCGCCTAGAGGGCAGCTGCAGTCAGGGCACACAGACAAAATAATACAAAGATGTTTATAAAGACAAATGTTGGGCAAAAATAGAATTAGGTCTAGCACTTTTACAGCTCAATAAACCGAATAAAACAGCGTCAAAATTACACAAAACCACCATCTAAAAGAAAATACTTACTGACGTAGATACCTACTTGTTTATTTAAAGCAGTGAAATTAAGTACATAAACATAAATGAAAATTATAATTTTCAACCTGTATTATTAATAAACTGATGTTTTTATCCTCTACAAAACGGTCACATGAAAACAACTGCCCTTGTATTTTTGCTAAATAAACCATAATTACTTCCGTATCTCATAAAACTATTCAAAACTTACTGAAGTACTGTAAATTGTTGAAGGAAAAGATTGTGGTTGGAAGCGTTTCAATTTTGGAAATTAATGTTATGACGATGATCATATTAAAATAGACCAAGTCCAAGTCGAACTCTTGAACGGGTGGTTCTGTACAACAATAATGAAACCAACTTAATTTTGCGGTTATTTCTCAATTTAACTACGAATTAAAAAATTGTCGTATATAAACGACAATTTATATTAAATATTCCCTTTACATCATCATAACATTTTGTTAATTTTATATTCCACTATTAAATGATATGGTTTACTGTTTTGGTAGCATCTAATGTAAGGGCGTTTTTGTGATTGAGCCCAACAGAATAGAACAATTTTGTAAAATACGCATTTTTGTAAAAAAAAAATACTCTTGCCCTTCTTCAATCTATACATATACTTAAAAGAATAACTGACTGACTGACTGACTGACTGACTGATATATCAACGCACAGCCCAAACTGCTGGGGCTAGGACCGTGGAAATTTGCATGTGGGTTTCTCTGATACTGTAGGTGAGCGCTAAGAAGGATTTTTAAAAATTCAATGATTCTCTTAGGGTGTAAAATAGAGGTTCGCGGGTAAAACCGCGGGGCGGGAGGCTAGTATAGTTATAAATATTTAGATAAATTGGACGGATGGGAACGTAGCCTTAGTAATTAGGATTTGTTGGCAATCATTGGGCACGGAACCCTAATAAAACAGGCCTTTAAAATTTATTGGGCCTTCGACAACATTTATAGAATATTCAACATAAAGAAAAATGAGATTGCGACTAATGCCCAGGAGCCATAAATTACTTGTATTCATAAATCCTCATAAAGTGATGGTAGGTTGGGTGAGTGATAAAAATAGTCGCGGTGCTAAATTACTGACGTCTTAGATTAGCGACTTCCGGGAAGGCAAATATGTTTACTGCAGGGAACAGTCACAAATGATTTTGCTTTTAATTTAATACAAAGACATAAAGATTTAAATTAACGACAATTTTTTTTTTGAATATTGTGTCAAATAATCATGAGGAAATGTACAAAAAAAAATGAAAAGTTGGAATAACGTTATAATTGAACCTTGGTGCAAGAAATACCTTGTCATCTAAATAATTTTAGGAATTAAAATTAAAATATGATATTTTAAGAAAATAAATAAACGACTGTCGAAAGGAGATCAAATGCTATGTGGATTTATTATTCATACACGTGGTTGCCACTTGAGAATCATTCTTCACTCTGAACATTTTCCCCCATCAGTCGTCGACTCGCGATATGGCCTTTGTATTGTAGTTTTGGGTGAAGGGAAACAACCGATTGGTTCTAGTAGTTATTACTGAGAAATATATCCTACGATCTTGATTATAGCAGTGATACTACATCACACTATTTTAGTTTGCTGGCGTATGAAGATTTAAAGTTATAACATTGCATGGATAGGTAGAGTCCTACTAGAGCCAATGACTCCTGACTCCTACATTCTAAGGACTTTCAAGGCCAGAGCTGAGTGAATAAGCTTCTTCTGGGCAAGCATGCTCAATCTTGGGCTTTGTCTGCTCCTGCCCCTCTAAGGGCAGGTCAGTGGCCAAACGCCAGTTCATTTAATATAAAAATGGTACTACTCATTGTACCGTCGCCACGTGTCATGGTCATGGGCATAATTTTCTAAAACGATTGAACTATTCTGTCCATGCAATGTATCTTCTACGTCGCTCCTATTATTTATTGAGTAGTTCTACTCTTCCTCACGTTGCCTCACGCAAAAAACATTGCTAAAACGTGAGTCGCGTGACTATTTAAAAGTATAATTTATTTGCATTACCTAACTTAAGATCATACTTTACCGTTATTTTAGGACCTTTAACTACATTATGTACCTACATGTTATTATGTATAGTTATAATAGCTTTAAAATGTGGGCCAAGTTTGTCTTACTATGCTCGCTCGGCAAAGCTTAAAGCTCGACCGGTTGGCAGGGCGTTGACCCCTCAACCTACTAGTTTGTACCCCGTACATTTTGCACGATCTTTGGAAAATATCTTGGCTATCCTTAGCTAACTCTTAGATAGAGTTAAATGGACTCAGAATTGCTAGGCGGCGAATGAGGAATGTACCATTCAATATAATAACAAAGCAATTAAAGCAAATCAATTTTATTTCCTATTTTTTCATGATGGTGTTAGTGACTTCACATTTATTTTGATGTTTAGTGTATGTATGCACCTAAGTATGAAATAAGTATTTATATATATTTACTAAGCGTACCAATAAGCTTTTGACATTATAATGTTGACATATTGTGCTGTTATATGCCTAGTACACGACGACATTTCCCAAAAAAATATTTTCAGAAGTATTTAATTATTCTACAATATAAACACTCAGTTTTAAGAACAACATAGAAAATAACATTATATTTTTACATTTCTACATCAAAGTCAAACATGCGGGTTACAGTACATATAGTCTCTACATGCATTCTCGGAAACTGAAAGGGTTAAGTATTTTCGCTAATGCACATTTACGACAACAAGTACATCTAACTAATGCCTATCTTTACATTCATAACTTAGCTACGGAACCCCCACATAGAAACTATTTTCGCCACATGTCGTAAAATTAAAACGCGGCTAGTGATAATTTTACCTTGACATTGAATTTTATCTACTTGCTTGGATTAGTATAAAAGCTCCGGTCATTTTAGTTTATTTTAGCGTACATGTTTTACTTTTATAGCCTTGCAGGTTCTTACTATTTGTTTGTGTTCATTATTTTAGAGTTTTGGAAAATGCGTTTTTTTTTTCAAGACGATACATTTTTGTATTTCGTTGAAGTCTAATCAACTGAGAAAGAATTGGAGTATGATATTTGAAAGATTGTAGAGGGCAGTTATATTTTTTTGCTGTCAATAATATTATACTATAGATTAATTTATGCATTATTTTATTGTTTGTGAATATTTGTCATTTATGTCTAGTCACGTAAGCAAAACGAATAAATTATACTTAGAGCTTTTTAAATTCAATAGGTATTTAAAATATTTTTTTTATTTTTTTTTATTTCATTAATATAGCAAAAAGCATATATCATAATTTTTCTTTCTTGTCAATGTTATAGAGGCTTCCCACGGTGCGTGGTTTCACGGATTTCACGAATTTACACCGTTATGCTAAATGTATAAAAATCTAAACCGAAGGTCCGTGGCATATATTGTTTTGACACCCACTTCCTGATATTGTGATCTTTATGATGCTACTCTTGCAGGATGAACTTGCTTGTGAAGAGAGCGTGGGCAATTGCGAATCCACAAACCATGGAGAAAAATTGGTTTTGCAGTTTAAAATTATAGTAGTGGTTTCTGTTTATCTGTACTGACACTGCTCTTAGATCCGCCGCGTCATCTACGCTTAATTAACATATTGCAGGATCACCTGCTGCGAATATGTAGTCACACATAGAAGCATGGAGTGCTTATAAAAGTAATAGCTCCATACAATGAATTAGGAAGGATGATAGGGTTGTCAGTAAGAACTATATTTTTACATTGTTTTCATACTTAGGTTTTATATTATGTTTTTTTTTTACTGTTGATGTGGATTATGTTTGACCACAATTATCACAGTGGTTATAAGGACACAAAACCTAGAAGCGAACCAAACAAGTAATAACTACTCATGATTATAAGAATATGTTATTAAGACATAAATATACATATACAGACATAAATGTCTTAATAACATATTTTTTAATTAAAATTTAAAGTCAAACTGATAACAAACAGTAAAACAAGAAATTCCAAGAGAATTGGGTATATTGCATTATTGGGTATATTACACGATGATAAATAATTCATCATCGTTACATAATTATTTGTCTAATTTAAACCTTGACAACCCTATACGTACAGTGCGCGTGTAGCCAGTTGGAAAACAGTGGTGAACAACTTTTACGTACGCGTAACATGACGTGCCGACTAGAAATGGCGACTGCTTTCGCATTCATTGCTTGCATAGAAGTGCATGGGCAAGTTCAAGGCTGGTCGACTCCCGCTTCCCATTGCATGTGCATACGCATTAATTCAGCTCACAAACACGACTACCACCATTGTCTATCACTCGAGAACTGGGGTCGAGGAACCCATAAAGGATTAATGACACTATTGTGGAGAGTTCTACTTGTGTCTTTCATTTTTCTACCACCACCTGCGGGCGCGTTTATTTCTCCCAAGCACCACTCTCCAGTTTTATTGCTGGGCTTTAGTGAAATGCAATTTTATCACAGAAGTGTACGTACGTTTTCTTGACGCATTGTTTTAAGACACTCGTTGCTGTAAGCTGACAGAAGGAATGATGAATAGTGTAGTTTTTGTAGAGGCGTTTATGAAAATAGTTGGAGGTGACACTTCAATAATAGAAGTCACAATCTTATGCGTATTCTTAATGTTTAATATATTTTCCTTTAGCTCTACCTACTACTTTATTTTTGTTTTATTTTATTTTGATAACATACATGTAATACACACAGTTATAATCATATAATGATAGACTGAGACTTTAACAGTATTTACAGACAAAAGGGTGGCTTATCATTTAGTAGTAAATTATAAAAGCGCAAAGGTTCTTAAAAAGGACATGTGAAAACTATTGCCATTACTCTTTGTTTTAATTATTAGATATTATTGTAGAAATGTTTTGAAGTTAATTTATGAACTTACCTATTTTTAATTTATTTGAGACAGATTTATAAATTAAAACATGTATTTAAGTCGTATCTAAACCTGAACCGCGTGATTGCTCGGTAAACGCATGTGTTATTCGCCTATACCGCGCGATCTTATACGACATTTGCGGTGTTCAGTCAGCCATTTCAGATTTACTACAAATTATATTCATAGAAAATGTGCATTCCCGAACGCCTCATGACGTTTTGCACTTTTATGGCTTGTGAACTACCTATGTAGACTTAAAGATACAGCAGATTATTGAAATATGGGCTAGAGTTTACAATATGATAGCCTAGGCATTTCAAAAACAAAAATTAAGTGTAGACGGGTCATTATCACATGTATCTACATATCTATACGACAAAATAGTACATAAATATATTAAAAGGTGTATTAAATTTTGTTTTTTAATAGTCTATTATTAAAAGGCTCTAGTAGGTGCGTAGAGCTCTATATTAAATCATTAAATTTAATAAAATGAGAATCACTTAACGGATTTGGATGGATTTTGGTACACAGATATAATATATTCTAGATTACCATATAGAATTCTTTCTATTCCAGGAAAATATAAGATCCCTCGGGAACGCAGGTGAAACTGCGGGACGAAAGCTAGTAATTTAGAAGCAAGTAAAACCATGACATAAATAGCTATATATTCGTATCTTATACATTATCTTGCTTACTATGCTTTGATTCTTTGAAAGCCACCGCCAATGTTAGCACAGCAATTTAGATAGTGACATGGTCCGGCGTTGCGCCAAACAGTCTGTTTAAATAGTGCATTTGTTGAATATTTACTCGATGTGACCCCGTACGTCCGTTTGTATCTCAATTAGGGATGTCTCTTTATCAATATACAACATAAATGCCAAACATTTAACTCATTTGATACAAGTACCTACTTAATAAAAAAGTAATTAAATCTGTAACTAACAGGTATCATAATAAATTTAATTCCTACGATATTTCTTACAAAGATTTTAATGTTGGTTGATTATAAAATTTACAGCCCTATCTTGAACACATTCAATGAATGTCTCTATTTTTAGTCTATAAAACCATTGGCTCTGTGCCTTACTTTATTTACATTGTAGGTACAGACATCATGATTTTTTTATTTGTTGCCAGTAATAAATCAATACCCACATCGATGAAGATACAAAATTTGTATAAAACTATACTACCTACTATATATACTATACTGAAAACATTATTTTACTGAGTGACATAATTTGTTTTATAACTAAATTTGCAGCTGTTCTACCAATATGTTTGGTTCAGTTCGATGGCCTTGCTAAGTGGACGTTCTGTGTGTCTCGCTCCATTGAAATGGGCAATGCTTTTGTCAATATGTTAAAGTAATTCGTAAATATTGCGTATTGCAAGGGATGTATATGTCAATAGTTCAATATCGAGTGGTTTATTATCAAATCAAATCAAATCAAAACTCATTTATTCAGTTTTGGCCCTAATAAGGCACTTATGAACGTTACAATACAATGAAAATGATTCTACCACCGGTTCGGAATACACTTGGACTGAGAAGACTCCGGCAAGAAACTCAGCAAGGGATATTTTTAGTTTTTTTTTTTTTAAGTAATATAATTTAATTACTAATTATAATGTGTATAAAGTTATTTTGAAATAGCTTGTTGAGCGAACATTTCATTTAAATGCATTCTTGTCTTCCACAAAATCAGAAACTCTATAGTACCCTTTCTTACATAACATTTGTTTAATTAGCTTTTTAAATCTATACACAGATAGTTCTTGAATTTCTTTGGGTACTTTGTTATAGAAACATATACATTGCCCCTTGAATGAGTCCCTCACTTTGCTGAGCCGCGTTACAGGTACAGCAAGTTTGTGCTTATTTCTAGTGTTCAAGCTATGAGTGTCGCTGTTTTTTGGAAAATTTTGTATATTTTTCCGAACATAGATTAAGTTTTCATAAATGTATTGTGACGGCACTGTCATAATATTTATAGATTTGAATTTGTCTTTAAGAGAATCTCTTTAAGAGAATTAAATGAACACTGAGTTATACCAATTCCTACCAATGGCTACCAAGCCAGTAATGTTACTGGCCATACATACATACGTCTTGGTCATTTTGGTTTACTAAAGATAAAGGAAATTCTAGATTTTTTTCCGAACGTAGATTATTCCCAAATATATAATTGAACCATTTTAATACTTTAATGTTAATGCTTCAGTAACTAAAACTAGTAAATCATTGTTAAATAATGATGGTAAGTACTAGTTACTTCAGTACTTTAGATAAGCAAAGACCTATAAATACAAAAAAAAAATATCCCATGAGGAAAATAATGTTATGAAGTTACTTAGATACCGATCTAGGTAGTTTCCTGCTAATTCTTTTGTAGTAAGTATATTTTTCTGTAATGTGCATCTCAGTTTAATGATTAGCTACGGCTTAGCGTAATGGTTTAAGAACTTGGGTAATAGCGTCTGAAAGTTTGAATTTATTATTTTTAACACTTGGAAGAGAGCCACCTATGATTTGCTATATTACGATAAGCTGAATTAAAAAATATATGCTAGTTCTGACAGAGTTCCAAACTGATGACGGTTATCTATACGTAAATTGATTACAAATAAATATTTTTTTTTTACACACATAAGAGTACCTAATCCTTTGTACTTTGGTGTATCAACATTCATTGATAAAGATACGCAATTTAAAAACCTGTTCAGTATAAAATAAAATGGTATCGAAGTATCTTTGTTACATACGAATACTGAGAAAATGGAATAACAACTACAAATTGCCGTTGGTTCGAAAATAAACTAACCAATAAAATGGCTCAAAGCGATTTAACAACATGACTTGCTATAGATTAACTAGGTACCTACTACACCTTTAGTCTAGGCCCTGGGGTTATTGTTGGTAATAGGCGTTATATACTGGACAAGGTAATTCACAATTGCTTTAAAATTATGTAATAATCTTGTTATAAATCTCTAGAAAAACTGTATTAAATAATGGGATGGGAAATCAAACTGGGAAAAAAACTGTTGGTTGCCAATACTAAAACAAATTATAGAGATAAGTAAATGTTATTTTATAGATTATTCTTTATAAAGTTTCTATGGCTTTTTTACCATTACCCAATTTCGATGAAGCGAACAGTACCTATAAAGTCATTTCCAAAAATCTTTAAATGACGTTAACTTTTTTGCAACATCCGATTTCAGTGAAACTAAGCCTATATTAATCTCTGTCTATCTGTGGAAATCCGTCCAGTGGTACCGGAGACAGACAGAGATAGACAGAGAGACAGAAAATAATTTTAAAATTCGCTGGTTTATATTCTGTTACCCTTCTTCAGTTACCCCCTTTCTACTTTTATTACTTTTCTTCAATGTACAGACACAGATAGATAGATATAGATAAAGTGAGTTGAACGTTTTTTTTTGAAGTAAAACTTCTTTAGGCGCGACTAGGGAGTAACTCAGATTTTTTTACTGACGGAAGTAACGCTTAAAGGCGGCAAAACAAAAGAAGACAATGAACTTCAAAATGAAACTTTTTTAAATTCAAAAATGTAGACCATAGACCATAGATAGTCCATAGCCCTCGAGATTCATGTCACACATTGATGCACTTAAAATGTCACAGACTAAATTATAATTGAATCTTATTATATTCTATGGTAATTCTACATTAAGTATTCAACAGTTTTAAAAACATTATTTTAAATTGCAAAATTTTTTGAAAATCTCTAAATATACTTGTTTATTTATTACTTTTAAATTATAAAATATGAAAGTTATATTAATGAATTTTAAATAGAATATAAAATGAAATAGTGAATATTAAATGAAATGGCAGAGTCCCAGGAACATTTTACTCTTTCATCAATAAATAATAATAAAAGAAAAAATCAAGTACCTGATAATAACTTGACCTGTAAAAAACGTAAGTGTTCATTTTTCTATTGTTTAACAACTTATTTTTTTTTTTCAATAATCAAATAAAATATATTAAATCTCATTTATTAAGATAATGTTATTATAAGATAATTTTTTTATTTTAGGTAAAGAATAAGTTAAGAATAAGTTTTACTTCAATCGCGCGTAAAGGTTACACGCACACACTTTTTTTTTATAAAAGTTTTATGATATGTAGCATATTATTAGCTTTCGCCCCGCGGTTTCACCCGCGTTTCCGGGACTAAAAGTAGCCTATATCACTCCTCCGGTCTATAAACTAACTCTATGAAAAAAAATCACGTCGATCCGTTGTTACGTGAATGACAAATAACAGTACAGGTAACTTTTTATTTCTAAAGAGAACGCGTTTTATAGAAAAACTAGCTTCCGCCCCGCGGTTTCACCCGCGTTCCCGAGAGATATTATATTTTCCTGGGATAAAAAGTAGCCTTTCTAAATAAATGGGCTAAATATTTTTTCAATTCGAACCAGTAGTTCCTGAGATGACCCCATACAACCTCACAAACTTAACCTCTTTATAATATTAGTAAGATGAATGGCAAAATGTGTTGCTAAGCGCAAAACTTGAGAACGGATGGACCAATCAGTTTATGACGAAAAGGTGAAACCGCGGGGGAAAGCTAGTATATTATATTTGATCTATTAGACGCAGAAAACGAACATCAAAGTGTAAGTGACGATTAAGTCATAGATAATAAGCTAGATTAATTTATTCTAATAAAGCCAGTAGGGCTAACACGTTAATGAATATAATGATGAACAATTAATAAACTACGTAGGAAGGCAGTACTCTTTTCATGGTATTTTGTTTAGAGGAGAGAGTTTAAGCCAACGAACTGGTATGATTTAAAAATCTTGATTAAGTTATGGACTTAGTTGAGCTGGACGCATTTCACTATCATCGAATTAGGAAATTCATTTCATTGGTGATCACAACATTTTGTGTTACTGACTACGTATGTCAGTGATTATTCTTATCGAAATCAAAATCATAACTAAGCTTTTATTTTGTGATTCACCAAAACAAAATAATAAACAGGATGATTTCTTACGATAATTTGCTCTCGTCAGCAACCACTGCTTTCAACACCGATAAAAGATTCCAGCGTACGCCGACAGCGGGTGAAGTGCTTACCGTTGCCGCGACCCATGTCAGCTCAAAAGAGAGAGGTGGCTAGGCAATTGGAAACTGGGGGAGGCAGCACACGGCAACATGGAAGCGCATTGTCGCAACGGACGGCCAGCGCAACGGCCGCGCGTTCAAGTCAGCGCACGCGCATCCAAACCGCGGTACTACTTTTTGCCCCTACGGCGCCGGTAGTTTTGACGATACGAACTAGTGACGATCACATGAACGAAACATTATTTAAGCAGTGTTTGTAAATAACATATTCTAGGTAAATAGTGTCTTGCAGGCAAGTCTAGGAGGAGTGTTTTCGCCGCTCTCATGTCGTAACGATACGTCATCGTGTTTTCTGTTATGTGTTTTTTTTGTTTTTAACGATGTTGGTCTAACATTGCGTATGTTATTGTTCTTACGCGAATACGTTGTCCCGGTGGGCTGCGTTTAATGGATCTTCATTTTACTTGGCTTCAAATGATAGAATGAACTTACAATGGCCACTGGCACTGGTCGTTTTTTGTAATTGGCTACTTGACTCAAATAAGGATCTTCTTATTGTTTGTATCAGAAAAGATTCAAATTAAAATCTAAGCAATCTGAATTAGCCTGATTTCATATCTTGTTCATCTATACCCTATACTTAGCTTTGCATTGAATTTAAGGTCAACTTTTTTATCACTATAGTTTCTTGATTACCTACCTTCCATAGGTAAGTTCTTAATTCAATCAATAAATAAAAAGATTAAAAAAGCTTACTACTACACAGATTCAATAAAAATTTTGCAATTGCAATTTCAACCTATAGACATTTCATCCTTTCATATCAACGACAAAATCAAATTATCTTTTCTTACCTCAAACTCTTTCTATTTGCATTCACGTTTACAAAATGAACTCAAGAAGCGGCATTCTGGTTTCCTTATCTTATAAAACTATCTTGAAGAGATCTCTATTTACCACAATACACATTTATTACGTCCATAGCCCTCTATAAAGGAGCTATTATTTTAATAATAACCCGTAGGTACAAAACAGCGATAGGCGATCGTGCTTGAGGCGATCACGATTCACGACTCTTGCTCCGCTATGGTAGAAATTTGATAGCCATTGTGCGTTTCTGGGTCACACAACGTTGTAGAGTAAAAGGAATCTTTGTTCTTTCCGCACATTAAACATAATTTACAAATAACTCAAGAGAGCCTTAGATCATATTGTTTTGACCTATATCAGTATGCTGAAATTTATTCAAGGAGGTCCTTATGTAGAGTATAAGGAAAAAAATATTGATAAAATAACCTCCAATGAATTCGACCTTTATTGTTTCTTTTTATAATTGCAAGTTTTTTGTTTCTTTGTTTTATCGGGGTCTTCTATTATAATTATGTTCTTTTATTTTATTTAGTGAGATTAGAAATATTTTTTTGTTGTGTCCTCCTTAAACTTGCGTCATGTTCCTCGCCTTTCCTCTTCAAAGATTATTTTATTTGTTTATTGCTTGTTTTTGTTTTACATTCTGTCTATATCAACTTTAACAATCAAAGTAATTTATAATGTCTGGCTTTTACATAATAATATGACATAAGAGTATCGGTATGAAATTCTACACCCATATCAAGTTCAGGGATTGGATGGCTTAATTCAACGAAAGAACAGATATTATTAACATCTTGACATTATAATTTGGCGAACGCAGTATTTTATTACATACTAATTTATTCATGTCAAAAGCATTGAACATTGCCAAAGAAATTGTAGAGGAGTCAGTCATCACGGCATCTCATACAACGAAGATAAATTATACAAAGTTACCTTGATGTTGGTACAAAGATCCGAAGGCTGTTTCTCACAAATTGAAGGGGACCACTTTATATAAAGACAGAACTAAAAATAAACCCTTTTATCGTTTAAATCGTGTCCCTTAGCAATGTTTGACCTTTAAAATCTCGAATCACATCTGTTGCTTGATGAACCCTTCAGAAATTTTAACTGTGGTACTGTTCTTGGTGAAATAATCTCGATTTAATAAATAAAAATAAAGTTTAGGCTGAATCAAAAAGACAAATATTGATATTCACATCGTTATTATAAACCAAATGTCGAAACTTCTCTCTAACATGTTTATATTATATGTAAACGTTCCGCGAAACTGTAGAACACATCCTGTAGACATTTAATTCTGCCATTTCAACGACAAAGTCGCAACAATAAACATCATAATTGTCTTAAACTGGTATATAATATACAATAGTAAGTAGTGCCTGAGGCGCGTGTGCGATGTGGACGTGAGACGTGACTCACTTACCGTAGGTGTCTCATTTCGTATGCGCGAGCGCAACTGCCTAGGAAGTGCATTCGTGTTCGTACATTGGTACTAACTTGCGTAATGTTGTGTGCAAAATCGTTTATTAATAGCTAAAACATATTACGATGACTCGTCATTTAATTAATTTAAATTTATGTTTATTAAATGTTAGCAGTTCCCGTCATCATTGGAGCTTTGGAGTTCATATTAATGATGCAATTACATAGTTTTGTCAATTTCACATCTAATTAGTTCTTGTTTACATGATAATTGCAGTGAACATTAATTGTCTGCTGGCTTAGTTTGTTAAAAATAAACTTCTATTTTAAAATTTGCCTAGGCGACATCAAGGGCTTATCCCTTGTATAGCACTTTTGCTGCATACTAATCCTTGAAAAAATATTGATCACTTGACGATTTATGTAAAATAATTTGAATGGTATGGTAGTCTGAATTTATTTATTTATAGACTATAAAAATATAGAATTTCATGTATGAATGTTAAATTTTAATAAAACTGTGCAAACGATGCCATGTGAGGTAAAAGTGTTTATTCCATGTACCTACATACAGATTTTGTGTTCAAAATTACTTACCTGGTTTGTATCGCAAATAGAATGGCGATAGTTCAATTTGCATTAAAACAGTGCGATCGAAACATAAAGTTATACGGACAGCTATAAAAATGTTAATGAATTGAATTAAGTATTGCCATGCGGAAATGTTTGTTTTGTTTGATTTCAAAATACAACAATCAGTTGCTACGGGAAATACAACTGTAGGTAGTTATATATTCATTTTAAAAGGTAGTCACTTCGATTATTCAAGTGAAATATCAATAAAATTTAATAATTATACTACAAAACCGTGTCCGGTTTGTCATATCACTTTCCGTTAACGGTAAAATTTTACTACAACTACGTGACTATGAAGTAATTAAAACGGTTCGCGTTTGACCGCGTAGCGCTTTTTTTAAACGTAACTGCGATTCTCTCGGAAAAAAAATTGCGGATGGCGAATTGGCGACCTTATCAAAACAAGCTACGTTACGAGTTCATCGACCCCGCGTTTTGTTGTTGCCCAGTCTAATACTACAGTCGTAACGCGAATATCTATCGGGTATCGAACGAAGATTGTATCGGTTTGCAATTGCTCTGCCATTGTATACTTTACAATGCAGCTCCGTAAATACTGATTACATTGATTGGTTGATGTGTCACACACAATCGATGACATCAATGGAGAATAATTTTTAAACTTGCTATTATGAGAGGGTGATGACACTTCAATAGGCCTACGGTAGATCAAGTTTCGGTGGCTGGCTTGGAATTTTATTGTTTCGTGAACCAGATCAAAATGTCGGAACAACCGTTAGGTGTGAATGTGCCGATAGCGGAAATGCTTGTCAGTTTTATTAGTCCCTATAATAGCTATCGGCAGAGCTCCCAATGCCAAAGCATACCGGGTATGCGATGGATAAATTGAACAATGACAAAGCAGGAATAGGAAATTATGAAATTGTTAAAAACCGTTTGGAATGATAGCATTAATGATGAAGATAATGAGCTCGTTGTGTGAAAACAACTCTATTTTGCTATTTATTCCTATGAGGAAATATTGCAACGCTTCTTAAGATATGAGAGCGTCTCAAATACTCGAGAAGTTTGTATCCCATACAATCAAAATATCTAATGTCAATTTAATCACACAACTTCAATCTAAGTGATATTTCAGTACTTGCATGGCCTTTAGATACTTGTTTTAAAAAAAACTTTATGGATGTTTTTACCAAATTTCTAAAAAGCTTGATTATAATTATCATTAAAGTTAACTTAACCATCGCCACATCAAAAAGATTTACATGCTTTGTGATTTAGTGGAGAATTATGACCCATAAAATGCTAACTTTACGAACAGGCTAATTTATATTTTCGGTCTATAATTTACTGGTAAGCATACGGTATACTTACTCAAACGGATTGTTTTCTAAATTTCAAGTCATCGACACCCAATAAATTATACGATTGATATTGCAAATAAATCAAATGATCTATGGCAGGTCAAGCTCGGTTCTCCAGAAGTATGTGCCATTTGCTACTTGAAATATTGCCTGCAAGCGGACGTAATTCAATCTGGCAATTAATAATAGTATCGTTTTGTTCCTTTACCATGGTTTAGCATACAGCTGTTATGTATTCAGTGGGTGCTTTTGAACTATTAGGTCATCGTGTCATCATGCATTTGGTTCTCGGATTAGAAGTTTCAACTTTTAAGAGGATTAAAACCAGAGACGTCATATTAAGTGTATTTTTATTTATAACTATTGGTAGTGACACGTACACGATAACGTATCTGATAAACTATTAACGCACTGTGTGTGCAATCGGACATGAAATCAAAATTTTAAGACAAAATTTTATTCGATCAATAATGTTACACATAATATTATAGTAAGTACCTATTACAAAAACTAGATAAATCATAGATAATAATGTTATTCATCATCAATAAACTCATGTTCTCTAACATCATAAAAATACGCAATATAGGGGTCGGTTCAAACTAAACGCAAAAATGTTCCTGCCTGTTGGAATAATAATTCCTTATTCTGCTTTCCGCGAGTAATACGCCGCTCTTTCGTTTTATTATCGTTTACATACTATTTACTGCTCTATTTAAAAACAATACGTTTAGGACGACGATTATTACTCATAGGTCGAAAAATGCTCAGCGAAAAAATGTGCGAGCAGTTTTCCATACCAACTAAACCGACCCAAATTAATCTTCGCCTATCTGCCTTACGATGAGAGATATTATCTTTAAACCTTTTATGACTCCACGTAACTTTACATTATTTTGTTTCTGTAGGTACGTTGATAAAATTTATCGATGTTATACGGTTCCACTCGCGTTCGTTATTATTACTTTTTTTTAACAAATTTTCTATTGTTCTTCTAATGAGAAGCTTTAAAACAGAACACATGTAACGATGTTGTAATACCAACATCATAAAATTTCGATGATCTTTAATAACTGACCATAGACAAGAGAATCCTTATTTAGAAAATTTTAACGTCATAACGAAGCCTTTAAGAACTGAAGCAGTAAATATTTATTATTCTTAATGACATGTTTCTTTTAGTATAGCAAAGATATTAAGTACACCATAAAGGGGGTCACACACGGCGAAGATACTATAATATTTTATCTTAAGATCATGAGACAGCATTATACTATGAAAAGAGAAGCAACGACCTACCTCTTACCTACCTACTTTCCTTTTCTTTCGCTGGTATAGCACTGTTTCATTTATCTTAAGATAAAATATTATCGTATCTTCGCCGTGTGTGACCCCCTTAATGGTCTCGTAAGAAGTAATCAATGCAATTATATAAAATGCATGGCAAATGGTCGGGTTAATTTAAAACGAGCGACTTGTTTTAAACCCAATCTGCTTGTATATCATTGTCTCTTCGCTATGCAATTGAACCGTCAACTATAAATGTCTCAAGGATGTGTTCATGGTTTTAGTTTTATTACACGTACTAGCAATCAGTGAGATGACGTTTAATTATGTGAGATCTTTAATTTATCCGCTTTAATAACAGCACCGTGGCAATAAATGCGTTTTAAACGTCATGTTTGTTTGTGTTTTGTTTGATAGTTTTTTTTATTTGTACGTGGTTATTGCATCGCGCTTCGTGCATCGCTGTAAATGGACAAATTACAGCAAGATAACAATCTTAGGTTTTAAACTGTTTTTTCCGTGTTTAATAACTATGTGCTGGAATATTACAAGGGTACTTAACATAAATTGCTACCTACTGTTAAAGTAGGTGGTGTAAGTATATTTAAGTAGGTACTACAGATAGACAGGAAAAAATGCGAGTCTTGGAATGTTTTCAAGTCCTATGATAGAAATTATGCATTATAGTTCAAATATCGTTCATAAAAGTAACGCTCCAATGATTCGGAAAATTTTTGCGATCAACATGAATGGAGGCAAAATTGCATCGGCGAAGGTTTCCCCGCATCTGTAATAATAAAGTGTTTTATCTATGGGAATTAATTTAAACAGAAATGCAGTTAATATTATAATTATGATTTCACTATTAATTTAATCAGTTCAATGAACACGGCTCAAAATAGATAAGACAACCGATGGAATCAGACGCTAGATTACATTTCAGTTATCGACGTGGACAGTGTTAATGAACCCCACAAGGCCAAAGCCTCTTCGAGATAGCTCTATAAAACCTTTTAGTATTATGGATTCCGATTCATTCCGCAACAAAATAATTCGATATCGAATATCTTTACGACAATCGAGCGGCGAACGTGTACCTAATCATATAGGTATTTAGTAGTAAATAAATTTAACGTTTTAAACAATTCAGACGAGGCGAGCCATGCCCTAGGCACCTATGAAAATGCTAATATGTGCATACATGTTACATTGAGTTGAAAAACTATTTGCAAAAAATAACAAAATGGGAAGCGGAAAATTTAGCTTCAATGTGAAAAAAGACAAAGTGAATGTGACTGATACAGCCAAGACTGAGTTTAGTGTTAAGGAAAAATATCATAAAATACAGAAGAAACTACAGAAGACTGAAAATAAGAAGACTGAAGTTATTTCCAAGGAGAAAACAATATGGTGGAATCAATGTACCAGTTGTAAGTTGCTATTAAATCTCTTTAATCCTCATGCATCAGTTAGAACGAATTAAATCATTCTCATAATTGGGTTGATTTTAAGTGCCATATTGTATATGTTCAATTTATTAGTACCTACTTTATTGCTGCGGATACACGTCAATCACGATCACACAATCGATCTTATAATTTTAACTATTTATTAAAGAATGACCCAGTCCGCCACACTAATTTGACATGATAATGATATTTTACACACATAAGCAGAATTAAAACTACTATAAACTTCTTTTCGCGATAAAAATATCAGATTACCGGCTTTTATTATTGAAGACCAAGAGGCCCTTCAAGGGCCGTCATGCTCGTTACGCCCTTTGAATGCACAATGAGGGGAAATTAGAGCACCAAGGTTCTTACTTTTGAAATCAACAAGTACCTTTAGTTAATACAAGCGACAATGTATCGAGGCCAACAATGCGACCTTAAACGTTGCCTTCAAATTATATGTGAGCCCTTCTAACGATTGAAGTGTTGATTACGACATAACTTTTGCGATTCATATAGCCCTGTCCCTAATTTCAATGAGAGGCTTGATATGAGTGAAACCATAATTAAGTACGAACGGTTCTCAATTTTATATCTTCCAGTACATGCTGCCTTTATCTCTAACAGACATACTTATTCAATGTCATAAATATCAGTGGAAAAGTATGTCAGTGGAAAGCGCGAGAGAATCCCGAGAAATCTAAGCGCTAATACGATGTCTGCGCGTGCGCTCCCCAGTTTCCACTTTCTAAACTGGCTAGACTGCAAACACAGTTTATAGTTCAGGAACTAGTAGTTGCTCGGTTGCATGAAAGTTGTCTTATTGACATTTCCTTACGTAGGGGATCAAAGTGTCATGGTGAACCGCCGTTGCAGTAACCCTTTAAGACGTTGTTTGAAGGCATGTGCTTGATGGATAGTTAGATATATTTGTTATTTTCATTGGTATGTATTTTATTTAGTCTGAGAGTTTCAGCAATATGAAATAAAACTTGTATTACAATAATTTTAAATATTATGGAGTGAATTAGGTAAACTTATTATGGCTCACCCTAATATTAGTAGGTGTTTATGAGGCGTCCTCCCTTACTTACCCTTGTTACTTGAATTTTCTACAAAATATCGAGGGTATTATTAAAATTTCAAGAATAAGTCTATAGTCTTCAAAAACGATATCATTATTGAAACTACCTTGAATACCAACATCAGTTGCAGCAGCAATGTGACAGATTACTTTTTTGTTAAGTTTTAATGCACACTGTCATTATCATGTCCCCATGTTTGGGCATGATGATTTATTAATGTAAATCATATATGGTTTGTTGATTCTCAATCAAATATATATCATAAAATTTTATTAATCTTATTTCCATCTATATATTTTAATTTTACTGAGTAATATTTCACGTTAAAGAATGTTTAATTTAAGACATTTTTTCATTTACAAAATATAATTTGCTTCGTTATTCAAAATATTGTTCGTTTCGTTATATAAAAAGTCATATTTGTGATAGAAATAGGTAACAAAGCTAAATAAAGGCATAATCAGTTTCAATCATACGAGCTCAAAGCATTACAAATTAAGATGGTCTTATAGTCTTATCGTTGAAAAACTTGCGAAGATTAACAGATTGATAAAATTATTACTTTATTGTATCCTCTTACCTAATTCCTGCTTTACATAATATCCAAAAAAATAAGAACATCAAAATATACCTTAAATTACGGTACCACATTTTGCATTGATTTCAACGACATGAATTCACATAGCATTTATATACATAGCGCAGGTTAGGCCGCATATGGAGTACTGCTCACACCTTTGGGCAGGCGCACCCGCTTACCAGCTTGATCCACTTGCCTCGGTGCAAAGGCGGGCCACTCGTATCGTTAACGATCCTGAACTCACTGACGGTTTAGAACCCCTCAGCCTTCGGAGAGACATAGGCTCCCTTTGTGTGTTCTACCGTCTCTACAATGGGGAGTGTTCTCAAGAACTTTTTGATCTGGTGCCATTGTCACCCTTCTATCATCGCACCACTCGCCGGCGATGTGGAGCTCATCCTCATATCCTCGGGTCGCCTCGATCGTTGACACAACGTTTTAGTCGGACGTTTTTACTACGGACCATTAGGATGTGGTTTTCCCTCAGTGCTACAATATGGGGTTTTTCAAGAGGGGCGTAAAAAGAGCTCTTCAAGGTCGGCAACACATCGGCAATACCCCTGGTATTGCAAATGTTTATAGGCGGCGGTGACCACTTACCATTAGGTGGACCGTCTGCCTGCTTGTCAACCTACTGACATAAAAAAAACATAATTTTTATTATCTTTTGAATAGTAAAACTAACTGTATTGAGGTGCTTGCCACCATTGGCTTCGCCTAAATCTGAAGTACAAGGAGGAACCCATCAAGATCTGTTAAGACTTTTTTAACGATACATTTAATTTTGTCCACAGTAAGCGAGATCGACCAATACCTGGGAATGGTGGGAGGTTCCGCTGGTGCGCTTGCACTCACCGGCGTGGCAGCAGCATCGGCCTTCTATCTCAGCACGAGACCAAAACCAGAGAAACCTCTCGTCACACTCCATGAGCAGAGTCTTTTGGAACCGGTCAGTAAGAACAAACATTTATATATGACCATAATATTAATAGTTCTGTTTAGTGTTTACTTCGATAATGTTTTACTTGAAATATTGGAGTAAATTTTAATACAAACGTTTTGATGCTAGGAATTTGAATGGACAACCTGATTCTTCGCTTAATTAATATCACTTATCTCATTCAAATCATAAAATTCACTTCATTTAAACGCTTATGAAATAATTAATTCCATTTGAAAAGGCTCTTAGTTAAAACATGAAAAGTAAAATGTAACTATAAAATGAATCATAATGATGTATGTATATACGACAATCTGTTTCGTGATAAACTGTTGCACGTCATAATGTCACAACGACGACTACTTAACATTTAAAATTACGCGTTCAACCACTCACTAAATGTTAGTTGGCGAGCGAAAGTAAATAAGAATAGAGTGTACATTATGAATGTTGTGCGTATTTTGCATATTGCATTAGATAGTTTTTTTTTCAGAAAAATAAAAACTTGAAACGTCAGAATTTGCGTCATTTCCTCAAGACATTTTCAAGATGGTTTTATCCATGTACATACAAATCGCACTCCCTGTCATAATGATATCAGTGTCTCCAGTCAAAAAGGGCACAATTCAAAATCTACACTTTTCAGGAGAGGCGAAAAACCACATTTTTAATTATTTATGGTATTTCACAATTAAAATTGGAACTTTTATTAATTGGTAACTGTAGATAAAAAAATAGTCTTTTAATCTATTGTGAATCACTTCACTGTCTGATCACTCTAACTATATTTTTTTGTAGATTTTCTCGAGTTGTGCCAATGTTAACAAAGGTGTAATGGAACAACGTTACTTATACCAATAAGTCTACTCGTGCTGAAAGGAATATTATAAGTTATTCCAATTATTATATTTGTTAAAAACGTTTATCACGACTTACCTTACAGAACTAATCATACCAGCACTTTGTGTTTTCATACTATTTTTAGACGATGCAACAAATGGAGTTGTTCCCTTTTGAACATATTACAAAATGGATTCATTGGATTTATTCCCGTTTGTCTGTAGAACGTATTAGATCAACATGGATTGCATCTTTTTGTAGTTAACATAACTGTCATTATGCCATTATGTTTGATATTTCTTTTTTTGATTTATATGGTTGTGCCGTTTGAGCTGTAAAATTTACTTGACAACTATAGATATGCCATTTAAAGTAGTCGAGTTAAGCCTTTGATGTAATTAAAAAATGTAAGTTAGGGTTCACTTAGAGTCTTTTTGATATGTTATGTAATACAACACGTAGATTACAATAGCGTCATAAAACATAAGGGCATAACACGAGTTATGTTTCTTGCCGGCTCTTCTCAGTAAAAGCAACCTTCGAAACCGTGCGTTAGAGTCTGACTATTGCCTGTGAAGGCCTATTTGAATGAATAAATTATTTCATTTCATTATTTCATTTCAGTTATGCCCTTTTTGACTGAGACTGATATTTTCCTTGTGTTTTTAATTATTTATAGAATACCAACTTATCACATCGCATAACTGCAGTGCAAATGTTAAATCATCTCAGTGTAAAGTCTTAAGTATTTAGGAAAAGTCCTAATGCAAAGGGAAATTTATTTTCACTGAATTTACCTGGTTTACCATCGATAAAATTTCATTATTTCTATATAAAAAATATTTCTTGGTGTTAATATATGATAAGAAATTTGTCTTACCTGTCGGATGTAATCACTATAATATGATAAATATAAGGAAAAACAACGATAAAGTTTGAAGCGTTGCAATTTGCAATTATGCCTGTCAAACGAAACGATATACGAACAGAAAACCTATTTCCGTTGTATGATATGAATGAAGCCATAGATCTCTTAATTGCAATATTAATAGAAATTAAATGATATCAGAGGAAACCCCTTTTTATTGCGATATCAAAGTTCAAATTGTCATAATCCCGACTGCCAACGCTCTAGAGTTGGCAGAGCGCATCTTCGAGCGATATTTTTAACTCATTGTACCACGAGCAGCCCTGCCCGCTGCTCTCTTGTCAGTACCCAGAAGTTTTAAGCGAAAGTGACGAGAAACTCACAAAACTTCCCCAAAAGTGTTCTTAGCCAAGATCGATCAATCGGAACAATTTTATCCATCAAGGACTCTACCTCGAATACTTGGTCAAGTTGAAAGTGAACTCAATGCAAAGTTTAATCGAGTTTAATAATTGCAGACAGTGATGATTGCGCAATGTGAAACAGTTTAAAATCTTTTGAAAGAAACGGTGCATTTGTTGTGTGATAACAATTATTTTTAACGATGGCATGTTGTGATTGCTGCATCGGAGTTCCTCCGATCCGACCTCCGATAAATTTGATTGAACAATCAGAATCTCTTAAAGTAAGTCATTTAAACTTAAGTGCGATAAATTACTGATGATGAATGCAAATAAGCAAGGTCGGTATTCAATAATACTGAATGATAATAAAACAGGTAAATTTATTGTTGATAATGGATGTAATTATATTGTTCATAACCACACAGCAATTAATAAGATTATTCTGACGATAGTTCAGAGAGACATGAAAGCTACTAGATTGAAATTATAATTGTGATGATACAAATATTATATTACGGATTTATCATGTAAACTGTTGCGTAAAATTTAATTGCCATTCTAGAGGTCGGTACATTGTGAGATGTTACTCACGCCCCAATAGTTGGCAGTGCTCCGTAACATTTAGATTCGGATCATTTAAAGTCCCTCTGTCGAAGATACGTGTGTGACTAATTAGAAATAGAAACAATACATTCTAGATAGCTCTGTGTAATATACTGTCGTTAAAGAATGCCTTCTTCCCATCTATATGATAATAGCAAATATATAAATAATCATATCTCTTATTATAAAAGATTTTCAGTACTTAAATTAATTTCTCACTGACAAACTTTCATCGTAGTTAAAATTCTAGAAGTATAAGAAATATAAACAACGTCTTTTTAAGCTTTAACATACACTTTTCTTGAAATTAATGCTCTCTTTAACGCACAATTTGTGTGTTATTTCAACTGAAGATTTTATTGCTATTAAAATGATATAAAACTTAATATTTAATCTAAATAAATACCAGAAAAAAATATATATTGAATTTCATTAATTAAATTTAAATCAGTGGTTCTTAACCGATGGTCCGCGGACCACTGGTGGTCCCTGGAAGCACCCGAAGTGGTCCGCGAAGCCATCCGAAAAATATGAATACGTAAAAAAAACCGTGAAAAAATTTAAATATTGTTGGAGTTCGACAACTGTATGCATATTTTATTCATAAATAGAACAACCCTTTATTAATTTACATTTACTGTTGTTGGTACATGGCAAGACAGAAATTTTGTCAAAATTGATAAAATTTATGTCTCGTCACTAAAAGGTTAACCACCGATTTAAATTAACAATGATGAAGCCAAAGGGAAGCTTTGGCTTAAATACGTGTATTTATAGATACTGGAGTGGTTTTCTTTATTCTTGAACTTTAAAATGTGTATGTTACTTTCAATTATTTAGGTATTTACAGACTATCAAATTCATGTCATTTTTTTCCATTATTTCTTGGGAATCAGAAATCAATATCAATGTCTACATTATGTACATTAAAATGTTAATATGTAGGATTTATTTTTTCTATAACCATGATAATAATAAATTGGTTTTCTTACTCTTTCATACTACTATTTTACGTTTGTACTTGAAATGGTCAACATTTTGCCAGAACATACAGATATTTAGTCTACACTAAAAGTTAGAACTAACGACTATAGCAACAATAATGTAAATAGACATCGTAAAACGTGTACACAAACACAGCAGTAATTTGCAATGACTCTAACATGAAACAGTGACCAAAGTTTCGTAACACTTTGCTGATGCTTTAAATAAAATATCCCATAAATTAAGATTAAATGGTGGCGATATGTTTAAGAATCTTACTAAAAAAAGATCGTAGCCAAGCTAATGATAAACTAAAATAGTGAATACTACATAGTTACCGTAAAATTATGTAAGGGACGCACAATTTGTGGCTCGTGATGTTTTTCAGATTCTTTGGCAAACGATCCAGACGAGTCACGGGACTTAATCAATGCTATTGAGAATTGAATCAACATACAGATCTTCGCATACAATGTATAATGTTAGGTCCACTTGTCATGTAAACAGTTTTATTAAATACGCAAAAGAGATAATTTTTATCTTTTTCGCGTGTGATTCAAATATTCTTTGTTATTAAATTTATTTATCATAGGCGATGCAAAGCTGTTTGTTTACCTAAAATATCAATTCGTTTAACCATTTCAGCATGATTGAGTACCAAAAAAACACAAACTTTCGCATTTATCGTATTAGTAGGATAGTAGGATTTATTTAATAACAAGCTTCCGTCCTGCGGTTTCACCCGCGTTCCTGAGGATCTGATCTTTTACCGGGATAAAAGTATCTTATGTGTTAATTCAGAATATATTTTATCTGTTTGCCAAACTTTACCCAAATCCATTCAGCCGTTCCGGAGTTGATTGGTAACAAACATCACGCAAACTTTCGCATTTGTAATATATTTATATAAGTATATATAACATAGTTAATAGTATAGTAAGAGTAAGATACGATAAGAAATAGGATAGGATAGGATATTATTATTCGAAATTCTTATTTTGGTACTTGATGACAGCTTTCTATAAGATTTGAGACGTAATTGTTCAAATCAGTAAACTAGTAATAGTTGAAAAAACTGTTACATAAAGGCATTTTATTTTAGTTTGAGTGACTGACTGCGTGACTGCAGTCAATAACTAAAACAATCTTTATTTGTTAAACCTGTTATATTTATAAAGAAAATTCAGTACACAATAAAATTACGAAAACACTCTAAAGTTAATATAAAATCAATCAGTTCCATCATCAATTAGGTATGCATTGATGCAGGATGTACATATGTGATCGAGACCAAACAGCCAATCAAAGCTGAAAACAAACAGCGATGTGAATTATGATGACTAACTGGACCGAAGTTGTATAAACAAGTGATTTAGGGCATTTTAATTTCCTGAAAGCGGAAGGTGAAATAATGATGAAAATGAAAACTAAGTCGACTATTCCCACTCATCATGAATATTATGTATTCACATCTGTCATAAAACACATGGACATTTAAATGTTAATGACATTTATTTTACTGTTAAAAGTAGGCCAAACGTTATTGGATGTTTAATTAAAATTAATGTAAAGAGCTTTATGATAGGCATTTAAAAATGTTTTTATACATTGACGTTATCATGTCATTATTATTGATTGAAAGCTTGATTTGAAGTTTTGATAGTTATAGTTATAGTAGATACCTATTACTTCCCGTACGTCTAACCAACGACAACAGTGAAAAAAGATTAATTAAAAATTTAATAATGATTGAAAATGATTTTTCTTTATCAACCGCCCAAGACAGGTCCTATTGGAGATCCTTAGGGGAGGCCTATGTCCAGCTGTGGATGTTTTGGTGCTGACATTATGATGATGAACTAACCTTCTTTCCTTAATTAGAAATTGACGTATTATAAAAATATTTGAAGTTGTTGACATCATCGGTTATGAGTCGCTTTAAAACATTGTACCTACCTATATTCAAAATGCTTGCGGTGGATGAAATGTATCATGCGCTTCGTCTTAGTTAATTTCTTCTTACAATGTGATTTTTTATCAATCCATTAGGTGTATTGGGAAGACTTGATGAGACAATATCGTGTGACAAATTTGATCAACAGCCAAATCATATCGCTCATAAATGCCGATGAGTGACATTGTATGTCATTCTTAGTTGTTGTAGCGAGAATAAAAAATGCATGTTTTTTTATTACTTCTTTGGGTACAATTATTCGTAATGTCGTATACAAGTCTTTACTACTCCGAGAAAAAGAACTAATATGGTGTAAAAACGTAGACTTGGATTTATAGTGTGGTTAACAATATTGCTAAATAACTATCTACCCTCTTTAAACGGCTGTGCGACGGCAAATACAGGATTATATTTTTCATAAATTTGAAGAAGCTACAGGAATAAATAATCCCATTTAAGATACTAATAGGAAACATGGATATACTTATATGAGCAAAGGCTCATAAAGAAATTGTTCTACGTACATAATAATCGTGTCATTATCAAACCATTACCTATGTAGATGACAATGAAAAGAAAACTAAATGATTAAAACTGAAACAAATAATGAGTGAGTTTCTGTCATGTTTAATTAAAAATTAATTGAAGCTACAACTTTCTACATATTCACAGTTTTTGTTACTAGTGTCAACATTCAAGTACACGTTATGCGGAAATATGTAGTTGCAAGCCAAACGTGTCGACAATGTCAACTATTTCAGAGACACCTCACTTTTACTTGCCAAGAAATTCCGTGTGTTGTCCAGGACCGCCCTCTTCAGGGTTTCCCTATGGCGCAAATATATAGCCAAATTCTTGTGACACATTATAGTGCATTGTCACGGTTAAAAATAGATAGTTTCCTATTAAGTTTAGGTCGGATAGCAAATATTTTCGAAAGTAGGCATGTCTTTGGAGTTCTTGCCATTCCTTAAATGAATACTGATAATATTAATCGTCGCAGCTCTATGACTAACTAATATGAAGTATCTTCTAACAAGCAGCAATATTTTATGAATGAAAATCTCATGAAGTTTTGAGAAAAACTAAATTTTGTTTAAAATGTATTTTATAACTGTCGTTGTATAGTAGGCATTTCAAAAATAGCGTAGACATCGACGTTTCTGTATGTCACATCGTTTTGTTATAAATACGCGGTCACAAAACCGGCACATTTTTCACTTGGCATCGAGTGACTAATTTCCTCTCGACCTTGCTCGCTAAATTCAAGATCGAGTTTCCTGATGCCTCACACATTTTGTTTATTATATATATCCTATAATATCATTATAACGGAACTTCATAATGTCAATTGTCACGGCTACATTAATTTAGTCTACAACAAAATCATTGAATTAATTTAACACCTGAAAGTATTTGTCACACAAGAGTTTTTTTTTTTTACTTTGTATAGGCTTGTGTTTGACCACAATCTCACTATGGTGGGTGATGATGTGGCCAAAGGTGGTAAGCACGCAAAGCCTAGAAGGATCTGGCTCTCAAGTGCAGCTGCCGGAACACACCAATACAAAGTACCCTTGCGCCGTGCAATGATTTCCTCACGATGTTTTCCTTCACCGAAAGCTCAAGCTCATTGTAGGATTCGAACCCACGACCTTCGCCGCGGCGTCCGATGTACGTACGTACGGCGTACGATCCACTGAGCTATCATCGATGTAATGTAAAAAATCGAAACCAGTACATACACGTTCACTTGAAAGAGTCAATATTTGCAGAGTTTATTATTTAATAGAATAAAATAGGTATATGTATCCAAATAACCACAAACAGTTGAACGACCTGCTTACCCATATAGCGAGCTTAAGATCACTTTGTTCATTATCTTAATGACATAACATTTTTCATGGCGTGTCAATTCTACAGCCGAAATCTTTTCGTCTTTCCCACAAGTGACTTTGACCCGTTCGTCGTTCCATTTTATCATTGTGCAAACTGTAATAATAATATACCGTAATGTGTAAGAGTGCTCCATGCATGAAGTTAAGATTCGGAGTTACTGGGCCAACTATGTCATTAGGTTAACGGAGAGGTATTTGCATATTATTTTAGTGACTGTTTATTACAATAGGTATTCCTTTATTTTTTTTTCACTTAAACATTAAATAGAATTCTTATTTTTGCGAAAATCTCTTTCGTTTCATTCAATTATGTTGCTTTGTTCTAAATAATTGAAGACTATCTCATTATGACTGTAATAATCCGTTCACGCTGTAAGTTTTTTTAATAAGATTACGACTGATTAGCTTCCAGCAAGTTGCAGGGATTCAGTTCAATGAACCCATACATTTATTTTACAATAAAATGCAATTTTATCGCCTACGGCGATAATCTCATAAAAGATGAATGCTAACTATAAATAGTGATTATTATACATTGCTGGAAATAATTTGCATCATTAGTTTTATTTCTTTCTCAATTCATCATTAATCTTCATTGTTTAAACTGAATTTACCCTTGTAAGTACCCTATACTTACTTGTTTTTCTTTTTGTTACAGGGTCCTGAAATGGTACGTGTCTCAAAATTCTACAAAGATGCAAAAAATGGTCGTTACCTTCGTTATCTACACGAAGACACACGCACACTTTACGAAACATTCAGACGAGGTGTCAAAGAATCCAGTAAGCTCAATATGATTAATTTTAGTATTTACCTTTGCAAGCTGCACAATGCACATCCTTTATTATTAGAAGATTAAGGGTAAATCTATCATTTTTGATAGTAACGACTTCACATCGCAGTGTTATCTCTATTATTTACATAAATAAGTTGTATTTGTAGCTTGAAATATTCGCACACAATGTGCGAAGCGGGGAGTGCCCCAAGGCGCAATTCTAAGCCTCACCTCATTTCCCTCCACATTTCCGCTCGTTAACGATAAATACTATAATACCCATGTAGGTATTACAAAATGTAGTTAACATCATCATCGAACTGGTTTAAAGGATACTGTTAAATATAATTTGTGCCACTAGAGCAGATGGGACAGTTGGTCTTATTTTGTAGTTTTATTATTACAGTGGGACAAGTAGACACTCTATTCTTAGGTACTGCTACAATAAAAGAAAAGGAAAATTTAAAAAAAAATCGAAGGAAGTCCATGTAGCGTAGAATATTCCACGATTTAATTGTTGAACCGAGATAGCTTTATGTGATCGAGGACATGATAAATGGATATGAACATGATTGATTGTTAAATGAGAGTTCTTTAATTCCCTTACAGATAATGGTAATTGCCTCGGCTGGCGCGAGGGACCAAACAAGCCTTACATATGGCAGACATACAATGAAACCCTTCTGCGAGCGAAAAACTTTGGATCGGGTCTATTGTGCCAAGGGCTTGTCCCTGGACAAAGTACATTTATTGGTAAGAATCTTGACTTAATCCTTTTCAATTAAAAATAAAATAAACATGATCTTTGAAAACCTTTGTTCTCTTCCAGGTATTTATTCACAGAATTGCCCAGAGTGGATCATGACAGAACAGGCTGCCTACTGCTATTCAATGGTCATTGTACCATTGTACGATACATTAGGAGCTAACGCATGTGCCTTTATTGTTAATCAAAGTAAGTATACCTTTTTCAACTTATTAATCGTACAATGATGCCAACAAGTTTTGGTTTCATTTTGCAGTATCTGCATACTTATTTACGCACTTTTGGGACATTTTTACTTTTCAATCTTTACAATTAGCTTAAGATCAGACATAGCTAATTTAAAAATAGTGGGATATCGGATCGAAATACCTGCATTTGCCACCACACTTATTTCCTATTAGGGCTGCTAATGGCACGAGGGCTATAAGTCTTCAATATATTAAAAACATTAGATACTAACGATTACTATCCAGTAATTATGAACTGCTGTGCAGGGAGCCACTACCTACATCTTTAAAAGTGCATCTTACTAAGTTTTCATTTTCTTTATTATAGCGGAAATGTCAGTAGTGATATGTGAAGATGACAAGAAAGCCAACCTTCTCCTGGATCAGTCACCGCGATGCTTGAGAAAGCTGATCACCATCAGAGAGGTGTCGCCGTCTACCCACCAGCGGGCGAGGAGCCGAGGAGTAGAGATTATTAAGTTTAGTGATGTAGAGATCCAAGGAGCACAGAAGGATCATCCTTGTGTTGTAAGTTATGATATAAACCTATAGTCATTGGAAGAAGACAATATGAATCCTAGATGAAACTAGTGATCATTTGGTGCACCTTCGTGTGTGGTCTTCTTTCTTGCACATACCTAAATGAAAATCTTTCTTGATCTTTAGCTTTTTATTACTCATTAAATGTTTTATACAACATAGCTAAAGTTGAAATTTCGCTCATAATAATTATCAAAATATTCACTGGAATAAGAAAATTTGAAAAAGATAGTCATTGCTTATCATTTGGAGCCACTGATATATAACCATTTTTCTTACAATAAATAATATTATCTGATTTTTTCTAGCCACCAAAACCAGAAAGCCTTTGCACAATTTGCTACACATCGGGTACGACCGGAATGCCTAAAGGTGTGATGCTGACACACGAGAACGTGGTAGCTTCTATGTGCAGCGTGATCATGCAGCTCGGTGAACATCGGCCGGCGAAGACTGACGTCATGATCTCCTTCCTGCCTCTCGCGCATATGCTTGAGCGGTGCTGTGAGGTGAGTTCTCTCTTGCAATTGTCTTTTGTTGTAGGTATTGAATGCTTAATTAAAAAAATAATACTGGCTATTTACTATCTCGGACCGGAAATATAGTTCGTTCTTTGAAAGATATGAAAATTTTGTGCCGCGTTGATAATAAAACTAACATATATGTTATTTGTTTAATTCATAGTCTGAATTTAGGGAATAAGTCTGTATTTTTTTTAACAAACTATATCAATAATATTCTCCTATAATGTTGTTTTCATAGTTAGTATTTGATACAGCAATTTTGAATCGCATGTCGTTGAAACGGTTGAACTCTCTTCTGATTATTATGGCGGCATGTGTCCTGCCTGACATCAAGTGTTTATTTCTCCATACCAAATCTTAAATAAATATAATATATACTTTCAAAATCATGGTTAATTTGTCTCTTTAATACCTATTAATAAATACTGAAATTCTGAACATAGTACATATTCCCCGTTGTATGACAGGCAATGGTTAATGTTTTATCGTTGTCCTCGTGCATGTCGTTGCACGGATGGTTTTATACTTTAGAGTACGTTGAATTATTCATAAAGAACGACTTCACAAAATCGTTAAAATTGTTGTTAAATCCTTTGTTACAATTATTTCCAGAACGCTCTCTACATGGTAGGTGGAGCAGTCGGGTTTTACAGTGGTGATATCCGAAGACTCGGCGACGATTTGAGTGCACTTAAACCCACAATGATGCCGGCTGTACCCAGGCTACTGAACCGGCTTTACGACAAGGCCCAGTCTGAAATATCCAACTCGAAGATCAAGAAACTGCTCTTTAATATGGCATTGTCGGCGAAAGAATCTGAGGTGAAGAGGTAAAAATATTTTGGTGATACTTACGCTCGAGTTAGAGTCTGACTATTCACAATTGACTATGAAGGCCTATTTGAATGAATAAATTTTCATTTCATTTCTTCAAACTGTTACTATACATTCTTAAATACACAATATATTATTATATAATTTATAGAAGGCAATATGATCAATCAGGTGATGTTTAATGATTTTGGGGGGTCAAAGCAGTCAGGGCTAAGAGAGTAGGTCAAGAGTACTTTGATCTAGACAGGCAATGCTTATGTATATAATTTTCTGAGATTAATCTTAGCCTAACCTTTTTTATAGTACAAGCTCTTTCAAGCTGAAAATTTATCACCAAGCACGCACTAATCAGTGTATTCTCTTCCCTTAGTTCCCTTCTAGCCTTTGTGGATCTACCCATGTGTAGCTTTAACTATGTTTCATCATATTTGCAGGGGTATTATACGCGGTGACTCTATCTGGGACAAGCTGGTGTTCCGCAAGGTCCGCGAGGGGATGGGTGGGCGGCTGCGCATCATGGTGGTGGGCTCCGCGCCGCTCGCCGGGAACGTGCTCACCTTCGCGCGCTGCGCCCTCGGCTGCTTGGTATGTTTAATATACATGCTGACATTTTTAGTTTTAGAAATTTTGTGTTTTTTGAAACATGTCTACCATAAAAATATAATTATCGTTAATTTTATTTTAATCCAAAAATAATTGCGATCTGAAATGTTCAGTCCACTACCGTTTCGAAAGACTGACCATAGGACAATGTCTTTTCAAAGATGTACTTATTCGTGATCCGGGTTAATAAAACAAAGTAGTCTCAACCCACCGCTATCAAATAGGTACCACTGAAGCGTATTCCTTCAGTAAACAGTAAAATTCACCTTAGTACATGACTACGCATATATAAAAATACGTTGCGTGAGACTGAAGTAAATATAATCTATATCACTACTATAATTTACGATTACGAATATTATCAATCGGTATGGAAAATCGCCAGCGTTCATCGATATTTTAAGATCGGCATCGCCCTCTAAATCTAGTGTGGATTTACATTCATTTCGAGGCCACATCATAATGCCTTCAACGCCGATTCATAATAATTCCATCCAACTTCTGAAGTTGCTCATTATTTACTTTGGATAGTTCATATTATTTACCCTGCTCACTAATTTATATATTTGCTTTGTTATTATCTATTACTGCTTTAGACCTATTTCTGTATTTGTGCCTAGTCATTTAATTGTATACTGCAGTTTTTGAGAACTTAGAAGCATTAAATTAAAACATACCTACATCTTCATCTTGCAATAATCAAACACTCCCGCGTAGCAATACCTATTTGAAATTTGTTTTAAAAGTGTTTAATGATCCCTGGCGCTTATAAATCAATCAAAGTCAAAGCCATTTATTCAGTTTAGGCCACTTATGAACGTCGAAGCTACTGAAGTTACTACCATCTACAATCACTTTTTAAATCTACTTAGATTCTTTTCAAAACATTCTACATTTTCGAACACGTCATGCAATAGGGTATTTGACTGACATTCAAATCAGCAACTTTTTATGAAATGTCAAAACGATAGGTTTATATGGAGTTTTGTATGAAATACAAGCATGTGACGTCATAATTATATAGCATACTCTATATGGTTAGATTGCTCATTAAAAATCATAATAAGGATAAATTTAATAAAATAATCTTGGTTTCCCCTTTTTTTAGATGTTTTATACATTGGTTAGTGTTGGATAATTTATTTTGAATACAGGAAAATACCCTATTAAACTGCTCTCACGTCGTATTTCTCCACCAATTTTTTCACTATCGAACCATCTTTTGATTTATAATATGCCGTTTAGCAAAAATGTTAATACACTACTAAATTCATCAACTGTCTATTGAATCTTATAAACGATGCCAAGATTGTCACCTATTGTTTAGGAAATTGATGTTTAAAATGTAAAACCGAGACAATGGAAAGAGGCATCGCTTAATTTGACTTAATCATCACGCCCACTATGATGTGAACGACACTGAACTTCAACAAGAATGTTGACCGTATTAACTCTCGAATTTATTACAGCTATGACGATTATGTTTCTAAATACATACAATAGCTTAATATTTTTTTACAATGTCTCATCAGTAGGTGTGGAAATCAATTTTGAGTTTCCATTGGGGACAGTTATAAAATAAAGATTTTGACAACCAAATAAATATTTCACAATGGACAATTTAATTTGAAATTAAAAAATATATAAAGTAATTATATCTCCGCTTTCGCTTACTTTACCTACGGATAAAGATGGTGACTTCCTAAGTTTTATGTTGCAAGTTCATTGTTTTCTTAACTTTTACCTACAGATTGTGGAGGGCTACGGTCAGACAGAATGTACTGCGCCAGTGACTCTAACAGTTCAGGGAGACCACGTGCCTGAACACGTCGGGCCTCCCGTCGCTTGTTGCAAAGTGAAGGTAAACCTCAAATCAATTAATTATTCATTTAATTTGAAATGGAATACTTTATATCTGCAGGAACGGTTGGGTGTAAGCTGCCTGATGTGAATGTTTGATGAGGAAGGCCTTTACACTACTGAATTCATCAATAGTGTAAATTCCTGGTGATGACCCCTATATGATGATAACGACTTTAGTTTCTACTTTTGGATTTTTTCTTCGTTTATATCTTTAGTTATTCCTTGTTAGGGCAGTGATCAAATATGAGTTGGACGGTTTGCGTGCTTTATGATTTATTATTTTTTAACATAATAATTATATAGGTATGTTTTTTACTACGAACAAGTTGTTTAGTTTCAGCTAACTTTAGCGATTTTTTTGTTGAATTGAAAATTGTACTGTATATTTGTTGACATCAAATTCATTAATAAATTCATACGCATTTAACGAGATAAATTATTCCGCTATCGGGATCCGACAATGCGGAAATATTCCTTACTCAGAGATAAAAAAAAATCTGTCATCATTCAAAACGCTGCTGAGCCATTAGTCTTCGGTTTTTTTTTTTTTTTTTTACATACAATGGGTTTGCGTTTGGCCTCTGACCCGTCGAAAGGCGAAGACGAAGCCTAAGATGGAGCACGCTTACCCAGAAGAAACCTATTCACTCTGGCCTTGAATGTCTCTAGATTGTAGGAGTCAGGAAACAAAGACGCCGGGAGCAAGTTCCACTCCTTTGCTGTTCGCATTATAAATGAGGATGCAAAACGTTGTGTCCGTATGTTTGGGATGTCTACAACGTACGGGTGGAAATTTTCCCGGCGTCTAGTGGTTCGATGTAGGAGTGGGGATGGTGGAATTAGGTTGAATAATTCCTGCGCACACTCTCCAAAATATATCCTATAGAAAACCGATAGGCAAGCGACTTTTCGTCGATGGTCGAGGCTCGTGAGTTTCGCCATAATTAGCGACTCATCTCCGATGAGTCTCCTAGCACGGCGGTCTATTCGGTATCTAAATCTAAGATTCACACAACGACGGCTGCCAAAACATACGCGTCGTCGCGGTTTGACAAACAACCATCATCCAAGCCGCCAATGTAGATTAATGGCTAGAGCTATTTATTAAATTTATCATTTTGATAAAGGAATTTTATGGTTTTAGGTAATAGTGGTTTTGATTTATTGATTCAAATAATAAGAAAAAGAGTTCAAACAGAGTCACCTTACAAACTTGTGTTGTAGGCTTATAGTTTTTTTTTGTATGATGTTTATTATTTTTTTAATATAAGTGAAACAGATGGAACTTTAGTTAGTAATCCTTATAAAAACTCAAAATGGGTCAATCGATTACAAACTTTGTATTTAGGTACTGTATTGCCCGGCAAATCCGCACGGTCTTTAAACATGCAGCGCCCCCGGTTGGCTCATATAACAGTGTAACATGTTTAAGAACCTGCTCTAAAAATTCCTAGGTAATACAATAAAAAGTGTGTGTGTGTGCAAGTCACACATGGTAGAAGTGAAACTTCTGAAAAGTCCCTGATTAAAATTCTGACGGAAGTAACGCTTACTAAAAAACATTGGTTGGCAACCATGGCAACCAATGTTTTTCGCTAGCTAACTTCATACCAGACATTAATTCAAAACTAAGAAGATAAATAAGATAAATGGCTAGGCTGTATGTGCTAGAACCCTTTGCCTTCCAAAATACGGGAAAACATAATAAAAGCAACATGGCGCGTAACCGAAAAACGTGACGATTTGCTACAAAAATTTCTCCCATACGTCGATAAAGAAGTTTCACTTCAAAAACTTCATTGAACTTATTCCATTCATTTTTGAGCAAAATGGTTACAAACACAAACATAACTTCTCACCCTGTACGTCATATGTCTTCGGTCCGTCGTGGGTAATATAGAAAAAAAAAAACATAGTTTCCACAAATAGAGACATAAAATATAACAAAGCATGGTTCACCCTAATATATAGTTCACCCAGATAGGGTAGTAAAGGTAGAGTAACAATAAGCAATGCTTCCTTAGCTAGTGGACGTGCCCGAGATGGAGTACTACGCGGCGCAGGGGCAGGGCGAGGTGTGCGTGCAAGGCGCGAACGTGTTCAAGGGCTACTTCAAGGAGCACGAGAAGACCAGGGAGGTCATCGACCAGGATGGCTGGCATCACACCGGTGATGTCGGCAAATGGTTACCGGTGATTATTAAACAGTTACCATCGACAAACTTCAAGCATGATCAATTTTTGAACCTTTTCGCTTGCAAGCAGTCATCATAGCTCGCCCCGCCCATTGTCAAGACAAAAGCCGCTATTGTGTAATTTCATTTGTTTTGACTAGTTTTATGATAAGCGCATTGTCCACTTGTATTGTCGACAACCAGGTAGTCGCTGGTTGCTGCACACAAAAAGTAGCCTTATGGTGGTCATGCTTCAACTTTGTCGATTTGTACATTATACGGTTGTGTCAGTTCATACTTTAAACTGACCTTATAGAAAGGTGTCACAATTATTGGAATAGAGTTCGGTTTGGAACTCCTGCTGTTAAAAAGTTAGTAGGTTATCGCAAAACTGCCATTTTTACCTTATCCAAATAGGTAATAATGGGTGTGTTCCGTTTAAACACAGTTATGTGTTGTCACTATTTATGTGTTCCATTCTTTGAGTTTGTTTATTTATAACATAATTGCAATAAAATTACGTTATTAGTACACTTATTTGTTTGTGTTTAGTAGGTTTTATGTGCCATTAAAAATACAAAATTGGATTTTCAGAACGGTACGCTGAAAATCATTGACAGAAGAAAACACATTTTCAAACTGTCACAAGGTGAATACATAGTTCCTGAGAAAATAGAAAACATCTACATAAGGAGTCAATACGTCGAGCAAGTGTTCGTGCACGGAGAATCACTGAAGGTAAACAATGTTATGATACTTCTTATTATACAATATTGAAACTAAGTAATAAATTGGGATCATTGTACTCTAGTGATATTAGAATAAGGTCTATGTCTGAACGTATGAGTCCAATATGTCTAAGTGGAAAACAAAAGGCTTATAACTAAAACTAAATGATAAAAATCCATTAAAATTATTTACAGTCGTGCATAGTAGCAGTAGTAGTGCCAGACGTAGATGTGGTCAAGTGCTGGGCGCTCGAGAATGGGATTAAAGGAACTTTCTCATCGCTGTGTGAAGACGAGCGGGTCAAGAAGATGATCCTCGAGGACATGCTGCAGTGGGGTCGGACTGCCGGTTTGAAGACTTTCGAACAGGTATGTATTTCGCTTTGGCAGATGGAAAAGATTTGTGTTTTTTGTATGTAGGTCCTAACTGAAAATATGTTAGTTCCTTTGGTGACCTATGTTGAGGATTCACGTGTATGTACTTGTAGTAAAATTATACTTGATACCTTGGTACTATGTGTCACCAAAACAAGGAAAAATGTAGAAAATGAAAACTACTGAAAAGCGGACACTGGCCGAATTAAATAAATCTACAGTGTCATAAACTTATCTAGTCTAGTGGTCATAAATGTAACTAACGATACAATAAAGTCATGAAATTGAAAAATTAAGGCATAATAATAATCTACTATATAAAAATAAGTCAGGTTTTCCTTCCTGACGCTATAACTCCAGAACGCACGAACCGATTTCCACGGTTTTGCATTCGTTGGAAAGGTCTCGGGCTGCGTGAGGTTTATAGCAAAGAAAAACATAAGATCCCACGGGAACGCGGGTGAAACCGCGGGGCGGAAAGCTAGTATATTATAAATTTTAAAAGTTTTGACAAGTATCATACCTAAGTATATAAATATTATGTATGTAATGCCATAGAATTAAATGTGTGGAAATTTGTGATGGTAATGTAATATATTTAGCAGCACCTGCTAAAGCTATTTAGCAACGAAACGCATACCAATGTTCCCAACATTGGTATGCGTTTACATTAGGCCTACTGTCCACGGAGGATCTAATTTCATATCCAACTAAGGCCTAGTTGGATATGAAATTAGATTCTTCTAGTTGGATACAACGTTGCCTATTATGATATATGTTTATTGAAAAAAAATATCTTATGTAATACATTGTCATATTAAATCCTACTTTTAAATAGCACATGACAAAATGATTAGAATCTATCAAAAGGTATATATCATATGGACAGGCATTATCAGACTTATCAGTATTTCACTCAAAATAAATTCAGACATAACAAGCAGGAAGTAAGTCTTACCGTTGGAAAAAAACTCTTTCTCATGAGATTATCATCCACTCAAGACGATACAAATATCAACAATAATTTATTTATCGATAAACAAAAGCAGACCGATGATGTATCATTGGTTTCGAAAATGTATGGATTTATACAAAAGAATAAAGAAGTTGGAATGACAACGTTACAATTAATCGTTGGAGCCCGGTTTTTATTAAAATTCTGTATAAATAATTATATAGATGGAATGAGGCATTCGATCGGTACACGATCGCGGCAAATGAAATCTGCGAATAAAGCAGCTCAGCCTAAATTTAACGAAATAAAATCGTCCTTTCCTATCGGAATGGCAACTGAATGGGTCTGAATAAGGGGGATTTTTACATTATTCAAGCGAGGTTTATGAAATATTTCATCTTAATTAATATTATCAAATTACTGATAATACAATTAGAATATTGGAAGACATTCAATCAAAAACTTTTTTTTTGTACAAATCATTGTATGGATCTCGTTATGATTATTTGGTACCTATTCCCAAATTAAAAACCTATAAACCTATTTATTTCAAATTTAGACACTCGGTTTGCATAGTATACGGTTCCCTAGAGTGGGCCATAGTTCCAGAAACTATTGATGATGATGATCAAGAGTATACAAGTTTTGTCTTCAACAGGTCAAGGACATATATCTGCATCCGGACCCATTCTCAGTACAGAACGGCCTACTGACGCCCACAATGAAGGCGAAAAGACCAGAAATAAGGAACTACTTCAAACCCCAAATAGAGGACATGTACAAACAGCTCGAATAACAATAGCGCACGCTTTACACTATTAGTTTCTAGGTATTGTGTTGTTGATATGCGATAAAACTTTTGTGAATGACTGTATTGGAAGGAGTGAGATTTATTGTTTTAATAGGATGAATTGACACATAAATTAGTACATTTTGAAAAATAAATAATAAGTAAAACAGTTACTTTAAATGCTATATAAACGACACTAAGAATAAAGCGTGCTAACTTAATTTTGTCACGCAGATAATGTGTGGAAAATGACTCGTTACTGCATAAAAGCGTTCATCTTATTCGAACAATATTTTAACCATAGCTACTAAGTTGTGATGTTTGACGTCACTAAGCCTTTTTTACTTTAGTATCCTATCACAGTACAATTGTGTTGTCTGTAATTTTAGTCACTTTTTCACTTCGCTATTGCAAATAAAAAAATAAACACTTTCTGATAAAATACCCATTTCTTATGAAAGAAATTGTTTTTTTATCACTCGACTCTCTAAATTGTAAATTAAATAACTATTAAATTGAAAATTGTATATAATCAAATAGTATGTAGGTATAAAAGCTCCTTTCTCCTAATGGCAATAAAATGAAATGGAAACAAAAGTTTCTCGTGCAGTCAATTAATTATAATCTCCCAACAAAAGCATTTCGGCCCTTATCACCTGTAGTTAATAATTAATCTGTACTTAAATAAGCAAATTTACAATGCTTACCTAATGTAAGTTCGAGAACTAATTGCACTATTCTGAACTGTCAATAGCTGTGTCACTTATCTACTGAAAACGTGGACACAATTTTTTTTAAATTTGATAATGTAAAACGTACCAATTTTAATCAACTTGGATTGCTGACGTCGATGTTAAGTTGGTTCCATAAATCAATGTGTCAATGAAAACACTCACTTAAAACTATGTTCTTTATCGTTATCTATTATTGCATCATTTTAAATTAATAAGAATCAGGTTTATTTATCTCAATAATAACGCGATGAATGGTGTGTGCTTCGGATATTTAACTAATATTGCGTACACGCAAATTGACACGTTGTTTTATGAGATGACATAATTTGTCACAATTTTTATACATTTCGATATCAATTTCTCTGTAATACAATAATTACGTGTAGCAAAACTAGATACTTTATCGTTTAGTAAAATTGCAATGATATTTGAATTTTACGTAGGTAATTATTAACATTCACAATAATAGAAATTAGCCAAATTAAGCAATACCTTTTACTTTATAGATGCAAAGGATGTAGGTAGAAGCTATGAGGTGGTATTATAAATAGGCGTTATATGAATTCGGTAGGAAAATTAGATAAATGGAAAATCGGAAACAATTATTTCTCAATTTGCTAATACAGGGAAGCGAGCTATATTCTCAAGAAGGCTATGAAGTTTGAAAGTCATCCGCAAATGTTAACGTTTGAAATGTCCTATTAACAAAAATATATCTTTAGTTTTTAATCAAACCTAAATACGCATTTCTAAACTCAAAAACTTGAGATTTTTATAATTTTGAAACCAATAATAGTGTAAGAAGAAAATACTCGTTCTTTATGCCGTGCCTTCAACATGAAAATGTTTTGTAATTCAAATAAAAGGTCATCTTCACATGATTATTATAAAAGGTGATATCCACGCCTTTTCTGTTAACTTAATAAGTATTTTTTATTAAATATTTTTTTCTTACTACTTTGCTATGTGTGGAATTGAGTTGAAACCTGGAGTTACATCGATAGAAACTAGTTTATCAAGTATATGATTTTTAATCCTAGACAATAAAAGATAGGTTACAAACAGGGAGGGAATATTTTTCATGAACCTGACAGTACCTTATTTTTTCAACCGACTGCGGCAGAGTCCAAAATGAGGTTAATTTTGTTATTATGTAAGGACCTATTTTATATTATAGGTGTACATAATCGATTGATATATTCTTATTTCATGACTTGGTACCTATCAACTGTTACTTAGTAAATTTTATACGATGTAGCTCCAGTTAAACATATAGGATGAATCTCCGTTTAAGTTGAATGCCTGTGAAGTATACACGACAATTATTATACCGTATTTAATTAAATAGGTAATCATAGGTCAAACTATCGCACCGCATAGGTGTATACATTTTTTATTCTATCCATATTGCATTAATGAGTAGGTTGATTCATGCTTTGAGCGAAAGTTACGGTTTCATGTTGTTCAAACCAAAATTTTGTTGTTATTAGTGCAAGTTGTACTACGATAATTTATTTTTAAATAAAAATGACAAAAATTTGATGTTAGTTTTTATTACATCTATTTTCACACTGATTACTTATATATTAGAGGAATAGCAATGAAGACACTTTTTATTAACACAAAATTTTGCCATGATTTTAACAAGGTTGAAATTGTCCCATTTTCTTCCCTAATACTAACACCGTAAGTGTGTAGATATTGTTACGTTTACCTGGAAGAGCTCTCTAAATATCGTAAATCTGAGAGAACAAAAAGTCTTATCATCCACGTTAATTATGACTTACTATACCTACTACTGATGGTTAATTGGCTGGACTGTTCTGTTATTGCTAACATACGACGCAAAACCAAGTTCATTTAGTAGGTGATTTTACTCAATCTGCCCGAAATTTCTGTTGTCGGACATTCATTCTAGTGGTCTGACAGTATAATAGACGCTTGTTTAGTTTGGGTCTTATCGTGAAAAATCAAAAGAAAAAATCTGAAAACCGTTTACCTTGTACCAAGGTACACATAGTCACAGAACTATTATATGACATTTTATTGTTCACAAGAAAATATAGGTCTCTTTGCATTCTGTTAGTCTTCCTACATTGCCCTCACAAAATTTTTGGTAAATATTTTTAACTTGAGACACGCTGGTTCTACAATTTTATTATATGTAGGTAAAGTACCTATAGACAACAGCGCGGAATGGAAGCATGAAATAATATTTAGAGGAAATTAATTCAATTCCCCTTAGATAATGACGTAGGTAACTAATACTATTTTTGATTGAATTCCATTACTTCCTCAAACATAAATGAAGTGAAAATTACAGTCCAAGCTTTGGTAATTCATCAAATACGTTTTTATCTTAATTTAACAAAAAATATTATTATCCTTACCCGTAAGTATAAATAAAATCAATATAACTCCTTAAAAAATAGAGCATCAGGTCGACTTAAGCTGAAATATTATGCTAGACCCACAGGTAGCATAAACTTAAAAACATGAAATCGGTAGGTAAGTAACCTTTTCTTATTAATAACAATAATATTTTATCTGCGAAGTAATTTACAAAGTTAATGACTATGCTATGGCTATAAGTGTTCTCGTGCTTCACGCGATACCGTAACGGTAGTAGCCATGAACTAAAATGTGTTGATTGTTTGATATATCTATGGTAGCCTGCCAATATTTAAAGTCCCGATTCTATTGAATCTATTGTCACTAGCTTTTATGTGTGCCCTTAATACCATGTGTATTATAAGCAATGGCAGATAAGTGTCCGGGGTGACCCGTAGTGTTTCATATTTACATAATTATAGTTCTATAAGAATTTCACAGTGCATTGACACAAAATGATATAGTTTAGATTTAATTAAGCATATCCATCGGATGGTACGTGATCCCGGTTATCAAGTGATAACTACTCCGAGTAGCTTAACTGTGATAGGTACTTAATTGCAATTAGTCGTTAAGCTAGTTGGAGACCTCTTAGATGGCTTGAAAACTCCAACAGTAAGTTGACCACTAGTCTACCTCCACCAATCCGTAGTGGGCATGCGTGGTGGAGTATTTGCCCATTCCCTTTCACCCTTATTCGTGAAAGGAGGCCTGTGCTTAGCAGTAGGACATATAAAGGCTGTAAAGGAGGAGGTATGTAAGATAAGTAGGTAGGTATAACAAAATCAAACAATTATTGTAAAAAAGAAAAAAACAAGATTATATTGTATTTGCGCGACAACATAGATGTTGTAAGATAACCAATAACAATAATATAATAATAAAACTTAATCTAAAAAGAGTACGGACCACGAGTCTGTAGAATGTAGATTACTTTAAATAAAAAAAAAGGAGTAGGAGGCATATCCATTATGTTATTCATAATGGATATGCCTCCTCCTCTTAATGCTATACAAATATTTTACAAGAGCGACTATAGGTTGGTACAAATAAAAACGTTGCAGCACTTCTATCGACTAATAATAGTCTTCTAAGCAATTATTGACGCCAGACTAAGGTCCACAGTATAACCACAGTCTATGTAACTGTGGTATAACAGTAACGTTAATGACCATAGGTAAAGATATAATAAATGAGATAATTATAAGCTATAATACCTTTTATTAATGGTGCCGAAAACCTGAAAGCATCGTAAATAGTTTTAAATTTCTCTTAATTAAAACATAAACTGAATATTTGCAAAGGTCAATTTGTATGTGCCTGCGGTGTTTAAATATATCACCCAATTCTTAATGCGGGGCGCGTAAAGGTCAAACACGGATTGCATTGGTATTTGAGATAACACAACAAGCACGAATCTGCCCTATAAAGCCAGGACTGTAGTTTGACTTCATAAATTAAGTAAACAGCGATATAGATATAGTCGCCTGAAATTTAGATTTGATTAAGCCTTTCTAGGGTAAAAAAATACTTTGAAGGAACGGCTTTATCGAGGATAAAGATTAAAAAATATGTCCAAATTTGAGTATTGGGTACCTACTATTGTTGTTCATATCCTCGCCAAGTAAGTCACTATGTGGTCAAAGGTGGTAAACACAAAGCCTATTAATCCACATGGCTCTCAAATACAGCTGCCGTAACTCACACGTTCCATGCATTTGTGCGTAATGTCGACGTTTTCGGAAAATATTGGAAATTAAATTCCGGCCGACTAAGCATTTCACCATGTTGGATCCAAGGGTAAATCTTTTAATATTATGGTTTAACAAAATCAGTTAATTTCACTGAAACTTACTTACAATCATTATTTTAAATGATAAGAATTTAGAATTGGATACACAGCAAAATACAAGCTCGTTTACTAAATATAATATAAATTTTTATATCGAGATGGTTGTCCCCATAGTAAGAGTTGTGAATCTGTACCCTCTAAAGCATCGCTGATGCATAGCTAATAACCCTGCAATGTATATTCTATAAAAATGAATTTAGTTCTCAAACTTTTAAAAATCACAATCATCATAATATTTTCCGTAAACTCGTTTTAGTAGTTTAGAATTGGTACGTTCATAGTTGTTATTAACTATTATTCGATCACTTTATAGGTACGGATCAATCCTACCAACGCCCCATTTCAACCTCGCCAACGCAAATTCTACATCCTACTAAATTATATTTAAAGCAATTTTCATATCAATAAATCAAATTTTAGAATCTAATAAAAGGCGATTTAAGTGGCATTTGGTAGGCTAACGGCGGCCTTTACGAATAAAATTATACGAGGAAATATATTTATAAACTAAAATTTCAAATCGATTAAGCTTAAAATAACATCTTGTTTTTTCCTGAATACATATTTTCATGAAAATATTTTCCGTCTATTTATTTAGCTTCTTAAATATTATCAGTGCCACCTAGCGACGAGTGGCGAAGTATGTTACGACAGTTAAACTGTCGTTAAAATGCTCGTTAGTTTTATTTAATTTCGACATTTAAGCCAACATTTAACGAACTTAATGTTTTTATTAATCATAGATTGCCATACAGAAGTTAATTCGATCTGATTTCAAAAACAGATCCCAATATTTCGTAAAATTTTCTATCTGATATCACATTTAATTTGGCATTCATTCTACAAGCATTGTTTGAGAGAGTTGTCTACAATAAATTCATTTTAAAAGTATTTTTGAAAAATACGCCTCGTTAATCCCACCAAGGTGAACCGGAATAAAAATTAATATATTTACTTCACCCTATACATTGTTTAATACCTATCTACTATTTATATGTATGGTACCTACCAACCAATAAGGGAAATAAATGTTTAACACAATCTCAAGATCCAATCAACAGAACTAATGTGAATAAATAAAGTGACGTAAAGTTTGCCTGCACATTCATTCATATTCACAGCGCGTTGCGTTTTTATTTATTCCATAATACCGCTTATCGGCGCATCATGCTGGGCCATACTTACACTGTTTCTATTTAGTTGCCACACGGGCAGCAGAGTAGCTGCTCGTATCTTTGGTTCGTGCTGTGTGCTGCCCTCTGCCGGCGTCGTGCGCTGCCGGTTCTGCTTCCAGTGACCTTGGCGCATCGGGCCGCGCCGTTCATTGGCCGCGAGAAGTTAAGATTGACGAGTTAAACTCCTCTGCCCGCTTTACTCCCTAAACTATGTTATTTGGTAGAATACACCACCGCACCGGGAATTCTCCCGTGCGTCCCTAGCCGCACAAGGTGGCGGTGACATCGTACGTCACCTGTCAAAATGACGTGAAGTTAACAAACAGTTGTGTTCCTATCATAACCTCACTGTGAATGTTTTTGCTATTTTTATGGAACAATGAAGGTTTATAGAATGTGGAAGTTATTTCGAGACGAGTTCGGTAAGTTTTACCTTTATTGTCATACATTTACATGATAACTTTGAGGTTATATAATGTATTGTTTTGATCGCGGCGACCGCGACCGGTACGCAGCGATCCAGCGGAGACATGGAACGGCTGATAGTCATTAACATTACAGCAGACAAAGACGTGATCTCTGTGCGGATTCTAAAAATAGCACGCACTGTAATGGCGGTTAATCAGCAGTTTACTCTTGGTTCAAGCCCTATTCCTTCTATTTTGCATCGGATCGTTTGTTGTTTACAGACGGACTCTGTTACAATAGGTACAATCATGCATAATTTTTGTGCTAGCATGTTGTGGATGCATGTTGTAAGCAACGCGTAAACGATAGCCTACGACGGAAAATTAAGACGTAAACATTTCTAATAACTCTCAAATTGCTTTAGATGCGTAACATAATAGTAATTATAAGAGTTGTTCAAAGTTGATGATTTTTAATTAAAACAGTTGCAATGTTTTCAAACAAATAAATTCTGGACATAAAAATACCATGATTCAATTAACAGAACAAAAAAGCAACACCTACACTTAGTAACACAAAAAAAACTAATACAATAAAAGAAAGAGATGAAAACAATACAAATGAACGCTTTGAAAAAATGCATTATGCACATAGAAACAAGGAAAAACCGACAATTGCCATATACACGTAGCAAGAATTGAAAACTAGTTTGCCAAGTAGGTACCTAGGTAACGTAAATAGATACATATTGGAAACTATATTGTGATTAAATAACCAGTTTTCAATTATCTTTATAAATGTAACCCTAGCAAAAAAAAAATCTTTTCAATTAAATATGAACAAGGAAGTTACGCAAAATAAAAATGTGAAAAATGTTCTGTTCTAACGGTGAGGTAATATCGTAGGTACCCACGTTTCTATCAATAATATACACGGTTATTGATAATGTATCTAATTTTATCAAATATAAGGATTTTTATTGAAGCCTATCAATATCTATAACAGCACAAACACAAAGATCGATAAGTAGTTCCTTATCTTCAGCTACGTAATTTAATATTTTGTTCGAACCCCTAAAATTATCTTGGAATACGATATGCGAATATTTGATTGACTGTTTATGTAATAAATCTAAAAAATCTTCAGTACCTATATCTTGTCAATAAAAAATCATATCATTGTATTCATCAAATAATTGATCAGCTATAGTATTTAAAGTAATACTTTTGCAAAAAGACGTGGTGTTGAATTGATTCCAGCAGAATAAACAAAGCAAGGCCACTTGACCACTCTCAATTTGTTCGTGTTGCAATGCAATCACGTAATAAGAACAAATTAGGTAGATTATATTTTCACGTTTAATATTTCGTACTTGTCTAGAATTTGGCTTAGCTCTAATATGATAAATAGTTAAGTACTTCGCAACGATTGTGTAGAGCTGAACATGAGGAGAACTGACTTTACTACACCCAGTAACTTGTAATATGACATCTAACATGCTACGCTACAATTTAATCCTTAAAACTTGGTTCGTATCAAATCGCAATTTGAGACTTAATCATTGCTCTAAAATCGATGAAATTTTTGCGAGACCCTATCAAATATATTCAACTTTCAAATCTAATCGATTTGCTTCGAAGTATTAATTAATGTCTGGACTTGATTGCTCGATTAAATTGAATCGAATACAATCAAAACCTAAAATTTGTTGGAATACTTATAAGCTCAACAGCATTTTTTTTTTTTATCCACTCGCTAATATTTATCCATGATGGTTATCTATGCTAGATAATGTATAATATTATCCTGGTAGGTAGACTATTAATTATCCGCTTCATAATCAGAAATAGACTTGCTTACCATTTTACTACTGATTAAAATTACAAATACATTTATTTAATGGAAGTAGCTTCATAAGGTCATCTTCATTGCGTTGACCGCTGATATTGGATTTAAAAATAGATGAATGTTTCCAACTGGTATCAAGGTTTGTTGTTTGGTTAGTGATGCGTTAAAATTAGACTATAGATTTCTCCTTCGTTTTACATGTTTTCCTTTCATCGAAGGATATTAATTGGTTACATTAAAAAGCAGCTCTTCTTGAAATAAATCTACCTATATCTAATCTAGGTTTCCTAATCTATGAAAATAAATTCAAATCACTTATTGTATTGATACATAATTTTGCTAGTTACTACACTTACCTACCTCAATTTTAAAATTAAATTAATTCAGATTACTATAATGTTTGTGACGAAATATTTCAATTTGGAACCAATAACAATTACTTACATCAACCTATTTTTTTATAGGTAAGTACAATTTACTTGAGTCGCAATTTGGTATGAATAATGCAACTATGCAAAACATGTAATGTATTACTTCGTCAGGACACGTGACATGGGTAAATATCAACCATTCGAGGTATTGTCGTGTATCGCATGGCAATCAGGCACACAGTAATATATTTTTAAATTTAACATCGGATTAGCAAACTCTTGAAACAACGTATGGCTATAAATCACACCAACGATATTACATATCTTTAAATGCTTTTAGCGTATTGCACTAAATAAATATTTGTAGCTCTAATTTTCTCATTTATTACTATGTATATTATTTTATAGTCGGACTAGCTATCAATAGTTAAACACTCAACTTTATGATTATTGAAGTGGAAAGGCACTCAAACCTCAAGCGTCACTTAGTAGTCACGAATTTGAAGCATTATTATAATTTTAATCAGGCAAAGTACTATGCATTCCTTAGCAATTGTTTCTTGGTTGCCAAAAATATATTCTCTTAAATTCGACAACATTAATAAAATTGTAATATTGGTATAATAAAATTTAGTCTATAATCGGTTGGCTCGAGAATGAGACACGCGTCCCAAAACTACAAAAAAATAAAATTCCAGAAATCGCGAGTCAAGTTAACAACACTTATTACTTTATGATGTTGTAATAAGTAAGATATAATAAAACCAAAATATGTTATTTTTTATACGTCTAAGATTATCTTCTTTATGACAATAATGTATTTTTTTAATCAAATCAAAGTGTTTGTTGAAATTAAATGAAACTATATTTGCTCATAATGGTATACCTACATGTAAATGGATCTTAAATTTAGAGACCTCGGCATATATTCTGCTAAGATGTCCGCGTGCAAACTTAATTGATATAGATTTATCTCTTACATACAAAAATATAGATGCAAGAAAACTTATGATAAGTAATTAAATTCCACTAACAAAATATAAAACCCTTGAAAGAGATACAATAAAAATATAGAATACATGAATACATAAAAAAAACAATGTTGCAATTCACAAATTTTTATCATCAACACGTAGCTAAAATGACCTTTTGTATTCCTAATCCTCATTCAACTGTATTGCGAAATAAGCAAAATTTCGTGCACGTATTCCATTGAAATAGTGACTAGCATAGACCCTCTTTAAAAATTGTTGCGAGCCTATAATTTACATTCAATCGTTGAATTCTCAAAACTCGCCATTATTAAGTAGGTACTCAACGTTTGAAATACCATCAATATGAATGAACATTGGCTGTCGGCTTCATAGGACCAGTTTGTGTGCTTAGAATCTAGAATTTAGCACTATATCTTAGTGCCTTTCTTTTCCTAGTTGATCTTGTAACACTAGCTTGACTTGACTAGCTTGGTTTCACAAGACCTTTAAATAAAACCATGAATACCTGGTCTTTGATTCTAATCTGAAAAGTGTGTTTGTGCATTACTCAAGATTCGAAGTAACTACTAACTTTAAAATAAGATAAGACTGTGAAATGGTAATCTACTTTAGTTTATTCTCTAAATTTAATCATAAATTTATACTACGTGTCATTCTGACTATTATTATAGGTACAAAAATAACTTAATTTTTAAGTAATTTTAAACTGGATGGATAATTTCACGATATCATGATTTTTTGTACGTATAAAGCTTGAAATTTATTCCGTGATTTCAGAGCTGTTCCCTTAGCAAAAAAATTCGGCATGATGGATCCAACTTAGATTTCAAAAATATTGCATCTAAGTTATCATGATCCTCTAAAGTTATGTTTATGAAAAAAAAAAACGAACCAGAGGGAAATTCGCTATTATAACATTATCATCCTGCCTTACCACATGCTAATGCGATGTATTATAGCTTTGGTCATTGCTATCATTCGTATTAGTCTGGTATATGGATGATATAAGGATACTCAAGTTATTTAACATTACAAAAGGTCACTGAATGCACTATCTGACAATGGCTCCCTGGTATTTTACTAATGGAAAGTTTCATACCTCATGTAACTTTTCTCCCTTCTTCATACTTACACGTGCAATTAATGGCATAGTGCCAATCGAACATCATTTAGTTTATCTGCCTGTTGTGTTTGGCTTTGTGTCAGATTTACTTCCTATCAGTCTATTAGTTCTAATATTTTAATGCAAGCTTCTTAGATGACGGAATAGATTTATCGAACGTTGAAAGTATATGCTATATTTGAAATTGTTGGGCCAATTGGTCCATGTTTTGGGACCACATTTGTTAGGGTAGTCCGAACCTGCATCTTTTATTTGATTCCCACCCATCCCAGCATATTATATCTACTAGTTTCACAAGTACCTAAAATTTTATGATTTAATTTTAATTCGTGACCTTGATGATATGATGTACGATGATATATCAAGTATCACTTAATTATGAACCTCACGCACGTATTTTCTACTATGATATACTTAGCATTCGTTGATTTCTTCTGTTTCATCGTTGTCCTTTCCTTAACATGTAGATATAGGAATTTTCTTCTCTACAGAGCTATTCACTATTTAAACGATTTCAATTGCCGATATCGAAACGATAGATCTTGGTAAAATAATTTTTCATGTCTACATTGTACCTATACCTTTAGATGAATCTAAAGTTGACATTCTTCAACACGTTTGAGTAATAAGACTACGAAAAAATAACTCGTAATTATCTACCTAGATATTCCCCTTATTATTGTCTGTATTTTTGATGTAGATACCTACTGTTTTTATGTTTTAACATGTGCGAGTCGAAAAATAAGTCCAGTTAAGCCCTCAAGAGAATGCGACAATCAGGATTATTTCAGTCACACTGATGCTCTTATATGTTAAAGCGTACAATAGGAGGTATATACTCAGGGTCTTTACAATACTTCACACGTAGTACTATACAATATTATTATCCCATACAATAAAATACGGATAAGAAAGGAACTAACAAATTACTACCATAAATGATCGCAATTTAGGCTGTCTTAAGAGATACGAACGATTGATGGACAAGTCCAAAAGTAGTTTAATGGTTGAGATAAATTCACATGCACAAACAGACTTGTATTTATTATTTAAAGCGAAGATGGCTATGAAGATAAATTCCTCCATAATGTAAGAACTATTCCCGTTTTATGTGGTGCGGTAAGCAGACTTTAACTATCTGATTATAATTGATGCTACTAATCTGGTAGATAGGGTTGCTAATATTTTGATTTTAGGTCACGGTAAAAGCATCCTCTCCAACTTTTTAAGGTATGCTAGATATATTCTTGCAATAAGCGATAAAAATACAAACATTACTAAAGACACTAAAAACAAGTTGAAACTGTGAGCCAAATTTTACCGCGAAAGTTTACTATCCGAATACAAGGTTGACCCGAATTGTAGTATCATTTGTGAGATGTAATTTCCGGAGCAATAAAATGTTTTCTCAATTCATTTGGGTAAATCCCAAACTTATATAACGTTGAAACAAATTCGAGTTATTTAAAATACTTGGCAACCCTAACGTAATGTGTTAATCTACGTTATATGTAACGATTAGCAGCTGTTGTGTGTTTATTTACCCGCAGTAATACTACGAAATACTGACTACTAAGCTAGGTTGATGATGTAATTGTAGTTTGAGTTCATAAAAAGATAATCGGAATCTGAGGCGATGATAGCTCAGTAGGAGGAAAACATCGTGAGGAAACCATAGCACGGTGGTAGGCTACTTTGTAGTACCCGCCTGGCTGGCTACCACCCTCAAGTTGAAAATCTGTCGCCAAACACCTATTGGTGTGTTCCGGCAGCTGCACTTGAGAGCCAGATCCTTCTAGGCTTTGTGTGCTTACCACCTTCGGCCACATCATCACCTACCATAGTCAGATTGTGGTCAAACACAAGCCTATACAAAGTAAAAAAAAAAAAAAATGTAATTTGTAATACCGGCTGGTTGGCTACCATATTTTTGAAATTCTATCGTATAGCACCTGATGTATTCCAACAGCTGCACTGGAAAGCCAATTTTCTTGTAGGCTTTGGGTACTTACCACTTACGGTGTTAAATATAACTCTATCCACAGTTAAAAAAATAGCGTTACTAATTTATAGGTACACTGAAGATCTTGAAATACATACTAGCCGATATAATGCTTGATAGTTAACACTGTTTTGTGATTTACGTCGGGATCTTTGGTAACACAAGATTTTAAAAAATCAGAGGTTCAGTACCGAAGGAAGGCAATATGGCTAACTTGCTTGCCACTCTCTTTAAAAACACACCAAGATAATCTCCGATCTCAAGCTTAATCTCACACAATCAAGATTGATTACATCATCTTTAGTTGCTATATGCTATATATGAGGCTATATGCTATATATGAGATGATAAATACTTACATTACTTCCCTATTAACTTATTTGATTATGAATTTAAAGGAAGATTTGCCTTTAAATCGAAAAACAGGATCCTCATAATCATCCAAAAAAATTATGTGGAAAATCTGCTAGCTTTCATGGTTTCCGCTGGTCATTTGGCGGTATTTTTATTAATTATAAATAATTTATTAATAGTTTCATTTGATTAAGTTGGTTAGATTTTTTTTTAATTTTATTGATGTGATTTTTAAGTATTTCTCAATTAAAATAAACTAATCGGGTAAAGTTAAACAATGTATAGGTACTAAGCAAATTATTTTACAATAACAAGTTAATAGTTCAAACCCTTTCAACTTGATCTATGACCATTTTCAACAACAATCCATAGCCTCACAAAGTTTTTCAGCTTTATGTTATTTGATTGTTAAATGCTGGAGAAACTACACTTGCATATGACTTGTATTTAATGTATAAGAATTAAGAAACATAGTATATCTGTTTGTGACGTAAGCGTTGAAATATCTTGACATTTACCTCCGGTCCGCGAATAATCAGCAGTAAAATCCAATAGTTTATACTTATAGACAATGCTAAAACCATTTGCGGGACCTTGATTGCATCTAATTTACATTGACATCGTTCCACCATTAATACATAGTAATTGCAGAAGTCACTAACTTCACCGCGCGATAGCTATTTAAATTTTGTCCCACATAGCAAGGATCAAGAGCCGATAACGTATCAACAAGCAAAGGCGACTACAAGCTACAACGACACATTATTTTGTACGTTCCCATAAATATTTTTAAACGTAGTACGTGTATCTCATATTTCTAAAACCACAAACTGCAAAACTTGTCTAGAATTAGATGTCCTTGTATTGTATATTCAGTTGAAGTTGGAGCATTTTATTAGACCAGCTCCACTTTATGCTTTTATAATTTGATATTTTTTATGTATTATTGCCCTACACTTGCTTTTGATGCTTTGATGTCGAACCTGCAGGAGGGGTACCCTGGTGTATATTGTTTGCCGATGACATTATTCTTATCGGTTAGAATGGATTCTATGTCCAGAGCACCTTTGCGTCTATTTAAATTTAAATGGGATTTCACTGTTTCAACTTATGGTACCTCGGTTCACAAGAGGAAAATTTATAAGTCCGTGATAAGACCTGTCTTAATGTATGGTTCATAATGTTTGGCAGTAAAGGGGACGGGTGAATGAAAATGAGCATATTTAAATGGATGTGTGGAGTGACAAAGTTGAACCGTTTATCGTGGTATAGTTTGTAACAATGAAGAGGGATGAAAGCCATGTTACTAAAAGAGTTATGAATATGAAAGTGGATAGATAAATGGAAAGAGGAAGACCAAAAAGAGATGAATGGATTGTGTAAAGGATGACATGAGTAAGAAATTGTGAATGCAGATATGATGGGCCGATTGGAAGATAAGTACGCATTGCAACGACCGCAAATGATTGGGTTCAGATGATTATTTTGGAAGTATTATTTTCGTGAAAAGTAAACGAATGTGAGAGTAGACGATTCGTTTGAAATTAACAAAAATAATGCTAAAATAGCTTTTATTATAAACAAAATTGAAAGGCATTGCGTTAACGATTAAAACTAAGAGCTTCTTTAAATAAAATACTTAAATTTAACACAATTTACTCACGGTCGAATTGCAATATGAAGACAAAAAAAAATATTTTTATCATACGAATTCCCTTTCATTTTTCTTCGATAGATTACTCTACTGTCTGAGAACGCTGAACAGGAATATGGTCAATATTTGAATACTTTTCCAGAATAGAAATCCATTGACTCTCACGTCCTCAATCACAAGACTCTTTTTATGGATCTCGCAAAATAATGGGCTATAAATGTTAATAATCACAGTAATTTATGAGTTACGAGGACGTGTCATGCATATTATACTCCGTTACTATTTTCATTCTCTTGTGAGCTATATTTGGAACCAACATGGTATAAATATGACCAGTTTGGTCGAGTTAGTCCAGTTATCGCTATACCCATCCCTGGCGGGGCTATTTTTAGCCCAGTTTAGTCATGCGTGACCATTTACATAGAGTGACTGTGTTGCGCTGGGACGTATGTCGCTTTGAGAGTTATGTTTCTTTAGCGTTCGGTGTCTTCTATTTTGGATAGCGTCACGACCACGACATAATATGAATACTAGTAGTGTGGGCTAGAGCACTCTGCTGCATATTATAGTTCAGATGCGTCTTATTTCTAAGCAGACTAAAACCTGTAGAATTGAGTTATCACTTGCTGCAATATATCTGGTTTAGTGTAATAAAAACGTCTCGAGTTGTATAGGTAGCCTGAGTCATTAAGACTTCACTTAAAATTTACACGACCGTACTTCGTCCCGCCTTTCAATGGTGTTCGTTTGAAAAACGACTTTTTGTGTCGAACATTTTATGTAGCCTTTGTAAGGAATGAAGACACGAAAATAGCATTTGACACAATACGTTTAACAACAAAGTTCAAGCAATCTGTTCACAGGTCAAAAGATACATTATGCACAAGAATAACTTAAGAAGATGTATCATCCTTTATTGGACTTTGTCCAATCGTAATGTTGTCATTTGTCATAATTATATTAACCATTCACTTCTATTGTGGAAATAGCAGCTTTTATTTGATGGTTAATGTTAAGAAAACTTGTATACAGATAGACATTTGCTAAGTGCTATGATTTAGGTTGTGGATATTAACGTAGCTAAGTAGGTACTGTTTCATCTTTCTCACTCATATAGTAATTTATTCATTCAGTTTATTCTTCTGTGCTTTCCATTACAATGCACTTCTATTACCTAGGTATGTTTATTAAATAGCCATCGTAATAACTACAAACATTTTTTTTTTTATGTTTCAATCTAAGTATTCAAAAACTTTAATGGTATAATTAGTATAACAACGGTAAGTAGTACCTACCTATATTAAATTCTCATTCATCATATATTTTTGTATTACTTACATATTTCTACTAGAAAACTAGTTTTGTTATTTTTATTTGGAATTACTTACTTAATATTTACATGCCAGGTATATAGCAAATTATGTACTCCAATAACATACTTTTTTTTTTCTAACCATGTAACCATACTTTGTACAAAAAAAAAATTCATTCATTACCAAACAGCAATATAACAAAACATTCAAACTGCAAAAATGTATAAGTATACATTATATTGTTTAATAATACTCGATAATATAGCAGCTACATGAGTGTTCCGTTTCTTTTGTGTTATAAAAACCTCTGAATTTCAAACCCTCGGCAATCAAACTGGTTGTTAACCGTCAGTCTCAACCAGGAAAATATTCAAAAATATGCCCGCCGAAACTCATCTGTCAACATTTTCAATCAGAATTTTAATAAATTATATACCTTTTCGTAATTTGACAGGAAGATTGAAATAAATAATAAATTAAATTGTTTAGTGATTGTATTATATCAATATTAATAAATAACTGACGTGCATACTACTATCTACATACTAATCTAGATCGTATCTAGTACCAAGCTGGTGCCAATCAAGCGTCTTTGCATTCACAAAACTTTAAGGAACAAGAACAGAAGGCTTCCTAAAACAAAATAATAATGAATGATGAGTGATGACAATGCTTGCTTGGATACCTAAAGCGGTCGCTCTTGCAGGACACCCCTCCATGATTCTGATAATTCATTGATCATTCAATTGCCTGTGAAGGCCTATTTAAAAAAAATATTTTATTTTATTTCATATAGGTACTCTGCCATGTTATAAAGTTTCGTAGTGCTTATGGGGAATCTTTAATTCTGCAGTATTTTCTACGCTACGTACGTAAACGTGACGTAAACCAAGTATAAACAGATTGATTACAGAGATTAAATTCTGTAATCACACGAGGTCGTTGATTAAATTCATAATAATTCAGTGGATAGGTACGTAATACGGTACCTACGTAATTTTTACCATAAATTGTAAATAATGCAAACAAATTGAGGCTTCCGGCGACTGGGACCGCAATAAAATAGAACCGCGGTCCCGGATTAATTTAATTTGAATTTTTCTTCCGGCAACTGAGACCACCCATAAATGAATGAAAGAAATCTATTGTTCAAGCCAAAAACCGTAACTACCAGTCAAACGAAAAAATGTTTAGGAAGTAATTAAAGAAAAAACTCTAAAATATCATTTATTTATAAATCACACGTTATCGCATTACCTGTTTTGTCGGTAAGTACCTATGTCATAAAATCTCCGTTTTTATTATTTTACTCACTTCTTAATTTAAAGTTCCAGATCGTATCGATTCAATTTGCTTTTTATCCAATAATGGAAGGTTATTTAACGTTTATTGAATATCAAAGCAGTAATAAACGGTCTCGTTTTAATAAAGCCTGTTCTCAGTAGACCCAATTGCCCGATTTCTTTGGCAAACATTTCAGTCTTAAAACTAGTAGGTTATAGCGTGTATCACGACATCCTAAATGTGTAGTAAAAATTCGAATGCGAACATAAAAAAAAAATATCATTTGTTTTTTGTGATCCAAAAAATGAATTGAACGAACAACCTGTTTCAAAATAGTTTTTTGATTTTGTCACAAGTAGATAATTCTTTACAATATTTTTACATGTAGCCTACTTATATAAAATATCTTGGTACTTGACCCTGATTACTACGATATACATATTACATTAAAGCTAAGCGCACATTATCGGCGGGCCGCAGCGGGCCGCATCGCAACGGCCATAGGTCGAAAAAGGCTAGAAGTAGTACTATCCCACTCTTTCGTATAGACCGTTGCGATGCGGCCCGCTGCGAACCGACATAATGTGCGCTTAGCTTAATAGTGCATCGTAACATTCCAATATATAGGTACCTATGGAATTCTCAATTTTTATAAATTCTAAAAACGGGTTTTCTGAGACAGAACTAGTCTTCGTGATCGCTCGTGTCTCTCATTTCAAGGGTCAATGACCTTTGGCTGTTGGTAGGCAGTAGATAGGTATTTTAGAAGGTACTAAAACTGTTAAGGACGTGAATAACATGATTTATCTATACACATTCAGCAGGTACCTACCTACCTACCTACAGAAGTCCAAATAGTAGTCACGTATTTGGTATTATTCATAATAATATTTACCCTTTTTACCACTACCATGCGTTTTTTCCGTGTAGAATTTGTATATAGGTAACCTACCTAAATGAAGATAATGTCTAAATTGGATATAAAATTCGGTTACTTATGCTACCTAGGTGAGTACTTACTTAATATTTCAGTCAACGCCTAGGTTCTAAATCTATTATCCGAATAAATATTTAGTCCAGCAATATGTGGTGAAAACTGTATGGTAGTGTGGGTGGATGTCATAGTCAGGTAGTTACAAACTTTATCTGTTATTTGAGCTAAAAATAGCTTCCGCGAAGAATGGAGAACGGCGCACTTGTTGTTTCTATAAATTTTCAATGAGGTAATAGGTATAATCACGTCATAAAAAAAGGTTGTATCACTTATCATTATGTTTTTTTTTATTAGATTCAAAGTAGGTTATTGTATTTTGTAATGTTACATATGGTTGCGCCATCTAGTGCTTGTGGCGTAATACTAGATAGTGCTAGCTATAATAATAATGCTGCTACTTGACGCTAGATGACACTTCATCCGTTTTTAATTTGTTAAAGAATTTATTTTTGCTCTGATGTATATAAATATAATTATCTATGTGTATATACTATAATTATATATAATATCTTGATCTTAACATCTAATCAATTTTAAACTGTTGGTAGGTCTTAACTCCGTCATCATCTAAGCAGATCTACCTAATATAAAAAACCAGTCAAATGTGTGTCGGAACACGCAGTGTGTAGGGTTTCATATCATGTTCAAAGTAGCAAGTTATAGTTTGCAAAATTAATTATAATAGCATTTTACCGAGAATATTCCATATCTCAAAAACGATTGGAGTCACTATCTTATTTTTCTTAAGAATTTTCCACCCAAAAATTTGAAAGTAAGACGAGGTGTTAAATGTAAGACACATTTTTAACAAGCACAATCTCATCATCGATTAATTTAATATAAAACCGACTTCAAAAACTGAAAAGCATTAAATTAATATTTTCTTTCTACATCATTTTGAAGTCGGTGCCGGTGCATCACTCATATGTTAATTCTTACAAATCATATTTTAAGCTATTGTATAGCTTTTATCGCGGGATCTTAGGGGATTCTAAGCTTTGAGCACGGCGACCGAATCAAGAAATTTCGTAACGAAAAAATTCCTTAACAAAAAAACCTAACACCTCCCACACACACATACATACACGTATGCTGTTTGTGAGAAAGTATATAGGTGTATAGGTATCTATTAATATCAAAGAAAAAAATAAGAAAAAAAAAACTGCCTAAATAAAAAATAAATAAATAATTATAATTGCATAAGTTGATAAAAAATACTATGCAATAGCTTTACCGCGGCAGTCCCCGAGTGCCACACTCTTTTAAAAATGCGGGCTCCGATCCCACCCTTAGGGGGAATTGGAATACTTACTCCACTCCGGCTTCATCGTATCAATTTCCGATTTTTTGAACAATTTTATTCTTAAAATTAAATTTTATCATCGACAGTTTATTGACGATTGACATTAATATATTAATAATGTCCATTTTAAATTAATGTTAAACAAAATGTTGTAGGTAATAAATACTTAATAGATACTAAATGTCTCTATGAAGAATTTTAAGGCCATATCTGTGGAACATTATACTAATAATGAACGGAACCCTAACAATCTCAATTTATATGTAGTAGCGCGCGGTAACATAAACAAAACAAGTGATGGTGGTGAATATTACTACAACTATTCCTCGAGCTGCCTTCCTATATCGTCATATGTTTATCAACGAACGTTATGCTTGGTTTTCAATTAGGCATTTCCGATTATACGATCGGCCTCCAACAGAAATAAATAAGTACTAACTTTGATATTGTTGAGTTGAGGCAACCAGACACAATAATTGATTGGTCCCTCATAACAATCAATCCTAAAATAGAACACACTAACTAAACTGTTCCACTTTAACGTTTAATTTAGTCACAAAAGTGTTAAACCTTGGATATTATGACACAATAGTGAATCGGAACAATCGTAACGCTTCATGGACCTATCTTTTTATTACTATAAATTCAGTACAGGACCGGTAGTGGTCACAAAATGTATTAGAATGTCGACCTCGGTTGCGCAAGCGCATTGAATGATCATTGTAGCGTATGGGACGAATGATGCGAACATGAGAGCCGTGGTCCATAAAGCATGGCCCCGCGGTTGTACCTGTGTTTTTTCAGATTTCAGAAAAAAATATATACTCAGCCCCTATGGTTTGTAGGGTGAAGATGGATGAGCCTATGTAGCGACCTTCATCTAAATATAGGATTTAATATTTGGTTCCAAAAACGAGGTAGCACAAATCATGTAATGCCAATAATGGTACCGAAGTTCAGTGTTCAGTTGACATCACAAAAGTCGGTTAAAATAACGGTTTAATTGTTTTGAATTTCAAATGTTTATTTTTGTTGTCACTGATATTCGACCATTCCAACAAATGAACTCGCTTTCACGGTCATCAATTGAATTTTACAAAAATGCTAAACTAAATTTATATTTTAAAATAAAATTAGACAGACCTACCCAGTTAGTACACAAAAGCATTTCGATCAAGGCTTGGAACCGGTTTAAAAATAACCATTTTTTCATTAGTTCGTTCGGATTGAAAATATTATTGAAAACCGTAGGTACTTTAATAACCAGTTTAACACCGACGCGAAAAATTATTTAGGAATAAAAAATATTTTTAACACCTTGTGTAAAGTGAAGGGGTGAGTTATGTAATCGTAGATAACGCCTACACCTCCTTAAATAATAATTGTGATTAAAAGTAGAACAAAACAAAAAATAAAGGTTCCCTGTGTAACTGAGGCGTCAACCGATTTGTAATTTTGTTTTAGAATATGACTTAGAAGAGTTTAAGATTGACTACCAGTACTAGTGATCGTTAGAACGTTCCGTCAGATAGAGTCTCGTCTGGTTTTATTAGGGTTCCGTATTATTTATTGGCTTTATAAACTTCTAGGCAGATATAACCAACCTATGGTGCATAGTAACTTAACAAGAATACCTCGTTACTTTATGTTCAGTAAAAAGCCCTGCACTAAGGCGTTAATTAGAAATATAATCCTATCATGTTTTCTACGAGTTACCAGACATACTTATGTCTGCTATGGTATGAGAACAGTGACTACTTTTTTGAAACTCATGTAAGCGATGGAAACGGTTTCCTACAAATATATTAAATGCGTATGATTATGTGTGTACGTTACCACTCAGCTCCGTAACGGCTTTTATACAAAAAAATCAAACAATATACGAAAATTTCAGGTTTCGTCCCGTCGTTAAGTTGTTCATTTATGAGTACTTCCACCTCCTGCACTGCTGGTGAATTACAAGTAACCCTTTATATGTAGTTACTTCAGGTCTTGGAATAGGACATAGGGTTCCTTTTATCATGGGAATACTAATACAACCGCGAGATATAGCTAATTAAAATATAGGGCACTGCAATGGATTAAAAGTAATTTCTATTTTTTTGGTTCATTTGGTTTATTTCTAAAGTTTTATAGGAAATATCGACATAGAGTACCTACGTCTGTTGTTTATAAAACTATTGAAAAAATCGCTTTTTTAACCTTGTCACAAAAATATTATAACTGCAGCAATAAAAACAGAAACAATGAACATAAAAGAAAATACCTCTCACATTTACTATTGGATTGGACCAATCATGTGATAACGTATCATCTATCTAACAAACCTTGTATTATAAACATTACCAAGTTATTAACCTAGTGCCTTTATAAACCTTAAGTAATAAAATATTATCTATTATTTTAGAGATACTATTTTTTTTTTTTTTGTTAAAATTTTAACTTGTTCAGGTTATTATTTTTTATTAATTTTTCTTGTTGTTTTTTTTTCATCTTTTGTGTTTATGTGTATTATATTTCTTTAAAAATTGTTAAAAATTTAATGGAAAAAAAGCCAACATTGCCAGATTGTCCAAAAAAAATAAAACAAAATATATAAAAAATGTAACCTTGCTGAGTTTCTTGCCGGTTATTCTCAGTTGAAGGCGACTTCCGAATCGGTGGTAACTTCAGTAGTTTCGACGTTCATAAGTGCCCTCTTAGGGCCTAAACTGAATAAATGGCTTTGACTTTGACTTTGAATAGTTCTTGACTCACCGATGTCACTTTTACTTTTTCATAATGGTCCGTGTCTGACGCTATCTTCTGTACATCGCTCAGTGTGTTTCGCGTTTACGAACGCTTATCGTTCATTACTCGTACCATGTCTCAAGTGGTTACAACCAGTAAATATGACTGACTGCGCTTGCTGTCGCCGCTTCAATATAAATTTATTGTCCACCCGCGTCTATCACGTGCGCTCGCCCGACGCCTCTCATATCTCATTTTAAAAAACCCCATTCCAGCGTTCGTCAAATCCGCGGCAAGCTTTTTCGGTAGTTCTTTTAAATATCGTGATAATCAGTGCTCACAGATACGGCAGTTATCGTTATTTAAGCCCGTGATTATTGTAATCTCTGTGTGGAATTCAGTGATTGAATGTTGATCAGATTTATTCGTGAGGATACCTCTTAATCTCCTCGTAAGTACCTATTTTATTTATTCTCTTGCTGATAACTTTGATGTTCTTTATTACGTACAGTATCTTCGGCAATGAAAAAGGTTAAAAATAATGAAGATATATTTCCATGTATCTTTACCAATGTTATAGAGAGGAGGAGGAGGAGTACATGATGAGTGTATCTTTGTAGAGTAGTAACTATAAAATAATGTATCTTTTTTATTCAGACGATAAGTGATATTTGATAGTAAGAATAATCCTTGCCTGTATAATGCCTTTCAAATTATTTTGCACATTTATTTAATGAATAGATACAATTTAACTTTAACTCATAAACGCATAGCACTATATACACACACATATAGTTTCCATGCAAGATATTTTGTACACATTCTTAAAAAAAACCCGCCAATTTCCATCAGAAAAACCGTCTGCTTATTAGTTTTCTGATATAAAAAGAGAAAATGAGCTTTAGGATAAAATTTTCAAATGAAAATTAATATAATCTGATTATCATTCTAATACACAATAGGGTTGATGGTAAAATATATTATAAACGTCATTAAAAACAGTAGGTAATAGGTATCTAATAATTGTTATCACTTTATGAGGTGGAGTTATGTGCTAATGGTATTTCTAATAATGTCCATATTGTAGATAAAGGGGAAAAAAATAATTACAGCGTTTGAGGCTTGATCTCGATGCATTCGATTGTTCTAGAATCCACTATAAGTAAGTCTACAACTAGGTCAAATTGTTGATAAATTCACGTAATTATTTACTATGATAACACAAGTGTTCTTCGATAATAATTGACAACCTATACAAAGCTAAAAGTTAAGGTCAATGACCGTTATCATGTTGATTGATTAGATATTAAACAAGCTTGTTTGCATCCTACACTGTTTGATCTGTTAATCATTAAAAACAAGGTTAGAAAAGTAGATAATCACATTTTTTTATAAATGATTCATTCAAATTACCAAGTGGTTAGAGATGGAAAATTTTCTAAAATCTTGTAGTGTAGGTATTTGTAGTAAGTTTATTTGGTCTAATTTTGGGCTGCACTCAATAATTTTACAGGTCTGCCGTCTGATAGAATAAGAGTTCTTGGTTTTTATTTTTTTAATTAGTTTTCTGAATTCCAACTTCCACTAAGAGCAAATAAAAAAGAATAAACTAACATTTTAATAGATTGTTACTTGCATTCTCCAAAATTCTCAAAGTCTAATATAACTAATTAAATATTACAAAACTATCAACAACAAAAAAAGCAGTACACATTACGCATTAGTGAGCTAGTGATGTGATGCCAAAAATATATCCGTTTATTGATAAATCAATCAAGTAGGTAAATAAACTCCAAAAAAATATATGGCATCAGAAATGTATGGGTACTCGAAAAATAGGGATGTCAAATACGTGACTTCAAAAAAAATATCTCAAGGCTTTTATGGAAATCTTATTTTAAATTATAGGGAAAATCTACATGGCACGTATTTATAAAGATACAATTTAGAATAATCTACATCTCCGCCACGGTGACATAAACCATTCCCATCCTCCTTGGATTGTTTCCTTATTGTTTGTGGTCGTAATAATTGAAGATATTTTTAGTTTTATTGTATATTTTAAATAAAATCGTTTATAGAATTTCATTAAATGAACTTCAAAAGGCTTCTTTTTATTGATTTTCTTCAAATTCTCATTAGAATAAAAATTAAATCAATGTATAACACTGCAATAAAGATAATTACCTACTAAACATATTACATATTTATTATTAGGGCGTTATAGTTAGAAAAGTAATTGATATTTTGTAACAAATGTATAATGCATGTGTTGCCCTAAATAAATCTAGTTGTTACGACACATGATATTTAATCAGCAAATAATGATATGTCAAAATAATTTTAATTTATTAGTACACAGGAGGACAAAATGCCACAAAGAATTAAGATATCTAAATATTTACTTGTTGTAAATAAATAATATTTAGACTAAAATTTTAAGTTCAATATCGTATCCTTATAAATCAGTCCATGTATAACATAGGTATAATAAACACAATATAAAACTTATATGGGTAATGTATCGGTATCACGAGGTTTCAATTACAGCTCAGACGCTAAATAAGCGACCGGCGACACTATACGTCATGCTGTAGCTTTATTAAAACTAAAATAAAAATAATTTGTTTGTTGTTATGCTTTCATGACAATGCGTATTTTTTCGTGATATCGTCATGATATGAGGTACTCTGGATTCCCTTATAGGTACTTATCTTCAGGAAGAAGACAAAGACACCGCTAGAGTCATTCGATTAAGTTCCGAAATTTAACAATATTTTTTTATTTTTTTACTTATTGTGTTCTTTTTAGGCAAAAGGGAACAGAGAAGAGGTTTTTTAACGAGTCTCCTCTCCCGTCTGTTAAAAATGCTTTCTAAATTAATACTGTAAATAATTCCTTCGTATTTTCAAAGAGGTGTTAAAATCAATTAAGATGCTTAAAGTAACTAATCGTAAAAAATATATCTTTACTTAAATCTTTTTTGCCTTTTTTTCAGTAATAAATCTTACAAGTTAATAGGTCGTAAAGAAAGTCGCGGATATGAAATTAAACGCGTTGCATTTACAACTGTAATTTACCATTAAATTCCAGCCGATTTACAGCTCAATAAAATCCTAAAATTAAGTACTCAAGTTTTGTGTATATTTGTTTTTTGGTAGGCTGTTATTTATTCCTAAAAAAACAATCTTTCACGGTGCAACTTTTTAAGACTTTATTTTGACTTATTGTAGCTTCTCATTTAGATAATAACAACTTACAATATAAATTTTCTTATACGTATTTACGTCAGCTTATCAACTTTCCATGTTTTTACCACTTTTTGTCCAACGCAGAAAAACATGTGTCAACACAATTTTATTCCAACTTGATTGAAATTAAAAATTCTCGTGCGACAAAGTGTGTGAAATTAAATGTTATTATTTCATTTTACTGTTATGGTATGAGCAAGTTATAAAATCCGCGCCGCGTTTATAATATTCAGTATGCTGCTGACACCTCATTGAATGAAAACTGTCAATCAACGGAACGACCTTTCCGAGCCGAACCAGATTTTGAAGTCTTTGCCGGCTGCCGAAATGAATGGCTTTCATTATATGATATTTATACATGCAAATAAAAAACCTATACGAGTTTTCCTTATGGTGACAGCTTACAGGTGTTACTCGAGAGTCAGTCAGGCGTACATATAGAGTTATATTTATTATATTCAAATACATTAACACTAAAAGGAATTTAATGCTCGTGTAAACAACACGTATAGGTACCTTAAAATATTCTCCATGCATCACTTAGCTTGTTTTGCTGAGCTTTTTGCCGGCTCTTCTCAGCAAACGCAATCTTCCGAACCGTGCGTTAGAGTCAAATTTTGTTTATCTCCTTAAAAGGTAGTAATATTTGCAAAATCCTGGAAACTTTCATCATATCATGTACTTGTCAAGTGAGAGTTTAATTGAATAGATTACGACTCTATTTATATATTAAATTTATGAGCTAAGATTATGTAAAGGTTTTCAAGAAAACATTGACGTAATTTTGCAGCTCCAACATGAAATCTGGCATGAATATATAAATGACATTGGCTAAAGGTTTACTAAAATTCTGAATACTCTAAGCTTCCAGCAAAATTAGACAGAAACTACTTCTAGAACACTATACGACTAATGTATTCAATTGTGCATTGCATAGTCAATAATTTCATTACAAATTGATTTAAAATGATTATTCAACCTAATTTTAAGGTAGTAAAGTGGTCAATCAAACGTCTGTTCTGTCTGTCAAATCACTATAACGTTATATAATTCAAATTAAATTGTTAATGTGGTAGAATTATTTGATTAGATTTATCTATTTTAGATTATAAAAGAGCCTAAGAATTCTTCTTAAAACGGAACTGAATAAATAATACAGTAAAACATTTATCAACCAAACGAATACCTGGTTATCTGTACCTATTTTGTATTCAAAGGACGGACATAATCTCAAAAAATTAAATTGGCAAAAAAAATTGTACAAATCATTGTATGGGCAAAAATACAGCACTGTAAATTTTCGACGTGCATCTAAAAATAATTACCTAGTGACGTATTTATTGAGCTGTCAAAAGTAAATGTGACATTTTTATGTGGTAGCAATTCAGATAAGCATCAACTGTGTTAGCTCATGATCCTGTGCGATAAGATTTATTATCGACTTGTATCGGGCCTGTACTTATTTTCATGTCTCAATAGTTTGAATGCCGAAGAATTTTGATTTTGTTTGTTTTTTAGTGCCTTTTAAATGAAAAACTTATTTTTTGCTATCTTTTTACAAGTATACCAACTAAACCTTTTTTTTTTTTGCTCGACTTGGCACTACTTGGGACTTGGCTCGTTCTGCTTTTTCGAGAGATCGTGTAGATCTAAGGCTTCTGATTTTATTGCTTCGATCTGGTCTTCCAACTACCAGTATGCTAGAAAAAGCATCTTATCAACCTTCTATTTAGTTCATTTGAGCCATCTACGATAAATATTTTCATAATGTTCATTTCATAATTTATTATTCATATTTAAAAAATAACCCATGGCCTATCCATCGATATGTCATTTAATGTTCGAGCAACTCAATAACTGCTCACTTACTTGTCTTGACTTAAAATTATCGATACAATGCCATTTTTACATACAATATATGTATAAAAAATAATAAGGTAGGTATTTATTTGCAGCATTACATCAGAAAATAAAATTGTAAAACAAAAATATTGAAGATATTAAATGAGCAATGAATCAAACATATTATCCGTAGTAGTAAGGTATTGCAATCTATGTATTTGTCTTCTACTCTACTGAACCGATTCTGAAAAATCTTAATCACTCATTATCTTCTTCCTCTATAAGAAAGCTACACAATCCCTGATTTATAGATATATAAGATACTTTTATCTCGGATACGCGGGTGAATCCGTTAAGGCTGAAAATTAACATCTTTTCTCGACAGTTCCAGGTGGAGGGTAATGTTTTTTTTTTATTAAATAACATAAGTGAAGTTATCCAACCATTACTGAAACTGAAGATATCCTAAGTTTTTATTAGTTTTTCCATAAACGAAAAGCTTATTCAGTTCGGAATCATAATACTTTTTTGCAAGTTGGCTAGTAGTTTCAACTGCTCAATTTAAAATGTGAATGGAACATATGGATAATTACGTCCGTTAAAACTCCAATTAATTAATAATCGTTGATACCAAATTCGATTATCAGTCCTCCTATATCTATGTTTTGTGATTTTCCAAAAGTTTCTGTTATTCCTAGTTGAACTTCAAAGTTTAAGTTCGTGAACTTCGTGTTCATAACCACATACATAATTCATAATATAATATTGTATAACATATTGTGTAATTAAGTTGAACGGTCACGCTCGCTACATGCAGTTTATTTATTGACAATACAACTATTGTAAGTATATCAATTGTATTGCAGTCGACTGCTGCCCTAAATAACAATGATTAATGTGTCTAAAGATCACCGTACACCATTATTTATTGGACAAGTTTTTTCAGTAGGCTACATACACGTTACATAGATATCGAATATAGGTACATTGTCTTATTACTTCATAATATTGACTTCAGTAAAGTTTCTCGGAACTCATTGTCTTTTGGCTTATTAATTTTGTCGATGGTTAGATGTGTTCGTAAAAACATTAAAGATTTTTAAAGATATTTTAACCTATTTTTGATTGTATTCTAAAATTCGGAAATATTCAAATGTAGGTACCAATATGAGCTGAGACAAAAACAAACGTTTTGTCTAGTTTTCAGTGTACCTAATCATTTTGTTGCCGAGTCAATATAACTTAAAAACTACTGGAAATTTAGTTTTTTTTTTTTACTTTGTAAAGGCTTGTGTTTGATAACAATCTCACTATGGTAAGTGATGATGTGGCCGAAGGTGGTAAATACATAATGCCTAGAAGGAGCTGGCTGGCTGGCTGGCTCTCAAGTGCAGCTGCCGGAACATACCAATAGGTGTTTGGTGACAGATTTTCAACTTGAGGGTGGTAGCCAGGCAGGCGGGTACTACAATATACTAGAGTATACCACCGTGTACCGGTAGACCACCGTGCCATGGTTTCCTCATGATGTTTTCCTTCACCGAAAGCTCAAGCTCATTGTAGGATTACCACTGAGCTATCATCACCTTAAAAGAGATACTTTAAATGATTTTATAATGACTTTGTGTAGCACAGTGTACTTCAGGCCTTACACACAATATTGTTATTGTTGGCTTCGTGTAACATTGTCCAGTGGCGTCAATATTGCACTAGTATATTGCAAATAAAACACCCTGCTATATGTAATAAATTTAGCAAAATGGTAATTTACTTCGATTGAGTTCTTAAAGCTGGGAAGCGGATACGTTTTCAATTCGATCGATTACGAAAAATTAAATAATTCATGTAAAGAACATTCATTTCAATAATATAATGTACTATACCAATATCAAACTGAAAAAAAAACTAAGTGAGAAGGTATCTTAAATTCGCTTACGATGAAAAGTGCTCTAAATATTATCAACTTTTTTTATCACTCATAAAGATACTCTAGTGTCAAGAATTCAAGATACAAGCGAAGTAAGCTAACAACTCGACCCGGTTTTCCGGAGACATGTACCTAACTACATACGTAGAGCTGTTATGTTCAATTACTTAATGGTATGTACCTACTACGGAAGTCCCTTATTCTGTCGCAAACTATCTACTCATATCGACACGGCATGTGACGGTTATGTTTTAAAAATAGGTAAGAAGCGATGGAGATAAAAATAATACGGTTTTTGAAATATTAAATTAAATTAAATATGCTAAGCGATGTTATAAGTGTTCAAGAAATGACCGCCATCGCCATAAGCCATCGCTTTTAAGATGGGGTTAATATTAAAACAAATTCAATAGATTTTGTAAATCCTTGTTTGGATTCAATTCACCAAATAAAAATAAAACCACAAAATTGTCATTAAACACTTTAGCAGTTGAGCAATAAAAGTTAATTATTGTTAGTTCTAGATAAACGCAATTTCACTAAACGCCGCGTAAGACACATACTGCCGCCTCGTTACTCGTAAATCACATAATTGTACATGTGACAACCCTCGGGCTGTGTAGAATTGAATTTAATTGACTGCGATCTAAATATAGTACGGGAACGAGGCGTTAAATAGGGCTGACGCGTTTATTTTAAACGCAACTCCGATGCATTGTACTTTACTTCTTCAAATGAGCTAAACCATTTCTTATCTATCTCAAGTAGGTACTCTACGCATATAATTTTGTTCAATTACTGAATACTGGTATTACCGGCTTTTAAATTAAATTCGATATTAGCTCGTTTTAGAATTCCAAATGGAACAATTTGTTTGGTTATTTATTGTTAACGACGACACCTTAATTAATTAACTTTGATGTCATAAATATGGCTGTGGGCTATAAAGACGTTTAGAAATAAGAAAAGTATAATAATAGTAAATAATGTTGATAGATCTAAAACAAGAAAACACGATAAAATGTGTCAAGGATGTTTTTTTTTTAAATATATATCATATATATATAATACCCAAGTGAAGAAATAACATTTCTGATGATTGCCTCGCCCGGACTTTAATCACGACCACCCAAAAACAACCTTTCAATTTTATTTTAAGTTATATTGGCTCTTAAGTCGACGTTTCTCCTATTACATATAAATACCTACTGAAACCTAAATTCAGCAAATATGAAGACCAGCCCTTACTTTTTTGTCCTTTGCTACAACCTAATAATAAAAAATATTGCAAAATCATTTTTTTTTATTATTTTGCTTTCAGATAAAATTGTTAGTGTTGAATCTAAAATTGTATACCTACTTATTTGCGAAAATCCACTTTCGATTTCAACCAAAGAATTATGAGTCACAAAGTAACTTACCGCAGATAATTGTATGTCATAATAAAATGATTTATGTTTAGATTTTAATCTCTCATTGAACTCCGCAACTGGTATGTACTTATTTGCAACGAGTTTCTTAAACATGAACTGATAAAAGTTGAACTATTCATAATCAATAACAGTTAGTTCTGCCAATATTTATTGAATAAAAGTTTATTTTATTTACTTACGTAGGTTTTAACTAACAGATAAATAATGTATTTTTGGTGCAACATAAAGCTGGATGCAGGCCGCCCAAGACCGGTCTTATTGGAGATCCTTAGGGGAGACCTATGTCCAGCTGTGGACGTCTTGCGGCTGAGATGATGATGATGATGATGATATAACACAACGAAGTAATTGTAATCATTTTCTACGTTTTGTAAATTTACTATCTAAACCAATTAAATTCTGATCAAAAATATTCATTTTCGTTATAATGGACTAGCTTCTACCCCACGGTTTAATCCACGTTCCTAAAGGATAATGTTTTCCTGAGTCGTATGTTTTATTCTAGGGTATGATTGATCTGTGTCTAAACACGATAAAGAACAATATCTTTTGCGTTTAATATAAATGTATAATACAGGACTACTTACTTATTTCCGTTTCATTCGTTTTTGATAAATATTTATTATTTATAATTGATTTCATTATAATTATTATCTACGTAGTAGATGTAGTATAATAATGCCGTGGTATTGTAATCATGGGTCAGCTTGACGTGTGTGATGAATGTCCTGAGATATTTATTAATGTATATATACAAAAAAGTTCTTTTGCCAAAAACTTAAAAGAAGATACACCTCAATATATATATATATAAATTTATACCACGAAATGAATAGTAGATATACAGATTGTAAGATTTTCTATACAGATGGGTCAGTTATGAATGGAAGATCAGGATGCTCAGTAGTGTCAGGTGATAGTTGCTATCGATATAGACTTCGGAACTCACACTCAATATTTAGTTGTGAAGCAATAGCTATATATCAAGCCTTAGAATTAATACATAATGAATCGA